>JAQPPZ010000410.1:0-1284782 GCA_028583015.1 Wollemia nobilis
CTTGTGTTCTTCAAACAGTCCAGTCACATTAGCCTCCAGAATACAAGGAGCCAAAAGCAAAGTGTGGATTTTGGTAGTGAGAGGAAGCAGTACATCCTCCTAACAAGGAAAGACGAGACAAAGAGATTGGGGAATCGATGTTGCAAATGGAACCTAGAGTCTGTTCTCGGGATGATCGTGACTCACACTTGACGTACACATGTATCAAAACCTCCCCCCTCAACAAGGAAGGGGAGGCAAGAAAAACTTCAAACCGGTCAGATGAAAGTCCCTTTCCTCATGGAATGAGAGGACCGGAATCTGTAGCCAAGTGAAGGTTAGTGGTTGATCTCCATAGGAGGATTAACCCTTCTATCCTTATTTTGCAAGAGACCAAGCTTGATGCTATCTCCTCCTCGACAAAGTTTAGCCATTTGGGCCAAGGCAAATTGTCTCGTCTGCACTTTGCAAAGGGGGAACATGGGAGAACTCATGGTTCTCGGGACCCTTCAAGGTTTGAGGGTAGCTCACTATCAACTTCCAACAATCATCAATGTACTGCTCCACCAAAACATCCAATTTTTCCCGGATTCTCGTCCAACGTTTATGCTTCAAATTTTGCCGCAGAGAGCAAAAATGTGGAAAGCTATCTCTCCGATGAGGGAGAATTTTAGCAACTTTCCTTGGGTTTTAGGTGACTTCAATTGTCCCCTCTCATCCTTCTGAGAAAAAAGGAGGGTCCGACCACCCAACCGCGACTGAAGATTTTAGAGATTTTGTCTCCGCTAATGGCCCGCTTTGACATCAAACTAAAAGGGGCTTCCTTCACATGGAGTAACAGTATGATTGGGGGCGGTTTGATTCAATTCAACCCTGATGAGATTCTTCATTTCAGGTTTATTCCTATCCTGGCGTGGCTATCCTTTTGGATCTTCCAAGGATTGGGTCCGACCATAAATTCTCTATTTTTTTATTGAGTGCTAACGATGGGCCTATTTTTATGACCCCTTTAGATTCGAACCATGTGGATTTCCTGGCAAAGACTTCAAAGGATTAAGTTCTTGCATGGTGGCAATCGATGTAACAAAGCGCTCCTAAGTGAGGGTGGCTTTAAAGCTCAAAATGGTCAAAGAAAACTAAATATTTGGAACAAAGAGGGTGTTCGACAACATTTTTTAGTCCAAAAAATCCGTAACCCGAAGGTTGTGGAGGAAAGGGATGGCTATCGAAGGTTACATTGAGGGTCTCAAATGGAGGAAGAGTAGAGCCTTGGTGGACTTTCATTCTATTCTTTGCTAGGGAGGAAACGTTTCCGGTGCCGTATATCTCATGACTCCGTGGTTGAAGAATGAGACCCAACACGAGATTTTTTCACGCGTCTACTATGAGGTACAGAGGGGCCAACAAGATCAGAGAAGTGACTTGTAAGGATGTGGCACATTAGAGATTGAGGAAACTCAGAGCGAAGCGATTAATTTCTTTCTGTGGATTTTCGCACCGGATAGCAACCTCTAGGTCCGTAAATCATGCTCGCCAACTTTTGACTAAAGTTCCCATGAAGTAAGCATGAAACTTCGAACCTTTTTCCTCGTCTAAGATTAAGGAAGCATTGTTCTCCATGTAAATCAGAGCAGGCCCCCGGGCTCGACATGGTTTCCCCCCTCGATTCCTTCCAAGTCATGTGGGAAGCCATGGGTCTTGATGTGTGATGTTATTCAAGCATTCCAAGCGTCCGCATCTATCCACCCGAAACTCAATTCCACCTTTCTTGCCCTCATTCCTAAGTCTCCTTCCTCTACAAAAGTTTCTCTAACTATCGCCCATTAGCCCGTGCAATGTTTTTACAAGATCCTTACCAAGTCCATAGCCAATAGATCTGTGCCACCCTCCCCCTCCTCGATTGATCCTTGCCGGTGAAGCACTGCTGAAGGCGTAAACATTCTTAATGGTGTTATCAATGTTCATGAGACCCTTCATTTCGCTTACCACCCTAAGAATGCTACTCTTTTCTTAAGCTCGACATGAACAAAGCCTTTCGACCGTGTCTACTAAAATTTTTTGTGTGCAGTCCTCTCAAGTTCGGCTTTCATCCCCACTCGGATTGACCTTGTCTACACTGCATATCCACTCCCTTTTTTTTGTCTTGGTCAATGGGTCCCACATGGGTATTTCAAAGTTCCAGAGGCTTTGACAGCATGCGATCCTCTTCTCCCATCTTGTTCATTCTTCCAAGTGTGAGGTCTCCGAGTTGGTCAATGAAAGAGGCTCTTCTGCAGAACAAGATTTTTGGCATCTTGTCGACTTCTAGATTTAATCCTCTCACTCATCAATTTGTGGATGACACCCCTATCTCCATCGGGGCATCCGTTGCTCAAGCCAAGTTGCTCAAGAGGATCTTGTTCCGTTATGAGCAAGTCACAGTGGCAAAAGGTCAATTACATCAAGAGCAAAATTTACTTTTATTAACACCTCCGTGCGTACAAATTTGGGATTGCTAGAATTCTCGAGTGCACTATTGATTCCTTGCTCACGTCCTATCTAGGGTTGCCTCTATCTTATAGCGGGTGGGCTAGTGGGGACATGTGGAACTCGATTCTTGAGCACCTTCACACAGAAACTCGAAGACTGGAAGGGCAAACTCCTATCGCAAGCCTGGAAAGCCACCCTTACCAAAGTCTCTGCTCTCGTGGGATCCTTGATCCACTTCAGTTTCCGTGTTCATGCTTTAGTGCGTCCACTCCAAGATTGAGAAGATTCATAGACCTTTCGGTCTGCAACGAAGAGAAATTAGACTTCCCTTGTAGCCTGGGACAAGGTGTGTTCTAGGATTGATCAAGGCGGCTCCTCGGGGTTGGAGAAGATAAAGACTTATGAATTTGGCTTTTATCGCGAAGCACACTTGGAGTGATTATGTTTAATGACTCCTGAGTGGGTTTCATTGGTTAAAAATGAAGTATCTTGGCCCCACTCCCTTCCTGGATGTCAAACATCCTCTCCGTGGCATCGATATTTTTGGAAATCGTGCTCCAAACCCGGCATTTGATCAACTGGGAGCCCTCTCGGATTCTAGGTGATGGCAATCGCATTTCCTTTTGGAAGGACAGTGGGCGATCGAAGAAGTCCTTGGGTCAAGGGTGGACCTCGCTAGGCTAAGAAGCCTGACCGACCCTAACGCCCAGCTCAGGGTGGCGGGTTTCATAGATTGGAGCACCCGTTTCCTCAGGGTGGCGGGTTTAATAATGAGGTTACCTTCCTCGATAATATCCTTCAATCGGTTTTAAAAGAAGAAATTGAAAAATTATTGGAAGTAGGATTCATTTATCCGATCTCAAACAGTCAATGGGTTTCCCCATTAGTTATTGTGCCTAAGAAGAATGGAAATATGAGAGTGTGTGTGGATTACAGTGAATTAAACAAAGTCACACACAAGGACCACTTTCCATTACCATTTATAGACCAAGTGCTGGACACTCTTGCTGGTAAGAAATTTTTCTGTTTTCCGGATGGTTTTAGTGGGTATAACCATATCCAAGTGGCACCAGAAGACCAGGAAAAAAAAACCTTCACATGTCCTTGGGGGACATTTTCTTATAGAGTATTACCCTTTGGATTATGTAATGCACCAGCAACATTTCAAAGAGCTTTCTTGGTCATTTTTTCTGATTTAACGAACGAGAGTGTAGAGATCTACATGGATGATTTCACAGTGTTTGGTGACACATTTGAATATACATTAGAGCAACTTGAAAAGGTTCTAATATGCTGTGAAGCATATCATTTATCTCTTAATCCTGAAAAATGTTTCTTGATGATGGAGGAAGGAATTGTTTTAGGACATCATATCTCTGCTCAAGGTATTAAGGTTGATCCTAAGAAATTAGAGGTCATCAAGAGTCTTCCTCCTCCGAAATCTCAAACTAATGTTCGTAGTTTCTTAGGACATATTGGCTTTTATCATAGATTTATTACTGATTTCAATACCATTGCTAATCCAATGTTTGCATTGTTAATGAAAGATTCTGAATTTGTATGGTCTGATGATTGCCACAAGTCCTTTGAAGCTTTGAAAGAAAAGCTAACCAGTCCGCCAGTGCTGAGAGGCCCTAACTGGGAGCTGCCCTTTCATATTCAAAATGATGCCTCCAATACTGCTATTGGAGCCGCATTAGGGTAGATTGAAAAAGGAAAACACTATGCCATTTATTATATTAGCAAAAACTTGACAGGAGCTGAAAAGAATTACACTACAACTGAGAAGGAATTCTTAGCTATAATATATGCCATTAACAAGTTTCGACACTATATCACAGGTTATCCTGTATTCATCCATACAGATCATGCTGCTATCAAATATTTGATGAATAATCCTTTGGTTAGTGCACAAATTATTTGCTGGTTGATTTTACTGCAGGAATTTGATATTACTATAGTAAATAGACCAGGAAAGACTAATGTAGTGGCAGATTTTTTGTCAAGATTGCCAAATGCAGAAACTGAAGAACTAGTTGAAGACGCATTCCCCGATGAAAAACTATTTGTTGTCTCTGTTCAAACTCCATGGTTTGCGAATATAGCTAATTATTTAGCTACGGGGAAGATTCCTCTTCATTTTACCTCAAAACAAAAAAAATAGTTAATCAAGCAAAGTTCTTCTTTTGAATGGATAAAAGGAATATTGTTTAAATGCAGTCCTGATCATGTTTTACGTAGGTGTGTTCGTAAGGATGAGATATATGACATATTGATAGCCTGTCATGATGAACCTTCAGGAGGGAATTATTCAGTAAAACATACCATTCGAAAGATTTTGGGTGCTGGTTACTACTGGCCATCATTACATAAAGATGTAAAAAGGTATATAAAAAATTATGATGCATGTCAAAGAATGGGTAAGCCTACTTTCATAAATGAAATACCTTTACAGCCTCAATTAGGTGTAGAACCATTTGAGAGGTGGGGGTTAGATTTTGTAGGACCTATTGATCCACCCTCCCAAGGGAAGGTGCACATCCTGGTATGTGTTGACTATGTAACCAAATGGGCAGAAGCCCGTGCCTTTAAGCATGCTCGAGAAGACAAAGTTGCTGATTTTTTGTATTCATAGATTTTTTTGTGATTTGGAGTCCCACAGTCTATTACTTCTGATCAAGGACCTCAGTTTATTTCAAAGGTTTTTGAAGCCTTTGTAAAATTATATGAAATCAAGCACAGGAAGTCCTCTCCTTATCATCCACAGGCTAATGGTCAAGTTGAAGTGACAAATAGGGAATTAGAGAAAATATTAACCAAAACTATAGCAGTTCATAGAAGGAATTGGGTAGAAAAGTTACCCAAGCAATTTGGGCTTATAACACTACTTGGAAATCCACTATGGGATTTACCCCTTTTGAATTGGTTTATGGTAAAAACCCCCTTTACCCATTGAATTTGAATTACTAACTCTTCGAATCGCTTTGGAAGTTGGTATTGATTTGTCACAGGCACAAACGGACCGGATCCTGCAACTCAATACACTGGATGAAATACGGAGAGACGCTTTGCATCAGAACGAGATGATCCAAGAAAAACGTAAAGTCTAGCATGATAGCCATATCCAAGAATGGAAATTCCAGCAAGGGGATTGGGCATTACTGTTTGACTCCCGCTATGAAGATTTTCCTAGGAAGTTGCAGACAAGATGGCTTGGACCATATCAGATTGAAGAGGTTTTCTCGAATGGAGCAGTTCGTCTCTCACCAATTGATGATTCGTGAAGGAAGTTAGTGGTTAATGGACATCGTCTCCAGATTTACCATAAGCCACTAACTAAAAATGAATTTTTAGAACAAATAGAGCACTTGGATGTGCACATAATGGAAGAATTCCCTTCTTCGACTGAAGCAGCAGCAGTATAGTATAGTTTTTATCAAATAATTTTTTTTTTTTTTGGCTTACATGAAACCAGTTATCTGGCATGTTTACTGAGTTCCATTCCATCAACACTCATTCCATCACCATCCATTCCATCACCATCCATTCCATTGCCATTCATTCCATCACCATCCATTCCTTAGCATTATCATTTTTTCACCATTATCATTCACCACCATTATCATTGCCACCACCCACATTGTTTGTGTTTTTTAGAATTACAGTACTGCACTTGTCAGAAGAAAAAAAATTGGCAAAGCTAATCAATTGTACAAAATATAGAAAGGTAGTCAAGACAGGTATGTGTTTCTTTACATTTTAAATATTGTAAATAGTTAAGGTATGTAGTGTATAGATTCACTTGATTAGCATTTAAAGCATTCATAAGGTTAAAATTGGGGATGTCTAAATTATTCAATGGAAGGCAGAATGACATATGCTCCAGAATGACATGCTTCAGAATGAAATTTGCTTCCGAATAACCACTACTTCGGAACAGAAGCGTTGGAGATCCAAAACATCAAAAGCTCCGTAACAGTTGTGCTCCGGAATGAGTATTGACAGATATGCTTCAGAATGAATAAATAACAACATTTGCTCCGGAATATCAGGGCTTTGGAATATGTTGACGTTTCTTAAAAAATTCAGGCAGGAACACGTGGCAAGTGATTATGGAACACGTGATTTCCGAAATCCATGGATATTTAGATATCATGATTTTGTGATTCTCGTAATCACGGCACATGCATCAAAGAACATTGAAAAATTCACAGCAAATTAATTGATGCCAACTCAGCAAATCATGATCATGTAATTTGCATTGGAACTAATTTTTCCTTGTTTTCAGCATATTTCGCCGGTTTAAAAAAAAATGAATCAATAAGTTGATTTGACATGTTTTGTTCCGGCGCAAGAACCATCATTCCATTGCATGTGCCCTAGAATTGTCATTCCAGCGTTTCAAAAAAATATTCGCGAATAGAGCAAAAGAAAATGGGAGGCAAGAAGAACAGAAGTGAATCAGAAAATGCCAGCTTCATAATGGAAAATCCTATGCTGCTGCAAATTTTCACCGATGGAGGGTTTATGCCGTTTTTGCAAAAATTTGATGGGAACTCCAAGGGATTCACAGAATTTGCACGGACCTTCAGAAATAACAAGATCAACATCAGCGGCATGATAATCCAGGTAACTCCAGATGTTTTGAGCCAAATTACTGAATTTCCTTTGCAAGGAATTAATCTTGGAAAAACAGCTAGGAATACCCTAAATGAATTGGCTAACCAATTTAGGGCAGAAAATGATAAACCTATTGAATATGTCATGAGTAAAAATATTTGTAAAGGAGTTAAAATGGAAAGTCTAGAATCTCCCTGGGATATAGTAGCCGAATGGATGATTAGGTTTATTACTTGTGAAGGCCAGTATGTTGTTTTGTCAGGGCACCATATGAAAATTCTAACTCATTTGAGATATGGCCACACAAACCCTGAATTCAAAGTAAATTTCCCCTGTACTTTTATGAAAATTTAAAATCTATGTCCAAGAAATATCAAGAAGGAAAAGGAAACCCTAGACATCATGGTTTGATTAAAATAATCTGTAAACATCACTTTAGGGGTAATTTGCAGAGCTTTGGCAGATTCTTTGCTCAGTGGGATGAAACTAGAAACCCTACAGTTGTAACTGGATCAGAAGAAGATATTGAAAGCCCTAGATCTACAGAACAAATTGAAAGCCCTAGATCTGCAGAACAAATTGAAAGCCCTAAATCTGTAGAAAAAATTAGAAACCCTAGCATTGAAGAGGAGGAAATAGAAATACCTGAGCCAGTGGTTGAGACAGAGTTTGTCCAAGAAGAGGGTCCATCCTCTCCACAGGGACCTCCCTCTTCTAGGACTAGAAGACAAAGAGAAAAGCATGCTGAAATAGACTCTGCTAAAAAATGCAGAAGGGTGTCATTTTCAGCAGATGTGACTATTTTACAGTCCAATAGCTTTGATGAAGCAGAACCAGGAGAATCTACTCAAAAATTACGAAGGTCTGCAAGACTTAAATTGGGTGAAACATCATCTGACCAAGGAGGTCAAGAAGCAGTAGCAGTAGAGACAAACCTAACAGAATCAACAGAACTTGCAACCACAAACATAACAGAACCAACATCCAGCCCTGAAGTAGTCTTAGTGGATTATATAGATTCTAATTCTAAGGAGGATTCAGAGGTAGAAGAAGAGGAAGAGGAAGAAGAAGATATCCAACTACAGCTATTTGTGGCAAGAAGTGTGGTGAAAACACAAACAGGTTGGATAGAAAAGTGTCAAGCTTCTATTTTAGAAAAAGATCAAATGATTGCAATTTTGCAGCAGGAAGTGGCAAGTTTAAAAGCTAAAATTGCATCTTTAGAGCCACAACCTGATGAAACTATGCATGACACTCAAATGGCTGACATTTTGTTAGAATTAGCAATAGCTGCACATGCAGCAGACTCACCAATCAGGGAGGAACCTATAATTGATATTGAAGGAGAACAGGGACAGGAACAATTTCATATCTCCTCAATTCCTGCTACAGCTATTGAACCATATGTACCCCTCATAGTAACACAGGACATAGGAATTCAAACTGAATTACCTATGACAAAAATAGAGGAACAAGGGGTACAAGTCAACTTGCCTTTGGCAGAAACAGAAGAAAAGGAGACACAAACAGATTCTGTCAAGGTTGACATGACTGACAAAGAGGTGTAGGTTAATATTGTTCCTCAAATGCAGCAACCTGTCCGCAATACCCTTATGGTTCCACTTGAGGAATATAATACATATTTATCAAAGTGGATGATGAAATGCCAAAGGTTGGAAGAAAAGGTTTTAGCTTTGAAACCTTTGGAAGAAAAATGTGAGGCTAAAGAGGCAGAAATAACCAAATTGAAGAACCAGGTGCAGGATCTCTATTAGAATGTAGAGTGTTTAGTCCAATGCAGAAGACCTACAAGGTTTTATACCTTAATCCTCAGAGAAAGGTTTATCCGTTGGCAAATTATGAGAGTCCACTCTAATTTGCCATACAAATTGGAAGACACTGAAGAATTTTTGGATGCCTACCTACAGAGCCCAACATAATAGAAAAATCTGTTGTGTGAGTTATTCTTACATAACTTCTTTGTGCCTGGTGATGACACATTCCTACCTCACATTTTTACAGGGGATATTCAGTTGAGACCCTTCATGTCCACTCTACAAAATTAGGAATATTGGGAACAACAAAAGCAGATGACTAAGGAAAATGAGGCAAATGCAGCACTATATCTGAGGCCAATTCACTATAATTACAGGACTGCAGCCAATCAACATTTTACTATGATGAGGGAAGAAAATGTGAGAAAATTTTATGAAACAAATCTTCAGGAATGCTTAGTCAATTTTCAGAATTTTACTCACCAGCATTTTAATAGTGCTTTAGCAGCCTATAAAAATCATTGGGGAGAGTTATCTATTTCTTTGCAGAAGAAAGAACCTATCTCCCCCAATAAATTGCAGTGGTCAAAAAGAAGAGTTGAAGGTATCATGCAAGTTATTCAGCAGTTGTAACATCAGTGGATAGGATTAAGATACAGATTGCCCGTTGTAATCACCCCTGTTCCATGGTTTTTTGATGATGACCCTCAGCCAGATGATCAGTTTCAGGCATGGCTCAAGCAGATAAAGGAAATCAGAGGTTTTTATAGGATTCCTAGTCCAAATTTCAGCTACCAAGAGAGAGTCTTGGAAAAATATCTCTGCTCTATTGTAGCCTCACAGAATGCATGAGGACATGCATCAGAATAAGTTGGGGGGAATGATGAGGCCAAAAATTACCTCATTATTGATTATTTTAGACATCCTTAATAGAACTTTTTGACATGTTTTGATGTTAATTCTGCTGATGAAATACAATATTTACTACTATTTACATGTTTGACTGTTTAGAAGCATAATATTCTATTTTTACTAATTTTCTGCATAAGTTTTGTTGATAAATAATGATTTATTATGAAATGTGTTAGTGCAATCATGTGTGGGATATATAACATTCATATCATGCTCTATGAAGTTGTCAAATGCAAAAAATAGCACTAAAAATAGGACAAAACTGCAAGTTGTGCAAAACTATATTTTGACTATTTTAACTTGGACAAATTCCAGCCAAATATGCATGGCTTGGAATTTGGTCAAATTCAACTTAAAAGAGCATGTGAATAGGTTTTTGAAAGACTTCCAAGTCTGATCCACCAAATTCTCGACAAAAGAACCACAAACTATGTTGAAAACAGGCATTTTGGCGTTGCTCTGGAACAACAGAGATACAGCTCCGAAATAACAGGACTGCTCCAGAATAACCGAAAAAGCATAGTTTTGACCAGAACAACTCAGGAAAGGTGGAAAAATTGTGAGAGTGTTAAGGATAGTTATGTGAATCTATTATGCACATTTTTCAATGCAAAAGACCTCCAGCAAATGTGCAACAAACATATTTCATTCACGTAACCATATTCTGCATTTTAGGAATGCAGTTTCAACAGCATTCCTAAAATGCCTGAAATTAGAATCATTCCACACCTAATTTAGCATGTTTGTAATATAAATAACTAGCTCCAATATGGGTTGAGCTAAGGAGAATAAGGATTGCAATTAGGATAATTCTGAATATTGTGAGAAATCAGATTTCTGTAGCAGTAACATGCAGAATTTTTTTGCATGTTTTTGATTCAATAAAAAGTGCAGTTTTATCGGCTTTGCTTTATGATTGAAGGAGTGATTAAGTAGTAAACCGGAGCTACTTCTTCACCTTCTTCCGAACCAGGGATCAAGGGCCACTTCTAGGAGCAGAAGAAGGTTTTTTACCAGGTTTTCTTGTTTAAATCTGTTTGCAGCAGAATAAATAGGAAACCTATCATTTTTCCTGCATTTCTTTATTTTGCTGAAATCATTTCTAGTTTTAGAGTTTGTAGTTTCATTATTATTTTTCTAAGTTATCATTTCTAAGTTTATTTTCAATTCTGTTCTTTTATTTTGCAAAGTTAGTTAGTTTACTTTCTGCAATTCTGAATTTCCTACAACTTTCATTTCAGCAAGTTTAATTTAGTTTTTGAATGCATTTTTAGATTTAGCAAAAGTAAATAGGTTTCTTTGAAAGTTATTTTATTTATGCAATTTTATTTCAGCAAGCGTAATCTAGTTTCCTTTCATTTCATAGGGTTTAGAGTGATAGAAGAACCCCCAAAAAACACTAACTGTTTTGCCAATAAAGCCATTTTTTGAATAGAATGTCTTACATCTGCTTGAATTGTCTATCGTAAAAAGCCTTAGGACACCTTCCTGGATTGATAAATAATGATTAAATGATGAACTAAACAAAAATCATCACCAAGTGGCACCGTTGCATGTGCATGCAAAGGAGACACTGAGGTCTATAAAAAGGTGAGCCTCCTCACCCCAAAAAAAGGGATGGAGCTAGAGCATTTGGAGCAATGGAGTGCTACCAAATTATACCCCCATTCCCTTTTGTGCTTCCTACATCCCTAATATCTCTTTTGGAAGAGAGGTTATCGGGTGAACACTAGGAACGCAATCCAGACCCAAAACCCAAGCAATCGGCCACAATCCCACACCAAACTCATTGAAACACCCCCCTAGGAGGTTTTGGACCCATCTGGTAAGACCCCAAGGTCTTACTATAAAATTATTAACAAATTAATGTAAATGTAATTGCAGGCCACTCAAAGGGGGCTCCCTTGTAATCACTTTTCCAGGGGCTCCCTCATTAGAATATATGATTATTATTCTTCTTCTTGGATGATTTGATATGGATGGCCAACCTAATATATATATCTACCCTAAAGCTACGTTGGTGAAGAGACATGATGTTTCAGTATGAAGAGACGTGATGGTTCACGTTATGAAGGGTTGTGATGGTTCACTTTATAAGTTAATAATATAATAATTAAATGATTAATAATACTAACTAATACTAACTAATAATGTTAGGATTGAGGATCCTAACATGCCACCCTCCTTAAAAAGAGCTTTGTCCTCAAAGCTCAAGATGAGGAGCTTTATCTTTTGTTTTCCAAGAAGGATTTTCATAAGTTCTTGAACTCTTTTAATGGCATCCTTTCGTAGGCAGGGATATCGAGAAGGATGAAGCATTAGTGTTGGAAATTTTGGGCACTTTGGGTACATTGCCTTTGCTCAAATGTATAAGTTGTCATTGATGTCAAAAGGCATTTTTGTGTTGATATCAAAAGAGTGTGATGTCAAGAATATCTTGAGAAGCTTCTTTATGTTAAAGGGTTTTTATTAAAACCATGGTGACAAGGCTAAAGGTTTTTCTTAAAACCATTTGGACTCATTAAGGGTTTTTATTAAAACCAAGCTTAACTTAATGCAAAGGTCCATGTTTATTATTAATAATTAAATTAACTCAAACCTTTGTCAAAGGTCCAAGTTTAATTTATTATTAATAAAATAATAATATTTATTATTTTAATTATTATTAAAGGGTCTTTCAACCCTTAAGCGACGGAAGAAAAAAGAATTCTTTCGCCGATATGTTGCCATCGTTGGAGGAGCACCGACGTCAAACAGTTAAGGAAGAATGGCTATATAAGTGGGGATGATTTTCTAAAGTGAGCACCTCCGATTATTATTGATATCTACGATTTGTGGTTACTCTGTATTTTTTGATTTGCGCTTGGCATCTATGATTTGCACTTGCTCTATTTCGTTTGATTTGCGCTTGGCGTCTGCGATTTGCACTTGCTCTGTTTCGTTCGATTTGCGCTTGGCGTCTACAATTTGCACTTGCTCTATTTCATTCGATTTGCGCTTGGTGTCTCGCGATTTGCATTTGCTCCTTACCTTTCGAACAGCGCTTGGTGTCTTCGAGTTGAGCTTGCTTTGTGTCTTCGAATCTCCGATTGACGTCTTTGAAACCATGCTTGGCATACTCGGATTTGAGCTTGGGCTGCATCCTTACTTTTTGTGTGATGGCAATGGATTGGCAATTGCTCCTGAACTACATTTTTTAGACTGTGCTGTGAGATGACTAATGCAAGCATTCAGTGACTTACGTCTTGGACAGCGCTCACCAGTTTGCATGTGGTTTGTGGAAGACGTTTACGTTTTCCAGATTCTTGGCATCAAAGGAAGATAAAAGAGAGGGCAGCGCTGTAGTATTTCGTTGGGCACTTGTGACCCAACGACGGTGGCGTTTAAGCGAAAGCGCTAGAAGGCAGAGGTGCCGAGTTCGATTCTCTTCGTTGGATTTTTCTTTTGGTCGCGGTGTGCAAAGGATAGTGGCTATGAATGCGCGGGAGGTATAAGGTTAAGGTATCATATTTGTTTTGATATTGTTTTATTGATGTTTAATGTTTATATGGAGTAATAAGGTGTAAAGAGGTTTTACTTTGTATATATATTGTACTTTGGTGGTTTTTACTAAGTTGGAGAAATAAGGTGTTATTTTGGATCTTTATTATTGTGTATTATTGTATAGTTGCTAACTCTAATTAGTGGCAAATTGAGAGTTAGTGTTGTGACAGATTTTGAGTTCTCCTTCTTCATCAAAGTAAAGGTATGGGCAACTTCTTCCATGTATGTTGTTTATGGTATATTTTCTGAAATTGAGTTTGGAGTGAAAAGGTTGTCTACTAGGTATTCTTTGGTGTGAATCTTATTTTCTGGATATTGAAGATTGTTTATGCATTAAAGTTATTGTTGAATTTTTGGGTGAATGCATAATTCTGGTTGAGGAAGAGGAAGCATTTTTGCAATAGGGTTTATGTTAGTAAGTCTTGCTACTTGCTTTGAGATGATGAAACCCTAGTTGTTGGTGAAAAGAATATAAGTATCATTGTTATATGAGATATTGCATGGTTGGCAATTGTTGGGTTGTGTTTCATATTCTTGAGAAAAGCATACTACATCTATCTTATTCTTTTGAGTTTGAGATTGAGTTGAGATTGAGATTGGGAGTTAAGTATAGAACATATTGGGTCTCTAACAATTCTCTTTATGTTTCTATGAGATTTGAGATTGAGATTGGGAGTTAAGTATAGAACATATTGGGTCTCTAACAATTCTCTTTATGTTTCTATGAGATTTGAGATTGAGATTGGGAGTTAAGTATAGAACATATTGAGTCTCTAACAATTCTCTTTATGCTTCTATGAGGTTTATGAATCACATTGGGTCTCTAACAATTCTCTTTGTGGGTTCATGCTAAGCAAGTTTTTCTTGGTGAGCTTGCTGAGGTTTTGGACAGGTTTCGGTGGGGACTTGTGAGCAGGTTTTGGACAGTTTTCGATGGGGACTTGTGAGCAGATTTGGACAGGTCCTAGCAGAGGACTTGTGAGCTGAGTTTTTGAGAGTTCTATCAGAGAACTTGAGGACAGAGGTGCATTGGTTCTTTGAGAAGAACCTGAGGACATATTTGGCAAGTCTTTGAGAAGGCTTGTGTGCAGAGGATTGATTTGTTCAAAGAGTTGGATAGATCTGATAGACAGAGGAAGACTTGTACTAGACCGACCGACTGTGTTTGGTACAGGTAGCTGAGCTACTGTGGACGTGATCATAGAAGGCAGAGGTCTCTTAGGCTAAGCATTGAGGATAGGAGGTCTTCAGTGGAAAGGAGTTCCACGTGTCCGGCAAGAGGTAGAGGCAGTTGATCTTCCGAGGGATCATTTCCAGAGCAGTAGGGGAAGGTATCTCCTTTGAGCAGAGGCTCATAAATTCAGATTGGGGGAAGGTGTCTCCTTTGAGCCGAGGCTCATAAACATTGTAATTGGGAAGGTTTCCCAAAGAAATTTGAGATAACTTTTAGAGAAAAGTTTTGTGGATGTAGCCCAGGCATTCTGGGTGAACCACGTTAAAATTGGTGTCACTTTGTGGATGATATTGTGCATTGTTTTGATATTGCTTTGGGTATATTGCTTTACTATTTTGAAGTATAAAGGAATAAGTAAAAAGAGGTCTTATACTGTTCACCCCCCCTCTCAGTATAAGCTTGTGTTCTTCAATTGGTATCAAATCAGGTGCCTTCGAAAAGTTTAACAACTTGAAGGAAGATCTTACAAGAACACAAATGGCAAGGAAAGGCAAAAGCAAAACCATAAGACACAAGAAGAAGAAAACACACATGGTCATGAAAGAAAATGAAGATGAACTCAATGTTGCTATTTTGGGAAGAAGAATGGAAATAGATTCAAGAGATGAATCAAACAATGGAGAACAAGCTAGATTAATAAAGTTTTGCACCAGATGTGGGAAGACCGGTCACTTTGTAGCTGATTGCTCACAAGGTAGAGAATGTTTTGTTTGTGGTCAACTCGGTCATAATGAACGTCAGTGCCATGGGTTTAGTAGCAGTGAAGATGAAGATGATCCATTCAAAATTGGTGAAGAAACAGATCCAGAACAGGAATGTGATGAAGAAGGAAGTGATGCAGAAGCAAATTGGAAACAAAAACTAATTTTAGCTCTGAGTAAAAAGGTTGAGGATGCAGAAGATATAATCACCAGTTTGAAAGTACAAACAAAAGAATACAAGAAATTTTTTGAAGATCTCGAAATGCAATTAACCAGGAAAACAGAGTATTGTAGTAAGCTAGAAAAAGAAATTGACGGTTTAAGAATGCAGATAGAAGAAATGAGTAATAAAGTCGATATATGCAACAAACATGAAGAGGAATCTAACAAAGTTGTTAGCAATCTGAAGCTACAAATAGAAGAGTCCAAAAGGAGTGAAGAAACTCTCAGGTCTCAGATCAATGAGAAAGAGACTGTTTGTCGCAGACAAGAAGAAGAGATTGTTTCATTGAAGAAACAACTAGAAGAGGCCAATACAAATCTTAAAATCAAAGATGAGCACAACAATCAAGGAAAGAGGTATTCTCACAAGCACAAGAAGAGTTTCTACCTAGACAAAGCAAGTAAGTGTTCTAGTAGTGATAGTGAAAGTTCTTCAAGTGATAATGAAAATGAGATGTTGTTCATATCTGAAAAAGAGGAAGAACCAAAACATAGATTCATTATCATGAAATGTCTTAGATGTGGAAATTTTGGTCACCTTGAGGATGATTGCACAAATAATGATTTGGTTTCTAGTATGTATGAGGATGCTTCAGAAAACTATAAGGAAGATGCATGTATGGTTTTTGAAAAGGGTAGCACCTCTAGTGATAAGAAATCTGAAAAAGGCTTTGATGATTCTAATAGCAAACATATAGAGGAAGGTGAAGTAGATCTTAAAGGTGAACTTATTAGTGCTCTTAGTGCTTTGAAAAAGGAAAGAAAGAAGAATGCTAGACTCAAGGATAAGTTGGATGAATGTTGTATGGAGAGAGATGATCTTATAGAAAGTCTTGACTTCTCTATAGCTAAGACACAAGAACTCAAGGATGAGTTAGAGTCTAAGGTTCTTGAGTATAGTGAGTTAGAACAGAAAATGGCTTCTTTGAAAGAGGAAACTAAAGGGTACAAGGATAAGCTTCACAGGTTTCAAGATAGCTCCAAAAAGGTTAAGTCTCTCATCAAAGGTCAAAGAAAGACAACAGATAAAATAGGCCTTGGTTTTGTTAAGCATCACAAGGAACAAGTTGGAGAGTCTAGTAAAAGACTCCAAAAGGAAGAGAGTTCTGATGAGGAAAGTATTTCAGATCATGAGTCCTTGAATGATAGATGCACAAAAATAGAAACCAGAATTCAGAATGAGAAGAAGAAGTTTTTAGAACCTAAGAGGTCAAATAAAGGAAAGTTTCAAGGCAGATGTTTTGCTTGTCACAGGTTTGGTCACATAGCTTCACATTGCATGGCTCAAGTGAAAAAGGTAAATGACAGTTTCAGAGGTGGTAATTTCTTTCAAGGGTATTGCTACTCTTGTCAACAGTTTGGGCACAAGGCAGTTTATTGCAAGGCAAATATCAGGAACAGGTTTGATCAGAACAGGTTTGGTCAGAACAGGTTTGGTCAAAATAGGTTTGGTCAAAACAGGTTTGGTCAAAACAGGTTTGGTCAGAATAGGTTTGGTCAGAACTGGTGGATTCAAAGAACATGTATGCCTAAAAGAAATAACATTGTTACTTGTTATAAGTGCAACAATGAAGGTCACACAGTCAGACAGTGTAGAGCTAAAATTCTAGAATACAAGAACAGGAACAGTGGCATGATCAGGTCCAAGGATCAAGGCATGGATAAAAACAGGGATGAGAACAAGAACAAGAACAGTGATAGGAACAGGAATATGGACAAAGAATTCAAGAGAAGGCCCGACAAGGAAGTTATAGACGCTGATGATGATCAGTGCCTAATGGGAGTTTTACTCCCACCCCATAATTAATCACCTCATCAGGAGGTGGGGGAGGGACTAAGCTAAGAGGCTAATTCTTAGTCCCGAGCCCCAAAGGTGGCCCTTTGCCATTGATGACAAAGGGGGAGAGATATGAGTAAGGGGGAGAGCTTCAAAGTGAAGAGGAAAGCTTCAAGTCGGGGGGAGCAAAACTTCAAAGGAAGATTCTCAGTTGTTAGCACAGTTGGTTTCAATTGGTTTCAGTTTTGGCTCTTGAGAAGTGTTTTCAGAAAGGTTTGCCATCAATGACAAAGGGGGAGATTGTTGGCAATTTTGGGCACTTTGGGTACATTGCCTTTGCTCAAATGTATAAGTTGTCATTGATGTCAAAAGGCATTTTTTGTTGATATCAAAAGAGTGTGATGTCAAGAATATCTTGAGAAGCTTCTTTATGTTAAAGGGTTTTTATTAAAACCATGGTGACAAGGCTAAAGGTTTTTCTTAAAACCATTTGGACTCATTAAGGGTTTTTATTAAAACCAAGCTTAACTTAATGCAAAGGTCCATGTTTATTATTAATAATTAAATTAACTCAAACCTTTGTCAAAGGTCCAAGTTTAATTTATTATTAATAAAATAATTATTATTATTTTAATTATTATTAAAGGGTCTTTCAACCCTTAAGCGACGGAAGAAAAAAGAATTCTTTCGCCGATATGTTGCCATCGTTGGAGGAGCGCCGACGTCAAACAGTTAAGGAAGAATGGCTATATAAGTGGGGATGATTTTCTAAAGTGAGCACCTCCGATTATTATTGATATCTACGATTTGTGGTTACTCTGTATTTTTCGATTTGCGCTTGGCATCTACGATTTGCACTTGCTCTATTTCGTTTGATTTGCGCTTGGCGTCTACGATTTGCACTTGCTCTGTTTCGTTCGATTTGCGCTTGGCATCTACAATTTGCACTTGCTCTGTTTCGTTCGATTTGCACTTGGCATCTATGATTTGCATTTGCTCCTTACCTTTCGAACAACGCTTGGTGTCTTCGAGTTGAGCTTGCTCTGTGTCTTCGAATCTCCGATTGACGTCTTTGAAACCGTGCTTGGCATACTCGGATTTGAGCTTGGGCTGCATCCTTACTTTTTGTGTGACGACAGTGGATTGGCAATTGCTCCTGAACTACGTTTTTCAGACTGTGCTGTGAGATGACTAATGCAAGCATTCAGTGACTTACGTCTTGGACAACGCTCACCAGTTTGCATGTGGTTTGTGGAAGACGTTTACGTTTTCCAGATTCTTGGCGTCAAAGGAAGATAAAAGAGAGGGCAGCGCTGTAGTATTTCGTTGGGCACTTGTGACCCAACGGCGGTGGCGTTTAAGCGAAAGCGCTAGAAGGCAGAGGTGCCGAGTTCGATTCTCTTCGTTGGATTTTTTCTTTTGGTCGCGGTGTGCAAAGGATAGTGGCTGTGAATGCGCGGGAGGTATAAGGTTAAGGTATCATATTTGTTTTGATATTGTTTTATTGATGTTTAATGTTTATATGGAGTAATAAGGTGTAAAGAGGTTTTACTTTGTATATATATTGTACTTTGGTGGTTTTTACTAAGTTGGAGAAATAAGGTGTTATTTTGGATCTTTATTATTGTGTATTATTGTATAGTTGCTAACTCTAATTAGTGGCAAATTGAGAGTTAGTGTTGTGACAGATTTTGAGTTCTCCTTCTTCATCAAAGTAAAGGTATGGGCAACTTCTTCCATGTATGTTGTTTATGGTATATTTTCTGAAATTGAGTTTGGAGTGAAAAGGTTGTCTACTAGGTATTCTTTGGTGTGAATCTTATTTTCTGGATATTGAAGATTGTTTATGCATTAAAGTTATTGTTGAATTTTTGGGTGAATGCATAATTCTAGTTGAGGAAGAGGAAGCATTTTTGCAATAGGGTTTATGTTAGTAAGTCTTGCTACTTGCTTTGAGATGATGAAACCCTAGTTGTTGGTGAAAAGAATATAAGTATCATTGTTATATGAGATATTGCATGGTTGGCAATTGTTGGGTTGTGTTTCATATTCTTGAGAAAAGCATACTACATCTATCTTATTCTTTTGAGTTTGAGATTGAGTTGAGATTGAGATTGGGAGTTAAGTATAGAACATATTGGGTCTCTAAAAATTCTCTTTATGTTTCTATGAGATTTGAGATTGAGATTGGGAGTTAAGTATAGAACATATTGGGTCTCTAACAATTCTCTTTATGTTTCTATGAGGTTTATGAATCATATTGAGTCTCTAACAATTCTCTTTATGCTTCTATGAGATTTATGAATCACATTGGGTCTCTAAAAATTCTCTTTGTGGGTTCATGCTAAGCAAGTTTTTCTTGGTGAGCTTGTCGAGGTTTTGGACAAGTTCCAGTGGGGACTTGTGAGCAGATTTGGACAGGTCCTAGCAGAGGACTTGTGAGCTGAGTTTTTGAGAGTTCTATTAGAGAACTTGAGGATAGAGGTGCATTGGTTCTTTGAGAAGAACCCGAGGACAGATTTGGCAAGTCTTTGAGAAGGCTTGTGTGCAGAGGATTGATTTGTTCAAAGAGTTGGACAGATCTGACAGACAGAGGAAGACTTGTACTAGACCGACTGACTATGTTTGGTACAGGTAGCTGAGCTGCTATGGACGTGATCATAGAAGGCAGAGGTCTCTTAGGCTAAGCATTGAGGACAGGAGGTCTTCGGTGGAAAGGAGTTCCACGTGCTGGCAAGAGGTAGAGGCAGTTGATCTTCTGAGGGATCATTTCCAGAGTAGAGGGGAAGGTATCTCCTTTGAGTAGAGGCTCATAAATTCAGATTGGGGGAAGGTGTCTCCTTTGAGCCGAGGCTCATAAACATTGTAATTGGGAAGGTTTCCCAAAGAACTTTGAGATAACTTTTAGAGAAAAGTTTTGTGGACGTAGCCTAAGCATTCTGGGTGAACCACGTTAAAATTGGTGTCACTTTGTGGATGATATTGTGCATTGTTTTGATATTGCTTTGGGTATATTGCTTTACTATTTTGAAGTATAAAGGAATAAGTAAAAAGAGGTCTTATACTGTTCACCCCCCCTCTCAGTATAAGCTTGTGTTCTTCAATTAGTGGGGGGTTGCCAAGAATAATAGTAGAATCTTCCTTAGAAAAATCATGATGATGATGGGATGGCAACCCTTGGGGTTCCTCAAATACTTCATAATGATGCATCAAAAGTGATGGTAATGATTTCATATCCTTTCTTGGTTCCTTGGTAGAGCCAATGGAGAAGGAGTGTGTGGTCACTCTACGTTGGTTCCGAATAGGTTTGGTCATATGGCAAGAACTCACTATTGATGAGGAAGGTATGTGTAGGTCTTGTAGAGTGCATGTTTGGCTAGCATTTATCACTTTGGGTATGTCTACCTCATCCTTGCTTGGTACATCAATCACTTCTTGCACATCGACCTCATTATCTTCATTGCGGTGAGTAGGTGCACTAGTCACTTCGAACACAACTACCTCATTTGCTTGCTCTATGGAGAGATAGGGATCAACTTCCTTCAATAAATACAATGTTAGTGTAGCACATTTATGATGGGGTCCAAATTGTTCATCACAATTATCATAGAGTCCTTTTTCTCATCGTTACTTCATATCATCAAAGCTAATATGTTTAATTCGTAAAGTTCGGTTAGATTTGGGGGTTGTGTAAGTGTTTTGTGCCCTTCCATTATGCATAGGTTTGGGAGCGATGTAAGTGGTCGATGATTTTTCCATAAGTGGTTTCCCTAATCGTTGTTGTGCATTGATTTTATCTTCAGCTAATTTTTCCAATCTATAGGTCTGCATCATGGTATAGGGATTGAACCTTATCACCTCCATTCTATTTTCATATTTTAATCCCCTAATGAATCCATTGATGAGAATTGATTCATCCAATCTTGTCTTGTGTTTGGTGATATCCTTAAACTGAGTTTGATACTCATGCACAAAAGTGATTTGATGAAGATATTTGAGCAATTCCCACATGACTAGGTCCCACATGGGTCTGATACTGAATGGTAAAACCCCAAGGTCTTACTATAAAATTATTAACAAATTAATGTAAATGTAATCGCAGGCCACTCAAAGGGGGCTCTCTTGTAATCGCTTTGCCACTATAGGGGGCTCCCTCCTTAGAATCTATGATTATTATTCTTCTTCTTGGATGATTTTATATGGATGGCCAACCTAATATATATATCTACCCTAAAGCTACGTTAGTAAAGAGACATGATGGTTCAGTATGAAGAGATGTGATGGTTCACGTTATGAAGGGTTGTGATGGTTCACTTTATAAGTTAATAATATAATAATTAAATTATTAATAATACTGACTAATACTAACTAATAATGTTAGGATTGAGGATCCTAACACCATCCCACTTGGATTGGTGCCAAAACTAGGCCTCAAACGGTGGGCATCCTGCTCTCGGGTGCCCCCCGCACTACTACAGTCCTAATTGCCCCACCCCACAGCGATTAGAAATCTATGCTTGATTTCTCTACTAATATTTTTGCATTACATCATATTTCATGTACTTATGTTGCTATTCAATTTTCATGGTATTATGACTTGATTTGACCTTGTTTTTATCATTTTATGTGTTTACTAACCTACAAGGAGCACCTTCGGATACAGGACAATCTGGGTAGAATATGCCAAATATGACCTTCTGGGTCATCTCAAAATGACCCTTTTAGTATAACACCAAGTTTTTATGTGTTTTTTAAGCCTCGGGGTAGGAAATTTGCAAGGTCACTCATGCACATTTTGTTGTAGTCCTAATCATTCCACCTCGGAGCGATTAGAAATCCATACATGATTTCCTAACTGTTATTTTTGCAATGGGTACCTGATGATGTCTTGATGCTCCTGTCAAATTTTGGGTTCATTATGACATGTTTTGACTATCATTTCATTCTTTTTTACATTAACTAGTCGGAGGCTTTGGGGATTGCATGTTTTCCTACATTTCCATATGCTATTAACTATTTGTTGTTTCTCTATGTGTAGGATATCACTACTAGGAACACCAGAGGGGCAAAAAGGAATGAAAAACACATGGATGCAAGCAGCGGCAATGTTTGGCCTGCCAATTTCAAATGTATGCATGCGAAAGACACTAGAAGCGTACCATCCGTTGATGTAACAAACTGTATCAAATGTTATGAGCCCTAGATAGAGGGGACACATTGTAACCAGATTAAAATAAACATTAATAAAATAGGCCCCACTTTGTTTTGCTTATATCTCATTTTTGCTTTATTTCCTACATGCATTTGTTCATCGCATTTGTAGGACTTAGCATCCATACCTTGTATCAATTTTGTTTGCATCACATCTGGTACGCCGTCACTCCACATTCGGCTTTCAAAAGGCATATTTGAGACAAGTCTTTGAGAAGACTTGAGAGTAGATTTGATTAATTGATTTTTTTAAACCTTGAGTTAAGGTTTGGGGTAAATCCAGCAAAGTTGATTTGAGATTGAGTCAAGCTTTGAGTTAAGGCTTGAAGACAAATATTGAGGATAAATTTGTGCTAGACCGAAGGAATATGTTTAGTACAATTTGAGGATAGATTTTGGTGCAGATTTGAGAAATTTTTTGTGTCAGACCAGAGAGATAGATATTGAGGAAAGTTTGTGCTAGATCAAAGGACTATGTTTAGTACAGAGTTGAGGATAGATATCTCCAGCCAAAGTAGGGAAGACATGTGTCTTCTATGGATAGAGCACCATTTGCTAAGGGCAGTGGAGGTAGAGGTCTTCTATAGGATTACCAACCAGAGCAGATTTAGGAGATTGGTGTCTCATGTGGATAGAGATCCATGAACTTTGATTAGGGGATTAGTGTCTCCTTTGGATAGATATCCATAAACATTGTAATAGGGAAAGGATTATCAAGATATTAATTGAGAAAATTTTAGTGAAATATTTTCTCCGTGGAGTAGCCCACATTGGGTGAACCACATAAATTTTGGTGTCTCTATTGTGTGTGGTGATTTATGCATTTATTTGATTACTGCTATTGATATTGCTATCTATACATTGCATAATATTGATTGAGAAAGAAAAGTAAAAAGTGGTCTTATACTATTCACCCCCCTCTCAGTATAAGCTTGTGTTCTTCAAAATCCTTCATGACAACAAGGTAAAATCATGAACAGGTGAAAAATATCCAAAATACTCAATAAGGAAATTAGTAGAAAAGTGGAATATCCTCTCTATTTTCTATGACAAGGATGCTTATGAAACATTGAGAAAATATTTACCCTAAATTATAGAAGAAAAATCAAAGGATATAAATAATATTTTTGTGTTAGCAAGCAATGTCGCTCCATACCCACTCTCATACCATGTTGTAATTCACAATATTTTATAGAAAAAAATATAAAAAAAATACATCCACTCAAATATTACACAAAAGGCAAAAAAGGATGAAAAAAGAGATAGGTATGATGGTTTCCCGTAGGCACCATAAATATTCACTATCCATATATTATATTGCACAACACTCTAATGAGGAATGATGAGTTTATGGGGTATTTATAGCAATACCAAAACCCCAAATTGCATCATAAATTTTAACCTAAGCTAGCATAATAAGTGGTATTTAGGTTAATTACAAATATTAAATAAGTTTTAGCCATAGCAAGGTTATCCATGGCCTATTTTGCATACATAATAAATGTTAACTACATTACACAATGAAATGCCCTTAGGTCTATCTAATACATTGCATAATATTATGTCTTTACCATAAATCATATAAAAATTTCAACACTTCCAAACCATTGCTTTCAAAAAGTAATGATAGTACTAATTCTCCATGAAATAGATAATGTTTTTTCTTTGAAATCATAAATCCAATATTCCATCTACTATTTCATTGTTGATGCAACTACCCAATATTTCTTAGATTTTCTAGACATTGTATATATATATATATATATATAGTGTAAGAAAATGGAAAATGAAGAATAAAATTATTTAATATGTATAAATATTTTCTAGACAATATCCACCTAAAAGGTCCATTTGTAGAATCAGAAACCTCACACTGCACAACAGGGGATATATTTTCTAGGATATCCTTACTTTACCACTTTGAGAGTCTCTTTCCAAAGAAGATCCCAAAGATATGGGTATATTCAATGCGAGTAGGCTCTAATCAATGCAAATTTTCAAAGTGTAAATATTGATGTTATGCTTGATGATGTTTTACGAGTTTATTCAACAAACACCAAGGTTTTTGGACCAGTTAGAACAACTGGTCCAAATCACGTAGCTTAGGCAAGATCAACAGCAGTTAGAACAACTGTATCATCTTAACAAAGAGCGCATTCAGCGCTAGACAGATGAGTTGCTCCAGAACACCATGCATGAGAGGATTCCAACCCCTCGGATGCATAAGATAGAAATTTATGAGAGGCACAACCCCTTAGTACGGGATAGGTCTCCGCAACCTTATCAAGCATTGCCTCTAAGACCTCGTAGACCTGAGCAGGATGCCACTCCTAGAACCAATGATGGGTGTCTTCCTCGAGCACCCGTCCATGTTTATAGGTCATACCTAGAAACTCATCAAGATTCCTATGAGGAATTTGAGTGAGAAGAAGAGCGGGCTGAAACACCCTACCAAGGCAAGGGGGGCGCTACCCGACTACCCCTCCATAGGCCTCAAGTTCCTCACAATTCGCAACATGAACAAACCAAATAAGAGGAAATAAAATCCTCTAATGCATATAAAGCACTACTAGAGTGCTTAGAGTCTGTAGAGACTAAGACTTCAGGGCCCCAAAATCCTACCTTATGCCAGCTCTGCAGTCACCCTATGCATCCTTCAGTTTCGGCACCCCCATACCCCGACCACTTTAAAATGCCTCAATTGGCAATTTTTAGAGGGGATGAGGATGCCCAAGAGCACGTAACAAGGTTCCTGAGTCAATGCTTTGGCATTCAGGACAATGATGCATTGCTTCTAAGAATGTTTATAACCATGTTCGCAAGCCCTACCTCAGATTGGTTTACCTAGTTGCCGAGGCATAGCATCAACAATCTAGACCAACTAGTGGACGCGTTCCTTGAACATTTTGCCTTCAACACCAAGAAGAAGGCATCCTTAAGTGACCTAGTTGGCCTTAAGCAGTATGATGATGAGACCATAGCCACTTATGGGAATTGGTGGAGGACATTGCTTTCAAAGCTACCTTACCTCCCTCCCATAGTCGACATGACTCAGATGTTTTCAAAGAGTTGCATAAGGTCGATATCTGTGCTATTATAGCTATAGCAATATGCCACCCTAGAAGAAGCCCTAGCCCAAGCTAGGATAATTGAGGACATCAAAATTCGAGATGATGAGATTGCCAAGCCATGCAAGAAAGAGTGGACCAAAAATGCCAAAAATGGGCCCACGCAACCAAAAATCGCCATGGTTAATCAGGTTGCCATAACTGTACCACCACTTGCACAAACGACACAAACCCCAAAGGCTAATTATTAGGCAGTTCCTCTTGCTAACTATGAAAAAGAAAATCATAAACAAGAGCAAAATCAGTAGCATCGCCCTAAGCGACAATTCACATAATTCATAGAGTCTAGAGACTCCTTGTTTGACCGCTTGTTCATGGTAAACATGATAAAATTGCTGGAAATTCGACCAATAGACCCCAACGTGCCAAAACCCAAGGGATATAGGGAAGACTTATATTGTATATTTCATCAGTAGAAAGGACACGACATCTTCACTTGTTGGAAATTCAAAAACTTAGTGCAGGACTTGATAGATAAAAAAATGCTCGTGGTAGATAATCTCGTAGCACTGAGCAACCAATAGATGGAAGTCTTCAAAGACCCCCTTCCTGCCCATGACACGTAGGCAAAGACTTTACAAGTGAAATACGTAACACAAAACTGCCCCATGCAAGGGTACATAGGGATGATAAGCATCATGACATGAAACAAAAGATACCCAAACACGACTGCACCCATTGTAGCTATAGGAGATGTTCCATCAACGTCACAACCTCCACAACACCCTACACAACCTCCCCCACCTAGACCAGTGGCCATGATTCATACTAATCTTACTCAAAGTTTAAGGACCACGTCGGCTAGGCTCTCCATTTATGAGCTCATCCAACAATCATCGCCCCATCGGGAGGCTCTGATGGAGATACTCAAAGCCATTGAGCTACAAACCCATAAACCTAATTCTTTCAACAACTTTGTGAGACATGTGAGACAGTGCATAGAACTGGTCACAACCTTCAGGGAAGACGAACTAAAATTGGTGTCTGGTGATATGGCAGATCCACCCCTGCATGTCATCGTGCAGGTCAATGGGATTCCATTCAAGAGGGTATTGGTGGAAACTGGCTCGTACAGTAACATAATCACGACAGTGGCATTAAAACACCTTAAGCTACTAGCATCCCATATTGTGGCATCCACTTACACTCTTCGAGGATTCAATTATGTGCTGTGCTCGATGGTTGGCACAATTGTCCTACCCATCCAAGTAGGACAAAAGACCATTCCTACGTTGTGTCACATCATTGAGGGTGAGATGGCCTACAATATCTTGCTAGGCCAGCCTTGGATCAGGGAAATGAAGTGTGTCCCTTCGATAGCCCATCAATGCCTCAAATACACATATGAAGGGCAAGTACATGTAGTCCTATTAGTCAAAAAGTGACTAAATACAAAAAAATATCTGATGCTCATTTTTGCATATTCTCATTTTTGCATATTTTCCAAGAAGACCGAGGTGGCCCATATGCTAATGATATTCTCACAATGACACTGAGAGGGGGGGTGAATCAGTGTAGCTATTTCTATTCAGATCTACAACTCTTTAAAACTTAAGCAGAGAGAACTTTAAAATAGATAAAGCAAATAAACAAGAGAGCATTCCACAACACACGATTTAACGAGGTTCACCAGATTTGGCTACTCCTCAAAAATTAGACTCGCTTGGACTCCCATCCAAATCCAGCCTTTGCAAAGCACCAACTTTACAAACAATTTTCCTAGTACCCACAGGAAGGAGCACCAACCCCTTATTTATCTGCACCAACAGAAAGGAGCACCAACCCCCTAATGCCAAGCACCAACTTGGACTTCAGTTCTAAACAGATTTAATGACATAAAAATGCCTTCTCTTCTACAAGACCCTCACTGGTCTAATTCCTTTTAACAAGAACTGCATATACTTACAGCTCTGCTATTCTCTCTTACAACACTCTCTTCTATCTCTTTCTTAGCACAATACACTCTTATTTTTCACAGCTCCTTTTTCCTTTTATTCGACAATACACAACACTCATGCCACGTGCAGAGCTCAACCCTAACCCTAACTTCCTATACATGAAAACATTCTTACGGCTCTGCTTACTACGCTCTTAAATGCTTACTTACGCCTCTGACAGCCTTAACTGCCCACTTTACGGCTCTGACAACCTTTTTGATGCTTTATCAGTATATCCGCCGTTCTGACAGATTTATCTTCTCATTTACGACTCTGACCATCTTACCTGCTTATTTACGACTCTGACAGTCTTACCTGCTTATTTATGGCTCTGACAGTCTTACCTACTTATTTACGTCTCTGTCAGTCTTACCTACTTATTTACAGCTCTGACAACCTTTTCTATTCTCTTACAGCTCTGACAGTAGAACCATCGCTCTGACAGCCTTTTTGTCTTCTTCTCGGCCTGCATGCGTGAAAACACATGTCACGAAATCGTGACACTTTTTGCCTCCGTACACTCTACTTGGCTTGCACCAGCGAAAACATGACATGTCACGAAATCGTGACACTTTTCGCTTCCTTGCACCCTTCTCGGCATGCACCAGCGAAAACATGACATGTCATGAAATCGTGACACTTTTCGCTTCCTTGCACTTCTTCTCTGCATGCACCAACGAAAACATGACATGTCACGAAATCGTGACACTTTTCGCTTCCTTATACACTTTCTCTCGCATGCACCAAGAAAACAGGACATGTCACGAAATCGTGACACTTTCACTGCCTTGCTTCATTGTTCTGCATGCACCAGTGAAAACATGACATGTCATGAAATCGTGACACTTTTTGCTGCCGTACACTCTTCTTTGCATGCACCAACGAAAATGGAACATGTCATGAAATCATGACACTTTTTGCTGCTGTACACTCTTCTTTGTATGCACCAGAAAAATGGAACATGTCGCGAAATCGTGACGCTTTCTTCTTTGAGCTCTTCCTCCTTGACTTTGTCACGAAAATGCGACATGTCGCGATATCGCGACATTTTTCCTCCTTAGCACTTTTCTTCTCATCAGGTCACGAAAACCTGACATGTCACGAAATCGTGACACTTTTTCTCCTTAGCGCTTCCTCTTGCAAATTGTCATGAAATCGTGACACTTTTCCTTGCAAGCTCCTTCTCTCAAACATGTCACGAAATCGTGACACATTTTCATCCGTACTGCCTCTCTTGCAAATTGTCACGAAATCGTGACACTTTTCTTTGCGAGCTCCTTCTCTCAAACATGTCACGAAATCGTGACACATTTTCATCCGTACTGCCTCTCTTGCAGATTGTCACGAAATCGTGACACTTTTCTTTGCTTCTCCAAACATGTCACGAAATCGTGACAGTTTTCTTTGCTTGCGCTGCTTCTCTCCAAACATGTCGCAAAATCGTGATAGTTTTCTTTTTGCACTGCTTCTTCGAACATGTCGCAAAATCGTGACAGTTTTCTTTGCTTGCATTGCTTCTTCGAACATGTCATGAAATCGTGACAGTTTTCTTACTTGCCTTCTTTGCTTCCAACATGTCACGAAATCGTGACAGTTTTCCTTGCGCTTTCTCTCTCTTCCAACATGTCGCGAAATCGCGACATGTTTTCCTTGCGCTTTCTCTCTCTTCCAACATGTCACGAAATCGTGACAATTTTCCTTCTTGGATTCTTTTCCTCCAACATGTCGCGAAATCACGACAGTTTTTCTTTCTGCCTTCTTTCTTCTCAACATGTCGCGATATCGTGATAGTTTTCTTGTCGCGATATCGTGATAGTTTTCTTGTCGCGATATCGCGACAGTTTTCTTACTTGTCTTTTTCTTTGATCCTTTGAAACTGGGCCACTTCTGTCTTCTTGGAAATTCACTGTACATGCTCTGACTGACCTCTGAACTCCTGTCCACTGCATCATCAATTGATCTATCTGTTTGTGTTGACAACAATGACAATACTATTTTTGCACCTTGCTCAACAATCTCCCCCTTTGGAATTGTTGGCAACACATGTGCAATTTCCTGTAATTCTTCTCCCCCTTTGACAATAATACCAAAGGGCTGCTGTAGACTCCCCCTGAGTCCATGCACAATCATTCTCAGGCACACAATATTACAGTTAGCAAAAATTACAAACATGAGCAAACAGATAATCAAATATATAAATGCTCCCCCTAAGAATGTGTTCCCGAAAGCTAGTCAGTTCTTGGGTAGTGTGACCACTCCCAACTTACTGCGGAGGTATTCAAAAACTTCCTTGGGCAACGGTTTAGTGAAGATATCCGCTACTTGCTTAGTAGTTGGAACAAAATCCAATTTAACCTCACCTTCTGCAACTTTATCCTTCAAAAAGTGATACCGGATTGCAATATGTTTGGTGCGAGAATGCATAACCGGATTCTTTGAGATGTTAATAGCACTGGTATTATCACATTTAACTGAAATTGGCTCTTTGAAGTTAATACCAAGATCTTTCAGGGTTTGTCTCATCCATAAAATCTATGTACAACATGTTGTTGCTGCAATGTATTCTGCCTCTGTTGTGGATAGAGAGACTGATTCTTCTTTCTTGTTGTGTTATGCTACCAACCCGTCTCCAAGATAGAATGCACCTCCACTAGTACTTTTTCTGTCATCTATACATCCTGCCCAATCTACATCAGAATATGCAATAAGAGTGAAGTCCTTACCTTTTGGGTACCATAACCCATACTCCATAGTACCCTTGAGGTACCTAAAGATCCTCTTCACAACTATCACATGAGTCTCTTTGGGACTAGCCTCAAATCTTGCTACCATGCATACCTGCCCGTAAGATATCCGGTCCGGTAGCTGTCAAATACAACAGGCTTCCAATCATAGATCTGTACATGGTTTGATCTACATCTGGAGATTTGTCATCCTTGCTCAACTTGCAACCTGTTGTCATGGGAGTGCTAACGAGGTTTACAATCCTCCATTGTGAACTTTTTCAGCATTTCTTTCACATATTTAACTTGAGAAATAAAAATGCCCTTTTCACTTTGGTTAACTTGGCAATCCGAGGAAATATGAAAGTTCACCAATCATAGACATTTCAAATTCTTTCTCGCATTTTATTTGCTATGTCTCTACATGACTCATCATTGTCGCTGCCAAAAATTATATCATCAACATAAACAACAAGGACAATAAGTTGGCCATTGTCCTGCTTTGACATACAAGTTACTATCCACCATACCTTTCTTGAACCCTTGTTCAATGAGATAGTTGTCTAGTCTTGCATACCATGCTTTGGGTGCCTGTTTCAAGCCATACAAAGCTTTCTTCAACTTGCAAACAAAGTTGGGATTATCACCGAGTTGAAAACCATCTGGCTGCTCAATATAAACTTCTTCTTCAAGATTTCCATTCAAAAATGCTGATTTCACGTCCATCTGATAAACTTTGAAATTCCTGTGGACTGCTAAAGCCAGAAACATTCCGATTGCCTCGAGTCTAGCCACTGGTGCAAAAGTTTCCTCAAAATCAATACCTTCAACTTGAGCATAGCCTTTATAGACCAATCTTGCTTTATTCCTTACAACCTGTCCGTCTTCATTCAATTTGTTTCGAAAAATCCATTTAGTACCGATTATGTTTTTATTTGCAGTGCCTTGGTACTAACTCCCAGGTTTTGTTTTTCTCAATCTGATCTAGTTCTTCGTTTATTGCCTTCATCCAACTTTCATCTCGTGCTTGCTTCAGACAATATTTTTGGGCTCAATGTTGGATAATAGGGAGTAGTTACTTACTACTCTTCTTCTTGTCTTAACACCAACCTGTGGGGTCCCCAATAATTTGCTCTCCGGGATGATTTTTCCGCCAGCTTCCTGTTTTGAATTTATTGTTTTCTTCTACTTCTGAATCAATACTTAAATCATCTGGGTCAATTTTTTGATTCTCTTCTATTTCCTTTTCTTCATCTCCTTCAATAACTTCTTCATAAATAGGGTAGTTTTCTTCACAGATGACTGCTCGTTTCCTATCTTCATCAAATTTAACATCGGCACTGCTCTACAATTTTCTTTAGCCTTTTGTTGTAGCATTTGTAAGCTTTGCTTTTTGATGAATAGCCAACAAAAATACCTTCATCAGCTCTATCTTCAAACTTACCAAGATTATCTTCAGTTCTTTTGATGTAACACTTGCTGCCAAAGACTTTGAAGTATTTTGTTGTTGCCTTCTTGCCGAACCATAGCTCATAAGGGGTTTTGCTTTCATGCGTCCTCAACATGCACCTGTTTTGGATATAAACCGCAGTATGGACTGCCTCTTTCCAAAATTTGTCTCATAATTTTGCTTTTAGTCAACATTGTTTGTGTCATTTCCTGCACGATTCTGTTTCTTTCTTTCTACAACACCATTCTCATTGAGGTGTCCTTGCTGCTGAAAACCGTCTTCTGATCCCATATTTTTGATAGTATTCTGCAAACTCCTCCGAGATGAACTCTCCTCCTCTATCTGATCTTAAGCATTTGATCCTCTTTCCTGTTTCATTCTCAACTTGGTTTTTGAAAGTCTTGAACATTTCAAAAGCTTCAGATTTTTGCTTCAAAAAGAATATCCAGGTCATTCTGGAATAGTCATCTATGCACAACATAAAGTATTTGTCACCATTTATACTTTGTGTTCTCATGGGTCCACATAAATCAGTATGTATTAGTTCTAAAGGTTTGTCGGTAAAGTACTCCTTTGATTTAAATGTGGCTCTAGTTTGCTTCCCTTTTGGCATGAAGCACAAATACTATTTAGTGGTTTGCCAATGGAGGGTATATCTCTTATCGCCCTTTTTGAGCTTATTTTTACCAAATTGTCAAAGCCGATATGACCGAGCCTCTTGTGCCACAGCCAATTTTCATCTTCCTGTCCAATCAAGCATGCTCCTTCTGAAGTCTCCGAGAGAGTATACAGAGTTTCCAGAAGTCCTTGATCCAGTAGCAATCAACTTCCCACTCGCTAGCTTTTCTCACTTCACAACCCTCGCTTCTTAAAAATTACTTCATGACCTCTGTCACAGATTTGACTTACGCTAAGCAAGTTATGCTTCAGAACAATCACAAACAATACTTATTTTGAATTGATATTTCCGTCACTAATCTTGACTGATCCTTTGCCAACTATCTTTGCTCCATCATTATTTCCAAATTTCATAGAACCTCCTTCGTAATTCTGTAAATTCTCAAATTTTTGCTTGTCACCTCTCATGTGACTGGAGCATCCACTATCAAGTATCCATGGTGCAGATTTGTTCTGTGCTTTAAAAGCAGTCTGAACAATCAAAGATTCCTTTTCTTCCTAGAGTTTTTCCTTTTCTTTCCATTCTGGTTTGATAGCAGTTTTGGCAACTTGTTTTGCCTTTCCCCTTTCATTAGCTTGTGCCTATTTTTCAAGAAATTTTTTGTTTTGTTTCAATCCATTTGGTTGAGATTTTCTACCCTGATATTTATTTGTTGCAAAAGTGCTTCTATAGTATCTTGCAATGTGTCCAAAATTATGACAGTTATAACATTCTACCGCATAATCCACCAATGGAGAAAAGACATTTCTACTGGTGAAATTCCTTTGTGCTACATTATGACTACAATCTGAAATCTTATGGCCATAAGCATTGCATTTAAAACAATAACCAGAAAAGGAATGATTAAACCTAGGTGAAGGTCTTTGCCAGTTTGAAGTAGGAGCCATGAATCTTCTCCTTCTTGGATGTGTGACTTTTGTGAATCCATCTTTGTCAGTACTCTTCTTGAGTCTGGCATTATTGCTTTCTTTGGCATGATTTGTTTTTTCTTGATCAACCCTGATCTTATCTTCTTTCTTTATGGGTTCTACATTTAAGGCCTTTGAACCCTTTGATGATTCTCCTTCATCGAAGCCCAAACCAAATTTGATGCCGGAAGGCCTTTGGTTATTTAAAATTTTATCCAGCTTTACAGAACTTTCTTCAAACTTATGATAATAGCTCAATTTTCGATTCATCTCCTCTAGTTGCATCCTTAACCTAACAATGTCTTCTTCTAGCTTGTTGCACTCATCTATTTTTATGGTTAATTGTACTTCAAGAACTTCAGACATTTTCTTAAATTCGTCTGTCTGTACTTTCAAGTTGTTTATTATTTCATTGGCATCCTCAAGCTTTCTTGAAACCTTTTTATTATTTTTCCTTTCTGTGCTCAGCTCTTTAAGTGCAGCAACCAACTCACCTTCCAGATATACTTCAGCCTCATCCTCAGGTTTTTCATTACATTCCTATTTTTCCTCTGTTTTTCTTTCTTCAAATGCCATGAACAGAGCTTCATCTGCTTCTTCTTCAGAATCCTCACCGAGCGAGTCTTCGAAGAGCTGACATTCTTGGATATGAAACTTTTCTTCTTGAAGTTGCTTTTTCTAAACTGTGGTTTCTTCTTCCAGTCACTTCTTTCTTGGTGTGACCCTTCATCATTTTTGTTTTTCTCATTCATTGGACATTTGGCTGCAAAGTGCCCGACGCCTCCACAGTTGAAGCACTTAAACGATAACTTTCCTCTCGTACTTTCCTTTTCCCTTTATTAGTTTCCTAACAAAGTTTGCTTCCTGTTTCATCTGAAGACTCTTCTTCTACAGATTCTTGTTTAGCTTTTATATTTTTGTGTGCTTTAAAAGCAACTTCTCTGTCTGAGGGCTTAGTTTGTCCTATTCTCATTTCATATGCAGTTAAAGAACCATGCATTTCATCCATGCTAAAAGTATTTAGATCTTTAGCTTCTTCTATAGCAGAAACTTTAGAATCAAATCTTTTGTGAAGAGTTCTTAGTACCTTTTTCACGACGACCGCATCTTCCATTTCCTCGCCGAGTCCTCTAATCGCATTAATGATTCCATTGACTCTCAGCATATAGGCCTCTATGTTCTCATCGTCATTCATTTTTAATGCTTCGAACTAAGCTCGATGCGTTTGTAGCTTGGCTTCCTTGATCTTGTCGTCTCCTTCATGAATGCTCTACAGTTTGTCCCACATGTCTTTTGCCATTTTACAACTCATGATCCTTATCAGTTCATTGTCTACTAACCCACACATTATAGCATTCTTTGCTTTAGAGTTATTCTCAAACTTTTTCTTCTCAAGAAGATCTGTTGGAGGAGTAGAGGATATTGTGTATCCACCGTCTACCGACTCCCAAATGTCATATCCCAAAGCACATAGATAAGTCTCGCATCCTGAGTCTCCAGAAAGAGTAATTAGTTCCATTGAACAAAGGAGCTTTGTTGGATGAAAATCCTTCACCATCGGCCATTGTGTTTCTTCCAAGATCACCTTAGCTGATTGAGCTTGTTCAGGAACCTTGCTCTGATACCAATTGATATTCTCACAATGACACTAAGAGGGGGGGTGAATCAGTGTAGCTATTTAAATTCAGATCTACAACTCTTTAAAACTTAAGCAGAGAGAACTTTAAAACAGATAAAGCAAATAAACAAGAGAGCATTCCACAACACATGATTTAACGAGGTTCACCAGATTTGGCTACTCCTCAAAAATTAGACTGCTTGGACTCCCATCCAAATCCAGCCTTTGCAAAGCACCAACTTTACAAACAATTTTCCAGTACCCATGGGAAGGAGCACCAACCCCTTATTTATCCGCACCAACAGAAAGGAGCACCAACCCCCTAATGCCAAGCACCAACTTGGACTTCAGTTCTGAACAGATTTAATGACATAAAAATGCCTTCTCTTCTACAAGACCCTCACTGGTCTAATTCCTTTTAACAAGAACTGCATATACTTACAGCTCTGCTATTCTCTCTTACAACACTCTCTTCTGTATCTTTTTCAGCACAATACACTCTTATTTTCACAGCTCCTTTTTCCTTTTATTCGGAAATACACAACACTCATGCCACGTGCAGAGCTCAACCCTAACCCTAACTTCCTGTACATGAAAACATTCTTTCGGCTCTGCTTACTGCGCTCTTAAATGCTTACTTACGCCTCTGATAGCCTTAACTGCCCACTTTACGGCTCGATAGCATTTTCGATGCTCTGTCAGTATATCCATCGTTCTAACAGATTTATCTTCTCATTTATGACTCTGACCGTCTTACCTACTTATTTATGGCTTTGACAGTATTACCTACTTATTTATGGCTCTGAAAGTCGTACCTACTTATTTATGGCTCTATTAATCTTACTTGCTTATTTATAGCTCTAACAACCTTTTCTGTTCTCTTACAACTCTGACAGTAGAACCGTCGCTCTGATAGCCTTTTTGTCTTCTTCTCGGCCTGCATGCACGAAAACACATGTCATGAAATCGTGACACTTTTTACCTTCGTACACTCTACTTGGCTTGCACCAGTGAAAACATGACATGTCACAAAATCGTGACACTTTTTGCTTCCTTGCACTCTTCTCGGCATGCACCAGCGAAAACATGACATGTCATGAAATCGTGACACTTTTCGCTTCCTTGCACTTCTTCTCGGCATGCACCAGTGAAAACATGACATGTCACGAAATCGTGACACTTTTCACTTCCTTATACACTTTCTCTCGCATTCAACCAAGAAAACAAGACATGTCATGAAATCGTGACACTTTTCGCTTCATTGCACTCTTCTTTGCATGCACCAGCAAAAACATGACATGTCATAAAATCGTGACACTTTTCGCTATCGTACACTCTTCTTTGCATGCACCAGCGAAAACAGAACATGTCATGAAATCGTGACACTTTTTGCTGCCATACATTCTTCTTTGCATGCACCAGTGAAATCAGAACATGTCGTGAAATCGTGACACTTTCTATCTTTGAGCTCTGCATCCTTGACTTTGTCACGAAAATGCGACATGTCGCGATATCGCGACATTTTTCCTCCTTAGCACTTTTCTTCTCATCGAGTCACGAAAACGCGACATGTCATGAAATCGTGACACTTTTTCTCTTTAGCGCTTCCTCTTGCAAATTGTCATGAAATCGTGACACTTTTCTTTGCAAGCTCCTTCTCTCAAACATGTCACGAAATCGTGACACATTTTCGTCCGTACTGCCTCTCTTGCAAATTGTCATGAAATCACGACACTTTTCTTTGCAAGCTCCTTCTCTCAAACATGTCACGAAATCGTGACACATTTTCGTCCGTACTGCCTCTCTTGCAAATTGTCACGAAATCGTGACACTTTTCTTTGCCTTCTCCAAACATGTCACAAAATCGTGACAGTTTTCTTTGCTTGCGCTGCTTCTCTCAAACATGTCACGAAATCGTGACAGTTTTTCTTGCATGCGAAGCTTCTTCAAACATGTCACGAAATCGTGACAATTTTCTTTGCTTGCGCTCTCTTCTTCCAACATGTCACGAAATCGCGACAGTTTTCTTACTTGCCTTCTTTGCTTCCAACATGTCACGAAATCATGATAGTTTTCCTTGCGCTTTCTCTCTCTTCCAACATGTCGCGAAATCGTGACAGCTTTTCCTTATGCTTTCTCTCTCTTCCAACATGTCACGAAATCGCGACAGTTTTCCTTCTTGGTTTCTTTTCCTCCAACATGTCGCGATATCGCGACAGTTTTTCTTTCTGCCTTCTTTCTTCTCAACATGTCGCGATATCGTGACAGTTTTCTTACTTGCCTTTTTCTTTGATCTTTTGAAACTGGGCCACTTCTGACTTCTTAAAAATTCACTGTACATGCTCTGACTGACCTCTGAACTCTTGTCCACTACATCATCACTTGATCTAACTGTCTGTGTTGACAACAATGACAATACTTCTGCACCTTGCTCAACAGCTAAATATCAAAGAAAATGCAAAACACCGTAAGGAGTAAAAAGTGTCGCGATATTGTGACATGTTACATTTTTGTGGTTCATAGTGAGGAGAAAGAGCAAAGGGAAAAAAATGTCATGATATCGCGACATGTCTTAGTTTCATGGTTCATAACAAGGAGAAAGAGGAAAGAGAAAAAAGTGTCGTGATATCGCGACATGTCTCAGTTTCGCGACTAAAGAGCAAGAGAAAGAGCCAAGAGGGAAAAGTGTCATGATATCGCGACATGTTGCTTTTTCGCGGTCCAAAGCAAAGAGAAAGATCCAAGAGGAAAAAGTGTCACGATATCGTGACATGTCTCATTTTCATGGTTCATAGCGAGGAGAAAGAGCAAAGGGCAAAAAGTGTCGCGATATCGCGACATGTCTCAGTTTCGCGGTTCATAGCGAGGAGAAAGAGCAAAGGGAAAAAAGTGTCGTGATATCATGACATGTCTCAGTTTCGTGGTTCATAGCGAGGAGAAAGAGAAAAGGACAAAAAGTGTCGTGATATCACAACATGTATTTTTGCGGCTAAGAGCAACAAAAAGGAGAAAGGAGAAAAAGTGTCGCGATATCGCGACATGTTTCATTTTCGTGGCTAAGAGCAACAAAAAGGAGCAAGGAGAAAAAGTGTCGTGATATCGTGACATGTTTCATTTTCGTGGCTAAGAGCAACAAAAGGGAGAAAAAGGCAAAAGTGTCGATTTCATGACATGTCGCATTTTTGCGATGCAAGAAGAAGAATCAAGTTGAAGACATAGAAATGTCGTGATTTCGTGACATGTCTCATTTTCATGGCAGGAGGCAGATGAAGAGCAAAGCAAGAGATAAATGTCACGATTTTGTGACATGTCTCATTTTCATGGCGGGAGGCAGCTGAAGAGCAAAGCAAGAGACAAATGTTGCGATTTCGTGACATGTCTCATTTTTGTGGCTGGAAGCGGCAGAAAAGCAAAGCAAGGAAAGAATTTCATGATTTCATGACATGTCTCATTTTCATGGCTGGAAGCGATAGAAAAGCAAAGCAAGGAAAGAATGTCACGATTTAACAGCTGGAAGTGGCAGAAAAGCAAAGCGAGGAAATAATGTCGCGATTTCGCGACATGTCTCTTTTTCACGACGGGAGGCAGCAAAAGAGCAAAGTAAGAGACGAATGTTGCGATTTCATGACATGTCTCATTTTCACGACTGGAAGCAGCAGAAGAGAAAAACATGAGACGAATGTCACGATTTCACGACATGTCTCATTTTCGCGACTGGAGGCGGCAAAAGAGCAAAGCAAGGAAAGAATGTCATGATTTCGCGACATGCCAACTGTAAAGGAATAGAGTATATTTTTGGCAACTGGGGACATGCACTGACATCAGGTGCTAATTTTTGAAGAATGGTCTGTTGATTATAACCTGGCAAGTCCGCTGGATGATTGCCAATCTATCCAATCTGTAGGAAATCCGTTGTGTATTATTAGAAACTACAGATGATTGCTTGTAAAATAAGTAAGATGTACTTAGAAAAATATACTCTTTTAGGATATATATAGGGGTGAGCGACTCCAAAAAAAGGGTCAAATCTTGGATGTTTACAAGACTATGTGTACGTACTTTGAATATAAGCAATAAAATCACATCTCCCATTGGATTCTGGTTCATATCGTGCAAGTGTATGTATTAATGTTCTTTATTTCTACTCACAATATTGAATTGTAATTTTAGTCTGTTCTTGTATCTGAACTTTCACAATACATAAATCATATTGCTGGAATAAGAATCTAATATATACGCATGCTAAACGAAATATCAGAAATCATATCTGGAATTATATAATTTCTACATTGGAATGTGTTTTTAAATGCTTTGGATAGAAGTAAGTAAATCTGTCTTTGATGTTGTCCAACCTACACCATATAAAAGTTCTAGCTTAGGCTATATTTCCCTTATCTCTTGTTTCTCCTTTTCTCTAAAAAAATTCAAAGGAACTAGCCTTCTCTGGAGACTAGATAGATGATCTCAAGCAAGATCTGTCTATTCAATGTTGGCAAAGTCTAAGACGAAACACTATTAACCAAAGGTAGATTTTGTTCCAACAAGTCCCAACAGACTTAGAGCCCTTTAAGTTTTGCAATGCGATGCAGCTGATGCCATAATCGACCCTCCCATTTACACATTTGGACTTTCAGTTGAATCCGTCCACACAGGGTCCGATTTCACCTACATCCCCACTATTGAGTCCCTCAACTAACCGACCTAGCCCATTTTCATCATCTGTCCCTTCAACAAAAACACCACCTATGGTGGCCACATCGAAGGACAATGATAAGAATCCCCTAGAGGAGGCACCACCATTAGTCTCAACCATATATATCGAGGAGGTGCCAAACTGAATGGAAGTCGAGACACCTGATTCACCCCACATGGAGTGGACTCAGGGAGAACTCCCATTCCCTCCCCCTCAACCACTGTCGATTATTGTAGAGATGACCAATATGGGCATGGGGGAGGACCTAGTATGGAATATTGTGGCAACACCCATAGTCAAATCCATGCAAGACATGGGGAGACCTCGCCTCCCCATAGGCACTATCGTCCCTTTAGGCTACCCGCAAAATCAGACCAATTTTTTATATGGGGGCCTCGAGAATAGAATTGAACCCTACCTACAAGAGGAAGAGGACGAAGAGCCATTTGCTGAGAATGTTGATTATCTGTCCAACCTAGACTTCACCTTGAAATACCTAGACCAATGCAATTGGCATCGATATGGATTGGGTAGATATGAACAAGGAATGCACACTCTTTGTCAACCAATATACTAGATGCCATATGATAAATCATAAGTAGGGTTCAACCAACCTTTGCCCCTCGACATCTTGGTAGAAACCATGCAAGGCCTATGTCTAGGCAATAGGGATGGGTTGGCACAAGATCGATATTCCAATCCCAACACAACATACACATTGGAGGATTATCTCCCATTGTTAACCACAAACCTTGTTGATCTCAACAACCCTTCCCATTTGATTGAGGAAGGGGAAATTTCAACAAATAACCTCCAAATGGGATATGAACAAGAACAAGCGGGGTATTCTGAAGATGATTCAGATTATGAGGTAGCACCTTGGGACCCATTTGAGTCCAATAGCAATCACTTGTAGGTGATGCCCATCGACAATTATCAAGAGGACTTCATGGCAATGTTCCCCTTTAATGTTCCAATCAGGTAATTTCCACCTCTAGAGAATCTAGCCCTCCTGTAGAGAGCATAACAACCCAGAAGGGACAAAATTAACATGCTCAAACAAAACGAGCCTCCCAGGCTAGCCACAAGGCCAAGTGATCAAGAAACACCTAGTGGGAGGCTATACCATCCATAGGGGCACACAGTTGTCGAAGCGAATGAAGGCCTATGGATCTTTGATAGTGACTATGAGGATGAGACTGAGATGGCATATCTCAACCATATGAGGCAATAAGAATACCCCATAGACATCGATGGTATGTTTGAACATCTGAATATGGGACCGAGGCATAGGTGGCATTTAAACCAAGTGTAGTTAAACCAAGTGCTTCATCCACCACTTCGAGCATATAGGGAGCACCCCCCACCTAGAGACCTTATAGGGCCATCAGTGCCTAGGATAGACCTCATCCTTCTATCCACACATAGGGCCGATCCTTTTGTGCCAGTATCCACAGAGCCAGATATGGGGCACAAGGATCACCAAGAATGTCTGAATCAACATGATATCCATTGATTTAACCACCCCCATCCACAATCATCTCGATGACTTACGTAATGATATTTGGATGATTTGTTGGCCAAATATCTTTTGTGCCAAAATCATCTCGATGACTTACGTAAGATCCTTGATCGCCTCATCTAACACAAGGTTAGGCTAAACCCCAAGAAGTGCGTATTTGGCATCACATATGGAAAACTCTTGGGTTTCATAGTCTCAAAATGCAGCATAAAGGTAGATCCAAATAAATTCAAGGCAATCCTTGAGATGCTTCCCCTAACCACCGTCAGGCAGCTCAGAAGCTTGCAGGGTAAGGTCGCGTCAATCAAGCGCTTCATAGCGTAGTTATCTGACAAGTGCCAACCCATGAATAAATTATTACACAAGGGGGTAGCATTTCATTGGGATGATGAGTGCCAGTCAGCCTTCAATGACATCAAACAATACTTGGCTTTACCTCCAGTATTGGCACCACCTATACTAGGAGTGTCATTCTATTTATACATCTCAGCTACTGAAGTGGCACTGGGCACCATGCTAGCCCAAAAAAATGAATTACATAAAGAACAAGCTAATTATTATCTTAGCCGCACCCTGGTCAGTTATGAACTTAACTATGCATACGTTGAGAAGCTATACTTGGCAATGGTATTTGCTACTAAAAATCTATGCCATTACATGCTGAGAAATATGATGTATATTGTGTCTAAGGAGAATCCATTACGGTACATGATGAGTCATACTTATCATAGTAGTCGCACGATAAAATAGATCATGTTGTTGACGGAGTTTGACATCGAATTCATTGGAAAAAAGTCCATCAAAGGTCAAGTCATCACCAATCAACTAGCAGAGGCTCCTCTCGAAGTTGATCAGCCTCTGACCATAGAGTTGCCTGATGATGGGGTCTTCCATGTCTCATAATTGCTAGATTCTAATGAGCCTGAGTCACAGGCCGACATAACCCTATTTTTTGATGGTTCTAAATGTGAGCAAGGGGGTGGCATGAATCGTATTTTCACACCGTAAGGGGCTCCAATGCCTTTATCATTTAAACTTGATTTCTCATGCACCAATAACAATACCGACTACAAAGCCTTGCTCATAGGTCTTCAGACAACCATCACCATGAACATCAAATGCTTGAATATCTTTGGTGATTCACTGTTAATTGTCAACCAAGTGAAAGGGGTATTCCAATGCAAAAGCCCAGTTCTGCAGGCCTACAAAGCCCTTGTGGATAAATTCCTGGCAAAGATTGAATGGTATGACATCGAGGCACTCCATCAATCATCAAATTTTTTTGTGGACACTATGGCCTCCTTGGGGTCACTAATCTCGCAAGAACCTTCTGGTGAAATGACAACCATTCAAGTCAAAACATTATCGCAATTCGTGATGGAGCTTGTTAGCTCTGACATAATGCCAGGAATCCACCTGATCCAGATTGAACCATCTTAGGATAGGTTCTCCCGAATCCATGATAGTCTGAATCATGCCAACTAGGGGTCTTTGTTCTCTCCAACCCCTCTTAATAGCAACACAACACTATTTTTACAAGTTCTTTCCCACTCAGATTTTTCTAGGGACGAACTTCAATAGGGATTGACCGTTCATACCATTGAGGTTTCTGATCAGCAGGATTGGTACACATCCATAATATACTATCTCAAGTTAGGTAGCCTCCCACTTGGATTGTCGCACGTCACAAAAAGATCATTCAAATAGAGAGAGACAAAAAATGTCTTGCTAGGAGACATTTTATATCGTCGAAGCTACAAAGGAATCCTCCTCCGTTGCTTAGACCAGTAAAATTCCACTTGGGCGATCACCCAAGCACATGATGGTACATGTGATGGCCACTTCAGTGGTATGGCCATCGCAAAGTGCATTCTTCGCATGGACTATTATTGGCAATATTTAGAGTAAGATTGTTGTGCATATGTGCGAAAGTGTGTGAAGTGTCAACACCATGCTAACTTGACACACGTAACTTCTCAGGCCATGTAGCCAATCCAATCGGCATGGCCATTTTCACAGTGGAGCTTAGATCTCATCAAAAATATCTCCCCTATGTCATGAGGTCGTTACACATTTATCATAACGACCACAGCGTACTTCACTAAGTGGGTGGAAGCAATTCTGCTTACCTCTATGACTGGGCCCCACATTATGAAGTTCATTTTACATAACATCATATGTCATTTTGGTATTCCATCCAAGATCATATCGGATAATGGGACATCATTTAAGAACAAAGATGTGTGTGCTTTGACAACAAAGTACAAAATTCAACACAGTTTTTTGACACCCTATTATCCGTAGGCAAATGGGCAAGCAGAGGCATCGAACAAAATGCTAGTTGGCATCCTTAAAAATACGATCGTAGATAATCATAAATATTGGCACATCCAAATACCACTTGCCCTATGGGTTTATCGCACTAGCATTCGAACACCCATCGGGGCAACCCCATTTCTGCTAGTGTATGGCTCCGAGGCAATCATGCCTCTCGAGTTGGAAATACCCTCCTTGTGCATATCAATGCAAGAGTTCATCGATGATGACACTACGTGGTAGGCCCAGTTAGACCAGCTTATGTTACTCGATGAACGACGCATCAATGCTCCTAAGCATTTACGTATCTATCAAGAGCAACTTAAGAAATCATACAACATGAAAGTTCACTGGAGGAACTTTCAGGTTGATGACCTGGTTTTAAAAGAGAACCAATAAAATTCTAACTTGCTGCCCCATTTAAGGGACAAGTTCACAGCAAATTGTTATGTCCTTATGTAATCGACAGTAAAATAGGACCTGGAACATATCGGCTTGCCTCTCTTGAAGGAATAAAGGAACTAGAACCCTTGAACATCAGTCATTTGAGGCCATTCAATATTTAGAGAGCCATAGCCCACCCCAAAAGCCCCAAGGATTCCTGCAATCACTTGGTTAACCTAAAATACCCCAAAGGTATACACAATCCCTTTGGTCAAACCAAAATCTCCAAGGGTTCTTGCCATCGTTTGGTCAAACTCAAAATGCCCCAAAGGTATCCACAATCTCTTTGGTCAAACCAAAATCTCCAAGGGTCCCCACAATCGCTTGGTCAACCCCAAAAGCCCCAAGGATTCCTGCAATCGCTTGGTCAAACCAAAAGCTCCAAGGATTCCTGTAATCGCTTGGTCAACCAAAAACACCCCAAAGGTATCTATAATACCTTTGGTTAAACCAAAATCTCCAAGGGTTCCCGTAATCGCTTGGTCAACCAAAAATGCCCTAAAGGTATCTATAATCCCTTTGGTTAAACCAAAAGCTCCAAGATTCCCGCAATCACCTGGTCAACCCAAAACGCCCCAAAGGTATCCATAATCCCTTTGGTCAAACCAAAATCTCCAAGGATTCCCGCAATCGCCTGGTCAACCAAAAAACACCCCAAAGGTATCCATAATCTCTTTGGTCAAACAAAAATCTCCAAGGGTTCTCGCAACCACTTGGTCACCCAAAATGCCCCAAAGGTATCTATAATATCTTTGGTCAAAACCTCTAAGGATCTGTAAGAATCACTTGGTCCCCACCCATTCAAGTTAAACCACCATAACGAATATTCCAAAACAACAGATAATTAAAAATAACCAAAAAATTGCATTTCACTTTCATGCATAATATTAAAAATCAAAACACAAAAATTTGCATTAGGCATCGCATACATACATTGCATATTTATTGGTCATACATGTCAAACGCACCATAGACTGTAATTACTCGGCCATTCCATCATTTTACACATTTTTCCATTTTGTAAATGATCCAAAAAGAATAATGCCATAAGCATTTTCGCAATATCATTATCAGTTGTCTTCTAATGTCTGTATGGTTTTTGTCATTTAGCTATCTTTAGATTTCTAGTCAAATGTTGTACAAAGTTAGACTAATTTTTACAAGGTAGAGTTTTACTTGGATCATGCCTTGTTACATCACATCCCAACACAAGCTTAAAACACATAAAAATTCCCAAGTTGTGTGAAAAAAATATGAAACCTACAAAGCAGTCTAGGGTACCTTAAGCGACAATGTTATCCTGCTCATCCCCCCATGCGAATGATTCAAGAATGCTGAGAATTGACAAAAGAACAAGCTCTTCCCTATCCAATTGCCCAAAATAAATAATGGTTTTCACCACTATAAAAATTTTTAAACACCTTTGGTTTCCAAAGTCGTAAGGATTCATACTACATGCCCCTAAGAAGGATGGGTAGTCATCCCCAAGGCCTAAAAGGATCAATGCCATTCATGAAGCAAAATTCCAAAAGTTCACCATCAAAAATCCCAAACACCTTTGCTCCCCAAAGTCATAAGGATTTGTACTACACATCCCTGAGAAGGATGGGTAGTCATCCCCAAGGCCTAAAGGATCAATACCATTCCAAAGAAAAATTCCAAAAGTTCACCATCAAAATTCCCAAACCCCTTTGACCCCCAAAGTCGTAACGATTCATACTACACACCCTTGAGAAGGATGGGTAGTCATACCCAAGGCCTAAAGGATCAACACCATTCACAAGCCAAAATCCCACAAGATCAACTTTGAAATAAAAATACAAAATCAACACCTAAAAAGGCAAAAATAACAGTGGTTATCACCACTACTCGAACCCCTTGCTCAAGAGAAGAAGAAAAAACTCAAAATAAACAATTCTTTTCATCACTATATGTGACAGCAAGTATCCCAACAAGTTGAACAACCGAAAGACACCTGAGCTTGAATCCCTAGAATTCTTAGCATTTGAAAAACCATTTAGGTGATCCTCATTACGGGTTTGGTGGATAGCCTACCTGGCAATGGCGGTATCCTAAACGCATGATGATATGTCTATCACATTAGATTTGCATGTGTGTAGACCAATGTTTGCATGTGGATGAGCTAGCTTATGGTATCCTAGATTACCCCATGGATTAATCTTACTAAATACAACAAAGGAGTTAGTGGAGCTAATTAGGTGATCCTCAATACAGGTTTGGTGGACAGCCTACCTAGCACTGGTGGTATCCTTACAAATACCACATAAATGAACTCAATCGCACACACAGGGATGTGAAATAACTTGGTCAAACTCAAGTCAGATTCGTACCTTATTTGAAAGTCTTCTAAGATAATGTACAATCTTGATTAGTTAGTTAAAGCATATGAGTCTCAGAAAAACCTTAACTACATTCTAAAACAATTGTTGTACATTTCATTACTTACATCACCATCAAAAAATACAAAACAAAAATTACAAATGCAAAGTTATTCCATAAAGCAATCACATAGTACAAAAATCAAGTAAATCCTATACAAGTCTATGGTGCCATCGCCTGTATACCAACAAATCATTCCATCCATTCCATATGCATACATCTATATCATATAGCTAACATCATCTGTAGTCATAATAGCATATGCATACATCAACATAAATAAATGTGCATAAAATAACAAAAAACCATGACAAGCATATCAGTAAACCAAAAATGAGTCATGTATATATATCAAGTCAAAATTCCCTCAGGCTATAATAAGAAAGTCCTCTGACCTCACAAAAAAACCAAAAACTCAAAATCCCCAAGCCTAGGGAGTCAGCAACCATAATCACACAGGATCGGTGCGACTGGAACTACCCCCAGTAGCATGGATCCTATGGGACCTCTCAAGACGGCTGCTGCCAGCCCACACACCATGCCCACCGATGCTACCCTCATATAGCCACCTGCGATGAGAGGATGCAAACTACTTAGTCTCACTATCTCTCGTACGGTGTGACAAACCACCTCCATCGAACTCAGGCAACTGTCTACCAAGACAGACAACCTCTATCTCTAACTCTACCTAGTACCACCCCCACTCCACATCTCGTCAGTGATACACAGCCAATGTGCTATCCTACTATGCCAAATGAGCCTGCAGGAGATCCCTCTCCTACAAAAAATCTCTATGCTCCTCCTCCCATATCTGTAAGAGACCCTCCAATCATGCTATCTCAGAATGAAACCTAGCCTTCACATCCCTTGAGATAGTCTGAGGCATGGGCACCTCCAAGATGGCCTACTACTCTGGCACCCACTGCTCTATGACGTCCTATACATTCGGTTGCTTTGAAACCCCCACATCATCTCCATTGTTAGTGAAGTCATCGACCTCCACAATGTCCGCATCATCAAGTGAAGCCCCCCAATCCTACATCGGTGCCTTTGCACCCCCACCCCCTACTGCTGCAACATTCGTACCTCCTAGAGGCCCCTCACCCCGCCATCACCGCATGGTCCACCATCGGTCATACTCTGTAGTTACCTTAACATTATCCATGTTGGGTACATCAATGACTATATCAAACACCTCACCCAGTGACTTGATGATAGGCCAGACTAGGGTCCTCTCATCCCCGCGTCATTGATAGATCAAGGGATCACCAGGCAATCCCTGGTGCACCCAAAACTACTGTGTCACCCAAACATACAGAAAGTATTCCTGCTCTGTACCATGTCGCCCAATCAACCACCTACCCATGTGCACCTGTCGGAGCCACTTTCCAGCCTTAGGCTAGGCTGGATAGTCCCAGTGTGATTGATAAAAATCCTATCTAGGCATTAGCCGAGAGAAGGCATCAATATAGTGACCTACATCACCTGCCTATCGTTGCCTCTGTCCATACTCCTCTAACCTTCGTCATAAATTGGCATACCCAATCTCTCGATCCACCATCTTACCTTGGGTGGTCCAAGGCAAACCCTATGACCGCTCCACAACTATGTGTTGCCACCCCTAGCACTGCAAGAGATAGATGCACCCGATCCCCTTCCACCTTCGACAGTGGACCTCGTACAACTCGTCATATAGTTGTGCCAAAAACATCTGACCCCATCTCATAATAAGCGAAGCTCATGTAGGACACTCTACCAAAGTGAAAACCAACTCCAGTAGGTTCCAAGGGACCTCGCACTTGAGGAGTCAGGAAGTAGCATATTGGAAATGAGGGCCATGAGTAAAGCATGCCTCACCCTCAATATGCCCTTCTCCAGCCACCACCGCACCAGAATACCACCTATCTAGCAGTCAACCTTAGCCCTCTCCACAGCCCTCTCCACCCACCTCTCCATCATTGAACCAAAACATCATGTCAGTACTACTATCTGCTGGTCCCGGTGGGTCATTCGGATAGGAATCCCATCTATCGAAATCCATAGAATCTGATACACATCCTCCAGAGTCACAGTCATCTCCCCTGTTGGGAGATGAAAAGTATTGGTACTGGGATCCCATAGATTGATCAGGGCAGTCAAATATGCCTGATACCCCACCACAGAATCCAAATGTGTCACCTGCTTGAGCCCAAGGGCATCAAGCCACTCCCAATCCCCAACTATCAAGGCATCCCGGGCATTAGAGAAAATAGTTGGCTGGTGGTACCGACTCTTCACAACCTGAAAAACATAAACAATAAACGATATTAAGTACATACTTAATATAAACAAAAATAATACAATAAAACTATATAGAAGAAAAAAAAAGTACAGAAAAATAAAAGTACAACAAAAATATATAAACATTCAAAACAAACTGTACAACAACGACCGCATACATAAAAATAACTATACAAAAAAAAAAACACAAATAAATCATCCTAGGGTTTCAACCTTAGCATGAACAAAAAAACACAATAAAACAAAAAATAAATCATCCTAGGGTTTCAACCTTAGCGTGAACAAAAAAATACAATAAAACAAAAAAATTAATACTAGGGTTTCAACCTTAATATTAACGCAAAACAAAAACAAAATACCGCAAACAAGCATTTATATGTAAGCTTTTAACTTCATATAAAACAAAAACGAATAACAAGAAGGGAGAAGGCACATCATATCGGTCTCACCTCAGCTCCTCTACTCAAAGATCCAGTTCTCGTACTCATGATGTCCATGAAATTTTGACAGCGCTCCACTACACACACTCGCACTCCTCCTCACTGCTCCAAATCACCAAGAAAAAAATGTTGCAAATGAGCCCAAAACCTAGTTTTGGTCCTTTTATAGGATTTTAAGCCTATAATCGTTCCACACTAGGATGAGCGCTCTAGGTAGAACTCATCCCAACTTGGTACGATTACCAAATTGGTATTCGTCCCACCATGGGATGATTACAGAGCAAGAAATAAAGCAACAAAAACTGCATCCAAAAAAATGCACCAAAAGCAGCAATAAATCTGCCGAACAAAGGTGCCTCTGCACCTGACATTCATGGCATGAAAAACCATCGTCGGGGTCACAAATTATCACTATCCTACTTCCTAAGAAGTCTAGCATAGCCGGAACGCCCCACGGGAAGGAGTATTTTTGATAATTTCTACCCTAATCGGCATCACAAAAAGGGTCAAAATCCACCAAAAATAGGTCTGATTGCTGGAAACCTGCATAAGCGTTCAACAAAAAACAACTGAAGGCACCCTTACAAACATCATCTTGGGTCAATTGACTCATCGCTTTTCTCATTTTGGTCATTCCCTCATCGATTCATCGCTTGAGGGGGTAGTCACACTTAGTCACCAATCAACAAATACACACCCAATCAAGGAAATGGCATGCATTCAAAGAATCATTGACAAAGGCAATCACGCTCTTTTTTGGGGTAGAAAACAAGTAATAATCACAAGCTAAATAAACACTTGGCATTCTGGAAGCATGAATACAAGGTTCATCAGACACAAGGTTGTGCCCTTTTCCTATTCATGACTGAACAATGTCCAAGATCAAGTACACCTCACTGAAAAGGGTTACACTTGAGTTAAGCTCCTTAGCTCGTCAGAAGCAAGGATTCAAGAATGCATGACATTTCCATACTTGGGGCATAAAAATTTGGTTGGGTCACTAATAAACCCTAATCATTAAGTGCTTTGGTCATCTATTTTTGCTCAACACGACGCCACACATAGTGCATCCCAAAAAGAGGCATCTGTAGACACCAAAACAACACCAATCCGATTATGTGACTATAAGCATTGATCGAATTGGCATACATACCCCCTATGGCATCCTCCAGAGGTTAAACAGTGGTCCTAACCACTCCCAAATCAGTTTTGGAAGGTCAGAGGTCAATTTGGCACTGTTTAAGCACTTTGCTCCCTATTCATCCCACCCTAGGATGATTAGGATCCTATTCGCCCCACCGCAGGACGATTAGCAGCAATCGTTCTAGGGTGGGACGATTAGCAGGTTTTACTAGAAAAAAGTCAATCCTTGACAAATATACCACCCAAATTCACCTTCGAGGCATGCAATTGCAAGGAATGGCTTCAAATCAGAGAGAGGGACTTCAGTCAAGGATGCCCTGATCATGGAGGTCCTAAATCAGAGAGGAATCTCCTCTTCCCCAAAAGGGCATGGTGAGCCAAGTGGTACCATCGCATGTGCATGCAAAGGAGACCCTTAGGGCTATAAAAAGGTGAGCCTCCTCACCCCCAAAAAAGGGACAGAGCTGGAGCATTTGGAGCAATGGAGTGCTGCCAAATTATACCCCCATTCCCTTTTGTGCTTCCTACATCCCTAATCTCTCTTTTGGAAGAGAGGTTGTCGGGTGAACACTAGGAATGCAATCCAAAACCAAAACCCAATAAATTGGCCACAATCCCACATCAAACTCATCGACACAACCCCCTAGGAGGTTTTGGACCCATCCCACTTGGATTGGTGACAAAACTAGGCCCCAAACGGTGGGCGTCCTGCCCCCGGGAGCCCCCCGCACTGCTGCAGTCCTAATCGCCCCACCCCGGAGCGATTAGAAATATATGCTTGATTTCTCTACTGTTCTTTTTGAATTCTGTCATATTTCATGTACTTATGCTGTTATTCAAGTTTCATGGTATTCTGACTTGATTTGACCTTGTTTTTATCATTTTATGCGTTTACTAACCTACAGGGAGCACTTTCGGATACAAGAAAATTTGGGTAGAATATGCCAAATATGACCTTCTGGGTCATCTCAAAATACCCCTTTTAGTCTAACCCCAAGTTTACAGGTGTTTTGGAGGCCTCGAGGCAAGACATTTATAAGGTCACTCTTGCACATTTTACTAAAGTCCTAATCATCCCACCCTAGAGCGATTAGAAATACATGCATGATTTCCTGATTGTTCTTTTGTAATGGGTCCCTGATGATGTCTTGATGCTCCTGTCAAATTTTGGGTTCATTATGACATGTTTTGACTATCGTTTCATTCTTTTTTACATTAACTAGCCTGAGGCTTTGGGGATTGCATGTTTTTATACATCCGCATATGCTATTAACTATTTGTTGTTTCTTTGTGCATAGGAGCTCACCGCTAGGAACACCAGAGGGGCATAAAGTAACAATGAACACATATAAGCAAGTGTCGACAACATTTGGCCCGCCCATTTCGAATGTGGGTATGCGGAAGACATTGGAAGCGTACCATCCGTTGATGTAACGAACTGTATCAAACTTTATGATCCATAGAGAGGGGGGACACATTGTAACTAGATTAAAAGCAACATTAATAAAAGAGGCCCCACTTTGTTTTGCTTATATCTCATTTTTGCTTTATTTCCTACATGCATTTGTTCATCACATTTATAGGACTTAGCATCCATACCTTGTATCAATTTCGTTTGCATCACATCTGGTACACCATCACTCCGCATTCGGATTTCACAAGGCATATTTGATACAAGTCTTTGAGAATACTTGAGAGCATATTTGATTGATTGATTTTTTCAAACCTTGAGTTAAGGTTTGGGGTAGATCCAACAAAGTTGATTTGAGATTGAGTCAAGCTTTGAGTTAAGGCTTGAAGACAAATATTGAGGAAAAATTTGTGCTAGACCAAAGGACCGTGTTTAGTACAAATTTGAGGATAGATTTTGGTGCAGATTTGAGGATATGTTTATGTCAGACCAGAGAGATAGAGATTGAGGACAATTTGTGCTAGATCAAAGGACTATGTTTAGTACAGAGTTGAGGATAGAGATCTCCAGCCAAAGCAGGGAAAACATGTGTCTTCTATGCATAGAGTTCCATTTGCTAAGTGCAGTGGAGGCAGAGGTCTTCTAGAGGATCACCAACCAAAGAAGATTTAGGAGATTGGTGTCTCATGTGGATAGAGATCCATGAACTTTGATTAGGGGATTAGTGTCTCCTTTGGATAGATATCCATAAACATTGTAATAGGGAAAGGATTCTCAAGATATTAATTGAGAAAATTTTAGTGAAATATTTTATCTGTAGAGTAGCCCTCATTGGGTGAACCACATAAATTTTGGCGTCTCTATTGTGTGTGGTGATTTATGCATTTTGGCGTCTCTATTGATATTGCTATTTATACATTGCATAATATTGATTGAGAAAGAAAAGTAAAAAGTGGTCTTATACTATTCACCCCCCCTCTCAGTATAAGCTTGTTTTCTTCAGAATCCTTCATGATAACAAGGTAAAATCGTGAATAGGTGAAAAATATCCAAAATACTCAATAAGGAAATTAGTAGAAAAGTGGAATATCCTCTCTATTTTCTATGACAAGGATGCTTATGAAACATTGAGAAAATACTTACCCTAAATTATAGAAGAAAAATCAAAGGATATAAATAATACTTTTGTGTTACCAAGAAATGTCGCTCCATACCTGTTCTCATACCATGTTGTAATTCACAATATTTTATAAAAAAAAATATAAAAAAAAACATCCACTCAAATCTTACACAAAAGGCAAAAAAGGATGAAAAAAGAGATAGGTATGATGGTTTCCTGTAGGCACCATAAATATTCACTATCCATATATTATATTGCACAACACTCTAATGAGGAATGATGAGTGTGTGGGGTATTTATAGCAATACCAAAACCCCAAATTGCATCATAAATTTTAACCTAAGCTAGCATAATAAGTGGTATTTAGGTTAATTACAAATATTAAATAAGTTTTAGCCATAGCAATGTTATCCATGGCCTATTTTGCATACATAATAAATGTTAACTACATTACACAATGAAATGCCCTTAGGTCTATCTAATACATTGCATAATATTATGTCTTTACCATAAATCATATAAAAATTTCAACACTTCCAAACCATTGCTTCCAACAAGTAATGATAGGACTAATTCTCCATGAAATAGATAATGTTTTTTCTTTGAAATCATAAATCCAATATTCCATCCACTATTTCATTGTTGATGCAACTACCCAATATTTCTTAGATTTTCTAGACATTGTATATATATATAGTGTAAGAAAATGGAAAATGAAGAATAAAATTATTTAATATGTATAATATTTTTTAGACAATATCCACCTAAAAGGTCCATTTGTAGAATCAGAAACCTCACACTGCACAACAGGGGATATATTTTCTAGGATATCCTTACTTTACCACTTTGAGAGTCTCTTTCCAAAGGAGATCCCAAAGATATGGGTATCTTCAATGCGAGTAGGCTCTACTCAATGCAAATTTTCAAAGTGTCAATATTGATGTTATGCTTGATGATGTTTTACGAGTTTATTCAACAAACACCTAAGCTTTTTGGACCACTAATATAACTTTTTATCGAACATTAAAAACTTATTCAAACTTAAGGTGAATATCACTAAAAATGCATGCTAATCTTAATACACACAAATGCAAGAAAACAAGAACTAACCTAAAATGCTTTTTCATTTGGAAGATGGTCTAAGCTAAGAGAGATGTTTTTCTTTTCAAGGAAAACAAGGGATGATGCAAGAAGATAATCTAGCCTAGGATGCAACTATATGTTTTTATAATTTCTTGCCTAAGTACTTGGAATAAAAATATTTAGATCTAATCTAAAGTTTCTTGATTTTTATCCAATATTAATGTCTTTGGAAGATGAATTTAATCTAAATTAAGGTTTCTTGATTTACCAAAATAGGTGTTATCTAAGCAAATAGAAGATACATAAAAAGATATGAATACAAAGATATACTAAAAATAGGTTTTAGGGAAGTGCCAAGTGGTAAAATTATCTCAATCGATATCTGATGAAAATCACCACTGATGTGTGAAATAACCATTGATATTTTTGAATCTAACTGGCATTTTTGCAACCTACAAAAGAAGACAAAAAAATTAGGTTTATCTAATTTGGGGGTCTTTCTAAGTGTTGTGAAGTTGAATGTTTTGTCTTATCAACTTATTAGACCCCTTGTTTATAAAATTATTGAGTATGAGTACCTCCTTTGGATGGAAATAGAGCCCTATTAAAAATTCTAGTGAGTGGAAAGAATGCCAATGGTATTTTTGATAGTGACTGACATTTTTGCTTTGTGTGTTCTAGAGAGTTAAAATCGCCACCTACTATAGTAATTGGTAATTTTGCTCTAAAATGGGGCTAGAATGATTTTGGGGTCGATTATGATTTTTTTGGGGGTTAATTTTGTGATGAAATGAAAGGGTAAGATTTATGAAAGGTCTACTAAGTTTATAGCCTACAAATTCTAATATTAAAGCTTTAAAATCCTAGAAATTGATGATCAAAATGAATGCATGTATAAGGGGAGTGGATAGTCCCAAAAATGACTGAAACTAGATGGTTTTAGGGATGCAAAGGGGTGTGAAATACCTATAGAAGAGTTAGGAATGAAGGCAAAAATCTAATTAACCACTTGTTAAAGCAAGATCAATAAAAGAGCAATGTATAAATATGTTAATGTAATGAAATATAATTATTGTTATAAATTTGTGAATCTACAACAACAAATAAAGAGGTAGGAATATGATGTAAGGATAGTAGAATGCTATGAGTGATGATATGAAAATGTAATGAAGATCTTGTATCTTCACAATAATAGATTAGGATTTATTACTATTGCATATATTATTGATTTTTTTAAAGATCATACAATGTGTAATTGAAAAGGAATGTAAACTAAGATAAATGCCTACAAATGAGAGTAGTCTAGAATAGATGAGCACTAAAGAGAGGAAAAGTAGGTTAGTATATTGTAGATGAATTAAAATATGCTTGAAATAAAGAGAACAATAGTGAGAAAAGATCATAAAGGAAGCCTACGATCAAAGTATTAATGAATGGAAATAATACCAACAAGCAAGATGAACTCCAATGGACCTGCAATAAGGATATTAGTAGCCAAAAATAGAGGTTAAGAGACTATATGACCTACAAAAAAATATATTAGAAGCATGAAAATAAAAAATAAAGGGAAATGTAAGCAAATGAATGCTCAAAGTACAAGTTAGAAAGGCCAAAATTAGGAGAGAGAATGCATGGAAAAGGAACAAGAATATGAAGAGAAAATAGATGCTAGGAATGGTAAAACCTAGCAATGACTCCCTCTTTACCTCCAAGAGAATCTCCTTGCCCCTAACTTCTCTCCTTGCCTTGCTTGGCTTGCCTCCAAAGGATGCTTAATGAAGAAATTTTGGAGAATGTAATTAGATAGAAAGTGCTTTTATTAATCATTACCCCAAGGGATGCTTATATAGATTTTGGAGAAGGTATCGAGAGAGAAAATTGGTTGGTTTTTTTTTAGTTTTGTAGGTATAATTCATGGTTGGAGTGTGTGAGGTCAGAGGAGGTAGTGGAACAAAGGAATCTACATACCCATGGCTTGTGCCAAAATATACGTATGGTCAAAAACATGTTGCATTTTTACCTTTGATTGGTAATTTTAACCAATGGTCAATTTGACTTGTCTCGGCTTGGAGTTGAATTTTTTACAAAAACACCAGTGATGATAAAAAACACCACTAACATTTTTGACACTAGGTGGAAATTTTGATAGAGGCAAAAAAAGGTACCCAAATATTTAGGTTTGATATGGTTGAGTGTTTGTTGATGATGGGTGTGTAAAAATTAGGTGTCTACAACATCATATCATCTTCTTTACAAACTCTCAATTTCAAGAATTTTGCATTGGAAATTTAACAAAAGGATTATTGAGGTCTTAACAGGCATCACTTGACCAAATATTTTTCCAAAGGGAATATTTGATATTGGAAATCATTGATTGCAATAAATTTATATATCTAGACATAAACAAGTATCCACTATTAGATCATAAATCAACTCACCCTTTTCTATAAGGATATAAAAATAATTTTTTTTAATCATAATTCGAACCTCATCTACTATATATTTGAGGTATTCTCCCTCAACTAGGTTCCTAATAAAAATCCATAAATATGCACAAGCTAGTGGATTCCATTTTTACTAGAAATAAGAGGATATGATTTCAACCAAGAATCAGAATAAATTTTTTCTAAATCCCTCTTATTATTTAACCACATAATATGGATCTTGATTAATTACAAAATATTTAATATGAAGTACCATGATCTCAAGTTCCAAGGTTGGTAATAAATTTATTATATCTATATAATATATATACCTTTTGAATTACGCATTTACCCAAAGCTTTCCTTTATTTTTAAATAATATTAACCTAATTTTTATCCCTAATATCACACTTATAAGTCTACAATTTTGAAATCCTATCCCTCCAATATACTTTCCTTTACAAGCCCTACCTCATTTGAAAAGGGAAAACCTAATTTTTCTTCACATTCTTTCTAAATAAAATCTTTTTGAATTTTGTTAAACTTAGATGCTGTACATATTGGAAATCCTATAAGTGAAAATATATTTATTGGTAGATTGCAATGTAGTCTATGCGACTTGTATCCTTCCAAACATGATAAATAACACATCTTTCCAACATGTCAAACAAGATTTTATTCTATCCAAAATTAAGTCTAAAAATTTCTTCTTCTTTCCTTTAACAAACAAAGGAATACCTAGATGTCTTGTTGTAATTTTCCAATTTAAACACTAAAATATCCCTAAAAAAATAGTGTAATCTAGGTCAATATTAATGAAATGATCATAGATTTTATAATATTAATAAACTATCTAAAAACCTTCTCATAATTATAAAAATATTAATTCAAATGACCTCACTTATTAAAAAATAACCCAAAAGAAAAATATCATCAATAAATAAAACATGAAATTCAAAGGGACCATTTTTTGCAACCTAAATACCATTGATTTTACCTTATATTTTTGCATTTGATAAAGCTCTCCTTAATCCTTAACAATTTTATGATAGATAAGGAGATAATTGGTCATCTTGTAAAGTCCATAGGATGATTTAAAATATATAATAGGGAATTCATTGATTAAAACATGATAATTTATACTTCTATAACAACATCTAATCCATACCACCAACAAAGATCAAAAACAATTTTTTTAAAAATATCTTTTAAAAAATTCTACCAAACCTTACTTTGGTCATGTAGAATATTACATGCATAAATGCTTTTTTCATGGGATGAAAATAAAATATGGAATATTTATCATTATTAAACCATAAATAATGTGTTTACCATTAGAAAAACCACCTTAATCCTCTAAGTTACCGCAATTTAGAATGCTTTTAAAACTATTTGCCATGATTTTTGAACCTATACAAATGCTTATTGGATAAAAATTACTTTATGTCACTTATTGTAGCCTTATTTTTCCTAGCCTCTTTGATTAAAGCCAACATATTTCTTTTCAAAAAAATCCAATTTTTTTTTTTTATAGGAAATCCATTAAGCTTAAGTTTCTTCTTAGGATGAAAAGATATAATTAATTCCTATAGGCCCTTCATAGAGATTTTCATATCAATATTCCATTCATTCGTTGTATGATAATTAATGAAACATTCTTTTTTTATATACTAGAGGAATTTGTAACTCATTACAATTTTCTATGCCTCTTCGTGGGTTCACATCTCGCTCCTTATCACCATTATAACATCTAGTTACATCGGGTAAAATGTTTACGTAGTTGGATACACTGATGCAACATGCCCACCAGAACTATATGGACTAAGGTATTGGAACCCTGGTCTCCACGCTCCTGCAAAAGCATTTTTGATCATTGAACCAAGCCCTCAGACCCTATGAAACATTCTATCATGCACACAATGTATATTTTGAATAAGTTTTTTAAATTTTATAATAAAAATAAGTTATATATTTTTAAACATTACCTTGAGTTAAATTATAACTTATAAATTGAATCACAATTATGCACAACAGTGAATATTCATAAATTGGGTGAATATTAGCATTTTTGAAAATGCAAATTGGCTATTTTGGATGACCCTAGACATCCCATTTAGCATGAAATTTTTGGGATAAAAAAATTTTAGGTGTCGATTCACCGTGAGTTGATAATAGTATTACGTATTATTTAAAAAATTTGCTAGCACTCCTACCTAAGACGTAGACCATTTTCACCATTTTTTTTTAAATTTTTAACTTATCCTTCCAAATTTGCCAACTATACCACTATATATAAGTAGCATGGTAGAGATACTTTTTCATTTAAAACATTCAAACTATTAGAAATTTGAGCAAGAGTAGTGAAAAGTAAAACCTTCAAAGTGAAAATATGAACTAAAACATTTGATCTATTGTAGAATTCCACCAAAATTCAACTAAGTGCAAAAACTAGTCGATTTGGATCAAAACTCTACTCAGACTGAAATTGATCCCTTTTATGCACTTGGAATGAAATCTAGATCTAGTTCTGTATCAGGTACCCAAATTGGCATCTAGACCATATTTTGTACTCAAATTGAAATTAGATCCTTTTCTACACTCAGAATGATAATCGAACCCAGTTCTATAACCAGACCAACATCTCAACCATGTTCTATACCCGAACCAACATCCAAACCTCTTTTTCCACCTAATTCGATTGTAGAACCTCTTTGTCAACCCAGATCAACTACTGAATATCTTTTTCCACCCGAAATGACTATCGGGTCTCTTTTTTGGCTTGAATTGACTACCAAACATATTTTTCCACCCGAACTGACTGTCAAACTTATTTTCTACTCGAATCGACTGTCGGACATATTTTTCCACTTGGACTGATTGTCAAACCACTTTTTCCACTTGGATCGATATTCAAATCTCATTTCCATCTAGACTGATTTCCAGACCTCTTTTCCCACCTAAATCAATTTTCAAACCTCTTTTTCCACCCGAACCATCAACTAAACTTTTTTCTACACTAGATACTCTATTTCTCTTTAAACATTATGAATCTATGATCCTATGTTTTTTGATTTTATAGAGATTAGGATTTGAAGAAGTTGTAGTAGTAAGATTTATTTTTCTGCCATCTAATTTCTAGTTTTTCTTTTGCTATATTTTTATCATTTACTAAAAATAAGTCAACGCTCTATTCTCCATGTTTTCCCCTATTTTCTCTTTTTTTGTTAAAAATCTTTGATTCTCATTTTATATTGAGATCTGCTTTTCTATTATAATATTATAAATAGGTAAATGCTTTTGTTCTCTAAGGATATTGTGATGCTTTATTTCTCTATAAATATTTTGATTCTTTGTTTCTTGTCCATTTTGTACTAGAATCTTATATTTTCCAATATTTGTATCTCTGATTATATTTCGCATACACATAATTTTCTTTTCTTACACTGATTTGAATTTTTATCTTAATTAGTTTTAAGCTCTTATTAGTTATAGGTGATGTGTCCAAAAAATAGAGTATTTTCATACACTGAAAAAATCACAATAAACATGCCTGGAAACATGTATTTATTTTATACCAACCAAGTATATGTTTATTCTAATTACAATATTATATTAAGGCTTCACAAAAGTAAGATGTCTTCAATATTTTATTACTTTTCTAAATTGAAAAATATTTTCTTTACAAGTAAAATGTTACCTACAAAGAAGGGGGTCAAATCTTCTACTGAAAAGAGTATCTTGAATTATTTTAGTCATAAGTTGAAATCCAATGAGCCATTGATATCTGTGCAAATTCAACGTACAAATGATTTCTGACTAATAAATAGTTAGGTGTATTTATTATGATTGTTTTAAATAATGTTGTATTCCTCAAATAGTTAATTTACAGTATGTACCTCAAGCCATATTACATGATGATATGAATCAATTTTTATTTGTTAGTTTATTTTGTTAAATTCAAAAATAATTAAGAATAGTATTGTATGCACTATGCAAAATACCCTATTGACCTTGATATGCCTCCACTTCAAGATATTCCTCACCAAGAAATGCCTTATAATGAAAATTATCTTAAAAATGGCATCCAACAAGCTTTTGAATATATTTTCAAAATGACATGCCAGTTGAAAATGAAAGTGATAAATCAAATACATTATAAACTTCTTTTGAATCTTCAAGCGAAAAAATATAAAGAGAAAGGCAACTAACTGGGCTATTGGAAGGGCATTAAGAATAAATGGATAAAAAATTTTCCCTAGATTGAGCCTGTCCTAACTAAGGGCAACCAAGTCAAAAACGTATGTAGATACATGATTTGTAGTTGGAAACTAGGTAAGGAAAACAAACTGTAAAATAAGATATATACAATAGAAAAACATGTTGGTAAAGCTTATGTAAAAGTTATAGGAAGTGATGGTGAAATTAGTAAAGAAGTTAGGTGGAAGGGTGTATCAGAATGCATGCCATATATGCAATAGAATATGACAATCACTTAAAGTAATAACAATCTCTTGTTGAAAAATATGGAATGATTGAAGGTCAATTTCATAAAATTCATAAGATCAACTTAGTTTCAAAAAGTTTACAATTTTTTGTTGTATATAATATTCTCAAGAAGGGTTGAATTGTGTTTGATTTTATTGATTATAAGCACTTGTTTCAACTAGCTGATATGCAAAACATTCTCAGTAGTTAGATCGAAATGGTTGGGAAATGGTAAAATAAATATCATTAGTAGAGGAAGACCTGAGGGAGAAAGTAAAACTTGCGAGATTCATTTTACTTTCTATTGATGAGGTGACAGCTATGGACAACACATCCTAGATTTAAATGCATGTGTATACATTTGAAAATCATGTGAGGTAGCCTAGTTTGCTAGGATTACATAATATGATGGAAAGCTAAAATGCAAAAAATATTTATAATTTTTTTGTGACTAGTTTAAAGGATATTGTGGGAATGAATAATATATATATATATATATATATATATATATATATATATATATATAAAGTTAAAATGCAAAAAATATTTATAATTTTGTTGTGACTAGTTTAAAGGATATTGTGGGAATGAATAATATATATATATATATATATATATATCACCTCAAAGTTAATATATGTTGGAGCTGATGGTGCTCCTATAATGCAAAGGTATATGAACGGTCTTTATGTTTGACTCCAAACCATAGTTGCTCCATATATGATACTCATTCATTTCATGGCTCATAGAGTGAATATTGCATATAAAATTGTGAGCACTTTTAAAAATATTTCAAGAGTGGAAGGCCTCATTCGTGAAATACATTCTTATTTTTATTGCAATCCAAAAAGGTTTACAGAGTTTCAACAGTTTGCACTAGGAGTTACAAAAGGAAAAAAGTGTTAAACAATGTGGATAAAAGGTGGATTCATTGTATCAACCTGAAAACCAAGCGTTTATAGAATATCAATCATTAACAGGGTTTATGTATGCAAATCGTAGGGCAATTGATAAGGAAAAATATTTATTATTTTATTTGACTGATTTTGAAACCCTATTAACGTTATGTGGTATTTTTACAATGTTACAAGAAATGAGTAGATTTATTAAAATTGCATAAGAGATATCCATCTATATCATTTATTTCATGAGTATTAGAAAACAAATATGTATGATTATTGATAGCTATATGTGTCCAAAGCAGATTTTATAGATCCCTTGTTTGATTATTGGAATACATTGACAAATGTGAACGATCCAAAAATATTTTTTAAATTTGACATCAATGATCATCTCTGTATTAATGTTTATGGAAAGTTGATACCTCTTTATTATTTTGAAAGGCAATCAAGTATAGTTCTGGATAATATTGAAGTTCTTGTAACACACAATAGATCTCATCTTGTTTTACACAAAACTAAAAAAAAATGTTAAAAAAAAAAAATATTTGATAAGTGAGATAACATAACGGTTTCATAGATATGGGTTGTTTTAGGCTATGGGTATGGTTAACCCCATGTTTTGGGATCCTTGTACTGAATACAGTTCTACACATGAGTTTTTTATTAAATATATTCTCATACTTATTTAGCATTTTAGTAAAAGTGTGGAAGTCAATGGTATTGAAATTAAAGGTATACTCAACAAAGATCATTTAAAACAACAATCATCGCTTTTTAGAAAAACAATGGTTGCACAAACATCACTTTTGAGTAATATCCATGAGACTGGTTCCATTGCATGTTTCTGGTAAAAATTGTATCCAATTACTGTTTTACAAGATACTATTAGTGAATACTTTTGTTTATATGAATTATGTCAAACAAATATTTTGGGATCAGTGGAAGATGAGAGGGTTTTTAGTGCACTATATTTTGTTAAATCTAAGCTCCGCAATAGGTTGGAAAATAATTTATAAAATTATTTAAGAATTTATGTGTCATCATATCAGTTGGAAAAATTTCACTATGATAGAGCATTGGCATACTTGAATTCCCTTGGAGGCAGAAGGGGTACAACGAAAATGAATGATACGGATGATAATTATGCTTTTAGTCATCAGATTGTTGAGACACAGATGTCCACTATGCTTACTGGTGATACTTGACAAGCTAAGAAATGTTTGTTTCAACTACCTAATTTGTGATTTTTTCCATATTTCACAACAATGATAAATTTACCTCTCTTTATTATTAGATTTCACAATAAATTTATTATGTTTCACAATATTATTTCATAATATTGATAAATTTGAATTCAATGATAAATTTGTTGTTTTGGAAATGGTTTAAACTATGTTCATATAATAGTATTGTTAATGTTTTTGAAATGGTTTTAACTACTTTCATATAATAGTATTGTAAATGTATGAATATTGTTAATTTTTTTGAAATTATTTAAAAGCTTTCATATAATGATAAATGTATGAGTATTGCTATTTTTGAAATGGTTTTATCTGGTTTCATATTGCCAAAGTCCTAGACAAGCTAAGAAGTGTTTGTTTCAAATTCTGAATTCTAATTTTTCAATGATTTCATGATATTGATAAACATGAGTTCAATTGTTAATGTGAATTCATTTGTAATTTTTTAATATTTGTATATTGTTGTATTACTGTATTTATTATTTGTTTGAGATTAATATAGTATATATAATTGTATTTTCATAGATGAAAAAATCATAAATATATTATAAATAGGAACAACCATTAAATAAAAGAGAACACAAAATAAGTAAATACCTTTTTCATAGATTGATTCAAAATATATTTTAATATGTTTAACTGATGACTAAAATACAAAAAATATTCAGTCAACTTGTAAACTTTTCAACCTAATTATGAGATTGGGGGTTTGTTGTCGAGGATTCTCTTGGAGCTGCCTCTTTGATTGCTTTTTCTTATTTGTGTACACTAGGCATTAGTAGTGCTACGAATATCACTAAACCTTCTTCTACTTTGTTAAAATTCCCCAACAATCCACATTCCTCTTGGGTGGGATCTTCAAGCATTTTCAAAACAATTTTTTTCTCCATTGCATCCCTTATCACGAGATTCGGATATGTTTTAAGTTTCTCCTTCACAAATATTTTTAAAATGTTATTATATCTTAGTTTCGATTGCATTTTTCTCTTCATTATTATTTTTATTTGTAAAATTTCTTTGCGAAATCTATATTTAATTGCATACCCTAAAATTATAATTTCAAAATTTTAAAATCTTACTACAAAAGAAAAAAAACATAACTTAGTAGACTTATATGACATAATTTAAATAAAACATATGCATCTAAATTCTCACCTCGACCACATCTCTTGCAGCCAAAGCAACTTCAACTTTTTTCTTATTGGAAGCCCATTGGTTATAGTACGCTTGGGCTTTAGCATTGATGTTCTCAATTCTATTCAACATAATATTTAAAACTTCATCATCGAATGAAGTCCTACATGTCACTGATCCTAATGTGGCATGTTTTAGCAGACCACTAAGTTTCTTTGGTTCATTATCTGATGTTCACACAATGACACTGAGAGGGGGGGGTGAATCAGTGTAGTTATTTAACTTCAAAATAGCAGCATTCAAAGACTGAAGCACATAAAACTTATAAAACTAGAAGAAAAAAATGAGAGCACACCACAACACACAATATAACGAGGTTCACCAATTTGGCTACTCCTCAAAAATTAACTGTTTGGACTTCAATCCAAATCCAGTCTTTGCAAAATTTCAATTTTACAACTTCTTTACCAAGCATCCACCGGAAGGAGCACCAACCCCTATAATTTTCTCACTGCAATGGATGGAGCACCAACCCCTAGTACCAAGCACCAACTTGGACTGCAATTCTAATCAAATCAAAATGACATAAAAATGTCTTCACTACTAACTCGACCCTGACTGGTCTGTAATTTTAACAACCTCTGCACAATCTCATGTCTCTGCTTATTTCTCTATACAGACCCTCTTTTCACAGCAATTCACTTCTTACTGCAACAACTTCTATCTTTATTAAACTATTTCTCTTTACAACTATTCATTTATATACATCCAATCCGGCACGCAGTCGAATCATATACCCAACTGTTCGAATTCTTTTCTCCTGCAAATAAGTGGCTGTTCAAAAATGACTGTTCAAAACCCTGCAATACGACGTTTCGATTTCTTGTGGTATGGCTGTTTTGAATGCTGCAAACATATCTTCTCGAAAAGCATATCTCGATCCATCATATTCGGCTCTTTTAATACAAGAAAAATGTTTGTTCGATTCCATGAGTGCGACCATTCAAAAGCTAAAAAAAAAACTTTTCGAAAACCTTTCGATAATTTATATTTGATTCTTCGAATACATGCAAACGGCTGTTCGAATGCATGACTAACACTTGTCAATCAGAATCGTAGATCTGAAATCGCTACATTTTATGTAACTGGCTGCATGATGTCTTTTATGACACGTGTCACCATGCCTGCTTTTTTAGCTTTTACCTGCCAACCTGTCGCCTGTCGCGATATCGCGACATTTTTAACTTATGCTGACGTCACCCTGAAGGTTGTCGCGAAATCATGACATTTTTAAATTATGCTGACGTCACCCTGAAGGTTGTCACGAAATCACGACGTTTCTGGATTCCAGTGGCTTTTCTTTCATCCTGTCACGAAATCGTGACACTTTTCAACTTTGCTGACGTCATCATCCTTCTTGTCGTGAAATCACGACGTTTTCGACTCTTGCTGACGTCATCATCCTGCTTGTCACAAAATTGTGACACTTTCGACTTTCGTACACTCTTCTTTGCCAGCAACAGCGAAAAAGGACCATGTCGCGAAATCGTGACACTTTGCTCTTTCGTACAACTCTCCTTGCCAACTCCAACGAAAATGGAACATGTCGCGAAATCGCGACACTATGCTTCATGCAATGGCAAAATTTTTACATCTTTGTGCCTTGTGTTTTCACCTTGCCTCTTTTCATGAAATTTTGACTTGTAATATCATTGTTGCATCTTTCGCTTCTACACTTTTGACTAGTAGCGAAATCGCTACTCCTTAGTTTCCCTTTGTTTCAACATGTAGCGCCATCGCTACACCTTAGTTTCTCTTTGTTTCAACATGTAGCGAAATTGCTACACCTTCTTCTTGTGAATTTTTACTTGTGTCGAAATCGCTGCATCTCAGTTTTCTTAACTTCCGATTTGTAGCGAAATCGCTACACATTTGTTTTCATACATTTCCAGCTGTGCTTTGAAATGCGAAACTTTAACATGCATGGAAATCGCTACTCTCTTCATTGCAAGCTCCTTTCCTCCATTTATGTCACGAAATCGTGACACATTTTCTCTCTCCTCAGTGAAAACTCGACATGTCACGACATCGCGACATTTTGGCATGCATTTTCACTCTCCTGCTTTTTGTCACGAAATCGTGACACATTTTCTCTCTCCTCAGCGAAAACTCGACATGTCGCGACATCACGACATTTTGGCGTGCATTTTCTCTCTCCTGCTTTGTGTCGTGAAATCGCGACACATTTTCTCTCTCCTCAGTGAAAACTCGACATGTCGTGACATTATGACATTTTGGCGTGCATTTTCTCTCTCCTAATTTTTGTCACGAAATCGTGACACATTTTCTCTCTCCTCAGCGAAAACTCGACATGTCGCGACATCGCGACATTTTGGCGTGCATTTTCTCTCTCCTGCTTTTTGTCGCGAAATCGTGACACATTTTCTCTCTCCTCAGTGAAAACTCGACATGTCGCGACATCGCGACATTTTGGCGTGCATTTTCTCTCTCCTAATTTTTGTCGCGAAATCGCGACAGAAAACATGTCGCGATATCGCGACAGTTTTCTTCCGTCTCTTTCTGCCAATTTCTGAATCTGGGTCACCTCTATTTTTCTTGAAACTTTCTGCACTTGATCTGACTGACCTCTGAACTGCATCAACTGCATCAATCTGTCTGTGTTGACAACAATGACAATACTTTCTCAATGCTTTTGCTGCACCTTGCTCAACAATCTCCCCCTTTGGAATTGTTGGCAACACACAGCAACCTTGCTCAACTTCTTCTCCTCCTTTGCCAATAATACCAAAGCGCTGCTGCAGACTCCCCCTGAGTCTCTGTACACCATTCTCAGGAAAATATCGTTATAGTTAGCAAAAATCATAAATATAAGCAAAACTATAAGTATATGCATGCATTCACCCATTGAGAATGTGATCCCTAATTATAGTCAATTCTTGGGAATTGTGACCACTCCCAACTTATTCCTAAGGTACTCAAAAACATCCTTGGGCAATGGTTTTGTGAATATATCGACTACTTGCTCTGTAGTTGGAACAAAATCCAACTTGACCTCTCCTTCTACAACTTTATCCTTTAAGAAATGATATCGGATTGCAATGTGTTTGGTTCTTGAATGCATAACTGGATTCTTGGATATGTTGATAGCACTAGTGTTATCACATTTTATTGATATTGGCTCTTTGAAGTGGATACCAAGATCTTTCAAAGTTTGTCTCATCCATAATATCTGTGTACAGCAAGTTGTGGCTGCAATGTATTCTGCCTCTACAGTGGATAGAGAGACTGATTCTTGTTTCTTGCTATGCCAAGCTACCAGCCTGTCTCCAAGATAAAATGCTCCTCCACTTGTACTTTTTCGGTCATCAATGCACCCTGCCCAATATGCATGAGAATATGCAATCAAAGTGAAGTCTTTGCCTTTTTGCCAAATATTATGTCATCTACATAAACAACAAGAACAATAAGATGACCCTTCTCTGTTTTGACATATAAGTTGCTATCCACCAAACCTTTCTTAAACCCTTGTTTAATTAGATAATTATCTAGCCTTGCATACCATGCTCTGGTGCCTGTTTTAATCCATATAAAGCTTTCTTTAACTCCGCAAACAAAATCTAGATTGTCACCAAGTTGGAAGCCATCCGGTTGTTCAATGTAAACCTCTTCTTCCAGTTTTCCATTCAAAAATGCTGTTTTTACATCCATTTGATATACTTTGAAGTTTTTATGAACTGCTAATGCCAGAAACATTCTTATTGCCTCTAGTCTGGCTACCGGTGCAAAAGTTTCTTCAAAATCAATGCCTTCAACCTGAGCATAGCATTTACATACCAATCTTGCCTTATTTCTGACAACCTGCCCATATTCATTCAATTTATTTCTAAAAACCCATTTAGTGCCAATTATGTTTTTATTTGTTGGTCTAGGTACTAATTCCTGGTATTGTTTTTCTCTATCTGATCTAGTTCTTCATTGATTGCCTTCATCCAACTTTCATCAGTGCTTGCTTCAGCAACATTTTTAGGTTCAATACTAGATAATAGAGAATAGTTCCTCACTGTTGTTCTTCTTGTCTGAATACCATCTATGGGATCCCTAATAATCTGTTCACATGGATGATTTTTCTGCCAGTTGCCTATTTTAAATTTCCTATTTTCTTCTTCTTCAGATTCAGTTTTTACACCATCTGGATCAATTTTCTAATTCTTCTCTGTTTCTTTTTCATCATCACCTTCAATGACTTCTTCATACATAGGGTAGTTTTCTTGATAAGTAGTTTCTTGTTCTCTACCTTCATCAACTTTCACATCAGCACTTTCAACAATTTTCTTCAACCTCTTGTTGTAACATGTGTAGGCCTTGCTTTTTGTTGAGTAACCAAGAAAGATACCTTCATCAGCTCTATCTTCAAATTTACCGAGGTTATCTTCAGTCCGTTTTATGTAGCAGTTGCTGCAAAATACTTTGAAATGTCTTACTGTTGCCTTTCTGCCAAAACACAACTCATAAGGTGTTTTGCTTTCATGTGGTCTCAAGCATGCCCTGTTTTGAATGTAAACTGCAGTATGAATTGCCTCTTTCCAAAATCTGTCGACTATTTTGTTTTCTGCCAGCATTGTCCTTGCCATTTCCTGCACTGTTCTATTCTTCCTTTCTACAACACCATTCTGCTGAGGTGTCCTAGCTACTGAAAACTGTCTTCTTATCCCATGTTTTTGATAGTATTCTGCAAATTCTTTGGAGATAAACTCTCCTCCCCTGTCTGATCTTAGGCATTTAATTCTTTTTCCTGATTGATTCTCAACAAGATTTTTGAAGGTTTTAAACATCTCAAAGGCTTCTGACTTGAGTTTCAGAAATAGTACCCATGTCATTATTGAGTAGTCATCTATACATAGCATAAAAAATTTGTGTCCATTTATGCTTTCAGTTCTCATGGGTCCACATAGATCAGTGTGAATTAGTTCTAATGGCTTGCTAGTGAAGTATTCTTTTGCTTTGAAAGTGGCTCTGGTTTGTTTTCCCTTTTGGCATGACTCACGGATGCTATTTATAGGTTTGCCAATGTTTGGTATATCTCTAATCGCTCTTTTTGAACCGATTTTTGCAGATTGTCAAAACTAATATGCCCAAGCCTCTTGTGCCATAGCCAGTTTTCATCTTCCTATCCAATCAAGCATGTTCCTTCTACAGTTTCTGAAAGTGTATACAAATTTCTAGAATTTCTCAGTCCAGTGGCTATTAACTTTCCATTTTTTGTCTTTCTTACTTCACAGCCCTCCTTCTTGAAGATTACATCATGACCTCTGTCACATATTTGACTTACACTTAGCAAGTTATGCTTCAGGCCAATTACAAACAAGACTTCTTTTGATTTTATATTGCCATCACCGATCTTGACTGATCCCTTTCCAACAATCTTTGCTCCATCATTATTTCCAAATTTCACGGAACCACCTTCATAATTCCGTAAATTCTCAAACTTTTGCTTGTCACCTGTCATGTGACTGGAACAACCACTGTCAAGTATCCAAGGTGCTGATTTGTTTCGAGCTTTAAAAGAAGTCTGGACAATCAAAGATTCCTTTTCTTTCCATTCTGGTTTGATAGCAGATTTTGCTACTTGTTTTGCCTTTGTTCTTTCATTAGCATGTGCCTATTTTTCAGGAAATTTTTGGTTTTGTTTCAACCCACTTGGCTGAGATTTTCTACCCTGATATTTATTTGATGCAAAAGTGCTTCTCAGTTTCTAGCAATATGTCCAAAATTATGACAATTATAACATTCAACTCGCATAATTCATTAAAGGAGAAAACATTTCTGTTGGTAAAATTCCTTTGAGATACATTATGCCTCGCAATCCGAAATCTTATGGCCATAAGCATTGCATTTAAAACAATAACCGGAAAATGCATGATTAAACCTGGGTGCCGGTCTTTGCTAGTTTGAAGTAGGAGCCATGACTCTTCTCCTCCTTGGATGTGTGACTTTTGTGAATCCATATTTATTAGTATTCTTCTTGAATTTGGCATTATTGTTTTCTTTTGCATGATTTGGTTTTTCTGGTTCAACCCTGATATTTTCTTCTTTCTTTATGGGTTCTATATTCAAGTTATTTGAATCCTTTGAAGATTATCCTTCATCAAAGCCTAAACCAAATTTTATGCCATAAGGCATTTGGTTATTTAACATTTTATCCAGCTTTATAGTACTTTCTTCAAACTTATGAAAACAGCTCAATTTTCTATTCATCTCCTCTAACTGCATCCTTAACTTAACAATGTCTTCCTCTAGCTTGCTGCATTCAACTATCTTTACAGTTAATTGTTCATCAAGAACTTCAAACATTTTCTTGAATTCCTCTGTCTGTATTTTCAGATTGTTTATTATGTCTATGGCATTCTCTAATTTCTTTGAAAATTTCTTATTCTTCTTCCTTTCTGCACTCAACTCTTCAAGTGCAGCAACCAATTCTCCTTCCAAATACACTTCAACTTCATCCTTGAAATTTTCATCACCTTCCTGATTTTTCTCTGTTCTTTCTTCTTCAAGTGCCATGAACAGAGCTTCACCTCCTTCTTCTTCAGACTCCTCATCCGTGCTTTCTTCGAAACTGCTGACATTCTTGGTTATGAAGCTTTTCTTCTTGAAGTTGTTCTTTCTAAAATTTTGTTTCTTCTTCCAGTCACCTTTTTATTGGTGTGAACCTTCACCATTTTTGGTTCTCTCCTGCATTGGACATTTGGCTACAAAATGACCGACTCCTCCATAATTGAAGCATTTAAAAGGTAGCTTCCCTCTATATTTTCCTTTTCCTTTTGTGAGTTTTCGAACAAAATTGGCTTCTATTTCATCCAGTGTTCCTTCATCCTCAGATTCATGTTCAACTTTTACATTCTTGTGTGCTTTAAAAGCTGCTTCTCTGTCTGTAGACTTGGTTTGTCCTATTCTCATTTCATATGCTATCAGGGAACCATGCAACTCATCCATGCTGAAGTTGTTTAGATCTTTTGCCTCTTCTATTGCAGAGACTTTGGAATTAAATATTTTGTGAAGTGTTCTAAGAACCTTTTTCACAACAACTACATCATAAATTTCTTCACCGAGTCCTCTGATTGCATTAATAATTCCGTTGACTCTCAGCATATAAGTCTCTATGTTTTCATCTTCATTCATTTGTAGTGCTTCGAACTGTGCTCGATGAGTTTGCGGTTTTGCTTCCTTAATCTTACTTTCTCCTTCATGGATGCTCTTCGATTTATCCCACATGTCTTTTGCTGATTTACAACTCATGACTCTTATCAGTTCACTGTCAACAAGCCCACACATTATGGCATTCTTAGCTTTGGAGTTGTTCTCAAATTTTTTTTTCTCATCTGTATCTATTGGAGGAGTAGTGGGTGCTGTGTATCCACTATCTACAGAATCCAAAATATCATATCCCAATGCACTCAGATATGTTTGCATTTTGAGTTTCCAGAAGGTGTAATTTGTTCCATCAAATAAGGGAGCTTTGTTGGATGAAAATCCTTCATCGCCTCGCCATTGTTTCTTCCAAGATCTCCTTAGCTGATTAAGCTTGTACAAGGAACCTTGCTCTGATACCAATTGATGTTCACACAATGACACTGAGAGGGGGGGGTGAATTAGTGTAGTTATTTAACTTCAAAACAACAGCATTCAAAGACTGAAGCACATAAAACTTATAAAACTAGAAGAACAAAATGAGAGCACACCACAACACACAATATAACAAGGTTCACCAATTTGGCTACTCAAAAATTAACTGTTTGGACTTCAATCCAAATCCAGTATTTGCAAAATTTCAATTTTACAACTTCTTTACCAGCATCCACTGGAAGGAGCACCAACCCCTATAATTTTTTGCTGCAACAGATGGAGCACCAACCCCTAGTACCAAGCACCAACTTGGACTGCAATTCTAATCAAATAAAAATGACATAAAAATGTCTTCACTACTAACTCGACCCTGACTGGTCTGTAATTTTAACAACCTCTGCACAATCTCATGTCTCTACTTATTTCTCTATACAGACCTTCTTTTCACAGCAATTCACTTCTTACTACAACAACTTCTATCTTTCTTAAACTATTTCTCTTTACAGCTATTCATTTATATACATCCAATCCGACACGCAGTCGAATCATATACCCAACTGTTCGAATTCTTTTCTCTTGCAAATAAGTGGCTGTTCGAAAACAACTGTTCGAAACCCTGCAATATGGCGTTTCGATTTCTTGTGGTATGGCTGTTTTGAATGCTGCAAACATATCTTCTCGAAAAGCATATCTCAATCCTTCATATTCGGCTCTTTGAATACAAGCAAAATGTCTGTTCGATTCCATGAGTGCGACAGTTCAAAAGCTGAAAAAAAAACTTTTCAAAAACCTTTCGATAATTTATATTTGATTCTTCGAATACATGCAAACGACTGTTCGAATGCATGACTAACACTTGTCAATATGTAACTGCAGATCTGACATCAGTTACATTTTATGTAACTAGCTGCATGATGTCTTTTATGACACATGTCACCATGCCTGCTTTTTTGGCTTTTACCTACCAACCTGTCGCCTGTCACGATATCACGACATTTTTAACTTATGCTGACGTCACCCTGAAGGTTGTCATGAAATCATGACGTTTCTGGCTTCCAGTGGCTTTTCTTTCATCCTATCATGAAATCGTGACACTTTTCAACTTTGCTGACGTCATCATCCTTCTTGTCATGAAATTGCGATGTTTTTGACTCTTGCTGACATCATCATCCTGCTTGTCGTGAAATCGTGACACTTCCAGCTTCCGTACACTCTTCTTTGCCAGCAGCAGCAAAAAAGGAACATGTCACAAAATCGTGACACTTTGCTCTTCCGTACAACTCTCCTTGCCAACTCCAGCGAAAATGGAACATGTCACGAAATCGTGACACTATGCTTCATGCAATGGCGAAATTTTTACATCTTTGTGCCTTGTGTTTTCACCTTGCCTCTTTTCATGAAATTTTGACTTGTAATATCATTGTTGCATCTTTCAGTTCTACACTTTTGACTAGTAGTGAAATCGCTACTCCTTAGTTTCCCTTTGTTTCAACATGTAGCGCCATCGCTACACCTTAGTTTCTCTTTGTTTCAACATGTAGCGAAATTGCTACACCTTCTTCTTGTGAATTTTTACTTGTGTCGAAATCGCTGCATCTCAGTTTTCTTAACTTTCGATTTGTAGCGAAATCGCTACACCTTTGTTTTCATACATTTCTAGCTGTGCTTTGAAATGCGAAACTTTAACATGTATGGAAATCGCTACTCTCTTCATTGCAAGCTCCTTTCCTCCATTTATGTCATGAAATCGCGACACATTTTCTCTCTCCTTAGTGAAAACTCGACATGTCACGACATCGCGACATTTTGGCATGTATTTTCTCTCTCCTGCTTTTTGTCGCGAAATCACGACACATTTTCTCTCTCCTCAACGAAAACTCGACATGCCGCGACATCGTGACATTTTGGCGTGCATTTTCTCTCTCCTACTTTTTGTCGTGAAATTGCGACACATTTTCTCTCCTCAGCGAAAACTCGACATGTCGCGACATCGCGACATTTTGGCGTGCATTTTATCTCTCTTGCTTTTTGTCGCGAAATTGCAACACATTTTCTCTCTCCTCAGCGAAAACTCGACATGTCGCGACATCGCGACATTTTGGCGTGCATTTTCTCTCTCCTGCTTTTTGTCACGAAATCGCGACACATTTTCTCTCTCCTCAGTGAAAACTCGACATGTCACGACATCGTGACATTTTGGCGTGCATTTTCTCTCTCCTACTTTTTGTCGCGAAATCACGACAGAAAACATGTCGCGATATCGCGACAGTTTTCTTCCTTGTCTCTTTCTGCCAATTTCTAAATCTGGGTCACCTCTGTTTTTATTGAAACTTTCTGCACTTGATCTGACTGACCTCTGAACTACATCAACTGCATCAATATTTCTGTGTTGACAACAATGACAATACTTTCTCAATGCTTTTGCTGCACCTTGCTCAACATTATCAACCCGAGAAAAAAGTATCTCCCTTCTAGTCAAATTTTTATAGCAGGAATTTATTTTCTTCATAAGTACTTTAGCCCGAATTTCCTAGTCCTTCATAACTTTTATATCTTGAAGCACCCTGTCTTGGATGGTTGCTTGAATACCATCACACATTGAATATTGTATATCAAAATTAACTTTCTCATCCTCGAATTGAGGATGATACTGGGATTCCCTAGTAGAAGGTGATAATATTTGCTTAGTTTATGGGGTTTTTGTTTGTTGTGCTTATGTATGTGCATATTGAAGCACATATATCATTTGAAAGCCTAAAATATTGCCCTACAAAAAATATTCCTCATTAAGCAGAATATTATTCCAACATTTGTTATTGACACCTCTGGTATGGAACTTGTGTTAAATGAAAAAAGGAGAAATTCCCATGTGATCTCGGTTTTAGAATTGTTTTTCCCCTTCCACAGGCCATATTAAATTGGCCTCTTATTTTCTACACCTATGGTTATTTTTGTGCTAGCAACGACCTCATGATAATCTACTCCTTACTTCTCACCTATTGTTATTGAGAGCTACCTAAAAACAACTAAATAAGAAATTACCAAAATTATTTAAAAAATATAGAAAAAAATTAATTTCAAGTAAAGAGAATGATTTACCTGACGACGATTGGATCTCATGTACAATTTTGTGGTTGGGGATGGTGCACAATTTTAAAAACATATGAAAATATTTAATAAAACTTATTATAATTTTATGTAACAAATATATAGATAAAATATTGAAAGAGAAACTTACGTGTAGGAGAGTTGATCTGACTCAATTCAAGTTGATTTTAAAATACATGTGTAAGAGAAGAAGACCTAGGATAAGCCTACCATGTACGTTTTTGTAACCTCACCATTGGTGATGATTCTGATTCATTGTCTTCAAAATCACAACATACCTCATGCATGTGACCCCTTAAGCCAACATCCTATTTTTTAATTTTTTTCACTACCTTACGCAACATTCAGGTGCAAATAAAAATAAAAAATGAAAATAGAGCTAAAATATATTAAAAAATGGATGTGAAACATGGAATTACCCTTAAATTTTCTAGTCTCATACCCATGTTCAGTAGTATTTAGATGCAATAAAATTGGTATTTCAACATTCTTCAAATCATGACAACTTTCATAAAAAAATCTAAAATAAAATTAATCATGGCCACCATTTTGAATTCCTCCATCCTAACATCGTGAAACTTTGTTTTGATGTGTTCTGAAATGTACATGCACCAGTCAAACTACATGCTTTGAAGGCAGTGAATGATATATGCCAATGCCCATAATGGAAGTTCTATTCTTCTAAGAAAAAATAGTCTTGCCTGAAAAAACTCCATAATGCCCTTCAAATATTGATTTTCAACATAGCTATTTGTTAAGTCTCTCTTAAAATTAACCATGAAAGCTGCACCAAAAAATAATAGATGGTAAATAAAAAATGTTAAATTTTGAACAATAACAGAAACAATTGACAAAAATTATACCTTCAACCACTTTCAATGAGAGATTGTAATTATCCTCCAAGAAAATTTTCTCACTTGGAGATATAGAGAACATCGAAGACACGACAATAAAACCCTTGTGTAGAAGATCTATTAATATTTGTATGTCAAAAGGTGTGATTGTGAATGACAATTGTTTATTTTGAATTATCATATTAACTATTGTATAGTCGTGGTTGTAACCGTCAATGATAGCTTGCAGAAGGTGCTTATTTGTATTGAAATGTAGCATTGAAAGCGAGTGCTAAAAACCTACTTTAGATAGCCATGAACTTTCATAACTAGGGGTGGTTGAAAAATCTAACATGGTAGTACAAGTAGCATTCTTGAACATTAAATTTCCAATGGTAGTAGAGATGGTAGTGGTGACCATTGTTAATTTTTAAAGGAGAAATTAGATTCGAAAGGGTGCGGGGTGGTGGTGGATAGGGGAGGGTTCGAGTGCAATCACAAAAATGTAACAAAAAAAATGACTTTTATTATCTATTTATAGATATAAATGACCAAATTTGAACACATGGTAGAATGTCATTCCGTATGCAATGAGGTTGACAGATGGCATGACACATGGTAGAGTAAACATTTGTCCAATGATGGACCTTGTATTCCACTCGATAATTGTTTTTCATCTGATCCGTTAGTCAAACCTTGTTTTTCACCCAGGCCATAAATCGGACCTTGCATTCCACCTGACCCATTAATCGAAACTTATTTTTTACCCATTCTATTAGACAAACCTAATTTTCACCTGGTATGCAAGTTGGACCTTAGTTTTCACCCAGTTCATAAATTATATATTGCATTCCACCTGATTCATTTCCCTAACCCTTTTATTCACTCGATCTGTTAGCCGAACTATTAGGATCCCATCCTAATGTTATTTTGTAATTCTCATTATTATGTAATGAACCACTTCCAATGTGGGGGATCCCATATATAATGTTATTTTGTAATGTACGTGGCATGTTATGCTCCTAGGCAAGTGGGGCCATTTGATGTAACCATTATCAATATTGTAACTAACATTTGGTAGAAGATTCTAGCTCGAGTGGCATTTTGCATGTAAGCCAACTCTTGAGCCTAGGGTTAGGTTTTGCATGAAGTCTTTATTTAAAAAACTATGAAGCCATGTACAAATCATAAGTTTGCAAGTTAATGAAATATTGAAGGAGGTTGCCCCCTCGAAGAGGCCTGCAATTCTGAGTTATTTTTGATATTGTTTCAATTATGTAATTACTTTCTACATAGTATTATTCTATTATTGCATGTATTTTAGTTATCTTTCAGTATTTTGTATGTGTGAGCTTTATTTCAATAGTAGGTTCCTAACAAGTGGTATCAAAGCGCTTTCCAAGGCCGATTTCTACTACAACTACAATGATTCTTTCCATACTTTCCACCTGTTAGGTATAATTTTTTGTGTGTTTTTTATTTCTATGTTTCCTTTATTAAAAAATCCAAAAAAATACAGTTCATTTTTTTTTACTAGCAAATCCAAAAAACACAAAAAATATAGTTTTTGTTTCAGTAGTAATGTAGGTTAGAAACCCTATGTCGAGAGTTTTAAAATATTGTGAAGAAGCTATCATTATTGGCTAAGCTAGATAGCCCATAAAGCATCCAGTGAAGTGAGGGGCAATCAGGATCCAATAGCCAGGCCTTAGATAGCACTCTCACACAAAATCGAGCTCCCACGCATCTTTGGGTGTATTGGGAGACCATTCTAGGGTTAACAAAATTTTATCTAGTAGCAAGCTTTTCAGCCTTGTATCATCCATAGTCCATAGGACACAATATATTAGATGATTACCCTCCCATACTATCAGATAGATAGATAGTGTGCTTAAGGGTATGTGTGGAATCCTCCTTGGGTAGTGGCCTGAAATATTGGAGCACTATTGTTCATCACTGTAGTATAACAGAGGGCCTATGGGTGTTACATACTCCTTTACCTAGCATACCCTAGTTATGTTAAACACTTAAACCTGCCAAAACACACATCTTATTATTGTACTAAACCTAAATTCTCAATCCCAAAAAGTGAGCATACGGAGGGCTTCCCTGTCATAGAAGAACACACCTTGCATGCACCAGTAGTTAGGATAGATTTCACAAGTTTCTCTAATAGTCTATAATATTCTAGTACCATTCGGGTCAGTAATAGTAATAGTCAGGTCAGTGACAATAACAGTCCGGTCAGCGACACTAACATTCGGGCCAGCAATAGTAACAACAACAGTCAACTGTAATAGTTAGAAAATACAGGTGATTAGGATAAAAAACAAAACCGCCAGTGCTTGTAATTGCAGTACAGGTGACAGGACAGTGATAGGGTGATCATTTGACAGATCCGAGATAGTTGATTTAGTTTTTCCATTGACCTAGAGCCCAAAAAATATATATATTAAAATAGGGATATCTCTTCACACATATCTTATATTGACTAAAAAATTTAGCAGATAATTCTACACTCCATTCCAGAAAAAATTGTCCTTGGCAACCCCTAGTCAATGTTTGCACCAATTTTCCAAAAATAGCATTTTTTTATTTTTCTTGCTAAGGCCATAACTTTTGAACGGTCAATCAGATTGATCTAGATTTTTGGAATATAAGCTACTTGTTATTCTGCACCAAATATCCTCAAGGACTCACTGTTGAAATTTTAATTCCAAGTGGAGGTAATTACCTTGACATCACCTTGCAACCCATGGGAGCTCATAAAAGTCAATAAATTCAGTATATCTCATCATTGAGCGCTCAGATAAAACATCCACCTAAGTGGACCCTATCCTAAAATTAGTATTGTAATCCATTTCCCAAATTAAATTTTGGACCCTTACTAAAAATAGTAACTTCTAAAATCCCACATCTGTTTTTAGTAATTGAGTAAAAAAGTTCAAGGTTATCTCAAATGTGGCACTCATGGACATCAAAAAGAGGTAGAACAAAACACTGCTTCAGCGTTGGATACCCTAGTAAGTTTTATTACTGGCTTGCAAAAAAAAATTGAACACTTGATGATAAAATTTCAAACTTTCAGAGTTGCCCAAGATACCTACAGAATTTGCATAGAAGAACACCTAGACGATGTGGAGTCTAAAATACAAGGTGGTCCAAGCAAGTCTGAGTATCATCACATAATGGGAACAAATGACTCTCACCTTCGCTTTGATCATGATACTCCCTTCAAGATGCCAAAACTAGACTTTCCTAAGTTCAATGGGAAGGATGTTTATGGATGGTTATGTCGCGTTGCTCAATTCTTTAGACTCCATGATGTCCCCATTTATCATCGAGTTCAAATGGCTTCTTTCAATTTGGAATTTGAAGCCTTAATGTGGTACCAATGGTTGCAGAAAACTATCCCTGATCCTTCTTGGGCAGAATTTGAGTCCTAGTTACTCACTCACTTTGGCTCTAGTGAGTATGATGATTTTATAGGACAGTTGACAAAGCTAAAACAAACTTCAACAGTTTGAGATTACCAAATACAATTTGAGAGATTGGCCAACAAAACTACAAGAATGAATGAAGGATTATTTATGAGTTATTTTGTTAGTGGGTTGCAGGAAGATATCCAAGTCAAGGTCACAATGTTTAGACCATAATCCATGATGCAGGCTATCCAGTTGCCTCATTTGGCTGAGTCCAAATTTTTAGCTCAGATACAGTTATCTAAATTTCCATAGGCTAAACCCTCTTTTCTTCCTATATTCCACAATCAACATGAACAAAAACCTGTTGCACCCACTGCTGCACCCAAATGTTTAACCACTACCGAAATGGATGCACGACACACACAAGGGTTGTGCTACAATTGTGATGAAAATTTTTCTCATGGGCATAGGTGCACTAGAAAGAAATTGTTCCTCATCGATGTTGATGAGCCTGACACTAGCGACCATAGTGATGATGACACTAAATCAATAGAGGAACCACCTAAACCAGAGGATGAAAAACCATATGAATTACAGGTTAAAATTTATTTTCATGCTCTGGTTGGCATTACTACGGCCCAAACCATGAAGTTTCGGGTTATTTCAAGGGCCTGCGACTTACCATATTGATTGATTTTGGTAGTACAGATAATTTTATTGATCCTCACATCACCAAGTAGGCAAATTTTTATGTACACACATGTAATTCCTTTGAGGTTATGGTAGCAAATGGTGGGAATTTACCTTGCAAGGGAAAATATCATAATGTTAAGGTCAATATTGGGGACTATGAGCTAAAACAAGATATGGTTGCACTTCAATTAGGGGGATGTGATATTGTGTTGGGATCTCAATGGTTGGGCACATTGGAAGTCATATCTTGGCACTTTGGTGAGCTTTGGATGCAATTCTCACATAATGGAAATTCCTACACTCTCCATGGCTTAAAAGTAGGGTCATCACAAATTATCAGTTCCAACCGAATGGAGAAGTTAAAAAAATCATCTCGGGGTGTCATAGCTCAGATTTTTGCAATCCAACTACATTCTTCAGAGGAGGATTCTATTCCTGAAGATTTACAACTTATTTTGACCAAGCACAACTTTGTTTTTGCTGAGCCAACATAATTACCACCTCGTCGCTCTCATGACCATGATATCCCCTTGTTACCTGTTAATGAACCACCCAAAATTAGACCATACATGTATCCTCATGCTCTTAAGTTAGAAATTAATATGTTAGTACAAGAATTGTTAAAAGTCAGTGTCATTCGACCCAACAACAGTCCTTACTCTCCCTTGATTTTACTGGTACGCAAGAAAGATGAGTCCTGGTAGTTGTGTATCAATTATTGAGATATCAACAAACTCACCATAAAGGATAAGTTTCCTATTCTCGTGGTGTATGAATTACTGGATGAACTTCATGGGACTATGTATTTTTCCAAACTTGAACATTGCTCAGGGTACCATCAAATCTGGATCAAAGAGGAAGATATTCCCAAGACTGTATTTCATACTCATGAAGGTCACTATGAGTTTTTGGTAATGCCATTCGGCTTGACTAATACCCCTTCCACCTTCCAAAGTCTCATGAACAATATTTTTCATCCATTCCTTCAAAATTTTATTCTAGTATTCTTGATGGCATTCTAGTGTATAGTCGCTCATGGAAAGAGAATCTTATTCATGTGAATCAGACTCTCCAGCTGTTGGCACAACATCAACTCTATGCTAAGAATACCAAGTGTTATTTTGGGTTGATAGAAGTAGAATATTTGGAACACATTGTCACTAAGGAGGGCGTTAAAGTTAATCCAAACAAAATCCAAGCTGTTCAAGAATGGCCAAAACCTTACACTCTCAAAGGTCTTCAGGGATTTTTAGGGCTCACAGGTTATTACCATAAATTTATTCGTAACTACAGTAAAATTGTAGCTCCCATCACTTCTATGCTAAATAATAACTCTTTTACTTAGATAGAACACATTGAACATACTTTCCAATAATTGAAGCATGCTATGACCACTATGCCTATCTTAGCCATGCCAAATTTCTCCAAACCATTTTTTATTGAAAGTGATGCTTCAAGTCATGGTATTGGGGCAGTGTTGATGCAAGAAGGGATACCCTTGGCCTTCACTAGTAAAGCTCTCTCCAACCGTAATTTGAGAAAATCAACTTATGCCAAGGAGATGATGGCAATCCTACATACCATAACCCATTGGAGACTGTACCTCATTGGGCATCATTTCTCCATTAAAATAGATCATTAGAGTCTCAAATACTTTTTGGAGCAACGGGTTGCCACCCCTGAAAAAAAAAATTGGGTCTCTAAACTCATGGGCTATGATTATGATATCACCTATAAGAAGGGTAAGGAGAATGTTGTGGCCAATGCTCTCTCTCGCCAATTTGAAGCTCTCAGTATGTTGTGTGCCATTTCATTGTCGATACCTCAATGGATCGATTCTCTATGCTAGGAGGTACTTTAGGATTATGAATTGTATACTTTGGTTGCTTCCCTATCCACTGAGCCTACTTCATATCTAGGCTACACTTGGGCTGGTTAGGATCTACATTACCACCAATGCCTTTTTGTTCCCCACAAGTCCTCACTACGAAAACTTCTCATGATAGAACTGCATGCTACTCCATCTGCTGGCCATACAGGATTTATCAAAACATATGAATGAATCAAACACACTTTTTTTAGATTGGTATGAAAAAGGATATTCATGAATTTGTGGCAGCTTGTGATACCTGTCAGTGAATGAAAGATGAAAAAATGCATTCTCTAGGAAAACTTCAACCCTTACCCATTCCTGACTAGGTCTGGACAGATATTCCTATGGATTTTATTGAAGGCTTACTTAAGTCAGGTAGCAAATATGTTATCTTCGTGGTAGTGGATAGTCTTTCAAAGTATGCTCACTTATGTCCCATCTTCCATCCTTACACAACCTCCATAGTTGCCCAAAATTTCCTTGATTCTATATTTCACCTTCATGGTCTACCCTCCTCCATCATGTTCGATCATGACCCAACCTTCACTAGTCACTTCTGGAAAGAATTGTTTAAGTTGCAAGGGACTCAAATAAAGATGAGTTCAACGTATCATCCGTAAATGGATGGCCAGATGAATATCATCAACAAATGTTTGGAAATCTGTCTTTGTTGCTTTTTCTTAGATCATCCTACACACTGGGCAAAATGGCTTCCTTTGACCGAGTGGTGGTACAACACTTCCTATCACACAACCACCAAGGTTACCCCTTTTGATGCAGTTTATGGATGCCCTCCACCAACGTCTTCCTAGTACATTCCAGGTAGCTCCAAGGTACATGTAGTCGACACTACTCTCAGTAAGCATGCTAATGTCATTCATCAACTGAAGCTAAATTTGGAGGCAGACCAGAATCAGATGTGCCAACAGGCTGGTCAACATCATTTTGAGCATAGTTTTGAGATGGGTGATATGGTTTTCCTTTGCTTGCAACCATACAAACAGTTGTCCCTCCAACTTTGTAGATGCCAGAAGCTTGCTATAAATTACTATGGGCCCTATCAGGTGTTACAATGGATTGGTGCCACAGCTTACAAATTGGCCCTTCAACCTGCATTCAAGCTCCACCTTGTTTTCATGTTTATGCTCTCAAAAATGTGGTGGGCAATCAGGTACAGGTTCAATCTACACTCCTAGAGTTAGATGAAGAAGGTTATATCTTTCTTGAACCCAAAAAATTGTTGGATCATCAGACTCACACTCTTCACAATCGCACCATTACTGAAGTCCTTGTTCAGTGGCATAGACTCTAGCTAGAACATGCTACATGAGAATCTCTCCATTAGCTCCAGCACCAGTTTCCTCACCTTCAGCTTTGATGACAAAGCTTTTTGAATGGGAAGGACATGTTAGGATCCCATCCTAACATTATTTTGTAATTCTCATTATTATGTAATGACCCACTTCCAATGTGGGGGATCCCATATATAATGTTATTTTGTAATGTACATGGCATGTTATGCTCCTAGGCAAGTGGGGCCATTTAATGTAACTGTTATCAATATTGTAACCGAAATTTGGTAGAAGATTCTAGCTCGAGTGGTATTTTGCATGTAAGCCAACTCTTGAGCCTAGGGTTAGGGTTTGCATGAAGTATTTCTTTAAAAATCTATGAAGCCATGTACAAATCATCTTTTTGCAAGTTAATGAAATATTGAAGGAGGTTTCCCCCTCGAAGAGGCCTGCAATTCTAAGTTATTTGTGAGATTGTTTCAATTTCATAATTACTTTCTACATAGTATTATTCTGTTATTGCATGTATTTTAGTTATCTTTCAGTATTTTGTATGTGTGAGATTTATTTTAATAATAGATTCCTAACACGAACCTCAACCATTAGTCAGTACCTATTTTAAAATCGATCTGTAAGCCATACCTTTTTTTCACCCAATCTACAAAACAAACTTTGCATTCCACCTAGTCCATCAAATGGACCTCATTTTTCATCCAATCCATAATCTGAACATTGTTTTACACACGGTCCGTTAGTCGGATCTCATTTTTCACCCAATCCATTATCCAAACCTTGTATTACACCCGGTCCTTTAATCAGATAGTGTTATCCACCTAGTGAGTTAGCCAAACATTGCTATCCACCTGGTTCATTAGCTAGACCTTGTTTCTTAACAGTCCTAATCTTGTTTTTAGTATATGGAATCTTAATCTAATCTTGTGAAAATAAGAATGAATTTTAGAAATAAAAATATCAAACTAAGTTAACCAATCTCACTATTCTTTTAATAATAAATTAGGAATAAATAATTTAAACTAAGCATAGAGATGAAATACATAGTAACTCTTGACACTGAAAAATTCAAAATAAAATCATAATTTTACAATTAACCTCAAAAATATTACATGCAATTATTTATAGTTTAACAATTTACAATGAGCCACTTACTAATCGAGAATAAACATTACATTTGAGATGTGAACTAAAAATAATAGACAAACATTGTTTTAACTACTATCCAATCATTCCTATTTGTCTACATGTCTAACTTGTGTACAAGAGGATATTATAGAACCTAATAGCTTACTCTAATTGTTTGAATATCTTTTTTAATTGTCTATATTTTGAAAATATTTTGGAACCTCCTTGCATATGGGGCAACTATGCTTATACATCTCAAGCCAGTTGAAAATACAATTTGTGTGGAATATGTGTGTTGGATGGTAAGATATGCCTATTACTAATGCTCCCGATTCAAAATTTTCCAAGCAAATAGTGCAATGGGGGACTTCATCCAAGTCTTTCGAAGTCTTCCCTACTTCTTCCATATTATCTAGAAATATCCAATTAAAAAAATTCCCCATTAATCATTGGGAGACCATTAAAACCTAGACACAATCCCCATGAAATTTAGAAACAAAACGTTAAATATTAGCACAAAAACTTACCCTTTAACAACAAATTTGCCTTTTTCCTTGTTTGATTTGTAGCAGGGTAATCAATTGCGGCACCTCCCCCTTTTCCAGAAACACACTCCTAGGTCATCCACGCTCACAGGTTGTCTATGCTCTCAAGTCATCGACGTTCATAGGTCATCGATACTCGTAGGTCATCTACACTCCCAACTTGTCTGTGTTTCTTTGTTGGTTTTTTTGAATGTTTTTTTTTTTAGAATTTTCTCTTTATTCTTGTGTTTATTTTTTATTTACTCTTTATCCCAGATCGTGTTTTTCACTTGGTTCGATACCAGACCAGGTTTTCCACCTAGTCTAAACCAGGGTATTTTTTCCACGTGTTCTGTAACTGGACCATGTTTTACACCCGGTCTGTGGCCGAAATATTTTTTCACCCAGTCCAATCCCGAATCGTATTTTCCACCCAAATCGTACCCAGATTGTGTATTCCACCTGGTCCATGTCGAAGTGTGTGTTTCACCCGATCTGAGCCCAGACTATATTTTTCACCCGGTTCGATCTTGGACTGTGTTTTTCACCCGATCTAAACCCATACTGTTTTCCATCCGGTCTGGCTAAAACTTTCTAGTTCACCAATGTTTTACATTTTTTATGAAAAAATAAGGTAATTCACCATTTTCTCCTACATGAAGTTGGCTAGGATTTTCTAGGGTTTCAAAATGGATTTACCAATTTTTTTACAAGTTCATTTTGGGTCTGACCCCTTATGTATAACCTTGACTTGAATATATATATATTAAATTTATATAATTTAATACCTATATAGATTATATGCTTCAAGAGTGTTATTTATTCATTTTTCCATGGATCGATGAGTTGGCATGGAACTTATAAAAATATGGTAGAATATCTATTATATTGTGATATAAGACTTTGAAGCAATCAAAATTTTCTACTCAAAATATTTTCCTTAGAAGAATGTATAATAATATGACGACCTCCTTTAGGCCTTAGAATTTCTTTGGTTAGTTAAAAAAAATCTCTTATAGGTGTGAATCTATAAAGGAGAGGATATAATAGAACTTTTAGGTGTTCCTTATTTAAGAAGGATCTAGAAACCATAGATAATTTACTTACTAATTTCCCCTTCACTTACAATATTAAGGGTTTTAAAAAATAAGAATATATTAGGAAGCTCCATCAACATTGAAAGAATTGACAAAATGATGAATTAATTGTTGCAAAGCTAAAGCATTGTGCATTATTTGAAGGATTGCTCATGTTATTGTTTGTAAATATGTATGGATTGAAAGGAATAGGAATAATGAAACATTTAAAATAAAATCTCAAAATCATACCCAAATTTAGAATATATTGTTACCTCTCTTGCAGAATGTTTATAGACATGGTGTTCATCATGGGAAGTCTCAAGTATGGAAATAAATGAAATGTCTTCTTAGTTATACGATTTAGATATACATACAAGTGGTATTTGGGATTCATTAAGTTAATTTTATGGTGCTTCTAAAACAATATAGGGAAAGTTGGAAAAGGTAGTTTTTTTTCTAGTAATGAAGGTAACATTCCCCATAGTTGCTCAAAATTATATGGATGTTCAACTAGAAAATAGCCAAAGAATAGGTCATTTCATACTAGGATAAATATTTCCATTGAAAAATTAGGAGGATACATCTCAAGAAAAATGTATTCATAAATTATTATTAATATTGTATTAAAAAAAAGGACCAATAATGGCATTATTTTCATGTTCAACAACTATTGTTAAAGGTAATCAAATGGCATGAGTTCAATTCGTTAAATTCCTTGGTTGGCATGGTCCAATTTGCTAATTGGTCCTAAGTGAATCCTCAAACAGTTGGATTGGGTGATGTTATCAAGGTAGGCCACAATTAATTTTGGTAACTGTCAGGGTCTCCTAGTGGAACCTCTCCTCAAGGTTGTTATCTCAAACCTCTCCCCCATACGATTTTGCATTGAATGGCCAGATAGTGGGATGACTATTTTAAATAGCTAGGTTTACTTTAATACATCATAACTTTGTCACCCCACTCTTTGACCCACATTTGCCATGTGTGAAATTTAGAACCTCATATTCACTCTACAAATGATTGGATAGAATTGTGGAACACTGCAATTGAATGCACCATGTGTTTCCTATGCACATACAATCACCAAGTAGCCCTCTTTTATTGATGGTCCTATGCAACCACTTATTCTAGACTCAAGAAATCCATAGTGGCCCTTGAAGCCCAACCTTGCTCTACCTCTCTCCAATTAGAGGTAGCCAAGTTGAGGCATCAAAAATAGGTGGTTGACACCTATGCAACTTGGGGTTCCCAACTCAAGGCTAAACTACACTAGCTCACTTGGGGTGATAAAGTATCCAAATATTTTTTCTTCAAATTAGAGGCCAAAAACCAACCCAAACTATCAATTCTATTTGGGAGGGATAGCTAGTTCTTTCATATCTTCCAAATATACTGTAAGCTTTTGTTCATCACTAATAACAGGTGTTCACTATGTAATATCCCTCCCCTACTCAGAATCTTTCTCTACAACAGTGTTTGCAAGTGGTTTCTTGTTACCTCTGAGCATCCCAATAGTCCCTCTATGACAATATTCTAACACAAGATGAACTTAAAGTTGCAACCTTTTCCATGGCCAATGATAAATATCCTAGCATTTATGGATTCCCCTTGTGTATTCTATAAGGTACTCTAGGACATAGTGGGTTCAAACCTCTATCAATTTTATTTGGAAGACCTTAGGCCACACACCTTGGGATTATTGATTAATTGGGGCAATATCAAGATCATTTCCAAGGCTAGAGACCTTTAGGATATTTGTAATTAGAGGCCAATTACTCTTCTCAATGTTTCCTATAAGATTATTACTAAATCCCTTGCTCTCAGATTGCATGACCTCTTGCTTCTCATAATTTGATCAGAGAATATAGCATTAATCAAGGGTAGATACATCCTAGACAACATCATAGTTGTTTGGGAGGAAATGGAATGGGCAAGGCAATCTCAATAGAAATCCTTGTTTCTCAAGATTGATTTTGCCAAAGCCTATGATAGGATTGAGTGGCCTTTCATTCTAGCCATGTTGTAAGCCCTTGGTTTTGGTCCTAAATTTGTAAGCACTATTAAAATCCTTTTTGAAGATGCTTCAACTTGCATTACTATTAATGGTTTAGACAGATCTATTCAACAAGGGTGTTATATTGCCCTATATTTGTATGTCCTAGCTACTAAGGGCTTTGGCTACCTCATTGTTTATGTTGTTACCAAATATTGTGTGAAAGAGATCACATTTCCTAAAACCTCAAAGTAATTTGTCAATGGTAATTTTAATGATAACTCTTTTATAACCCTAATTTATGAAAACAAAAATGTGGTATAAGTACTCCATTGCTTAGATATTTTTTTTTGGCCTTTGGTTTGAGAATTAAATGTAAAAAAATGTAATGTTATAGGCAATATTTTCTTCCAACACCCCTATGGCTCAATAGTTATAGGTGGAAGTGGATCCAACATGGCAAGATGTTTCACTTTCTTGGAATCCCTTTTGTCTTTTAGGCTTCATCCACTAACTTCTAGAAATATATTTTGGATAGGGTAAAATATAAATTTAAGAATGGCTTCCCAAGCCACTTTCTTTAGTAGGAAAATTTCAATTTTTCTCTAAGATACTTGTTGCCACGCATGTCTATTATTCTTCTTTTTGGGTATCCTCAAAATATTCCTATCACAAATTGGATAAGCATATTTGAGATTTCCTATAGGTGACTTCACCAAAAAAATAGGGTCTCCATAAAGTTGTGTGGGATTACTGTTGCCTTCCACAAGAGTTAGGAGGGTTAGGCATCCTTGATATTTTTTACCAAGGTATTACCTTGTGTGCCAAATGGGTCATTCATGTGGAAATGAAGCTTGGAAACACTTACTCCAACACTACATCGCCTTTGGTGTCCTCCATGGGAGAAAATCTTGGAGGGAGCTTGGTCTACAATCCATTATGGTGATGAAGGTGCTAGTTCAAATTCAAGGTACTTTTGTTGCTAAGAGTATTTGGAAGGCCTAGGAAGCTCTCCAACCTTGGTTGCTCTAGAATGACAATGATTTTAGTACTAGACTCTCTATTAATTAGTAGTCACTATGGTGGTCTCCCATTATCACCTATCAAGAGCAACCACAAACCAAAATCCTTAGGTTTTACGCCCTTCAAATTTTCCATAAGGGAATTTGGATCATCTTTGACCTCTTTTCTAAGTGAAACAAGAACTCGCTTTCATGGGTGGTAGTTATATTATAGTTTCATATCTTTAAGGTCAACAAATAAATGTTTTAGGTAATTCAAGCCATAGTCCTACCTAAAATATTTCATAAAATTTGGGTTCAAATCCTACATCCTTGGTGGAAGGAATAGAAATAGTATCCTGACACTCTTTTTATAATTATAAGCCTATAAAAGGGTATCGTTGGCTCTTGTCACATATTACCATGGTGCCCAAGTTAAATGAGCAATGGAGAATCCAGGAAACCAACAAATATTGGTAGAACACATTTCACAGTCCATGGAATGTTGTTTTGTAGCCAAAGTGGCTTAATTTCTTTGGTGTCCTATTTTTTAGGGATTTCTTATAGGAGAATTCCTTCGCCATTTAGAACTGCACATTCCCAATAGTCCTTTTTTTGAATAACACAAGCTTATATTGAGAGGGAGGGTGAACAGTATAAGACTACTTTTACTTTTTTTTCCCAATCAATATTATGCAATGCAAATATAGCAATATCAACAGTAGTAATCAAAGTAATGCATAAAACACTACACATAATAGAGACACCAATATAATGTGGTTCACCCAATGTGGGCTACTCCATAGAGAAAATATTTCACTAAAATTTTCTTAATCAATCTCTTGGGAATCCATTCCCTATTACAATATTTATGGGTTTCTATCCAAAGGAGACACCAATCCCCTAATCAAGTTCATGGATATCTATCCACAGGAGAACTCATTTCTCATTAGATTTGACTAGTGATCTTTTAGAAGAACTGTTACCCCCACTTATTTGGCTAATGGATATCTATCCACTGAAGACACCTATCCTCACTGACCTATCTAATGTATATCTATCCACTAGAGACTATCGCCCTCTATACTTTGTCACATTCAAATATCTATCTCAAATTTGCACTAAATACAATACTTTGATCTAGCACAAATATGCTCAATCTCTATCTCTAGTCTGGCACAAACCTATCCTCAAATATGAACAAAAATCTATTCTTGAATCTATACTAAATACAGTTCTTCGGTCTAGCACAAATTTATCCTAAATATCTATCCTCTAATCTGCACTAAACACAATCCTTTAGTCTAGCACAAATTTATCCTTAATATTTGTCCTCAAGCATTAACACAAGCTTGAATCAATCTCAAATCAATCAATCAACTCTGCTCACAAGTCTTCTCAAATACTTGTCTCAAATATAGCTCGTAAGCTTCCATAAAATCTCACACTAATCTATCCACAAGTCCTCTCTAGAACTTGTCCAAATCTGCTCAATAAGTCCTCACTAGAACTTATCCAAATCTTCTCTCAATTTATATTGCAAGATTCCACAAAAGCTCACATAAATCAGTTCACAAGTCTTCTCAAAGACTTACCACAAATCTGCTCAACAAGTCCACACTAGAACTTGTCCAATCTCATAGAAATATAAAGAGAATTGTTAGAGACTCAAAATGCTTCCTATTCACCACAATGCTTAATTACTTTCAATCACATTTTAGAAACATATAGAGAATTGTTAGAGATTCAATATGCTTCACATTCACCTCAATTGTCAATTACTTTCAATAACTCTTTTGGAAACATACAAAGAATTGTTAGAGACTCAATATGCTTCACCACAATACTCAATATCTTTCTCAAATCAATTTATAATATAGAACAATTTGTTTTATAAAACTTGAACAATCACTTCACACATTTACTTGACTAGGCTCAATCAACTCTACTCAACCAATCACTCAATAAAGTAATCCTTGCTCATAAACCCTAGTCCAAGCATATGAACACTCACTCAGATAATTCCAACAATGCTCATCAACCAATCTCACATAACAATGATACTCATGTTCTTTTCAAACCCTAGTTCAAGTTCTTCACTCAATCATTCACTTCAACAACAATGCTATAAACCAAGGTGCATAGCATTCATTTCACAATGGCTCAAAAACTCAATAAGGAAACCTAGTTAAGTCCTTTTCACTCCAATGATGTTTTCTAGAAAACCAACCAATCAACTCAACCAAGGAAGAATATGCCCATACCTTTTTCTTTGATGTAGAATGATCTTAAAAAGCCTAGTTCAATTATCACAACTTTATTTTCCAAGTACAAAGGGTTAGATGACAAGAATTATCACCCTAACACTTTTCACAATTTACCTTAAACACAAAGATAAATTAAATCCCAAATACACCTTATTGCCTCGTATCAATAATAAATTTCAACATCATAATTTTCATAAAAAATAATCTTATAAAATATAACACAATTTCTACTTATAACTCCTTTCTTAAATTACACTTATCAAATAAAATAATTTGTAAAACAATGCAATTTATTCTTCTAAGGCAAAAATTAATTACCCTAGTTTTAACTTTATCAAAAATAATTTTTTACCATGCCCAAAAATCACTTTAACATATAGGTAAATAATCCAATTTATTTACCACCTTATACCTCCCAATTTACTCACAACAACCTTAGGAAAATAAAATTTAAATAAAAAATTGTACCTTTGCCCTTAGTGGGTTTTGAACCCACGATGTTGTCTCCCCAAGTGCTCTAGTCGCGGCCTTGGTTGTTGCATGAGCTAAGCGCTCACATGGGAGCTAAAGTGCCCACACGCGTCTAAAACCTTCTGCTACCACCAAAAATTAAAACATGAAAAGGGGTTTCCCAACTTGCTACCATTGGGTTTTGAACTTGTAATCTCACTGCTACAAACACCAAGCAACTGCCACCTGCGCTAGCCATCGGATGGTGCTAGAAGTTAAGCACCTTGTATTATTCAACAACCTAAATTTTGGATATGATGCAGTGCACTATATTCCACTCTCAGCACATTTTTCAAATTTGAATTGCATACTCTTTTTGCGTTAGCAAAGGTAATATTTATATTGCTTTGTTATTTCTTCCAAAATGTCGGCAGGGGTAATCTTCAACTTGCACGTCGATAGAATAGCCTAAGGGTTTTGCTATTTCAAATAAATATATATTTATTTATAAAATTTAAATTCATTTTGAATTTAAATATTTGTAAATTAAACATTTACCTTCCTTGGAATTTTTAATTTGGAATAAAAAGCCTCATTGGGTTTTTATGAAAACCTTTTATTTTGCCAATCCATGGTTTTTAATAAAACCTTTTACTTATGCTTCCTATAATATCAAAGATGAATATTATGAAGCTCTTTTGCCATCAACCTTTTGCATTGCTCCTTTTGACCTTTTGGCATCAATGGTGGTTCACTCCTTGGCATCAATAACAACCTCATGCCTTGATATAAATGACAACTTTATGGACTCAAAATGTCCAACATTTTTCATTGTAGGGAATCCATTGAATATTTATTTTGGTATTGTCCTAGGCCCAAGCAACATGGAAATAGATTCATAATTTTTTTAACCTTTTAGGCCTTAAATATTTTCTTGGCCTAGGTTCTTCTTGGGGATACAACATGAATGCTAGTATATATGGAGCAGAAAAAACATATTTTTAGGGTTGAGGTTCTATTTAACTTATGGAAAACCTGTAATGAAATTTATTTTTAGCTCAACATTCATCTCTAAAGTTTTCCATGTATTAAAAAGCTCTAATATCTTCAAATATTTTACTTTATATTGAAGCATAGGCAAATAAGGTTGCCCTTGAGGTTCAACATATGTTAACTCTATTGGATCATTGGGTAACTTATCCTTATACTATGGCTTGGGTTTGGACCTCCCCACCTCACCAAAGAAATTCTTCTTCTTAGCTATGGGATCGAGACCATAGGACTCTAACTACTCATAGCCCTTACCCATAGGACTAGTGTGCCAAGGAAGGATTTTGCTTGATGCCATAGTATTACCACTGGGGATCATCATCCAACTAGGCTACCACTTTACCTCAAACCATAGGGGATACTTTGACATTGCAAGATGATGATTCTGGGTGGGATTTAGTTCTTGTTTGTTACCAATCTAACATTGCGTACAGGATGGGGTATGAACTAGTGCTAGCATAGAATGAACACTACATTAGGATGAGGTAGATGATCTCTGAAGAAGGCCAGTTATTTGGGGTGGTTCCAGCTATCTATGTCGCACGAGCAAAGAAAAAAGAAAAGAAAAAATAAGGGAAAGATATGGGAAAATTATCGTCATTGGAACTCATAAGGACAGGTATAGATGCATCAAGACCTATGCAGGTGGTACACCAAGGGCAGAAACATAGGCTCCACACCTAAAAAATTAGTTAACAATGCCCTCGTTCAAGCTCTTCAAAGTGGTGATCAGAGGGTGAATTACAAAACCAGAGGCTAGGTGCATGAAATCCATGATGTAAAATTAGAGTGCTCCTATCTTACCAACTTTAGCAGAAATAAACTCCCAACCCATATTTACAAATGCGCACTCCCAAGCTACTTAAGCAAATCCCATGAAATCTAGATTATAGAATATCGTGATACAACTTAAACAACCAAAAAAAAATAAGCATTCATACATTTAGTAAAGAACACTAAGGCAAAATTGGAGACCAAATAATGTTGAATATATATTTACACAGTGGTGAAACCTTACATACAAATTATAATGGCTAAAAATCCACCCTTAGGAATGACCAACATTCCACTATTTATAGGTATATTTACATCAAATTCAAAATTGAACATTAATGGCGGTAGATAGAAAGGCAATTCTTGAAGCTGTCGCACTAGTACATTGTTCCTCGAGATAGCATCAATCTTATAGAAGGAGGTAGATGCATCTAGTTCAATCTGGGCCTTTGGATCCTTTGACATTTTTTCCCAATTTATCAATCTTCAACTACCTCATCCTCTTCCTCAATTGGCATTCCTCTGGTTAGGTGGTGGGTGGCAGGCACCAATCACCTTGGGAACATTGTGCCTTAGATATTTCACTTCTACGTATGAGCACCTGGTACTAGATGGTTGTAGCAGTGGGTATATCCTTTGTTCAATATTCAAGTAATGGTGGGAGATTTTTGTATCGGTAGGGTGCTTCCTTTGTACCTCTTTCCACCTGTAGAGGCACTAGATAAGAAAGCATACATTTTTCTAAAATTTTACCCATTTTGTGCTCGCATATCCCACCCGAGATGAGTGGGAGTATTTGTCTTCCTCAAGGGTGGGGTTTCCTCACTTTTATACCCTCGCTAGATGCTTTATAGGTCCACCCAACAAGTGGGAAGACATTTTATAAAGTTCTACCCAATGCCAAGGGTGGATTGTCTACTCGCTCTGTCACATGCCCTGCTTCAATCCATCATCCACTCGTTGCTTTGGTTTTACCCATAATTTTTGCTATTGCTACTTGATATCTTTCGTCTATCCATGGATGTTCTTTAAAATTTGGTGAACTACTTTTGAATAAAGGGAATCACTTCTTGAAGGGAATAGTGGATGAAGGACGTAAAATTTCATGCACACTTCTGGCGACTCACAAGGGTTTTTCATATTGTGGAAAAAAAGTACCTAGAAGGACTAGGAAATGCAACAATTGAAATAGACGGACGAAGAAGAGGAGGAAAGGAAAAAAAGAAAATGAGGACGCATATATTAAATCAACTCAAGGAGAAAACTGGGCATGAAAATATTTCAAAATAAACTAGACATTCAACATAGTGAAAAATAGAGCAAAGTAAAAGGAATAGAGACATAACCGTCAAGAGAAGAAAGGGAGAACAAGGAAAAGAAAATAAGAAGAATAGGGGAAAATCATGTAACATAGAGAGAACTTGCTATGGATAACAGTAGCAGGAAGATAAGCAGTAGAAATAGCAAAAAAATACTTGAAAAGCTTACTGGAAGACACACATGGGAAGAAAGAGTGAAAATAAATAGTTGAGACAAAGAATCCTTTGTCATCAACTGGAAGAGTTACATGCAACAAAAGGGAGAGGAAGGCAGAAGAGAGGAAAGGATGGGGGAACAGGAAGACACAAAGGTAAAATCAATCTGAAGCTTATCAAGTGAAATCGATAGGGCATAGACCCTTCTCCATGAGGTATTCTTATGGATTGATTCCCCTTAATCATTTTTTTTGGTAGATAAGATACTATAGCATTAATACTGGGTTTTACAGGTTGACCCAAAACCTTTTACAAAAATCAGCCTAGGGCTGTTGATGAACATGTCCTTACTAATGATCCTATATAAGTAAAATCTACATATCGCCAAATACATTACATCCGATAAGGCACATAGCCTGTTATCAAAAAGAAACTTCCCATACAACATTTTGGGTATACCTCGAGAAAACACAACTGCATCATAATTACAAAAAAAGAAACAAACATAGATACCTTCCTTGAAATAGTGGAGAAACAAAAATTTGCAGACACACATAGCAGAGTACTAAAAAAAACTCCTATAATATCTGCATTGACAGTTACTCTTAATAATTCTTTGGTAATTGCTTTCTTTCGTATATGACATGCTTTGGGACCACATCCTGTCTTGGCCAATCAGCCTTGGAGAAGTGAACCTGCTGGCTAGATTTATGGTAGTGGCTATCTGGTGGTCCATGTGGCTCTGGTTCGAAGTCTTATATTGTTGTTTCTTTCCTACCCTGTGATTATCAACCAACCTCAAATTACTAATATGACTAGGATCCATGTTATCTGATGGATCTGAGATATTCCAAGCACATATAAATTACCAATGTTTTTTATTTCTTTTGTCCCACATATTTTTCTTCACATGATCCATCAATGATCCTCTATTACTAATTGCTATCAACTAGGAGACTATTTTGTTTCAACCATGATTTGTGGTTTACACTTTATGGTCTCATTTGCATCTAACCATAGGCATTATTTATAGCATACTTGCCTTACCTTTTTTTTGCATCTGTGAGTTCCAAGGCTTGTTGTAGCTCTTGGGGATGAGTTAAGAGGTCTTGAAAATTATTGAATGTATCCATTGGGCTATGGGGTCATGACAACAACAAATAGAAGAACAAAAAACTAGATAAACAACATAGACATGAGGGGAATGTTACATTTCCTAGATAATTTTTTAGAAACCTTTCCTTGATGCTTCTTGGTGCCTGACCAAGTGGCATCCCTTCATAGGGTTATGTTGCTCCAATGGTCGCTGATGAAATTTGTGATTACAAATGCAGTGGCCTTACATAATGCAAAGCTTTATTTACTAGCTATAAAATTATGATGTGACAGGAATGCTTGAGCCAGGATATCTCATGAAAATCATCCTATGAATCTATAGTGTTCGGACCATATTATATTGTATTTAAGGCACCTCTTGTAATCCATCTGGTATCATCCATACTAGCTCATAATTATGATGAAATCATAATTCTTACTGTACTCTCTAATATTTTGAATGCTCAGGCCTTTGAAACCTAGGATGACAAAGACTTTTTCATCATATTCTACCTTTTAGGTGTTGAGATATTAAGGACCAAATTTTCATGTTATCTTTTTTCAATATTGACCAGTTGTGCTAATCTCATGGTTGACTCTCCCTCCATTGTTGTATTCTTCTCTCACTCATGGGAATATACATCCTTACCTAGATCTTGTTGATTCTAGGATTGTTCTGTCACATTGTCCTCATGGATGTGGTTGCCATGGAACACCTACTCTTGGTATGTTTCTATTGCATGATATAGCACTAGCTCCTAAAAGGAAAAAATTGGATGGATCCTCGACATCAAAAATTTCTCAGCTCTGATAGCTTCCTCATAAAGTTGTGGGAAACTAGTTTCCCTAGATTGGTGCAAAAGGAAGCTGACATCAGGACCAAGAGCCCAAATGTAGAATAGATACACCTAGGCAAAGGTTGGGAGGATTTATCATGGAATCCTCTTCCAGCTCTTCTCAAAATGGATATTGAAGTTCATCACACTTTCAAGAGGGTTCCTCTTGATAAATATGAATTGATTCAGATACTAGAAGGGGTCCTCCAGTTCACCAAATGTATCCATGAGAGGCTCTACCAGATCTACCCATGTAGAGATGCTTCCATGCTACAGGTTTTTATACTAGAGCCATGCTCTACCTTCCAGGGAAGCGACCAATAGCCTGATCATCACATCCTCATGCATGATAATATGAAGGGTGTTTAGATAAGCCATATTTTCAAGGTGCTTCTTCACAGATCCTTAATGTCAATATATATTATTATGGCATCGAAGGCAACTTCTAGAATATCATGTCGATTAGGGAGATTGAGGGGACCAAAATAATTCTAGTGCAAGAAATTTATGATGGCATTGGTCTTCATATGTCCCATTGATTACGGAGTTAGATTTGGAGTTTCTAGATGAACTTGCTATCTCCTCTAGCGAGGTCAAGGTTCATCATACCTTGAGTCCTCTAGGATGTTTATATATTCAATGTGAATAGGTGATTGGTCTCCTGATTTGGAAGTACCGCATAGTTAGAGTTGTTAGGTGACTTTGAGTAGATATGGGTAAATCACAGAGTCACCAAACACTAATTTTTTAAAATATAGAAACTTAGTGAGTTTCCCAGTGGAGTCACCAAAAACTATTGGTCACCAATTCAACATCGTGCGTAGGGTGGGGGGTGAACCAATACTAATATAGAACAGTCACCACATCATGTGGAGGTGAATGATCTTTGGAGGAGACAGGTCCCTATGGGTGGTTCCAAATATCTACATCGCACAACTAGAAAAGGGAAAAATAAGAAAAAACAAGGAAATAGATGGGAAAATGGTCATATCTAAAACTTACAAGGATGGGTATAGCTACATCAAGACCTATGCAGGTGGCACACCATAGGTGGAAACATAGGCTCCACACCTAACATGTCAGTTAACAATGCCCTTGTTCAAGGTCTTTGAAGTGATGGGTGGAGGGTAAAATTCCAGAACCAGAGGCTAGGTGCATGATATCAAGGATGGAGAATTAGAGCACTCTTATCCTACCAGCTTTAGAAAAAATAAACCCTCAACTCATGTTTACAAATGCATACTTCCAAGCTACTTAATAAAATCCCACGTAATCCAAATTACATAATATCATGAGATAACTTAAACAACCAGGTAGAAATAAGCATTCATACATTTAGTAAAGAACACTAAGGCAAAATCAGAGACCAAATATTGCTTAATCTATATTTACATAGTGGTGAAACCTTACATATGAATTGTAATGGATAAAGATCCATGCTTAGGAACGACAAACATTCCACTATTTATAGGTATATTTACATCAAATTTAAATTTAAACATTAATGGTGGTAGACGGGAAGACAATCCTTGAACTTGACAGACACCACACTGGTACGTTGTTCCTCGAGATAGCATTGATCTTCTAGAAGGATATAGATGCATCTAGTTAAATCTAGGTCTTTAGATCCTCTAACATTTCTATCCAATTCATCAATCTTCAACTACCTCATCCTCTTCATCAACTGGCATTCCTATGGTTAGGCGATAGGTGGTAAACACCAATCACCTTAGGAGCACCATGCCTTAGATTGATCACTTCTATGTACAAGCACCTAGTACTGGATGGATGTGGTAGTAGGTATGTCATTTATCCAATATTCAAGAAATGGTGGGAGCTTTTCATTCCATACATGTACTTCCTTTGTACTTATTTTTGCTTGCGAAGGTACTACAAAAGAGGACGGGCATGTCTTCTCCAAGGGTGAGGTTTCCTAACTATTTTGCCTTTGCTAGCTACTTGATAGGTCCACCCAACAAGTGGGTGGACCTTTTGGAAATTTTCACCCAAGTCCAAGGGCAGATTGTCTGCTCGCTCTATCACCCGTCTTGCTTCAATCCACCATCCACCAGCTACTTTGGTTCGCCCACGACTACTGCTACCGCTACTTGATATCTTTCACCCGTCCATGGATGTTCTTAAAAATTTGGTGGATTCCTTCTGAATAAAGAGAATCACTTCCTAAAGGGAAGAGTGGGTGAAAGGTGCAAAATTACACCCATAGTTCTCACAGACCTTGATCATCCCATCAACTAGGAAAATTCTTTGGATAAGGACCTCCCTACCTCTTTTGGTGCTACTCCTATGGTGACTTGAGTACTAGAAGACCTTTTTCCCTTTGTTTTTTGTTGATATGTTAATTATTTTATAGCTATCCTAGCCCTTTTTTTCTAGGTTGATGTTCTACATAGGTTTTGGGATGCACTTCCATACCACCCATTTTTTATGAATTATATACTCATTTATTTTTTATAATATCAATTCACTTTAAAAAAAATCCTTAACTTTTAATTCTACATAAAAATCCTTGAAAGTGTCATCATTTTACTTATTTTTTTTTATAAATGATGTACTCATTTATGTTTAATAAGATCAAATTCACTTTAACTTGTTTATTGATATATATAATTTTCAAACCATTATAATTCCACTATGGGGGCATTTATTATACATGAGATATCAATTCTAATTCCTTATAACCAATTAAAAAAGGTAAAAAAATATTGAAGCTACTATCTTAAAAATATCAATATATTTATATAGAAACAAAATAGGATAGTGATATCATGCTATTAATATTTATCTTTACAAAATTTAAATGTTTGATAGTATTTGATCAAGGGAGATCATCTAATAATGAATGTCATATCAAGGGGTTGATAGAGAAACAATAAAACCTGAGGAAGATAAAAAATATTATTAATAAAAATAAAAAAATAATCTAATTTATTTAACCTAATAATAAATACAATGTTATAATATTTTAATTAAAACCATCCAAATAAAAGTTATATATATATTACATTAAACAAAATATTCCACATTCTTCCAAAATTTACTCTTTTGACCTTATAAGTTAACATTACATGTTAGAGATATAAGGTTAAAGTTTTTTTTTCATGGAACACCTATATAGTTAGAAATTTAAACTTTTGTTCGAGAAATTCAAATTCAAACTACTATATAAATGAACTTAGTATAAAAAAACAAAACAAAAAAATTTGAAATTGGCCATAATGTGTGGCTTGAAACCCAATAAAATTTGAAAAGTTGAAAAGTGTACTTTCCATATACCCCAAAAGAGGAAAACACTTATTTAGAAAAAAATTTAAAAAATCCTTGTTAGAGATACGACGACAAGAAGTCCACGAACACCAAAACACTCTATAAATATTAGAAATTACCTTTTGCAAGATCATTTGAAATGAAATGAAATGAAAGATTTTAATTACGTCCGCGAGACCCAAATATGGTTTATGGGACCTCAAATATGGAAGTACAATTACTCAAATCATATCATATGATCTTTAATATCTTTGAGAAGTTTGTTCCTTCTCCTGCTAATTTGTGTTAGCAGTTCTCCAACTTTTTTTATTTTACTGTCTTCAAATAAATCTGTCATAAACTCGTTTCCAAGTGTTTTTTTGTATTTGTCACGGATATCTGAAAAACTCGGGCATTTATAGATGAAGTGTTCCTCTGTCTCTACTGCCCTTGTGCTGCATAGAGTACATATCTTTTCTTCCCATTGTTCTTTGGGCGTTGTCCATCTCCCCGTTTCACATCTAAGCCTATGAGAGCTAGTCCTTATCTCGAGCAATGAGTATTTTTTTCCTTCCACTTGATTTCGAGTGCCTATATACGCTTTATCCTTGTGGTCATACGTTGGGTTAAAATTTGCAATATAATATTGTCTTTTCCTGCTTGCATTTTTCCACATTCCACTTCTGAACTTTTCATTCACATAATTTTTTGTCTTTGTTGACATTTGGGCATTCATTTATGTTGATTTCCCAACGTTTCATCCATTTCTGATTTTGTTTCATCCACGTATTCTTTCGCCTATGCAACTCTTCGTCCCTAGCTGCCCTAGGCCATCTATCATTTGTCATGTTTTCTATTTTTTTCAAGTAACATAACAACTTGGTCATAGCAATTGCTTCTAAAGGGAACATTCCAGTTTCAGATAGAATAATTTCATAAGGGGTTGTGGCCTTAATTTTGAGAAAGTTTGTGATTAGATATTTTTGAATCCTTTCTATTTGTCTCCATTTTGCATTTTTTGTGCCACTAGCCCACACCTCGCAACCATACAACAGAACCGATGTAACAAGTAGGCCAAATAAGACCTTGGTGGTCTTCCAATCCCACAACTCGGCATTCCTACACCTGTTTTGAAGTGCATATAGTGCTCTCCAACAACTTTGAGTTCTTTTCATCCTACATGTATTCCAATTAAGTTTGTCATGAAAGTCTATGCCTAGGTATTCGTATTCTGCTACTACATCAAGCGGTTCTCCTGCAAACTAAAATTTGAGTTGTTGCTTCTTATTTTTTGCTAAAAAAATCATAATTTTTGTTTTGCTCGTGTTCACCTGCATCCCAACTTCTTTACAAAAGAGTTCTAGAGCTTGAAGGTGATCTTCTAGATCTTTGGCTATTTTGGCCACAAGAATTACATCATCTGCATACATGAGGAGTTTTACCACATATTTGGCTAAATGCACACCCTCTCCCCAAAATTTGTTTATCCATTCTTCTAACTTGTCAATGTATAGCCCAAATAAGGTCGGAGATAGAGGGAAACCTTGTTTGACACCTATGTCACTACCAAAACATTCATATAACCCTTCCTGTGTTTTGATTCTAGCCTTTACATGCTCATATAGTCTGTGAATTGCTGCCCTATAGTGAATTGGAACCTCTAGCTCTTCCATTCTGCTCCATAATTTTTTCCTTGGCACTGTGTCAAATGCCTTTTTGAAGTCTACAAAACAGCAAAAAGCCTCCTCTTTTTGTCCCATATTTTTTCCACTATGTGTCCGAGCGTGATACGATGATCAATAGTTGAGTGCTTGGGCCTAAAACCTGCTTGCCCCTTTGCTCTCTTTCCATTTTCTTCTGCCCATATGCTGATCCTACACTCTATCATACTCCCAAACAACTTTGCAAAGAGAGGGTTGATCATGATAGCTCAATAGTTTGAGGGACTATTTACATCTCCACTTTTAAACAAAGGAATGGTCAAGCTAGTTGTCCACTCAGTAGGGAAGCCATTTTGTATGACCTCATTGAAAATTTCTTTGATTTGCGATGCCAAGATATCTACCCCCCATTTTATATGCTTTGCTTGAATATTGTCTATGTCACGGGCTTTACCAGTTGCTAACTTTTTTATCCCTTGAATAATGTCTTCAATTGTGAAAAGTTCTTTCTTGATAATGATAGTAGGGGGTGTCTCCTGCTGGTTACTATGCTGATACAGTTGTTTTGAATACTCCAACCACTGATTAACTGTTATGTTATTTTCAGTTTGCATCCTTTTCACGCTTAGTTCCTTCCAAAATTTCTTTGGTTCATGCTTCCCTAAATAAATCAATTATTTCCTCCTTGTTCTAGTGTATTCTTCTTTTTTTACCCTTACCAGTTTCTCATATGCTTTTTTGTTTGCTCTTGTTTTACCCGTTGATTCCTTTAGTAATCTTCACATTTTTTTGCAATCTTCATCGAACCATGGGTTGGTTGGGAAGCTATTCCTTTCTTTCTTTTTAGGTTTATCTCTCTTGCATTTGTTTAGAGCTTCTTGAATAACGTGCATTAACCATTCACTCTTACTGTAATCTCTACTACTGTGATGTAGTTCTTCCCTTTCCTGTAACTTATTATTTAATACTACTCTAAAATTCTGTCGATTTTCATCTGTTAAGAGAATGTTTCCCTTGTGAGGATATTTATTTTGATTGCCTTGCAAGTTTTTTTCCCTTGGTTTGTCTCCATGCATTTGAAGTTTCATAACAATTGGGTTGTGATCTGACTTAAGTTCCACTGGAGAATCTTCCACTTCTAGCTCCTCTATTTTTGGTATGTAATTCTGTGAGCATATTACATAGTCTATTACACTTTGTCCCTTATATGTTTTGCATGTATACTTTCTTGATTTTTTTCATTTTCTCATCCCATTGCAAATAATCAAATTGTATATGCTGCAAATACCTAACAACTCTTCTCCATATTGCGTGATAGCCCCATGCTCATCTTATGAAGTCCTGGTCCACTGTTGATTTTCCTCTTCTGGAATCCAAAGAGGATTAATCTCAATATATTCATTACCTTCTAGAATGTTAGCTTGCTTATTTGTTGTCCTTGCATTGAAATCTCCAATTAATATAATCTACCCCAACTTACTGTATATTGAAATGTCTCTTTTTAGGGAGGAGTATGGGTCTTCTCTGTTAAGGTCATGTTTCTTATAGAATTTAGAATTCTTGGGAGCAAAATAACATGCTGCTATGCTAATAACTGACTTATTTTCTAGGATCTTTATTCAGATGTACTGTTTGTTTTCATCTTGTTTTTCAATTTTAATGACCCTATCCTTTTCCTCTTTTATTAAAACCATAATACCCCCATGCCCTTTGCTATTTTCTGCTGCTTTATTCCATATTGCTATTTTTTTGTATCCCATAAATTCTGGAGTCCTACATCCATTGTGTTCATGTGTTTCTGTCAATATGATTATATCTTTGTCTCTAGCAATGGGCCCTAACCCGGGTCCTCTTCTCCAAGGGAAACATCTACAGTTCCAACTTACCATTGTAAGATGTTCCCGGGAGGGCCATACTCCCTATTTGTTTTGGATTTGTTTAGATGTGATGTATGCCTTTCCATTTCTTAAATATGCCTGTTTCCCTTCATTCCTTGCTGCCCTCACCTTTTCCCATTCCTTATTTCTTTCTTCCTGTTGTAAAAATGTTAGGTCATCATCTAAATAAAATTGTGACCCTCTCAGCATGCCTCTGTTTTTAAGTAACCTTATTTTATCCTCGTAGCTCATCGATGTGACCCGAATATGTCTATCTTTGCCTCCTTCTCTTAGCCTTCCAATTCTGCTTACTTTTTTTATTTAACCCTTCCATTGTAATTGATCTAACAAGAAGTCCTTGGTTAAACGATTTGTGTCTTCCCTGTCCCCATAATCTTCCAATCCTTTGATGATTATATTTGTTAACTTCTCATGTCTTTCTTTCTCTTCTGTTATTTAAATTTTTACTTGCTTCTCTATCAACTCTTTTTGTTGATTGACTGGTTCTTTTACTACTTGAGACCATGTTTTTGCCTTTGCTAATTCATTTTGTAGCTCATTTTCTCTTGTTTCAATGTTTTGGAGTGTTTTTTGTACCTCTTTTATTTGATTTGCATTTTTTTTTCCACCTCTATTGCATCATTGATTGGGGAATGTATGGCTTGTTTGAGGACATGCCATTCACGTTGACCCATGTTTGCAAGGTTTTGTATCTTTGACACTTGCTCCTTGAGTTAGTTTTTTTTCCTTTTCCAACCTCTGAATGGTGTTTATAACCTCATCTGATTTAGTTTCTCTTAATTTCTCCCTCCTTTCCATGCTTTCAAGTTTCTCTTTCATCTTCATTAGCTCTTGCACATAAAGTCTTGGTGCCCACATGAGTGGTGTAGTTGTGGGACTGTAAGTTTCTTCCTCATCTAAAAACTCATTTTGGTGATTTGCCTTTGATTGTTCCTTATTCTCCTTATTCTCCACCTGTTTATGTGGTAGAGTATTTTTTATTTTTATTTTTCGATATGCCCTTTTCATTGTTGTTGCCCTTGCTCGAGCTTGTCGACGCCTTAATATCCTCCAATACTGTTTCTCATTGACATATATTGGTAAATATCGAGCTTGTTGTTGCCCTTTTATTTTAAACTCCTTCAATTTATAACCATTTGATAAATTAAAGGGTTATACAGTTTTATTTTATTTTTTATTTTATTATTGTTATTATTTATATACAAGAGTTGGTTGCATTCACATTAGTAATTATTAAGTGTAAGGTTCAAATCATAGGGGCTATTTCCAACAATAAAGTTTATATCACTTCATTATTGTTAACTCTCAATTTGGATTCATACCATATTTGTTGGTCTGGCATGCACTAAGAGGATTCAGATACCATCTCATTATTGTTAACTCTCGCTCCTGATTTGTATCGTATTTATAGATTTGGTGCGAACTAAAAAGATTCAAATCAGACTATTATCTTTGCAAATAAATAGGCATACTCCCAAGGTTTGAATTTAGGTCTCTTCATTGTAAGTGTCTCACCAAATAAACAATTACCAATCCACCTAACCTTTGGAAGTAAGGGCTAAATTTAAGTTAAGTTAATTCTATTAATAATTAAACTTGTACCAATCATATGCATTTGTATTGCAAGTGGATAATGTGAGTTTGGCCCCATTGAACAAGAGGTCCACAATTTGAACCTCTGTGATGCTACAAAAAGGGATAAAAAAATCTCTTATGGCTTCCCTCTAGATAGCGGTATACCCAGATGGGACTCCTTCAATTTATAACCCATTTGATAAATTAAAGGGTTAAAAAGTTTTTATTATTATTTTATTATTGTTATTATTTATACATAAGAGATTTGGTTACATCCACACTATTTCTAGTAACTAGAAAAATGTAAAGTTCAAACCATAGGGACTACTCCCAACAAATCTATACCACCTCATTATTGTTAACCCTTGCTATGAACTTGTACCATCTTTGTTGGTCTAGTATGCATTGAGAGGATTCATATACCACCTCCTTATTGTTAACCCTCACTCCAAATTTGTACGATCTTCATTGATTTGGTGTGCACTAAGAGGATTCAAATTTGACTACTACCTTTGTAAACAAATAGGCATGCCCCCAAGGTTTGAACTTAGGTCTCTTCATTGTAAGTGCTTGGCCAAAAAAATAATTACCCCCAAGGATTTAACTTAGGTCTCTTCATTGTAAGTGTCTGGCCAGACAAATAATTACTAATCCATCTAGAAATTAGGGGCAAGGGCTAAATTTAATTTATTAGAGAAAAATTTATAAAAGTCCAAAAATAAAATCTAATTCTATTAATAATTAACCTTATATCAATTTCTTTGTAGAAAAAGTGGAGAAGGTGAACTTGGCCCCATTGAACAAGAGGTCCACTGTTTAAAACTTTGTGATGCTACAAAGGAGACATAAAAAAATCTCTTATGGCTTCCATCTAGATAGTGGTATATCTAGATGGGATAACATTGTTGACCACCTACGAGTGGCTCTCGAGGTTTCTTTCTAACCTAAATGTTTTTTCCGTCTTTGTAGTGCAAGTGGAGAAGGTAGCTTCTTTGAATGAGAGGTCCATGGTTCGAAGCTTTACAATACCAAGGGGAACACAAAAAATATCGTGGCTTCCCTCTAGATAGTAATATACCTAGATGGGATAGCATTGTTGACCACCTAAGAGTGTCTCTCGAGGTTTTCTCTCTACCATAAGAGTTTATCTACTTTGTAGCACAAGTGGAGAAGGTGAGTCTAGCCAGTTGAAGGGGAGGTCCAAGGTTCGAACCTCTATGATGCTAAAAGAGACACAAAAAATCTCTTGTGGCTTCCCTTTAGATAGTGGTATACCCAAATAGGACGGTATTGTCAGCCACCTAAGAGCAGCTCTCGAGGTTTCTTTCTAACTTAAAATTTTAGTCTACATTTGTAGTGCAAGTGAAAAAGGTAAGTCTGGCCTCATTGAATGGAAGGTATATGGTTCAAACCTCTGCAATGCAAAGGAGGACCCAAAAAACTATCTTGTGGCTTCTCTCTAGATAGTAATATACCTGGATGAGACGACATTGTGGTTCAAACCTCTGTAATGCAAAGGAGAACCAAAAAAATCTCTTATGGCTTCCCTCTAAATAGTAGTATACCCGGATGGAACGACATTGTTGACCATCTATGAGTGTATCTTGAGGTTTCTTTCTAACCTAAAATATTTTTCCCCCAAGGACTAGGTGGATCAATAGTTGTTTCTCTTGCCATGCACTTATCAAGAAAACACCCAAGTTCAAACCTTGGCATTAGGGTAGCCTGTTTGCAAAGGTAGTAGTCTGATGTAAATCCTCTAAGTGTATTAGACCAATGATGATGGTACGAATCTCGAGCAACCCATAGTCCCTCTCAAGTCGAGTCAACAACAATAAGGTGAAATAAGTTTGGTGAAAGCAGCCCTTATGGTTTAAACCGTACACTTAACAATTTTTAGTGCGGTTGTAACCAGCTCTCCTATGAATAATAATCCAAGGGATAATAAAAAAAGCATTACTAGTTATTCATACAGTTTGCCTTTAAATAAATTCTTTTACTTTTTATATTGTTTAACATTTTGTTAGCAAATTGTGTCTCCCCAATAGAGTTGTTGTAACAGGTTGGGGGATTCCTAGTCAAAACCTAATATTAAAAAAAAAACAAACAAACATTATATTAACAAGTTTATCTACATTTATATATATTTTATAAAAATTTATATTTAATTTTTAAAAAAATTCAAAACCTAAACTCTTACAATTTTCTATATTTAATAAAATATTATAAATATAAAGTTATAACTTAAAAAAAACCTTTACAATTTTCTATATTTAATAAAATATTATAAATATAAAATTACAACTTAAAAAATATTTATACCACTTAGTCTCTACCTAAACCTTTGTTTTTAGTTATTAACCCACGCAATATGCCAGTTAGCCTCTACCTGTAACCTTAATTTTTTTATTTATTTCCGTAGCAGGCCAGTCAGTCTCTACCTAAAACCTTTGTTCTTATTATTTAGTTTATGAGACATATATTTAGACACAATCAAAGGTGAGATTGGACGTATTCTGCCCTTCAGATCCGGTTCCCCAACACTTCACTTCACATTCACATTACAAATAGTATAAGGTTCAACCAGACCCTGAACACTCCTAGCCCAAATACACCGTAGACAAACTTGTTTGAGGTGATCTGTCATGGACGAAAAAATAGGAAAGTTGCAGGTGCTAGGTGCCTTCAGCATCGTTGGGGAGGCGATCCGAATCATGCTTTTTTGCCCTAAGCTCTTGGGAACCATCACCTTCGCTTTCATTCTTCAGCTTTCTGCTGCGACTCTGGCGTACACTTTGATCTCACTGCCTCCTCTTCTTCGAACCCTTTTAAATTTACAAAGTGGGGAGAGCATCAAGCAACTGCAGATCTTGAGCAAAATGTTCCCTCAGTTGACAAACTATTTAGTAATTGAAGTTTGTTGCACAGCTTTGATTTATGCCTTGTCTTTGCTATTCACGGCGGCCGTGGCGTACACCGTAGCCTTCGTTCACATGGACGACCAGGTGCCGTCCTTCGCACGGATAATGAAAATCGTTCCTACAGTATGGAAATGCGCGGTCATAAATTCCTCGCGTATTTTCATTATTGTTTTGGAGATGTTAACTGCTTATGCTTTGGCCATGTTGTTACTGACCTGGGGCTTCCTCTGGGTAACTGTAACGTATATGGAGGAACTCGATGTTGGGATGATAGCTGTTTGCGTGGTTTTCGTCCGGTCGGAGGTGTATTTGATATTAGTTTGGCAGGTAGCCATTGTGGTCTCGAGTTTGGAGGATTATCACGCGTTGGAAGCGATGAAGAAGATCCACAGTCTAATAAGAGGAAAGCCTTTTACTGCGTGGTTGCTCATTTTATATTACTTGGCCATTAAATGTCTTATTGGTTGTGCAGTGGTTATGGGGGACTGGTACCTGGTGAGCACGGCAGCGAGGTGCGCGTGTGGTACAATCGTTGTGGTGGTGGAGAGTGTGGTTACGTTGATGTGGGCTTTGACGCTGAGCGTGGTTTATTTTGTGTGCAACTCTCATCAAGAGGAACGCATAGATAAGAAGATTCTGTCTGTTCAGATGGAGGAGTTACATGGTGAGGATCTGCCCATCAACAACAGCTACGTTCTGCAAATTCAGGTGTGGAATTATTGATTCTATAAAATTACAACGGTAAGATAAAATTCGTTTATCACATATTTGTGGCATATTTTAATTTTTAATTAATTATATGAGTATTATATAGTGATTATATTTTTTAATTGAATATATAAGATATTATGATGACAATATAATGATATTATAGTTTGTAAATCATATATGGTTTCTAAATATTTAGTTCTCAATTTAACCAAATTCATATAATTTAATATGCTTAATAAAATATTAATGAAAATAAATTTTGTTGAAAATATTAACTTTAAAAAATATTAACGCACCAATTACCAATTTCATTCTAAGATATGAAGTTGGGTGTAATAGCACTTTTAAAATAGAACACTTGTAATCGTTGAGATCCATACAATTAAATTAAACTAAATGTACAAAACACACTTATGTAAATTAAATTAAATGTATAAAACACACTTATGTTTCCTTAAAGCTGCTTGAAAGATAGGGATGTACAATTAATTGAGCATTTCTAAAATCACTAAATACATTTTTTACTATTGATGTTTATGTTTTTCACAAGAGCCATGATTTGTTTCTCATTGGTATTGTGTTTATTTTCTCAAATAAGGTTTGGTAGAGGTAAAATCAACCATTACATACTAAATATTAATATCTGAATTCAAAAATAGTTGGTCTAAACATAAATCTAACTTTGGCCAATAAAATTTATTATGAATTTTGTAGAAGAGGAAGATCTTTGTTTGTACCACTTGTGACTAAACAAATTGGTTATTGTAGGCTTAATTATTGAAAGATTGATTTTTAAAATATTTATTAAGGGATCAATTTTTAAAATAAAACACCACATAATGATAAGTATTTTTCTTTATAATACAAATCAATCATTGAAATTTAGGATGATTATATAAAATTAAATGTTTCTCGGTTATCAAAATTAATTGATCATACTTTCCTAAACTTAATTTGTAACTATTTTAAAATAAAGTCTATCCTATTAAATGACATGAGTTTTCTTTTATTAATATCATCTTAGACATTTATTGTTGGCAATAAGAGGTATAGATAATTAATTTAGGCCTAATGAAACCAAGTGTAATGACTATCTTGGGATGGTTAAATATAACCACAAAATTTCCTTTGAAGAAAGATCAATTAAAAGCTTGAAAACTCTTAGAAGGGGGTCATATGCATATGGAATAAATTTCTTAGTTCTAATGAAATGTTTGTATTATCTATTTTGTGATTGGAGCCAGATATTGTTGTTATATTCTAAGAAATTTTATTGTGTTATTATAGATATGAATATATAAGGTTTATAAAATATTGAATGTCTTCACTTGTATTGATTTTTCCTATATTAACATGGTTAACAACATGATAGCATTACAACAATATTTTAACAATTAAGCTTATATCACTTGTGTAGATTCGAGAAGAACCTCCATGCTAAAAGTCTCATTTCAATCACTTAAGGTCCTACCATTTGATATCACTTATATTTATAATTATTAACTACATAATTTAATATTTGGTTTGCCTGAATAGAAAATAATTATTATTCTTCATTATTAATTTTTATTTTATATATTACCTCTTTTATTTTTTAGATAAGTATTATATAGGGTGTAGGGGAATATGTGTATATATACACATAAATACATATATCACATGCATTCACACACATACATACACATACATAGAGAGAGATGTATCTATGTATACATTTATGTGTACACACACATATATTCAAAATTATTTATTTCTCCATAATGTTTGGAATAAAAAATAATGATGAAAATAAAATACTAATTAAAGAAGGTGAAAATCAAAAGATATTATTTTTTCATTTTATCTATACATTGTATAATTAAAATTCATTTCATAGTAACAATGTTAAATAAATTAGTTCTAAATGCTATGTTTTATCATTTTAACCAATGAAGGATCCACTTCAATATTCCTTCATAGTCAATAAAACAAGCATCTAGTCATCAATTGAATAATAATAAGCTCATGCCATGCTCTATAGAATATTAACTTGACTTGATTAACTTACACATGGATGACCCTTTGGTCTCCATATAAGTCTCACCTTTTAAAACACTAACCTCAATCAAGTATAACCATATATTACAAAATCCTAGAGATAATTTTTGCCCTTCACTATTATTATAGTATAATACAAATAGAGATAAAAATAATATAATTTACATTTAATTGGGTCACTTCCACCAAAAGTATATATAGTGATGAAATCTCACAATATAGCAAAATCAATACAAATAATTCAACGTTTTTTTGATGAGTCTATATATCTTGTTGAATTTTTTGTAAGTGTTACATTGGTTCCCATCTTGACTAACAACTAAGGATAGGTTCTCATGCTACTCAACCTCCCATAAATCCCTCCCTTCATATTTTCAACACTAGCTACAAGGGATTACATGATCCACATAGATCAAACACCAATTATATACATAATATACACAAGTACGTCATGGCATGCATACATACACACATAGATCAAACACCATAAAAACAATAAGTTACATAAGAACATGATTATATACTCACATAGATTAAACATGTCTTGAGGCTCTTAAGAATTCTTGAAGATTCATAGGTCCTCAAGGTAGATCTACCTAAACCCTAAAATTAGAGTAATTACAACAAAAATATGAAATCCCAATACACATCATCATCATATCCCAACCTATCCCATCATCTTGTTTAGATATATATCATCTTAATATCCTAGCATACATCATCATATCTCAATATACATCATCACACACCACCTCAAGACCAATACAATTCTTGAAGAGCTATTTAATTTTAGGAAACCACATGAGGGAGAGTCACTCAATCCTTAGATAGCCACTCCATACTATGAAACCATATTAAGTATAGCTACTCAATCCTATATAAGATACATCATTCTCAAAAATAGAATAGATTGGGATACCCATACATTCCTATGTTATGGCCTTCCTCAATAGAGCCTATAAGAGTCTATAGGCATAAATATGTAGACAATAAAATCTTATAATGACTAAAAAGTGGCTCTTATTGACATTAAATTTGACTTTACTCTAGAAAACACCATATGTATTTAGTATCTTTAAGACTCATCACACTAGAATTGCATCTCTGACTAGTCATATGAAAACAATCATATCTTATAAATGCATATGACAATTACACAATTTTTAGACCTTACACACATAACAATATCATCACGCAAGATGAAATTAAAAAGAGTAATTTATTTAATATGTATGCTTCATATTATTCCTTTTATTATTATTATTTTAATCCTAATATAAAATTTCCTCAAAAAAATAAATATAGTATTTTTATTAGGTTTTTATAGGAAGGATCTTTGAAAGTTAAGCTAGTTGTCCTTCTACATAGTCACCTTCCATGCTCCTCCATGCATAGCCCCCATTCCAATCCACTTCATCTATGATAAATAGTTCATTTATAGTGTAGTAGAAGTCTCTTTTATTTTTAAATTAATTTTACTAGATTTTTATTTCATAATTCTCTATCTTTCTATTATCTTAATATAGATCAAGCTCTATTTTGAATTTTATTATTAAATGAATTGCACTTACTAATTTTCCTCTTTAGAAAACTATGATCAAAATAACTAGAAACACATAAAATAGCATTCACACATAACATGGGTATTTATTGGTTAGCATTCATCGCCTATACAAACAAAAAAAGCATAAAATATTCCTTTTTGTTGTTATTTTTAGTATAAAATCACATTAAATAAAACAACACCATATTGGAGATAGATTTTTTTTATGTTTCATCACTAAATTCATATACAGTATAACAACCATCAATGAAATAATAAATATCCACCATCAAACATTCAAGATAATAAGCCATACCAAATTAATATATCTAACCAATAAATGACACTAATAAGCATACAAATATATTATCATAAGTTCTAATGTTTAGTTCTAACAAAAATAATTATAGAATCATTTATATCTAAATTGATGAGGAGAGTGGGGCATTTTAGGTGATCACTTCATTCTTTATTATTAAAAATTTATGATCAAAATCATTTCTATTAAAATTTGCAAAAGATACAATAACACTATTCTAAACTTTGACATCGTTTTGAGTCTTATTTTAAAAATTATCTTATTTATTTTGGTTTTAATTCACAATATTCTCTAGAAACTAATATAAGCAATCCATCTAGTGAAATCTTATATAGAAGCATAAAAGGATGAAATAAAGAGATAGATATTATGGGCACCATAAATAATCATTATTCATATATTATATTGCACAACATTCAAATAAGAAATGATGAGTGTGATGGGTATTTATATCAATACCAAAACCCTAATTACGTCATAAAAATTATCCTAAGAATACATAACAAGTGGGATTTATGTTAATTATAAATATTAAACAAAATTTAACCATAGTAACATTAACCATGTCCATTGAAATTACATAATAAAATATTACAAAATATTAAATACATTGCATAATTAAATGCCCTTAGTCCTATTGAATACATCACACAATGCTAGCTATTGACCATGAATTAGATTATAATTTCAACACCCCTAATAATATGAATTGGTAGGTCAAGGATATAAAACATTAATACAATAATATCTTCCTCTCCATAATGGATGCCCTGGTGGACCTTTGTATTTTGAGGTAGATTCATCTATATCCCCACCATCATCTACAATATCCTACTACAATTTTTTTTTTTTTAAAGTATCCTTAGTTTAGACTATAGTTACCATTACCATTATTAAATATGTCTATACATATCCACAAAATTATTTTCTAATACTTTAAATAAAAGAAAGCCAAAATCAACATCTCCATTAAAGATAATCGTGTTTAACCTTCTATTTTCATATAGGGTATGCCTTAAAGTACAACTATCCTGTTCATGGCATGTATTACATTATTTAAAGATCTCTTATTACACATGGGCCACCTAATTTTAGTCACCAAAAAAGACTTTGTGTGAACTTGCTTAAAACAAGAGTTATAACAAACATCCAAGAGTACCTAGATAAAAAATAGAAGGACGTGATCATGAAAGATTATATCTTCATGAATACACTAAATTAATAATCCAAAGGAGGAAAAGGGATTGACTAAAGAACATCTTGATTATTTCTCCTACAAGCCTCCAAAACAATCAAATTCTATTGCAATTGTTATAAATCCATATAAATCTCCAAAAAACTTAAGCCAAACATTTTTTATTATATAGAATAAGGTAAAACTATCCCTTCAAGTTAGGGCAATAGGTATTAATGATTATTCCACATAATTCATCCCTAAACATTAAAATAAGTCCATAGAATGATATCATCAATGTGTAGAACTAAGAAAATGATACAATTTGAACAAAGGGATCAACATGCTTTTGTATGCAAATGTTATGGCTTATAAAATTCTTACCCTAATGGACCCCAAAAGAATAAAAATTAAGTGATCAAACCTTATATCAAGATCCAATGGAAATATACCACTTGGTGACTCCTAATTTTCTATTACATTGTAGTCATAGTTCATCACCTCAACTCCCCTAAATAACTAGGTTGTTGAAATTTGCATACTTTTGATTGGTTAGATCATTATAAATATGAAAAGAAATTTTTTTATGGTTTATGATAATACCATCTTGCATAAATACACCACATTGGTCAAATAATCATTCATTTCATTTAAGAGCGCATAAATTGCATTACATAGGATTTGAACTTGAATCTCACATAGCCTAAGCACTTTCTACTAGAAAATATAGTAGTGCATCTAATGAGATACTTCCTTAAAATGGAATAAATGAAAGGAATTATCTTCATATCGGGAAAACACATAGAAGTTTTTGCTTAACTAAGATATTAAAAAAAAAAAAAAACTAAGAGATTCAAACTAGAAATATTTTATCTGCAAAAACTTTTACAAGTTTAGAATAGCCAATCATCCAAAGTTGATCAATATAATTCAACCATTTATGGTCCCATAGGTAAATTCCTTTGATTTTTTTATTAAGATCACCAATAAGAAAAGGTCTTCATATGAATCAAACTGATACATCCAATGAATGTCTAAGCTACAACCCTTATAACGAATGTTCCATACTCCCAATATGTAAGGTATTTCAAGTATCTTCTTAATGTTCTCTATAAAAACTCATAATTGCTCTACAAAAATGGTTGAGATCAATTCAAACCCACAACCTAGGGGATACTCGATGCTAAATTATGCTCATCTATCCAACTTAGCACATCCTTTGGATGAAATTCAAGGTGCATATCCTCTATAGATTAAGATATCATATTTATCCAAAAAAAATGCTTAAAATTCACAAAAAATGGTGAATGTAGGGGTAATTTTTAGTTCAAAATACTAGCATCAAAAATCTTCCTTCTATCTAAATGTTATGTTGTAGCTTCCTTATGGAGGAAAAAATAATTACACCATTAAGAATTCATGATTGCACCATAGAGGTCAAGCAATACTTCATTTTTTTTTGGTAAGCAAGAGAATATTATAATTAACACCGGGTTTTAACTGGTTGACCCAAAACCATTTTACAAAATAGGGTCCACTGACCAACTGGACAAAGGCCAAGCCCTAAAAGTTTAAATCGACAACAAAAATGGCCAAGACCTACTCTTCCATTAGAATACATCCAAACTAAACTATGGAAGCCTAATATTATGGCCATCAGAAAAGAAAGACGCAAAAAAGAACTAACAAAGACAAAAACTAATCATGCAAGCACCATGCAGAGTAGCTTGTGCCCATATAAAAATAATAGAATATGGTCAAAAAAAACATCCCATAGAATGGACAGCCAAGAGGCCAAGCAGTCTTCCTTATAGTCCTCATCTAACTTCTTATCATCGTTCTTGCCATCATCTTTAGATTTTGCCTTCGACTCCTTGTGCCCCTGGTCAAGCAATACTTCATGATAACAAGGTAAAATTATGAATAGGTGAAAAGTTTTCAAAATGCTCAATAATAAAAATTAGCAGAGAAGTGGAATATCCTCTCTATTTTCTATGGCAATATTGCTTATGAAACATTGAGAAAAGCTTTGCCCTAAAATATAGAAAAAAATCAAAGGATCCAAATAATATTTTTGTGTTACAAAGTAATGTCTCTCTATACCTGCTGTGATACCATGTTGTAATTCACAATATTTTGTAGAAAAAAATAGAAAAAACCATCCACTCAATTATCATACAAAAAGCAAAAAAGAATGAAAAAAGAGATAGGTATGATGGGTGCCCATAGGCACAATAAGTAATCACTATCCATATATTATATTGAACAATATTCTAATGAGGAATTATGAGTGTGTCAGATATTTATAGCAATACCAAAACCCCAAATTACATCATAAAGGTTAACCTAAGGTAGCATAACAAGTAGGATGTAGGTTAATTACAAATATTAAATAAGGTTTATCCATAGCAAGGTTATCCATGGCCCATTGTGCATACATAATAAATATTAACTACATTACATAATTAAATGCCCTTAGGCCTATCCAATACATTGCATAATATCAAGTCTTTACCATGAATCATATTACAATTTCAACACTTCCAAATCATTGATTTCAACAAGTAATGATAGGACTAATTCTTCCTGAAATGGATAATGTTTTAGCTTTGAAATCATAAATCCAATATTCCATCTACTATTTCATTATTCATGGAACTACCCAATATTTCTTAGGTTTTCTAAAATATTATATCTATAAATAGTGTAATAAAATCGACAATCAAGAATAAAATATTTAATATTTGTAGATTCTTTTTAGACAAGATCCACTTGAAAGGTCCATCTGTAGAATTGAAAACCTTACCATGCACAATGAGGGGATATTCATTGAAATATCCCTACTTCCCCATTTTGAGAGTCTCTTTCCAAAGGAGACCCCAAATATATGGGTATCTTCAATGCAAGTGGACTCTACTCAATGCAGTTTTTCAAGGTGTCAATGTTGATGTTATGCTTGATGGTGTTTTATGAGTTTATTCAAAAAACACCTAAGGTTTTTGGACCACTAATCTAACTCTTTATCAAGCCTTAAAAACTTATTCAAACTTAAGGTGAAGATCACTAAAAATGTATGCTAAGCTTAATACACACAAATGCAAGAAAACAAGAACTAACCTAAAATGATTTTTCATTTAGATGATGGTCTAAGCTAAGAGATGTTTTTATTTTTAGGGTAAACAAGGGATGATGCAAGAAGATGATATAGCCTAGGATGCAACTATATGTTTTTTTAATGTCTTTCCTAAGTACTTGGAATGAAAATATTAAGATCCAATCTAAAGTTCCTTGATTTTTGTTCAATATTAATATGTCTTTAGAAGATGAATTTAATCTAAATTAAGGTTCCTTAATTTACCAAAATAGGTGTGATCTAACCAAATAGAAGATGTAGATAGATATCTGAATATAGAGATATACTAAAAATAGGTTTTAGGAAAGTGCCAAGTGGTAAAATTACCTCAACCGATGTTTTATGAAAATCACCATTGATGTGCAAAATCACCACTAGAATTTTTTAATCTAACTAGTATTTTGCAACCTATAAAAGAAGACAAAAAAATTAGGTTTATCTAATTTGGGGGGTCTTTTTAATGTTTTTAATTTGAATGTTTTGTCTTAAAAACTAATTATACCCCTTGTTTATGAAAATTTTGAATATGAGTGTCTCCTTAGGATGGAAATAGAGCCCTATAAGAAGTTCCAGTGAGTGGAAAAATGTGAGTGGCATTTTTGATAATGAGTAGCATTTTTGCTTTGTGTGTTCCAGAGAGTCAAAATCACCACCTACTATAGTAATTGGCAATTTTGCTTTAAAATAGGGCTAGAATGATTTTGGAGTAATTTTGTGATGAAATGAAAGGGTAAGATTGTATGAGAGGTCTACTTAGTCTATAGCCTACAAATTTTGAGATTAAAGCTTCAAATCCTATAAATTGATGATCAAATTGAGTGTATGTATAAGGGGAGTGGATAGTCCCAAAAATGACTAAAACTAGATGGTTTTAGGGATGCAAAGGGGTGTGAAATACCAATAGAATAGTTATGAATAAAGGAAGAAACCTAATAAACCACTTGCTAAAGCAAAATCAATAAAAGAGCAATGTATATAGATGTGAATCTAATGAAATTTAATTGTTGTTATGAATCTCACCAGAAAGAGGTAGGGATATGGCATAAGGATAGTAGAATACTATGAGTGATAAGATGATAAGGTAATGAAGATCTTGTATATTCACCACAATAGCTTAGGATTTAGAACTATTGCATATATGATTGAAATTTTAAAATATCATGCAAAGTGTAATTAAAAATGAATGTAAACTAAGATAAATGCCTACAAATGAGAGTATTTTGAGAATAGATGAACATTTAAGAGAGGAAAAGAAAGTTAGTATACTATATATGAAGTAAAATATGCTTGAAATGAAGATAATAATAGTGAGAAAAGAGCATGAAGCTTGTGATCAAAGGATTAATGGATGGCAATAGGGGTAGCAAGTAATATGAGCCCCAAGGGACCTACAATAAGGATATTATTAGCTAAAATAGAGGTTAAGAGACTATATGACCTACAAAAGAAGAGACTATATGACCTACAAAAGAAGAGATTAAAAGCATGAAAATAGAAAATGAAGGGAAATGCAAGCAAGTGAATGCCCAAAGTACAAGTTAGCAAGGCTAAAATTAGGAGAGTAAATGCATGAAAAAGGAACAAGAAGATGAAGAGAAGAGAGATGCTAGGAATGATACAACCTAGCAATAATTACCTCTTTACTTCTAAGATATCCTCCTTACCCTTAACTTATCTCCTTGCCTTGCTTGACTTACCTCCAAAGGATGCTTGATGAAGAATTATAATAGAGAAATCTAGAAGACATTTTGGAGAATGCAATTAGCTAGAAAGTACTTTTTTGAATCCTTACCCCAAGGGCTTCTTATATAGATTTTGTAGGAGGTATTGAGAGGGAAATCTGGTTAAGGTGTTTATAAATTTTACAAGTCTAGTTAATTTTTGGAGAGTGTGAGGTTAGAGGAGGTAGTGGAATGAAGTAATTTGTATACCCCTGGCTTATGCCAAAATATTCTAGTTACTTTTACAAAAATACCACTCATAGTCAAAAACACCTCGCATTTTTACCTCTTATTGGTAATTTTGACCAATGACCAATTTGACTTTTTTGGGGTTGAACTTAACTTTTTTGCAAAAACACCACTGATGATAAAAAGCACCACTTACATTTTTGACATTGAGTGGTGAATTTGATAGAGGTAAAAAAAGGTGCCCAGATATTTAGGTTTGATATGGTTGACATTTTGTTGATTCTGGGTATATCAAAATTGGGTGTCTACACCATTATATAATCTTCTTTACAAACTCTCACTTTCAAAAATTTTGCATTGGAAATTTAACCAAAGCATTACTGAGGTCTTAAGAGGCCATCATTTGACTAAACATTCTTTAAAAGATAATATTTGATATTGGGAATCATTGATTGTGTTAAATTCATATATCTAGACTTGAACAAGTATCCATTATTAGATCATAAATCAACTCACCATTTTCTACAAGGATATAAAAATAAAACTCTTGAATCATAATTTGAACCTCATCTACTATTTATATGAGGTATTCTCCCTCAACTAGGTTTCTAATAGAAATTCAAAAATATGTGCAAGCTAGTGGATTCTATTTTGACTAGAAATAAGAGGATATGATTTCAATCAAGCATCAAAATAAAAAATTTCTAAATCCCTCCTATTATTTAACCACAAAATATGGATCTTGATTAATTACAAACTCTTTGATATTAAGTACCATGCTCTCAAGCTCCTAGGTTGTTAACAAATTTATTATATATATAATATATACCTTTGAAATATAACATTTGCCCAAATATTTCCTTTATTTTCAAATAATATTAAACATATTTTTACCCCTAATATTATACTTATAAGTCTACAATTTTGAAATCCTATCCCTCTAATATGCTTTCCTTTATAAGGGATATCTCATTTGAAAAGTGAAAACCTAATTTTTCTTCACATTCTTTCTAAATAAAATCTCTTTGAATATTGTTATACCTAGATGCTATACATATTGGAAATCCCATAAGTGAAAAATATGTGTTGATATATTGCAATGTAGTCTATATAACTTGTCTCTATCCAAACATGATTAATAGCATATCTTTCCAACATGTCAAACAAGATTTTTTTTTTAAAGTGAAAAACCCCTTACGGGGATGCCTTGGTCTGAGAGACCACAACCAGGGGTTTGCGCCTGACCCTGCCTGTACCAATATTATCAATTGGATTTTTGGTACCCAATTCAACTTTTTGGTAGGGTGGAGATTCGAACCTGAGACCTCCCTTGGAGGATTTCCCTCTCCTCTCCAAATCACCTACAACACCTGGGTGTCAAACAAGATTTTATTCTATCCAAAATTAAGTCTACAAAATTGTTCTTATTTCCTTTAACAAAAAAAAGAATACCTAGATGTCTTGTTGTAATTTTCCAATTTTAAACACTAAAATATCCCTAACAAACTATTGTAATCTAGGTTAATAGTAATGAAATAATCATGGATTTTATAATATTAACAAACTATCCAACAACTTTCTCATAGATACGAAAATATTGATTTAAATGATCTCACTTATTAATTAATAACCCAAAAGAAAATATTGATTTAATTGATTTAAATGATCTCAATCCAAACCTGCCATGTGGAATGGGGTGGTGGAAATATTACAGAGGAAACTTGCTGGTTGGAAAGGAAATTTACTGTCACAAGCTGGGAAAGTTACTTTGACTCAAACTTCCCTTCAAAATATCCCAATTTACTTCATGTCCGTGTTTAAAATTCCAGTCAAGGTGAGTCAGAAACTAGAACAGATCCAAAGGAATTTCTTGTGGACTGGGGCTGAGAACAAGAGCAGATTTCATTTGGTTGAATGGAACAAGGTTTGTAAACCTAAAATTTCTGGAGGGCTGGGCCTTAGAAGACTACAGTTGTTTAACAGCGCTCTTCTGGCCAAGCAGGCTTGGCGGTTAATTTCCAAAGAGGAAGTGGAATGGATTAATATCATTCATCGAAAATACCTTCAGCAATCTACCTTCTTCATGGTTGAGGCCCATCCTCGTGGTTCCTGCTTTTGGAAATCCATTCTTACTGCTCGACCCCTCATCCTTGAGGGCCTTCGATGGAGGGTTGGCACTGGTAGTCAGATTGATTTTTGGAGGGACATTTGGGCGCTGGAAACTCCTCTGATTCAAAACCCACTGTTGGCTAATCTCAAACCGTTCACAGACATCAGGTTTGGTCCCTCGGTGTCTGAATTTATTGAAGATCATAATGGGCAGAGAAGGTGGAAGCAGATCAATATCAATGAGATGCCAAATGAGTCTACCCAGCTCCAAGCAATCATCCAGACTGTCTTCATTCGACCACATGCTCACATTGATCAATTTTTTTGGCAGGGTTCTGAGTCAGGGGTGTTCTCGGTCAAGACTGCCTTCAATCTTCTTCTGCCAACTGAACCTACTGATTTGCCTTTCAAGCTCATGTGGTCCAAACACCTAATTCCTAAAGTTGCTTCCTTTGTGTGGGTTGCCATCCAAGGGAAAATTCTGACCAATGACAACCTTTTGAAAAGAGGTATGCTTATCCCCAATAGATGTCATCTCTGCTGCTGCAATTGGGAATGCCCACGACATATTTTTCTAGATTGCCCGTTCACTACACCAATCCTTCACAAACTATTTGACTGGTTTAATATTGCCTGGGCTTCCCCCCAGACCCTTGTCAATATTTTTATGCAGTGGTCGAACCCCTTCATCAACCTCCACCTCAAAACTTTCTGGATTTTTTGTCTCCATCATTTTATGTGGCATATCTGGCTTGAAAGAAACAGGCGCATCTTCAAAAACTTGTCCCAGAGCACTGATTTTCTAAGTTCTAAAATCCTCAATGCTGCAAAAGAGAATGCTGGCCTGGTTCCACTGCAATCCAAGTCTTGTCCTGTGGCTGAAGTCAGTTTAGCTAAATCCTTAGACTTTCCCATTGTCACTTCAATGCCCTCAAAACCCCAACCTAGGCACTTATCTAATTGGATCCCCCCCCCGAAGGCTGGGTCAAACTTAACGTGGATGGGGCAGCTAAAGGTAACCCCGACATCTTCGGTGTTGGAGGTGTTCTTAGAGATTTCCAAGGTAATGTCCTCTGTGCCTTTGTCGAACCACTTGGTTTTCACTCCAACCAAGTGGCAGAAGCTAGGGCTCTTTGGCGGGGACTTACCGTTGCTCAAAGGTTTGCCGATTCAAATATTTTGGTGGAAGGAGACTCCTTAACCACCATCAATTATTTTAAGAATAATAAGACTCCCTCTTGGAAGGTCAGGAATTGTATTGACGAATCCAAACTCCTATCCTACAATTTTCAAGAAATCATTTTTCAACACACCTTCCGGGAGAACAATAAGCTTGTTGATGCTCTTGCAAATCATGTTGTTTCTATTGACGAGCTGTCCACATGGAATTCTACCCTACCTCCGATGTTCGAGCAGCTGATTACTACTGATAAAATTTCTTTTGGGGGCCAATCAAGTTCCATTAATGCCACCCGTGTTAGCTCCAATCCTGATGAAGTGTGATTTCCTCATTGTTGACCGATTTCTTGGTCACCCTTTTCAAGCATTGCCTTGTGTTTGATGATTTTTTTGTCTTGTGATTACATTTCCTGGAAACTTTCACGGAGGTGTGTTCTGTCCCTTTTGTCAAACCCCTGCATCAGTTTTCCTATTTCTACCTCCATGAATCTATACTTTTGTCTGAGCCATGAGCTCTTCCTTCACTTCCACTATTTTGGTCTTCCCTCGGTGTCCCAAATACCTTGCTCCTCTATGCCTGTGGCCTCACTTTTCAACCTTGAATTTATCGCTTACTGGCCTTCCTGGACTTTGGAGTGGATCCTTTGCTCCTTTAAGTTGGTCTTCTGTCGATGGAACCATCATTCCCAATTTTTGTTTTCTTGTTGCATTTTTGTTTTTCTGTCTGTGTCCCCCATGGATGGTATCATGGAACCCTTCGTCGAGCCTTCTGAGGTGATCATGGATACCATAGCTGAGTCTTACTTTGCTGGAACTAAATTCCTTCCATTTTTCAAGAGGTTCGAAGGGGAAGATCCAGAAATTACCCTGGCTTTCATGGAGACGTGGAACAAAGGAAAAGTGTCTATCAGAGGCAAGAATTTTGTGCTTGACATTAAGACTCTTGTAGAGATTACGGGCCAGCCGACCACCGGAAGATCCATCAGATGAGAGAAGCACAACTGGGAGGAAGAATTAAAAGAAATTACTGACAAGGATTTTTGCAGGAGAGCTAAACTGGTTGGGCTGCGACGCATCGATCTTCCCTTTCCCTGGGGAAGTCTCCTAAAGCCCATCATGGATTTCATGACTATTGACGATCCAGATAAGTCCCTTACCTATTTTCATTTTGCCTTCTTTAACCATTTTTGCGATGCCAAGGTTATGAACATTCCCAAATACATCTTCAATTCCATTAGCCATACCTTGGAGGACTGTAACAGAAATAAAGACAAACTCCCCATTCACAGAGGCCTTTTTAATGTGCTCTATAAGCATTGGTTGTTACACTATCCTGAAGGTGTTATCCTGAAGCCTGAGCCCAGTCCATCCAAAGCCAGTTCTTCCCAGTCCCTGCCCAAGAACCAGAGTATGTCGGCAAGAAAGCAAAAAATTATTGAAAATATTTCCAAACTTAGAAAGAAGACTTGTACCATTGATTCTGACAGTGACAATGATTTCAAAATTGGCAAAGATCCTAAGCTTCAGAATGTTCCTATTTGGAGCTCGGCGAGATTGAAAAGCAGATCTAAGAAGGAGATTTTCATGTGTGATTCCGAGGACGACTCCGCTTCTGAACCAGAAACCCACCTGGAGAATTATGTTATGAATTATGTTATAAATTCCATCTCCAATAGCATTCTCCACCTTGTGGACCTGCGTACCACTCTCAATGCTCACTTTTTCAAGAAACCCCACACCAAAAAATGACCTGAAGGCGATGGCCGATGGTATCCGTATTCTTCTTGAGGACTCCCCTACTGTTGGGACCGAAGCTAAGGTTTTCACTAATATTGGCAAGTCTTGCATGGAGAAAAGTCTAAATTAATTTTTGTGGTTCCTCTACTATCTCTTTGGGCTATGGTCTTTGTTTCGTGGCGGTGTTCCTTTTCTTCTGTCCTCTCCCAGGACTTCCTTCTTCCCTTTCTATTTAGCTTATGTTTAGCTTCTTAGTGTTCTCTCAAAGGTCAACCTCTGTTCCAGTTTATTCTTCTTCTCCACCTTCTTTTGTGGCTGGTATCCTGCTTCCTTTTGTACTCAGGGCAAGGGTCCCTGTCAAAACCCTATTTTAATATATACCCCATATATTTAACCGACCAAAAAAAAAAAATAACCCAAAAGAAAAATATCATCAATAAATTAAACATGAAACTCAAAGGGACCATTTTTTGCAACCTAAATACCTTTTATTTTTGCATTTGATAAAGTTATCCTTAATCCTTAGCAAGTTTATGATACATAAGAAGATAATTTGTCATCTTGTAAAGTCCATCGGATGATTTAAAATATCTAATAGATAATTCATTGATTAAAACAGAATAATTTAGACTTCTATAACAACATCTAATCCATACCACCAACATAGATCAAGAACAAATTTTCAAAAAATATCTTGTAGAAAACTCTAACAAACCCTACATATGGTTTGTTCATGTATAATTTTACATGCATAAATGCTTTTTTCATGGGATGAAAATAACATGTGGACTCTTTCTCATTATTAAACCATGAATAATTTATTTACCATTAAAAGAACCACCTTATTACTATAAGTTACCAAAATTTATAATGTTTTTAAGCAATTTGCCTAGCTTTTGAACTTATTCAAATGATTATTGGATTAAAATTATCAAAATATTTTTATCATATTTCTTAGAAAGCAATGCAACATAATTTTTATTGATGTCACTTATTATAGCCTTCTTTTTCCTAGACTCTTTGATTAAAGCCAACATATTGCTTTTTAAAAAAATCCAAAAAAATTAGAATTTTTTTATAGGATATCCATTAAGCTTGAGTTTCTTCTTAGGATGAAAAGATAAAATTGCTTCCTATAGGTTATTCATAGGTATTTTCATATCAAGCTTCCATTCATTCATTGTATGATAGTTTATGGAACATTCTATCATGCACACAATGTATATTTTAAATAAGTTTTTAAATTTTTTGTAATAAAAATAAGTTATCTATTTTTAAACATTACCTTGAGTTAAATTATAGCTTATAAATTGAATATATATATATATATATATATATATATATATATTGTTTAATACCTAAAGAGTGTTATTTGTTCATTTTTTCATTGACCAATGAGTTGGCATGGAAGTTATTAAAATATGTTATAATATCTATTATATTGTGATATAATACTTTGCAGCAATCAAATTTTCTACTCTCAATATTTTCTTTAAAAGAATGTATAATAATTTGACGACCTCCCTTAGGCCTTAGGATTCCTTTGGTTAGTAGTCCAAACAAAAACTCTTATGGGTGTGAATATATAAAGGAGAGAATATAATAGAACTTTTAGGTGTTCCTTATGTAAGAAGGATATAGAAACCATAGATCATTTACTTATTGATTGTCCCTTTGCTTACAATATTTGGGGGGTTTCAAAAAATAATAATATAATAGGAAGCTCCATCAACATTGAAAGAATTGACAAAGCGATGGATTAATTGTTGCAAAGCTAAAGCATTATGCATTATTTAAAGGATTAGTCCTAATATTGTTTGTTGATATCTATGGATTGAAAGGAATAAGAATAATGAAACATTTAAAAGCAAATCTCAAAATCATGTCCAAATTTAAAATCTATTATTACCTCTATTGCATAATATTTGTATACATGGTGTTCATCATGGGAAGTCTCAAATATGGAAATAAATGTAATGTCCTCTTAGTTATAGGATTTAGATATACATACAAGTGTCATTTGGGATTCATTAAATTAATTTGACGGTGTTTCTAAAGAAAATCTAGGGAAAGTTGACAAGACAGTTTTTTTCTATTAATGAAGGTAACATTCCCCATAGTTGCTCAAAATTATATGGATCTTCAAGTAAAAAATATCTAAATAATATTCTTTTCATACTGGGATAAATATTGTCATTGAAAAATTAAGAGTATATTTCTCAAAAGAAATGTATTCATAAATTATTATTAATAATGTATTAACAAAAAGTACCAACAATGTCATTATTTTTATGTTCAAAAACTATTGTTAAAGGTAATCAAATTGCATGAGTTCAATTGGTTAAATTCCTTGGTTCACATGGTCCAATATGCGAGCTGACCCTTAAAGAATCCTCAAATGACTCAATCGGACGATGTTATCAGGGTAGGCCACATTTAATTTTGGCAACCATCAGGGTCTCCTAGTGGAACCTATCCTCGAGATTGTTCTCTTGAACCACTCCCCCATATAGTTTTGCATTGAATGGCTAAATAGTGGGATGGCTATTTTATATAGCCCGTTTTACTTTAATATATCATAACTTTACCACCCACCTTCTTTGACCCACATTTGCCATATGTGGAATTTAGAACCTCATATTTATTCTAAAATTGATTGGATAGAATGGTGGAACACTGCAATTGAATGTACGATGTGTTTCCTACACGAATATGATCACCAGGTGGACCTCTTTCATTGACAGTCCTATGCAACCACTTCTTCTAGACTCAATAAATCCATAGTGGCCCTTAAAACCCAACCTTGCTCTGCCTCTCCAATTAGAGGTAGCCAAGTTGAGGTATCATCAACAAGTGGTTGACATCTATGCAACTTAGGATGACCAACTCAAGACCAGACTACACTGGCTCACTTAGGGTGATAGAGTGTTCAAATAATTTTTCCTTCAAATCAAAGTACATAAATCAAACTAAACTATCAATTATATCTAAGAGGGGTAGTGAGTTCTTTCAGACCTCCCAAATATAGTACAAGATTTTGTTCATCACTACCAATAGGTATTCACTATGCAAGATCCCTCCTCTACTCAGGATCTTGCTCTACGATATTGTCTATAAGTGGTTTATTATCACTTCTTAGCATCCCAATAGACCCTCTGTAAAAATATTCTAACATAGGATAAGATTAATGTTTTAGCATTTTCCATGGCCAATGACAACGATCCTAGCATTAATGGATTTACTTGTGTATTATATAAGGTTCTTTGGGACACTATGGGTCTAAACCTATATCAAGGTTATTTGGAAGCCCTTAGGATGCACACCTTGGGCTTGTTGATAAATAGGGGTAATATCAACCTCATTCCTAAGGCTAGAGACCCTAAGGATATTTGTAGTTAGAGATCAATTACTCTTCTTAATGTCTCCTACAAGATTATTACTAAAGTCATTCCTCTTAGATTGCATGACCTCTTGCCTCTCATCATTCAACCAGAGCATACAAGATTCATCAATATCAAATACATCTTAGATAACATCATAGTTTTTTTGGAGGTAATGGAATAGGTAAGGCAATCTCAATAGAAATTCTTATTTCTTAATATTGATTTTTCTAAAGCCTATGATAGAATTGAGTGGCCTTTCATTCTAGTCATGTTGTAAGAGCTTGGTTTTGGTACTAAATTTTTAAGCACTATTAAAATATTTATTTGCATATTCTTCAACATGCATTACTATCAATGATGAATAGTCCTCTTATTTTGGTTTATATAGATCTATTCAACAAGGATGTCCTCTTACCCCAACTTTGTATGTCCTAGATGCTAAGGACTTTGGCTACCTCCTTGTTAATGTTGTTACCAAAGGTTGTGTGAAAGGGATCACACTTATTGACACATCCCAATAATTGGTCAATGGGTATTTTTCCAATGACTATTTTCTCACCCTAATTTAGGAAGAGGAAAATGTGGCACAAACCCTCCATTGCTTAGATATTTTTTTTAGCCTTTGCTTTGAGCATTCAATAGTAAAAAATGCAATATTAGAGGTAATATTTTCTTCCCAAACTACTATGTCTCAATAGTTATAGGTGGAAGTGGATCCAACATGGTGAGATGTTTCATTTTCTTGGAATCCTTTTACCTTTTAGGCTTCATCCACTGACCTCTAATAGTATGTTTTGGACAGGGTAGAAAAGAAACTTCAAAGTGGCTTCCCAAGCCACTTTTTTTAGTAGCAAAATTTTAAGTTTACTCTAAGATACTTGATGCCACTCATATCTATTATTCTTCTTGTTGGGTGTCCTCAAAAGATTCTCCAAGATTTCCTATTGGCATCATCACCAAAAAAATGGGGTTTCCACATAGTTGCATGGGATTATTTTTGTCTTCCATGAGAGTTAGGAGGGTTAGGGCTCCTTGATACTTTTTGCCAAGGCACTACCTTGTGTGCCAAATGGGTCATTCATATTGTGCATGGAAATGAAGCCTGGAAACACTTACTCTGACACTACATACCTCTTGTGTTCCCCATGGGAGAAAATCTTGGAGGGGGTTTTATCTACAATTCATTATGGTTATGAAGTTACTATTTCAAATTCAAGGCACTTTTTTTGCTGAGTATTTGGATGTCCAAGGAAGCTCCCCAACCTTTGTTGCTCTAGAATGACAATTATTTTAGTACTAGACTCTATATTAATTAGCAGTCACTATGGTGGTCTACCATTCTCACCTATCAATAGCAACCACTAGCCAAAATTCCTTAGGTCCATACCCCTTAATTTTTCCCTAAGGGTATTCGTGTCATATTTTACATTTTTTACAAGTAAACCAAGAACTGGTTTTCATGGGTAGAAGTTAAAATGTATTTTCATCTCTCCGAGATCAATAAAGAAATGCTTTAGGCAATTCAAGCCATAATCCTACCTAAAATGCTTCATAAAATTTGGGTTTGAACCCTACATACTTGGTGGAAGGACTAGAAATGGTATCCTAACACTCCTTTCAGTAACTATAAGCCAAACAAAGGGTATCGTTGGCTCTCACCACATCTGCCCATGGTCCCCAAGTTAAATGAGCAATGGAGAATCCAAGCAACCAATAGAGATTAGCAGAATATATTTCACACTCTATGGGATATTTTTTTGGATCCTAAAATGGCTCACTTTCTTTGGTATCCCCTTTTTTAGGGACTTCTTGTAGGAGAACACCTTTTTCATTTAGGATTGTACATTCTCAACGATAATTTTTATCATTGTATGGAATCTATTGAATAATTATTTTGGTATTGTCCTACGGCCCAAGTAGCATGGAAATGGATTCATGGTTTTTTTTAACTTTTTAGCCCATAGTCCTTTTATTGGCTTATGGTTCTTATTGGTGATACAACCCAAATACCAATACATATGGAGTAGATTTATCATTTTTTTAGGGCCAAAATTCTATTTAACTTATGGAAAAAACATAATAGAATTTTTTCAGGCTCAACATGCATCTCCAAACTTTTCCATGTATTCAAAATCTCTAATCATTCAAAATTTTACTTCAGATTCAAGCATAGGTGAATAAGGTTTTCCTTGAGGTTCAACATCTTCTAACTCTATTGGATAATTGGGTAAATGCTCCCTATACTATGGTTTGGGTTTTACCCTCCCCACCTCACCAAAGGTATTCTTCTTCTCAACTATGGGGTCAAGAATGTAGGACTCAGACTACTCATAGCCCTTGCCCATAGGACTAGTGTGCTAAGGAAGAATTTTTCTCCATGCCACAGTATTACCATTGGGGCTCATTATCCGACTAGGCTACCACTTTGCCTCATATCACAGGGGACACTTTTGAATTGCAAGATGAGGATTCTATGTGGGATTTAGTTCTCACATACCTTGATCATCCCATAAAATATGGAAATCCTTTGGATAAGAATCCTCCTCCCTCTATTGGTGCTCCTCCTATGGTGACTTGAGTACTAGTGGGCCTTTTTCCCTTTGTTTTTAGTTGATATGTTAATTTTTTATAGTTATCCCATGCCCTTTTCTGGATGTGGGTTGATGTTTTGAATAGGATTTTAGGATGTGCTTCCATACCACATATTTTTTATGAATGATGCACTCTTATTTATTGTTAATAATATCAAGTCACTTTAAAAAATTTCTCAACTTTCAAGGAGGAGACCTTGATACATGTATAATTGTCAATCTATTATAATTCCACTACAGGGGCATCTTCCTTAAAATAAATATCAAAAATAAAATGTTGAAACTACTATTTAAAAAATGTCAATATATTTATAGAGAAACAAAATACGATAGTGATATCACACTATTGACAAATTAGCACCAGGTACCTGTTGTGGCTGATCCACAACACACCCCAAAATTGGGGACCCACCTTTTCGTTTTGATATCCGGGTGTTGGCATTTCATTTTTAGTGTCTAATCCTTCGTTTTGTCGTAGGTTTTGCAATTGTTGTCGGTTCTTGTTGGCGGTATTTTCTTGTCGATGATATTTTATTGTCGTCATTTTCTTGTCGACAACTTTTTCTTGTCAACAATATTTTATTGTCGACAGCTTTTATTTGTTCATTTTTGTTGACAATCTTTATCGTCATTGTTGTTGTTGATTTTTATGATTAATTCTGTGTTAGATTTCATGTATATGTATGAGAAGTATTTACTCAATAAAGAAAAATAATAAAAAAATAAAAAATAAAATATATAATAATAATAATAAAAAAAGCAAATAAGAAAATAATAATAAAAAATAAAGTGGAGGTTTTAGTCCTTTTAAAAAAAAAGGTCATGAAGCTTTCTTTTAAAAGCTTGGATTTCATTTTTAGTTGATTAAATATACCATAGCTTTTGTTTATATTATGGCTCATGATGTTTTCACTTTTCTCAGGTAAAATCCATAGAAGACAGTGGATGAATGCACGGCGTCGAATGACAGGGCAATGTAAGACGCGATGGATACGTTCACATAGTGTCCAATCAAAGGGGTAGGTGAAGTTCACTCATACTTACCTCGCACACCGTGACGATGGTATATGAGTTGGACGCCGAGACGTCGTGCACAAGTACTCACAACGGCAGACGACGTTCGAGGGCGTCAAGGCGGGCCAGCTCCGCAGTGGACCCACGTGGCACCAATTACAGAATGGTGGCCAAGCAATACAAAGACTCCGACAGCGACGTTCGAGAGGTTCGAGGCAGCAATGACGTGGTGACTCATGTGGCAGCACAGACAGGGATTTTTAATATCACCGTAGTTTTTAGATGATACGAAGGTAAACATCATCACTCACAACAGTAATGTAGAGTGTGGGTGACGAAATGCGAAGGTGAATGGAGCGCTGTAGGAAGAGTGTAAGTAATTTGGACCAGCGGAGATTGCGTCGTTTACAAGTGTAAGCCACGGTGGACAGGTTAACTCCCGAAGAAGGTGCACAAGCGGTGATAGTCCGACATAGGCGATATTATCAGGTAAAAACGCCACGACAAGAGGAGCATTATTGTGCTTGTGAGCGTTATAAAATGAATGTGACCACGAAACAGTCAAGAGAGTTGTCGTATTTTCCATATAACGCCCATGTTATTATTATGGGGTTTCCTACCTGAGACAAAAGGGAAATGAAAAGATAAGAAGCATGAGAGAATAAACATGCAAGCCTGGGAAGAAAGGCCAAAATTGAACGAAAGGCAATTAGTAAAACCCAAGGATAAGAAGATGAAACATAGGGTTTCAGAAGCTGAAATGAAAGAAGGTTTTGGGAAAGCGAAAACCAAAGGGGGGAAAACAAAACGGAGGAAAATGGAAACGAAGGGCTACGAAGGTGAAGAGCTTTCCTGCAATTTTAAATACTCCATCGAAATGTTGTAAAAGGGACAAAACTTTTGGCATGGCCGAATGGAACTTTTGGCATGGCCAAAGGAGGCAGATTTTGATGTAAAACTTTGAAATATAATTTGAATGCCAAAGCTTCTCTTCAGAAATTTCAGGCCTTGTTAGCAAGAAAGAATGAGAAATTTTCTGCATGCTCCATTTTAATTGTTTTATGTTTCTCCTTCCAAATTTCAGATTTGTATGTGAAATTTATGCCATTGTTTTTGGGTTATTTCATGTGAATGTCTGCAATCTGGGAACTATTTTAAACCCTAGGAGCCGACACCTAGTTTACTTTGATTGTGTTTGTTTTGCAGGTCAAATAGGCTAGGTTGCATGTATGAAACTCTCACGTATTCGGTTTTGCAGGACGGGGTGCTATCAAACTGAAGGAGCTTTTGCATTGTTGCATTTTCAGCAATTATTTTGATGCAAATTTTTAATTTTCTGTTTTCAAAAATTTTAATTTCAGAACTTTTCCTTATTTTCAGGCATTAAAATAAACATTAAAAAAATTTCAAAATCTAAAAATAATTTCACCATTGCGTAGGTTATAGTTCAGACTTCCAATACGCACTTTGAAATTTCATTTTCGGACTTGTTTAGTATTTTTAAAAATTCATCGAAGTTGTTGTTTTGTTGCAGATTTTAAAAATCCGAAAATAGAAAATTTCCATTTTAAGGTCAAATTTCATTTTTCCAGTTTTGTTTTGCACTCATGAGCCTATGATGACATTCCCTTCATGGAAATTCCAATTTCATTGAAGGAGTTATGTTTTATGGCATTTTCACAAATTTCCATTTTGGGCCTAAAATTACCCTCTCTTCATAAAAATTCTAATTTTACGAAAGAGGGGTAATTTGAGTATTACATTGAAGGTCTTTTCCTTAAAGCACTTAATTGTTCATCTTGATGAAAATTTGATTTCATTTAAGAGGGATAAGTTAAAGTGACATTTTGAAGCTACATGTGAAGACCCTATTCATCATTGAGGATTTAATGCAAGATAAAATCTATTTTAAAACCATCAAGATAAAAGGAATTAAAGCACTACATCGTGGTCATATGAGGGCCAACTCACATTTGATTTATTTTGGTTCAATGAACAATCACTAAAGTTTCATGGTAAAATAAACCAACATTGCCCCTTGTTTACAGTTACTTGCAATCACTGAGGTGTTCCAAGCATTTAAATTGAATATCGTTATTTGAGATTACTAATGAACATATGCAAATGCTAATATAGCGGAAACCTTGGAGAAGTTGTTTGTTTAACTTCTTTGCAAGAGGGGATTTGGAATCCAAATCCTAAGGGAGAGTGTACTTTCACAATTGGGTGAAAATACCACTCAACATTTTGGCGCTAGAAGGAGGGCCTGAATTGGTTTATTTCAGTGTGATTTAAATGCTATAGGGATTTAAATTTTGAATATTTCATGCCCTATTGATTATTATCTTTAGCCCTCTTTTAATATTACAACTTTGTACTGTTAAAAGGAGGACATGAATTGCTATGCATTGTTCTAACGCTTTGATTGTTCATACGGGAATAATGGGATTTGATTTGATGTTAAAAAAAATAATAAAAAAATAAAAATAAAAAAATAAAAAAAATTTGGTATTAAAGTTATATTCTTTAAGATTCACTAATGGCTATGTTTTCACCATGGATGACAGGTAGCCCATTGAACATACCAGGAGTTCAACATTATTTGCCCGTCGGTTTTGAGAGATGTCTTCCTCAATTTTTGTCTAACGGGACAAATACTGCAAAGGAACACATTCAAGCATTCAAATTTGTTGTGAATCACTTAACAATTTGGTATGATGATGTTGTTTGTAAAATGTTCCCTTACACCTTGGACAAAGTGGCATATGATTGGTTTACAAGTCTACCCTTAGGGTCTATCACTTCTTGGGCTCAACTAGAGGCAACATTTCTTAATCGATTCAACAAAGAGCAAGTTGACCCAATCCGCATGTATGAGCAGTTTCTCACTATTAAAAAAGGACCAAGTGAAAATGTGAAGTCATTTTCTGAAAGGTTCTTTGGATTATATGCTCAATTAGTGACATGTTATGTTTTGCAAGAAGAAGTGGCTCTCCAAATATATGTCAATGCTCTTGACCCACTCACTTCCACATATTTGCGAGGGATGCCCCTAATCACATCTTTGTCACAAGCCTATACTCAAGCAATGGCAATTGAGCAACAATTGAGTTGTCAAAATTATGGTGTGGGTTTTGGATCATGTAATCTTCAATCATTTAATACTTCCTTTACCCACCCAATGATTTATCCACCTCAACCAAATTCAAGTGTGAATCAATTTCAGAATCAACAATCATTCCCAAGCTTCAATCAATTTCAAAATCCTCAACCTACTATGCAAGATCAACCATCTTTCTTAAGTATGAATCAACTTCAAAATACTCATCTTGATTCAAAGGATATTTCTAAAATCAATTTTAATGATTTTCATAAGAATATGATTTTAGGCAAGGGAGGAGTACTAGATCCAACTAGTATTGAAACATGTGACAAATTGGAAACCCTTGACTCACCAAAAGATGAATTCTATGAGGATGAATCTGTTTCGGATGACATTGTTGAAAATGATGACCAAGAGGATCCACACCTTCCAAATTGTGATAAAATTGAATCATGGGTTACACATGTGGATTATGATAGCCTTATCAATTTGAATACAAGCAATAACCCAATTTTGGAAGTAATTGAACCATCTAAGGAAGGTGAAGATAAATTTGATGAGAAACATGTTGATGAATTAAAAGATGAAGAAGAAATAGTTGAGCATCACAATTTGATTTTGAAAGATGATCATTATGATTCTTGGGAAGAGTATGCTCACTCCAAAACTGCTAATGAAATTTGTGTGCCTATTGATATGCAGGATAATACAATTGCCCTTTCATTTGAGGATATTACAAGTCCTGTACAATCTAAGAATGTTTTGGAAGAAGGGTTGGAATCTCATCAAAAGTTGGAGAAGGATAATGATTTTACTACCATGGATCAAGAAGGAGAATCAATTGTTTTTGTTCCCCTTGAGGGGCAAGAAATAGAAAATCTTGATCCACCTATTGTTTCTACAATGTCTATGCCATCTCAAAATCATGAAATTACAAAACCTAAGTGGTGTGGGTTTGATACTGTTGATGATCCTAATGAAAATATGAATTTTGAGGCAACTCAAGCCATTGATTATGAAAGGGTGTCACGTGGCACATATCTTAAAAAATTAGGCTCTTGTTTTGAAAAATATGGATGCATGTTTGATTGGGTGCCTAACTTTGGTGTTTTTGAACAGGTGTTGGATGATGAAGAAGACAATGAAGAAAAAGAAAAAGCTACTAACACTCATCAAGTTGTGGTAAATTCTAACCATGATGGGTTGAGTATGGATGACAAGGTGAAATCTTTACCTTTGGTAGTAGCTACCAAAATTTCAAGTGATGGATTACATGATGTCCCTTTGGATGCTAATGTCATTAATGATGAAATGTCAAATCTTGGTGATGTTTGTCAAGTCTTGATTGATTTGGATTGCTTTAAAATCTTGAAAAATATTTTGAATTCAAGACTTTTAGAAATAGGCTCTTGTTTGCAATATCTCACATTTGAAAAGGAAAGCCTACTTCTAAATCATGAATGGAATGATAAAGTTTACATTTTAAAGAATAGACATGATAAAATTGAAAATCAATCATTGTCTAATCAATTTAAAATTTTGAATCTCACCTATATGAATACTAATGGAACTAAATTTAATTGGTGGGGTGAGAGAGGGAAGTTGAAATTTGTTGCATTGCTTGGTATGATCTTATTGTTGTTGGATTCCTACAACATTTGGCATGTGTATTGTGACATATGTCTTTTGAAATGTTCTAATCATGTTTGGGATCCAGGAAAGTGATAGTCCAAGCTTTGCATCATCTTGTACTATATTGTATATAAATTTTGGTTTTGGTTTGGGTTTGTGTTTTCAAGTTTCATTTTGGGATTGCTATTTGGATTTGGTTTTAAGTTTTGTGTGTTAGTCCTCTGGACATGTTGGTTTGTCTATAAAAAAAAAAAAAAATTTGAGATGTCAACTTATGCCTAAAATCAGGAGAATATGAAACATTGGAATTATGTTGTAGAAAGCTCCACAAGAAACACAAACATTTAAATAATATCGTTTGAGTCTTGTGATGCATAAAGTTGTCAGTTTTGCACATTATGGTAAATTAGATGATATATTCCAAAAGAAGCAATGCATTCATATCTCATGTCATATTCCACATTGCATATACATGTCATCTTAGTTACATTTTCATTCCATGGGCAATTATTGAGAAGGTGTTGAATCCTCTTAGGATTATTACATAACATATATTAAAAGGATCCTAAGGTTGGGAACTGCTGCCCAAGCTATTTTGAACCAAGCACATTCCATGCACATTAAAAGGAGTCTTGAGCAAAATGGTTAAAACCATACTTGGATGAAAAGGTGAGGTGAAAAGAATATTTCATGTTTGTCCTATCATGCAACATAATCCTTAAAACAGATGGTTTTTACCATTTCCATCAAGCTTGAAGCCTAAAACCGGAGTAGTAAGGATAGGGTTAAATCCTCATCGAACTTAGGTTGAGGATCCAACTCCCCAAAGCTCTGATTTGACCTACATGGAGTAGTAAGGATAGGACTTAATTCTCATCTCGCTTAGGTTGAGAATCCGATTCCCCAAAGCTTCCATTTTTCCCATTTCATCATAAAGCTTGGATTGGAAGGATCGTACTACATGTCCTCTAGCAAGGATGGGTAGTCATCCCAAAGGTCCAAGAAATAAAAGAAAAAGAATGAATGAAACCAAGTCATGGATTATGGGGTTAAGTATGCTCATGCGTGGCAACATGTCTTGCCTAAAAGCAAGACCACTGATTGCTCATATGGATAGACTAGCTTGACCATTTCATCCATAACGAGGTTAAATTATTTTGTTCAAGATGAGGTAATGAACTCCAAATCAGAATAGTAAGGATAGGGTTAAATTCCCATCTCGCTTAGGTTGGGAATCCTATTCCCCAAAGTTCTGATTTCACTTACACTTGCACATGGGTTCAAGATGGTAGTGACACATAACCAACTTTGGGATCTAGTAAAATTAATTCAGTATACATATATTTGGTCCTAAGAGGGTTTGACATCTTTAATATGTTTGTCCATGATATAAAAAGGTTTGAGCATTTATAAAGCGTGTTGTTACATCTCTAGTATCTTCATCATGCATCCATCATTCATAGCCTTGCATACAAATCATAAGTAAAACTGACAATGGAATGTTGATCAAGTTCAAACGGTAGGGAATGAAAACACATTGCACACACCGAGCTGATACTTATGATTCTGATGTTGCATGTTTTTCTGATCTATCGGTATTGGTTTATCTTTATGTGCTAACGCCTGTATCTAAGCTTGTATATTTCAGGTTGGGTTCTCACCAAAATGCTCAGAGCATTTGACAATAGAGTCGCCATTTGTTGTGGCTGATCCACAACACACCCCAAAATTGGGGACCCACCTTTTCGTTTTGATATCCGGGTGTTGGCATTTCATTTTTAGTGTCTAATCCTTCGTTTTGTCGTAGGTTTTGCAATTGTTGTCGGTTCTTGTTGGCAGTATTTTCTTGTCGACGATATTTTATTGTCGTCATTTTCTTGTCGACGATATTTAATTGTCGACAACTTTTTCTTGTCAACAATATTTTATTGTCGACAACTTTTATTTGTTCATTTTTGTTGACAATCTTTATCGTCATTGTTGTTGTTGATTTTTATGATTAATTATGTGTTAGATTTCATGTATATGTATAAGAAGTATTTACTCAATAAAGAAAAATAATAAAAAAATAAAAAATAAAATATAATAATAATAATAATTAAATTAAAAAAATGTTTGAATGGCTTTCTTTTAAAAGCTTGGATTTCATTTTTAGTTGATTAAATATACCATAGCTTTTGTTTATATTATGGCTCACGATGTTTTCACTTTTCTCAGGTAAAAGCCATAGAAGACAGCGGATGAACGCACGACGTCGAATGACAGGGCAATGTAAGACGCGATGGATACATTCACATAGTGTCTAGTCAAAGGGGTAGGTGAAGTTCACTCATACTTACCTCGCACACCGTGACAGTGGTATATGAGTTAGACCGACAGCGACGTTCGAGGGCGTCAAGGCGGGCCAGCTCCGTAGTGGACCCACGTGGCACCAATTACAGAATGGTGGCCAAGCAATACAAAGACTCCGGCAGCGACGTTTAGAGGTTCGAGGCAGCAATGACGTGGTGACTCATGTGGCAGCACAGACAGGGATTTTTAATATCATCGTAGTTTTTAGATGATACGAAGGTAAACATCATCACTCACAACAGTAATGTAGAGTGTGGGTGATGAAATGCGAAGGTGAATGGAGCACTGTAGGAAGAGTGTAAGTAATTTGGACCAGCGGAGATTGCGTCGTTTACAAGTGTAAGCCACGGTGGACAGGTTAACTCCCGAAGAAGGTGCACAAGCGGTGATAGTCCGACATAGGCGATATTATCAGGTAAAAACGCCACGACAGGAGGAGCATTATTGTGCTTGTGAGCGTTATAAAATGAATGTGACCACGAAACAGTCAAGAGAGTTGTCGTATTTTCCATATAACGCCCATGTTATTATTATGGGGTTTCCTACCTGAGACAAAAGGGAAAGGCTATTGTTTTGAAATAAGATATTATGAAGACTATGAGAGAATAAACAGCAAACACGAAAAAATGCATCAAAAGAACGAAAGGCAATTAGTAAAACCCAAGGATAAGAAGATGAAACATAGGGTTTCAGAAGCTGAAATGAAAGAAGGTTTTGGGAAAGCGAAAACCAAAGGGGGGAAAACAAAACGGAGGAAAATGGAAACGAAGGGCTACGAAGGTGAAGAGCTTTCCTGCAATTTTAAATACTCCATCGAAATGTTGTAAAAGGGACGGAACTTTTGGCATGGCCGACTGGAACTTTTGGCATGGCCAAAGGAGGCAGATTTTGATGTAAAACTTTGAAATATAATTTGAATGCCAAAGCTTCTCTTCAGAAATTTCAGGCCTTGTTAGCAAGAAAGAATGAGAAATTTTCTGCATGCTCCATTTTAATTGTTTTATGTTTCTCCTTCCAAATTTCAGATTTGTATGTGAAATTTATGCCATTGTTTTTGGGTTATTTCATGTGAATGTCTGCAATCTGGAAACTATTTTAAACCCTAGGAGCCAGCACCTAGTTTACTTTGATTGTGTTTGTTTTGCAGGTCAAATAGGCTAGGTTGCATGTATGAAACTCTCACGTATTCGGTTTTGCAGGATGGGGTGCTATCAAACTGAAGGAGCTTTTGCATTGCTGCATTTTCAACAATTATTTTGATGCAAATTTTTAATTTTCTGTTTTCAAAAATTTTAATTTCAGAACTTTTCCTTATTTTCAGGCATTAAAATAAACATTAAAAAAATTTCAAAATCTAAAAATAATTTCACCATTGCGTAGGTTATAGTTCAGACTTCCAATACGCACTTTGAAATTTCATTTTCGGACTTGTTTAGTATTTTTAAAAATTCATCGAAGTTGTTGTTTTGTTACAGATTTTAAAAATCCGAAAATAGAAAATTTCCATTTTAAGGTCAAATTTCATTTTTCCAGTTTTGTTTTGCACTCATGAGCCTATGATGACATTCCCTTCATGGAAATTCCAATTTCATTGAAGGAGTTATGTTTTATGGCATTTTCACAAATTTCCATTTTGGGCCTAAAATTACCCTTTCTTCATAAAAATTCTAATTTTACGAAAGAGGGGTAATTTGAGTATTACATTGAAGGTCTTTTCCTTAAAGCACTTAATTGTTCATCTTGATGAAAATTTGATTTCATTTAAGAGGGATAAGTTAAAGTGACATTTTGAAGCTACATGTGAAGACCCTATTCATCATTGAGGATTTAATGCAAGATAAAATCTATTTTAAAACCATCAAGATAAAAGGAATTAAAGCACTACATCGTGGTCATATGAGGGCCAACTCACATTTGATTTATTTTGGTTCAATGAACAATCACTAAAGTTTCATGGTAAAATAAACCAACATTGCCCCTTGTTTACAGTTACTTGCAATCACTAAGGTGTTCCAAGCATTTAAATTGAATATCTTTATTTGAGATTACTAATGAACATATGCAAATGCTAATATAGCGGAAACCTTGGAGAAGTTGTTTGTTTAACTTCTTTGCAAGAGGGGATTTGGAATCCAAATCCTAAGGGAGAGTGTACTTTCACAATTGGGTGAAAATACCACTCAACAGTACCTTACTAGCAAGTTCCCTCAATCCTTGGAAGGAGGTCTAGGGTTCAAGCCTAGTGGCCTATGTCGGATACAAAAAAAACCTCGACTAGCCTAAGGGGTATACCCGGATGGGATAGGCCCCATGGAACAAAAAGTCCTAGTCCCCAAGGGATATAGGGAACAATTTTCCTTAACATAAGGTTTTAGTCCCATGGGGGACAACACACTGGTTGGGGATTTGGTTCTTCTTTGGGAGATCCATGATTCAAATCGTGGTGTGGGCGAGTGTGGGAGGGGGTGGGTATGTGGTGGTTGTGTGTTAAATTCCTTATTGATAAGCATAGCTCTCGATTTTATGAAGGGTCATGGTTGGTTGGAGACTGCTCAATTCTTTGCATTGGTCATAGGGGTTTCTCACACTAACCAAATAAAAAAAAATATCACACTATTGATATTTATTTTTACAAAATTTAAATATTTAAGGTGTTATAATAATTTTTGGTTGTTGCTTTCGACTGAAGTTTTATGGTTTATTTGGTTGACTAGAAATATGGACATTTTTCAGGATAATCAGAGGATTCTTACTGGGTCTCTTAGGAGACTCACAGTTTTCAAAATCTCTTTACAGGTTGCCAGATCCGTGCTTTGCTTTAAGGATATTTTCAAACACTTTCTTCAGACTTTCTAGGAGCATAATCATAGTGTGAACAACAACGTTGTGGACGGATACACACACTTTGGTGATTTTTATTTTAACTTATTCCAGCATTGTATAAATATGTTTAAAAAAAATATGATACTTTGTATAATACTAGTGATATATGTACTTAACGTCCTTTTAAGGACTTTTATGTAGTTTGGTAGGCTCTTAGTCTTTATCTTATTTCAAGTACTCTGCCTTCGGACTACTTTGTATTACTCTTTTATATTAATATTATAGTTGCTGATTTTCAATTCAAAAAATATATATATTTAAAATTATTTAATCAAAAAAATATCTAATATTAAATATCATATCAAGATTGATAAAAAAATGATTAAGACTTAAAAAAAGAAAAATATAATTGATAAAAAAATAACCTAATTTATATAACCTAATAATAAAAACATATTATAATATCCTAATTAAAACCATCGAAGTAAAAAGTATACATATTAAACAAAATATTTCATATTCTGTTGAGCAAGGTGCAGCAAAAGTATTGTCATTATTGTCAACACAGACAGATAGATCAGTTGATGCAGTTGAAGCAGTGGACAGGAGTTCAGAGGTCAGTCAGATCATGTACAGTGAAATTCTAGGAAAACAGAAGTGACCCAGATTCAAAAAATCAAAGAAAAAGACAAGTAAGAAAATTGTCGCGATATCGCGACATGTTTTCTGTCACGATATCATGACAGGTTGAGAAGAAAGAAGGCAGAAAGAAAAACGTCGTGATTTCATGACATATCGGAGGAGAGAGAAGGCGCAAGCAAAATTGTCATGATTTCGTGACATGGACGAGGAGAGAGAAGGCGCAAGCAAAACTGTCATGATTTCGTGACATGTTGCAGGCAAAGAAGCCAAGTGGAAAAACTGTCACGATTTCGTGACATGTTGGAAGCAAAGAAGGCAAGTAAGAAAGTTGTCACGATTTCGTGACATGTTTAGAAAGTGCAAGGAAAGTTGTCGCGATTTCGTGACATGTTTAGAAAGCACAAGGAAAGCTATCGCGATTTCGTGACATGTTGGCAGAGAAGAAAGCAAGTAGAAAAACTATCATGATTTCGTGACATGTTTGGAGAAGAAGCGCTTGCAAGGAAAATCTATCACATTTCGTGACATGTTCGGAGAAGAAGCGCTAAGGAAAAGTATCACGATTTCATGACAAGTTAAAGAAGCTAAGAAAAGTCACTTGACATTGAGAAGAAGCGCTAAGGAGAAAAAGTGTCATGATTTCATGACAAGTTGCAAGAAGAAGCGCTAAGGAGAAAAAGTGTCACGATTTCGTGACAAGTTGCAAGAAGAAGCGCTAAGGAGAAAAAGTGTCACGATTTCATGACAAGTTGCAAGAAGAAGCGCCAAGGAGAAAAAGTGTCACGATATCATGACATGTCGGGTTTTCGCGACTCGACGGGAAGAAAAGCGCCAAGGAGAAAAAGTGTCACGATTTCGTGACATAATGCAGGAGAGAGAGTCTGATAGAGAAAGGTGTCACGATTTCGTGACATGTGTTTTCACTGGCCAAAGACAGAAAAGGCACAAGGCAGCGAAAGTGTCACGATTTCATGACATGTTCCATTTTCACGAGCGAAAGGCAGAAAAGGCACAAGGCAGAGAAAGATGTCACGATTTCGTGACATGTTCCATTTTCACGGGCGAAAGGCAGAAAAGGCACAAGGCAGAGAAAGATGTCATGATTTCGTGACATGTTCCATTTTCGCTAGAGCAAGCCAAGAAGAGTAGCGAGAAGGCGAAAGTGTCATGATTTCGTGACATGTCTGGTTTTCATGGTTGCAAGCGAAGAAGTGAACAAGGAGGCCGAGAATGTCATGATTTCATGACATGCTGTATTTTCATGGGTAAAAGGGAGAAGGGCAGAAAGAGAAGAAGTGTCACGATTTCATGACAGGTCGCTACAACATGATAACAGACAGTTAACTGGAACAGAACTACAGTTAAAGAGGTAGTGGTAGAGGAAAAGTAGGGAGCCAAATTAAGAAGAGTTAACTGGAGTCTGTGCAACAGTTACAAGTGCAGTGATAGTTAGAAATCATGCAACTTTTTGAAAAATAGTCGCATAAGTAGAATTAAAAAAGGCATGCACGGATAGAAAAAGAATTCGAACAGTCGCATAAGTAGAATTGAAAAAGGCATGCACGGATAGAAAAATAATTCTAACAGTCGCATAAGTAGAATCAAAAAATGCATGCACGCATAGAAAAGAACTCGAACAGTCATGGCCAAGAAGACGAACAGTCATAGTAAAGGTATTTGTTGCATGTAATGTGTTCGACGAAATGCCCTTTATATATATTCAAAAGGAGTTACAAAAAAGGCAGTTACAGTTGACAAGTGGCAGAAAAGAATATTAATAGACTGCATGTAGGATTGCAAAAGCGATAGAAGACGAATAGTCTCAAGGTGAAAAAGGAATATAAAAGGACAGTCACAAACAGATTATAGTTGCTGCTGAATGTGTGAAAGTGCTATCGAAAGAGGGTGAGAAGAGTGTTGTAAGAGAGTGACAAGCTGAGCAGTGAGTATTTACTATGTTTTTGATAAATTGGAGACCAGTCAGGGTCTTGAAAAAGTGAAGGCATTTGTATGTCATTGTTATAACTTTCAAAACTATGATCCAAGTTGGTGCTTGGATAGGGGTTGGTGCTCCTTTTTGTAGGTGTAGATAAATTAGGGGTTGGTGCTCCTTCCAGTGGGTCTTTGGTAAACAGATTATAAAATTGGTGTTTTGCAAAGGTTGGATTTGGACCGTAGTCCAAGCAGTCATTCTTGAGGAGTAGCCAAATTGGTGAACCTCATTACATTGTGTGTTGTGGTGTGCTCTCTTGTGATTATTGCTTTATCTATTTTCTAGTTCTCTTTACTTCAGTTTTAAGAATTGTAGATCAGATTTTTAGCTACACTGATTCACCCCCCCTCTCAATGTCATTGTGAGAATATCAATTGGTATCAGAGCAAGGTTCCTGAACAAGCTTAATCAGCTAAGGTGATCTTGGAAGGAACACAATGGCAGGTAGTGAAGGATTCTCATCAAACAAAGCTCCTTTGTTCAATGGAACTAATTACTCATTCTAGAGACTCAGGATGCGGACATATCTGAGTGCGTTAGGATACGACATTTGGGAGTCAGTAGAAAGTGGATACACAACACCCGCTACTCCTCCAACAGATACTGTCGATAAGAAACTATCTGAGAATAACTCCAAAGCAAAGAATGCCATAATGTGTGGGCTAGTAGACAGTGAAATGATAAGGGTCATGAGCTGTAAATCAGCAAAAGACATATGGGACAAACTGAAGAGCATCCATGAAGGAGACAGCAAGATCAAGGAAGCCAAACTGCAAACTCATCGAGCTCGGTTCGAAGCATTACAAATGAATGACGATGAGAACATAGAGGCCTATATGCTTGAGAGTCAATGGAATCATTAATGCAATCGAGAGGACTCGGCGAAGAGATCGAAGATGCGGTTGTCATGAAAAAGGTACTTAGAACTCTTCACAAAAGATTTAATTCTAAAGTTTCTGCAATAGAAGAGGCTAAAGATCTAAACAATTTTAGCATGGATGAGATGCATGGTTCCTTGATTGCATACGAAATGAGAATAGGACAAACTAAGCCCATAGACAGAGAAGCTGCTTTTAAAGCACACAAGAATACAAAAGCTGAACAAGAATCTGAGGATGAAGAGACATCGGATGAAACGGAAGCCAACTTTGTTCGAAAACTTACAAAGGGAAAAGGAAAATATAGAGGAAAGTTACCATTTAAGTGTTTCAATTGTGGAGGGGTCGGTCACTTTGCAGCTAAGTGTCCAATGAATGAGAAAACCAAAAGTGATGAAGGGTCACACCAAGAAAGAAGTGACTGGAAGAAGAAACCAAACTTTAGGAAAAGCAATTTCAAAAAGAAAAGTTTCATATCCAAGAATGTCAGCTCTTCTGAAGATAGCTCAGGTGAAGATTCTAAAGAAGAAATAGGTGAAGCTCTGTTCATGGCATTTGAAGAAGCAAAAACAGAAGAAAAATAGGAAGGTGATACAAAAAGTAAGGATGAGGTTGAAGTTTATCTGGAAGGAGAGTTGGTTGCTGCACTTAAAGAGTTGAAGTCAGAAAGGAAAAAGAATAATAAGGTCTCAAGAAAGCTTGAGGATGCGAATGACATAATAAACAGTTTGAAAGTACAGACAGAAGAATTTAAGAAAATGTCTGAAGAACTTGAAGTTCAATTAACCATGAGAATAGATTAGTGCAGCAAACTAGAAGAAGAGATTGTTGTTTTAAGAATGCGGCTAGAAGAAAAGAATCAAAAATTGAGTTGCTATCACAAACTTGAAGGAAGTTCTGCAAAGCTTGAAAAGATTATAAATAGTCAGAGGACTACAGGCATCAAGTTTGGCTTGGGGTTTGTCGAAGGAGAATCATCAAGTGGATCAAAGGCCATAACTGTAGAACCAGTAAAGAAAGAGGATAAAATCAAGGTTGACCAAAGAAAAATGAATCTTGCAAAAGAAAGCAACAATGCCGGGCACGAGAAGACTGTTGACAATGAGGGATTCACAAAAGTCACACATCAAAGGAGAAGAAAATTTGTGGCTCCTACTACAAATTGGCAAAGACCAACTCCTAGGTTCAATCATTCCTTTTTTGGTTATTGTTTTAAATGCAATACTTACGGTCATAAGATTTTAGATTGCATTTATAATATAGGACAAAGAAATTTTTCCAGTAGAAATGTATTTTCACCCTTGATGGATTATGCAGTAGAATGCTATAACTGTCATAACTTTGGACACATTGCAAGAAACTGTAGAAGCACATATGCAACAAATAAATATCAAGGAAGAAGAACTCAACCAAACAGTTTAAGGCAAAACAAAAAATTCCTAGATAAACATGCACAGGCCACTGACAAAGAAAAGTCTAAACAAGTGACCAAAACTACAGTCAAATCAGAATGGAAAGAAAAAGAGCAACTCAAGGAAGAAAAGGAATCCTTGATTGTCCAGACAACATTCAAAGCACAGAACAAATCAGCACCATGGATATTGGATAGTGGATGCTCTAGTCACATGACAGGAGATAAACAAAAATTTGAAAAATTACAAAAATATGAAGGGGGCTCGATAAAGTTTGGAAATAATGATGGAGCCAAAATAGTTGGCAAAGGATCAGTCAAGATAAGTGATGGAAAGATCAATTCCAAAGAAGTTCTATTTGTAGTTGGTTTGAAGCACAACTTAGTGAGTGTAAGTCAAATCTGTGAGAGAGGTCATGAAGTCATCTTTAAAAAGCAGGGTTGTGAAGTCAGAAAAGCACACAGTGGGAAGCTGATAGCTACTGGATCGAGGACTTCTAGAAATCTATATACTCTCTCAGAAACTTTAGAAGGATCATGCTTGATTGGACAGGAAGATGAAAATTGGCTGTGGCACAAGAGGCTCGGTCATATTAGCTTTGACAATCTGGTAAAAATAAGTTCAAAAAGAGCAGTAAGAGATATACCTACCATTGGCAAACCAGTAAATAGCATCTGTGCTTCATGCCAAAAAGGGAAGCAAACCAGATCCACATTTAAAGCAAAGGAATATTTCACCAGCAAACCGTTAGAGCTGATACATACTGATTTATGTGGACCCATGAGAACACAAAGCATAAATGGTGACAAATACTTTATGTTGTTCATAGATGACTACTCCAGAATGACATGGGTACTATTTTTAAAGCTTAAATCAGATGCCTTTGAGATGTTCAAGATTTTTAAAAAATAGGTTGAGAATCAGATTGGAAAAAGAATTAAATGCCTAAGATCAGACAGAGGAGGAGAGTTTATCTCAGAGGAGTTTGCAGAATACTATCAAAAATATGGGATTAGAAGACAGTTTTCAGTAGCAAGGACACCTCAGTAGAATGGTGTTGTTGAAAGGAAGAACAGGACTATGCAAGAAATGGCACGGACAATGTTGGCTGAGAACAAAATAGCTGACAGATTCTGGAAAGAGGCAGTACATACTGCAGTTTACATTCAAAATAGGTGCATGCTAAGAACACATGAAAGCAAAACACCGTATGAGCTGTGGTTCGGCAGAAAGGCAACAACAAGATATTTCAAAGTGTTCGGCAGCAAGTGCTACATCAAACGAACTGAAGATAATCTCGGTAAATTTGAAGATAGAGCTGACGAAGGTATTTTTCTTGGATACTCAACAAAAAGCAAAGCCTACACATGTTACAACAAGAGGCTAAAGAAAATTATGGAGAGTGCAGATGTTAAAGTTGATGAAGGTAGAGATCGAGAAACTACTTATCAAGAAAACTACCCTATTTATGAAGAAGTCATTGAAGGAGATGAAGAAATAGAAACAGAAGAAAATCAAAAAATTGACCCAGTTGATTTAAGAATTGACTTAGAAGAAGAAGAGAACAAGAAATTCAAAACAGGCAGCTGGCAGAAAAATCATCCCAGAGAACAGATTATTGGGGACCCAACAGTTGGTATTCAGACAAGAAGAGCAGTAATACGGAACTACTCTTTATTATCCAGCATTGAACCCAAAAATATTGTTGAAGCAAGCACAGATGAAAGTTGGATGAAGGCAATTAATGAAGAACTAGATCAGATTGAGAAAAACAAAACTTGGGAATTAGTACCACGACCGACAAATAAAAACATAATCGGTACTAAATGGATTTTTTGAAATAAATTAAATGAAGATGGACAGGTTGTCAGAAATAAGGCAAGATTGGTCTATAAAGGCTATGCTCAGGTTGAAGGCATTGATTTTGAGGAAACCTTTGCACCGGTAGCAGGACTAGAAGCAATCAGAATGTTTCGGCTTTAGCAGTCCATAAAAATTTCAAAGTATATTAAATGGACGTAAAATCAGCATTTTTGAATGGAAAAGCTGGAAGAAGAGGTTTACATTGAACAACCAGATGGCTTCCAACTCGGTGACAATCCTGATTTTGTTTGCAGGTTAAAGAAAGCATTGTATGGTCTGAAACAGGCACCCAGAGCATGGTATGCAAGGCTGGATAACTATCTTATTAAACAAGGGTTCAAGAAAGGTTTGGTGGACAACAATCTATATGTTAAAATAGAAAATGGCAATCTTATTGTCCTTGTTGTTTATGTAGATGATATCATTTTTGGTAGCAGTCATGATAAATCTTGTAGAGACATAGCAAATAAAATGAAGACTGAATTTGAGATGTCAATGATTGGTGAACTTTCTTATTTCCTCGGACTGCAAGTCAATCAAAGTGAAAAGGGCATTTTTATCTCTCAAGTTAAATATGTGAAAGAAATGCTGAAAAAGTTCACAATGGAGGATAGTAAACCTGTCAGCACTCCCATGACAACAGGTTGCAAGTTGAGCAAGGATGACAAATCTCCAGATGTAGATCAAACCATGTACAGGTCTATGATTGGAAGCCTGCTGTATTTGATAGCCACTAGACCAGATATATTACAGGCAGTATGCATGGTAGCAAGATTTCAGGCTAGTCCCAAAGAGACTCATGTGACAGTTGTAAAGAGGATTTTTAGGTACCTCAAGGGTACTATGGAGTATGGGTTGTGGTACCCAAAAGGTAAGGACTTCACTCTTATTGCATATTCGATGCAGATTGGGGAGGATGTATTGATGACAGAAAGAGTACCGGTGGAGGAGCATTTTATCTTGGAGACAGGCTGGTAGCATGGCACAACAAGAAACAAGAATCGGTCTCTCTATCCACAGTAGAGGCAGAATACATTGCAGCAACAACATGTTGTACACGAATATTATGGATGAGACAAACACTGAAAGATCTTGGTATTCACTTCAAAGAGCCAATTTCAGTTAAATGTGATAACACCAGTGCTATAAACATATCAAAGAATCCGGTTATGCATTCTCGAACCAAACATATTGCAATCCGGTATCACTTCTTGAAGGATAAAGTTGTAGAAGGTGAGGTCAAATTGGATTTTGTTCCAACTACAGAGCAAGTAGCAGATATATTCACAAAACCATTGCCCAAGGAAGTTTTTGAGTACCTTCGGAGTAAGTTGGGAGTAGTCACATTTCCAAAGAACTGACTATCAATTGGGATCACATTCTCAAGGGGAGTATTTATGCCTATGTTTATAGTTTTGCTCATATTCATGATTTTTGCTAACTATAACAATGTGTATCTGAGAATGTTGTGCATAGACTCAGGGGGAGTCTGCAGTAGCCCTTTGGTATTATTGTCAAAGGGGGAGAAGAATTACAGGAGAGTGCATGAGTGTTGCCAACAATTCCAAAGGGGGAGATTGTTGAGCAAGGTGCAACAAAAGTATTGTCATTGTTGTCAACACAGACAGATAGATCAGTTGATGCAGTTGAAGCAGTGGACAGGAGTTCAGAGGTCAGTCAGATCATGTACAGTGAAATTCTAGGAAAACAGAAGTGACCCAGATTCAAAAAATCAAAGAAAAAGACAAGTAAGAAAACTGTCGTGATATCGCGACATGTTTTCTATCGCGATATCGCGACAGGTTGAGAAGTAAGAAGGCAGAAAGAAAAACGTCACGATTTCATGACATATCGAAGGAGAGAGAAGGCGCAAGCAAAATTGTCATGATTTCATGACATGGACGAGGAGAGAGAAGGCGCAAACAAAACTGTCATGATTTCGTGACATGTTGCAGGCAAAGAAGCCAAGTGGAAAAACTATCATGATTTCATGACATGTTGGAAGCAAAGAAGGCAAGTAAGAAAGTTGTCGCGATTTCGTGACATGTTTAGAAAGTGCAAGGAAAGTTATCATGATTTCGTGACATGTTTAGAAAGCACAAGGAAAGCTGTCACGATTTCATGACATGTTGGCAGAGAAGAAAGCAAGTAGAAAAACTGTCACGATTTCATGACATGTTTGGAGAAGAAGCTAAGGAAACTATCACGATTTCTGACATGTTCGAGAAGAAGCGCTTGTAAGAAAAACTGTCACGATTTCATGACATGTTCGAGAAGAAGCGCTTAAGGAAAAGTGTCGTGATTTCGTGACAAGTTCCAAGAAGAAGCGCTAAGGAGAAAAAGTGTCACGATTTCGTGACAAGTTGCAAGAAGAAGCGCTAAGGAGAAAAAGTGTCGCGATTTTTCATGACAAGTTGCAAGAAGAGAAGCGCTAAGGAGAAAAAGTGTCACGATTTCATGACAAGTTGCAAGAAGAAGCACCAAGGAGAAAAAGTGTCACGATTTCACGACATGTCGGGTTTTCGCGACTCGACGGGAAGAAAAGCGCCAAGGAGAAAAAGTGTCACGATTTCGTGACATAATGCAAGAGAGAGAGTCTGATAGAGAAAGGTGTCACGATTTCATGACATGTGTTTTCACTGGCCAAAGACAGAAAAGGCACAAGGCAGTGAAAGTGTCACGATTTCGTGACATGTTTCATTTTCACGGGCGAAAGGCAGAAAAGGCACAAGGCAGAGAAAGATGTCACGATTTCATGACATGTTTCATTTTTCGTGGGCAGAAGGCAGAAAAGGCACAAGGCAGAGAAAGATGTCACGATTTCGTGACATGTTCCATTTTTGCTAGGTTGAAGCCAAGAAGAGTAGCGAGAAGGTGAAAGTGTCACGATTTCATGACATGTCTAGTTTTCACGGTTGCAAGCGAAGAAGTGAACAAGGAGGCCGAGAATGTCATGATTTCATGACATGCTGTATTTTCATGGGTAAAAGGCGAGAAGGGCAGAAAGAGACAGAAGTGTCACGATTTCGTGACAGGTCGCTACAACATGATAACAGACAGTTAACTGGAACAGAACTACAGTTAAAGGGGCAGTGGTAGAGGAAAAGTAGGGAGCCAAATTAAGAAGAGTTAACTGGAGTCTGTGCGACAGTTACAAGTGTAGTGACAGTTAGAAATCATGCAGCTTTTTTGAAAAACAGTCGCATAAGTAGAATTGAAAAAGGCATGCACGGATAGAAAAAGAATTCGAACAGTCGCATAGGTAGAATTGAAAAAGGCATGCACGGATAGAAAAAGAATTCTAACAGTCGCATAAGTAGAATCGAAAAATGCATGCACGCATAGAAAAGAACTCGAACAGTCATGGCCAAGAAGACGAACAGTCATAGTAAAGGTATTTGTTGCATGTAATGTGTTCGACGAAATGCCCTTTATATATATTCGAAAGGAGTTACAGAAAAAGCAGTTACAGTTGACAAGTGGCAGAAAAGAATATTAATAGACTGCATGCGGGATTGCAAAAGCGATAGAAGACGAATAGTCTCAAGGTGAAAAAGGAATATAAAAGGACAGTCGCAAATAGATTAGAGTTGTTGTTGAATGTGTGAAAGTGCTGTCGAAAGAGGGTGAGAAGAGTGTTGTAAGAGAGTGACAAGCTGAGCAGTGAGTATTTACTGTGTTTTGATAAATTGGAGACCAGTCAGGGTCTTGTAAAAGTGAAGGCATTTGTATGTCATTGTTATAACTTTCAAAACTGTGATCCAAGTTGGTGCTTGGATAGGGGTTGGTGCTCCTTTCTGTAGGTGCGGATAAATCGGGGGTTGGTGCTCCTTCCGAGTGGGTCCTTGGTAAACAGATTGTAAAATTGGTGTTTTGCAAAGGCTGGATTTGGACCGTAGTCCAAGCAGTCATTCTTGAGGAGTAGCCAAATTGGTGAACCTCGTTACATTGTGTGTTGTGGTGTGCTCTCTTGTGATTATTGCTTTATCTATTTTCTAGTTCTCTTTGCTTCAGTTTTAAGAATTGTAGATCAGATTTTTAGCTACACTGATTCACCCCCCCTCTCAGTGTCATTGTGAGAATATCATATTCTTCCAAAATTTAAACTTTTGAGCTTATATTTTAGATTTATAAGGTTAAAGTTTGAAATTGGCCATAATGTTTGTCTAAAAAAAATTGGAGACTTCCAAGGTCTCGATTTGAGGCTTTATTCAAGGACATAATGGTGGCTTTCTTCTCCACCTCTTTGCTTGTAATGGTGGCTTCTTTTGGCCATGAAAGTGCTAAATTATTTTTTAGTTTTTGTGCTTTTAACAACACAAACTAAATTGAATCCCTTAAAAAATGAGCTCTGGCAATTTTTTTCTCTGAACTAGGGTTTCTGGATTTTCGAAAAATCTCTGGTTTCTGTTGGTTTGCAGAAGTGTCTTTGGGGTACGGTGGATCTGAAGGTTCGATCGGTGCCCCAGGAGGGTCCAATGGGGACTTCTCCGGCTCCTTTTCCAGGAAGTACCAGTTCTTACGCTGATTTGTTTAAAGAAGATTCTCCTCCGAAGAATGCCGAAGCCCAAAATATGGCATATAAAAAGCTCTTCACGACTGCTGGGACTAGGTCTTCAGCACGTCGTGTGAATGGTTGTTTGCCGCAGGCCGAATCCAAGCCAAAAATCATCATTGAGCCCAGCATGGTTGAAGAGTCAGTCCTCTATAGAGCTAACCATGATTTAATCTGCAAGTTCATGGGTATTCGCCCTTCCCTGAGCTTTCTGCATTCTTGGATCCGCCAGAACTGGGAGCCCCACGGTGAGTATTCATTGTGGTTTATTAGTAATGGTTATTTTATTGTCAGCTTCTCGGCTCTGGCCGATAGAAATAAGGCCTTCGAGTCGAAGAAGAAAAACCATGGCCCGGCAGGGCTATTTGTTCAACCATGGAGGGTAGGATTCGATCCTCGTGTTGAACCTACTGCTGTCCCAGTGTGGATTCGACTTTATGCTCTTCCAATGGAATTATGGGGTGAGCAGGTATTGGCAATGATTGGCAATTCGATTGGTAGACATCTGGGTGTTGCCAGAGACACTATTGAAGGGAGCATGGCGGTGTATGCTCGAATATGTGTGGAGATGGATCTCAGCCAGCCTTTGCCGACAGAGTTGGAAATTGAATTGGCAGGTCTTTCCTGGATTCAAAAACTGGACTATGAGGCCCTACCCTTCAGATGTAGGGTTTGTCACAAGCATGGACATTTGGCCCATTTCTGTCCTATTAATATGAATGCCAATATGGAGGCCCCTTCAGGAATGCCAAACCTGCCTAAAGAGGATAAGGCTGCACCTAATAAAGATCCTATTAGCATCGGTCAGGGCCAGGAAGCTCAGAGAGAGGGTTTTGAACAACCCAGAAGAAAAATACGGACAAAGAAAAAGGAGGGAAAGGAGCAATCTCATCTCAGGCCTGCCAATAGGTATGAGATTTTTAAGTCATTGGTTGATGAAGAGGATCAATCTATGGAGGGCTTGGAGGGTTTCAAGGAAACTTCTTTTGCTCCAGGGCAACTCCCCCTCTCTTCTTCTCCCGTCATACAGTAGGTAGTTGATCCCTCTGAGGTATCACAACCAGTGTGTTCTGGTGCCTTAGTAGTCCATAACCAAGAGCAGATAGTATCTCAGGATGTTCACATGGGGATAGCAGAGAAGAACAGGGAAAGGCCATCTTTGGGGATAACCCAGGTAGAAAAAAGATTAAAAAATAGCAATTCTCAGGGAGCAGGTAGAAGATCCAATAAGGAGCTGCTAGCAGCCCAGGGAGACAAATTGATCATGGGAGGATCGGTGAGGACAATTGACTCTTATTGCTCCCAGGGTAACCCATGATTATACAATCTTGGAATGTAAGGGGTTTAAACAACAGAACCCATCAATCTGTTGTTCGAAGATTATTAGAGAATAGCAATACTGATTTTTTGCTTCTACAAGAGACTAAGATGTCTTTGGATCTTATGTCAAAAATAGTCAACAAAATTTGGAGGGGTGCTGGTCATATGGATGTGGCTGCCCAAGGTGCCTCAGGGGGGATTGTTACTCTGTGGAACTCTCTGGAATGGTCTGCAATAGAACACCTTGCCTGGAGGGGTGTTCTCACTTCTCTTTTTAGGAATAATGTCTCTGCGAAATTCGTTCTAATCACTAACTTTTATGGATCTCAAAACCTAGAGGGTCAGAGGCGGCAGTGGAAGGTTGTGCATGACATGCGAGCATCAAGGGAAGATCTAGACTGGATTATAGCGGGGGACTTTAACGCTAAATTATCTTCTAGAGACCAGGAAGGGGGATCACCTCTTTTGGATCCAGGGGACCGTTTCATGATTGCTCAAGTCCAGGCTTTGCACTTAGTGGACATTAAATGTCCTGGCAATAACTTCACTTGGACTAATAAAAGGCGGGAGCCACATAGTAGGAAGGTGAAGCTAGATCGCTTTCTGCTTTCAGAGGAGGCGTTTGTAAAATGGAATATCAATTTTTAGATTTTAGCAGGCCCTATTTCTGATCACTGTCCTATTCTGTTGGAAGGCGGGACTAGGATGGGGCACCATCACAAACCTTTCAGATTTGAGAATTTTTGGCTTCAGAAAGAAGAACTTCGGGAGAAAATCCCACAGTGGTGGGAAGAAGGCCGCCCAGCTTATGGGAGAGCAATGTTCAGAATCCACAAACAACTTCAATATGTCAAAACTCAGTTGAAGTATTGGAGGCGTTCTAATAAAACTAACTTCCAGGCCCAAAGAGCTCCGTTGGTGGCCCACTGGGATGAGGTCCAAAAATAGTTTAGAGAAGGAGTAATAACTGACCAGCTCAAAGTTGAGGATGATGCCTTGCGTACAGCGGTTGAGGACATTGACAACCAGGAGGAGATCTATTGGAAGCAGAGAGCAAGAACCTCCTGGTTATTAGAAGGGGATAGAAATACAAAATTCTTTCATCGGACTGCTTGTGCTCGAAGGCAGATGAATAAGATGGAGGTCCTTCAAGATGAGAACGGTCATTCCTTTGATACTCTTCCAGGTATACATTCCCATGCTATGGATTATTTTTCTAAGCTTTTTAAGGAAAGTGTGGTTCAAGATGTAGAGGCCCAAAATGAAGTTATTTTTGTCATACCTGCTATTATTTCGGAGGATGAAAATCAGGCCCTCCTCAAACCCATTGATAGGGATGAATTGAAAACTGTGGTCTTTGGAATGAGCACTGGTAAAACTCCTGGTCCAGATGGCTTCCCAATTGAGTTCTTTCAGGATTTTTGGGACTGCTTAGAGGAAGATGTAAGGGTTGTTGTTGAAGAGTCCAGAGAAAATAAGAGAATGCTTAAAGCTATAAACCACACGTTCATTACCTTGATTCCAAAAGGGGAGGAGGGGGTTCATATTTTAGATTATAGGCCTATTGCCTTATGTAATGTGTTGTACAAAATAATCACAAAGGTAATGGTTGAGCGCCTAAAACCTCTTCTTCACAACATTATCTCCTCTGAGCAAGGGGGCTTTGTTGAGGGATGGCAGATTCTGGATGGGGTGGTTGTGGCCCAGGAAGCAATCCATTCAATGCACACTTCTGGTAATAAAGGGATGTTCATTAAATTGGACATGTCAAAGGCTTATGACAGGGTTGAATGGAGTTTCCTGGCTAAAATGATGGCAGCCTTCGGCTTCTCTCAAGGCTGGATTGAGTGGATCATGAGTTGTGTCTCTTCCCCGACTTACTCTGTGCTTATCAAGGGCCTTCCTTCGCAACCTTTTGGAGCTTCTCGAGGTCTGCGCCAGGGGGATCCCTGTTCCCCTTATCTTTTTCTCATTATGGCTGAAGGTCTTGGCAGACTTTTCTTGAGGAGAAGACAGCAAGGCAGATTATTGGGTATTAGGGTGGGGGATGAAGTTTTATCGCACCTACAGTTTGTGGATGACACTGGTTTGATGGGAGTGGCCAGCATCAGGGAAGCAAGAATGATTAGGGATACTCTTGATGTCTATCTCAGGGCTACTCAACAGGTCATTAATGACAGGAAATCCAAAGTGGTCTTTTTTAATCTGGAGCAAAGGCTTCAGAACAGAATTTTAGAAATCCTGGGATTCACTAGGACTTCTCTCCCTGTGGTTTACTTGGGGATCCCCTTGCATTTCAAGAAGCTGAAATTAGACACTTGGAGGAATTTTTTGGAGTGTATCAAGGACAGAATTAATCACTGGTCTCACAAGTGGTTAAGTTATGGTGGCAGATTAACGTTCTTACAGTCAGTCATTCAAGCCATGCCAATCTACAAATTTTCTATCCTGGCTGCCCCGCTTACAATATGGAAAGAGTTGGACAGGATGGCTAGGAAGTTTTTGTGGGAAGGAGCTAAGGGAGAGAGAAAGTGGGCCTTAGTGGGCTGGGATAAAGTCACCCAGCCCAAGGTAAAAGGTGGGTTGGGACTGAGAGGATCCAAGTTAAATAATCAAGCCTTGGCTGGAAAGTTGTACTGGAGGTGGATTTCCCAACCAACTTCCTTATTCGATAGAATCCTAACTAGTAAATATTTGGGTCAAGTTAACCCCAATGAGGTGGGCCGTTTCCCTCTGGATGGTACTGGATCCTTAGTGTGGCAGGCTCTCAAGCTAGGATCTCAGGTTATTAAAGACCAATTGTTTTGGAAAGTGGGGAGAGGGGAGAAGGCTCGTTTTTGGACCGATTCATGGGATCAGTACCCACCCATCATTGTTGAATTCCCCGAGTTACTTCCAATAAAATCTGCCATAGAAACCAAGGGTTGGGTCCAAATTGAAAGTTATTTCAACACTACTCAGCTGGGGGAGTATAAGTTTAAGAAGTTTAAGAGGTTGGAGGAGTGGCCAATTCTAATCCCCTCGGAGTTGGCACCCATCTTGACCAAAATCTTGACAGAAAGGTTTCTCATAGGGAGAGACGAGGAGGATGAATTAGCTTGGGGCTATGGGAGCCTTGGTGTTTATACAGTGAAGGACGGTTATGACAAGATCCTCCCAGAGCCTCCCCCCCATTCTTATCCGGTTGAGGATTGGAGAAAGATTTGGCACCCCAAGGGTCGGCCGAAAGTAAACATTTTTGCCCGGCAGTTTATGCACAATGGTATTCTCACTTTTGACAATCTCAGATGTAGAGGAATCATCGGCCCTTCTCAATGTGTTTTATGCCACAAGAACGAGGAAACAGCTGATCACCTGATGTTTGAGTGCCCTTTCACGCGTCAGATTTGGAAGCGATGGTTCTCTCACTATAAAATCCAAGGTTAATGGTGACATGAATCGGTCTAATATTTGGGAAAGATGGAAGCGGGGTAGATTTAAATCCAAAGCTCTTCAAATTGGGTGGGAGCTTGGCTTATACTTCATTTGGTGGCAAGTGTGGTTGGAGAGAAATGCTAGAATTTTTAGAGAAACCTTTTCCTCGCTAGATGGAGTTTGGCAGGTCATCTGGAGCAAAGTCACAGAAACTGTTGCCGTCTACGCTAAAGAGGAAACTCAGGTTGGTCCTGGGCCAATGGAAGAGGGAGTTGAAAAGCAAGAGGGACAGGACAGTGCCAGTTGGAAACCGCCCCCACAAGGCTGGATTAAAATCAATACTGATGGTGCTGCAAAGGGCAATCCGGGTAGTGCCAAAATTGGCGTGGTCTACCGAAATCATGAGGGATCAGTGCTCTATTGGGAACTACAGGGCTTGGGTAGAGCCACAAATAATGAAGCAGAAGCCATTGCTATCAAATCTGCTTCTATTTGGGCAGTCACCCAGGGCCACAGGAGGATAATTCTTGAATCTGATTCTCAAATTCTGGTTGGAGCTCTAGACTGCATGAGGAACTTTGCATTGAAAGCTTGGAGGTTGAGGATTCTGGTCTCTCAAATCAAGGAATTATGGAGGGAATTAGATGATGTGATTCCAGTTTATGTGAGCAGAGATTTAAACAAAGCGACCGATTTCCTGGCTAAGATGGGTGCTGAGAAAGAGGTAGGGGTGCAGCTGCACAGTGACATGCCTATTGAAGATGAGGTGATTAGGCAGGGCCTTGAAAGATCCTTGAGACAATGATCAAAGAAAAAGCTAAGGGTGGTTTTTGTCATGATTTCGTGACCTGTCGCGCCATCGCGGCCATTGGAGGTAAGTTGTCACGATATCGCGACGTGTTGCGCCGTCGCGGCCACTGGAGGAAAGCTGTCACGAAATCGTGACATGTTGCGTCATCGCAACCGTTGGAGGAAAGTTGTCGCGATATCATGACATGTTGTGCCATCGTGGTCACTGGAGGAAAGTTGTCACGATATCGTGACATGTTGCGCCGTCGTGGTCGTTGGAGGAAAGTTGTCGCGATATCGTGACATGTTGCGCCGTCGTAGCTGCTGGAGAAAAGTTGTCGCGATATCGTGACATGTTGCATCGTCACGGCCGTTGTGGGAAAGTTGTCGCGATATCGTGACATGTTGCACTGGCATGGCCGCTGGAGGAAAGTTGTCGCGATATCGTGACATGTTGCGCCATCGCAGTCGCTGGAGAAAAGTTGTCGCGATATCGCGACATGTTACGCCGTCGTGGCCGCTGTGGGAAAGTTGTCGCGATATCGTGACATGTTGCGTCATCGCGGCCAAGGGAGGAAAGTTGTCGCGATATCGTGACATGTTGCGCCGTCACGGCCGCTGGAGGAATTGGTCGCGATATCGTGACATGTTGCGCCGTCGCGGCCAAGGGAGGAAAGTTGTCGCGATATCGCGACATGTTGCGCCGTCGCGGCCGCTGGAGGAAAGTTGTCGTGATTTCGCGACGTGTTGCGCCGTCGCGGCCATTGGAGGAAAGTTGTCACGATATCGCGACATGTTGCTTCATCGCGGCCAAGAGAGGAAAGTTGTCGCGATTTCGTGACATGTTGCTCCGTCGCGGCCAAAGGTGGAAAGGTGTCGCGATTTCGCGACCTGTTGCTCCGTCGCGGCCAAGGGAGGATTGTTGTCGCGATTTCGCGACAGGTTGACTTTTTGCGGCCAAGGGAGGATTGTTGTCGCGATTTCGCGACAGGTTGACTTTTTGCGGTCAGAGGAGTCTTGTGTCGCGATTTCGTGACTTGCAGCTTTTTCGCGGCCAAAGGTGAAGTTGGTGTTTGCTGCGCGATTTCGCGACCAGTTGTTGTAACAGATCAATCAGCTCCCTCAGCTAGCTTGGTATTGGTTCAAGAGATTTGGCTCCATTGCAAATCTTCCTCTTCTCTTGTAATCATGTGCTTTCATTGTTTTCGGCTGGGATGTGTCTACTCCCAATTGTAATTGATCTTTGTTTTAATACAAGTTTTTTTCAATTTTTTCAAAAAAAAAACCTAGTAAAATCTGAGAATTTGTACTTTCCATATACCCCGTATGAGCCAAACACTTGTTTAAATTAAAAAACCTTGTTACACAGAGCACAACAAGAAGTCCACGAAAACACCAAAACATGTTATAAATCTTAGAAATTGCCTTTTGCATGATCATTTTTTTTTTTTTTTTTGATATATAGAAGAGGGCTAATAGACAATGGAGTGGTTACATTATAGTAATTCTAAAGTATGTAGTGTTGTTGCTAATAAGATTATACTATTTTGTATTATTAAATTTTGTTCGATATTTGTATAGTGTTAAACTATTACTTTGCAAATAATCAGTATATTTTTAAAGTTTGAATTTAAATTTTTTCTTCGTAAGTGTTTAACATGCCTCTAAAGTTTAAATTTAAATCTTTTCTTAATAAAACAATTATGAATCTAACTAAATAAAAACTAAATTTAAAAATAAATTATAAAAAGCCAAAAATAAAGATTAATTTAAGTTATAAGAGAACAAATTACAAAGGCCGAAAATAAAGGTTAGGAAAAAAAAAACATTACGAGAATTTCATATAATTTGTGTTTAAATAATTTGTTTATTTTTTATATTGTTTAAAAATTATATATTAATTAGATTGTGAAGGTTAGGTGGATTGGTAAGAAGTAGACCCAGGATCAAACCTTGCCGGCATGCTCAATCTAGGGCAAAGGTAATAGTGTGACTTGAGTGTTATTTGAGTTGGCTGAGTATGCACCAGTTTGATGATGATGGTACAAACCCAAGCCACGTGGGGTCTCCCTCACTCACTATCTTGCATACTGAGGAGATAGGGGTTTTAGTGGTAGTACCATGATTTGATGCTATTATTGGAATCAATATTACTTGACTCTATGATCAAGTATTCAAAATATATATATATTAAAAAAGAAAAAAAAAATATATATATATATATATATATATATATATATATATATATATATATATATATATTAACAAGTTTATTTGTACATGTATTTATAAATTTAAATCTAAATTTTTTAAAATATGAAACCTAAACCATTACAATTTTCTATGTTTAATAAAATATTTTAAATATACACTTGCAACTTAAAATGTTTATATCACTACCTAAACCTTTGTTTTTAGTTATTAACCCACGCAACCTGTCAGTTAGCCTCTACCTCTAACCTGAATTTTTTAATTTATTCCGTAGCAGGCCAGTCGGTCTCTACCTAAAACCTTTGTTCTTATTATTTAGTTTTCAAGACATATATTTAGACAAAATCAAAGGCGAGATTGGACGTATCCTACCCTGCAGATCCGGGTCCCCAACACTGAACTTGATATTCACATTACCAGACGCTGAACACTCCTAGCCCACATACACCGTAGACAAAGTTGTTTGAGGTGATCTGGCATGGACGAAAATGCAGGAAAGTTGCAGGTGCTAGGTGCCTTCAGCATCGTTGGGGAGGTGATCCGAATCATGCTTTTTTGCCCTAAGCTCTTGGGAACCATCACCTTCGCTTTCATTATTCAGCTTTCTGCTGCGACTCTGGCTTACACTTTGATCTCACTGCCTCCTCTTCTTCGTACCCTTTTAAATTTACAAAGTGAGGAGGGCATCAAGCAACTGCAGATCTTGAGCGAAATGTTCCCCCAGTTGACAAACTATTTAGTAATTGATGTTTGTTGCACAGCTTTGATTTATGCCTTATCTTTGCTATTCACGGCGGCCGTGGCGTACACCGTAGCCTTCGTTCACATGGACAACCAGTTGCCGTCCTTCGCACGGATTATGAAAATCGTTCCTACAGTATGGAAATGCGCGGTCATAAATTCCTCGCGTATTTTCATTATTGTTTTAGAGATGTTAACTGCTTATGCTTTGGCCATGTTGTTACTGACCTGGGGCTTCCTCTGGGTAACTGTAACGTATATGGAGGAACTCGATGTTGGGATGATAGCTGTTTGCGTAGTTTTCGTCCGCTCGGAGGTGTATTTGATATTAGTTTGGCAGGTAGCCATTGTGGTCTCGAGTTTGGAGGATTATCACGCGTTGGAAGCGATGCAGAAGATCCACAGTCTAATAAGAGGAAAGCCTTTTACTGCGTGGTTGCTCATTTTATATTACTTGGCCATTAAATGTCTTATTGGTTGTGCAGTGGTTATGGGGGACTGGTACCTGGTGAGCACGGCAGCGAGGTGCGCGTGTGGTACAGTCGTTGTAGTGGTGGAGAGTGTGGTTACGTTGATGTGGGCTTTGACGCTGAGCGTGGTTTATTTTGTGTGCAACTCTCATCAAGAGGAACGCGTAGATAAGAACATTTTGTTTGTTCAGATGGAGGAGTTACATATTGAGGATCTGCCCATCAACACCAGCTACGTTCTGCAAATTCAGGTGTGGAATTATTGATTCTATAAAATTACTGAACAACGGTAAGATAAAATTAGTTTATCACAGGTCTATGTGATATTTTAACAAAATATATATTTTTTAATTTATTAGATGAAATATTATATGGTGATTATATTTTTTAATTGAGTATATATATGACAATAAATGGTATTATAGTTCGAAAATCATGTATATGGTTTCGAAAGATTTCAATGTAGTTCTCTTACCTACTAAAAATTTAACCAAACTCATATCATTTAATATGCCTTAATGAAATAAAGATGGAAATAAATTTTGTTGGAAATATGATTACCAGTTTCATTATAAGATATGAAGTTGGGTGTAATAGCACTTTTACAATAGGACACTGTAATCATTGAAATCCATATAAATAAATTACACTAAATGTACAAAATATACTTACGTTCCCTTAAACTTATTGAATGAGATACTCAATTAAATAGGTGATGGTTACATTTTGATGGGGATAAACATTTTAAGCAGGATCCTCCAATAGATGGAGATACAAGATATTTATAGATGGACATATAAGATATTGGTTGTGATTATTTAAAAATAAAATTTCCAATTTATTTATTTGTTTTTTTTTCTTTTTTAATATTTTTTTAAATAAGTTATATGTGATTTTTATTGAGGCTATTTTTATCAAAATACCAAACCAAAATATTATATTTTCTACAATATGCTATTTTATAATAATTTTTTATTTCGTTTTTCTTTTAAATATATTGTATTAGGACCACTCTTATGATGAGCATCATATTTTTAGATATTATTTGTAGATATTTTGCAAGAGAGGCAATAATAAGGCTCCAAACTTGGGCATGATTTTAAGATTTATTTAAAAAAAAAAAATATTCCTTTCAAGCCATAAATTCCAACAAATAATGGTAGGGCCAATCCTCCAAAGAATACATAATGTTTTAGCTTTGAAATAATTTATCCAACATTTTATCAACTCTTTCAATGTTGATGGAGCTACCCAATATAATTTCATGTCTTTTTAAATAATCCCAAATGATGTGAGCAAACAAGACAATGAAGAAGTAAATGGTACGTTGTTTCTAAATCCTTCTCACACAAGGCACATTCGAACGGTCCATAATATCCTCTTCTTTGTAGACTCTCTCATATAATAATCTTACTTTGAACTACCAACCAAAGAAATGTTGAGGCCTTAAGGAGAGTCTCTAATGACCAAAAGTTCTTCCAAGAAAAATCTTTGGGAGAAGGAAATTTTGATTGTTCTAAATCCCCATATTCCAACTTGACCAAGTATTCACTATCCTTTGATAAATTCTAAATCAATTCATCCTTTCATGTAAATATCGATAAATAAAACTCTTGAAGCATATTTTGAAGTTCATCTACAATTTATTTGAGTTCCTCTCCTTCAACCAAATAACTAAAAGATATCCATGATCTAGAGTTTTTGCTCATCTTTGACCTTTGGACCTTTACATGCTAGGCATGCTTGAGTCAATGGTTTCCATTTTGAGTTAGAGATAAGAGGATAAGGCTTCAACCAAGACTCAAACAAAAATTTGCATACTCCCCTCATTGACTAACCATCTGTATTTTTATTTATCAATTACAAAATCTCTAATATGAAGTTCCATGTTGATGATCCTTTGAGTAGAGTTATTTCCTAAAAAAATCCATTACATCAAGAGAACCTATATATTTTTGAAGTAATATTTTTTTCCAATTTTTTTCTTTATCTCTAAATAATCTTTACCCAAGCTTTGCTCCTAATGCCAAATTCATAAGTATGCAATTTTGAAAGCCTACTCCTCCAATATTATTTCCTTTTCAAACCCTATCCCACTTACAAAGAGGAAGCCTAAATCTTTTCTCACAACATTTTCATAGAAACTCTCTTTGAATTTTATCAATTTTTGATGCAATACCTAGTGGTAGTCTTGAAAGTGATATCATATAAATAGGAAAGGATTGCAATGTAGTCTTTATGAGTTGTAGTCTACCTGCCATGATTAAGAACTTACCTTTCCAACCTGCCAAGCAAGTTTTCATTCGATCCAAAAAGGAGATCCAAAGCTCCTTTTAATTTCCTTTATCATACAAAGGAATACCCAAGTAGGTTCATGGAAATTTTTCAATTTTAAATCCTATAATATTCATAATAATTTATTATAAATCTAGGGTAGTGTTAGTAAAAAAAAAAATAGATTGTGTAGTATTTACCAATTGTCTAGTAACCTTCTCATAGCATGATAATATTGATTTAAACTCCATGGCGTGACTAACTGAGGGATGACCCAAAATAAAAGTATCATCAACAAAATGAAAATGAGATCTGGAGGGATAATTTTTTGCAACTTGAATACCCTTGATTTTTCCTTCTATTTTTGCCTTTGAAAAGGCTCTCCCTAATGTTTCTTCCTAAATAATGAATAGATAAGGAGAAAACGGATCACCTTGACAAAGTACACAAGATGACTTGAAGTAACCAACAAGAGAACCATTGATAAAAATAGAAAATTTTGTAGTTCTATAACAATATTTAACCCACTCACACCAACTATAATCAAATTCAAACTTTCTAAGAATAGCACGTAGAAAATTCTAGGAAATCCTATCATATGCTTTTTTCATATCTAATTTCAAAAGCATACCTAGTTTTTTCATGGAATGAAGAGAATGTATGGCCTCTTGTGCAATTATTATACCATCAAGAATTTATTTACCATGAACAAAGCCACCTTGTTCCTCTAAGATAAGACACCCTAGAATACCCTTCAACCTATTTTCCATAATTTTTTAAATGATATTGTAAATCATATTACAAAGGCTTATTGGACAAAAATTATTTGTGTCGGCTTTCTTGTAAACCAAGGTAATAAAAGTAGCATTCACCTCACTTATTATAGCCTTTCTTTTTGGACCTCTTCAAATATAACTAGCATATTACTCTTCAATAAATCCCAAAAAAATTAAAATAAATTGTAGGAAATCCATTAGAGCCAGATGCCTTATAAGTATGGAAAGAGAAAACTACTTCATGGAGCTCCTCCATAGATATATTCTTCATAAAGCTTTCATTTTTATCCTAAGTGATAATTCATGGAATATTTTATAGAATTATTTCTTGTGCCTCCTTATCTTACCTAGAACATGATAAAATATTTTTAAAATAATCAATTGCTTCCTTCCTTATATCTTCTTCATCCTCAATATTTCTTCAATTTAGAGTTATAATATTTTGATATGACAAATAGAAAATTTTGTTTTTGTTGTAAAATGAAAAAATTGTATTTTTATCTCCTTCCTTGAGCCATTTCTCTCTAGATCTTTGGAACTAATATAAATCCTCCTTTTTCAATGTATTATGATAATCAGGAAGTAATTTTTTTTCTTTCTCATAAAAATCTTGATCCATTCCATTTATTTCTATTATCTCTTGCAAATTTTTGAGCTTGGATTCAAGTTCTTTCTTTTATTTAAAAATATTATTAGAAGATTTGGCATTCCCTATCTTCATTTGCTCTAAATATTTCAATTTTTGAACAAACATGTACATATATGATCCTTCAAATTTTTATTCATCCTACCATAACATAATCATCTGGAAAAAATCAAGGTCTTGGAGCCACATAGACTAGAAGTGAAACGACTTTGGATGACCATTATTAGGTAACTCACAAGTCAAAATAATGAGTTTGTGATATGATCCTACTCGCAATAGGTAACTCACAAGTCAAAAGAATGATTTTGTGATATGATACTACTGACAATAAAATATCTAACAAGATTGTATACTTTTTTTGCAACCATATATTGGATAACAAGAATCTATCAAGTCTTTCTACTATATATTTTTTCTAATGCATCTATTATCCCATATATTGAAATCTTGATGGGCTAACATCCCAAAGGTCATTTGAATTGACAAATGAAGAAAAATCTTGTATTGATTTAGACCATCCTAGAATGTCACTCTTCTTTTCCAAAGGAGATAGAAAATTATTAAAATCACCCCCAAGAATCCATAGATCACAATGAATCATCATTGTATTTGAAAAAAATATGCTAAGGTCCTTCCAATATATTTCATAAGGATTAACTATAGTTGGAGCATATACATTTATAATCCAAATTTGATGTTTTCCTCTTTCCTACAAAATAATCTAGAAATCCAATTACTTTTTGCTTCTAATAGTTGTCCATCCTATTTGCATTTGTCTCATATTATTGCAATACCACCTGAAGCTCCTCTAGAAGAAACTGCTTAACAATCACCTATCTTCTAAATATTCTTAAAAGCATCCTTACATTCCATACTACTTGATTTTGTTTCTTGTATTAAAATAAACTCAAGGATATAAAAACATATCAATTCCTTAATAACTCTTTTTTAGGGGTTTTATTCATATCCCTAATATTTCATTATATCATTTTTACCATCCACTTTTTATTTTTATTAGTGGGCTTAGCTCCACTTCTTGTTAACACATGTGATATTTTTATTTGGATTCCTAGATCAATATTCTTTTGAGTTTCTTTTTCTCTTTGGTCCTCCTTTGATGGCCTTCCTCTCCTTCTTCCATTCCCTCCAACGCTCTCATATTCATAAATATCTTCTATTATTTCATATTATTCATAGTGATACCTATCTTCTAAATATTTATGATGCTCTAAGGATTTGAAAGTGCAAGGAATAAGGAATAACCTCATTAAAAATTTCTTTTCTATATTGCCCTGAAAAGTCTAAATTGCATAAATGATCCTCCATAGTCATTACTTTCTTATGTTGGTTTGGAAATCCTAAATTTCCTTGGATATCCTCCATACGATTTTCTTTACTATACTCCTCTTGAAATCCTAAAGTGTAAGAAATACAGTTTGTACTACTTTAATTTTTATTGTAAAGAGATTTTTTTAAGCTACTTGAGGATAATAAAGGTGATTTATCTAAATTGATCTTGACCTGCTTCAAATTTTCTTTAAAATTCATCTCCCCATCTTTGTTTTAAAATTTCCCTTCCTCTCTTCCTTTGCATTTGTAGCTCCTTCCATATTTGAACTTGTGCATTGTACATCCTTATCCCCAATATCATGTTTTTCTTCTAATGGTTGGTTTGACCTAGATTTTTCTATGATATGATCTCCTTGTTTCAAATTTAATCTATCTGCATGCCCAAAATTTCCATATCTTCCTCCATTTTCACTTTTAAGTCTTTTGCCATGTGCCCAGTTTCATGATATTTACAACATTGGAATGTAATGTTTTCATAATCCACTTGTTGATCTCATTCTCTTGATTCAGATTTAATACTAATAAATTGTAATAAAGGTTTAGAAATATCCATGGTAACACATATTCAAGTGTATATAGCATACCTTCTCTCCTTAGTATTTTGTCATTCACCTAAAGTATTTATAATATTCTTCAAAACCTTATTATTTATGTGTTGATAGGGAAATCCAAAAAGCCTAGTCCATACTAGAAGTATTTTAAAAAAATTTGCATCCAAAAACAAATTCTCACTCCAAGGTCTTAAATACAATTCATCCTTACCCCTAAAGCACATGCCTCCATCCATTATTTTATCCCTTATTTTTGAACTGGATAAAATAATGAGGAAAAATCCTTTTGGAAGAAAAGTTATGGAGTAATTTAAACTCAATCCTCACTTCTACTTGATCCAATTTTGAATCTTAAAAAAACCTAGCCAATATCCATGAAACTTACATATTAGCCCTTTGGTTTTAAGAACCATTATATCATGCTCAATCATCTCGTACTTGATAATCACTTCTAGTGTAGAATCTTCCACCTAGATTGGGTTAGCCATAGATTCACTCTTCCTCTTATTTCTAGCTAGGGTATCCATACTTCCAACTTGATCATTCATAATTTTAGTAAATACTTTCACAAATGAATTTCTTTCCACATTACCTAGAATTTCTTCAAATGAATCCTTTAAATTCTCCTAAGATCTAGAACAAGAAGTGGAACTTGTTTCTTGATAATACTTTGCTTTCTACTTTCTACATCCCTTCTCACACTTCCTCCTCACTCTTGGCTAGTACTCACATTCACTTTTGGTTGCACTCACTCCAATATCGTGCTCGCACTCACTTCCAGTTGCACTCACTCTTGTCTTACGCTCACACTCACTTCTAGCTGCACTCACTCTCATCTCATGCTCACACTCACTCTCAGTTTATACATGCACTCTAGTTGCACTCACTCCTGGTTCACACTCGCACTTTGATTGCACTCACTTTTGACTAATATTTTTAAATAATTGTTATTCTATATTAATTGTTTTTTTATTTATATTTTCAATCATTTTTTCCTTTTTATCCTACTTTTATAAATGTATGAAAAATAAGAATTAAAATATTTCAATTTTTCCCTTGATATTTATTTTGGTTAATACTACATAAATCATATGGGTTCCAAAAACTTCACCTGATTAGGTACCCATTTATAGAGAGGATATGACTCTTTACGTTCTTGAGACACATCATGGTTGATGAAAACTTTTGTACTATAGTATCAATTACAAGCAAGAGGTTTATGGGTTATCCAAAACCATTGCATGATGCCTCTGTTTTCATGAATCCATCACCCATGAAAATCACTCAATCAAGTAACTAAGATCCTTTCCAAGGAAAATGGAGTACTTCAACTTCACTATTCTTTCTTACATCAATATTTAAAGAATTATGAATTAATTTTTATTTTCCATTCATGTGGGAGAAAATATTTTTATGATGTACTCTAAAAATATTTCTTATAAGGTGCCATTTGAATGCATCCATCCACTCATAGTTGATATATCACATTCTATCTCTCTTTTTTAACATGTTTTCTCACTATGCTTTTTCAAACCACAAACTTTGCATGATACTTCTTCTTCACATGGTCTAGTCTTCTACAATAATTGCTATTATATTATTGTTGCTTAAATAGAATTTTTTTACTTGAATCTATCATTATATCACATGCCTCACAATTTGAAGACTCATTTTGCATGTGTGAGTCTCCTTTGAAAATCCAACTACTTCACTTGATTTTTATTCATATCCAAGGCCTTCATGCTTTGAACTCATGCATGTTTCCATTAGCTTTTAAAATTTTTGACAACTTTTACCAAAAACAATTTCTTCATATCCTATATTTCTTATCAAATTGGAAGCAATTTAGTGTACTTTTCAAAACATCTTGTGATATCATCATCTATTTGAGTTGTTTTCAATATGAGTGACACATTAAGCATCATGATTTCTATAAATATTTGAAACCTTATGAATATATATAACTTTCAAATAAACCAAGCATATTATTTCATTGGAAGAGTCAACCATATTTATCAAATCTATTGTATCATAAGTACAATCAGCCTTTAATTTATCATTCTCCTTAGCAAATAATGAAAATTAATCTTTCTTGTTTTTTAAATCATTACCAAGTCTCATTATCTTGTTATCCTTCAAAGAAGTAGTTTTTCTCAAAGCATCAATCCTTTCAATAAGCCACTAATTCAACAATTTGAACTTCTTATTTTCATAACCCAAATTATAGTTTATATTTTATAAAAAATAGAGCAATTCAAATTAATCATGATTAGGAAGCATAATAAACTTAAACTTTAAGAGGTTAGAATATTAAAAATATTGAAATTGAAATAAGATTTCATTCTAAATTTATAATAAAACAAACAAATCTTGTAAACTTCTTGTAAACTTCACTTCTTCAACACTTCATTCTACTTGACAAAAATATCTCCATTATGATATTGAGTCAATTTTACAAGCCCTAGACTAGATAATATACAAAAAGAAATATTTGAAGTTTATATCCACTAGTATGAACTTCACATAATTTCCACTATCTTTCCATGTTGTATACTAAATATCTAATACCATGTTAGAAATATAAACTTTATAGTAATATCATATAAAGCTTGATGCTTTAATATTATTCCAAAAGACTAAATATTCTAATTATATAAACTTTAGGTAATCATAATTTACATCATAAGATATGTAATCGACAATAATAGCACCTATAAAATAGAACACCTACACTAATGGAGATTGATGAAAATAGATTACATTGAATGAATACAGTACATTTATTTTTTTCATGCACTCATTGAATAAGATACTCCACTAAATGGAGATCTCTTAAATTTAATGGGGGTACACACTCTAAGTGGGATACACCAATTTATGGAGATACAACAAATTTATAACACTCTTAGAGTGTCAATAATAAATTGCTCACATCTATCTAAATATATAATTACAATGTTTTCATCCTTTTTTAATTTATGTTGCTCTATTTTCATTAGTGCTTTTTTTTAAATTATAGTGTTTTTTCTTTTGTATTATTTTTTAAATTTAGATGAAATAAACATTAAAATGTTCAAAGAACTATATTTAGTAGTTAGCTAAATTTTTGATCATTTGAAGGAAATTTTCTCTTAGAAAGAATCTTGAAAAAAATTAAGCATGAGAAATAAAATTTATATTGATGAATTAGTATGCAATGAGAGAACATGAAGTAGGTGAATACACTATATATTAATTCAAACTATTTATATTTTTTTCTTTTTTAAAAGCTAAATCTGGATTCTATTGGAGTCAATCCTTATGTGTGGCTTCTATTTGGGCCACTCTCATCAAAACATAACACATTACATTGCTCTCATTACATAATTATTAAGTTAATTAAACCATATCCAACATGCCTTTCATTCAATAATTTTATTTATTTGCCTTTCTATGAAAGATGTTCACCATATTTCTCAAACTACTAAATTTTTGCAATCAACTCAATGATATCATTTTTAAAGGAGATAAAATCTCACTTGTCTGTTTGCCTTTTAAATTTTAAGTTTTAACAAAATGAAAATCAACACCCCAAATTGCTAAAATATATACTACCCGATTTGCATGTTTATAAATATGTTGGCTATAACAACTTGTCAATTCCCTAATACCTCTTTTTCTAGGAGTCTTATTCATGCCGCTAATATTCCAAGATGTCTTTTTTATCACCTATTTTTAATTTTATTTGTGGACTTAGCCCTAGTTCTTGTTAGCACTTGCAATATTTGCTATTGTTTTCCATATCAATATCCATCTAATTTTCCTTTTCATTTTATTTCTTATTCTTAGATCTTCCTCTTTGTTTATTCCTACCAACTTTTTTATCTTGATCAATCTCTTCTATTTTTCATATTGTTTATAGTGAGACTTATCATCTATATATTTCTCTTTCTCTAAAGTATTTGGATTGAAAGGAATAACCTCAAAATTACTTTTTTCTTTATCTCACCTTGGAAACCCTAAAGTGCAAGGACACTTCTCCATTGAAATTACCTTCTTATGCTTCCCTAAAATATCTAAATTTATATGGATATTATCCATTAGACATCCTCATTTCTTTATTATCCTACTCTGGAAACCCTAAATTGTAATGGATAAGCTCTACACTACTTACATTTATATTACTAGGAGAGAATTATATACTACTTGAGGAAAAATAAGGTAATCTACCTAAAATAAACATGACCTCCTCTACCTCTTTTGTTTTGAAAATTTTCTCCACATCTTCCTTTGCATCTTTAATTCCTTCTAAATTTGAACTTGCACAATGTACTTTCTTATTCCTTATATCCTTCTTTGTTTCTTCTAATGGTCGATTCAAGTGAACTATGATAGCCTTTAAATATGATGTTGTAAATAGGATTTATTTTCCTATTTCCTTGGAGTAGAATATCCTTGATCTAATCCACATTTTACTACAATATAATTTTTTTCATATTGAATTTTATCTCATGATAAATTTTATTATCTTTCTTATCATTTTATTTTTGTTGTGGGCCAAACAAGACTAAATTCTTTCCTATTTTTGTCACTTTCCCATGCATTAATTATCAACCCAGGGAGCTTCATAAACTTGTGAAGGGTCTCACATAGGATCACTTACAATACCACTTTGAGATGAGTCCGCTAGCTCTACTATTGGGAGGTGTTTCAAAGGTTCTCAATAATTCATTCACTCCTCAATAAATTATGTATGAATAATTAAATATTCAGAAAGAAAACATTCATACGTGCATACTAATAACAAACCTATTGCAATCATAAAATAACAGTGCAAAAATAAACCTATGAAAGTATTAAGCTAATCTATAAAACACAAATAAAGAGAATAAATACTGCTTGGAGTGGGCCTAGGCTCCAGCAGCTTCCTTCCAGCTGAACACACGCTTAGGAACTCTTAGAAATTTATTATAATCACCAAGGAATTACAATGCTTCTTAACCTCTGTACTCCTCTCTATATTTTGTATTCTATCTTCGATATTTTGATGATCTTATCAGAGAGGTCTGCATGTGTTTATATAGCACACCCACAAATATTTTATTACAAGGTGGTTACAATAGTCGATCCATTCCATACTAAACTAAGACAGTATGGTAAATGTAATCAACATCTGCTAAAACTAGCATTCATTCCTAATGATGGCATGTTCTCTGATTGGTTCATGCTTCACCTAGCATAGGTAGGATGTTCTCATATGTTAGTGCAACTCCCAAATCAACTTACATGACGTAGAGTTGGAACTACACCAGTCAATGTTGCCCATATCGTGTTATCTGGTCAATGGGCAAAGAATAGAGGCACCTTCTCTATGAGGAATGTGCCTAAGTATATCAGGCATATTCTTTATACAGAAGGTGCCAACCTTCTGTTAGCACCTTCTTGGAAGAGGAAGGTGCTTGCCTTTTGTTGGTGCCTTCCTAGAAGAGGAAGGCGCTTGCCTTCTATTGGTGCCTTCATGGAAGAGGAAGGCACTTATCTCTTGTTGGCATCTTCCTGAAATAGGAAGGCGCCTACCTTTTTTTGGTTCCTTCTTTGAATAGGAAGGCACCTACTTACCATGCGTTAATTCTGAAAGAAAAAAAGTGCTAGGTCCATGAAAAAACCTTGAATGATCCAAATCTGAGTAAATCAACTACAATTCCACAAAAACACACTAAAACATACAAATTAGATAACACACATAATCTTATCAAATAATTACATAACCATTCATAAAAATATACAATTCCTATTATATAGCCGCATAATTATTAATGAAACTCATACAAAACATGAGCATTTCTGAGGCTCATCATCCCCCATGCCTAACATATGCCACACCCTCGTGACATCAAAACTGTAGGTAGCCTTGTTAATTCCATAATTTGGCCTCACCACTAGCAATTTGTGCCCCTTCTTCTTCATACTCGGGCACTAGGGAATGCCCTCTTTCTTCTATAAAATTGGATAGTGTCATTTTCCCGATGTCCTCTACTTCATTTGTAGGGCTATCCTTCGCTCACCCTACTTCGACAACAAAATCCTCCCACCTTTCCTGGCCATCATCTCCTTCTACATTGTTGTCCTTAGTATGGCACTGAGAGGGGGGATGAATCAGTGTGGCATTCCAAAACATGAATTAATAGCTCTAAAAACCATAGCAGTTAAAACTTATAAATAGATATAATAAGTACAGCAAGAGAACATCACACAACACAGATTTTTAACGAGGTTCACCAAAATGGCTACTCCTCAAAAAGAACGGCTGCTTGGACTACCATCCAAATCCAGCCTCTTGCAAAGCACCAACTTTACAATTTGTTTACCAGCACCAACTGGAAGGAGCACCAACCCCTTATTTATCTGCACCAACAGAAAGGAGCACCAACCCCTAATTTGCCAACACCAACTGGACTTCAATTTTGAATGAAAATGTTTGATAGATACCTTCGTTATTGCAAGACTCTAACTGGTCTACTTCACCTTTGCAATCTCTGCGCACTCTGCTCTTTCTTGCGCAATCACTTCACATAATCTGCTGCACTGCTACAGCCAAACTTTGCAATCAACTTTGCCCTTCGTGCTCTCTACACATTCTGCTTTCTCTGCTCACACGCTTTGCACACTCTGTGTCGTTCCACACTCTGCTCTCTATGTGCATTCACAATCGCACTTCGAACAACTCGACACAACTAGCTCACATTATGCACTTCGCTATCATCTCGTCGATTCTATGCTATCTACGCTTTTACGACCGCATATCGCACTTCAATATTCACATCGATCGATTTCCAAATCTCCAAATAGCCCCGCTTATATACTTGAGATTTCGAGATGAAAACCCTAATAGTAGTCGGCTGATTATGCAAATGCAAACCCTAATCTTGGTCGGTCGCAAACCCTAAACATTGGCTCGCATCGGTCTTTGTCGGCTCCAAAACCCTAATGAATGTCGGCTCCAAAACCCTAATCTGTGTTGGCCCAGATTTAACTCTGTCGGCTTCAACCGCCTCTCTGGTTCTATAGCTTTCCTCGTGAAACTACAACATGTCGCGATATCGCGACACCTTTTACATCCGTACGCCTTCTTGTCCTCGCTGTCACGAAATCGTGACACTTTTGGCCTTTGTTTGCTTTGCCACCGTTCTTGTCGTGAAATCGTGACACTTCTAACTTTCACTGACGTCATCCTCACTCTTGTCATGAAATCGTGACCCTTTTTGCTTCTAGGCCTTCTTCTCCGTTTTTGTCGCGAAATCATGACATTTCTGGCACCGTATAGTCTCTCTCCTCCTAGAGTCGCGAAACCGTGACATGTCATGAAAATGCGACATCTTCATCCTCCTCTAGCTTCTTCACTACCGTCCATCAAAATATCGTCGACACTTTTTGCATCCATACTTCATAGAATCTCAAAAACATGTCGCGAAATCGTGACATCTTTTGCCTTAGCGCTTTTCTTTGCCTATCACCTAGAAAATGAACATGTCGCGAAATCGTGACATCTTTTTCCTTAGCGCTTTTAAGAGAAATCTGACATCTTTCCATCCTATTCTCTCTTACTAGAAATCCCAACATGTAGCGAAATCGCTACACCTTTTCACTTCCTTTTCTCTTTCTCCAACATGTAGCGAAATCGCTACACTTCTCGACTTAGCTTCTTGCCTCGCAACATGTCACGAAATCGTGACAATTTTCTTTGCCTTTTCTCTCCTTTCATGTCGTGAAATCGTGACAATTTTCTTTGCCTTCTCTCTCCTCCGACATGTCGTGAAATCGTGACAATTTTCTTTGCGCCTTCTCTCTCCTCCGACATGTCACAAAATCATGATAGAAAACATGTCGCGATATCGCGATAGTTTTCTTACTTGTCTTTTTCTTTGATTTTCTGAATCTGGGTCACTTCTGTTTTCCTGGAATTTCACTTTACATGATCTGACTATCCTTTGAACTTCTGTCCTCTGCATCTGAATGACTCCTAAACTGTCTGTCCACTGCATCATTAGATCTAACTGCTTGTGTTGACAACAATGACAAACCTCTTGCAACACCTTGCTCAACAATCTCCCCCTTTGGAATTGTTGGCAACACCTATGTACATTCCTGTAACTCTTCTCCCCCTTTGTCAATAATACCAAAGGGCTGCTGCAGACTCCCCCTGAGTCCATACACACAATTCTCAAGCACAATTTGTTGCACTTAGCACAAATTATGGTCATGAGCAAAAGAATAGTCAAATACTCAAATGCTCCCCCTGAGAAAGTGATCCCTGTAGCTAGTCAAATCTTAGACTATTCTTGGGAATATGTGGCCACTTCAATTCATGTTGTCTTCTGAGCCTCAACCCTCTGTTGCTCTGCAATCTCAAACTTGTCCACTGATTTTAGTGAAAGCATACACTGATCGTTTAAATATCCAACTTTTTGCTCTGTAATGCAAACAACATCTGCATATACATCCTAGATATTCTCAATAGGCTTGAACCTACTGACAGCTGTTTGTCTTTCTCTGCAGTGAGAATCCAGCAGACTACCTCAATTCTTTATAAAAGCACCTCAAACATTCATCACCAGGCTGGAAATCATCTGGCTGCACATTATAAACTTTTTCTTCAATCTTCCCATTCAACATGCTGATTTCACTTCTATCAACAGAATTGACAAGTGACTCACATCTGTACCAATTTTTGTCCAGCACTGCAATTTTATCGCCAACTCTTACTTTCAACTGTGCATGTCGAAAGAAGACATTTTGTCAAACACTTTATGGCCAACCGTAGTGCACCTTACTCAGCCTCAAACTTCTTATCCTTGAATTGGCATTATATTAATAGTTAAAACAAAACTGTCTGTGAATTAAATATATTCACCAAGGTGTCATGAAAGATCTGACAATCTTCACATCAAGCGTCGAACAAAAACACGCTGCTATTATCGAAACACAAATACGTAGCTGGGGCAAGCATTCTTTCAATAAACAAAAACAATCTGAACTGTTATAATCCATAGCTATAAATAGTGGCAGTAAGAACCATCAACAAAACAACAATGACATAAGCAATACTACCAATGGTGAAGATTCTCAATGCAAACACTACCCTTCACGGCACTTCCACACACAACTAAATGAACAACCAACACACTTGACAATTATACCACAAAAGCCCAACTACTGGTCTTTCATCCTCAGATACCCAGACAAATATATAGGAGCATTAAAATAAAGCTTTAATATTGCTCCCCCTGAGGATGTGCTTCCTGGAGATGCTTAGTGCAAAGGAGGAGTAGTCTCCTTCAGTCCAAGGAGACATGATTTCCTCTCTTCTTTCTTTCTCCAAACCTTTTTGAACACGGGCTTGTATTTCTCAACTACCTCCCCGTTTTGCACCTTTGCGTGAACTCGAATATTTTTCTGGTGTGGTTGTCTCTTATGCATCCATGATGAATGATTATTTTCCTTTCTTCTATGAACCTGATTTATTCCCTGTCTATGTTGCGTTCTTTGCGTCTTATGAAATCTACTATTTTGCCTTAGATTTGATATAGAAGCGCTTGGACAAAACCTTGCTATGTGCCCAAGACCATTGCATTGAAAACATTGAACATAGTGTTCACTCAGATATGCAGATGTATTTCCATCAGCATAACTCTTTGATTTATTATCCAATCCACAATAAGTTGCCTTGTGACCATACTGGTTACATCTGAAACAATAGCCATTAAAAGTGTTAGTATTAAAAGAGTGAGAGTGGTAGAACCTCTTTTGTTGTGGCTGCTTTGCTGTACATCTCCTTTGATATTTTCTTTCTTTTGAAGATACAGCTTTAACCTTTTCATGCTCCGACCCTTCAATAGTGAAATTTTTCTTCTCTGTAGAGTTGGATGATGAAGGTTGTTCAGCTTCAAACTTTTTATGCTTTGATCCTTCAATGGTGAGCTCCCTTTTCTCTGCATATTTGGACGAAGGGGGTTGTTCAGCTTTATATCCAAGACCATGCTTATTCGTGGAGCTTCTCTGATGACTTATCATTTTATCTAGCAATTTTGTGCTCTTCTCGAATTTAAGATTTGTATTGGCCTCTTCCAGTTGTTTCTTCAAAGAAACAATCTCTTCTTCTTGTTTGCAGCAAACAGTCTCTTTCTCATTGATCTGAGACCTGAGAGTTTCTTCAATCCTTTTGAACTCTTCTATTTGCAGCTTCAGATTGCTAACAATTTTGTTGGAATCTTCTTCATGTTTGCTACATACATCAACTTTCTTATTCATCTCTTCTGTCTGCATTCTTAGACCGTCAATCTCTTCTTCTAGCTTACTGTAATACTCTGCTTTCCTGGCTAATTGCATTTCGAGATCTTCAAAAAATTTCTTGAATTTTTCTATCTGAACTTTCAAACTGGTAATCATATCTTCTGCACCCTCAAGCTTTTTACCCAAAGCTGAAATTAGTTTCTGTTCCTTATCTGCTTCTGCATCACTTTCTTCTTCATCACATTCCTGTTCTGAATCTGTTTCTTCACTAATTTTGAATGGATCATCTTCATCTTTGCTGCTACTAAACCCATGGCAATGACGTTCATCATGATCGCGTTGACCACAAACAAAACATTCTTTACCTTTTGAACAATCAGCTGCAAAATGACCGGTCTTCCCACATCTGGTGCAAAACTTTATTAATCTGGCCAGTTCTCCACTGTTTGATTCATCTCTTGAATCTATTTCCATTCTTCCTCTCAAAACAGCAACATTGAGTTCAACTTCATTTTCTTTCATGACCATGTGTGTTTTCTTCTTCTTGTGTCTCATGGTTTTGCTTTTTCCTTTCCTTGCCATTTGTGTACTAGTCCAAGATCAACCCAGACTGATTAAGTCTGAACTAGGAACTTAGCTCTGATACCAATTGTTGTACTTAGTATGGCACTGAGAGGGGGGGTGAATCAGTGTGGCATTCCAAAACATGAATTAATAGCTCTAAAAACCACAACAGTTAAAACTTATAAACAGATATAATAAGTACAGCAAGAGAACATCACACAACATAGATTTTTAACGAGGTTCACCAAAATGGCTACTCCTCAAAAAGAACGGCTGCTTGGACTACCATCCAAATCCAGCCTCTTACAAAGCACCAACTTTACAATTTGTTTACCAGCACCAACTGGAAGGAGCACCAACCCCTTATTTATCTGCACCAACAGAAAGGAGCACCAACCCCTAATTTTCCAGCACCAACTGGACTTCAATTTTGAATGAAAATGTTTGACAGATACCTTCGTTATTGCAAGACTCTAACTGGTCTACTTCACCTTTGCAATCTCTATGCACTCTGCTCTTTCTTGCGCAATCACTTCACACAATCTGCTGCACTGCTACAGCCAAACTTTGCAATCAACTTTGCCCTTCGTGCTCTCTGCACATTCTGCTTTCTCTGCTCACACGCTTCGCACACTCTGTGTCATTCCACACTCTGCTCTCTATGCGCATTCACAATCGCACTTCGAACAACTCGACACAACTAGCTCACATTATGCACTTCGCTATCATCTCACCGATTTTGCGCTATCTACGCTTTTACGGTCGCATATCGCACTTCAATATTCACACCGATCGATCTCCAAATCTCCAAATAGCCCCGCTTATATACTTGAGATTTCGAGATGAAAACCCTAATAGTAGTCGGCTGATTATGCAAATGCAAACCCTAATCTTGGTCGGCTACAAACCCTAAAATCTATTGGCCTGCATCGGTCTTTGTCGGCTCCAAAACCCTAATGAATGTCGGCTCCAAAACCCTAATCTACGTCGGCCTAGATTTAACTCTGTCGGCTTCAACCGCCTCTCTGGTTCTGTAGCTTTCCTCACGAAACTGCAACATGTCGCGATATCGCGACACCTTTTACATCCGTACGCCTTCTTGTCCCTGTTGTCGCGAAATCGTGACACTTTTGGCCTTTGTTTGCTTTGCCATCGTTCTTGTCGCGAAATCGTGACACTTCTAACTTTTGCTGACGTCATCCTCACTCTTGTCGCGAAATCGTGACCCTTTTTGCTTCTAGGCCTTCTTCTCCATTTTTTTCGTGAAATCGTGACATTTTTGGCGTCGTACAGTCTCTCTCCTCCTAGAGTCGCGAAACCGTGACATGTCGCGAAAATGTGACATCTTCATCCTGTTGGCTTCTTCACTGCTGCCTGTCACGAAATCGTGACACTTTTCCCATCCATACAATTTCCTTTCATCCTGTCATGAAATCGTGACACTTTCAGCTTTCGGAGGCTTTACTTGCAACCTGTCATGAAATCGTGACACTTTGCGCCTCTTTGTCCTTTTCTAGGCTTGCACCCGCAAAAACATGACATGTCACGAAATCGCGACACTTCTTGCTACCATACATTCTTCACCGCATCCCTCAGCGAAATCGAAACATGTCACGAAATCATGACATATTTTTTCCTTAGCGCTTTTCTTTGCCTATCGCCCGCGAAAACGAAACATGTCGCAAAATCGCGACATCTTTTTGCCTTAGCGCTTTTTTGTGCCTATCGCCTGCAAAAATGGAACACGCCGCGAAATCGTGACATCTTTCGCATCCATACAATTCTCTCTTCATGCACTAGCGAAATCCCAACATGTAGTGAAATCGCTACACCTTTTCAACTTGTCACTTTCTCTTTGCTTCGACCAGCGAAAATCCAACATGTAGCGAAATCGCTACAACTTCTCGACTTAGCTTCTTGGCCTGCAACATGTCACGAAATCGTGACAATTTTCTTTGTGCCTTCTCTCTCCTCCGACATGTCGCGAAATCGTGACAATTTTCTTTGCGCCTTCTCTCTCCTCCGACATGTCACAAAATCATGACAATTTTCTTTGCGCCTTCTCTCTCCTCCAACCTATCACGAAATCGTGACAGAAAACATGTCGCGATATCGCGACAGTTTTCTTACTTGTCTTTTTCTTTGATTTTCTAAATCTGGGTCACTTATGTTTTCTTGGAATTTCACTTTACATGATCTGACTATCCTTTGAACTTATGTCCTCTGCATCTGAATGACTTCTGAACTATTTGTCCACTGCATCATTAGATCTAACTGCCTGTGTTGACAACAATGACAAACCTCTTGCAACACCTTGCTCAACATACATTGGAACTTTGCCTTTGTGCTTCTACATTGCGGACCAACGCTGATATTAGCCCATGGTGGGCCAAGGTAGAAGGTGCCCCCTTCTGGTATCTTGTCGCTTCCTCATTCAGGGAATTTTCTAGGTAGAATGGCACGTTCATTTTCCTCCCATGCACTAGGTGATTCAAGAATTGCACATGATTAGTGTGTAGATGGGTATATTTCCCAGTGCATGTAAATAATCGAGCAACCTACTCAAATATATTTTGTATAGTCATAGGAAGGCTACTTTTTGATAGCCATTCCTTTTCTATCTACACATTCTCCCCTAGCAGTAGTAATTCGGTGTATGGCTTCAATATTCCACCCTTGTATGTGCACTCACCTATGAGAGGCAAGTAAGTCACCTGTGAGATATGTTCGAGGGTGACTGGAATCTCCATCCCTCATACTTAAGCTATGTCTCCCCCCAAGGAGGTAGTAAATTCCCTAGATGCCTCCATATCCTAGCTCTGATTGACCAGGATACAGTACTCGAGCCATCCCTCAACTTTGAACTGCGTCCTAAACGCCCCCTGATTCCTTCTATGTCACTCGGTTCATTTTTCTTCACCGCGTGATTCCTCGATCGTCCTCCCATGGTGCCTTCCCTTAGGCTCTTCTATTTTTCTCCTTGCCTTCTTAGGAAGGTGCCTTCTTATAAGGAAGGTGTTGAACCCTAGCTTTCAATTTTGGTAAGGTATGCCTCACAAGCTACATCGTTGGCATGATCGGCCATGGGGGTGCATGATTTTTATGGCGATGATATTTTTTGGTACTGCATAATTTATGAACGATTACATAAAAATATGAGTAAATTATGCACGTACCTAATTGGATGTCTCGTACATCATGGAGAGTGCCGATTCGTCAATATGTGACACAAGGGATGGGTATTTCGTTTATGCGGATTACGCCAGATTTTGCTGCTGAGTTGTTTAATGGTTGATGTTGAAGATAGACTCCCGATAGGATTACAAACCATATGTCTATCATTTTTGGAACGTGCGCGCTGATCTTGCCCCATAATTCTATGAAATTTTTTATTGGAGTGATTCCCTATCATACGAGCAATGGTGGTAATCTGATATCGCCTGCTCGTGTGATGATCTTATTTCGATCGAGGTGCATGTGAAACTTTAAGTGTTGGATGTATACAGAAGGCACTCTTTAGTACCTTCCTAATGTGGAAGGTGTTTGATATGGTGCCTTCCTGATGTGTAAGGTGCTTGATATGGTGCCTTCTTGATGTGGAAGGTGCTTTATATGGTGCCTTCTTGATGTGGAAGGTGCTTGATATGGTGCCTTTTTGATGCTGCAGGTGCTCTTGAATGGATGTGCCTTTCGGTGGTGGAAGGCACTCTTTTTTATGATGGTACCTTCCTGCTCTAGAAGGTGCTTTTGAATGGGTGTGTCTTCCTGGAGTGGAAGGTGTCTTTGAATGGGTGCACCTTTCTAGAGTGGAAGGCACCTTTGAATACATGTGCCTTCCTGGAAGGGGAAGGCACCTCAGCTATCATTTTTTTTTTATCAAGGATGGATGCACCTTACTAATGTGGAAGGCGCCTCGGTCCTCAAAATATTTTTTTTTTTAGGAAATATGTGCCTTCTTTATAAGTAAGGCATCCTATTTTAGCATGGCACCTTCTTTATAAGGAAGGCACCTTCTTTATAAGGAATGCACCTTATTTTAGTGGGGTGCCTTCTTTATAAGGAAGGCACCTTATTTCAGTGGGGCGCCTTCTTTATAAGGAATGCACCTCACCTCTTGCTCGAAACCTCCATCATGACAAAAAATGTCTAGCTTCGTCAAGCGCATTCTTCTAGTAGAAAGGCATCATACCTCAAGTGGATAGTCTTTTTTGATGATGAAGGCTTTTTGTAAGGCTCTTTCTTGGTAGCCATATCATGATTGATCGGGAAAGGGTGATCAAGCCTCCTTGAACTCACTTCATGCTGCCTCAACATCTTCCTGCAAGGGCTAGTATCTGAATTTCCTCTTGGAGAAGAGTTTGTTGCCCACCCCCACGCTTGAATAGATGCTTCTTCTACCCTATGAGTGCCGATGTTGGGATGCTAAGTTGAATCAGGCCTAGTTTCCTAGATATATATTCTTCATGCTATCAGGTCCTCCACCTACAAAAAGTAAACAAAAAGAAAGAAAAATACAAGCAGTTAGACGTATTTCGTTCCTGTTAGGCCCTGAACCCAGGATGCCTACATCTTACATGCGGGTGTCGTCCCTGCAAAACACATCGTGAAAAATAATGAAAACCTAAACTAACTACTTTTGGTGAGCGCCTCCATGCCCACTGTTTTGCCTACTGATAGTTTGGTCCAGATTCACAAGGATGGGGTCTCCCCTATGCCTGCTCTAGATTCCACCAGTAAATTCTTGGATGTGTTGTAGGGCCATAGTCGATGGCCATTAATGGTTAATACAACATTTCTGTCATCAATGGTTATGACACGCACAACACCATTCTTGATGAGCTCTACCACCTTATACAGTACCATCCATCTATGCATTAATTTTCCCTTCCTTTCTTGGAATCGAGAATCGTACAACAACACCCATTCTCCTTCTTGTAACTGCTTTAGTTTAATGTGGCAATCATTTCACAATTTCCTTTGCTTTTGTATGATATTTGTTCTTTGTAAAGCATCCATTTAGAATTCATCCAACTTATTCAGCTATCGAATCCTTTATTTTTGAGCATCATCCAGGCTCAAATTTATTTCTAAAGTTGTTCTTAGTGTTTTGATCTCAAACTCAATGGGCATCATTGCACTCTTTCGATAGACCAATTGGAAGGGTGTAAATCTTGTGGTGAATTTCCACGTGGTTTTTTATGCCCATACTACCTCTGGTAGTCATGTAGCCCAATATTTTCTATGTTGCTGCATGATTTTTGTTAGGATGTTCTCTATTTCCCTATTTGTCACCTCCACTTGTTCGTTTGCCTGCGGACAATAGGGTGTAGTTTTGTTGTGCCAAACTCTGTATTGCTTCATCAGTTCCTCGATCAACTTGGAGGTGAAATAAGGGCCTTGGTCAATTGTTATTTCTCTAGGGACCCTGAATCGTGTAAATATGTGAGAAAATAAGAAATTAGCAACCGTTATTTCTTTTAAATCCCTCAATGCTTGAACTTCAACCCATTTTGTGGTGTAGTCTGTATAGACTAAAATAAACCTCCTACCTATTGAATGTGGGTTAATTGACCCCAAAAAATCCATACCCCACTTGTCGAAGGGTTCCAAGTGTACCTGAGGCTGGAGGAGCATTTCATCACAATGGGTTGGTCTACCCATTCTTTGGCATTCATCGCACTTGTTGGCATATGCGGCTGCATCTTTGAATAAAGTGGACCAAAAGTACCCAGCCTATAGGATTTTATAGGCAGTCTATTTCCCCATAAATTTTCCTCCACATCATTTATAGTGACAAGCTTTGAGTATTTTTGAGAACTCGTGTTCTGCTATGCATCTCCTTATGATCTGGTCACATCTTGTTTTGAATAGGATGCCATCAATCCATAGGAAATATGTGCTTTTATCGAAAGGAGAGAGTAGGTGAGGTTATTTTGGTGGCCAAGTAATTGGATATATCTATGTACCATGATATTTATTCATTGATGGTGAATAAATGCTCATTTGGAAACTAGTCTTCCACTACTGTATGGTCCACTGGTATCAATCTGGATAGAAAATCTGCTACAACATTGTCCTTGCTCGGTTTGTCGACTATTATTATGTCAAATTCTTGCAATAGTAGGAGCCACTTGATAATTCTTCCACCAATATTTGGCTTGCTCATTAAATATCTGATGGTCGCATGGTCCATGTGGAAAAACACCTTATATTCGATGATATAATGGAAAAATTTGTTTATGGCATGCACAACTGCAAATAACTCCTCCATCATCGTGTAGTTGAGCTCGGCTCCTGCCAAGTTTTATCTGACATAATATATGGCATAAAATTCCTCGCCATCATTTTGTCCAAGGACTGCTCCAATCACATTGTTGGATGCATCACAATAGATATGAAAGGGTATGGCCCAATCTAGTCCTCTCAAAATTGGTGTAGATATCATTTTCTCCTTGAACAACTAAAATACTTCTTCGTAGTCTTCCATCAAATTGAACTCCATGTCTTTAGATAATAGAGTGTGCAGTGGTTTTGCAATCTTACTAAATTTGGCGATAAATCGCCGATAGTACCTAACATATCTGAGGAAACTTCTCACCTCTCTCTATGTTCTAGGGCTAGGTAGGTCCCTGATGACCTCGATCTTTCTTTTGTCAACCTTTATTCCTTCTATGAAGATATGGTGTTCCAATATGATGCCCTCTTGCATCATCATAAAGCATTTCTCATTACTCAGGGACAAATTATTTCCCTCGCTTCTTTCAAGCACTCTTTCCAAGTTTATCATTGCTTCATCAAAGGTTTATCCATAAGCGATGAAGTCATCCATGTACACTTCGACCACATCTCCCATCATGTTTGAGAATATGCTAAGCACCACTCTTTGAAATGTGGTTGGTGCATTGCATAACCCGAAAGGCAATACCCGATAAGCAAATGTTCCCCATGGGCAGGTGAACATTGTCTTATCCTAGTCTTCTTATCCTATCTGGATCTTATTTATATCCACAAAATTCATCCAAGAATGAGAAATACTTTCACCTCGAAAGTGTGTCCAAGACCTGATCAATGAATTGGAGTGGGAAGTGGTCCTTCTTGGTTGCTTTGTTTAACGCTCTATAGTCTACATAGATTCACCACTTCCTATTCTTCTTGGGGACCACCACAAGTGGTGACACCCACTCACTGTCAGAAATCAGATAGATGAATCTAGCAGACAAGATTTTTTGTAGATCTACTTTGACAATGTATTTCATTGTCAGATTCATTCTTATTTGTGGTTTCTTGCTCGAAGTTGCTTGTTCATCAAGATATATTCGATGGGTATATATTTTTGGGCTGATTCCCTTAATATCCGAGTAATCCCACATAAATACCCGCTGGTGTCTTACCAGGAGCTATTCTACTTTTGTCAGTTGTGTGGGAGTCAACCCACTGCAAATGTTTAACGTCCTTCCTGGCCCAATGTTTATTTGCTAAACATGGTGATCTTGGGTGCCATCCAATGGTGACCTAGGTGCAGTGATGGAGTATTCTCCATGGAGGAACTCTACAATAGCACAATCCTCATATTCTTCTTCTGCCAACTCATCCAATGCCATCACCAGTTGGATTATGGATAGCTCATGATCTTCATGCTTGGTCAACATGGGTTCTCCCAATGATTCAATGGACTACACAGGGGGTGAAATGGTCAATATTTTGATGTTTTGTCCATCAGATATGGTCATCAGCCCATCATGGTAATTGATGTAAGCATCGATTGTTTCCAGCCATGGCCTTCCCAAGATGATCAGGTAGCCACCAAGCCTAGTTTTAGACTGTAAAACCAGGAAGTCGGCTGGTTATTCCCATGCACTGACTGTCACTATTACATCCTCAAGCATTCCTTCCAGTGCCATGGTCGATCGATCAGCCAGCTATAGCACTATCAGTCTTAGGTTCGTGAGTTGTAGCCTCTACATTATCTCCTGAGGCATTACGTTGATGGCTACTCCAAGATCGACCAACGTATTGGACAAGGAATGTCCTTCAATTTTTATAGTCAACACTAGGCTACCCGGATCTGCGTACTTGGGATGACACGTCTTGCCCATCATCAAATCTACTAATTTACCTATGATATGGATAGTCTAGGTTGCTTTCTGTCCTGACCTTCTTAGGCACATCTCCCTTATCGCCTTGGTATATATTGAGACATCTCAGATAGCTTAAAATAGTGGAATTATCACTGTGAGGTTCTTCAAGCTGGACAATATATCAAACTCTGACTGTGTTAGTTTCTTCTGTTCTTGCAGTCGATAAGAAAATAGAGCCTTTGCTCTCTCAACTAATTCTTCTACCACCTCTTCTATAAGAGGTGTTTCTCCTACATCTTCCTCCTCTTCTATTAGAGGAGGTGTTTCTACTCCTAGCTGTCTACCATACCTAATCTGAATATGATACATTGGATACATCTCGCCTTCCACATTGTATGTTGGTTGATTCACTCTATTATTTGGATTTGTCATCGGTTGTGTAGGTAGCTGTGCAGGTCTCACTGCTATCAAGGCTAGCAATTTTTAATGGGGGTGAGTTTGCGCTACGTTTTATGGGGCCATATTCCATGGAGTGTGGCCTCTCCACTGCTGCCTCAGATATTGATATGCCATCCAGGGCTGCTGATTCAGGAATGTTGTTCCTGGGGGTGTGTTAGACCAAGGCGATGGTCCCCACCACCCCATGTTAGGTGGTTGATGCAGGCCTTGTGACATGCATGGTCCTCCCTCATACGATGGCATTCTAGTTGGCTTATTCCTCATAGGGGGTTATGGCCAACTCTTTCGATTGCCTATGAAATAGGCCTTTGTGGCTTCAGCATCCTCCTGATTGCTAGGAAATTTTGGACACAATTGGGTCTTATGGTTCAGCCTGCAAAATATGCATACTTTAACTTTGTTCTCTAGGCATGGATTCTTTGCATGCTTTCCTCTACATTTTGAGCAGAAATAAGCCAATGCTACATCATTTTATTGTTTTTTTTCTCTAATAGCAGCGTATCCATCTTTAATGCTAGATACAAAAGCATTTCACTTTTTAGATCGTCCAGCATGTTGCCTATTTCTATTTTTATGACTGAAGCAGTCGCTTTCATGGTTCTTGAAGTGGTCTTGCCTCTCCTTATTGAGTAATTTTGGCATAGTTGTAGGATGTCTTCCATAGCATGATGGTAGACATCACCTCCAAAAATTATGTTGAGAGCCTCCAACGATTCATTTTTAAACCCTCTCAAAAATATGCTTTTGAGAGATTTATTAGATAGCTTCGCATGAGGAGACCATTGAATATTGAAATTGAATCTCTCACAGTACTCTTCAAGAGACTCATCCTCTTTTTGCATCATGCTCAAGACTTCCTCTCTAGAGTCTCTTGCTCTCCCAAAGTCTTGATATTGCTCTAGAAAGAGCTTCTTCATTTGATCCCATGTGGTAATGTGTTTCTCCCCCAGAACGATGAACCACCATAGAGCTGTGTCATGCAATGTGGAAGGAAAGAGCTTCAGCTTCTATGTATCAGATTTGTAGTCCATAGACCTACATAAAATAGTAAACTTAAATAAGAACAGATCAGGGTCCTCGGTTGGGTATCCTTTGAAGGTAGTAAGGTGAGTAGGGGATATGTTTTTTATTTTGGTATCTCCTACTCCTTCATCAATCGAGAAGCTAAATCTATATGAAACTTCTTTTGTATCAGATATTTTTTCAGGAAATGTGATCTCTAATGCAGTACTTATGGCCTTACGGTCATTCAAAATTTTTGATTCAAGGCTCTAAGGTTATCTGGTGTTATCGTCCAATATTCTACATCTTTCCACAATAGGGCTTCCTCTAAAGGTGTCCTTTTAAATAGGGGGTTTATGATGGTTCGTTCTTCCCCAAGTTGACGAGATGAGGAAGCACTTTGCACAAAGTGTGGATCCTCACTCCAGTGGAGTGCTGGTTGTGAGTTAGGCAAATCTAGTTCAAGCTCAGAGTGTTCAGCTGACTTAGGTTTTGGAGAACTTTGTTTTAAAAACCGACCTTTAGGTCCTCTTCTTCTCGAAGAACTCATACAAGTTCAGATGGAAGGTTTCAGGTATTGCAATTGATATAGTAGAGGTGCTTCCTTAGCAATGGTGCCAAAATGTTACAAGCCAAACAAGGTTAAATTATTTCCTATTTTTGTCACTTGCCCGTGCATTAATTATCAACCCAGGGAGCTTCATAAACTTGCAAATGGTCTCACACAGGATCACTTACAATACCACTTTGAGATGATTTCGCTATCTCTACTATTGGGGGGTGTTTCAAAGGTTGTCAATCATTCATTCACTCCTCAATAAATTACATATGAATAATTAAATATTTAGAAAGAAAATATTCATACGTGTATACTAATAACAAACCTATTGCAATCATAAAATAACTGTGTAGAAATAAACCTACGAAAGCAGTAAGCTAATATAGAAAACATAAATAAAGGGAATAAATACTGGCTTGGAGTGGGCCCATGCTCCAACAACTTCCTCGCAGCTGAACATGCACTTAAGAACTCTTAGAAATTTATTATAATCAACAAGGAATTACAATGCTTCTTAACCTCTGTACTCCTCTCTATATTTTGTATTCTATATTTGATATTTTGATGATCTTATCAGAGAGTTCTATGTATTTTTATATAGCACACCCACAAATATTCTATTACAAGATGGTTACAACAGTCAATTCATTCCAGACTAAACTAAGATAGTCTGGTAAATGTAATCGATGTCTGCTAAAATTGGTATTCGTTCCTAACATTTGCGTGTTCTCTGATTGGTTTGTGCTTCACCTGGCATAGGTAGGACATTCTCATATGTTAGTGCAACTCCCAAATTAACTTACATGATGTAGAGTTGGAACTACACCAGTCAATGTTTTCCACATCGTGTTATCTGGTCAACGAGTGAAGAACAGAGGCACCTTCTCTATGAGGAAGATGCCTAAGTATATCGGGCACCTTCTTTATACAGAAGGTGTCTACCTTCTGTTAGCACCTTCCTAAAAGATGAAGGCGCTCGCCTTCTGCTGGTGCCTTCCTAGAACAGAAAGGCACTTGCCTTCTGTTGGCACCTTCCTGGAAGAGGAACGTGCTTATCTCCTGTTGGCACCTTCCTAGAAGAGGAAGGCGCCTACCTTTTGTTGGTGCCTTCTTTAAAGAGGAAGGTGCCTACTTACCATACATTAATTTCGAAAGAAACAAAGTTTCGGGTCCATGAAAAACCTCGACTGATCCAAATATGACTAAATCAACTTACAATTCCACAAAAACACACTAAAACATACAAATTAGATAACACACATAATATTATCAAATAATTACATAACCATTCATAAAAATATACAATTCCTATTATATAGCCGCATAATGATTAATGAAACTCATACAAAATATGAGAATTTTCGAGGCTCATCAATTTTGTATTCTCTTGTCATGTGTCTACTGTCATAACAATTACAACATTAGAATGTAATTTTCATATTCCACTTGTTGATCCTATTATCTTGATTTAGATTTAATCTTATTTATTGTAAGCATAATTATTAAAATATCCATAGTAACACATATTTGGGTACCCATAGCATTATTTTTCTTCTTAGTAGTTGATCCCTCCTTAATGAAATCTTCTACAATATTTCTGATAATCGTCAAAGCATCCTTATTTATAAGTTGATATGGAAGTCCAAAAATCCTAACCCACAATAGAAAATTTTTTAATTGTTTTTGTCTCAACAAAAAAATTTACTCAATAATCTTAAATAAATGATATATCTCCCCTTAAACCATGGGCCACCACCCATTATTTATCCCTTATTTCTAAAGAAAAAAAAATACCTTTAAGGATAAATGTTATGGATTAATTTGGACTCAATTTTCACTTCCACTTGATCTAATTTTGATTCGCCAAACTCCTAACCTAATTCTACAATACTTATGTATTAATCCATAATCTTAAAGAATCGATATATCATGCTCTATCATATCATCCTTGATAATAACTTTTGGTGTAACATCTACTCCCTAAATTGAACTTGTTATATTTTCTCTTCCTCTTATGTCCAACTTAGGCATATGTACTTCTAGCCAGGTCTTTCTAACTTTCAATTTGATATTTCAAATATGGATTTCATTTCATGATACCTATTGAGGATCACTCATGACTCACACTCACTCTTAGACTGCACTCACTCTTAGAACTATTTATGTTTTTACTCCTTTAAGATAGCTAATTTTGATAGACTTGGAATTTGTCATTGGTTGACCTTAGTCAAAAGCAATTTATGATTTTTATATAATAAATATTTTAATGAGGATTGAATAAAATTCTTAGTCATGACCCATGTAGTAGGCACAACTAAATTAATTATTCTTATAATAATAAACAAATACAAGGCAACTAGCATATAAAAATAAATTTCTAGCAAATATTAAAAATATAATGCTTTTAAGTTTTACTTATTATTTTTTAATTATTTATTAAGACAAGTTTAGTTATATGATTTTCATTGTTAAGTTATATATGGTTATTAGATCTACATTGCATACTCATCTAAAGAAAGTTTTTAATCATTATTAACCTATCCTTTCACCTAGGTGTTGGATGCTATGTAGTTGTCAAGGTAGTAACTTTACCTACAAAGTTATAAGTAATGATGAGATTTCAACCATCAAGGAGTACTTTGAAATTAATAGATGGAGCTCTTTGTGTTTCCTAGCATTGTTTTTTTTTTTGTGGTTAAATTAAATAGCTATAGTTTTCTTCTTTGATTGATTATAGTATCTTAATTTTTAAGAATATTAATAATATATATATACATAGTTTCATAATCAACACTTATCATGTGTATTAGAAATTTATAAGAAAAAAAAGTAGAAAATTGACATTGCATACTCATCTAAAGAATTTTTTTAATCATTATTAACCTATCCTTTCACCTAGGTGTTGGATGCTATGTAGTTGTCAAGGTAGTAACTTTACCTACCAAGTTATAAGTAATGATGAGATTTCAACCATCAAGGAGTACTTTGAAATTAATAGATGGAGCTCTTTGTGTTTCCTTGCATTGTTTTTTTTTTGTGGTTAAACTAAATAGCTATAGTTTTCTTCTTTGATTGATTATAGTATCTTAATTTTGAAGAATATTAATAATAATCCCTTTCAATATCAAATCTCATAACAATATTAGGATAATATAAACTTAGATAAGAGTAGGAATTTTGGTTATCCACTTGCATCACTTACCCGGTGCATGATTTTTTTATGGTTTTAGGATAAATATCAGTATTGATCATAATATATTATATTTAATTGATCTGATTTCAAACACAATCTTGCTCTTTAACAATATCTAAAATTAGACCAAAATTAAATAGAAATGACTTCAAAAATATAGAATAAAATTAAATTTTCATGGCATTTCAAAAGATGGATTATTTTAAGAATAAAAATTCAAAAAATGGATGATTGTTTTTTAAAAAATAAACTATAAATCTTACAAACCTTTCTAAAGAAATTGGATGAAAATTTAATCAATTTTTTAGAATCCATGAAAACTGTATCTATGATTAGAATAACACTAAAATTATTAGTATAATTTATATATTAGAAGGTATTTTCTTACTATTATAATATATTTATGAGAGGATTCACCATTATATTGAAATTTAAATCCATTTAACTTTAATCAATGTAAATACTTTTCACTCATGCTTTTAGCCACTATAAAAGATATGCCAAAATACAAATCCAAAGTTGGATTTGATCTTGACATATGCTTATAAAGACTCTATTATTCATTTAAAGTCAAATATTTTAACAAATAATAGAAGGATCAATCCTCATAGAATACCAAATTTTTTTCTTTGAGACAACCAATTCAACATTTCATCAACTCTTCCAATGTTGATGGAGCAAAGCAACACGGTCTCATTTTAATAGAAAAATAAACCCCAAATAGTGGAAGCAAAAGGATAATATAAAATTACATGAAATAATATTTATAAATCCTCCTCACACAAAGCTCATCTAAAAGGTCTATCATAGTGTACTATCACTTTTAAAAATTTTGCTTTAAATTGTGAACAAGAGAAATAACAATAGCTTAGTTACAGTCTCAGGCACAACCCAATTTCTATCCAAGAAAATTCCTTGGGAGTAGGGGAACATAGATTATTGTAATGCCTTGTATCTAAACTCAACCATATCCATCTCTCTTGTTAAATTTCCAATTGACTCATCCTTGCATTTAAAAATAAATTAAAAATAAAATAATAATAATATTAACAATAATAGAATTCTAGTGATGTCTTTTGAACATCCTCTAGTTCTCTTTTGAGGTTCCTTCCCCAACTAGATTATCATTTAAAGTACAATATTTGGATTTGTTTCTCACATCAACATAGTTTTTAATTTTTGTTTTTTACCTCTACATGACAAAGAGGCCAAATGAATTTTAATTTTGCATAAGATATAAGAGGATTAGGTTTCACCCAAGTATTGGACTTAAAAATCATAAAATATACCTCATTGACTAATCACATGATAGATCTAATGAATAATTGTAAATTATTTGATATAAAATTTCATGTTATGAATCAACTAGGAATGGCTTGTTTCTTGAACAAATTTTCTATGTACATAGATCATATATATTTTTGAAGTGATAACTCTTTATTTCATATTTAAATAATCACCAACCAAGTTCTACCTCTAATTCCAAATTAGTAAGCATGCAATTTTTTATTATATTCTATTACATTAATTGGTACCTTACAAGAACCTTGTAAATATTTTTTTATATACTTTGCAAATGTTTGGTGTGAAAAAATCTTATAAATATTTAGAGTTTGTCATTATTGGAGGTTATCATTATTACAGAGTCAATGAAATATGTTTCTCCTAGATAAATATGAAGAGTCATATCTCTTGGATGTTTGAGGAGATGAATAATTTGTTGAAGTTGAAATGTCAAGAGTTTTTGTAAAGGCTATATGTAGAGCAAGCATATGAGATGTATGTAACAAAATTTTAGTACTTCATTGATTATTTGGTACCTTGCAAGAACCTTGTAAATATTTTTATATATACTTTGTAAATATATGGTGTGAAAGAATCTTGTAAATATTTAGATTTTGTCGCTCCTTCCATTGTTGATTGATTCTGCTCATAGTGGGTTTGTTTTGAGGAGGCAGATCCTAGATAGGGCAATTGTAATTCACAAGCTAATGCATTCCATTCATAAGAGTGGTAGAGCAGCATTTTTACTTAATTTTGATGTTAACATGCTTATGATGGGTCTCTTGGTCGTTCTTATTCAGTGTCTTAAGTAAATTCAGTTTTAGTGAGACTTGGATTAAGTTGGTAGAGGCTTACATCTCGATCGCTTGGTTTTTGGTCCTTGTCAATGGCTCTCCTATTGGTTTCTTTCATTCTCACCGTGGAATTTGTCAAAGTGATCCGTTATCTCCCTTATTATTTATTCTTGTTGTGGCTGATCCACAACGTACCCCAAAATTGGGGACCCACCTTTTGCATGTGTTCCAAGAAGACCAAAGTGGCCCATAGGCTAAAGTTCAAAGAAAAAAAAGCAAAACACCACAAGGAGAAAAAGGTGTCGCGATATCGCGACATGTTGCTCCATCGCGGCCAAAAATGAAAAGGTGTCATGATATCGCGACATGTTGCACCATCGCGGCCCAAAAATGAAAAAGTGTCACGATATCGCGACATGTTGCTCCATCGCGGCCAAAAATGAAAAAGTGTCGTGATATCGCGACATGTTGCTCCATCGCGGCAAAAATGAAAAGGTGTCGCGATATCGTGACATGTTGCTCCATCGCGGCCAAAATGAAAAGGTGTCGCGATATCGCGACATGTTGCTCCATCATGGCCAAAAATGAAAAGGTGTCGCGATATCGCGACATGTTGCTCCATCGCGGCCAAAAATGAAAAGGTGTCGCGATATCGCGACATGTTGCACCATCGCGGCCCAAAAAGAAAAAGTGTCGCGATATCGCGACATGTTGCTCCGTCACGGCCAAAAATGAAAAAGTGTCGCGATATCGCGACATGTTGCTCCATCGCAGCCAAAAATGAAAAAGTGTCATGATATCGCGACATGTTGCTCCATCGCGGCAGAAAATGAAAAAGTGTCACGATATCGCGACATGTTGCTCCATCGCGGCCAAATGAAAAAGTGTCGCGATATCGCGACATGTTGCTCCATCGCGGCCAAAAAATGAAAAAGTGTCGCGATATCGCGACATGTTGCTCCATCGCGGCCAAAGATGAAAAAGTGTCACGATATCGCGACATGTTGCTCCATCGCGGCCAAAAGCAAAGGAAAAGAGAAGAAAGAAAAGTGTCGCGATATCGCGACATGTTGCATTTTCGCGACCAAATAAGACAAGAAAGAACAAGAAAAGAAAAGTGTCGCGATATCGTGACATGTTGCGTTTCACATCCGTACAAGAAAAAGTGTCACGATATCGCGACATGTTGCGTTTTCTCGTCCGTACAGGAAAAAGTGTCGCGATATCGCGACATGTTGCATTTTTGTGACCAAATGAGAAAAGAAAGAACAAGAAGGAAAAGTGTCGCGATATCGTGACATGTTGCATTTTCGCGACCAAATAAGACAAGAAAGAACAAGAAAAGAAAAGTGTCGCGATATCATGACATGTTGCATTTTTGTGGCCGTACAGGAAAAAGTGTCGCGATATCACGACATGTTGCATTTTTGTGGCCATACAGAAAAAAGTGTCGCGATATCGCGACATGTTGCGTTTTCGTGATTCAAAGCAACAAAGGAGAGCAAGGAGGCAAAAGTGTCACGATATCGCGACATGTTCCATTTTCGCGATTCAAAGCAACAAAGGAGAGCAAGGAGGCAAAAGTGTCGCGATATCGCGACATGTTCCATTTTTGCCAAGGTAACGGACCTGCACAGTGACGTGGACATAAGGACAAAATCCAGTGAATAAGACAAGCGTTACATAAGGAATATTTAGTGATTTGAAATCATTTAAGATGGTCGTTACAAACGGAGGGAAACAGACGCAAAATCATGTGGAGAAATCGCAGCGAAGGGCCACAAAATGGAAAGCAAAGCACACGCATACAGGGAAGGTGAAATGAACAGTCAGGGAAGGTGAAACGAGCAGCCATCGGCAAATGAAGCGAACCGTCAGGAAGGAAAAACAATGTTTTCACAAGTTTAAATACGCCATTCAAAGAGGCCAAGGGGGTGGAAAACTGCTGCAAGTAGCGTTGCAGATTTGAAGGCGATAAGGCCATTCTGGACCTAGTTAGGCTATTTTTCTTCCAAAGACTGGTTTTTCTTCTTCATGGACATGGGTTGGAGATTGCGGTGAGCAGAGTTGCAGACTTGAAGGCGATGATGTCGTTCTGGACCTGTTTGAGTCGTTTCTCTTCCATGGACTGGTTTGGGAAAACCAAAAATTCTACTATTGTAAAATGACACATTTTTAATGCATAAGTGTTCAAAAATTTGCATCTTGTGGGCAAGAAAGAAGGAGATTTTCTTTGCATGCTATGGATTTAATGTTTATTCTTTCATCTTTTTAGATTTTGAATTTATAGATAATGTTAATGCCATTTTTTGGGTTACATTAGGTGAATATTTAAAATCTGAATTTCATTTCATACCCTAGGAACCAACACTTAGTCTATGGGGATTGTGCTTGTTTTGCAAGTCCAATAGGTTAGGTTGCATGCATGGAGACATCACATCTTCGGTTTCGTCAAAATAGGATAGCATCATACTGAATGCATTTTATTTCCATTTTCTGGATTTCATTTTCATTTTTCTGTATTTTCTTTTTTTCCAGAAGTTTTAACTTTTTAAGACATTAAAATAAAAAATATCAAAATCAATGAACAATCACTAAAGTTTCATGATGAAATAAACCAACATTGCCCCTTGTTTACAGTTACTTGCAATCACTAAGGTGTTCCAAGCATTCAAATTGAATATCTTATATTTGAGATTACTAATACACATATGCAAATGCTAATACAGTGAAGACCTTGGAGAAGTTGTTTGTTTAACTTCTTTGCAAGAGGGGATTTGTAACCCAAATCCTAAAGGAGAGTGTACTTTCACAACTGGGTGAAAATACCACTCAACAGATTGGCGCTAGAAGGAGGGCCTAAATAGGTTTATTTCAGTGTGATTTAAATGCTATAGGGATTTAAATTTTGAATATTTCATGCCCTATTGGTTATTATCTTTAGCCCTCTTTTAACAATACAACCTTGTAGTGTTAAAAGGAGGACATGAATTGCTATGCATTGTTCTAACGTTTTTGATTGTTCATACAGGAATAATCTGTCTTGATTTGATTTAAAAAAAAATAAATAAATAAATAATTCTTGACTAACGAGGTTGTCTCCATGCAATTACTTTCATTCGATTTTAATGGATACACCTCTTGGTTGATGCTAACATGATTATTCATATGTTACATGTTTGATATTTGCTAGTCATTTCATGCTTATTTTTTAAGGAATTATTTTGTCTAAAATGTATTGGTTGTCGGTATTATGCTCTTCACCTGCGCGTAATGTGATCTTGTGAATCAGAAAGCCTACAACACTAGGAGTATGCTCTTCACTTGTGCATATGCGATCTGGTGAATCAGAAACTAATTTACATTTTTAGAATACTGCTTTGTCAAGGTTACTTCTTTCATGACTAACAAATTAATTTTGAGGTTATTCTTTGAATTTCATTAATTGCAGGATTTTCTGTGTCATAGGTCTTCTTTGAGGTATTTTTCACGGTTATTGTAGGGCTATCATCATTGATTTTGAATCAAATGGCCCAACCTCCACCACCTCCTTGGTATGGAGTCAATAACATTCCTTTGAATATTTCCGGGGATATTCACGATATCCCTAGGAATATAGAGAGATTTTTGCCCAAATACAAATCGGATGGCCCAAGGACCGTAGAAGAACATATTCAGGCCTATAGGGATGTTTTGATAAGATTGCAAGTTCAGAATGAATATGTGGCTTGTAGACTCTTCCCCATGATCCTAGAGCCAGTGGCTTACGAATGGTATATTTTCTTACCTACTGGTTCCATTACGTCATGGACGCAAATGGAGGATGCTTTTGTTAACCAATTTAGGTCACCATTAGATCCCACAATCATCTATAATCAGTTCATTACATGCAAAAGAGGCCAGGGTGAGCCAATCCAAACTTTTAATCAGATATTTTAGAAGTGCTATAATAGAGCAATTCAACATTTTGCCATTGATCCCGCAGTAGCTTTGCAAATATATTTTGGGGCATTGGATCCTATGATGGCAATGTTTGCAAGGCAAAATCCTCAAGTTACCACGCTTGCTCTAGCCTACAATGAAGCTATGACCATTGAACAACAAATGACACCACATGGTTATGGGTTTTCCCAGATGCCTATGGTAGGACAATATGGTCCATATGGTCAAGCTCCTATGATGAATCAGATCATGGCATCGCAAATATCAGGCATAAATGCTTTGCCTTATCAACAATCGTATTCATCAACACCCGCTTACGCACCCAATCCAATTCTGATTCAAAGTGTGAATCCCTACACAAATCAAGTGGCTCAAAATCCAACTCAAATTTTAAGTCAAGATCTCACCAATTACACAAATCCTATTGGAACTAGCAATAACATAGCTCAACCGAAAGAGATTTATTCAGAGGTTGAAGAACTCAAAAGGATGGTTCACAAATTGAGTAATGATTTGGTTCAAAAATAGAAGAATGAATCCCATGCCCCTCACCCAAATCGAAACTTCAACGATACAGGGAGACAGTGGAATACGAAGCCAAACAATGAGGGTGTGCCTTCCCCTATTGCTAATCAGATAGATACTTTTGCAGGACCAAGTCACTCTAGTTCCATTCTTAATCTTTCTAATTTTGCATGGGAAAAGGGGTGTAGATTGCATAATACAAAGGAGCATAATGAAAGGAATTGTCCCGAAATTGCTATGTATACCCATTGTCTCCAAGCTCAAGTGGATGATCTGGAACTTGTGCCAAATAAGGGTCCACCCAAACATCAGCAAGGAGTGGACAACATTTTGGCGGTGGAAACTCTATATCGTCAAGAAAGTGATGACCAAGAGAATCCACACCTTCTAAATTGTGATAAAATTGAATCATGGGTTACAAATTTGGATTATGATAGCTTTACCAATTTGAATTCAAGAAATAACCCACTTTTGTAAATAACTGGACCATCTATGGAAGGTGAAGATGAATTGGATGAGAAATATCTTGATGAATCAGAAGATGAAGAAGAAGTGTTTGAACGTCACGACTTGAACTTGGAAGATGACTACTATGATTCATGGAAGAAGTGGGAAGACTACACTCACTCCAAAACTGCTAATGAAACTTGTGTACCAATTGATATACAGGACAACATAATCGCCTACTCAAAGGAAGATTTTATAACTCCTGTGCAATTTGAGGATGTTTTGGAAGAGATACCAGGGACAGTGAACAAAGAGTTGGAATTAAATGACAAAGTTGTTGATCTATTGGAAGCAACGAAAGCGATTGATCATGAAGATGAGTTACTTGACATACACTTCGACCAAGAATATTTGAGGGTTAAAAAGGATGGGCATGTTTTTAATTGGGTGCCCAATTTTGGTATGTTTGATGAGCAAGTAATCAATGAAGAATATGAAGACCATGAGGTAAAAGAGGAAATTGCAAATCCTCACCAAGTTTTGGTAAATGAAAATGTGAAAAAGGTAAAATCTAAACCTTTGTGTCCAAACATCCAAGATTTAGGTGAAGACTTGTATAATTCAAATGATATTTATGATGAAATGCCATTGAAGGTGAATGAAGAACAAGGATTAATTTCTAACCACACCTTTGATAACCTTACTTTAATGAATGAAAAGGAGTTTGATGCACTTAAATTGCTAAATCAAATTCATCAACAATTAATTCTTGAATCTAGGATAAAAATTCTTAATGATCCCCATTTAGTAAATATCCTAGATGCTTGTAAATTGTTGCACAATTTTGATTTGCCTAAGAACATGGAAAATGAATTAGCTTTGAAATTTTTAGAAATAGGCTATTGCTTACAAAATTTCATTTTTAATAAAGAAAGCCTAGTTCTAAATCATGAATGGGATTATGAAATTTGCACCTTAAAGAATAGACAAGAAAGAATTGAAAATCAACCATTGTCTAATCAATCTGGTAATTTGAATCTCACCTATGAGAAGACTAATGGAACTAAATCTAATTGGTGGGGTGAGAGAGGAAAGTTGAAGTTGGTTGCATTGTTTGGTCTAATATTGTTTTAGTTTGATTCCTTCCACATTCGGCATGTGTATCATATTATATGTCTTTTGGAATGCTCTAATCAGGTTTGGGATCCGGGAAAATGATAATCCAAATTTTTGCATCATCTTGTATCATATTGTACATTTGTATATACTTTTGGTTTTCGTGTTTTGGTTTTGGATTGGATCTCATTTTGGTTTTAAGTTTTGTGTGTTGGTCCTTTGGACACTTTTGGTTTGTCTTGAAAAAAAGGCCCCCCCCCCAGAAAAGCGAGATGGTCAACTTATGTCCTCATGAATGTTGACTAAGACTAGGAGAATATGAAACATCGGAATTGTATTGCAGAAGCTCCACGAATTTCGCAAACACATTAAAGAATATCGTTTGGAACTTATGATGCATGAAGTTGCCGGCTTTACAAATTATGGCAACATAGGTGGTATAATCCATCCACATTTCAAAAAGAGCAATGCATTCATTCATATCTCATGTTACATTCCACATTGCATATACATTCCATCTCAGTTGCATCTACATTTCAAATACAATCATTGAAAAGGTGTCGAATCCTCTTAGGGTTATTGCATGACATATATTAAAAGGATCCTAAGGTTGGGAACTGATGCCCGAACTATCTTGAGCCAAACACGTTCTACACATATTAAAGAGGATCTTGAGCAAAATGGTCAAAACCATACTTGGAAGAAAAGGTGAGGCAAAAGGAGTATTTCGTGTCTGTCCTATTATGCAACATAATCCTTAAAATAGTGGTTTTCACCACTCCCATAGTGCTTAAAGCCTAAAATCATAGTATTAAGGATAGGTTTAAATCCTCATCGAACTTAGGTTGAGGATCCAACTCCCCAAAGCTCTGATTTGACCTTCATGGAGTAGTAAGGATAGGGTCTAATTCTCATCTCGCTTAGGTTGAGAATTCGATTCCCCAAAGCTCTGATTTGACCTTCATGGAGTAGTAAGGATAGGGTCTAATTCTCATCTCGCTTAGGTTGAGAATCCGATTCCCCAAAGCTTCCATCTTGCCCACTCAAGAACTTGAAATTCAAAAGAAAATATTTTTCATTTCTTTATTAATACTGGACTGGAAGGATCATACTACATGTCCCTTGCAAGGATGGGTAGTCATCACCAAGGTCCAAGAAATCACATAGTAAAGTCAAATCCTGGATTATGGGGTTAATCTCCACCGGGGCTATAGACGCCTGGCTAGCAAGTGGAGTATGCTCATGTGTGGCAATATGTCTCGTCTAAAAGCAAGACCTCTGATCGCTCAAACGGATAGGCTAGCCTGACAATTTCATCCATAACAGGTTAAATCATTTTGTTCAAGATGAGGTAATGAATTCTGGATCAGAGTAGTAAGGATAGGATTAAATTCCCATCTCGCTTAGGTTGGGAATCTGATTCCCCAAAGCTCTAATTTCACTTACACCTGCACATGGGTTCAAGATCGTAGTGACACATAACCAACTTTGGGATCTAGTAAATTAATTCAGTATACATATATTTGGTCCTAAGAGGGTTCAAAAATTTTAATATGTGTGTTCATGATACTAGAAGGTCTGAGCCTTTGCAACGTAGGTTGCTATAGCATCTTCATCATACATCAAATCCTGCATAAATCATTCATAGCCTTGCATACGAATCATAAGTGAAACTGACAATGGAATGTGATCAATTTCAAACGATAGGGAATGAAGCACATTGCACACATCGAGCTGATGCTTAATAATTCTAATGTTTAATGTATTTTTCATCTAGTTTCATTCTTGGGATATTTTCTAACGCTTGTATTTGAGTCTATGTGTTTTCAAGTTGAGTTCTCACCAAAATGCTCAGGAGCATTTCCCAGCAAAGTCGCCATTTGTTGTGGCTGATCCACAACGTACCCCAAAATTGGGGACCCACCTTTTGCATGTGTTCCAAGAAGACCAAAGTGGCCCATAGGCTAAAGTTCAAAGAAAAAAAAGCAAAACACCACAAGGAGAAAAAGGTGTCGCGATATCGCGACATGTTGCTCCATCGCGGCCAAAAATGAAAAAGTGTCGCGATATCGCGACATGTTGCTCCATCGCGGCAAAAAATGAAAAGGTGTCGCGATATCGTGACATGTTGCTCCATCGCGGCCAAAAATGAAAAAGTGTCGCGATATCGCGACATGTTGCTCCATCGCGGCCAAAAATGAAAAGGTGTCGCGATATCGCGACATGTTGCTCCATCGCGCCAAAATGAAAAGGTGTCGCGATATCGCGACATGTTGCTCCATCGTGGCCAAAAATGAAAAGGTGTCGCGATATCGCGACATGTTGCACCATCGCGGCCCAAAAAGAAAAAGTGTCGCGATATCGCGACATGTTGCTTCGTCGCGGCCAAAAATGAAAAAGTGTCGCGATATCGCGACATGTTGCTCCATCGCGGCCAAAAATGAAAAAGTGTCGCGATATCGCGACATGTTGCTCCATCGCGGCAAAAAATGAAAAAGTGTCACGATATCGCGACATGTTGCTCCATCGCGGCCAAATGAAAAAGTGTCATGATATCGCGACATGTTGCTCCATCGCGGCCAAAAAATAAAAAGTGTCGCGATATCGCGACATGTTGCTCCATCGCGGCAAAAAATAAAAAAGTGTCGCGATATCGCGACATGTTGCTCCATCGCGGCCAAAAGAAAAGGAAAAGAGAAGAAAGAAAAGTGTCACGATATCGCGACATGTTGCATTTTCGCGACCAAATAAGACAAGAAAGAACAAGAAAATAAAAGTGTCGCGATATCGCGACATGTTGCATTTTCGTGGCCGTACAGGAAAAAGTGTCGCGATATCGCGACATGTTGCGTTTTCACGGCCGTACAGAAAAAGTGTCGCGATATCGCGACATGTTGCATTTTCGCGACCAAATGAGAAAAGAAAGAACAAGAAGGAAAAGTGTCACGATATCGCGACATGTTGCATTTTCGCGACCAAATAAGACAAGAAAGAACAAGAAAAGAAAAGTGTCGCGATATCGCGACATGTTGCGTTTTTGTGGCCGTACAGGAAAAAGTGTCGCGATATCACGACATGTTGCGTTTCGCGACCGTACAGAAAAAAGTGTCGCGATATCGCGACATGTTGCATTTTTGTGATTCAAAGCAACAAAGGAGAGCAAGGAGGCAAAAGTGTCGCGATATCGCGACATGTTCCATTTTTGCGATTCAAAGCAACAAAGGAGAGCAAGGAGGCAAAAGTGTCGCGATATCGCGACATGTTCCATTTTCGCCAAGGTAACGGACCTGCACAGTGACGTGGACATAAGGACAAAATCCAGTGAATAAGACAAGCGTTACATAAGGAATCTTTAGTGATTTGAAATCATTTAAGATGGTCATTACAAACGGAGGGAAACAGACGCAAAATCATGTGGAGAAATCGTAGCGAAGGGCCACAAAATGGAAAGCAAAGCACACGCATACAGGGAAGGTGAAATGAACAGTCAAGGAAGGTGAAACGAGCAGCCATCGAAAAATGAAGCAAACCATCAGGAAGGAAAAACAATGTTTTCACAATTTTAAATACGCCATTCAAAGAGGCCAGGGGGGTGAAAAACTGCTGCAAGTAGCGTTGCAGATTTGAAGGCGATAAGGCCATTCTGGACCTAGTTAGGCTGTTTTTCTCCCAAATACTGGTTTTTCTTCTTCATGGACATGGGTTGGAGATTACGACGAGCAGAGTTGTAGACTTGAAGGCGATGATGCCGTTCTGGACCTGTTTGAGTCGTTTCTCTTCCATGGACTGGTTTGGGAAAACCAAAAATTCTGCTATTGTAAAATGACACATTTTTAATGCATAAGTGTTCAAAAATTTGCATCTTGTGGGCAAGAAAGAAGGAGATTTTCTTTGCATGCTATGGATTTAATGTTTATTCTTTCATCTTTTCAGATTTTGAATTTATAGATAATGTTAATGCCATTTTTTTGGGTTACATTAGGTGAATATTTAAAATCTGAATTTCATTTCGTACCCTAGGAACCAGCACTTAGTCTATGGGGATTGTGCTTGTTTTGCAAGTCCAATAGGTTAGGTTGCATGCATGGAGACATCACATCTTCGGTTTTGTCGAAATAGGATAGCATCATACTGAATGCATTTTATTTCCATTTTTTGCATTTCATTTTCATTTTTTTGCATTTTATTTTTTTCAGAAGTTTTAACTTTTCAAGACATTAAAATAAAAAATATCAAAATCAATGAACAATCACTAAAGTTTCATGATGAAATAAACCAACATTGCCCCTTGTTTACAGTTACTTGCAATCACTAAGGTGTTCCAAGCATTCAAATTGAATATCTTATATTTGAGATTACTAATACACATATGCAAATGCTAATATAGTGGAGACCTTGGAGAAGTTGTTTGTTTAACTTCTTTGCAAGAGGGGATTTGTAACCCAAATCCTAAAGGAGAGTGTACTTTCACAACTGGGTGAAAATACCACTCAAAAATTCTTATGGTAGAAGCTCTTGGGAGATCTATATCTAGGATATGAGATTAATTTGGCTTGTACTCGGCTTTACCTTGCAATATGATTTTACATTAGCAGTTTGCTAATGATACACTTATCTCTTGTGTTGCTTCGGTGGTCCATGCTAGGGAATTTAAGACCATTTTGGATTGCTATGAGAGGGCAGTTGGTCAATAGATAAGTTTTCTAAAAAGCAACATCTACTTCATCAACACTCTAGAGGCACAACAATAGAAAATTACGATATTTTAAACTATAGGATTACTTCCCTCTCGATCTCTTATCTAGGTCTTCTACTTTTTGTTAGCCTTTTTAAAGACTCACTTTGGACTCCACTGGTTGAAATAGTCTAGCAAAAATCAGCATCCTATAAGGCGGTTCTTTTGAGTCAAGCTGGTAAGGTTGTGCTGGTTCAAATAACTTTGCAGAGCATTACTATTTATTTTCTATCCCTTTTTTACCTCGGTAAAATTGTGGTGAAATTGCATAGTATATGTAAGTCATTTCTTTGGGCTGACCCTGAGCTCAAAGGAAAATTCCACTTAGTTTCATGGGAACAAATCTGCAAAAGGAATAAAGGTGGTGGATTGAATTTGAAGAATGCAGCTAGGATGAACAAGGCCTTGGTGGTGAAGCTTTACTGAAATATTGTCTCTACCGATGTCCACCTCTAGTGTAGGATACTGAAATCCAAGTACATTTTTGAATCCTTCTTATCATATTTCCTCCTGATTTGTGGCTCATATTTTTGGAATAGCCTTGTTAAATCCTATGATTTCATCAAAGATAATTGTAGTTGGGTTGATGGAAATGGCAGGGTTGTGAATTTTTGCAAATATTTGTGACTCAAAGATCATCCTCTAATTGAGAATTTGTGGTTTAGAGATCTGATTCAGAATTCCAAAACTATCGGATTGGTTAAAGTGGTTGATTTTATGGTGGTTCATGAAGGTAGAAAATTTTGGTCTGATCTCCCTCCTTTTGCAAGGAATGTCATCAATATTCAATCGTGGAGTATTTTTATGGAGGAGCTTCATCTCTATGTTGTGTTACAAGAGGACGTTGAGGATTGCTTGGTTTGGAATGGATATAGTGAAGGGTCATACTCTGTTAAGTCGTCATATGAGATTCTTAGCGCTAACTAGGATGGCCAATTCCTTATTACATTGATTTGGTTATATAATTTAACCCATAAGGTTAACATATTTTTCTGGCTCGTGATGCAAAATAAAATTTTGACTTTAAAAAATCTCCTTAAAAGAGACTTGAATTTGGTTAATAGATGTTTTCTCTGCAAGAATGACTGGGAAGCATAATCTCACTTGTTACTCAATTACTGAGTCTTTCAGGAAGTGCTCTCATCCATTCTCAGCTGGCTCAAGGTGTCTTGGGTGATGCCTAGTATGACATTTTACTACATCTCTCAATGGGTCTTCCTTCTATTGGAAGCATTTTCCATGTCATACCCCCTTCCATGACATTCTTTCTCTGGTTTCGAAGTATACCTTTGGGATGTGGAATTTACCTTTTATAGTGGTTTGGTATAGGATCACCCCTTTCATGTCTCCTTTAGGGATTTTGTGGTGGTGGTGGAAGCTTTTTTCAAAGCTTTATGGGATGATTATCCATATGACTTATGTTTCCCTCTCTTGGGATGTGTTTTGGGCAATTATTATCGGGCAAGGCAATGTTCAATGTTTTTGATGACTCTTCTCTTCATCTTTAAGTTCTTCCTTCATGACATTGCCATCATGTTGAGATTCCTGGTGATCTTGATATTATCTTTGAGAATGGTTTCTCTGGACCAGGTGATATTTTTGGGGCAGTCATATGTTTTGGTGTAATGTGGGTGACCTTCTTATTTCTCCCTTTCTCACTCTTTGGAATTTGCTTATTGTTGAAAGGGTGCATATGTTTTTGGATTCTTCTCTCACGATCCTTGGTTTTTTGTTCTTCCTCTAAATGGCAGGGCCTTCTCTCTTCTGTTGATAACCTTTCTCTTTTTTGAGTTTGATTAGAAGTGCATTTTTTCTACTATGGTACTTCTCGATGTGCTTGTATGTCCTTGGTTGCTAAATTTTGAGGGTGTCTTTTATGGTACGGTTTCATCTATGAAGATGGTGGATGCCTATTTTTGTTCGAGATTACTTTAGAGTCTTTTGTGTTTTTCTATTTGTTTTGGATCAGCCTCCTTTATTCTCATCTTGTGGTAGTTTTGAATATAGAAAAAGCTAAGTTGTATTGTTCCAATTCGAGGCCTCATAAATATCAGTTGGAACCCACCTCTCTTATTATTGATGATGAATTTAAAGTCATTCTTAAGAATGGTGGTCTATTGGAGTGTGTTCAAAAGTTTCATGGGCACAACCCGATACTTTCCAAGTGGATGGTGATGACATGGAATGATGGTTGGGTGAGAATTGGGTCTTGGTCCTTTGAGATCTCTATGGAACTGATTAGCCATACAACTAGTCTAGCATTGGATGGTGCCTATCACAATAGGGACAGACATTCACTTCTAAAAGAGATAAGTTTTTTCTTGTATGGGGAGGAATTTCTACCCAAAATCTAGAATGGCTTCAATGCCAAGGCTCTGTCTCCGTCGTGGGATAGGGTGGCTAAATTCATAATGGATTATTTTACCCTAGACTCTATGTATGAAGTCATACGTAGCTTTCATGCCATGTTTCTCAACCATCTACGGAGGCATATGTGGATGAACATTCCTTTATTTTTATTCCAATCTATGAAGAAGTCTATGGTGGATGTGCAAGGGGGTCATGGCTAGTTTTATCTCCATCAGGATCTGGCTCTTTTAGTGTTTGAAAAAGTGACAACAGAAAATGGGATGGTGGTGGAGGAAATTCTAAAACTTTAGTTGATTTACTGATCCCTACATCTAGCCAGGATAAGGTGGTCTTTGAAGGCTCCAATGATGAAAGTGAGGATTTTTACTCGTTCTCGTTGGGCTTTGGACTGGATAATATTTCACGTAAAATTTGTCTTGGTTAAAGGTATGATGGTAAAAGCATTGATGTGTAGTAATGATGATTTGGTGAAAAATTCATCATTCAATCTCAAGACTTTGCCTGAGGTGGGGGGTCCTCCTTCGGTTAGCCAATCGAAAGGAAGTGGTACCCGAAAATCATTGCGTCTACTAGACAAAAAGTGGGAGGAGGGTGGGTCATCCCCATTATCCCATTCTATTTATGTGGATATTCTTCCTAAGGACTTCCATAAGGACAAAATGGTAAAATATGTCTATGCACTGGAGGAGACCTTTGAGAGGAAGAGTGCATTTTTGCACAGTCTGAAACTAATTGAAATCAAGTAGTGTGCCATTTGGAGCTCCATGAATATCACGTTAGACTATTCTGAGGAGGTATCACAGATTATGGGAACTATTTCCCATGATATCGACATGCTAGTGTAGAACTCTCTCAGTTCTCTCTTGTATTCGCTCTCGTCTTTGCTCTCTTGTCGTGTTTGTTTTTGCCTTTATGGGTTACTTTGTATGGTGTTTTCTATTCCTAGTTTCCTTTTAGGTTGGTTTTAATGTAAAATGTTGTGGGGTCCCTTTCAAAACCCTCTTTTCTCTTAATAGTATCAAAAAAATATTTAGAGTTTTTTATCATTAGAGGTTCTCATTATTAGAGAGTCAATGAAATATATCTCTTATGACAAATATGAAGAGTTGTCTCCTTGATATTTGAGGAGATGACTAGTTTTTTGAAGTTGAAATATCAAGTCTTTTTAAAGGCTATAAATAGAACAAGTATATGATATGTCTCTAATGGAAATTTAGTACTTCATTGGTACTAGAATACTAAGTGTGATTTATGGAAATTTAGCAATTTTATTTATTAGTTTCAATACTAGCGTATGTCATTGTATGATATCTTTAATTGTGATATATTGTGTAAAAAATAGATTGTTTACTATCAATGGTATCAGAGCCACTATTGTGAGATGAATCATTATTGAGAAATAAGCATGAATTTTTTCATTGTGAGAGGATCCATAATACATGAAGAGTGTCATCAAAGAGGAATATTGGAGGAGATAGCTGGAGAAGATAAATGAGAATCTAACTAGAGAAAGGAAATATGTTGGAGAGATAAATTAAATATAAAAATCAACAAAGTGGATTGAGATGGCTAGATAATTCATTATATGAAAGTGCAATAGAATAAATAAGATACTGGCCACGTTGGAGGTATGTTGTAACATCACCATAGTTGAGTAGAGGGCCACGATGAGAAGCACCTTAGATAAAGCAAAATAACATTAAAGTGGAAAAACAATGAAGTGCCTTAATAATAGAGGAAGAACATTGATGTGATAAGAAATTTGGGCAAAACAATAACAAGAACCATTTACCATGTTGGAAAAATACTGGAGAAATTTTTTAAAGGCATACTAGTTGAAATCTTGAGCAAAGAGATGTTTGAGATGAAGCACAACTAGATAGCACAATGGACATAATGTTGTTGTTTGGGAAAGACACAAAAGAGAAGCTAAATTAGTGTAGTTATAGGCATAGAAGTAACACCCAAAAGGAGTTAGAAGAGCAACAAAATAATAATGCACATCAATCAAGGTATTGACACATAAGGTGTAAATATGATAAAGTTTGAATAAATTTTGAAGCTCACATAATTTCTGACAAATAAAGTTTTTCAAAAAATATTATTTAAAGGAATACATGAAATAAGGTTATTGAAAAGTAGTGATGTTTATGGACAAATACAAGGAATGAAGAAGAAGATAAATTTGAGGGCATGATTTATAAGGTATGAAAAATATCATTTTACATCCATTTATGTTTAAAATATTGAAATAAATATAATTAGGGAGACATAAGAAATTAATAAAAGATATTAATTAAATAAACATGTTTTTTGAAGCAATAGTGAATTCATTTGAAAGAAGAATTTAAAAGGAAAAAATTTGAAGGAATTTAATTCAAAGTTGAATTATAGAAAAAACAATAATAATAGGAAGAAATTTATTAAAGGAAAATTAGAAGAAATATTATTTTAAAGAAAAAAAATAAAATAAAATTGTTTTTGAATTGAAAAGAAGAAAATAATTTTATTTGAAGAATATTTGATTAAAAGGAAAAATAACACTATTTTTTTTTGGTAAAAAAGAATTTATATTACAAAAATCAAATAGAAGAGATACACCATCTTTCTTCCCATGGCCACAGAATTTTGGTCCAAGATGTAGCAAAAATTGAAAAAGTTAGATTCCCTATCAACTAATCTACTAGAGTAACCCATTTATAATAAGAATAGCCTAATACATTGAATTATAGAATTAAATAAATCTAATGTTGCTACCATCAAGAGATAGTATAGAGATAATATCTTCCCTAGTCCATGTTTCCAACCATCTAGGTGGATAGTCATAACAAGTGAGGTTGCCTTTTTCTAGAGCCAAATTGCCCATCACATCTGTAACTCTATTTTGTTCTACAGGGATGTGATTATATTCCATATATAGAAATCTTGTTTTTACCATATAAATCTTCTTTATGATTCTCCTTATTCTCTAGCCAATCTTCCTATTCTCTCTTGGATTCTTTAGATGGTTTATCATGACTTGTGAGTCGATTCTATTTGGACCTTCTTCTAGCCTACCTTAACTACCTCTTGGAGCCCTCTAAGGATGCCACAACCCTCTTCTAGGTTGTTGGAAAGAATTCCAAGATTCTCTACAAAGGTGAAAACCAAAGTTCCATTTGACTGTCTTCCTATCCCTCCTGCACTAACTCTTTTTAGATTCCCCTTCCATGCTCAATCTATGTTAAATTATATCCAATATTTTAGGGGAGGCTATCACATTGCCTTTTTGAATAATTTCAAGTGTCTTATGGTTGTAATTTGTTAATTAAAAACCTTAGAAACAATTTGTAATCTTCTCGTGATCTGTTCCAATTTTTGGTGGGGTTTCTAGGGATACTTTAGTATATATTGGAGTGTCTCTACTATGTTGGCTATGGTCTTTTGCTAAATATAGTGGATGTCCTTAGCCTCTTGTTTTAAGATGTGGTTGTTTCTTTCTTTCCATTTGTTTCAAAGTAGAAAAGTAGTTCCTACCCATACTACTTGCTTAACATACTGGTCTAATCCATACTATGTAGTCAATTTCCTCCACATATGCTCTAGGGTGGTAAAGCTAAACTAGTTAATACCAAGTAATATAGCTATAATATTCCACAACTTTAAGGCTATAAGATATTTAATATATAAGTGATATAATATTTTGAGGTTCTCCCCACACATCTTACACCTGAAAGGACCATGGTAGCCTCTTTTTATAAGTTATTCCCTTGTTAGTACCCTTTTATATAGAAGAAGCCAAATGAAGAATCTCACGTTAGGTCATAACTTTTGTGCTTATGTTTATTTGAATAATTCTCAAAGTGGGTTAGGAGTACTTTGGCGTAGAATTGCATATCCGCTTACTATTGTATACTCCCCCTCACTCACGTTGCCTCATCCAAGGGAATACTCTACTTGAGACCAAGAAAATAATATCATTTGTAGAGTTTGTTGGATATTGATATTTTACCTCTCCAGGAGCTGAATTGATCATTCAGCTATGGGGACCTAGTTTCTTCCAACTTCATAATTTCTAATCTAGTACCTATGGTATTTTCTACTTTTATCCAATTTTCTTTGTGTAGCTATTCCATGAAATATATCCACTCTAGAAATTTAGCCACCATAGGTTGGTGCCTATCCCAAGAATTTGTCCAAAATTTAGCATGTTGACCATTGTGAATTATCCAAAATAGCTCCTTCTTTATCAACTCCTCTCTTGTCCTCAAAACTACTAAGAACAAGGATCCTCTTCTAGGTAGTTGGTGTCGAATAATGGTTGCCAAAATTTTATTTTTTGCATATTTAGCTCTCAAAATTTGGGCCCATAATGCATTGGGATTGTTCAACATCCTCCAATACAACTTAGTTGTTAGTGCCTTGTTGTTCTTAAATATTGATTTGAATCCTAGTCCCCCTTCATGTTTGTGAAGACATAAAGTTTCTCAATGCATAAATACCCATTTCCTTTCCTCCTTAGTGCCCCTCCAAAGTAATCAATGATTTATTTGATCCGAATATTTCAGTACTACCTTGGGAATTTCCAAAATTATGGAGACATAAATAGATATAGATTGAATGATTAATTTAACCAGGGTTGTTCTTCCCCCTAATAATAGTTATCTATTAGTCTATTTTTCTATTTTTCTTTTTACTTTATCCACTATCCAGACCCAATCCTCTTTATTTTGTCTCCCTATTTTAAGAGGAACACCTAAGTAGGTGATGGGAAGGGAGGTATTTTGGTATCTTAGTTTATCAAGAACCATGATCTCCTGTTTGGGTGAGCAATGGAAGAAAATGACTTTAGATGTTTCCTCATTGACTTGTTGCCCTATGGCTCTTAAGAAACAACTTATAATATGTTTTATTCTTGAGGCTACCTTCACTATTGATTTCCCTAATAAAGTAAAGTCATAAATAAACTAGAGATGAATGATTGACCTAGCTCCATTTGCAATAGTGATTCTTGTTAATATTTGATTTTCCCTATATTTGGTCATTTTCCTTCCTAGGCATTTAGCCACAATGATGAATAAATATGGAGAAAGGGGATCTCCATAACTAATGCCTTTGGATGTAGTGAACAGTTGTGAAGGAAAATCATTGATCAAAACTAAATAGGACACTAATTAAAAAACATCTCTTGATCCAATTTGTCCATTCCTATGAGAATCCAAATTGACCCATTACTTTGAGGAGGAAATCCCAGTCCACCATTTAATATGCTTTGGATAAGTATAATATAATTAATATGGATGAGAATTTTTGTGCTTCCATAGAGTGAATAGCCTATTCAGCCAAAACTATATTGTCCACTATTTGTTTACCTTCTAGGAAACCACCTTGTTATAGTGATATAATCTTATGCAAAATTGGTTTGAGCCTCTCTACAATTATCTCAATGATTATTTTTACCAAGATATTACATAAAGCTATTATTCTAAACTCGATAATGTGCTCTACATCTTGTGATTTTGGGATTAATGTTATATATGATTTATTGATTTCCTTTAGCACATATATAGGTTTCTTAACTTCCTTAACCACATCATGAAGGTCCTCATGTAGGATATCCCAAAATTCTTGGTATAATTCAATGGGGAATCCATTTGTTCCAATATTATTGTCTTTCTACATTTTGAAAACCATGTGTTGTAACTCTTTATTAGTTACTAGTGCAGTCAAAACTAAATTTTCCTCCTTTTTTATTAGTTTAGGTATCTCATGTAACACTTCTTGTTGGGCTTCCCTTTCTAGAGTCTTTGCACTTAATAGACTTAAAAATATTTTACTGCAATAGACCCCATACCTTCTCATGTATGGATAGTATATTTTGCTTTTTTTCTCAAGGAGGGTATGAAGTTGTGTGATCTGTGACCTAGAAGATATTTGTGGAAGAATATTGTGTTTTGATCCCCCTATTGGAGCCATTGGATTCTAGATTTTTTCTTCTATAATAACTTTTCCATTTATTCCATTCCTCTATTTGGGATGTAATTCTAGTCTCTACCATACTCATACCTTTCATGATGCCATCCATACGGATATATTCATTCAAATATTTGAGTTGGACTATCACTTGTAACTTTTTTTCTTGAAACCTTCAAACTCTTCCTAGTTCTAGGTCCTTATCTTTGATTTGATGTACTGAAGACTCCTAATAAAGTAGTACATCTTGGTTTCATGTTGAGGGTTACTTTCCTTCCACCATTTCTAATCTAAATGGCAAGTATCTAGTCTTTGATATTCATAGTTCTATCATGATTGGCCAATGATCTAAGTTTGCATTATTTAGGATCTTCACCCTAGGATATTCATTGTTAAGTTATATATGGTTATTAGATCTACCATATATATATATATATATATCTATAGCATGGTTTCATAATCAACACTTGTCATGTGTATTATAAATTTATAAGTAAAAAAAAGAGTAGAAAATTGATATTGCATACTCATATAAAGAAATTTTTAATCATTATTAACCTATCCTTTCACCTAGGTGTTGGATTATATGTATTTGTCAAGGTGGTAGATCTCTCTACCAAGTTACAAGTAAAGATGATATTTCAACTATCAAGAAGTACTTTGCAATCAATAGATGAAGATATTTGTGTTTCCTAGCATTGTATGTTTGTGGTTAAACTAAATAGCTTTAATTTTCTTCTTTGATTGATTGTAGTATCTGAATTTTAAAGAATATTAATAATATTCTATTTCAATATCAAATCTCATAATAATATTAGGATAATACAAAATTTTACAATAGTAGAAATTTTGGTTATGCACTTGCATCACGTACTCTTCCTCATTCTCCAACCTAATGGTCTTAACCATCTATAAATGCACATCATGCCTCATTTTTCTAGTTTTTTTAATTAGTGTTTATACATCCCTTATGATGACATCAATTCATGTTAGAAAAATAATTTTGGTTTACTATAATTTTATAAATCATTAACTATCACCTTTTATTTGTAAAGTAATTTAATTAACAATCTATATTATATTTCTCAATATTTAATATAAGATGGAATTAAGTAATCACATTTCTAATTAACACAACACCATCATATATATCTATTATTTTTCCATGAAATATAAGGATCGACATAGGTTTATTGCATAATAATTTTATCACAAATTACTTATACACATGCCTAAACTATCAAGTATCATCAACTCGATTCAAACCATACATATCTATTGAATACCATTATATCAAATATGGAGGGAATCATAAACTCCGTACTCCCCTCCAATATATCATTGGTTTCTTTCATTGTAGTAGCTTCCATATTTTGAATTAGACTAGTTGATTTATGTGCATATAAAGGGGAATTGTGATGGATGAAAACTACTAGTATTTATTTTCTAGCTATTTCAATTTAGTAATTCTAGTTTTGGATCACTTTTTTTAAGAAAACTCCATTTTTAGACATTGTTAATTTTCTATCAAACCTTAGTTTATTATATACTTCCAAATTATTATTTTTAGCAAATAAAGTGTATAGATCAGTGAACACCTTAAATTCTAGTTACATGATGCATATTAAGAAGTAATATAATAAAAATATTTTCCAAAATTCTTTTCTTTCATATCTTAATTTTTTTGGGAAGAAATTGGTTTCAAAAAAATATAGGCTGATTATCTAAAGAATTTGATTACTTTTTCTTAATTTACTAATTTGCAATCGGTGATTTATTTATCATCTTATATTCTATTTTTGAGAGGAATATATACGGATGAATGTATATTTTTTATTTTCTTTATTTTCATAACTATCATTGCCAATAATTATTATATCTAATTCTTCATCCAATTGTTAAACTGAGGATATCATTTCTTTTTTTCCTTGAATCCAATTATCCAAGTTTATTTTTGTTGGAATAATTTGAGGATATTTTGACTCTATAAAAGTTAGCAAGTATTGTAGCACTATATGATGGATCATTACGTCCATAACATGATATCAATTTCTAAAATCATTCCTCTAAATAAACTAGTGGGATAATTGCGCACAAGAAAAACATGGTGTTTGCATTAATGAGTAAAAGGGGTTACAAAACTTATCCATTTTACAAATTTTCCCCAAGGGCTAAAATATGGGCCTTCCAAGATGGAATCCCTCTTTTAATGAATGGTTGAATATCACCCAAAGGCCTTCCATGATCACCTTAATGAGAGTGGGCTTACTACACGTGGGACACTATTGGTTGTATAAGTCCTCTAAACCTACACAACCCAATAAAAATGGTTAATAGCATTTGGGGGCCTATCTCAATTAGACCCCTTGTGATGAAAGACAAAAGACCAAATAAATCTAGCCTATTGTATAGTTAAAATTCTTATAATGACTAAAAAACTAATAAATAGAGTGTTGGTTGCCTGATTTGAGTGTTTTTTGTTATGTTGCTTGCTAAAATAGGTCCCTAAAATTTGATTGTACCCTTGGGTGTGATTAGATTTATGCTATTCAAAATGGAATAAAATTTTATGGGGTCCTTCTAAAAGCTATTAGGAAGCTACCCTCAATTGTGGCAATCATAGTTTGGATGTGCAAGTTATGGGTAAAACAGTCAGGGTGACTCTGGCTAAAATAGGACCCTAGAGGGGATCATACCCCTAAGGGAGATCTTAATTATTATACCTATCCATACAATCAGTTCTGTGTTTCCCAAACAAAAATTTTCTTTGCTACAAATATTCTAGTGTTGCTAGATATTCTATCCACATCTAAAATTCTTTTGAACCTACAATTGAGAGTAGCTTACAAAACAAAAGGGGATGCCAACAAGCACATATGGGAATCCATGGTGGTTGATGGTAAGTGGTAGGAACAAATTTCCTATCAGTTGGAAATAAATGGAGGAAATGTAAAATGAATGCAATTTAAATAGTAATCGTCTTTTATTAAATTGTTGTTTCAATTGGAGGTCACCCTACCAAATGCTCAGAAGGAGATATATTAATTGATGGTTTTTGATACCTTAATGAAATTGTCTATGAATGCATATATAAATCTATCTAATGGTTATGATGTGAAAGGACACGATGGTCCATAACCAAATGAGTGATATTAATTATATAATATAAGTTAGGATTAGGATCCTAACAAGCCACCCCTCTTAAAAAGAGCTTTGTCCTCAAAGCAAAAATTTAGGATTTTCTTCAAAATTTTGTGAAAGGGCATCAATAGCCATGTTATATTTCCTTTTTCTATATATGATTTCATAGTCATATCTGAGTATTTTGGTAACCCACTTTTATTATTTTGGAGTGGTTATGCGTTGCTCAAGAAAGTACTTTAAACTATGGTGGTCAGTGCAAATAATGAAATGTTGGCCTATAAGGTAAGGTCTCCAATGTTGAATAGCATGAATAATAGCTAACATCTCTTTTTCATATGTGGAATGAGCCAAATTCTTTTGAGAAAAAGCCTTTCTAGTAAAGGCCAAAGGTATTTCATTTTGCATGAGCATTGCTCCTATTTCTACTCCTGAAGCATCGCTTTCAATAATAAATGGTTTGGAAAAATATAGCATGGCTAAGATTGAGGTGGTACACATTACATTTTTTAAAGCGATAAAGGCATCTTCTGCCTTTGAAGACCAAAGGAAAGCATTCTTCTTGAGTAGTGTTGTTAGGGGAGCTACAATTTTGCCATAATTTTTGACAAATTTGTGATAATACCCTGTTAGTCCTAAAAATCCATGCAAGCCTTTTAAGGTTTTAGGTATAGGCCAATTATTTACATCTTCAATCTTGCGGGGGTCCACTTTAACACCTTCTTTAGAGAAAATATGGCTGAGATATTCAATTTCTTGTTTTTCGAAGGAACATTTTGATTTTTTGGCATATAATTGGTTTTCTTCCAAGGTTTTTAATGCTTGGTATATATGGCGTAAGTGTTCTTCCCATGTTTTATTATAAATCAAAATGTCATCAAAGAAAACTAAAATAAACTTGTGAAGGAAAGGGTGGAATACCTTGTTCATTAGACTTTGAAATGTAGAAGGGGTGTTGGTAAGGCCAAATGGCATAACCATGAATTCATAATACCCTTCATGAGTGCGAATGGCATTTTCAATAATATCAGTCTCCTTAACTCAAATTTTTTGGTAGCCTGATCGTAAATCTAATTTGGGGAAATATGTCACCCTATAAATTTCATCTAATAATTCATTGATGATGGGGATAGGAAATTTATTTTTGATGGTTAGTTTGTTAAGGGCACAAAAATAAACACATAAGCGCCATGACCCTAAAGAACACAAGCTTATACTGAGAGGGGGGTGAACAGTATAAGACCTCTTTTTACTTTTTCCTTTATACTTCAAAATAGTAAAGCAATATACCCAAAGCAATATCAAAGCAATGCACAATATCATCCACAAAGTGACACCAATTTTAACGTGGTTCACCCAAAATGGTTGGGCTACGTCCACAAAACTTTTCTCTAAAAGTTATCTCAAAGTTCTTTGGGAATCCTTCCCAATTACAATGTTTATGAGCCTCGGCCCAAAGGAGATACCTTCCCCCAATCAGAATTTATGAGCCTCTCGCTCAAAGGAGATACCTTCCCCTCTCGCTCTGGAAATGATCCCTCAGAAGATCAACTGCCTCTACCTCTTGCCAGCACGTGGAACTCCTTTCCACCGAAGACCTCCTGTCCTCAATGCTTAGCCTAAGAGACCTCTGCCTTCTATGATCACGTCCACAGTAGCTCAAAAACCTGTACCAAACACAGTCAGTCGGTCTAGTACAAGTCTTCCTCTGTCTGTCGGATCTGTCCAACGCGCTTGAACAAATCAATCCTCTGCACACAAGCCTTCTCAAAGACTTGCCAAATATGTCCTCAGGTTCTTCTCAAAGAACCAGTGCACCTCTGTCCTCAAGTTCTCTGATAGAACTATCAAACTCAGCTCACAAGTCCTCTCGCTAGGACCTGTCCAAATCTGCTCACAAGTCCCCATCGAAACCTGTCCAAGACTGCTCACAAGTCCCCATCGAAACCTGTCCAAAACTCAGCAAGCTCACCAAGAAAAAAACTTTCTTAGTAGGAAATCACAAGGTGAATTGTTAGAGACCCAATGTGATTTTTCAAACTCATAGAAGCATAAAGAGAATTGTTAGAGACTCAATATGTTCTATACTCAACTCCCAATCTCAAAACTCAACTCAAATCAACTCAGCTCAAACTCAATCTCAAATCTGAAAACTCAACTCAATATCTAAAATGGATAGGATAGAATGCTTTCTTTCAAGAACATGAAACCCCAACAATTGCCAACTATGCAAAGAATCACATAACAATGATACTCATGTTCTTTTCACCATCAATTAGGGCTTCAACAACAATGCTCATCAAACAAGGTTCAATCAACACCATTCAACTCAAAACACAACCTTGAAGCATTTCACAATCAACATTAGAAAAGGAAACAAGTAGAACTCCTTTTCTCTCCAATATTGTTTGAACAAAAAGCATCCACCAACTCAAATCACAATAGCACAAAACAACTTTTCAAATCATCAACAAAGGAGTAAGCCCAACACTTTAACCAAGTAAAGAATAGCTTGATTATTACCAATTTAATGAAAGCAAATGTCAATCTCAAAGCTGCCCACTTAAGGTTTCACAACTTCACACAAGAAGCAATTTTAACCTTAAAACATCATGCTTTCATTTCCATAATCAACCAAAAGCACTCTCAACATTACAAGAAAAATTTATCCCTTATACACCTTATTTCTCCCTTATAGTCTTATCAAAAATAAAATTTATCTCTCATAAGAATGCAATAAGATATTTCAAACAACACCTTCAAAAGAATATTTTATCAAAATAAAACAAGCTTTAAACTCCTTATAACTCCTAAGCTGTTTTTCCCTCTAATAAACTTCCTCCATCCGCAAAATACACTTAGCAAAAATTAATTTCGAAAATACCTTGGCCAACATCAAAAATCATGCTATGGAGAAATTGCGCACGAATTCTAACACCACCCGCTACGTCCACTTCACGATGAAAAACCCTTTCACGTTATTCGAACGTGGAACCTCCCGTTCGGGTAGCGCGCCAACAGCCTAGCCGCTACCGGTGCGCCAAAGGCACCCGGTGAGGTTTAAACCTCACGCTGTTAGCCTTGTTCCTTCTATGCCAGGGATTAAATAAAACAACAGTGCCTCCCTTTCTTCTGACGTGAACACGAAGACGAAAACCTTACGACGGATTTACGACAAACGGCGAGTACAAAAAAATGAACAGCGGATTCACAAAAATGGCGAAGACACAGTCGAACAACAGGTTTACGAAAATGGCGAAGACACAATCGGAGAAGAAATCCGAACAACGGATCACGAAATCACAACGAGCAACTCTTTTCAAAATACGGATGGGATCATTCTTGATTTTCATCGAGGGAGATTTATATGCATTTTTACCATAAGCTCTTGACGTCGGCGAGGAGTTTAACACGTCGACGGAGGTCTTGGCTAGCGCCCACAATCTTAAAACATAGCGCCATGGGTTAGGAGAACCCATTGCAAACAATAATTTAATATTTATTTAAAAATAATTAAAGGGAACCTTAACAAGGTTTTTAATTATTTAAATAAATACTTCCTCCTGGACCCAAATGCATTAAACTAATGCATCCACCTGTAATCTTTAAACCTGCCAACTTGGGGTTTACAAAAGACCTTTGAAACTTGTCATGCCGTAACCTTCATCAAAACAAATTATTTGACATCAAATCAAATTCCTTCAAGAGCTTCTTGACATCAATGACAACTTATACACTTGAGCAAAGGCAATGTACCCAAAGTACCCAAAATTGCCAACAATCTCCCCCTTTGTCATTGATGGCAAACCTTTACTGAAAACACTTCTCAAGAGCCAAAACTGAAACCAACTGTGCTAACAACTGACCAACTATGCCCACAACTGAGAATCTTCCTTTGAAGTTTTGCTCCCCCTGACTTGAAGCTCTCCTCTTCACTTTGAAGCTCTCCCCCTTACTCATATCTCTCCCCCTTTGTCATCAATGGCAAAGGGTCACCTTTGGGGCTCGGGACTAAGAATGAGCCTCTTAGCTTAGTCCCTCCCCCACCTCCTGATGAGGTGATTAATTCTGGGGTGGGAGTAAAACTCCCATTAGGCACCGATCATCATCAGCGTCTATAACTTCCTTGTCGGGCCTTCTCTTGAACTCTTTGTCCATATTCCTGTTCTTGTCACTGTTCTTGTTCTTGTTCTCATCCCTGTTCTTGTCCATGCCTTGATCCTTGGACCTGATCATGCCACTGTTCCTGTTCCTGTATTCTAGAATTTCAGCTCTACACTGTCTGATTATGTGACCTTCATTGTTGCACTTGAAACACTTGACGATGTTGTTTCTCTGAGGTAAACCTGATCTTTGAATCCACCTATTCTGACCAAACCTGTTCTTCCAACCTTTTGACCAAACCTGTTCTGACCAAACCTATTCTGACCAAACCTGTTCTGACCAAACCTGTTTTGACCAAACCTGTTCTGACCAAACCTATTTTGATCAAACCTGTTCCTGTTATTTACCTTGCAATAGACTGCCTTGTGCCCAAACTATTTACAAGAGTAGCAATACCCTTGAAAGTAACTAGCACTTCTGAAACTGTCATTTACCTTCTTCACTTGAGCCATGCAATGTGAAGCCATGTGACCAAACCTATGACAAGCAAAACATCTGCCTTGAAACTTTCCTTTATTTGACCTCTTGGGTCCTGAATACTTCTTCTTCTCATTCTGAATTCTATTTTCTGTTTCTGTGCATCTATCATTCAAGGACTCCTTTTCTGAAATACTTTCCTCATCAGAACTCTCTTCCTTTTGGAGTCTCTTACTAGACTCTCCAACTTGTTCCTTGTGTGGCTTAACAAAACCAAGGCCTATTTTATCTGTTGTCTTTCTTTGACCTTTGATGAGTGACTTAACCTTTTTGGAGCTATCTTGAAACCTCTAAAGCTTATCCTTGTACTCTTTAGTTTCCTCTTTCAAAGAAGCCATTTTCTGTTCTAACTCACTATACTCAAGAACCTTAGACTCTAACTCATCCTTGAGTTCTTGTGTCTTAGCTATAGAGAAGTCAAGACTTTCTATAAGATCATCTCTCTCCATACAACATTCATCTAACTTATCCTTGAGTCTAGCATTCTTCTTTCTTTCCTTTTTCAAAGCACTAAGAGCACTAATAAGTTCACCTTCAAGATCTACTTCACCTTCCTCTATATCTTCCTCTATTTGTTTGCTTTTTGAATCATCAAAGCCTTTTTCAGATTTCTTATCACTAGAGGTGCTACCCTTTTCAAAAACCATACATGCATCTTCCTTATAGTTTTCTGAAGCATCCTCATACATACTAGAAACCAAATCATTATTTGTGCAATCATCCTCAAGGTGACCAAAGTTTCCACATCTAAGACATTTCATGATAATGAATCTATGTTTCGGTTCTTCCTCTTTTTCTGATATGAACAACATCTCATTTTCATCATCACTTGAAGAACTTTCACTATCACTACTAGAACACTTACTTGCTTTGTCTAGGTAGAAACTCTTCTTGTGCTTGTGAGAATACCTCTTTCCTTGATTGTTGTGCTCATCTTTGTTCTTCCTGTGATGCTTGTGCTTTTCAGAATCCTTGCTCTTAGAATCCTGTTTATCTTCATCACTTTCATTCTTGGGAACAGTACAATCAGTAGCATAATGACCAAACTTTCCACAATTGAAACATCTTATATTTTTCATACTTTTGTGCTTTCTAGAGAACTTGCCTTTCTTGCTGTAATATGCCTCTTCATCACTAGAAGACTCATCACTATCTTGAAGTTGTTTACCCTTGGATTTCTTGGTAGCCTTGAAAGTCGCCTCTTTCTTGACATCAACCTTCACTTGAGTTCTCAACTCAAATGCTGCAAGTATACTATGGAGCTCATCCTTTTTCAACTTATCCAAATCTTTAGCTTCCTCAATAGCAGAAATATTTTCACTAAATCTATTAGGAAGAGATCTTAAAATCTTATCACAAACATCATTTTCAGCAAGCTCAAGACCTAAGTCTTTCATGGAGTTAACAACCTCATCCATACGAAGCATGTAGTCACTAATATTTTCATCATCATTCATCTTGAGTTGTTCAAACATACCTTTGAAGTGTCTCAACTTGGCCTTTCTGACATTTGTATCACCTGTATGAACCACCTTCAACTGTTTCCACATTTCACTAGCTGTCTTGCAGTGAATCACCTTGGTGAGATCTGCTTTCTGTAAGCCTTTCAAGATTGCATTCATTGCCTTTGAATTGTTGTGATGTAGGAGCCTTTCTTCCTTAGTAATAGGACCATGTACAGGAATAGTGTACTCATCTTCAATCACTTCCCAAACCTCATTACCAAGTGCCATTAGATGAACCTTCATCCTTGCACTCCAAAGACCAAAATCTGACCCATCAAGAATAGGTGCTGCATTGCCACTTGAATGATCCATTGTGTTCTTTACTAGCTTTTCCTTCAAGCTGTTAAACTTTTTGAAGGCACCTGCTCTGATACCAATTGAAGAACACAAGCTTATACTGAGAGGGGGGGTGAACAGTATAAGACCTCTTTTTATTTTTTCCTTTATACTTCAAAATAGTAAAGCAATATACCCAAAGCAATATCAAAGCAATGCACAATATCATCCACAAAGTGACACCAATTTTAACGTGGTTCACCCAAAATGGTTGGGCTACGTCCACAAAACTTTTCTCTAAAAGTTATCTCAAAGTTCTTTGGGAATCCTTCCCAATTACAATGTTTATGAGCCTCGGCCCAAAGGAGATACCTTCCCCTAATCAAAATTTATGAGCCTCTGCTCAAAGGAGATACCTTCCCCTCTAGCTCTAGAAATGATCCCTCGGAAGATCAACTGCCTCTACCTCTTGCCAGCACGTGGAACTCCTTTCCACCGAAGACCTCCTATCCTCAATGCTTAGCCTAAGAGACCTCTGCCTTCTATGATCACGTCCACAGTAGCTCAGCAACCTGTACCAAACATAGTCAATCGGTCTAGTACAAGTCTTCCTCTATCTGTCAGATCTGTCCAACGCTTGAACAAATCAATCCTCTACACACAAGCCTTCTCAAAGACTTGCCAAATCTATCCTCAGGTTCTTCTCAAAGAACCAGTGCACCTCTGTCCTCAAGTTCTCTGATAGAACTATCAAACTCAGCTCACAAGTCCTCTGCTAGGACCTGTCCAAATCTGCTCACAAGTCCCCACCGAAACCTGTCCAAGACTGCTCACAAGTCCCCACCGAAACCTGTCCAAAACTCAGCAAGCTCACCAAGAAAAAAACTTTCTTAGTAGGAAATCACAAGGTGAATTGTTAGAGACCCAATGTGATTTGTCAAACTCATAGAAGCATAAAGAGAATTGTTAGAGACTCAATATGTTCTATACTCAACTCCCAATCTCAAAACTCAACTCAAATCAACTCAGCTCAAACTCAATCTCAAATCTGAAAACTCAACTCAATATCTGAAATGGATAGGATAGAATGCTTTCTTTCAAGAACATGAAACCCCAACAATTGCCAACTATGCAAAGAATCACATAACAATGATACTCATGTTCTTTTCACCATCAATTAGGGCTTCAACAACAATGCTCATCAAACAAGGTTCAATCAACACCATTCAACTCAAAACACAACCTTGAAGCATTTCACAATCAACATTAGAAAAGGAAACAAGTAGAACTCCTTTTCTCTCCAATATTGTTTGAACAAAAAGCATCCACCAACTCAAATCACAATAGCACAAAACAACTTTTCAAATCATCAACAAAGGAGTAAGCCCAACACTTTAACCAAGTAAAGAATAGCTTGATTATTACCAATTTAATGAAAGCAAATGTCAATCTCAAAGCTGCCCACTTAAGGTTTCACAACTTCACACAAGAAGCAATTTTAACCTTAAAACATCATGCTTTCATTTCCATAATCAACCAAAAGCACTCTCAACATTACAAGAAAAATTTATCCCTTATACACCTTATTTCTCCCTTATAGTCTTATCAAAAATAAAATTTATCTCTCATAAGAATGCAATAAGATATTTCAAACAACACCTTCAAAAGAATCTTTTATCAAAATAAAACAAGCTTTAAACTCCTTATAACTCCTAAGCTGTTTTTCCCTCTAATAAACTTCCTCCATCCGCAAAATACACTTAGCAAAAATTAATTTCGAAAATACCTTGGCCAACATCAAAAATCATGCTATGGAGAAATTGCGCACGAATTCTAACACCACCCACTGCGTCCACTTCACGATGAAAAACCCTTTCGCGTTATTCGAACGCGGAACCTCCCATTCGGGTAGCGCGCCAACAGCCTAGCCGCTACCGGTGCGCCAAAGGCGCCCGGTGAGGTTTAAACCTCACGCTGTTAGCCTTGTTCCTTCTATGCCAGGGATTAAATAAAACAACAGTGCCTCCCTTTCTTCTGACGTGAACACGAAGACGAAAACCTTATAGCAGATTTACGACAAACGACGAGTACAAAAAATGAACAGCGGATTCACGAAAATGGCGAAGACACAGTCGAACAGCAGGTTTACGAAAATGGCGAAGACACAATCGGAGAAGAAATCCGAACAGCGGATCACGAAATCACAACGAGCAACTCTTTTCAAAATGCGGATGGGATAATTCTTGATTTTCATCGAGGGAGATTTATATGCATTTTTACCATAAGCTCTTGACGTCGGCGAGGAGTTTAACACGTCGACGGAGGTCTTGGCTAGCGCCCACAATCTTAAAACATAGCGCCATGGGTTAGGAGAACCCATTGCAAACAATAATTTAATATTTATTTAAAAATAATTAAAGGGAACCTTAACAAGGTTTTTAATTATTTAAATAAATACTTCCTCCTGGACCCAAATGCATTAAACTAATGCATCCACCTGTAATATTTAAACCTGCCAACTTGGGGTTTACAAAAGACCTTTGAAACTGTCATGCCGTAACCTTCATCAAAACAAATTATTTGACATCAAATCAAATTCCTTCAAGAGCTTCTTGACATCAATGACAACTTATACACTTGAGCAAAGGCAATGTACCCAAAGTACCCAAAATTGCCAACAGACTCCATCCTTTTTTTGAACTAATATAATAGGAGAGGAGTAAGGACTTATACTAGGTCTAATAATCTCTGCTTTTAGTAGTTCTTTTACTAGCTTTTCTATTTTTGTATTTTGTAGATATGGATATCGGTAAGGTCGAATATTGGGAGGTTGGTGTCCTAGAAGAAGTTGAATGGTATGATCATGGCTTTGTTGAGGAGGTAATCCTTTTGGTTTGTTAAATACTTTGTCATGGCGTGCTAGGAGTTGTTGTAATTTAGGTGCTATTGTTTGTTCTTCATTTTCTGGTTGGATGGAGAACAATTGTGCCATCATAACTTTACCTCCTTTCTAAATAAGCTTTTCCATTCTATGAGAACTTACTACTTGAGAAGGGTCTGATTTTAACCCCTTAATAGTATATGTTTGACCTTTTTGTGTGAATTTCATCCATAGGTCTTCAAAATCCCATTGTATGGTGCCTAGTGTTCTCAACCATTGTACTCCTAGGATGATATCACATCCTCCTAGTGGCAGTGCATACATATCAACTTTCATATTATAATCACCCATAGTGAGTTTAACATTTTGAAATTTTTCTTTGCATGCAATTCATCCTCTATTTCCAATCATAACTTCAAAATTATTGCAAGGGTGTATAAAACAATCAGCTTGTTTTGCCACCCTTGGATCGATGAAATTGTGTGTGCTACCAGATTCTAGAAGCACAATGAGGTTTTATTTCTTAAAGTATCCCTTGACCTTCATAGTTTGTGGGGAGGAGAAACCAGCAAGGGCATTAAAGGAGATTTCAGGTGCATCCTTTGTGTTACTTTTTGGAGTTTCTATCACTACTTCCACCTCAATAGCATCTTCTTCTTTTGAATCTCCTTGGTCAAGTGTGTTTAAAACATAGAGTTTGGGGGTAATGCATTTATGGTTGGGGATGAATTTCTCATCACAGTGGAAACAAAGGCCCTTTTCTCATATTTCCTTCATTTCTTTAGGGCTAATTCTTTTAATTGGTAAAACTCTATTTAGCTTTGGGGTGGTATAGAAATTTTGAGATTTACCCATTGGTATTATCCCAAGTCGATGTTGGTTAGTGATTTTTTCTTCCACCATTTGAGCTAATGCAATAGTGTGCAACATGTCGGTAGGATTGAGCATTTGCACTTCTAATCGAATATCTTATTTTAAACCACTGATAAAGCAACTTTGGAAGAATGATGCATCTAGTCCTGATGTAAAATTTACCAATTTCTTGAATTGAGCTTGGTACTCTCATACTGTAGTGGTTTGGTGGAGTTTGGTGAGGGCTCCTATGAAGTATTCAAATTTGCTTGGGCTGAATTGTACCATTATATTTTTGGTAAATTTTTTCCATGTAGGGGTGTCATTTATCTTTTTGTACCATTGGTACCATTGAGTAGCGGTACTCTCCAAGTGGAAGGATGCTATATGAACCTTTTGGACCTCAAGGATTTGATAGAGGGAGAAATATTGGTCCACTCGATAGATCCAATTTGTGGGATCACCTCCCTCAAATTTTGGAAATTGAATTTAGTGGTTCGAGGTAAGATTGACGTTTGCGGTCCTCCGAGTAATGCTTGTTGTGTTGGTACTATGATAGGTTTGTGGTTTGGATTAATGCCAAGTTTTTTTGTACCATATCGACGGAGTGGTTGGTGGTGCTAATTTTCAAGTCTAATTCTATAATCTTGTTTTCATGGTCTTCCTTCCATAGGCAAAAATCCTCTTTTGTCATTATTTTCTTTTCAATTTTGTCCTTCCATGTATTGAATGCCTGCATGACTTCCTTCACAAGGTCTTGTGATCGCCTTCCATCAACCATTTTGGTGTGGTTTTGGGAATGGTGAGTTTCCTTTTATCTCTAATTTTATGGCACTTAGTAGTTGATTTGGTCAAAATTTGTCAAATGTTGACAAAAATTTTAAAAAAATAGCAATATTTTTATCAATAATTGATAAAATTATCAATTTGGCTTGATAAAAATTAAAAATTATTGCAAAAATTAAAAATTTGTTTTGAAATATCTCCTTCACTATTTTTCCACTTGACATAACGGTCAAATCAATTTTAAATATTTGAAATGTCTTTTTAGCAGTAATTGTTTTGAAATTTTGAAAAAATTTTGGTTCAACGACTATGAGTAGTAGTAACAGCTATGAGCAAGTGATAAAGGTGGTCAACAGTTCAGAGTAGGTAGAGCGGAGGTGGTTTAGAGTAGGTAGAGTGTAGGCAGCTCGATATTCAAGGCAAGAGTCGATGATCACAAAAAACCACCCAAACTTTGACAAGTGGCAATCAACTGAAGTCCAAGTCAATGGACAAGCAAGGCTTCACGTACGTGAGAGTCTAAGGGAGCATGGCCAGAGACCATGTGAAATAATGTGGGCCATGCATTATTTAAACATGCGAAGCACCCTCGTATATTGGATGTGGGACTAAAGTCCCCTCCAATATCCTCCTCGATGCTTTTCTACGTCAGATTTCATCGTCGATCGTTGGAATTTTTTTTTTTAATTTTAGTTTAAAAATTTAAAAGTTATAATATTTCATTGGCATTCTTGTTGTCACCAAAAAAAATCTCAAATGTTCCTAGATTGAGTTTTTTGATGCGATCTTCAAGGTTTCCTTTGATCTGATGCCTGGTATGAGGATAAAATAGTTTTTAACGATCCTTTGAAGGCTTAGAGTTTAAATTTTAACACTATTTCCACTCTGTAATATCTCTGCAACTACTTTTGACCTGCATTGTATTCATCTATTGGAAATTGCTTGTATACATTATTGGCTAATGAAATTTATGTGATATACGTTTGAAATATTATGGAGAACTTTTGTTGGTTGAATGGTGGTGATATAGTTGTTTTACAATCATGATACACTTATGATAAGTGGTGCAGTTGAGCATCCAGGAATAGTGGTGAATGCAATGGAAGAAAAAAATTGTGAATATGTGAGTGAAATGGCTCTATAGATCTGGCTCTAATACCAGTTGGTAGGAACCAAGTTCCTATCAGTTGGAAATCAATGGAGGAAATGGAAAATGAATGCAAGTAAGTTAAATAATAATCACCTTTTATTAAATCATTGTTTCAATTGGAGGTCACCCTACCAAATGCTCACAAGGAGATATATTAAATGATGTTCTTCGATGCCTTAATGACACCGTCTATGAATGCATATATAAACCTATCTAATGGTTATGATGTGAAAGGACACAATGGTCCAAATCCAAATGAATAATATTAATTATATAAGTTATGATTACGATCCTAACAATAAGTGAGGATTGAGTGCACTAGATTCTAGAGTTATTTCTATAGATTCTAGATGTACAAGTGTCACATTCTTAGAAATTAAAAAATGGTCTTCTATTTATATATATGGCCAATATTAGGGGGTTGAGGTGTCCTATGAAGTATCCTGTAAGGTTTCCCCTAAGGTGGCATGGAGTATCATGCCTCATAAATGGGTTTGGGTGAGATAAGTCCTCACCCATACACATGCAATAAATGGGTATGGGTGAGCCATACCTCATAAATGCATGGGACATGAAAGTCTTCTCCCTATTATGGTATGGTGGATGATGACTCATCAATGCTTTCAATACCTTGAATGCAAAAAGTCTTCAAATGCCATTTATGGAATTGAATGCACATGAGAATATATGGAGAGAAAGGGTTAATTTTAACCATGGTTAGGTTGATCTTAGGTTTAGAGTTGACCTATGGTGAGGTGGAGGCTAGGCTAGTTAAAGGTACACTAGGGTAGGGTTGCCAATGGGTTTGGTTGATAATGGTTAGGCTAGATAATACTAGGCTTAGGTGGAAGCTAGGCTAGTAAAAGGGTGGTCGCATGATGATCGAGGGCTAAGCATTGGAAAGGGCTTAAGTGGCCAAGAGGGCTTAAGTAGGATAAATAGTCAAGTTTAGGCAAAATATGCAAATTTTATGGCTTTTGCAATTTAATAGACTGTTAGCATTGCACAAGGTTAATGTAATATTTTAGGTGTCTACATTTACCCCTTTTTTTACTACATTATGTGAAGACATGTTGTCATCTAGAAACTTATGATACTTGATTGATAGTTGATTATGGGAGATATAAATTGATGATGGGTGATTATGGTTGGTTGTGATTGACTATAAAAAGGATGCATTGATGATGGATGGTTATGGTTGACCATGGATTTTAGTGTGTTACAATGATTTTTGAGTAAGTAGATGTAATATTGTGTTGTGTCATGATCAATGTAAGGTGCTCCAATTATGGAAGGGATGATTATCCTTGAAACTTTACCTTCGATAAAATTTTAAGCTTGATTTTATTTGGTAAGTTTTTCAACCATTTGTAGGTGTTCTCATAATTTCTATCACAAGTGGTATTACTATGACACCTCAATGAAGGGAATTCATGAGTAATTGTATAGTCACAAGCATGGGGTGTACCAAATATTTGTTTTGAATTGGAATTTTAATTGAGAAGAGAATTTTTATTTTTTTTACCCTAGCAAAGAAGGGCTTGTGATAGTCTCATGAAAATATTCTTGAATAAATGTAGGTTCCAAAATTGAGTGTTTGAATTTTTTTTTTTGGTAGATAAGATACTATAGCATTAATACTGGGTTTTACAGGTTGACCCAAAACCTTTTACAAAAATCATCCCAGGTTTGTTGATGAACATATCCTTACTAAGGATCCTATATATGTAAAATCTACATGCCGCCAAAGCCATTACATCCGGTAAGGCACATAGTCTGTTATCAAAAATAAACTTCCCATACAACATTTTGGGTATACCCCAAGAAAACACACATGCATCATAATTACAAAAAATAAATAGACATGGATCCCTTCCTTGAGACAATGGAGAAACAAAAAGCTATAGACACACATAGAAAAGTACTGAAAAAAACTCCCACAAGCTCTGTATTGAAAATTACTCTTAATAATTCTTTGGTAGTTGCTTTCTTTCATATATGACATGCTTTAGTACCACATACTATCTTGGCCAATCAACCTTGAAGAAGTGAACCTGTTGGCTAGATTTATGGCGGTGGCTATCTGGTGGTCCATGTGGCTTTGGTTCGAAGTCTTATATTGCCATTTCTTTCCTTCCCTGTGATTATCAACCAACCTCAAATTACTAATATGACTAGGAGCCATGTTATCTGACATGTGATTGTCCCCATTAGTCTTTGTGGTATTTCCAAGCAACATCCATGAAGACTGATAGCTCAGATAATTTTTATTGTGAGTCCAATTCAAAAAAGAGACGGGAATACTCTTAGCCTTCAAACTTACAGTGCCTTCCCTGTTGGTAAATTAGACTATCATTCTTGGCATTCTTATTGAATAAGCTCCTCTACTTCACTTGGGACACCATGTTCCCATTTGAAAATTTCATCACCATCAACACCCAAATTGGCTAGCTTATCAGCAATTTTGTTAGCTTCCCGAAAGACATGTTGGGCTTTTTTGTCCTGTCTTCCCTGGAAAATAATCCTAGCCTCTTCAAAAATTGTTTTAATCCTCCAAGGAGGTGTTTTCCAATTATTGAGGAGATTTATAACATGCATAGAGTCTCCTTCTATGATCAAATTGCCTTCTAAGTATTGAGTCATTTTAAGGCCTCTCCACATAGCTCTAGCTTCAGCTTCATTTTTTGTCCTTGTTCCTAAATATTCAGAAAATGCAAGCATTATATTCCCATTATAATCTCACACAATTCCATCAGCGCCTGCTCTACCAAAATTTTCCTTAGATAATCCATCAAATTTAAGCTTAAACCAACTCGTAGGAGGTGGAGACAACTTAACATTGGCTCTGGGGTTGACTACCCTAGGCACAGACTCATCTAACAAGGTTAAGCTTAAATATTGAGCAATCGTGGTCTTCTGTAGATGAGGTTTATAGCTATCAAAAGGGATAAGGTTCACATTCTCATTGGCAAAGGATAGGATCATGGCAATGATATTTTGATGATCATGGATAGACTCATTAAAGACTCTATGGTTCCTTTCTAACCACACCTGCCAAAGATAGTGATTGAGACAAATTTTCCACATGTATCTAAGTCTTTGGCTTGAAAAGGGGTAAGGCCACTGGATGAACAAATCAAGTACAATGGCTAGTTTAACCCATGAAATATTGAAGGCCTGAAAAACCCCACTTAGGACAGTCAAGGAAAAAGGGCACTCAAGGAAAATGTGATAAATGGTCTCCCAATTAGCCCTCACAGATAACAACAATTAGTGATACAAATAACTTTACTCATCATATTATCAATGGTTAGAATTCTTCCTTGGATAACCAGCCATGAAAAGACTACAATTTTTGGAATTAAACTTTTTATCCAAACTAAGTCCTTTTGGAGGACAAAATCCTCGGCATCAAGCAAAAGCTTGTAAGCTGATTTAACAGTGAACTGCCCATTTTTCATAGGAGCCCAGGTCACTTGATCTTCCTTAGGTCTCATGGGGATAAACTGTTGCTCAAGAATGTTACAAATATCATTTGATTCTACTTGAAATACTTGAATTCTTATTTGTTTCCACTTCATTCTACCTCTATTCTCAACCATATAATCGAAGACTTTTCTGCCAATGAGTTCTATGATATCTTTGATTCGGGCTAAGTTAGGATATTGCTTCAGTGGTTCATCCTTAGCCCACCTATCATTCCAACAATTTATCCTCTCACCATTGCCTAAAACCCATCTTAAACCTTTTTTGATGATTTCCTTACAATTAAGAATTGCTTTCCAAAAAGCAAAACCTCTGATTGGAACTGAGTCACTTAGAAATTCCATATTTTGAAGATACTTTTGTTTGATGATAGTTGTCCATTCATTTTATTCACCAAAAATTAGACGCCATGCCTTCTTAGCTAGTAAAGCTAAATTTATATGAGCAATTCTCCTCAAAATTAAGCCCCCATTTTCCCTGGGTCTGCACACTTTGGTCCATCCTACAAGGTGTATCTTTTTTTCTCCTCTGATCCAATCCATAAAAATTCTTTTTGGATTTTCTTAATTTTTTGGAAAACATTCACAGGGGCTTTGAAAATGGAAAGGAAATAGACTTGAATGCTCTAAAGAGAGGCCTTAGTGAGGTTCAGCTTTCCTGCTTGAGATAGAATATGACCTTTCCATCCAGCAAGTTTTTTTTGAATTCTTTCAATAACCCTGTTCCACATTAACTCTCTCTAAGAACCAATGAAAAGAGGGAGACCAAGCTACAAAGTGGGGAGGTTTGCTATATCACACCCTAGAATTTTTACAATCCTTCCTTGCCTCTGAATGGGGGTGTTCAAGAAATATAACTTGCTTTTACTAAAATTAACTTTCTGACCAGCAGCATCCTCGTAGAGTTGCAGGATGTAATTAATTATTTTGGCCTCAACCACTAATGCCTTAGTCAATATAAGGTATCATTGATGAATTGTTGGTGAGAAACAACCCTAGTGAGAGATTTTTTCTTCATTCCCAATATTAGCCTTGAATTGTAAGCATTTTTTATGGTTCTACCTAAAGCTTTTGTCACAATGATGAATAACATGGGACTGATAGGGTCGCCTTGTCGAATTCCTCTGTGACTTTGAAAGTAATAGTAGTTGTTCCATTAACTAGAATCAAGAACCATGCTTTAGAAATACATTCTTTGATCAAATTAACCCATTGGTGGTGAAAACCAAACTTAAGGAGGACAACAATCAGAAAGTCCCAATTTAGCCTGTCAAATACTTTGTTCATATCAATCTTGAGGACAAAAATAGACCTGTTAGTCTTATGAGCAGAGTGCAGAGCTTCATGAAATGTGATAAATCCATCCAATATTGACTTGCCCTAGATAGATCTTCCCTGGCATGGATCTATGATGCGGGGTATAATATCTCTCATTCTATTTACAATGGCTTTAGTTAGAATCTTGTAAGAAACATTGCATAGACTGATTGGCTTGAAGTCAGCCATAGATTCAAGGGTTTTCTTCTTAGGAATTAGAGAAATAAAAGTAGATTTGATACCTTTTGGGATATTATTGCTTGCTTGGAATTCTCTGACAACAAAAATTACATCCTCACTTACGATGTCCCAAAAAGCTTGATAGAAACGAGGGGGAAAGTCGTTGGGTCCCGGGGCTTTTTCTGGCTCCATGCTAAACAAGGCTTCCTTAATTTCCTCATCAGAAAAGGGATCTAGAAGCTTAAGGTTTATATCCTCATTTATTATGCTATGAATGGATTGCAAGAGAATATCTTTGGCCTCCTCATTGCACTGCGATTCCTGACCAAGGATAGAATTGAAATAAGTTACTGCCTCCTTTCTGATTTCTGTTAAGTCTGATTGCTTTTTTTTTTAATTTTATCTTGTTATTGCTTCTGTTTCTAAGCATGGTGATGTGAAAAAACTTGGAATTTGAATATCCATATTTCAACTAAAGAGCCCTTGATTTTTGCCTCCAATAGATTTTCTTGCAGGCCAAAATTTTATGAAACTCTGCTAGTTTTGTTTGTTCCTCTTGCCTAGTAGTTTCATAAGTATCACCATGTTGGATCCTATGATAAATTATCTTCAAACTTTCAAAAACCTATTTTTTATTTTCAAATAGGTTCCCAAAGACCTCTTTGTTCCAAGTTCGAAGCTTTTCCTTAACAAAATTTAATTTGCCAGCAAGTTTAAAAGTTGCACTACCCCTGACAGACTGCTGCCACCACTGACTTAAGTTATCTCTGAAAATGGAATGTTTGATCCACATAGATTGAAATCTGAAAGGTTTCTTGAAGGACAGAGAGTTAGGGATCTCCAAAAAAATGGGATTATGATCAAAGGCAATTTTAGGAAGGGCTTGCAGGGTAGAATCACCGAACAAAGTTGTAGCCTCCTTTGATAGAAAAAACCTATCAAGCCTTTCTTGAATGAGATGACACCCTATCCGCTGATTTCTCTAGGTATCTCTAAGTTTTACATCCATCAACATGTTGTAGTTCACAAAGTCATTGAACTCATCCATGCTCCTGATAGGTGGTCCATTTCCACCCATTTTTTCTGAAGGGTAAAGAGTAGTCTTAAAATCCCCAGCCAAAATCCAGGGGACATTATGGAATATTTCACTCATATTGCCTAAGTACTCCCACAATAGAGCTCTCCCTTGAATTGAAGTCGAGGCATAAATATTTGAAAGGATCCACGACCTGTTGTTGTTTATTTCCTTAAATAAAACACTAAGAACCCTGTCATCTTTCTGAATAATGGTGCCTTCTACTATCCGAGGATCCCACAAAGTCATAAGGCCTCCAGATGCTCCTCTAGATGATTTGCAAACCATATCCCCTTGATTCCAAATTTTTTTGCTATTTTTTTTATTGAATCTCATTATTTTTTGTTTCTTGCAACATGATAATAGTTGGATTCACTTGATTTCTTATTGCACTGACTTCCCTATGTTTGGGCAGGCCATTAAGGCCTCTCACATTCCATGAGAGGAACTTCATTTATATTGTTTGGGATTTATTCCTCTCCCCCTCCCTTGAGGGGGTTTTCCTAATTTTTTGTCTTCAGAACCCAAAATAACTTGTTGAAACAAGGTTCTCTATTTTCCATTGGCAATGTCATTATTAGTTTTAATTTTTTGATGCTCAAAATTTGATATTCTCCCTATCTTTTTTTCACTACCAAAATCTATAGGAGACTTCACAGTGCTCCTGGTTTTTTTAGGACTAAAATGAGGGGAGGTAATTTGTTGCAGAATCGGACTACCATATTCCTCAGTTTGAAGAGTTTCACATATCTCCACCCCTACATCCAAATCTTATCCTTTTTTCTTGTATTCCCCTAGTCTATGGGACGGCCCCTCAGTAGGATTCACTCTGATCCTAGTTATGATGTTAGGGAGATGAGATTTTTTATTTTCCAATGCCTCAAATTTCTTCCTAAGTTCTTCTTTGTCTTTGGGATGCCCATGGGCTTGAATTATTTCCAACATTGTGGTTTAAGGATTTTGACTTGGATGTGGATTCTAGAGATCGTGCATTAGGGTTTGGATTTGTGATGCCCATGGGGCTTATAGTAATTTTAGCATTAGGGTTTGAGGATCCTGACTTGGATGGGGATTCGAGAGATTCAAAAAGATTACCCTGAAGGTATTGGGCTTCCATGTCTTTTGATAATCCTCCTACTCCCATATTGGATAGAATTGAAAATTTATTTGAAACTAGAGTATTGGAACTTAACTGAGTATTTTGGTTGCCAACAACCTGTTGTTTTCCTTTATCTTGCTAGGACTCTGTACCCTCTCTTTTCTTTTTGGTATACATAGTTTGCCTGATTGAAATCACCTCTGCCAGGGAAACTCCTCAAATTTTGTTTGTCTAGCATTCCCTACTTCTACTTTTCTCTATTCATTACTAGGTTAGGGCACTTATTGCATAGATTTCCTTTATTTTTACATTTTGTATAGAATGTCAGTCTATTATCATATTATATCGACTATTTTCTATAGTATTCTCCATACTCTAGCTCCACAAACCTTGAAAATTCATTATTCAAATTAGCATTTACATAGATTCGTGCATGAGTCATCCTTGTCCTAGCCAAGGTCGCATGGTCAATGGATATTAGGTCCCCTATAGTTCTGGCTATGCCCTACACCTAATATTCATTGAAGAACTAGGTAGGTAGACTCGGGAGATGAACCCAAATAGGGGTAATGTTAATATTTTGCTTTTCAGGGTTGAAATCTTCACCCCATCATCTAAGAAAAAGGCTCCTTTTGCCTAGAAACCAAGGACCTCCTATTAAAATATGGTTAGCATCCTCCATATTGTTAAAACAGATAATGAAGAACCCTCGAGTTAGAGCTACCAACTCCAAGCTGCCTACCAATCACCATTTACCCATCGCCCAAGCCCTGATAGTTTCCATATCCGGCCTACCTCTCAAAAACTTGCCTACCAAGGAGAATTATTCCATTAAAATAAAAGGGCTCATGGAACTTTTTGGGGCTAAAATTTTATTATTTACTGGAACTAGGGGTAGAAGAGAGATAATCTCCTTTATTTTTCCTCTAAGAGTCTCATCAAAAGATAGCCACTTCTTGGGCCCCGCATTGTCCTTCGTATCTTTTTTGTCGGGGTCTTTCTAAGGAGGGTCGAGCCCCCGCGTGATGCCCGCCTCCAAATATTTTGTAGCCTAACCACCTTCCTTTGGATCCTTGCTTGATCCATGCTCGAGGTTCCCACCCACCCATTCCTTACCTACTCTACCTCTACTGCCTTGGCTGAGATTCCTGCCCAGAAAAATCAAACCCTCACTCCTGCTACACCCGCTAAACCTCAGCTCATTCATTCCTCTTGCTGAAGGATAATGGAAGAAAAAATAGAACTTTCAAAGGCTCTAAAGTTTGAGTGTTTGAATATTTATCATGTCCAAGGCATCATTAATATGTGATGTCTATCCCCTCAAGTGATGATTTAATGGGTGAACAAGTAGAAAATAATGAAAGGCTTGACAAAAATATCATTTTACAACCACATAGTGGTTAGGAATTATGAAAATGATGAGTGTTGAGAGAAATTGATGGAAAATTGAAAGTTTGTGGTGTTCATACCCTTGGGTATGGTCAAATTTGACCATACCTATGTGTATGATTATGAACTTATGTGACCCATATGTAGTTTTTCTGTATTTTGAGAACCAAATGATGTCAAAATATAGCAAAACTTTTGCTATCAAAAATATATTTTCAAGCCCAATATAATGGTGGTAGATTTAGGAAATTTGGAGGAGTTTTGATAGGAAAAAACTTGGCTCAAATATGACCTTACTTTATGAAGTGATAAATTCTCAATGCTAGGTCTTTGGAAGGGAAATTTGGCTTGGTTGGTTAGAGGGTCAATGTATGAGGGTGAATTGATGATGGTTGATGAAAAATTAGCCAATTTTGAGTGTCTATAGATATGATGCACCAAAAAAAATACGAAGGTTAGAGACTCCAAGGGATTAGCAACAATGAGTCAATATTTGTATTGTAGCAATGTTTTTGGTGTGGCAGATGCACCACAATTTTTGTAGGATTATTTTGGTGAGATGATCATAGAGATGCATATTATGACATATATAGATGTATATATGATGCAGCTTATGAGAAATTTTGATGATGTATCCATGATTTGATACATATATGTGATGAGGATTCATGGATATGTGTGATGATTTGATGTATGATTATGATGTTGCAATATGATGTATGTTGATGAGTTTTATTTGATATGGTGTACTCACCTATTATGGATTATATGTGATGATGCATTTGTGTATGTAATGTGATAGATTTTATAGGATTGATGAAATCCATGTGATATAGGAATGTTATGTATGAAGATTTGTGTTTGTATGAATGCATTATTTTAAGCTTCATATGTGTTTGTTTAATCAAATTTTTGGATGCATGTATTTGAATTTGATAATCACAAATGGTTGAATTAATTAATGATAGGGTAAAATTCACACAAACATATTAACCTAGTATGAGACAAGAAATAATGCAATATGTATGATGAATGCAAATCTAATAATGGGTATAGATATGTCATGCAAATGATGGGTTAAGAATGAATCTAATGACTATGCATAATAAATATTATAGCATGACTAGTGGATAATGCACTAATGATGCAAATATAACACTATTATTTGGTAAAACTAGTTGTGATGTTGTTTGTTATGGCTTTTTAGGGATTTTTAGCACTAGAATAAATTCTCGAGATTCAAACACCATAGTTTGAATAATAAAATGCATCTATTTGTTAGTTAATATCTTACAAAACTCATGACTATCCTGACTAAGATTAAACCTATCATGGACTAGTGTGTATGCAATGATGTTCATTTATCCATTTTGAGTGAGTGACTAACCATTTATAAACTTAGCCAATATAAGCTGTCTCATCCATGAGTGTATAATGGTCTATATAAAATGACACTAATGTGATGGACATGTCACCACTCATAAGGTATACTCCACTGTCAAATAGGCATCCATAGCCTCGATGGAGATTAGCCCATAATTTGTAAACATTGCTATTTTGTCATCTGGGCATCTGTAACCCTAATGGAGTCATCTAAATACCTAATGATACCAAGGATTAAGTTGTTTGGTAGATATATTTTCTTTTGTGGCTCTTTTTACTTTTTTATTTGTAACTTTTCTATTATTGGATTCTCAGATTGGGATCATGTAAATGATAGGATGAATAAGTGAAATCATTTTCTTTATTGAAAGACTACATAAGGTGTTGTCCTCCCTAAACTCAAAATTTACTTAATGTTTTATGTGTGATAGGTCCACGAAATAACTTAAGTTAGCCATGGGTCTAAAATTGCTTTAAAGCTCAATAACATTCGATAAAGGTTGATTAAATCAACTAGCAATGGTTGAATAATAGAAATGACATCTATTACCTAGCAATCGAAGAAGAGGATTTTACAAGACATCATGATAGTTATGCTAGCTAGTGTATGGTATCTCTATTTGTGTTTTTGTGTATGTTTTATTTTTGTGCAAAATAAGAGGTGCCTATATGTAAGCTATTTTACATCACAACTTGACAAAAGTAATGATAGTGTAATGATATGGATGATAATATGTTATAGCATAATGCCTTGCAATATGAAGAAAAACATGTGATAAACTTGTCATTGATTAAGTAAACCAATTAATATTGGTTAATGTCTATGTACACATCCAAAAAGGTGATTAAATTAGCACATCACCTTTTGTTGTGCTAATTTAATCACCTTTTTGTTGTGTGACCTGTTGTTGTTTATTTCCTTAAATAAAACACTAAGAACCCTGTCATCTTTTTGAATAATGGTGCCTTCTACTATCCGGGGATCCCACAAAGTCATAAGGCCTCTAGATGCTCCTCTGGCTGATTTGCAAACCATATCCCCTTGATTCCAATTTTTTTTTGCTATTTTTTTTTACTGAATCTCATCAGTTTTTGTTTCTTGCAACATGATAATAGTTGGATTCACTTTATTTCTTATTGCACTAACTTCCCTGTGTTTGGGTAGGCCATTAAGGCCTCTCACGTTCCATGAGAGGAACTTAATTTAGATTTTTTGGGATTTATTCCTCTCCCCCTCCCTTGAGGGGGTTTTCCTAATTTGTTGTCTTCAAAACCCGAAATAACTTGTTGAAACAAGGTTCTCTATTTTCCATTGGCAATGTCATTATCAGTTTTAATTTTTTGATGCTCAGAATTTGATATTCTCCCTCTCTTTTTTTCACTACCAAAATCTATAGGAGACTTCACAATGTTCTAGGTTTGTTTAGGACTAAACTGAGGGGAGGTAATTTGTTGCAGAATCAGACTACCATATTCCTCAGTTTGAAGAGTTTCACATATCTCCATCCCTACATCCAAATCTTATCCTTTTTTCTTGTATTCCCCTAGTCTGTGGGACGGCCCCTCAGTAGGATTCACTTGGATCCTAGTGATGATGTTAGGGAGATGAGATTTTTTATTTTCCAATGCCTCAACTTTCTTCCTAAGTTCTTCAGCATTAGGTTTTGTCTTTGGGATGCCCACTGGGCTTGAATTATTTCCAGCATTGGGGTTTAAGGATTTTGACTTGGATGTGGATTCTAGAGATCGTGCATTAGGGTTTGGATTTGTGATGCCCATGGGGCTTACAGTAATTTTAGCATTAGGGTTTGAGGATCTTGACTTGGATGGGGATTCGAGAGAGTCAAAAATATTACCTTGAAGGTATTGGGCTTCCATGTCCTTTGATAATCCTCCTACTCCCATATTGGATAGAATTGAAAATTTATTTGAAACTAGAGTATTGGAACTTACCTGAGTATTTTTGTTGCCAACAACCTGTTGTTTTCCTTTATCTTGCTGGGACTCTGTACCCTCTCTTTTATTTTTTTGGTAGACATAGTTTGCCTGATTGAAATCACCTCTTCCAGGGAAACTCCTCAAATTTTGTTTGTCTAGCATTTCGTACTTCTAATTTTCTCTATTCATTGCTAGGTTAGGGCACTTATTGCATAGATTTCCTTGATTTTTACATTTTGTATAGAATTTCAGTCTATTCTCATATTATATCGACTGTTTTCTATAGTATTCTCCATACTCTAGCTCCACAAACCTTAACAATTCATTATTCAAATTAGCATTTACATAGATTCGTGCATGAGTCATCCTTGTCCTGGCCAAGGTCGCATGGTCAATGGAGATTAGGTCCCCTATAGTTCTGGATATGCCCTACAACTAATATTCATTGAAGAACTAGGTAGGTAGACTCAGGAGACGAACCCAAATAGGGATAATGTTAATATTTTGCATTTCAGGGTTGAAATCTTCACCCCATCATCTAATAAAAAGGCTCATTATGCCTAGAAACCAAGGACCACCTATTAAAATATGGTTAGCATCCTCCATATTGTTAAAACAGATAATGAAGAACCATTGAGTTAGAGCTACCAACTCCAAGCTACCTACCAATCACCATTTACCCATCGCCCAAGCCCTGATAGTTTCCATATCCGGCCTACCTCTCAAAAACTTGCCTACCAGGGAGAATTATTCCATTAAAATAAAAGGGCTCATGGAACTTGTCGGGGCTGAAATTTTATTATTTACTAGAACTAGGGGCAGAAGAGAGATAATCTCCTTTATTTTTCCTCTAAGAGTCTCATCAAAAGACAACCACTTCTTGGGCCCCGCATTGTCCTTCGTATCTTTTTTGTTAGGATCTTTTTTGTCCTACAATACAATTGAGGTTAGAGACTCCAAGGGATTAGCAACAGTGAGTCAATATTTGTATTGTAGCAATGTTTTTTGTGTGGCAGATGCACCACAATTTTTGTAGGATTATTTTGGTGATATGATCACAGAGATGTATATTATGACATATATAGATGTATAAATGAAGCAGCGTATGAGAATATTTATGATGTATCCATGATTTGATACATATATGTGATGAGAATTCATGGATATGTGTGATGATTTGATGTATGATTATGATGTTGCAATATGATGTATGTTGACAATTTTTATTTGATATGGTGTATTCACCTATTATGGATTATATGTGTTGATGCATTTTTGTATGTAATGTGATAGATTTTATAGGATTGATGAAATCCATGTGATATAGGAATGTTATGTATGAAGATTTGTGTTTGTATGAATGCATTATTTTAAGCTTCATATGTGTTTGTTTAATCAAATTTTTGGATGCATGTATTTGAATTTGATAATCACAAATGGTTGAATTAATTAATGATAGGGTAAAATTCACACAAACATATTAACCTAGTATGAGACAAGAAATAATGCAATATGTATGATGAATGCAAATCTAATAATGGGTATAGATATGTCATGCAAATGATGGGTTAAGAATGAATCTAATGACTATGCATAATAAATATTATAGCATGACTAGTGGATAATGCACTAATGATGCAAATATAACACTATTATTTGGTAAAACTAGTTGTGATGTTGTTTGTTATGGCTTTTTAGGGATTTTTAGCACTAGAATAAATTCTCGAGATTCAAACACCATAGTCTGAATAATAAAATGCATCTATTTTCAGTTAATATCTTACAAAACTCATGACTATCCTGACTAAGATTAAACCTATCATGGACTAGTGTGTATGCAATGATGTTCATTTATCCATTTTGAGTGAGTGACTAACCATTTATAAACTTAGCCAGTATAAGCTATCTCATCCATGAGTGCATAATGGTCTATATAAAATGACACTAATGTGATGGACATGTCACCACTCATAAGGTATACTCCACTGTCAAATAGGCATCCATAGCCTCGATGGAGATTAGCCCATAATTTGTAAACATTGTTATTTTGTCATCTGGGCATCTGTAACCCTAATGGAGTCATCTAAATACCTAAGGATACCAAGGATTAAGTTGTTTGGTAGATATATTTTCTTTTGTGGCTCTTTTTACTTTTTTATTTGTAACTTTTCTATTATTGGATTCTCAGATTGGGATCATGTAAATGATAGGATGAATAAGTGAAATCATTTTCTTTATTGAAAGACTACATAAGGTGTTGTCCTCCCTAAACTCAAAATTTACTTAATGTTTTATGTGTGATAGGTCCACGAAAGAACTTAAGTTAGCCATGGGTCTAAAATTGCTTTAGAGCTCAATAACATTCGATAAAGGTTGATTAAATCAACTAGCAATGGTTGAATAATAGAAATGACATCTATTACCTAGCAATCGAAGAAGAGGATTTTACAAGACATCATGATAGTTGTGCTAGCTAGTGTATGGTATCTCTATTTGTGTTTTTGTGTATGTTTTATTTTTGTGCAAAATAAGAGGTGCCTATATGTAAGCTATTTTACATCACAACTTGACAAAAGTAATGATAATATAATGATATGGATGATAATATGTTATAGCATAATGCCTTGCAATATGAAGAAAAACATGTGATAAACTTGTCATTGATTAAGTAAACCAAGTAAGATTGGTTAATGTCTATGTATACATCCAAAAAGGTGATTAAATTAGCACATTAGGAGCTTTACTTATTGTGTGCATGAATGTAATGAGGGAATTGAATTCCAATGTTTGGCAGCACCAAAATGAATGAATGATAAGTGGTAAAATTCGACAGAATGCCAACTCCCTTGGATACCAAATTGGTTTGATTATAAAAAGGCTAACTCCCCTTGAGATATAAACTAAATTTGAAACACCTATTCTATTGAAAGTAAATTTGACAAAAGGAATTTTTTTCCTTTAGAGCCTTTGAGATGAAATTGAAATTTAAAATTTGACCAAAGGGTATGGTGCCTTTGAAGCCTTTGAAATGACATTGATATTTGAAATTTGATCAAAGGGGTTTGGTTCCCTTGGAGACTTTGAAATGAAATTGAAATTTGACCAAAGGTATTTGTGCCTTAGGAGCCTTTGAAATGAAATTGAAATTTAACCAAAGATGATTTTGTACCTTTAGAGACTTTCAGATGAAATTGAAATTTGAAATTTCACCAAAGAAATGTGGCATATTTGGAGCCTTTGGAGCCTTTGAACTGAAATTGAAATTTAAATTTGACCAAAGGGGTTTGGTGCCCTTGGAGCCTTTGAAATGAAATTGAAATTTTACCAAAGAGATTTGTGAAGCCTTTGAAATGAAATTGAAATTTAACCAAAAAGGTTTTTGTGCCTTTGGAGCCTTTCATATGAAATTGAAATTTGTAATTTGACCATAGGGATATGGCATATTTGGAGCTTTTGAACTGAAATTGAAATTGAAATTGAATATATACTTTGGAAATAAAATTTGACCAAAGGTCTTTGGTGATTCTTGGTGGAAGCAATATCTATGCTAGGGGTATGAAAAGTAAAATTTCTTCTTGGAGGGAGCAATATCTATGCAAGGAGCAAGAAAAGTAGATTGCTTCTTCGTGGAAGTAATATCTATGCTAGGGATATGAAAAGTAAATTGCTTCTTGGAGGAAGAAATATCTATGCGAGGAGAAAGAAAAGTAAAATTGCTTCTTGGAGGGAGAAATGTCTATGCTAGGGGCATGAAAAGTAAATTACTTCTTGGAGGGAGCAATATCTATGTAAGAAGAAAAAAAAGTAAAATTGCTTCTTGTAGGGAGCAATGTCTATGCTAAGCACATGAAAAGTAAATTTCTTCTTTGCAAGAGCAATGTCTATGCTAAGGGTATTTGAAAGAAAATTGCTTCATGGTGGGAGAAATATCTATGCTAGGAGTATGAAAAGTAAATTGCTTCTTTGAGGGAGCAATATCTATGCAAGAAGCAAGAAAATTAAAATTGCTTCTTAGAGGAAGCAATGTCTATGCTAGGGGCATGAGAATTAAATTGATTTTTGGTAGGAGCAATGTCCATCCTAAGGGTATTTTAAAGTAAATTGCTTCTTGGTGGAATAAATATCTATGATAGGGTTTTAATATGGCAACCAAACTTAAATGGTGAACTTTTTTTGAAAGGAAATTGAATGTGGTGACCAAACTTAATTGGTGAACTTTTTGTGAAATGAAGTTGAATGAGGTGACCAAAATTAATTGAACTTTTTGTGAAAGGAAATTGAATGTGGTGAAAAAACTTAATTGGTGAATGTTTTGTGAAAGGAAATTGAATGAGGCGACCAACCTTAAGTGGTGAACGTTTTGTGAAAGGAAAATGAATGCGGTAGCCAAACTTAACTGGTGTTTTTTTTATGAAAAAAAATTAAATGTGGTGACCAAACTTAATTGGTGAAATTTTTGTGAAATGAAATTGAATGTAGTGAAAAAACTTAAGTGGTGAACTTTTTGTGAAATGAAATTGAATGTGGTGACCAAAATTAATTGGTGAGCTTTTTGTGAAAGGAGATTGAATGTGGTGACCAAACTTAATTGGTGAAATTTTTGTGAAAGGACATTGAATGTGATGACCAAACTTAATTGGTGATATTTTTGTGAAAGGAAATTAAATGTGGTGACCAAACTTAATTGGTGAAATTTTTGTGAAAGGAAATTGAATGTGGCAACCAAACTTAATTGGTGAAATTTTGGTGAAAGAAAATTGAATGTGGTGACCAAACTTAATTGGTGAACTTTTTGTGAAAGGAAACTGAATGTGGTGACCAAACTTAATTGGTGAAAGGAAATTGAACATGGTGACCAAACTTAATTGGTGAAATTTTTATGAAAGGAAATTGAACGTGACAACCAAATTTAATTGGTGAAATTTTGGTGAAAGGAAAATAAATATAGTGACCAAGCTTAATTGGTGAAGTTTTTGCTTTTGATGGTGAGGCAAAGGGTAGAACCTTTAAACTTTGCAATTGATTTTTTGGGGTAATGCAAAGAGCACAACCTTTAAACATTGTAATTGATTTGTGTGGTGAGGCAAAGGGCACAACATTTAACATAGCAAATTATTTATGATTGCAAGGGAAAGGTCACAATCTTTAACCTTGAAATTGATTTATGTGGGGTGAGTAAAAGGGTGCAACCTTTGAATCTAGAAATTGATTTGTGATGGAGATGTTGAGTGGCACCATTTTGAGGAGATAGGAGGTGAAATAATATGTTTGAAGAGAGGGTTAGCTTCCCTAGATGCAAAATTGTTTGGAAGGCATATCAACCCCCTAGACAAAAAGGTGGTTTAAAAGAGGGTGGACTCCCCTAGTGATGAAATTGATTTTAAGGGAAATATAGGAAGTATGGGTGGAATGAGGGGTTTTATTGGCTTTTACAAATTATTTTGTTGATTTTTGAGTGGAGTTGCTTGTGTGGGGTGTTTTGAATGAGGATGAGAAGAAAGAGGAAGAAAGAGAATGTGGAAAAGGGGAAGAAATACAGCGAAGAAAGAGGACCAACCATAGATACATAGCTACTCATGCATGGTCATACAACAATTAAATAGATCTTATGAAAGAAAGAGAAAATAAGAAGGTTGCAGAAGTGATGAAAGAGGAGAAGCTAGAGCAGAGCCTAGGAGGGAATAGATGATTATGGGATGAAATGAGAGGGTCATATTGATGGTGAAGATAGCCCCTGATGTAGTTGATTTCTAGTAGCAAGGTTGGCCATACCAACAAAATCATTGCAATATAGGATGTGAGTTGTATGATTACTTTTTTTGGGTAGAATTTTCAATGTCAAAGCACCTACTTGTGGTTGTTGCATCTGAGTGATGAGCAAGGTGCAGCGACAGTATTGTCATTATTGTCAACACAGTCAGATAGATCGGTTGATACAGTGGACATGAGTTCAGAGGTTATTCAGAGTATGTACAGTGATGTTAAATGCTTATGAGGATGTTTTTGATGTATGGGTGAAGTTGTTACAAGTTGTCCAAGAAGACCGAAGTGGCCCATATCCAAAAGAGAAGCGAAAAAGCAAAGAGGAAAAAGTGTCGCGATATCGCGACATGTTGCATTTTCGTGGCCAAAAGAAAGAGAAAATGCAAAGAGGAAAAAGTGTCGCGATATCGCGACATGTTGCATTTTCACGGCCAAAAGAGAAGAGAAAATGCAAGGAGAAAAAGTGTCGCGATATCGCGACATGTTGCATTTTCGTGGCCAAAAGAAAGAGAAAATGCAAGGAGAAAAAGTGTCGCGATATCGCGACATGTTGCATTTTCGCGGTCCAAAGCAAAGAGAAAATGCAAGGAGAAAAAGTGTCGCGATATCGCGACATGTTGTATTTTCATGGGCCAAAGCTAAGAGAAAGAGCAAGGAGAAAAAGTGTCACGATATCGTGACATGTTGTATTTTCGCGGTCCAAAGCAAAGAGAAAGAGCAAGGAGGAAAAAGTGTCACGATATCGCGACATGTAGCATTTTTGCGGTCCGAAGCAAAGAGAAAGGCAGAGAAAGAAAAAGTGTCACGATATCGCGACATGTCGCATTTTCATGACTCAAAAAGGGCAGGAAGGCAGAGAAAGAAAAAGTGTCGCGATATCGTGACATGTCACATTTTTGTGACTCAAAAAGGGCAGGCAGGCAGAGAAAGAAAAAGTGTCACGATATCGCGACATGTCGCATTTTCATGACTCAAAAAGGGCAAGCGAGGCAGAGAAAGAAAAAGTGTCACGATATCGCGACATGTCGCATTTTTGTGACTCAAAAAGAGCAGGCAGGTAGAGAAACAAAAGTGTCGCGATATCGTGACATGTCGCATTTTTGTGACTCAAAAAGGGCAGGCAGAGATAACAAAAGTGTCGCGATATCGTGACATGTCGCATTTTCATGATGAACACCAGGATGGTGAAACTGAAGACTGCATAGTGACGTGGACCCATAAGGAATATTTAATGATTTGAAATCATTTAAGATGGTCATTACACATGGAAAGAAACGTACGCATGCCCATGTGGAGAAAACGAACAGTCATGGAAAGAAACGGACGCATGCCCATGTGGAGAAAATGAACAGTCATGGAAGGAGAAAATGAACAGTCATTAAAATAGAAACGAAAAGCTTTTTCGAAAACCAAAATGCATGCATGCACAAAGGAGAAAATGAACAGTCATGACCGAGAAAATGAACAATCATGGTAGGAGAATATGGTGTCAATTATTTGCATGTAACGTGTTTGACGAAATGCCTACTCTATATATACAAAAGGAGTTACATAAATAAGGCGTTACAATTGACAAGTGGCGTATGAGAATATGAAAGGAGTTACACTGGAGTTACAAAGAGAAAGGATGGTTATAAAAGGAGTGTTGCTTGGAGAATTTAATTGGGTGATTCTATGAAGAGAGTGAGAGGAGAGCGAGAGGCGAGCGAGAGGCGAGCGAGAAGGGTGTGTGTTGTGTGAATTGTGGGCGATGTTGAGTAAGCAATAGACCAGTCAGGGTCTTGTAAAAGTGAAGGCATTTATATGTCAATCTTCTAGTTTCAGAATTGAAGTCCAAGTTGGTGCTTGGCATCAGGGGTTGGTGCTCCTTCCAGTTGGTGCTGGTAAATCAGGGGTTGGTGCTCCTTTCTATTGGTGCAGATAAATCAAGGGTTGGTGCTCCTTTCTATTGGTGTAGATAAATCAGGGGTTGGTGCTCCTTCCAGTTGGTGTTGGTAAATCAAGGGTTGGTGCTCCTTTCTATTGGTGCAGATAAATCAGGGGTTGGTGCTCCTTTCTATTGGTGCAGATAAATCAGGGGTTGGTGCTCCTTCTAGTTGGTGCTGGTAAATCAGGGGTTGGTGCTCCTTTCTATTGGTGTAGATAAATCAAGGGTTGGTGCTCCTTTCTGTTGGTGTAGATAAATCAGGGGTTGGTGCTCCTTTCTATTTGTGTAGATAAATCAGGGGTTGGTGCTCCTTCCAGTGGGTGCTGGTAAATTGATTGTAAAGTTGTTGCTTTGCAAAGGCTGGATTTGGATGGGAGTCCAAACAGTCAATTTTTGAGGAGTAGCCAAATCGGTGAACCTCAGTACATCTTGTGTTGTGTGATGCTCTCTTGTTATATTTGCTTTATTTGGTTTTAAGTTCTCATTGTTTTGGCTTTAAGAGTTGAAGATTTAAGTTTTAAAGAGCTACACTGATTCACCCCCCCTCTCAGTGTCATTGTGAGACTAACAATTGGTATCAGAGCCAAGTTCCTGAACAAGCTTAACCGGCTAGGGTGATCTTGGAAGTAACACAATGGCAGGTGGTGAAGGCTTCTCATCAAACAAAGCACCATTGTTGGATGAAACTAATTACACATTTTGGAGACTCAGGATGCAGACATATCTTTGTGCTTTGGGATACGACATTTGGGATTCAGTAGATAGTGGATACACAATACCCACCACTTCTCCAACCGATGTTGTCGGTAAGAAACTGTTTGAGAATAACTCAAAAGCAAAGAATGCTATCATGTGCGGATTAGTGGACAGTGAACTAGTAAAAATTATGAGTTGTAAAATGACAAAAGAAATATGGGACAAACTGAGGAGCATTCATGAAGGAGACGATAAGATCAAGGAGGCCAAGTTACAAACACATCGAGCTCAGTTCGAAGTATTAAAGATGAATGACGATGAGAACATAGAGGCATATATGCTGAGAGTTAATGAAGTAATTAATGCGATTAGAGGACTCGGCGAGGAAATCGAAGATTCTATCATCGTGAAAAAGGTATTAAGATCTCTTCCCCAAAGATTTGATTCTAAAGTTTCAGCTATAGAAGAAGCTAAAGATCTAAATTCTTTTAGTATGGATGAGATGCATGGTTCTTTGACTGCATATGAGATGAGAATAGGAAAATCTAAACCCACAGATAGAGAAGCTGCTTTTAAAGCCCATAAAAATATGAAAGCAAAACAAGAATCCGAGGAAGAAGAGACATCAGATGAAATGGAAGCAAACTTTGTTCGAAAACTAAAAATGGGAAAAGGAAAATACAGAGGAAAGTTACCGTTTAAATGTTTCAATTGTGGAGGCGTTGGGCATCTTGCAGCTAAATGTCCACTTAATGAGAAGAACAAAAGTGATGAAGGATCGCACCAAGAAAGAAGTGACTGGAAGAAAAAAACAAATTTCAGAAAAGGCAACTTCAAGAAGAAAAGTTTCATCTCCAAGAATGTCAGTTCATCAGAAGACAGTTGCAGTGAGGATTCTGAAAAGGAAACAGGTGAAGCTCTTTTTATGGCACTCAAAGAAGAAAAAATAGAAAAAGAACAAGTATGTGATGAAAACCTTGAGGCTGAAGTAGATCTAGAAGGTGAGTTGATCGCTGCACTTGAAGAGTTGGGTATAGAAAGGAAAAAGAACAAAATACTGTCCAAGAAGTTGGAAGAATATGGGGATAATATTGAAGATCTCTTCTTACAAATTCATAAAGCCAAGAAAATAGAAGAAGCCTTGAAGTCACACCTGGATGATAAAGGCGATGTATGTAGCAAACGTGAAGAGGAATCTAACAAAGTTATTAGTGATCTAAAGCTGCAAGTAGAAGAGTCCAAAAGGATTGAAGAAACTCTCAGGTCACAGATCAATGAGAAAGAGATTGTTTGCGGCAAACAAGAAGAGGAGATTGTTTTATTGAGGAAACAACTAGAAGAGGCCAATACAAATCTCAAATTTGAGAAGAGCACAGAGTTGCTAGATAAAATGATAAGGCAACAAAGAAGCCCCATGTGTAAGCTTGGTCTTGGATATGAAGTTGAACAACCTTCATCTTCTAAATCTATAGAGAAGAAGAAGTCCACTACTGAAGGATCAAAGCAAGAAAAGTTTGAAGCTGAATCTTCAAAAGGAAGAAAATCTCAAAGGAGATCTACAGCAAAGCAACCACAACAAAAGAGGTTCTATCACTCTCACTTTATTCATAATAATGCTTTTAATGGCTATTGTTTTAGATGCAACCATTATGGTCACAAGGCAATTTATTGTGGATTGAATAATAAATCAAAGAGTTATGCTGGTAGAAATACATCTGTTGAACACCATGTGCAATGTTTTAAATGTAATGGTCATGGGCACATAGCAAGGTTTTGTCCAAGAACTTTTGTATCTAATCTAAGGCAAGACAATAGATTTCATCAGACACAAAGAATGCAACACAGACAGGGAAGAAATCATGTGCATCAAAGAAAGGAAAATAATCATCCATCAAGGATGCACAAGAGACAACCACCCAAGAGAAATGTTCAAGTTCACGAAAAGGTTCAAAATAGGGATGCAGTTGAAAAACTCAAGCCCAAGTTCAAGAAATATTGGAGAAAGAAAGAAGAGAGGAAATCGTGTCTCCTTGGATCGAAGGAGACTACTCCTATATTGCACTAAGCGAGCTCCAGGTAGCACATCCTCAGGGGGAGCAATCTTAAAGTTTTATTTTAATGCTCCTATGTTGTTTGGTTATCTGAGGATGAAAGGCAAGTAGTCAGGGGGAGTTGTCGTATAGTTGTCAAAGTGTGTTTCAGTTCATGTAGTTGTTTGTAGAGGATTCTTCGGTACCTCAAGGGTACTATGGAGTATGGGTTATGGTATCCGAAAGGTAAGGACTTCACCCTTATTGCGTATTCAGATGCAGATTGGGCAGGATGTGTAGATGACAGAAAGAGTATCAGTGGAGGTGCATTCTATCTTGGAGACAGGTTGGTCGCGTGACACAGTAAGAAACAAGAGTCAGTCTCCTTATCCACAGCAGAGGCAGAATATATTGCAGCGACAACGTGTTGTACGTAGGAGAAAGTTGCGAAAGGTGAGGTTAAGTTGGCTTTTGTTCCAACAACAGAGCAAGTAGCGGATATCTTCACAAAACCGTTGCCCAAGGAAGTCTTTGAGTACCTTCACAATAAATTGGGAGTGGTCATGTTTCCCAAGAATTGACTAGCTATCGGGACCACATTCTCAGGGGGAGCATTTGTGTATTTGTTTATCTTTTTGCTCATGTTTGTGATTTTTGCTAAGTATAATAATTTTTGCCTGAGAATGTTGTGCATGGACTCAGGGGGAGTTTGCAGCAGCCCTTTGATATTGTTGTCAAAGGGGGAGAAGAGTTACAGGAAATTGCACGTGTGTTGCCAACAATTCCAAAGGGGGAGATTGTTGAGCAAGGTGCAACGACAATATTGTCATTGTTGTCAACACAATCAGATAGATCGGTTGATACAGTGGACAGGAGTTCAGAGGTTATTCAGAGTATGTACAATGATGTTAAATGCTTATGAGGATGTTTTTGATGTATGGGTGAAGTTGTTACAGGTTGTCCAAGAAGACCGAAGTGGCCCATATCCAAAAGAGAAGCGAAAAAGCAAAGAGGAAAAAGTGTCGCGATATCATGACATGTTGCATTTTCATGGCCAAAAGAAAGAGAAAATGCAAAGAGGAAAAAGTGTCACGATATCGTGACATGTTGCATTTTCATGGCCAAAAGAGAAGAGAAAATGCAAGGAGAAAAAGTGTCGCGATATCGTGACATGTTGCATTTTCGTGGCCAAAGGAAAGAGAAAATGCAAGGAGAAAAAGTGTCGCGATATCGCGACATGTTGCATTTTCGTGGGCCAAAGCAAAGAGAAAAAGCAAGGAGAAAAAGTGTCGCGATATCGCGACATGTTGTATTTTCATGGGCCAAAGCTAAGAGAAAGAGCAAGGAGAAAAAGTGTCGCGATATCGCGACATGTTGTATTTTCGCGGTCCAAAGCAAAGAGAAAGAGCAAGGAGGAAAAAGTGTCGCGATATCGCGACATGTAGTATTTTCATGGTCCAAAGCAAAGAGAAAGGCAGAGAAAGAAAAGTGTCGCGATATCGCGACATGTCGCATTTTCATGACTCAAAAAGGGAGGAAAAGAGAAAGAAAAAGTGTCGCGATATCGCGACATGTCGCATTTTTGTGACTCAAAAAGGGAGGAGGCAGAGAAAGAAAAAGTGTCACGATATCGCGACATGTCGCATTTTCATGACTCAAAAAGAGCAGGAAAGCAGAGAAACAAAAGTGTCACGATATCGTGACATGTCGCATTTTCGTGACTCAAAAAGGGCAGGCAGCAGAATAACAAAAGTGTCACGATATCGCGACATGTCGCATTTTGTCAAAAGAACAAAGTAGTAGTGAAAAAAGTGTCATCGATATTAGTGATGAACACCAGGATGGTGAAACTGAAGACTGCATAGTGACGTGGACCCATAAGGAATCTTTAATGATTTGAAATCATTTAAGATGGTCGTTACACATGGAAAGAATGGACGCATGCCCATGTGGAGAAAACAAACAATCATGGAAAGAAACGAACGCATGCCCATGTGGAGAAAATGAACAGTCATGGAAGGAGAAAATGAATAGTCATTAAAATAGAAATGAAAAGCCTTTTCAAAAACCAAAATGCATGCATGCACAAAGGAGAAAATGAACAGTCATGAGAAAACGAACAATCATGGTAGGAGAATATGGTGTCAATTCTTTGCATGTAACGTGTTTGACGAAATGCCTACTCTATATATACAAAAGGAGTTACATAAAGAAGGAGTTACAATTGACAAGTGGCGTATGAGAATATGAAAGGAGTTACAACTGGAGTTACAAAGAGAAAGGATGGTTATAAAAGGAGTGTTGCTTGGAGAATTGAGGTGTGCGTGAAGTGCGTGAGAGGAGAGCGAGAGGGAGAGGCGAGCGAGAAGGGTGTGTGTTGTGTGAATTGTGGGAGATGTTGAGTAAGCAATAGACCAATCAAGGTCTTGTAAAAGTGAAGGCATTTATATGTCAATCTTCTAGTTTCAGAATTGAAGTCCAAGTTGGTGCTTGGCATCAGGGGTTGGTGCTCCTTCTAGTTGGTGCTAGTAAATTAGGGGTTGGTGCTCCTTTCTATTGGTGCAGATAAATCAGGGGTTGGTGCTCCTTTTTGTTGGTGTAGATAAATCAGGGGTTGGTGCTCCTTCCAGTTGGTGCTGGTAAATCAAGGGTTGGTGCTCCTTTCTGTTGGTGCAGATAAATCAGGGGTTGGTGCTCCTTTCTGTTGGTGCAGATAAATCAGGGGTTGGTGCTCCTTCCAATTGGTGCTAGTAAATCAAGGGTTGGTGCTCCTTTCTATTGGTGCAGATAAATCAGGGGTTGGTGCTCCTTTCTATTGGTGCAGATAAATCAGGGGTTGGTGCTCCTTCCAGTGGGTGCTGGTAAATTGATTGTAAAGTTGTTGCTTTGCAAAGGCTGGATTTGGATGGGAGTCCAAACAGTCAATTTTTGAGGAGTAGCCAAATCGGTGAACCTCGGTACATCTTGTGTTGTGTGATGCTCTCTTGTTATATTTGCTTTATTTGGTTTTAAGTTCTCATTGTTTCGGCTTTAAGAGTTGAAGATTTAAGTTTTAAAGAGCTACACTGATTCACCCCCCTCTCAGTGTCATTGTGAGACTAACACTGAGGTTGGGGTAGTGGATGTGTACATGTACCAAGGTTGGTATCTAAATATGAAATGGGATTATAAAATTATATTTCCTCTTGATCAATCATATTGTTGACCAGTTGCTTAAAGGTGTTATAATCATTAATATCATGCCCTAGTTGTTAGTGGCAGACATAGAATTGATGCTCATTGTATCATTTTGGTTTAGGATGATTAGGACCATCTAGTCTAATGTTCAACAAGATGATGTGCCCTACATTGTGCAAATTCTAGAAGATATTAGCCAATGGTTCAAAAAGGGGAGTCATAGTATGAATTGGATGATGAGGATGTAGAGGTTTTATGTGAGGTTGGATAGGTGGTTATGGGGCAAGTAGCAGTCTAGGTTATGGATATCCTCATTTTTGAGGGCAAATAATTAGCTAGAGTGGAGTTACTATAGGATTTTGCATGGCTAGAGTATGGATGGATGTATGACACCTATAATTATACAACCATAGCTCAAGATAATTGAGGTGCTCTAGGATATGTTGCATGTTTATTAAAGAAGGTACTAGTGGTACCAAGATGGGTTTGATGTAGATGATAATAGGGGAAGGGGTTTATTGATATAAGTAGGGATGTGAATATGGATAAGGTGAAGGAGATGTAAAAGAGGGACAAGGAGGCTATGGAACACCAATTGGTTGGGCCTTTTGGCATGGAAAATAGGGTGAAAAAATAAGAAGTGGAGGAGGTGGTATATGAAGATAAGGTGGATGATAGGGTGCAAATTGGCACAAGGAGGGAAAATAGTCCTCTCATGAGGGCTGATGGGAAGAGCAATATGAGTGGTCTGACACCTTATATCATGATCATAGGATAAAATCCTACCATATAACATGTCAAGTGAGTAGGGGTTATGAGAAGAAGTGGACTAATTCTAATAATGAGTGGAAGTGGTTTCCTCTGAGTGCCTTCATGATTTGGTTAAAGAAGGGGAGGTTGCCCTATAAGGTTCCATAGTGATATGCTCTTGTTTACGAGCTTGGATTTATATAAATTCTAGGATGGAATGGTAAAATATAGACATATGGTTGTGGAATTGGATTATAATTTGATCTAACCAAGAATTCTAGTTGTCCAAACAATTTTGGGTGAAACTATACCTATGTGTGAGGTTTTGACTTAATCATATATATCCATACAATTGGAATGATCATGCATGTCCATACGGTTAGGTCCAAAATAGGTTACAAAGATAGAATGATGAGAAAATTAGAAAGTGGGAGTTATGGTATTGTTTTTAGGTCTATTTTTTTAATGTTGGGGTAGTTTTTCAACAAAACTAACTAATCAAACAAGATGTAGCAAATATAAAACAAGTGTGTAGGTGGGTGGTTTGAGGTGTGCTCATGTTTTGATGTGTTTCAATCTAATTAGATAGATGTGTTATTTTATTTTTTATTTTGTTTAATTTTTGTATGTTTTTGTGTTTTTTGATTTTGAGAAACCTATAACAATTAAAAATGGTGATGGATGTAATCTATGAAGGTGTGTCAATTCATAGTTTCCAATATACCTAAAGGTACATAAATTAAGACAGAGCACAAATAGGAAAATGGGTTCCTAGTATGAGGATGTCTCAAGGTAACAAAAAAAAATGGGAATACAAACCTCTTTATGCAAGAGGTTGCACTATCTAAGACCTACGTAGGCCAAATGAGATTTCACTTCACACTTGGGAGGGCTTAGTCATTAACAACAATTGCATGCTCACTAATTATGTATAGACCTATGAGAAAGGGCATCTATCCTAATCTGCCCCGAGATAATCATAAGGGTAGGGATTTTTTTGGTGATGAAGTCTATAAAACTACTCGATGGGGCTACTATGGTGACTTAGGGATGAGCCAATGGTTGGAGATAATATCCAACATTGTTGATATCTATTTATGGTTGGTGATGAAATCCAACTTCACCAATGTGTGAAAATGTGCATGTGTGTGTGGTTGATTTTATTTAGAGACTATTGTGCAAAAAAGAAACTATGTTAAACAAGAAAGAAAATATATGTTTTAATTTTTGTATAAAAATGTTTTTTTAGAAATAAATTTTTCCACTAAGCAAGCAAGGATATTTGCATGTTTGTAAGCAAAATTCTAAGCTAAATAAATTCAAATAGAGATCACTTGACTTCAGCGAGAGCTATGCTAATATTTTCTTGAGCATAAATCTGTCTACATTAGCCAATATATACATATTAAGGCTATGACTAGATGTCTTGTGAGATATTTATGTATGGGATAGATCAAAATTTATTCTCATATCAAGAAGACAAAGAAATTTGAGGCTTTATTTATGCCTTAGGCAAATGTATTACGCTATATTCAATGCAAAGAAAAATGAAAGAAATTTATGCTCTCATGCTTGTGAAATAAATGTGGAAATTTATTTGACATGTGACCCAAATGAGTTTTGGTGCCTTTTAAAAGACATACAAGTAAAATTAAAACATTTTGTAAAATACCCAAAGTAATCTAGGGCTTTTGTAAAGTAAAACATAGATTTGTAAAATGACCAAGCGATATGGTACAGTTAGGCTAAAATTGAAAATGATTTTTTTATTTTTGAAGAAAAAGATGCAATTTGAATCAAGGACATAGGGTTTTGTACTACTTACCTATGGTCTCTAGCCTTTGGAATGCTATTTGGAAGTTTGACATTCTTTGGACTATGTGCCAATTTTTATTGTATGAATCCTTGTGGTCAATTTGACCATACTTGTTTGTAGAATCAAGAACAAGGGAATTGTTTTCAAGTTTTTACAATTTTTTATGGTTTATGTGCTATAGAACTAGTTTTTGTATAATTTCCTACAATAGTCGAGTTATTATGTGCTATGTAGAAACCGGTACCTACTTGGTGCGCACCAAGTTTTTGGAGCACTTTTCTCAATCGTACGGTCCTAGCTCATAGACCAAAAAGGCTTCTACCTTATACTTGAGGTATAATTTAGGATTTTGGAGGGTTCTATGATGGTTTTGCAATACTTGTAATACAAAAAGATGATAAAAATATCAGTTAGAAAGCTAAAAAGTTAGCTAAAATAGTAAATAAGTGGGTGGATCCCACCATGATTGCCAAAATATGAAGAAGAATACCATGTTTGCATTAATGAGTAGAAGGGGTTATAAAACTTGTCCTTTTTATAAAGTTACCCCAATGGCTATATTATGGGCCTTCCAAGATGGAAACCCTCTTTCAATTAATGTTTGAACACCATCCAAGGGCCTTCCATTATCACCTCAAGGGGAGTGGGCTTATTGCACATGGGTCATTGTTGGTTGTATAAGTCCTCTAAACCTGCACAATCTAATAAAAATGGTTAATAGCATTTGGTGGCCTATCTCAATTAGACCCCTTGCCATGAAAGATAAAATATAAAAGAAATATAGCCTATTGCATATTTAATGTGCTAAGAATGACTAACAATTTGATAAATATAGTGTTGGTTACCTAAGTTGAGGGTTTTTTGATGTTTTGCTTTCTAAAACAAGCCCCTAAAGTCTAATCATATCCATGGGTGTGATTATATTTGTTCTAGTTAGAATGGAATAAAATTTGGTGGGAACCTTGTATAGGCTATCATGAATCTACCCTCAAATTTTCAACAATCAAAGTTTATATGTGCAAGAGGGTGACTCTGGCTAAAACATGACCCTAGAGGGGATCATACCATTGGGTGTGATCCTGGTGATTGTACCTATTTGTACAATTGGCTTTATGTTGCTCACATAAAAATTTACTTTGTTGTAGAGTTTCTTCTGGTGTTGTTGGAGCTTCTTTCTATTTCTAGTAGCCTTCTAAACCTATAATTGATATCAAGTTATAAAACAAAAGGGGCTATCAACAAGCACATTTGGGAATCCATGGTGGTTGATGGCAAGTGAAGTTTGAGAGCACTAGAGTCTAAAGTGATTTTTATATATTTTGGGTGTGCAAGTATCTCATTCCTAGAAATGGTGAAAATAATCTTCTATTTATATACTTGGCCAAGGTTAGGGGGGCTAAGGGGTCCCCTAATGTAGCATGGAGATTCATGCCTCACAAATGGGTTTGGGTGAGATAAGTCCTTGCCCATACACATGGAATAAATGGACATGGGTGAACCATACCCCATAAATACATGGGATATGAAATTCTTCTCCCCATTATGGCATGGTGGATGATGACTTATCAATGCTTTCAATTCCTTGAATGCCTTAAATGCCTTAAATGCAAAAAATCTTCAAAAGTCATTTATTGAATTGAATGCAAATGGGAATATGTGGGTAGAAAGGGTTAATGTTAACTATGGTTAGGTTGACCCTAGGTTTAGGGTTGACCAATGGTGATATGATGACTAGGTACTAAGCGTAGGAAAGGGCTTAAGTGGCCAAGGGAGTTTAAGTAGGATGAATAGTAATTTTTAGGCAAAATATGCAAATTTTATGGGTTTTGCAATTTAATCAACCATTACCATTGCACAAGGACAAATGTGATATTTTTAGGTATCTAAAATAATTAAAGTTTAATTGGATCATCTCCTATTGCACTCTATCAACTAAATATTTTGCACTCAATATCTTAAAGAATCAATTTTTTCTTCTTCCCTAACTAGGGTAATTTCAATAGCCCTTTGCTTTGATAAAATGGATTATTATAGCAACAACTAGGATGACACCAAGGAATAATCAATTACAAAATGTCTCCTTCTATTTTAACTTCACTCCTCTATTTTTTTAAACCTCTAGTTCAATATTAACTTACCATGCTTATGGTCCTCCAAGGACTTATTCAAAATTTACAATGAAAAACTTCACCCTTTCTCCCAATGTGGAAAATCTATTGAATTTTAAATCTATCATGTAAACATAATTTTTTTAAATAACTCAAGCTAGTACCTACTTGGCCTATTAATACTATCCTTAAAGGAATTATTGATTATGCTCAAAAATTCAATTAAAATAAAATATAAAATAACATTTCACACACACACACACATATATACACAAATACATACATACATACATACATAAAGCAAGCAAATAAAGAGAATAGACAATATTTTCAAGAGTAGACCATAAAGAAATAAAATATTCATTCGTAATTGATAAGTCAAAATGCTCAAATCCTTACTAAGAACCACCCAATTTATGGGTTGGTCTAGTCTATTACTATGCTAATGGATATAAGAATATGGAAACAAATAGATATATGCTCATAGTTTCTTATATTACTCATAAAAAATATATAATAATCTCTATAAGATATATGGACATATGAAATAACTTATTACTCTCTATATTACGGATAATAATACATACTTATATAGAGACAAGATATGAAGAGGTATTGGAGAAGACTAAATGGTTCTTCTTCCAATGATCACAAGATTAAATATTAGTTCAAAAAAACAGTCAATTATTGGTATTATGTTTTCCCTAGATGAGATGACACTAAACATTTTGGTTTCAAGGTTGATACTAATAACATAGGATGGCTCCTAAGCATTTATGTTATGCTAGGGTCATCAACTCTAGATAAAAGAGTGGAAATTGTTGGCAAGTTTGAAGCAATTAGAACCATGTTTAGAATATGATGGGGGGGTTTGATAGTTGGCATCTAATATCATTAATATTAGATTCAGATCAATTTCCCCACATTAATAAGCAATGGACCCAATTATTTCTAATATTGGGATTAGATGAGGAAGCATTTTATCAAATTATTTATGGGTAGGACATCTTACCTAGTTTATGAGATCACTTAATTTGACAACTTCATAAAGAATAATCTCTTGAGTCTATTTGTACTTGATCTAAGTGTCTATAGTTTGATATATGGCTAATGGGTAGGTTCAATTAGGATTCAATTATGAATGATGTAATTGCTCTACAACATATATCAAAGGAAGATAATATGGATGTAGAAGCTCCATATTTAAATTTTGATGGAGTCCCAAGTTTGAAGGAAGATATATAGCTCAAAAATATTATATCCTACCTACTTGGTGGTAATATATAGTCCATATTTAAGAGACTTGAGCTTTACATAGGTACATTAGATACATTCCTTCTCAAGATAAAGCCAATATTTATTCCAAATTTTTCTACTAATATGGGTCTTGATGCTTGTGATGATACTCTTCATAAATAATATTAGCCTTATGAAGGATGTTAAAAAAGTAGGATTAGATATTTGAATCTACCCAACAATTTTATCTTATTTTTCAATCTATGTCTATGCATAATGTGTATATCTTTTCATGGCTAAAGATAAATAAAGATCATTTGACACAAATATTTGGAACTTTAGGATGCTTAAAAAGAGTTATGGCTATAAAATTGTGGGTATCCAAATTGTAGTTATGATGAACATAGACTAGGTTCTCATCTAATGTGCATAAATGCTTGGCATTATACATCTTGAGTGGATGTCGAATCATGATATTCACCACATATGTTTGCCCACATTTTTGAGGATAAAATACTATTGACTCGATAAGTTTAGTATACATGTAGGAACAAAGGCTTGACCAAAAATGCTAAGGAATCTAGTATCCTTATTAGACAAAATTATCTATCGTAATCCAAAATAAACCCATACATTCTTGAATAAGACTCCAAGAGTTTAATTTCTTAAGATGTTCTTTTAATAGGGTGTGAGCATAGCCATATTTGAGAAACATGTCCATTATCACATTTATACAATTATTTCTAAGGTAGATAATTAGTATCCCTAACATGAAATCCATTGATATTGATTATCAAGGCTTGTTATATGTGAGCAACAAAATGTATAATTACAACATCCTATTTGAAGGTTTAACAATTGCATTCGAAGTATGTTTTTGAAAAATATTTTGAAAAAACTTGTATTAAAACAAAGATCATTTACAAGCTGGGATGAGACTTCTCCCAGCCTTAGCCAAAGAGAACACATGTTTACAATAGTAAAATAAGATTTGCATTGGAGCCAAATCTCTTAAACCATATTTCTACAATGGTTGTTCACCTGTTTAAAACTATAAAAGAAGATCTACATTGGAGCACAAATATCCTAAACCATATTTTTGGAATGGTTGTCCAAATTAGCTAAACACTGGATTTGCTCACCAACTTGCCTAATCATCTCATCCTCAATAGCCATGTCACTATACCATTGAACCCCTACCTCCTTCTCAATGCCCATATTAGCTAGGAAGTCTACCATTTTATTTAGATATCTACTCACATAAACTGGAATCACATCATCTAATTCCCTTCATAATTCCTTAATTTGAGTGACAAGAATCCTCAACCTCCATGTCTTCAAAGTAAAGTTTCTTATGCAATCTAGAGCTCCAACCATTATTTGAGAATCTGATTCTAGGATTATCCTCCTGTAACCTTGTTTTACTACCCAAATAGAATCATATTTGATATCTAAGGCTTTCACTTCATTGTTTGTGGATCTTCCCAAGCCTTGTAGTTCCCAATAGAGCATTGTTCCAACATGATTCCAGCAAACCACTCCAATTCCAGCTCTACTCGGATTGCCTTTTGTACCTCCATCAGTATTAATTTTAATCCAACCTTCTAGGTGTGGTTTCCAAATAGATTTGTCCTGCCCCTCTTGAAGTTCAAATTCCTTCTCCATTTCCACTATAACAACCTGAGTTTACTCTTTAGCATAGACTGCCACAATTTTTGTGACTTTGCTACAAATGATTTTCCAAACTCCATCTAAAGAAGAAAAGGTTTCTCCAAAAATTCTAGCATTTCTTTCCAACCACACTTGCCACAAAATGAAGTTTAATCCAAGATCCCAAGAAATACAAAGAGATTTAGATTTAAATCTACCCCTCTTCAATTTTTCTCAAATATTAATCTGATTCAAATCACCATTAACTTGAATTTTATAATATAAAAACCATATATCCTAGATCTGACATGTGAATGGGCACTCAAACATCAAGTTATTAGTTTTTTACACACTCTTGTAGCATAAAACACATTTATATGGACCAATGATTCCTCTACATCTAATATTATTAAAAGTAAGAATTCCATTATGCATGAACTGCTAGGAAAAAAAATTTACTTTCATCCAACCCTTGGACTTACAAATATTTCTCCAATCCTCAACCTAATATGTATGAGGAGGAGGCTCTGGAAGTATCTTATCGTATCCATCCTTCATTGTGTAGACACTAAGGATTACATAGCCCCAAGCTAATTCATCCTCCTCATATCGACTTGTGAGAAATCTTTCTGCCAAGATTTAAGTCATGATGGGTGTCAAATTCGGAGGGATTGAAATTGGCCACTCATCCAACTACTTAAAATTATAATCCCCCATCTGACTAGTGTTTAAATAACTTTCAATTTGGACCCAATCCCTAGTTTCCATGGCTATTTTTATTATTTGCAGTTCAGGAAATTCAATAATGATAGGTGGGTATTGATCCCATGAATTTGTTCAAAATTGTGCTTTCTCCCCTCTTCCCACTTTCCAAAATAATTCATATTTTACTACCTGAGATCCTAACTTGAGAGCCTACCACACTAAGGATCCATTACCATCCAAAGGGAAATGACCCACCTCATTTGGGTTTACCTATCCCAAATATTTACTAGTTAATATTCTACTGAATAAAGAAGTTGGTTGGGAAATCCACCTCTAGTAAAGCTTTCCATCCAAATATTTATTATTTAATTTTTATCTTCTCAGTCTCAAATATCCTTTTACTCCTTCCCATAAAAACTTGTCCAAATCTTTCCATATGGTATGTGGGACAACAAGGATAGAACATTTATAAATTGGCATGGCCTGAATGATTGACTATAAAAACATTAATCTACCCCCATAGCTTAACCATTTGTGAGACCAATTATTCATTCTTTTCTTTGATACAGTCCAAAATATTCCTCCATATATCTATTTTTAGTTTTTTAAAATGCAAAGGGACCCCCAAGTATACCATTGGGAGACAAGTTCTTGTGAATCCCAAGATATCTAAAATTATGTCCTAAATCCTTTGATCAAGATTGAAAAAGACCACTTTGTATTTTTTATCATTTATGATTTGGTTTGTAGCCCTAAGGTAGATATTAAGTGTATCTCTAATCATTCTTGCTTCCCTGAAGCTGGTCACTCCCACCAATATTATGTCATCCACAAACTATAGGTGAATCAAAACTTCCTCACCCACCTTGATACCTATTAGTAAACATTTTTTTCTTCTCCTCAAGATGATTCTACCCAAGCCTTCAGCCAATATAATAAAAATATAGGGGGAACAAGGATATCCTTGATGAAGGCCTCAAGTAGCTCCAAATGGTTGTGAGGAAATATCGTTGATTAAAACTGAGTATGTTGGAGTAGAAACATAGCTCATGACCCATTCTATCTAGTCCTGAGAGAAACCAAAGGTTGCCATCATATTTGATAAGAAGCTCCACTCCACCCTATCATAAGTCTTTGATATATTTAATTTTATGAACATTCCTCTATTACTATATTTTTGCATTGAATGGATTGCCTCCTGAGCTAGAACCACACCATCCAAGATCTACATACCCTCTACAAAACCCCCTTGCTCCTAGGATATAATGCTATGTAGAAGAGGTTTTAGCTGCTCAGCCATTACCTTTGTGATTATTTTATATTTGGCATTGCATAAGGCAATAGGTCTATAATCTAAAATATGTATCCCTCCTCCCCTTTTGGAATTAAGGTAATGAAAGTATGAATTAATGCTTTAAGCATTATTTTACTACCTTTGGACTCCTCTGTAACAACCATTACATCCTCCTCCAAGTTGTCCCAGAAGGCCTAAAAAACTCAATTGGAAAGCCATCTAACCTTGGTGTTTTTTTTATGCTCATTCCAAAGACTACATTCTTCAGTTCCTCTCTATCAATGGATTTAAGTAGGCCATGATTTTCTTCTTCAAAGATAACAGAGGATATGCCAGCAATAACTTCTTTTTGAGCCTCTTCATATTGCACCATACTTTCCTTAAATAGTTTAGAAAAATAATCCATTGAATGGAAATTCATACTTGGAATTGTATCAAAGGAGTGTCCATTCTCATATTGAATATCTTCCATGTTGTTCATCTATCTCCTAGATAGACATTCTAATGGAAACATTTGGTATTTTTATCATCTTCTAATAACCAAGTGGTTCTTGCTCTCTGTTTCCAATAGGTCTCCTCTTGGTTGTCAATTTCCTCAATCACTTTATGCAATGCATCATCCTCTTCTTTGAGTTGCTTTGTAATTGTTCCTTCCCTAAAGTGTTTTTGAACCTCATCCCATATGGCCATCAATGGAGCTCTTTCGACCTAGAATTTTGTCTTGTTAGCTCACCTCCATTGTTTCAGTTGATCTTTGACATAATGAAGCTATTTGTGGAATCTAAAAATTGTTGTCCCATATGTTGGGCGGCCTTCTTCCCACCACTATGGAATTTTCTTTTGAATTTCCTCTTTTTGTAACCAAAATTTTTCAAATTTAAATAGTTTGTGATGTTGCACTGTCTTGATCCCCCTTCTAATGAAATAGAAAAGTGATATGAAACTGGACCCTCCAAAATCTAAAAATTTAGATTACATATTACAAATGCCTCCTCTGAAACAAAAAAATGGTCTAACTTCACCTTCCTGCTATGTGGATCCCTCCTCTTATTAGTCCAAGTATAGTTGGTTCCAGGGCATTTAATATCCACCAAGTGTAATGCCTGGACTTGGGAAATCATAATTCGATCCCTTGGGTCCAAAATTGAGGTTCCCCCTTCCTGATCTCTAAAGGATAATTTGGCATTAAAATTCCCCAGCAATAATCCAATCTAACTCTTCCCTTGAGACTCTCATATTATACACATATTTCCATTGATGCATCTGGCCATCTAGGTTTTGAGCCCCATAAAAATTTGTGATTAAAACATGTTCAGTTGTGACATTGTTCCTAAAATGTGATGTGAGAACACCCCTACAAGCTATATGTTCTATTGTAGTCCATTAAAGAGATTTCCAAAGAGTAACTATCTCCCCTGAGGCCCCTTGGGCAGCCACTTCCATATGACCAGCACCCCTCCAAAGTCTATTTATTGTTTTACACATAAGATCCAATGACATTTTTGTCTCCTGGATAAGCAAAAAATATGTTTTACATTTTTCTAAGAGTCTTCGAACAATAGATTGATGGGTTCTACTATTTAAAACCCTAACATTCCATGATTGTATAATCATTGGTTACCTTGAGAGCAGTAAAAATCTATTGGCCTCACCGATCCTCCAGTGATCAGTTTATCTCCTTAAACTGCTATCATTTCCTTATTTTATTTTCTACCCACTCAATGAGAGCTACTATTTTTTTATCTCTTTTCCACCTGAGTTATCCCTAGAGTTGGCATTTCTCTATTCTTTTCTTCCATGCCCATGATGACATCCTTAATTATCGGTTGCTCTTGGTTATGCACTATCAATGCCCCTCCACTCTCTGATTGTGGTGACTCACTGCACTCAATTACCTACTCTATGATGGAAGGAGATGGAAGAGGGGCTTGAACATGGCTGTTATAATTTTTATTATTCCCATCCACTCCTTCCATGAATTTTTCTTCTTCTTGGTCGATTAGTGGCTTAAATATCTCATACCTATTGGAGGGCTTGAGTTGGGTTTGCTCTTTACCATATTTTTTCTTTTGTCTTCTCATTCTTTTGGGTTGTTCAAAACCATTTCCATGTACTTATTTACCCTGAGAAATATTGGTTGTTTCTTTATTGATTGTTGACTTACCCTCCTTAGGAATATTTGACATTCCCAGAGGAGCCTCCATTTTTATGTTCATATTATTTGGGAAAGATCAAGACAAATTCTCATATTTGTGGTAAACTCTACATCTGAAGGGCAATGCTTCATAATCCAGTTGTTGAATCCAAGATAGTCCTACAAGTTCGAGTTCCACCTTTGCCGATAAAGACTGGCTAAGATCCATTTCCACACATAATCTTGCATAAACAATTATGTTTCCTTCCATTATGTCTTTGGAAATACCCAAATGTATTCCAAGGGAATTACCGATAATTTCCAATACTTGCTCACTCCAAAACTCCATTGGAAGTGCATACAAATGGATCCAAACTAGGATAGCTATGGGTCCCATTTGAGGATAAAATCCCACTCTCTAGGGTTGAACAAATAATCCTACAGGACCATGATTCCTCTTTTCTAATTTGAAAGCCTTATTTCTATCAACAAGTGAAAAAAAACTAATAATAAAATATCCATTGTTAATAAACCACAAATAATACTCACCAAGAGGCTCCCAGTTTTATCGGACCTAGGAATGCAAAAAATTTAGGGTAGGGCAAATACCCATGAATTTATAGATCAAATCATGATTGGATCTATATAAAATTGTTTATTTGACCATCCTTTGCTCAATGACAATCTTTGGCCTTGATTTTTACTGTGGCAAGCATCCATTAACTCGTTGAGATGTTGATCTATTTCCAGCAATCATAAAGAGCATTTTTGATGTAGTTTTTTGTGCTTCTTTAGCATTTTATGGAGATTTATCCTTTAACAAATCTTCAAAAGAACTATATCTCTCTAAAATAGGATCTAGAGGTGTCCCCATTGGGCCCTCCTGAGTCAACAATCTTGTCTTCAAATCCATGGTAACCAAAAATCTCTTTGGCTAACCAACTGATGCCCTAGTTTTCTCTTCCAATGCATACAAAGTATGTTACTTGACATACATATGGACATTATGGTGAAATATGCTAGGCCAATAAAAGTAGTATTTTACATTAGATAACATTATATCAATGTCAATGTACCCTAATGTTTGACTATAATTTACTTCTTGGATGAGCTTAGTATTTTGATTTCTAGTACATAAACATGTTCTAAGTGGTAAAGAAGATTATTCTATAAGTATAAATAAAAAATACATGTACATGGTAGTAGTTCCTAATGTATGCTAGAAAAATTAGTTTTTGACTCAAAATGTTGAAACCAATTGGAAACCTCATGATCATAGGCATCAGGGATGGTTGTATAAATTATGACTCAGTCAATCGACACAATCTATAGCAAGATCAAAATTTTCTTCCCTATGATTTATGTTCAAATGGAAGTGATAGAAGAAGTATTTCCTCTTCACTTTGTAACTTATTTTGTGTCTACATAAGCTATAATGGCTTGTGGTCTATGCCTATGATGGTCTTATTTTCCAAAGTACATTACCTCTAATGGTGATAAGATTAGAAAATGGTATATACCTCATGATATTGTATAGGGTATATCCAAACTACATCACTGAGATTTTTACAATGGAATGTGACTAAATGTCCCTATTGATTTAGAATGATTCCTAGTGTATAATCTAAGGTATTAGTTTCAATCGTAAAAATATGTTGTAGTTCTATTCACATGAGAACTATAGTAAAGAAAACTTACTATTTAAATTCCTCAAAATCCTTGTAAGTTCTACTAAACATGCATCCAAGTGAACATCACTTTTGTGCCTCCCTTTGTCACTCGATTTAAGGAACAAATGATAGTTAAGAAACCTAGTATAGATTAGTGATAGAAATTTTCAAAATCCAAGAAGCTATAAAGTTGTGTTAGGGTCTTCAAGGTAGACTAATTTTTAATGACCTATATATTATCTAGGATAAACTATACTCTATGCTAATAAATGATAAATCCTGGATATTAAATGTATCTAGTGCCCAAAAACTCTTTTCGAAGTTAGCATTAAGTTTATGCTAGTACAAATTACTCAATTTTAACATAATCCAAGTGTTACTCTCAAGCCTTGTCAAACACAAGAATATCATCCATGTAGATGACCATAAATGAATCAACAAATAGTATTATCATATTTTTCATCATCCACACGATGCCACAAGTGCATTGGTAAGGTCAAAAGGCATAATCAACCACTCAAACAAGCCTTCCTTGGACTTAATGGTTATCTTCTACATCTAATGTGGTTCGACTAAAATTTGATGATCGACAAATTTTAGTTCAATATTGGTGAAGTATTTTATTCCTCTCATCTGGTCTAAGATATCATTGATCCTAGGGATATGATAGTGATTATTCACCATGATATTATTGGCACTATGTAGTTAATGTAGAGTCACTAGGAGCCATATTAGATTCCAAATAGTACAACTAAGATTCCATATGGTGAAATGCTAGTCAAACATGATTTTTTGTATCAACCATTGAATTTGACACTTGAACTCATCATTCTCTACAACTAAGCATTTATAGATTGGTTCATTAGGTGGATGTATACCTTGTACTATATTTATTAGATGTTGTACTTTACACTAAATAGGGACCCATGGGGTGATGTGAAGACACCACTAAGGATGAGACTACTTGATCGATTTGGAACAATTGTTGTCCTTGTTGGGAATCTACAATAAAACATGAAGGGAAGATAATGATTATTTCCATGCTGATGATTAATTGTTAGAAATATAAACTTGTATCTATAAATGATTAATTTAAAACACGGTTTGGAAATCCTTTCACTCACATCTCTAAGAAAAATATGTGCTTATTTTCTTCTTTGTCAATTGGAAACAACATTGCTATAGAAGTGATAGTATCAACATCACTACCAATGATCTACTTTTTTTATTTGAGGAATAAGAAGTAGTCACCTTTTTATATGATGGTATTTGCACTAGTACCTTAGTTAGAAATGACTAGTATACATAATACTTATCCTATTTTTGAAACCTTCTCTTATGATATGTACACCACTTGTTATATTTTAATAAAAAATTCTTGACTAGTTCTATGGTGGTTATCCCTTATTCTGTGATATGATATAAAAACATAGTACTACTACTATTCATGGATTATGAATTTTAATTAGTGACATTATCTTTCATGAAATTATTACTACTTTACCTCTAACTTCGTTCTATAACAATATGTTTCTCCCAGTATGGTGATGTTGAAAAAGTCCATATTAAGTGCTTTGTACCACTCTCTATCACATATGCCTATTTTCACTAGAAGATTGTGGAAAGTATTGATGTAGTATTTGATAGATTTATATTTGTCTTATCAAATATTAGTTTACTTGAGATACTATTTATTATAATTACTAATTAGGTGGAACTCATCCTTGATAGCTTCAATTAATTCCACCTAGGTGGTGTTGGTGAAGTGTATCTGTGTTACAGTCATTAGTTATAACTTGCTTGATATGTGAATCAAAATAGTTTTTAATAGGTATACATGCTCTCAAGGAAAAAATATGATATTATCATGATCATAAAATTTATCGACCTATAAGTATTTGTGTAGTTTATCCAACCAATTCCTCATGACTTTTGCATCAATGTATTCTTTGAAAGTAGGAATATCAAAGTGTACCTTAAATTCTAAGGTTGTATAATTTGAATATTTTCTTCATGTAAGAGGAGGAGAAGAATGATTTTCAATGGGAAAGCATTTTAGAATTTATATAAACTAATATAACATATTTGTCCTCTATCTTGGTAATGCTTTCACTAGCATAACAAAAACATAATTTAGTACCTCAATTTCCCTAGCCATATGATATCTTCTAGTATGGAAGGGAAAGTATAAAAATGGATCACCTTGTATAATTCCACTCCCTTAATGAATTGTTTTCATTTAGGATTACATACAACATGATCGGTGGTTGTGATTTGATACCAATCATTTAATTATTTGGGCATTCTAGTTTATTAGTGGTCTAATGGACATAAGAATGAGAACATAGACACATGTGCACATGTTTTCTTATATTACTTAAAATTAAATGTTGAGAAATTCCATATTGAGTATTTTTTGCCACTCTCTATCTCATATGTTTATTTTCACCAAAATATTATGGAAAGTATTGGTGCAGTCTTTGGTAGATTTATCTTTGGCTTATCAAAGTTCATTTTGCTTGATATACTATTTATCATAATCACTAATTAGGTATAACTCATCCGTTATAGCTTCAATAATTTCACCTAGATGATGTTGGTATCGAGTGTTTTTGTGCTAGATTAATTAGTTATAACTTTCTTGACATGTGAATCAAACTAGTTGCCAATATGTATAGAGGCTCTCAAGAGAAAAAATATGATCTTCTCATCATAAAATAATTTATTTACCTATAATTTTTGGTGTAGTTTATCAAACCAATTCTCCATAATTTTTGCATAAATGACTCCTTTAAAAGGAGGAATATTAATGTTTACCTAAACTTTGATGGGTGTAGAATCTCAAAAAAAATTATTTTTAGAGGAGAATAATGGTTTCCAATAGGAATGTATTATATAATTTATATAAACTAATCTATCATATTTTTCCTCTATATTGGAAATATTTTATCTACTATCATGAAAACATAGTCTAGTGACTCAATTTCACTAGCCATCTAATATCTTGTAGTGTGGCAATGAAGGTATAAAAATGGATCACCTTGTATGATTCCACTCTCCCAATGGATTGATTTCATTTAGGATTATATGCAATATTATTGTCGATTGTGATATGATACAAATAACTTGACTATATGGGTGTCCTAGTCTATTAGTAGACTAATGAACATAGGAATGAGAACATAGATACATGTGCACAAGTTTTCTTATATTACTCAAAAGAAAATTGTATAATGATCTCTATAGGGGAGATGTGCATCTATTGTAACTTCTCACTTAGTCTACTATGGAAATATGTGAGTACATGATTATATATATATATATATATATATATATATATATATATATATATATATATATATATATATATATATATATATATATATATATATATATATATATATATATATATAATGAGGATTAGAGAATACCAAATAATCCATATTCCAACTTTTAGAAGGTCAAATGATAATTCAATAAAACATTCAATTTCTAGTATTTTGGTAATGATACCATAGTTGAGATGGCACTAAAGATCTTGTTGCAAATACTAGTGCTAGTTGCATAGAGTGCCACCTAAGTATCAAACCTATGCTAGTGGAACCAAGTTTGGATAAAATGGTTGACATTGGAGGTAAATTGATTGAAGCTAACTCTATTTTTGGAAGGCAACAAGACACTCTCATAGTTGATACTAAGTGCTATTTAGATCTATGTCATATTAGTGCAAGGTCATAATAAGAGAGCAATATAATGCTCTATATTTTAAAGATTGATTCTACTACTTCTCTTAAATATTACACCTATTTATGATTTAGGGTATGAAATAGAGGAGTTACAAGCTTTACACCATAGCTTTCAGCTTTTCAATATTGTGTGCCTAAATTTGTAGAAAAATTGAGTGACATGTAAATTATAGTTGTATAAGATATACTACTTTGAAATATACTATTACACCACATATATTAGAGATAGATAATATACTTTTAGATAAATTTTTGACCCATTGATGTGGGAAACTACATATGAAGAGTGTAGGAGAATGATTCATTTGTGCATAAATTATTCTCATAAATGAGAATAATAAATATGTGTGTAAGTCCTAGGTCTAGATCCTAGGGATGAATAAATATTAATAGTCCTAACACTCCCCCTTAATATTTACTTAAGGTTAGGAATAATTACATTATTGGTAAATCCCCTTTAATTTGATATTGATTTAGACCTAAGGTATTATAATAATATAAAAGCTCTCTTTACATACTATCTTAGTTAAGATATCATCCACTTAATCATTTGTAGGATAATACAAGAGGCAAGTTACTTTGCATCAATTAATTCTTTAATAAAAATAAAAATCGAGCTCAATGTATGGAAAATTATGACTTTTTTGTGAAGTCTATTACATTTTTTCTATCACAATGAGGTGCCATAAAATAACCTTGGTGAACTCCATAATATTAAGAACTATTCTTAACCAAATTATTTTCTTTCTAGCTCTAACGTACCCTTAGTATTTAATACTCAACTAAATATTATTCAATTGTATTATTCTTATTACTATTGTAAATATGTATACTGTAACCAAGATAACCAAAGATAAAAACAATAAGTATTAGTAGATTGGTGATGATTAAAAATTCAAACAATGAAGAATATAATATATGATAGAATGTAGAACTAGATACATGATTTGAGATAATTTGGTATTGGTAGGAACAATTCAATGGATAATTATTGTTACATAAGTAATTATGAGGGTAAAATGATCTTGTGAAGACAATACTCTAAACGAACAAAAAAATCATATAAAATGTATCACCATTCTACAAAGCTAGGTGGGAGTCTGTCCTTCAAATTACCTTTACACTATTTCCAATCTACATCTAACCTTCTGACAACTTCTTGCAAGCATTGTTCTTAGGATCAAAGTATACAGATACTTGAAAAATCGCTGAAATTAAAGTCTAAACACCCAAGAAGAGTTATGTGTAGGACATAGTAGCACACATTTCCTTGAAATGGTTTAATAGAATATACCAAGTTAACAAGTATCACCTACAGTCATACCAACCTCCTCCAACACCTCAAGATTCAAGGTCTTGTTAATAACACCTCTAAAGAAAAAGAAAACAAGTATAAAAATACACTTGACCTTAAAATGCTTATAGGTATATTGTTATCACGATATGAAGTTGCAGACAAAAAAAAATAGATATTTGAAGGTACCACTTTAAGTGTTAATATATTTGAATGTACCACTTTGAGTGCTGTTATATTCTTTTTATATCAAAACATATAATTCATATGCTAATTGCTAATGAAAAGAAAAATGTTTAGCCTAAGCCTAATATGATATATTCTAGAGTAGAAGACCTTTGATCCATGAATGAAGGGAAGTCCCTTTGACTTGATATCAGAGTCAAGTCTCCATCTTCGGACCTATGGACTATGGGATTTGAAAGTACCACTTTAAGTGCTAATATATTCTTTTTATATCAAAACATAGAACTCATATGCTAATTGTCAATGAAAAGGAAAACGTTTCACCTAAGACTAGTATGATAAATTCTTGAGTAAAAGACCTTTGATCCATGAATGAATGAAAGTTCCTTCGACTTAATATCAGAGCTAGGTCTCTGTCTTGGAACCTATGGGTTATGGGCCTACCACACTTCAACAACACCACTCTAATGAATAATATTCTTGTCATTGAAATAAATTATAAAAAAAAATTCACAAATTTATATTATGCACAAGGTATTTGTACACAAGATTTAATAATAAAATTTTAAAACTATGAATAAATTATTTAAATCTAACAAGTAACAAGGTTATAAATCATATTTAAATAACCATAATCTAGTTAGATAAATGTTTATTAAACAAATAACATATTTTATTAAAATTATTTTATATAAGTTATAATTTCATAAACATTAAAATATTATAACAAAATTATTAAATAGAATACTTGATTCTCCATTCACTTCACCATAATTCCAAAAAGTTAAAATATTAATATAACAAAACAATTAAATAAAATACTTTATCCTAGGTTCACTTCAACTTAATGCAACATTAATAAAAATAATAATAATCGATGCGGTGAGCGTGGATCGAACACGCGACCTTCAGATCTTCAGTCTGACGCTCTCCCAACTGAGCTATCCCCGCATGGAATAAACTATTTAACAATATATAAATATATTATTTATTTTCCATATACAAATGGATTGTTTTCCCTTCTAATTATGACTTTGCCTCGTTATAGGCGGCGCCCGTGATTTTAATCAGGCTCACCGGGTGTGTTTCTTTTCATGGTTTTAGAACAAATGTCAGTGTTTCATCGTAATATATTATATTTAACTGATCTGATTTCAAACACAATCTTGCTCTTTAAAAATATCTAAAATTAGACCAGAAATGAAATAGAAATGTCTTAAAAATATATCGAATAAAATTAAACTTTCATGGCATTTCAAAAGAAATCCAAAAGGATGGATGATTTAAAAAAAACAAAAACAAAAAAATCCAAAAAATGGATGATTGTTTTAAAAAAAATTAAACTAGAAATCTTACACGCCTTTGTAAAGAAATTGGATGAAAATTTAATCAATTTTTCAGAGTCCATGATAACTTTATCTATGATAAGAGTAATTTTAGTATAATTTTCAATTATAAAAGATTTACGAGAGAATTCGTCATTAGATTAAAAAATTGAATCCATTTACCTTTAATTGATGTAAATACTTTTTACTTATGCTTTTAGCTACTTCAAAAGACATGAGAAAATACAAATCCAAAATTGGATTTGATCTTGACATATGTTTATAAATATTATTATTCATTTCAAGTTAAAGATTTTAATAAATAATAGAAGGACCAATCCTCACATAATACTAACATTTTTGCTTTAAGACAACTAATTCAACATTTGATTAACTCTTCCAATATTGATGGAGCAAAGCAACATGGTCTCATTTTAATTTATCTTTGATAGATTTGGCAAAGCAACATGGTCTTATGCTCATTTTTAATATGTTGGAACTATGTTTTGTTCTCTAGGGATGTAATTGTATTCCATAGATAGAAAGCTTGTCTATACCATCTGAATCTTCTCTACAATTCTCCTTAGTCTATAGCCAATTTTTCTATTCTCCCTTGGATTATTTAGATGGTTAATCATGACTTGATTCTATTTGGACCTTATTCTAGCCTACCTTAACTTCCTCCTAGAGCCCTCTACGGATGTCATAACCTTCTGCTAGGTTGTTGGAAAGAATTCCAAGATTCTCTGCAAAGGTGAAAACTGGAGTGCCATTTGACTGTCTTCTTATCCCTCTTATACTAACTCTTCTTGGATCCCCCTATGATGCTCCATCTATGTTAACTTTTTTCCATCCTCTAGGGAAGGCTATCACTTTCCCTTTTTGACTACTTTTAGGTGCCTTACGGTTGTTATTTGTTGATTAACAACCTTAGGAATAATTTTTAATCTGCTCATGATTTGTTTTAATTGTTGGTGGGGTTCTTGGGGATACTTCAATGTATGCTAGACTATCTCTACTATGTTGGATATGGTATTTTGCCAAATATAGTGGATGTCCTTAGCTTCTTGTTTGAAGATGTGGTTGTTTATTTTCTTCCATATGTTCCAAAGTACAATAGTAGTTCCTACCCATACTACTTGACTAACATACTGGTCTACTCCATCCTATGTAGTCCATTCCCTTCACATATACTTTAGGATGGTAATGCCAGACCAGTTAATAGCAAGTAAGATAGTCATCATCTTTCACAACTTTGAGTCTATAGGACATTCAATAAATAAGTGATAGAATATTTTGAGGTTCTCCCCACACATCTCACACCTCAAAGGACCATGGTAGTCTCTTTTCATAAGTTGTTCCCCTGTTAGTACCCTTTTATATAGAAAAACTAAATGAAGAATCTCACCTTAGGCCATAAATTTTGTGCCCATGTTTTTTTGAATAAGTCTTGAAGCAAGTTAGGAGTACTTTGACAAAGAATTGCATATCCACTTGTGATTGTATACTCCCCCTCACTTGTGTTGACCCATCCAAGGGAATCCTCTGCTTGAGACCAATAAAGTGATCTCATTTGTAGAGTTTGTTGGATATCAATATTTTTCCTCTCTAGGATTTGAATTGGTCATTCGGTTATGGGGACCTAGTTTCTTTTAGCTTCATAATTTATAATATCATACCTATAGTATTTTGCTTCTTTTATCCAATTTACTTTGTGTAGATATTCTATGAAAAGTCTCCACTCTAGAAATTGAACCACCAAATATTATTGCTCGTTCTAAAAATCTATCCAAAAGTTTACATGTTGAGCATTTTTAATAATCCAAAATAGCTCCTTTATCAGCTACTCTCTTGTCCTCAAAATTGTTAATATGGGGGATCCTCTACTAGGTAGTTGGTGTTGAATAATAGCTACCAAAATATTATTTTTTTGCATATATAGCTCTCAAACTTGAGGTCCATAGTGCATTGGGGTTGTCTAGCATCCTCTAATACAACTTAGATGCTAGTGCCTTGTTGTTCTTAAATATTGATCCAAATCATAGTCCCCCTTCATGTTTGTGAAGGCATAAAGTTTCCCAACACGCTAGTGCCCATTTATTTTCCTCCTTAGTGCTCCTCCAAAGGAACTAATGATTTATTTGATCCAACTCTTTCAATACTATCTTAGTAATGTGCAAAACTATGGATACATAAATATGTATGGATTGAAGGATTTATTTAACCATGGTTGTTCTTCCCCTTAATGATAACCATCTATTAGTCTATTTTTCTATTTTTCTTTTTACTCTATTCACTAGCTAGGCCCAATCCTCTTTATTTTCTCTTTGTTTTAAGAGGAAAACCTAAGTAGGTGATGGGAAGGGAGGTATTATAGTATATTAGTTTACCAAGAACCATGATCTCCTATTTGGATGAGTAGTGGAAGAAAATAACTTTGGAATTTTCCTCATTGATTTGTTATCTTATGGCTCTTGAGAAACAACTTACAATATGTTTGACTCTTGAAGTTACCTTCATTATTGCTTTCTCTAACAGAGTAAAGTCATCAACAAATTGGAGATGAATTATTGGTCTAACTCCATTTGCAATAGTGATTCCTGTTAATGTTTAGTTTTCCTTGTATTTGGTCATTGTACTTCCCAAAAATTCAACAAGAATGATGAATAAATATGGGGAAAAGGGATCTCCCTGCCTAATACATTTGGATGCAATGAACAATTATGAAGGAAAGACATTGATCAAAACTAAATAGGACACTGATGAAATACATCCCTTGATCCAATATTTTCATTCTTATGAGAAAACAAATTGATCCATTACTTTGAGGAGGAAATTCTAGTCCTCTCTATCATATGCTTTGGATAAGTCTAATATGATGAACATGGATGGGGATTTTTATGCTTTCATAGAGTGAATAGTCTATTGAGCCAAAACTATCTTATCCACTATATGTCTACCTTCCACAAAACCACCTTATTATAGTGACATAATCTTATGTAGAAGAGGTTTGAGCCCCTCCACAATTACCTTGGTGATTATTTTGAGCAAGACATTACATAAAGCTATTATTCTAAACTCAATAATGTGCTCTACATCTTGTGCTTGTGGTATCAATGCTATATATGATTTGTTGATTTCCTTTAGCACATCTATAGGTTTCCTAGCTTCTTCAACCACATCACAAAGGTCCTCATGTAGGATATCCAAAAATTCTTGGTAGAATTCAATGGAGAATCCATCTGGCCTAGGATTCTTGTCTTTCTGCATTTTGAAAACCACATGTTGTAACTCTTTGGTAGTTATTGGTGTACTCAAAACTAAATTGTCCTCCTTTGTTATTAGTGTAGGTATCTCTTGTAACACTTCTTTTTGGGCTTCCATATCTAGAGGTTTTGTGCTAAATAGAATCACAAAATAGTTTACTGCAATAGACCTTATACCTTCCCATGTGTGGATAGTATCTCCTACTTCAAGGAGGGTATGAAGTTGTGCGATCTATGAGCTAGAAGATATTTGTGGAAGAATTGTATGTTTTGGTGTCCCTCCTACAGCCATTGGATTCTAGATTTTTGCTTCCATAATAACTCTTCTTATTTTTTCCATTTCTCTAGCTAGGATGTAAGTTTAATATTTGACATACACATACCCTTCATGAGGCCATCCATATGGATCTATTCATTCAAATATTTGAGTTGGGATATCACTTACAATTTTTTCTTCTTGACTTCTCCAAAATATTCCTAGTTCCAGGTCCTTATCTTAGATTTGATGTAGTAAAGCCTCCTCATAAAGTAGTACAACTTGGTTCTATACCGAGGTTTACTTTCCTTCCACTATTGTTGCACTCTAGGCCTAAAAGAGTTATCTTTGAACCACATCAGTTGTAATCTAAATTGTGAGTATCTAGTCTTATATTTCTATAGTTCTATCATGATTGGCCAATCATCTAAGCCTATATTTTTTAGGATATTCACCCTAGTATATTCATTGGTAATTTATACATGGTTATTAGATCTACCATATATTTTAATAAGGGAAAATAAAGAGAAAGCAAAAGTCAAACATATATATGTGTGTGTGTGTATGTGTGTGTATTTATGTTTGTGTGTGTATGTATGTATGTATGTATATTATTGTTTCATAATCAATATTTTTCATGTATATTATAACTTTATAAGCAAGAAAAATAGTAGAAAATTGGCATTACATACTCATAAAGAAAATTTTTAATCATTCTTAACCTATCCTTTCACCTAAGTGTTGGATGCTATGTATTTGTCAAGGTGGTAACTCTCCCTACCAAGTTATAAGTAATGATGAGATTTCAAACATCAAGGAGTAATTTGAAATTAATAGATGGAGCTCTTTGTGTTTCCTAGCATTGTTGTTTATGTGGTTAGACTAAACAGCTTTAGTTTTATTATTTGATTGATTGTATTATTTGAATTTTGAATAATTTTAATAATATTACATTTCAATATTAAATCTCATAATAAGATTAGGATAATACAAACTTAGACAATAGTAGAAATTTTGGTTATGCACTTGCATCACTTAATATTTCTCATTCTCCAACCTAATGGTCTTAACCATCTATAAACACACATCATGCCTCATATTTCTAGTTTTTACCATTAGTATTTATACATCCCTTATGATGTCATAAATTCATGTCAGAAAAATAATTTAATTTGGTTTACTATAATTTTGTAAATCATTAACTATCACCTTTGATTTGTAAAGTACACTAATTAACTATCTATATTATATTTCTCAATATTTAATATTAGATATTATTAAGTAATCACATTTTTTATTAGCATAACACCATCATATACATCTATTATTTTTCTATAGAATATAACGATCGACATAGTTTTATTGCATAATAAATTTATCTCAAATTACTTATATACATGCCTAAACTATCAAGTATCATCAACTTGATTCAAACCATACATATCTATTGAATATCAATATAAAAAGGATGGAGGGAATCATAAACTTAGTACTCCCCTTCAATATATCATTGGTTTCTTTCAATGTAGTAGCTATAATGAATTGAATTAGACTAGTTGTTTTAAGTGCATATCAAAGGGGAATTGTGATGGATGAAAACTACTAGTATTTATTTTCTAGTTATTTCCATTTAGTAAATCTAGTTTTGGATCACTATTCTTAAGAAAACTCCATTTTAAAAAATTGTTAATTTTCCATCAAAACTCAGTTTATTATATACTTCCAAATTATTATTTATAGCAAATAGAGTGGATAGATTAGTGATCACCTTTCATTCTAGTTACATGATGCATATTAAGAAGTCATCTAATCAAAGTATTTTCCAATATTATTTTCTTTCATATCTTCATTATTTTGGAAATAATTTGGTTTAAAAAAATATAGGTTAATTATTTAAAGAATTTGATTGTTTTTTCTTTTTTGGTAATTTACAATCGATGATTTATTTATCATCTTATTTTATTTTTTTGAGAGGAATATATAGGGATGAATGTATTATGTTTTATTTTCTTTATTTTCATAACTATCATTGCCACTATTTATTGGATCAAATTCTTCATCTAATTGTTATATTGAGGAAATCATTTCTTGTTTGTCCTTGAATCCAATTATCCAAGTTTATTTTTGCTAGAATAATATGAGGATATTTTGACTTTACAAAATTTAGCAAATGTTGTAGCACTATCTTATGGATCATTAGGTCCATATGATGATATCATTTTCTAAAACCATTCCTCTAAATAAAGTAGTGAGATAATTGTGAACAAGGAAAACATGTTGTTTGCTTTAATGAGTAAAAGGGGTTAGAAGACTTATCTTTTTTACAAATTGGACCCAAGGACTATAATATGGACCTTCCAACATGGAAGCTCTCTTTAAATGAATGGTTGAATAGCACCCAAGGGCATTCCATGGTCACCTTAGGGAGAGTGGGCCACTACTAGTTGTATAAGTCCTCTAAACCTGCACAACCCAATAAAAATGGTTAATAGCATTTAGGGGTTTATCTCAGTCAGATCCATTGTGATGAAAGATAAAAGACCAAATAAATATAGACTATTGCATAATTAACATGCTGAGAATGACTAAAAATTTGATAAAGAGAGTGTTGATTACTTGATTTGAGGGTTTTCTACTATGTTGCTTGCTGAAATAGGTTCCTAAAGTCTGATCATACCCTTGGGTGTGGTTGGATTAGTGTTGGTTAGGGGGCTGAGGTGTCTTGTGAGGTGTTCCTTGAGGTGGCATGGGATGTCATGCCTCACAAATGAGTTTGGGTGAGATAAGTCCTCACCCATACACATGCAATAAATAGATATGGGTGAGTTGTACCTCATAAATGCATGGGATATGAAAGTCTTATCCCAATTATGGCATGGTGGATGATGACTCATCAATGCTTTCAATGCCTTGAATGCAAAAAGTCTTCAAAATTCATTTATGGAATTGAATGCACATGGGAATATGTGGGGAGCAAGGGTTAATGTTAACCATGGTTAGGTTGACCTTGGGTTTAGGGTTGACCAATGGTGAGGTGGAGGCTAGGATAGTATCCATGAAGAAGAAGAAGATATTGTTGGTTTAAGGATGTAGCTAGAAGAGATGAATCAAAAAATGAGTAGTTATCACAAACATGAAGAAAGTTCTATGAAGTTGGATAAGATTATAAATAACCAAAGGACTACAGGCATCAAATTTGTGTTGTAATCACAATGACACTGAGAGGGGGGGTGAATCAGTGTGTTCTTTAAAATTTCTAAAACATATGGTTTTAAATCCAGCAGCAGTTTAAAGTAGATAAAAGAGATACTAAATGCATCAAGAAAGCATCACACATAACACAACAATTTAACGAGATTCACCAATGTGGCTACTCCTCAAAAATGACTGCTTGGACTACCATCCAAATCCAATCAATGCAAAGCTACAACTTTACATAATCCTTTACCAAGACCAACCGGAAGGAGCACCAACCCCTTAACTTTATCTCGCTTCAATAGAATGGAGCACCAACTCCTATTTTACCAAACACCTACTCGGAAAGAGGCACCAACCCCTTATACCAAGATGCAACTTGGAGGACAATAAATATAATAAAAATGATAGAATAAAACTTTATTCCTTATAGTCTGCTATTTTTCTACATTCTGCTTCTGCGCAAAACTCTTCGCACTGTCCGATCGCTTCGTGTACTTCTTCGCACTCTCTCGCCGCAATCAGCTGATCGACACTTCTGCTATTTGTGTGCTAATATTTTGAACTTAGAACTCCATCTCTACACATTGCGCTTTTCATCCATGCAATCACGATATGCAGATTCGAACTACGACTTTGCACTCTACTCGACCGAACTTCACTTGCGCAATCACTCTTCTCGCATTCGCACATTATCTCATCGCAACGCACTCTGCTCGCTCTCGCACTCTATCTTCCTCATATTTTCAACCAAAGTAACCATCCTTTTATAGATGAAATCTCAGAGACAAACCCTAGGAAACGTCGACTGTGAACCCTAGAAAATGTCGACCGTAAACCCTAGAAGATGACGGCTTCAACCTCTAAGAGCATCCACTGTGAAACCCTAAAAGATGTCGACTTCAGATCCGCTGTAAAACCCTAAATGATGTCGGCTTCAACCTCTAAGAACATCGACCGTAAAACCCTAAAAGATGTCGGCTTCAAACCCTAAAATCTGTCGGCCCTGATTTAACTTTGTCGGCCTCAAACTCTTCTGCCACCTTCGTCACCTTCCTGTAGCTTATTGCCACGAAATAGCAACACGTCGTGATATCGCGACACTTTTTGTGGTCGTACGCCTTCTTGACCTTGTCGTCGCGAAATCGCGACCCTTTTGGCCTTTGAACGCTTCACTTCCATTCTTGTCGCAAAATCGTGACACTTTGATCAGTTGCTGACGTCATCCTCATTCTTGTCGTGAAATCGCGACGCTTTCGGCTTCCAGCAGCTTTTCTTGCATCCTATCGCGAAATCGTGACACTTTCAACTTTTGCTGACGTCATCCTCATTCTTGTCATGAAATCACGACGCTTCCGGCTTCTAGTGGCTTTTCTTGCAACCTGTCGTGAAATCGTGACACTTTCAGCTTTCGCTGACGTCATCCTCATCTTTGTCGCGAAATCGTGATGCTTTCGGCTTCCGTACATTTTGAGCTTCATGCGATGAGCGAAATCGCTACAACTTTGTGCCTTGTGCTTCCAACTTGCTTTTTCTCGTGAAATTTTGACTTGAACATAATCGCTGCATCTTTAAGTTCTGCACTTTTGTCTGGTAGCGAAATCGCTACACCTTCGTGTTGTGCAACTTTTGCCCGTAGCGAAATCGCTACACCTTAGTTTTGTGCAACTTTTACCCGTAGCGAAATCGCTACACCTTTGCTTTGTGCAACTTTTACCCGTAGCAAAATCGCTACACCTTTGCTTTGTGCACTTTTGACTTGTAGCGAAATCGCTACAGCTTTTCAACTTAACACTTTCTTCTTGCTTCGGTCAGCAAAAAATCAACATGTAGCGAAATCGCTACAGTTTCTCGACTTAGCTTCTTGGCCTCCAACATGTCACGAAATCATGACAGTTTGCCTTGCGCCTTCTCTCTCTTCCGACTTGTCACGAAATCGTGACATTTTCAACTATGCCTTCTCTCTCCTCCGACTTGTCATGATATCGCGACATTTTTGATTGCGCCTTCTCTCTCCTCCGACTTGTCGCGATATCATGACATTTTCGGCTGCAACTTCTCTCTCCTCATTTTGGTCGTGATATCGTGACATTTTCAGCTGCGTCTTCTCTCTCCTCCGACTTGTCGCGAAATCGCGACAGAAAACATGTCGCGATATCGCGACAGTTTTCTAACTTGTCTTTTTCTTTGAATTTTTTCTATCTTCTGCATCTGAATGACTCCTACACTGTCTGTCCACTGCATCATTGGATCTAACTGCCTATGTTGACAACAATGACAAACTTCTTGCACCTCCTTGCTCAACAATCTCCCCCTTTGGAATTGTTGGCAACACCCGTGTACATCCCTCGTAACTCTTCTCCCCCTTTGTCAATAATACCAAAGGGCCGCTGTAGACTCCCCCGAGTCCATCCTCACACTTCTCGTGCACAATTTGTTGCATCTGGCACAAATTATGATCATGAGCAAAAGAATAGTCAAATACTCAAATGCTCCCCCTGAGAAAGTGATCACTGTAGCTAGTCACTTCTTAGGAAGTGTGACTACTCCTAATTTGCTTCGAAGGTACTCAAATACTTCCTTGGGCAAAGGTTTTGTAAAAATATCTCCTACTTTTTCTGTAGTTGGGACATAGTCCAATTTAACTTCTCCTTCTGCAACTTTCTCCTTCAAGAAATGATACCTTATAGCAATGTGCTTTGTCCGTGAGTGCATTACTGGATTCTTAGAGATGTTAATTGCACTGGTGTTATCACACTTTACTGATATTGGTTCACTAAAATTAATACCTAGATCTTTCAAAGTTTGTTTCATCCACAAGACTTGTGTGCAACATGTTGCTGCTGCAATATATTCTGCCTCAGCTATAGATAAAGAAACTGACTCTTGCTTCTTACTGTGCCATGCAACCAATCTGTCCCCCAAATAGAATGCACCTCCACCGGTACTCTTTCTGTCATCAACACATCCAGCCCAATCTGCATCCGAATATGATATAAGAGTGAAGTCTTTGCCTTTTGGATACCACAACCCATACTCAATGGTGCCCTTGAGATACCCAAAAATCCTTTTAACTCGCCGTCACATGAGTCTCTTTGGGACTGGCCTGAAATCTAGCTACCATGCAAACTTCCTGTAGAATATCAGGTCTAGTTGCTGTTAAATATAGTAAGCTTCCTATCATTGATCTATACATGGTTTGATCTACAGGTGGAGATTTGTCTTCTTTACTCAACTTGCAACCTGTTGTCATGGGAGTGCTTACCGGCTTACGACCCTCCATAGTGAACCTCTTTAACATTTCTTTTACATACTTAGTTTGGGAAATGAATATGCCTTTCTCATTTTGATTAACTTGTAGCCCAAGAAAGTAAGACAGTTCACCAATCATAGACATTTCAAATTCATTCTGCATCTTATTTGCTAAGTCTTTACAAGATTCATCTTTGTTGCTGCCAAATATGATATCATCTACGTAGACAACTAGAACAATGAGATGCCCACCTTCTATTTTTACATACAGATTACTGTCCACTAATCCTTTCTTGAATCCCTGTTGAGAAAGATAATTATCTAGCCTTGCATACCATGCCCGTGGTGCTTGTTTTAATCCATACAGTGTCTTTTTTAATTTGCAGACAAGGTTAGGATCTTCACTAATTTGAAAGCCATCTGGTTGTTCAATATAGACCTCTTCTTCAAGTTTTCCATTTAAAAAAGCAGATTTTACATCCATCTGATAAACTCTAAAGTTCTTGTGGACTGCTAAGGCCGTAAACATTCTAATTGCTTCTAATCTGGCCACCTGGTGCAAAAGTCTCTTCAAAATCAATGCCTTCGACTCGTGCATACCCTTTACAAACCAGCCTTGCTTTGTTCCTAATGACCTGTCCGTCTTCATTTAATTTGTTCTGAAATATCCATTTGGTGCCGATTATATTCTTATTTGCAGGTCTGGGTACTAATTCCCAAGTTTTGTTCTTTTCAATCTGATCCAACTCTTCATTTATTGCCTTCATCCAGCTATCATATTTGCTTGCTTCATCTATGTTTTTGGGCTCAATGCTGGATAAAAGAGAGTAATTACTTATTACTTTCTTTCTTGTCTGAATGCCAGCTGTGGGATCTCCAATTATTTGGTCTCTAGGATGATTTTTCTGCCAGCTGCCTATTTTGAATTTTCTATTTTCTTGCACCTCTGAGTCATCGGATAAATTATCTGCATCAACCGTAGACGTATTTTCTGTTCCATGCACCTCATCTCCTTCAATGACTTCTTCGTAGATTGGGTAGTTTTCTTGAAAGTTAACTATTTGTTTCCTCCCTTCATCGAATTTAACATCTCGCACTCGTCCACAATTTTCTTGAGTCTCTTGTTGTAGCATTTGTAAGCTTTGCTATTTGGAGAATAACCAACAAAAACACCTTCATCTCGCTTCTATCTTCAAACTTCCCAAGGTTGTCATCAGTTTTTCTGATGTAGCACTTACAGCCAAATACTTTGAGATGTTTTGCTGTTGCTTTTCTACCAAACCACAACTCATACGGTGTTTTGCATTCATGAGTTCTTAACATATACCTGTTTTGAATGTATACTACTTGTGTGAACTGCTTCTTTCCGTAATCTATCTCGCTATTTTGTTTTCTCACCAAGCATGGTGCGTGCCATTTCTCGTATAGTTCTGTTCTTCCTCTCTACTACACCATTCTCGATGAGGAGTTCTGGCTACTCGAATATTGTCTCCCGATACCATATTTTTCACAAGTATTCTGTAAATTCATTCGAAATGAATTCTCCTCCTCTGTCTGATCGCAAGCATTTAATCCTTTTTCCTGTTTCATTCTCAACTAGTTGTTTGAAGGTTCTGAACATTTCAAAAGCTTCTGTTTTATCTTTTAGGAAGAATATCCATGTCATTCTGGAATAATCATCGATACACAGCATAAAGTATTTGTCGCCGTTTATGCTTTGAGTCCTCATGGGTCCACATAAGTCTATATGAATGAGTTCCAAAGGCCTGCTAGTGTGGTATTCTTTTGTTTTAAATGAAACTTTGGTTTGCTTTCCCTTCTGACATGAAGCACAAACACTGTTTGAAGGTTTCTTAATGGTTGGAATATCTCTCACTGCTTGTTTAGAGCTGATTTTCACCAAATTATCAAAACTTATGTGTCCAAGCCTCTTATGCCACAACCAGCTTCTCTTCTTCTTGTCCAATGAAGCACATACCTTCTAAAAATTTCGAGAGTGTGTACAAAGTTGCCGTACGTTCTTGAACCGGTTGCTATCAATTTCCCGCTGTTTATTTTTCTGACTTCACAACCCTGCTTCTTGAAAACCACTTCATGTCCTTTATCACATATTTGACTCACACTTAATAGGTTATGTTTCAAACCATCCACATATAAAACTTCTTCTGACTTGATTTTCCCTTCACTAATTTTGACAGATCCTTTACCTATTATTTTGGCTCCATCATTATTGCCAAACTTCACAGAACCACCCTCATATTTCTCGTAGTTTTTCAAATTTCTGTTTATCACCCGTCATATGACTTGAGCAACCACTATCAAGGATCCACGACACATATTTATTCTGAGCTCTAAAAGTTGTCTGCACTATTAAAGATTCATGTTCTTTCCTGAGCTGTTCTTTTTGTTTCCATTCTGTTTTAACTGTGGTGTTGGGTTCTAGCTTGGATTTCCCCTTTTCAAAATCTTGCACATATCCTTTAGAAGAAATTCTATTTTGTTTTGCCCTATATGGTTGAATTCTTCTTTTTTGAGATTGATTTGAAACAGAAATACTACGACAGTTTCTAGCAATATGCCCAAAGTTGTGACAATTAAAGCATTCTACTGCATAACTCATTAGAGGAGCAAAAGCATTTCTACTAGTGAAACTTCTTGGACCTATATTGTACTTGCAATCAACAATTTTATGCCCATAACCATTACATTTAAAACAAAAACCATAGAAATAATGATTGAACCTAAAAGATGGTCTTTGCCAAGTTGTTGCAGGAGCCTTAGATCTTCTTTTCTTTTGATGTGTGACCTTGGTAAAGCCATCATTGTCAGTTCCTATTTCAGGACTGGCATTACAACTTTCTTTTGCCTGATTTGTTTTTCTTTCCACAGCTTGTTTCTTGTCTTTACTCTTTTCACATTCAACATTGCTTGCCTTTGGTCCACTTGATGATTCTCCTTCAGTAAACCCCAGATCGAATTTGATACCTGTGGATCTTTGATCACTTAGAATTTTTTCCAGCTTCATCGAACTTTCTTCACGTTTTAAATGACATCTAATTTTTTGATCCAGCTCTTGTATCTGTATTCGAAGACTAACATTTTCTTCTTCCAATTTGCAACAGTAATCTATCTTCATGGTTACCCCGTACTTCAAGATCTTCCGACATTTTCTTGTACTTTTCTCGTCTGTGTTTTTAGACTGGCTATAATGTCATTTGCATCCTCAAGCTTCCTTAACAATTTTTTATTCTTTCTTTTCTCAGATTTCCATTCTATAAGAGTAGAAACCAGCTCACCTTCTAAATCAACTTCAACCTCACCTATTTCAATAGATACTTCGTAGTTCATTCCTTCTCTCTTTTGTGTGTTTTCTCGCTTCTCCTTCTTCTACTTCAAACGCCATAAAGAGAGCCTCACCTGCTCCTTCTTCAGAGTCTTCACTAGAACTGTCCTCTGAAGATTCTGCATTTCGGGAGATAAAGCTTTTCTTTTTGAAATTGCCTTTTCTGTAGTTTGTTTTCTTCCTCCATTCACTTCTTTCTTGATGCCGAGTTTCTTCACCTTTGTTCTTGTCATTGAGAGGACATTTGATAGCAAAGTGTCCAATGCCTCCACAATTGAAACATTTAAAAGGTAGCTTTCCTTTGTATTTTCCTTTTCCTTTTCTCAGCTTTCTGACAAAATTTGCTTCCATTTCATCTCGAAGCATCCTCTTCTTCGACTCTTGTTTTGTGCTTTTGCCTTTTAGGGCTTTGAAAGCCGCTTCTCTGTCTGTGGGATTAGACCTTCCTATTCTCATTTCAAAAGCAGTCAAAGAACCATGCATCTCATCCATACTAAAACTATTTAGATCTTTGGCTTCTTCTATGGCAGAGACTTTAGAATCAAATCTAGGAGGGAGCGATCTTAATACCTTTTTCACGATAGCAGCATCGGTTAATTCTTCGTCGAGACCTCTGATTGAATTGGTGATCCCATTGACTCTTTGCATGAAGGTCTCTATGTTCTCATCATTGTCCATATTTAAAGATTCGTATTGAGCTCGATGTGCTTGAAGCTTGGCCTCCTTGATCCTATCATCTCCTTCATGGATGTTCTCTAGTTTATCCCATATATCTTTTGCTGATTCACAATTTATGACCTTGACTAGCTCACTCGTCCACTAGTCCACACATAATAGCATTTCTTTCTTTTGAATCATATTCAAATGCCTTTTTACCAGATAGTTCCGTTGGAGCGGTGGCAGGAGCTTTGTAACCATTAACTACCGCACCCTAGATGTCAAAACCCAAAGCACTAAGATATGTCTACATTCTAATTTTCTAGAACGCATAGTTAGTCCCATCAAACAATGGTGCTTTGTTCGAGGAGAAACCTTCACCACTTGCCATTGCGTAACTTCCAAGATCACCTTAGCTGTTTAAGCCCTGCTCGTGTACTTGGCTCTGATACCAATTGTTGTAATCACAATGACACTGAGAGGGGGGGTGAATCAGTGTGTTCTTTAAAATTTCTAAAACATATGGTTTTAAATCCAACAGCAGTTTAAAGCAGATAAAAGAGATACTAAATGCATCAAGAAAGCATCACACATAACACAACAATTTAACGAGGTTCACCAATGTGGCTACTCCTCAAAAATGACTGCTTGGACTACCATCCAAATCCAGCCAATGCAAAGCTACAACTTTACATAATCCTTTACCAAAGACCAACCGGAAGGAGCACCAACCCCTTAACTTTATCTCGCTTCAACAGAATGGAGCACCAACCCCTATTTTACCAAGACCTACCTGGAAAGAGGCACCAACCCCTTATGCCAAGCTACAACTTGAGGACAATAAAGATAATAAAAATGATAGAATAAAACTTCCTCACTTCCTCACAGATCTGCTATTTTTCTGCATTCTCCGCTTCGCATAACACTCTTCGCACTGTCCGATCGCTTCTGTATTCTTCTTCGCACTCTTTGCTGCAATCGGATGATCGACACTTCTGCTATTTGCGTGCTAACATTTTGAACTTAGAACTCCATCTCTACACATTGCGCTTTTCATCCATGCAATCACGATATGCAAATTCGAACTACGACTTTGCACTCTACTCGACCGAACTTCACTTGCGCAATCACTCTTCTCGCATTCGCACATTATCTCATCGTAGCACACTCTGCTTGCTCTCGCACTCTATCTTCCTCATATTTTCAACCGAAGTAACCATCCTTTTATAGATGAAATCTCAGAGACAAACCCTAGGAAACGTCGGCTGTGAACCCTAGAAAATGTCGGCCGTAAACCCTAGAAGATGACGGCTTCAACCTCTAAGAGCATCCACTATGAAACCCTAAAATATGTCGACTTCAGATCCGCTGTAAAACCCTAAATGATGTCGGCTTCAACCTCTAAGAACATCAGCTGTGAAACCCTAAAAGATGTCAGCTTCAAACCCTAAAATCCATTGGCCTTGATTTAACTTTGTCGGCCTCAAACTCTTCTACCACCTTTGTCACCTTCCTGTAGCTTATTGTCGTGAAATAGCAACACGTTGCGATATCGTGACACTTTTTGTGGCCGTACGCCTTCTTGACCTTGTCGTCGCGAAATCGCGACCCTTTTGGCCTTCGAACGCTTCACTTCCATTCTTGTCATGAAATCGTGACACTTTGATCAGTTGCTGACGTCATCCTCATTCTTGTCGCGAAATCACGACGCTTCCGGCTTCCAGTAACTTTTCTTGCATCCTGTCACGAAATCGTGACACTTTCAGCTTTTGCTGACGTCATCCTCATTCTTGTCACGAAATCGCGATGCTTCCAGCTTCTAGCGGCTTTTCTTGCAACCTGTCACGAAATCGCGACACTTTCAGCTTTCGCTGATGTCATCCTCATATTTGTCGTGAAATCGTGACGCTTTCGGCTTTCGTACATTTTGAGCTTCATGCAGTAGCGAAATCGCTACAACTTTGTGCCTTGTGCTTCCAACTTGCTTTTTCTCATGAAATTTTGACTTGAACATAATCGCTGCATCTTTAAGTTCTGCACTTTTTTTTGGTAGCGAAATCGCTACACCTTCGTGTTGTGCAACTTTTGCCCGTAGCGAAATCGCTACACCTTAGTTCTGTGCAACTTTTACCCGTAGCGAAATCGCTACACCTTTGCTTTGTGCAACTTTTACCCGTAGCGAAATCGCTACACCTTTGCTTTGTGCACTTTTGACTTGTAGCGAAATCGCTACAGCTTTTCAACTTAACACTTTCTTCTTGCTTCGGTCAGCAAAAAATCAACATGTAGCGAAATCGCTACAATTTCGTGACTTAGCTTCTTGGCCTCCAACATGTCGCGAAATCATGATAGTTTGCCTTGCGCCTTCTCTCTCTTCCGACTTGTCACGAAATCGTGACATTTTCAACTATGCCTTCTCTCTCCTCCGACTTGTCGCGATATCACGACATTTTCGATTGTGCCTTCTCTCTCCTCCGACTTGTCGCGATATCGTGACATTTTTGGTTGCAAATTCTCTCTCCTCATTTTGGTCATGATATCGCGACATTTTCAGCTGCGTCTTCTCTCTCCTCCGACTTGTCGCGAAATCGCGATAGAAAACATGTCGCGATATCGCGACAGTTTTCTAACTTGTCTTTTTCTTCGAATTTTTTCTATCTTCTGCATCTGAATGACTCCTACACTGTCTGTCCACTGCATCATTGGATATAACTGCCTGTGTTGACAACAATGACAAACTTCTTGCACCTCCTTGCTCAATAATTTGGTTTAGGCTTCATCGAAGGAGAATCATCAAATGGATCAAAGGCCATAACTATAGAACCCATAAAGAATGAAGATAAGATCAGGGTTGATCAAGAAAAAATGAATCATGCTAAAGAAAGCAATAATGCCAGGCACGAGAGGAGTATTGACAATGATGGATTCACCAATGTCACTCATCAAAGGAGAAGAAGATTTATGGCTCCCACTACAAAATGGCAAAGACCATCACCCAGGTTCACTCATTCCTTTTTTGGTTATTGTTTTAAATGCAATGGTTATGGACATAAGATTTCAGATTGCAAGTATAATGTAGGACAAAGGAACTTTACCAGTAGAAATGTTTTTTCACCGTTGATGGATTATGCAGTAGAATGTTATAACTATCATAATTTTGGGCACATTGCAAGAAATTGTCGAAGTACATTTGCAGCAAATAAACATCAGGGAAGAAAATTTCAACCAAATGGTTTGAGACAAAATAGAAAATTTCTCGAAAAACATGCACAAAGCTATCTGACAAAGAAAAGTCAAAACAAGTGACCAAAACTGTAATCAAACCAGAGTGGAAAGAAAAGGAGCGACCCAAGGAAGAAAAGGAATCCTTGATCGTACAGACAACATTTAAAGCACAGAACAAATCTGCACCATGGATACTTGATAGTGGATGCTCCGAGTCATATGACAGGTGACAAACAAAAATTTGAGAAGTTACAGAAATATGAAGGTGGTTCTGTAAAATTTGGAAATAATGATGGAGCTAAGATAGTTGGCAAAGGATCGGTTAAGATCAGTGATGGAAAAATCAAGTCAAAAGAAGTCTTGTTTGTGATTGGTCTGAAGCATAACTTGTTAAGCGTAAGTCAGATTTGTGACAGAGGTCATGAAGTAATTTTCAAGAAGCGGGGTTGTGAAGTCGGAACAACAAACTGTGGAAAGTTGATAGCAACTGGATCAAGGACATCTGGCAACCTGTATACTCTCTCAGAGACTTCAGAAGGAGCATGCTTGATTGGACAGGAAGAAGAAAATTGGTTGTGGCACAAGAGGCTCGGTCATATCAGTTTTGACAATCTAGTAAAAATCAGCTCAAAAAGGGCAGTGAGAGATATTCCCACCATTGGCAAACCATTAAATAGCATTTGTGCTTCATGCCAAAAGGGGAAGCAAACTAGAGCCACATTTAAAACAAAAGAGTACTTCACAAGCAAACCTTTAGAACTAATACATACTGATTTATGTGGACCCATGAGAATGCAAAGCATAAATGGTGACAAATACTTTATGTTGTGCATAGATGACTATTCCAGGATGACATGGGTACTATTTTTGAAGCTTAAATCAGATGCCTTTGAGATGTTCAAGATTTTCAAAAAACAAGTTGAGAATCAAACAGGAAAAAGGATTAAATGTTTAAGATCAGATAGAGGAGGAGAGTTCATTTCAGAGGAGTTTGTAGAGTACTATGAAAAATATGGGATTAGGAGACAGTTTTTAGCAGCAAGGACACCTCAGCAGAATGGTGTGGTAGAAAGAAAGAACAGGACAGTGCAGGAAATGGCACGGACTATGTTGACTGAGAGCAAAATAGCAGACAGATTTTGGAAAGAGGCAGTCCATACTACGGTATACATCCAAAATAGGTGCATGTTGAGGACGCATGAAAGCAAAACTCCGTATGAGCTGTGGTTCGGTAAAAAGGCAACAACAAGATACTTTAAAGTTTTTGGCAGCAAGTGTTACATCAAAAGAACTGAAGATAATCTTGGTAAGTTTGAAGATAGAGCTGATGAAGGTATTTTTCTTGGCTATTCGACAAAAAGCAAAGCCTACACATGCTACAACAAGAGGCTAAAGAAAATTGTGGAGAGTGCCGATGTTAAAGTTGATGAAGGTAGGGAACGAGAAATAAGCTATGAAGAAAACTACCCAATTTATGAAGAGGTTATTGAAGGAGATGAGGAAAAGGAAATGGAAAAGAAACAGAAAATTGACTCAGATGATTTAAGTAGTGATTCAGAAGAGGAAGAAAACAAGAAATTCAAAACAGGCAGCTAGCAGAAAAATCATCCTAGAGAGCAAATAATTGGAGACCCCATAGTTGGTGTTCAGACAAGAAGAAGAGTAGTAAGTAACTACTCTCTATTATCCAGCATTGAGCCCAAAAATGTTGTTGAAGCAAGCAAAGATGAAAGTTGGATGACGGCAATAAATGAAGAATTAGATCAGATCGAGAAAAACAAAACCTGGGAGTTAGTACCAAGACCTGCAAATAAAAATATAATCGGTACTAAATGGATTTTTTGAAACAAATTGAATGAAGATGGACAGGTAGTCAGGAATAAAGCAAGATTGGTCTGTAAAGGCTATGCACAAGTTGAAGGTATTGACTTTGAGGAAACCTTTGCACCAGTGGCTAGACTAGAGGCAATTAGAATGTTTCTGGCTTTAGCAGTTCACAAGAATTTCAAAGTTTATCAAATGGATGTGAAATCAACATTTCTGAATGGAAAACTTGAAGAAGAGGTCTATATTGAGCAGCCAAGATGGTTTCCAACTCGGTGATAATCCCAACTTCATCTGCAAGTTGAAGAAAGCATTGTATGGCTTGAAACAGGCACCCAGAGCATGGTATGCAAGGCTAGACAACTATCTTACTCAACAAGGGTTCAAAAAAGGTATGGTGGATAGCAATTTGTATGTCAAAATAGAGAATGGCCATCTCATTGTCCTTGTTGTATACGTAGATGATATCATTTTTGGCAGCAATAATGATGAGTCGTGTAAAGATTTAGCAAATAAGATGCAGAAAGAATTTGAAATGTCAATGATTGGTGAACTTTCGTATTTCCTCGGATTGCAAGTTAATCAAAATGAGAAGGGCATATTTATTTCTCAAGTTAAATATGTGAAAGAGATGCTAAAAAAGTTCACAATGGAGGATTGTAAGCCTGTTAGCACTCCCATGACGACAGGTTGCAAGTTGAGCAAGGATGACAAATCTCCAGATGTTGATCAAACCATGTACAGATCTATGATTGGGAGCCTACTGTATTTGACAGCTACCAGACCAGATATCTTGCAGGCAGTTTGCATGGTAGCACGATTTCAGGCTAGTCCCAAGGAGACTCATGTGACAGCAGTGAAGAGGATTCTTCGGTATCTAAAGGGTACTATGGAGTATGGGTTATGGTATCCGAAAGGTAAGGACTTCACCCTTATTGCGTATTCAGATGCAGATTGGGCAGGATGTGTCGATGACAGAAAGAGTACCAGTGGAGGTGCATTCTATCTTGGAGACAGGTTGGTCGCATGGCACAGTAAGAAACAAGAGTCAGTCTCCTTATCCACAGTAGAGGCAGAATATATTGCAGCAACTACGTGTTGTACGTAGGTCTTATGGATGAAACAAACCCTGAAAGATCTTGGCATTAACTTCAGTGAGCCAATTTTAGTTAAGTGTGATAACACCAGTGCCATTAACATCTCAAAGAATCCGGTTATGCATTCTCGCACAAAACATATTGCTATCCGATATCACTTTCTGAAGGAGAAAGTTGCGGAAGGTGAGGTTAAGTTGGATTTTGTCCCAACTACAGAGCAAGTAGCGGATATCTTCACAAAACCGCTGCCCAAGGAAATTTTTGAGTACCTTCGCAATAAATTGGGAGTGGTCATGCTTCCCAAGAACTGACTAGCTATCGGGACCACATTCTCAGGGGGAGCATTTATATATTTGATTATCTTTTTGCTCATGTTTGTAATTTTTGCTAACTATAATAATTTGTGCCTGAGAATGTTGTGCATGGACTCAGGGGGAGTCTACAGCAGCCCTTTGGTATTATTGTCAAAGGGGGAGAAGAATTACAGGAAATTGCACGTGTGTTGCCAACAATTCCAAAGGGGGAGATTGTTGAGCAAGGTGCAGCAACAGTATTGTCATTGTTGTCAACACAGTCAGACAGATCGGTTGATGCAGTGGATAGGAGTTAAGAGGTTCTTCAGAGTATGTACAGTGATTTTCCAAAAGATCGAAGTGGCCCATATGCTAAAAATCAAAAGAAAATCACAAGGAAGAAAACTGTCGCGATATCGCGACATGTTGAGCAAGAAAGAAAAACTATCGCGATATCGCGACATGTTGAGAAGAAAGAAAAACTATCACGATATCATGACATGTTCAAAGAAAGAGAAAACTATCATGATTTCATGACATGTTCAGAGAAAGAAGAAGAAAACTATCACGATTTCACGACATGTTAAGAAACAGAAGAAAACTGTCACGATTTCGCGACATGTTAGAGAAAGAAGAAGAAAACTATCACGATTTCTGACATGTTGAAGAGAAAGCAAGAGAAAAATTGTTCTGATTTCTCCGACATGTTCAAGAGAAAGCGCAAGAAGAAAAGTGTCACGATTTCAGACATATTAAGAGAAAGGAGAAAAAGTTCACGATTTTGACATATTAAGAGAGAGAGAAAAAGTGTCACGATTTCGTGACATATTGGAAGAGAGAAAGGCAAGAGAAAAAGTGTCACGATTTCACGACATATTGCAAGAGAGATAGTACGAAAGAAAAAGTGTCACGATTTCATGACATATTGGAAGAGAGAAAGTGAAAGAAAAAGTGTCACGATTTCGCGACATATTGCAAGAGAGATTGTACGGAAGAAAAAGTGTCACGATTTCATGACATATTGCAAGAGAGAGAGTCGAAAGAAAAAGTGTCACGATTTCATGACATATTGCAAGAGAGATTGTGAAAGAAAAGTGTCACGATTTCATGACATTATTACAAGAGAGAGAGTGAGAGAAAAAGTGTCACGATATCCTGACATGTCACGTTTTCGTGACCCGAAGGCAAGAGAAAGAGCAAAGGAGAAAAAGTGTCACGATATCGCGACATGTCGCATTTTCATGACTAAAGGAGGAGAGAGAAAGTAAGAAGGCAGAAGTGTCACGATATCGTAAAAAAAGTAAAGAGGAAGAGTACGGAGGCGAAAGTGTCATGATATCGTGACATGTGTTTTTGTGGGTACAAGCCAAGAAAAGAAGCAAGGAGGCGAAAGTGTCACGATATCGTGACATGTGTTTTCATGGGCAAAATCCGAGAAGAGGACAAAGAGGCAAAAGTGTCACGATTTCATGACAGGTCACTTTGGCATGAGCTAAGAAGAGAACCCAACCAAAATAAGATATGTGACAGTTAACTGAAGTTATACGGCAGTTACAGGGGTTAGAAGAAAATCATGCAGCTAAAATAAGAAGAGTTAATCGAAGTCAATATATTACAGGTGCAGTACAAAGAAAATCATGCAGCTAAAATAAGAACAGTGAACTAAAGTCGAACGATACGCATTAAGGAAACAAAAAAATCAAAAAAAAAAAAACTATTAATAAAAAATAAAATACAAAATTTCTATTAATATGTTGCATGAAAAATATGGAAGTTAAAAATAGAGTCAGAACTTTGTTATAAAAGGAGGTCTACATGGAGAATTAAGTGCTAAAAAGAGTGAAAGTGCTACAAAAGAGGGTTGGAAGAGTGTCGTAAGAGAGCGTTAAGTGAGCCATGAGAGAAGAGATAAAAGTGCAGCAAGTAGAGCCTTAAGTGTGTGTGGTGTTTTGGTGAATAGCGAGAGAGGTTGGGTTAGCAATAGACCAGTCAGGGTCTTGTATAAGCGAAGGCATTTTTATGTCAATCTTATAGTTTCAAAATTGTAGTCCAAGTTGGTGCTTGGAATTAGGGGTTGGTGCTCCTTTCTATTGGTGCAGATAAATTAGGGGTTGGTGCTCCTTTTTATTGGTGTAGATAAATCAGGGGTTGGTGCTCCTTCCAGTGGGTGCTGGTAAATTGATTGTAAAATTGGTATTTTGCAAAGGCTAGATTTGGATGGGAATCCAAGCAGTCATTTTTGAGGAGTAGCCAAATTGGTGAACCTCGTTACATCGTGTGTTGTGGAATGCTCTCTTGTTATACTTGCTTTATCTGATTTTAAGTTTTCATTGTTTTGACGTTAAGAGTTGTAGATTTGAATTTTAAATAGCTACACTGATTCACCCCCCTCTCAGTGTCATTGTGAGACTAACAATTGGTATCAGAGCCAAGTTCCTGAACAAGCTTAATCGGCTAAGGTGATCTTGGAAGTGAGACAATGGCAGGTGGTGAAGGATTCTCATCAAACAAAGCACCATTGTTTGATGGAACTAATTACGCATTTTGGAGACTCAGGATGTAGACATATCTATGTGCTTTGGGATACGACATTTGGGAGTCAGTAGACAGTGGATACACAATACCCACCACTCCTCCAACCGATGCTGTCGGTAAGAAACTGTTTGAGAATAACTCTAAAGCAAAGAATGCTATCATGTGCGGTTTAGTGGACAATGAACTGATAAATATTATGAGTTGTAAAATGGCAAAAGACATGTGGGACAAACTAAGGAGCATTCATGAAGGAGACGACAAGATCAAGGAGGCCAAGTTACAAATGCATCGAGCTCAGTTCGAAGCATTAAAGATGAATGACGATGAGAACATAGAGGCATACATGCTGAGAGTTAATGGAATCATTAATGCGATTAGAGGACTCGACGAGGAAATGGAAGATGTTGTCATCATGAAAAAGGTACTAAGATCTCTTCCCCAAAGATTTGATTCTAAAGTTTCAGCAATAGAAGAAGCTAAAGATCTAAATACTTTTAGTATGGATGAGATGCATGGTTCTTTGACTGCATATGAGATGAGAATAGGAAAAACTAAACCCATAGACAGAGAAGCTGCTTTTAAAGCACATAAAAATATAAAAGCAAAACAAGAATCCGAGGAAGAAGAGACATCAGATGAAACGGAAGCAAACTTTGTTCGAAAACTAATAAGGGGAAAAGGAAAATACAGAGGAAAGCTACCATTTAAGTGTTTCAACTATGGAGGCGTTGGGCACTTTGCAGCTAAATGTCCACTTAATGAGAAAAACAAAAGTGATGAAGGTTCACACCAAGAAAGAAGTGACTGGAAGAAGAAACCAAATTTTAGAAAAGGCAACTTCAAGAAGAAAAGTTTCATATCCAAGAATGTCAGTCCTTCAGAAGACAGCTCCGGTGAGGATTCTGAAGAAGAAACAGGTGAAGCTCTTTTCATGGCATTCGAAGAAGAAAAAATAGAGGAAAAATAGGAATGTGATAAAAAACTTGAGGTTGAGGCTGAAGTAGATCTGGAAGGTGAGTTGGTCGCTGCACTTAAAGAGTTGAGTATAGAAAGGAAAAAGAATAAGAAAATTTCAAGAAAGCTTGAGGATGCCAATGAAATCATAACCAGCTTGAAAGTATAGATAGACGAATTTAAGAAAATATCTGAAGATATCGAAGTACAATTAACCATGAAAATAGATGAGTGCAACAAGCTAGAAGAAGAGATTGTTGGTTTAAGGATGCAGCTAGAAGAGATGAATCGAAAAATGAGTTGTTATCACAAACTTGAAGAAAGTTCTGTGAAGCTGGATAAGATTATAAATAACCAAAGGACTACAGGCATCAAATTTGGTTTAGGCTTCGTCGAAGGAGAATCATCAAATGGATCAAAGGCCATAACTATAGAACCCATAAAGAATGAAGATAAGATCAGGGTTGATCAAGAAAAAATGAATCATGCTAAAGAAAGCAATAATGCCAGGCACGAGAGGAGTATTGACAATGATGGATTCACCAATGTCACTCATCAAAGGAGAAGAAGATTTATGGCTCCCACTACAAAATGGCAAAGACCATCACCCAGGTTCACTCATTCCTTTTATGGTTATTGTTTTAAATGCAATGGTTATGGACATAAGATTTCAGATTGCAAGTATAATGTAGGACAAAGGAACTTTACTAGTAGAAATGTTTTTTCACCGTTGATGGATTATGCAGTAGAATGTTATAACTGTCATAATTTTGGGCACATTGCAAGAAATTGTCGAAGTACATTTGCAGCAAATAAACATCAGGGAAGAAAATTTCAACCAAATGGTTTGAGACAAAATAGAAAATTTCTCGAAAAACATGCACAGGCTACGACAAAGAAAAGTCAAAACAAGTGACCAAAACTGTAATCAAACCAGAGTGGAAAGAAAAGGAGCGACCCAAGGAAGAAAAGGAATCCTTGATCGTACAGACAACATTTAAAGCACAGAACAAATCTGCACCATGGATACTTGATAGTGGATGCTCCAGTCATATGACAGGTGACAAACAAAAATTTGAGAAGTTACAGAAATATGAAGGTGGTTCTATAAAATTTGGAAATAATGATGGAGCTAAGATAGTTGGCAAAGGATCAGTTAAGATCAGTGATGGAAAAATCAAGTCAAAAGAAGTCTTGTTTGTGATTGGTCTGAAGCATAACTTGTTAAGCGTAAGTCAGATTTGTGACAGAGGTCATGAAGTAATTTTCAAGAAGCGAGGGTTGTGAAGTCAGAACACAAACTGTGGAAAGTTGATAGCAACTGGATCAAGGACATCTGGCAACCTGTATACTCTCTTAGAGACTTCAGAAGGAGCGTTCTTGATTGGACAGGAAGAAGAAAATTGGTTGTGGCACAAGAGGCTCGGTCATATCAGTTTTGACAATCTAGTAAAAATCAGCTCAAAAAGGGCAGTGAGAGATATTCCCACCATTGGCAAACCATTAAATAGCATTTGTGCTTCATGCCAAAAGGGGAAGCAAACTAGAGCCACATTTAAAACAAAAGAGTACTTCACAAGCAAACCTTTAGAACTAATACATACTGATTTATGTGGACCCATGAGAACGCAAAGCATAAATGGTGACAAATACTTTATGTTGTGCATAGATGACTATTCCAGGATGACATGGGTACTATTTTTGAAGCTTAAATCAGATGCCTTTGAGATGTTCAAGATTTTCAAAAAACAAGTTGAGAATCAAACAGGAAAAAGGATTAAATGTTTAAGATCAGATAGAGGAGGAGAGTTCATTTCAGAGGAGTTTGCAGAGTACTGTGAAAAATATGGGATTAGGAGACAATTTTTAGCAGCAAGGACACCTCAACAGAATGGTGTGGTAGAAAGAAAGAACAGGACAGTGCAGGAAATGGCATGGACTATGTTGACTGAGAGCAAAATAGCAGATAGATTTTGGAAAGAGGCAGTCCATACTATGGTATACATCCAAAATAGGTGCATGTTGAGGACGCATGAAAGCAAAACTCCGTATGAGTTGTGGTTCGGTAAAAAGGCAACAACAAGATACTTTAAAGTTTTTGGCAGCAAGTGTTACATCAAAAGAACTGAAGATAATCTTGGTAAGTTTGAAGATAGAGCTGATGAAGGTATTTTTCTTGGCTATTCGACAAAAAGCAAAGCCTACACATGCTACAACAAGAGGCTAAAGAAAATTGTGGAGAGTGTCGATGTTAAAGTTGATGAAGGTAGGGAACGAGAAATAAGCTATGAAGAAAACTACCCAATTTATGAAGAGGTTATTGAAGGAGATGAGGAAAAGGAAATGGAAAAGAAACAGAAAATTGACTCAGATGATTTAAGTAGTGATTCAGAAGAGGAAGAAAACAAGAAATTCAAAACAGGCAGCTGGCAGAAAAATCATCCTAGAGAGCAAATAATTGGAGACCCCACAGTTGGTGTTCAGACAAGAAGAAGAGTAGTAAGTAACTACTCTCTATTATCCAGCATTGAGCCCAAAAATGTTGCTGAAGCAAGCAAAGATGAAAGTTGGATGATGGCAATAAATGAAGAATTAGATCAGATCGAGAAAAACAAAACCTGGGAGTTAGTACCAAGACCTGCAAATAAAAATATAATCGGTACTAAATGGATTTTTTGAAACAAATTGAATGAAGATGGACAGGTAGTCAGGAATAAAGCAAGATTGGTCTGTAAAGGCTATGCACAAGTTGAAGGTATTGACTTTGAGGAAACCTTTGCACCGGTGGCTAGACTAGAGGCAATTAGAATGTTTCTGGCTTTAGCAGTTCACAAGAATTTCAAAGTTTATCAAATGGACGTGAAATCAGCATTTCTGAATGGAAAACTTGAAGAAGAGGTCTATATTGAGCAGCCAGATGGTTTCCAACTCGGTGATAATCCCAACTTCATCTGCAAGTTGAAGAAAGCATTGTATGGCTTGAAACAGGCACCCAGAGCATGGTATGCAAGGCTAGACAACTATCTTACTCAACAAGGGTTCAAAAAAGGTATGGTGGATAGCAATTTGTATGTCAAAATAGAGAATGGCCATCTCATTGTCCTTGTTGTATACGTAGATGATATCATTTTTGGCAGTAGCAATGATGAGTCGTGTAAAGATTTAGCAAATAAGATGCAGAAAGAATTTGAAATGTCAATGATTGGTGAACTTTCGTATTTCCTCGGACTGCAAGTTAATCAAAATGAGAAGGGCATATTTATTTCTCAAGTTAAATATGTGAAAGAGATGCTAAAAAAGTTCACAATGGAGGATTGTAAGCCTGTTAGCACTCCCATGATGACAGGTTGCAAGTTGAGCAAGGATGAAAAATCTCCAGATGTTGATCAAACCATGTACAGATCTATGATTGGGAGCCTACTGTATTTGATAGCTACCAGACCAGATATCTTGCAGGCAGTTTGCATGGTAGCACGATTTCAGGCTAGTCCCAAGGAGACTCATGTGACAATAGTGAAGAGGATTCTTCGGTATCTGAAGGGTACTATGGAGTATGGGTTATGGTATCCGAAAGGTAAGGACTTCACCCTTATTGCGTATTCAGATGCAGATTGGGCAGGATGTGTCGATGACAGAAAGAGTACCAGTGGAGGTGCATTCTATCTTGGAGATAGGTTGGTCGCATGGCACAGTAAGAAACAAGAGTCAGTCTCCTTATCCACAGCAGAGGTAGAATATATTGTAGCAACTACGTGTTGTACGTAGGTCTTATGGATGAAACAAACCCTGAAAGATCTTGGCATTAACTTCAGTGAGCCAATTTTAGTTAAGTGTGATAACACCAGTGCCATTAACATCTCAAAGAATCCGGTTATGCATTCTCGCACAAAACATATTGCTATCCGATATCACTTTCTGAAGGAGAAAGTTGCGGAAGGTGAGGTTAAGTTGGATTTTGTCCCAACTACAGAGCAAGTAGCGGATATCTTCACAAAACCGCTGCCCAAGGAAATTTTTGAGTACCTTCGCAATAAATTGGGAGTGGTCACGCTTCCCAAGAACTGACTAGCTATCGGGACCACATTCTCAGGGGGAGCATTTATATATTTGATTATCTTTTTGCTCATGTTTGTAATTTTTGCTAACTGTAATAATTTGTGCCTGAGAATGTTGTGCATGGACTCAGGGGAGTCTGCAGTAGCCCTTTGGTATTATTGTCAAAGGGGGAGAAGAATTACAGGAAATTGCACGTGTGTTGCCAACAATTCCAAAGGGGGAGATTGTTGAGCAAGGTGCAACAACAGTATTGTCATTGTTGTCAACACAGTCAGACAGATCGGTTGATGCAGTGGACAGGAGTTAAGAGGTTCTTCAGAGTATGTACAGTGATTTTCCAAAAGATCGAAGTGGCCCATATGCTAAAAATCAAAAGAAAATCACAAGGAAGAAAACTGTCGCGATATCGCGACATGTTGAGCAAGAAAGAAAAACTGTCGCGATATCGCGACATGTTGAGAAGAAAGAAAAACTATCGAGACATGTAGAAAATCGAAATGATTTAGACATGTTAAAGAAAGAAAACTATCACGATTTCATGACATGTTCGAAGAGAAAGCGCAAGCAAGAAAACTGTCATGATTTTCATGACATGTTCGAAGAGAAACGCAAGCAAGAAAACTATCACGATTTCATGACATGTTTGGAAAGAGATAGGCAAGAGAAAAGTGTCACGATTTTACATGTTAAGAGAAAGAGAAAAGTGTCACGATTTCATGACATATTGAAGAGAAAGACAGTAGAAAAAGTGTCACGATTTCGTACATATTGCAAGAGAGAAAGGATAGAAAAGTGTCATGATTTTCTGACATATTGCAAGAGAGAGTACGGAAGAAAAAGTGTCACGATTTCACGACATATTGCAAGAGAGAGTCTGAAAGAAAAAGTGTCACGATTTCATGACATATTGCAAGAGAGATTGTACGAAAGAAAAAGTGTCACGATTTCATGACATATTGCAAGAGAGAGAGTCCGAAAGAAAAAGTGTCACGATTTCATGACATATTGCAAGAGAGATTGTACAGAAGAAAAAGTGTCACGATTTCATGACATATTACAAGAGAGAGAGTCCAAGAGAAAAAGTGTCACGATATCACGACATGTCACATTTTCACGACCCAAAGGCAAGAGAAAGAGCAAAGGAGAAAAAGTGTCACGATATCGCGACATGTCACATTTTCATGACTAAAGGAGGAGAGAGAAAGTAAGAAGGCAGAAGTGTCACGATATCGTGACAAAAGTAAAGAGGAAGAGTAAGGAGGCGAAAGTGTCACGATATCACGACATGTGTTTTCATGGGTACAAGCCAAGAAAAGAAGCAAGGAGGCGAAAGTGTCACGATATCGCGACATGTGTTTTCATGGGCAAAATCCGAGAAGAGGACAAAGAGGCAGAAGTGTCACGATTTCATGACAGGTCACTTTGGCATGAGCTAAGAAGAGAACCCAACCGAAATAAGATATGTGACAATTAACTGAAGTTATACGTAGTTACAGGTGCCATTAGAAGAAAATCATGCAACTAAAATAAGAAGAGTTAAAAAAAGTCAGAATTACAGTGATAAAGAAATATCATGCAGCTAAAATAAGAACATGAAAATCAACGATAAGGATAAGGAAATCAGAAAAAAGTCATGCGAAGACAAACAAAGACGTAATATTAATAGGTAGAGAGAAATGTGATAAAGGAGTTACATATAGAATTATTAATAAGTGCATGCAAAAATATGGAAGTTAAAAATAGAGTCAGAACTTTGTTATAAAAGGAGGTCTACGTGGAGAATTAAGGTTGAAAAAGAGTGAAAGTGCTACAAAAAGAGGGTTGGAAGAGTGTCGTAAGAGAGCGTTAAGCAGAGCCGTGAGAGCCGTAAGAGTGCAGTAAGAAGCGCAGCAAGAGGGCTGTAAGAGGGCCATAAAAGTGCAGTAAGCAGAGCCTTAAGTGTGTGTGGTGTTTTGGTGAATAGCGAGAGAGGTTGGGTTAGCAATAGACCAGTCAGGGTCTTGTATAAGCGAAGGCATTTTTATGTCAATCTTATAGTTTCAAAATTGCAGTCCAAGTTGGTGCTTGGAATTAGGGGTTGGTGCTCCTTTCTGTTGGTGCGAGATAAATTAGGGGTTGGTGCTCCTTTCTGTTGGTGCGGATAAATCAGGGGTTGGTGCTCCTTCCAGTGGGTGCTTGGTAAATTGATTGTAAAATTGGTATTTTGCAAAGGCTGGATTTGGACGGGAATCCAAGCAGTCATTTTTGAGGAGTAGCCAAATTGGTGAACCTCGTTACATCGTGTGTTGTGGAATGCTCTCTTGTTATACTTGCTTTATCTGATTTTAAGTTTTCATTGTTTCGGCGTTAAGAGTTGTAGATTTGAATTTAAATAGCTACACTGATTCACCCCCCCTCTCGGTGTCATTGTGAGACTAAAATTTTGAGTGTATATAGATATGATAGATAGGATGCTAATGGAGAGACTCCAAGGGATTTGCAACAGTGAGTCAATACTTGTATTTTAGCAACGTTTTTGGTGTGGCAAATACACCACAGATTTTGTAGGATATTTTTGGTGAGATGATCACAAAGATGCATATTGTGACATATATAGATGTATATATGATGCATATTACAAGAAATTTTAATGATGTATCTATTATTTGATACATATATGTGATGAGGATGTATGATTATGATGTTGTTGTGATATGATGTATGTTGACAAGTTTTATTTGATATGGTGTACTCACCTATTATGGATTATATATAATGATGCATTTGTGTATGTGAAGTGATAGATTTGATAGGATTGGTGATATCCATGTGATATAGGAACATTATGTATGAAGATGTGTGTTTGTATGAATGCATGATTTTAAGCTTATATGTGTTTGTTTAATCAAAATTATGGATATTTGTATTTGAATTTGATAATCATAAATGGTTGAATTTAATTAATGATAGGGTAGCAGTCACCCAAACATATTAACCTAGTATAATACAAGCAATTATGCAATATGTATGATGAATGCAAAGCTAATAATAGGTATAGATATGTCATGCAAATGATGGGTTGAGCATGAATCTAATGAATATGCATAATGAACCTAATAGCATTACTAGTGGATAATGCACTAATGATGTGAATATAACACTATTGTTTGGCCAAACTAGTTGTGATGTTGCTAGTTCTAGCTTCTTAGGGATTTTAGACACTAGAAGAAATTCTTGAGAGTTAAACACCATAGTTTGAACAATCAAACTCATTTATTAGTCAGTCAATATCCTATAAAATTCTTGACTATGCTGACTAAGATTAAACCTATCATGGACCTGTGTGTATGCAATTATTCATTTATACATTTTGAGTGAGGTTGGACTATCCAATTATAAACTTAGCCAGTATAAGTTGGCTTATCCATGAGTGCACAATGGTCTATACAAAATAAGGGTGCTAATGTGATAGACATATTGCCATTCGTACTTCATACTCCATTGCAATACTATAGACACCCAAAAGACACACACTGCCACTTCTCCCATCATCATGATTGATCAATTTGCAAAACCCATAAAATTTGCATAAATTGACCTCAAAACACTATTCATCTTCATAAGCCCCTTTGGGCTACTTAAGCCCCTTCCTACGCTTAACTATGGGTCCTCATGCGACCACCATCATGAATTAACCTTGGTTAAAGTATTTACCTTGGTCAAAAGCTACTTTTTGGTCAAAGTTCACTTTATGGCTAAGCACATGGTTAATTAGCTTAATCATGATTAAAGCCTAGCCTTCCACCTCACCTAGTCTACTTTGACTAGTCTAGCCTTCCACCTCACCTAGTCTACTTTGACTAGCCTAGACTTACCACCTTTCCACCCTGATATTTGCTCCATCTTACACTCTCCTATGCATTCAATAACATTTGAATACTTTTTTCACAAAAAAATAATTTTTAAATTGAAAATGTTTCCACTTAAACATGTCATAAATGACATTTGGAGACTTCTCCACACATGCATTTATGAAGGGTGACTCACCTATGGGTGAGGAATTATCTCACCCAAAAATACTTATGAGGTATGGTACCCATGACACCTCAAGGGACACCTCACAATAGCCACCTCACATTGGACACATCACATGGGACACCTCAACCCCTCCCCTAACCTTGGAAAACTCTATAAATAGAAGGCCAAATTCTCCATTTTAGATATATCCACTTTTTCTTAACAAAACTCTACAAAAATTACTCTAGATTACCAAAACCACTCAACATCACTCCATATCACCCATCATCCATCACCACACAAGAGTCAACATGAAATACATCAAATCCCTTATTGTTTGATAGGTTGCTTAAAAAGACAACCATTTTTGAAGGTGACATGGTGAAAAATAGAAGAATCCCCTACACCAAAGAATACTTTCCATAAAAATCCATTAATTTTGGAGAAAACAATCAAATTTACATAGCGGGGTGTGAATCTCGAGGCACAATCAGATTCACACATTGACATGCAAATTCCATTTTCAATAGTCCAAAGGATACAAAATCAGGTAAGTATGCTTCCTATGTTGTTTTTTCATCATTTCATGCAATTTTAATCATGTTTTAAGGTCTTTTTTTCTTAAAATACAAGGGGTTTGATCAATATAGGCCCCCAAATATTCTATCTAAATTTTGTAGGTCTAACAAGTCTTGAGGATAGGTCTAGCCTATAGTGGCACACAAGCAATAAGCTCAATCACACTAAGGAATGCAAAGAAGATACTTCTAGTTGCTTATCATTCATTAAAAGTAGGCTTCCCTTGTGGAAGACCCTACCTTGTGGCCTTCAAAGGCACATTTTGTAAAAAGGATCACACTTGTAACCCCTTTTGGAAGATTAAAAGTAGTAGTTTTTTGGTAGTTCATTTTGGTATGCCCGGTGGGACTCAAACCCATAATTTCATGATTAGAAGTCAAAAAATAGAATAAGCCCCTACACTAGAGGATACTTTCCATCAAAATCCATCAATTTTGGAGAAAATAGTTAGATTCAAGTAACGAAGTGTGAATATTGAGGCATAGTTAGATTCACACAATGACATGCAAATCCTATTTTTAGCAATCCAAAGGCTACAAAATTAGGTAAGTATGCTTCCTATGTTGTTTTTTCATTATTTCATATAATTTTAATCATATTTTAAGATTTTTTTTATCTTCAAATATGAGGTGTCTTATCAAGATAGCCTCCCAAACATTATAACTAAATTTTGCAGGTCTAACAGGTTTCAAGGATAGGTATGGCCTATAGTGGCACATGAGCAATAAGCTCATTCACACTGAGGAATACAAAAAATACACTTCTGGCTACTTACTGTTCATTGAAAGAGGGATTCACTTGTGTAATACCTTACCTTGTGTCCTTCAAAGGAATATTTTGTAAAAAGGATCACACTTGTAACCTCTATTGAAAGTTAATTCAAAGCAATAGTTTTATGATAATTCATATCATGACTTAACCTTGGTTAAAGTCTTTGCATTGGTCAAAAGCTAATTTTTGGTCAAAGTTCAATTTATGGCTAAGCACATGGTTAATTAGCTTAATCATGATTAAGGTGTAACCTTCCACCTCACCTAGTCTAATTTGACTAGCCTAGCCTTGCCACCTTTCCACCCTGATATTTGCTCCATATCACACTCTCCTATGCATTCAATAACAATTGAAGACTTTTTACACAACAAAAGTATTTTTAAATTAAAAATGTTTCCACCTCAACATGTCATAAATGATATTTGGAGATTTTCCTCCACACATGCATTTATGAAGGGTGACTCACCCATGGGTGAGGACTTCTCTCACCCAACAACACTTATGTGGTATGGAACCCATGCCACTTTAGGGGACAACTCACAATAGCCACCTCATGTTGGGCACCTCAAAAGGGACACCCCGTGGGACACCTCAGCCCCTCCCCTAACCTTGGAAAAATCTATAAATAGAAGGTCAAATTCTCATTCTAGCACACCCTGTGGGATCCTCACCATGTTTATTGATTTAGTCTAGCTCTTTTGCTAACTAAATGAGCATTTTGGGCCATTTTTTGTGTTTTAGGTGTTGAAAATTTATAACAGGAGCCACCATACACCTTAGGTCTCAATTTCTAGCATGCAAATCATGTTTTCATAGCATTGTAAAAAACTCAAGGCACGATCAGATTCACACGCTAGTGTGCAAATCCATCCAAAACCACCTTCACTATTTTGGTAATAACTCCCTCATCCGAAATTGGATTGACATGAAATTTTAAGGAAGCTTCCCAAAAAATTCAACCCATTTGGATTAGTGTAGATTATATTTGCACACTAGTGTTAAAATCCCATAAATCTACAAAATCTTGCATTACAGAAACCAAACAAAGCCTCTTACAACTTTTGATGATAGATATTCTTCTTTGAATATGGTAATTTTACCTTTTCAAGTCTCATTATCCTTTACATACAAGTCTTTTGTACTTGTTTCATTTCAATATCATAATTAGATTTAGTCATTTGCATATGGCCTAAAGAGAGCCCCAAATCCCCTTGTTTGCTTAGAGCTGAGATAGATTCTGATCATAACTAGCATATCTTGACTAGTGTAGATGGGATTGCCTCTAAGCAAACCTTAGCATAAATTGTCATTGAAATCAAGTGAATTAGCACTTAATTAGATTAAATTCCTTTATAAAATCACTTAATTAGGTCAAATTTATTTACAAAATCACTTTTAATTAGATTTATCTCTTTCCAAAAGCATCTAATTAGTTTTCAATTTCTATACAAAAGCACTTAATTAGGTCAAATTCATTTACAAAAGCACTAACTTAGGTCAAATTCCTTTACAAAAGCACTAACTTAGGTTAAATTCCTTTACAATTAGCACTTAATTAGGTCAAATTCCTTTCCAAAAGTACTTAGTTAAGTTTCCATCCCTTCAAAAGCATCTAGTTAGGTTTCCATACCTTTCAAAAGCATTCAGATAGGTTTTTAATTCCTTTCAAAGCATCTAATATATATTTATTTCAAATTTATAGTATAGATTTTCATTTCAAAATGCACTTAGCATAGCTTTATTTTACAATTTACAAGTAATTAGCCACATCTCTTTTTCGTTGTTTTCTTAATCTAGTTTCCTTTCAACACACTAGACTCATTAAAAAGCAACTCAAAACCACACACTTGCACATTTTGCATACACATTGGTAGGATTGGACTTCATCACCAATCCACAATCAAGACTAGTGATAGAGCTCACCCCCTAGATGCCATAGTAGCCCCCATGAGTGATTTTTTGGCCTTCATAACTAGAAGATCCCCTACTTTTGATAGATCCTCGAGGTAGGTTATGATTAGACACCCCTACTCATAGGGATTTACATAATTTGTGAGTTGGTAACTTTCATTCTTGACTAAGCTCGTTCAAGGGTGAAGCGAAAGCCTAGGTAGGTTGGTAGCAAGTCTTAGACAGTACCACCTCTTTCACAAGAGGTCTTTCTAAGTTCCTCTCTTTAGTTATATTTTTTATATTCCTTCCATTAGCTACCATTCACTTGTTATCACATACTTGTTCTTTGCAAACCTTTGGGTGTTGTAAATCCATGTGCTTCAGCATGCCTCATTAGTATCCATTTCTCCCTCCAATGTTTGGTTGTAGATTGGATAACATCATAAAAACACACAAAAACAATAAAAACATATGTTTACTATTTGTCGTTAAAGTCTATTATACCTAAAAAATTTTTGGAGCACAAAACTAGTTACAAAACCATCAAAACAACACCAAAACACACTTGTTGGTTATTAAAAATATATTTCTACAACATTCCACCTAGGCTTCCTATTTTATTTAGATTTATATAGCACTATATGAATCCTGAGGCATAGTCAAATTCATACACTAGTGTGTGAATCTAATTTCTAGGCTATAGAAAGGTCCAAAAGCCTTCAAAAACACACATAAAAGCAAAATTTTCACTTACATTGCTCTTCAACATTCATTCCATCACTTTTCACTTGGAATCATAGTCCTCAATCTAGGAAAAATATCACACACAAGTGCATCTCACTATGGAGGCTTTCACTATGATCCCTTCTTTGCCAACCAATTCATCAGGGCATTAAGGGGAAATCACCTTTGTCCACTCTCATAATCTATCTTCTCATAGCTCATTCTCACCTCATATGTTAGGCAATAGAATTTCATCCTATTATCATGATATAATGCATCAACCTAATCATCATGCTCCTTGCATGAGCTTTGACATGAGGACCACTTTCTCCTATTTGCACCATCATGCTCCTTACCATACTTATCCCCATCAAGGTCCATGCCATCCACCTCATCCTCATTCATCTTGATTTCCATTTACAATCACCCAATATATTGGCATTCCATAGCCTCATTGTCCCCCATTTCCACCTTCTTCACCTCATCCATATGCACATTCTTACCCATATCAATCAACACCCACCACAATTTTCACCTATGTCAATCCCATCTCCACACCACCACCACCACCTTCCATTGACATGCTACACATATTAGCACATCTCAAAAATCTTGAGTTGCGTTTGAGCAATTGTCAATGTCATACATCCACCCATAATCATTTCATGATAGGTCCCACAATACCTCCACTTTAATAAACCCCTCATCCAAAAATGATAGGGTTATCCACAACCTAAGAAAAAAATCACTTCATCGCTACCTATTCAACCTCCCACTCACTCACAATGTCCTCTGTGTCCACCTCATAATAATACTCCCCTGTCTAGCCCTCTATCTCACATCTTTCAACAATTGTATTATGTTGGACATATAGTTCTACCTAAGGTAAATCTGACTGATCCAAGTTGACCAAAACTAAGAGGGTATATGAGCATCAATTTTACATATATCATTACCATCAAGGGCATGATATTAACACCTATAGTATTTTCAAATACCTCACCCAAAATATTATGTACAAGGGGGAAATACAATAAAACAATTGTGCTCCATATTACAATGAGAATCCTAACACATCTCCAACTCAATTTTATCAATCGATGCCACCACAACTACCAACATGCATTTTTTGCATCTCCACCTATGCCTCGATAAATTCATCATGTCAATGGCCACACTTCAAACTAAGATGTTAGCCACACCAATATTACGACTAACAATCCACACCCTCTAAGGCAACATACATAAACAATGCAGTCATCATCCATTCTTTCTCTGAATCTCTTCTAACTACTCCTTTCTTAGTTCTTTAATTATCTTTTCTTTTTTATCTCTTAAAAGATCTATGTTATTGGTGTATGATCATGCTTTGAGAATTTATGTACCTATGATTATGTCCTTTTCTTCTCTTCTTCCATCTCTTCTTTATCCCCTTTATTTTATTCCACAACCTCCTCCTCCCCACCTCTTTCTTCTTTTCTTCATTCACATTCTTTTCATCATTAATTATCCATCTTCTTCAACTCAATTTGAGTGAGTAGGGGGTTTATTCTCCTTCCAACACATTTCTCATATTTGGGAAATTTTATCTCACACCAACCTATTTTTCACCATAGGAGGATTTCCTCTCCTTCCAACCGATCCTTTATAGCTAAGAGAATTCATCTTATTTCAACTTATTTCTTATGACTGATGGAGATTTTCCCCCACACTTCCAAATATGTTTTTTATTAGGGGATTGCATTCATTTTTAAAACCACTTTTATGACTAGGAGGGTTTCCACTATTTCCAACCATATTTCTATTTGGTATATTTAGTCCTCCTCCCCCATAAAATTCCACCACCTCTCATCAGCTCATGATGGTTCCATCCAACATTGTAATCACAAATAAATCACCATCAGAACTCAATTACCAGGATCTCAAAAGGTTGCACCCTTTTATCAAAGGTTGTGCCCTTTACCTTGCATTTACATTTCACTCCACAACAACAAATATCAAGTCCTCAAAAGGTTACAACCTTTTATCAAAGTTTATATCCTTTATATTGCATTCACTTCTCAATATACCAATTAATGGGTACCAGTGGAACAATAAGTGTTGGTCCCGCAATAACTCATTCAACAACAATAGATACCACTTCAAAAGGTTGCATTCTTTTTTTAAAGGTTGAACCCTTTGTCTCACCTTCAACACAAAGGTTTCACCAAAAACCTCAAAGTATTTGGTCCTCACAATAAATTACTAGGTTCAAAAGGTTACACCCTTTTATCAAAGGTTATGTCCTCTGCCTTACCTTCAACACACATGTTTTTCCAAAAACCTCAAAGCATTTGGTCCTCACAATCATTCTCTAGTTCAAAAGGTTGTATCCTTTTTTCAAAGGTTACACCCTTTACCTCACCTTCAACACAAGGGTTTCACCAAAAATATTAAAGCATTTGCTCATCACAATCAATGACCAGGTTCAAAATTTTACATCCTTTTGTCAAAGGTTATGCCCTTTTCCTCGCCTTCAACAAATTTTTTTTGCCACAAACCTCAAATAATTTGGCCCTTACAATAAATTACTAGGTTCAAAAGGTTGTATCATTTTGTTAAAGGTTACACCATTTACCTCACCTTCAACACAAAGGTTTCACCAAAAACCTAAAAGTATTTGGTCCTCACAATAAATTGCTAGGTTCAAAAGGTTGTGTCCTTTTGTCAAAGGTTGCACCCTTTGCATCACCTTAAACACAAGGGTTTCACCAAATAACTCAAATTATTTGATCCTCATAATAAATCACTAGGTTCAAAAGGTTGCATCCTTTTACCAATGGTTATGCTATTTACCTCACATTCAAAACAAAGGTTTTTCCACAAACCTCAAAGCATTTGGTCCTCAAAATCAATTTCCAGATTCAAAAGTTTCCATCCTTTTTTCAATGGTTATTCCCTTTGCCTTACCTTCAACACAAAGGTTTCACCAAAAACCTCAAAGCATTTGGCCCTCACAACCAATCGCTAGGTTCAAAATGTTGCATCCTTTTATCAAAGGTCATGCCCTTTACCTCACCTTAAACACAAAGGTTTCACAAAAAACCTCAAAGCATTGGCCCTCATAATAAATTGCTAGGTTCAAAAGGTTACAATATTTTTCAAAGGTTGCACCCTTTGCCTCGCCATCAAAAATCAATGACTGGGTTCACAAGATTGCACCCTTTGCCTCGCCATCAAAAATCAATCACCAAGTTTAAAAGGTTGCATCCTTTTGTCAAAGGTTGTACCCTTTGCCTCATCTTCAACACAAAGGTTTTACCACAAACCTCAAAGCATTTGGTCCTCATAAATCAATCACTAGGTATAAGGTTGTGCCCTTACCTTACCATCACAAATCAACCATAGTCTCTTTATACAATTCACTTCCAAGTTCACTCGATTTTGCTTCATTAAATTCCAAAGACCCAAAATCCATGTGATTCGATTGGCAAAATTCCACTCTATCACATTTTAAAATCTTAGTATTTATTATCAAAGGCACCATTCATTTATTCAGGTTTGCCAAGACCAACAAATTTGGTTAAAAATATCTTAGAAAATGCATCATTCATTTGGTCAAATTTTCCATGTTCTTAGCTTAGACATTCATTTCCATGTTCTTAGCTTAGACATTCATTTCCATGCTTGTAGCATAGCCTAGCATAAGCATAGCAATAAACATAGCCTAGTATAGCATAGACATAACACATCCTATTGTAGGCATAGTAATAAACATAGCCTAGTATAGCATAGACATAGAATAGCCTAGCATAGGTATAGCAATACACACAACCTAGTCTAGCATAGACATAACATAACCTAGTGTAGGCATAGCAATACACATAGACTAGTCTAGCATAGACATAGCATAGACATAGCATAGCCTAGCATAGACATAGAAATACACATAGCCTAGTCTAGCATAGACATAGTATAGTCTAGTGTAGACGTAGCAATACACATAGCCTAGTCTAGCATAGATATAGCATAGCCTAGTGTAGGCGTAGAAATACACATAGCCTAGTATAGCATAGACATAGCATATCCTAGCGTAGGTATAGCAATAGACATAGCCTAGTCTAGCATAGATATAGCATAGCATAGCATAGACATAACAATACACAAAGCCTACTCTAGCAAAGACATAACATAGTCTAGCATAGGTGTATCAATACACATAGCCTAGTCTAGCATAAACATAGCATAGACTAGCATAGACATAGCAATACACATATCCTAGTCTAGAATCAATATAGCATAGCCTAGCATAGGTATAGTAATACACATAGCATAGGTATAGCAATACACATAGCATAGTCTAGTATAGCCATAGAATATCCTACAATAGGTGTATCAATACACATAGCCTAGTCTAGCATAGACATAGCATATCCTAGCATAGCCTAGCATAGGAGTAGCAATACATATAGCCTAGTCTTAGATAGACATAGCATAGCCTAGTCTTAGATAGACATAGCATAGCCTAGTGTAGCTATAGCAATAAACATAGCCTAGTCTAGCATAGATATAACATAGCCTAGCATAGGCATAGCAATACACATAGCCTAGTCTAGCATAGACATAGCATAGCCTAGCATAGGTGTAGCAATACACATAGCCTAGTCTAGCATAGACATAGCATAGCCTAGCGTAGGCATAGCAATACACATAGCCTAGTCTAGCATAGACATAGCATAGCCTAGTGTAGGTGTAGCAATAAATGTAACCTAACCTAAATATAGCATAACAATTTGCTTTTCACATGCTCTTAGCATAAATATTTCATTTCTATGCCTAGCATAGATATTTCTTTAAATAGAAATTTTCTATTTCAGACATTGCTCTAGATAGTAATTTTATATTCTTGGTTCACTAGCTTGTTTTCATGGAGATCTTGCTCCAAAAGTGCAAAATCTACTTTCTTGTCTCATTTTACCAATGGAAGTCCTCAAATTCTTGTACATTTGGCATCAAAAACAACAAAAATCTAAAACAATAGCAATAATAATAAAAAACAAAACATATTTAAAATCGCCCATCAGTAGGGTATTTTGCACTCTATCTTTCTCTATCTCCATTCCATTTTTTTCCTTCCCCCATTTTTTTATTTCATTCCTTATCATTGTTGTATGGTCATGCTTTGAGAAGCTACATACCTTTGATTTGGTCCTATCTTCTTCTCTTATTTATTCCATTCTTTCTTTTACCTTCTCTTTTTCTTACCATGTTTCATCCATTCCACACACACATTTTTGATGTTCTTCCATCACAATACATATCTATCAATCACGTTGATACCATCAAACATTTACAATTTCACTTTGTACTCATCTCCACACATAGAGTTCTACAATTTTTTTAGTCACCCTTAGTGTTGTACATATCATCATGGGGTAATCTTGTATAGTGATTTTTCAACAATGACATGTTAAGTTGCATTAGTTTATGCATAACTAGTTTTATTTTTGCAATCATGTCACCATAATTGTTAGTACATCCTATGTCTAATTTCATGTTACACATAGAATGCATATGCTTACCATACATACATACATGCATGCAGGTATAATTTCATGTCCTTATGCATACATATTCACCTTGAAAAGAACAAAATGAAGAGTTAAACACACACACGATAGTGCAACGATTATGATATTCAAACCTATTTTTAGGATATTGGGTAATGGAAGTCTTTCAATGATTCAACCATTTATAGTTCATTCAATCAACCTTCATCCAACATTGTCAAATTTTAAAGCACTTCAAATCTTCCCCTAGCTAACTTGAGTTCTTTCATGGCCACTTACACATGTCAAACATTAAGAAAATTTTGAGCATAGGAAATACAACACCTTGCATACATTGGTCACTTAGAAAAGGTCATCTTGCTCATCCTATCATTTTTATGATACAAACCTAAGTATCGACAAAAGGACAAGCTACAAAAAAAAGAGGAAAAAAATAAAAGCAAACGTCCAAAAGAGCACTACAAAAAGAAATAAAAGGAATTTAAAAAAACATTATCAAAAAGCTTAAATTCCTAAGGTTTTTAGGTCCATAGATCATGGGGTTAATCTCCATCAGGGTTATAGATGCTTGTCTAGTAGTGGAGAATGCCTTCCAACTAGTGACATGTCTGTCACATTAACAACCTTATTTTATACAGACTACTATGCGCTTGTGAATGAGCTGGATTAAATGGATAATTTTATAATTGGTTAGTCCAACCTACTCAAAATGGATAAATGAACATCACTTTACACATAGTGGTCTATGATCGACTTGATATTAGTCAATATAGTTGATATTTTTGTAGGATATTGATATACTAGATAGGTTTGATTGCTCAAACTATGTTGTTTGACTCATTTAAAATTCTTCTCACATCCCACATTTTTGGAAACACTGGAATGGATAGCATCACAACTAGTTCCACCAAAATACAAGTGTACTCTTCATTGGTATTTCACATCCTTTTTATTCAGTTGTTAGCTTCACTCATCAGGGTTACTATGCATAGTCTCTCATTGTATTTTCATCAAACTTGCATCACCTATCAAATTATTGCTCACTTGTCATTCATAACATCCATTGCATGTTTCCTTGTCTTATCCTCATAGTATTTTATGTGACTAATCGTCATTGCTTAGTTCACACTTTGTAATATTATCCAAGTCTTATTGCACATATTTTTGTGTATGTCTATACATTAACCTGTATACATATCATTCAATAATTATTACCATACATGTTCATCCATCTATATGTTCATACGTATACATTATCTCATACATCTACATAGAAGCATACATCATCAAGGTATACGCATGTCTATACTACATCAACACCACAAGGTATTCACACAATATTTACACCTATAATCAACGTTGCATCATGTAGATCATATATCAAAAATTCTCATGGGATACAATCTATGCCATCCCACACATATTGACCTCGTCTTGCATACATGTACATACAATACATCAAAAATTAAAAAATTATGGCATGATTGTAACCCTAAAAATATATGAATCTAGTTGTTAACATGAAATATTTCCACTCCCCTCATGTAGGCTCCACTACTTGAGGTGTTATCTCTTGTGCATATAATACCTCCAGGTCATCTTTCTATCAATACAACCTCTGCATATTGACACCTTGTACCCTCAAATGCTCCATATCTTAGATTTCACTCCATCTCTCTCTAATACTAGAGAGGATCTATACACCATCCATACCGAGGTCCAATCCTCCCAATCCATACTCTCATCCATCAATTCACCCTCTCTACTACCATTGTTGATTGCTATACGGTCCAAACAATCCCTCTAACCAACCTTACCAATTTTTCCTTTCAAAATGCTTGAAATCACATATTCATTTCTCCTAAAATAAGGGTCATATTTGAACCAAAATTTTCACCATCAAATCATATCCAAATTTCCCAAAAATACCACCATTGGATTGATATTGAATTGATATTTCTAATTGTATATGTTTTGTTCAATTCTGATATTGTTTGGTCTTCCAAACTATAGAAATACTACATATGGGTCAACACAGTCAGATTCGCATGCCACTGTGCAAATCCCAAGGCACAGTCAGATTACGTCTTCTCCATTAGAACAATCATCATCACTCTATAAAAATACCATAATCAATCATAATTATTCATCATGTTCATCATCCCTAATCACTACATACTCATCCAATGACATTCTTGTCAAGCAATTCAGCGCTTCCAAAAGATCTAAAATTGTGCATTCATCACTTCCAAAATGAGGGTCATATTTGACCCAATATTTCACCCACTAAATATTCTATAAATTTCCCAAAACTACAACCATTGGATCAATATTGAAAATCTCTTTCCAATAGTATAATGTTTGTCTAATTATGACATCATTTGGTCCCCTAAACTATAGAAACATTACACATGGATCATGATCTATATTCACATAGCACTGTGCGAATCCCAAGGCACTATCAGATTTTCACACCACTATGAAAATCTAATTTTTCAAGTTGCATTTGTATCCTCATGCTTTACCATTTCCACATGTACTACAAATTTTTATTTTCACCCCATTTTTCCTCTTTTCAAATTACTCATTATATTTCACTTATTATTCCATCAACTCATCGCTTGAGCGGGTAGACATCAAAAAAAATATGCCTCACAGATGATCAATAATGAAACACTTAATATTATAAATTATGTTTATCCAAGAACCTTTTCCAGAGATCATCTCAAGTCCTCCTTTGTTAGGGCAAACAAAAAGCAAAATTTCTCTTCTCAACAAAAATTCAATTCAAATCAAACATTAGATAAACCTAATACCTATGATTGTAGATAGCTCATGGATTACCTTCTTCATAGTGGTAGTTGTAAGACCATTTTTGAATGAAGCACCTGACAAAAATCTATCTTATGGTATTAACGGTCTGTCAAATAATGTCAAGAACTCATCAATCAATCAAAGGATAAAATTTCAAAGACATTTGTTTCTTCCATAATTGGAACATCTCACATTGATCAAAAGATAAGGTAATCTTACATCTTCCCTCAAAAGCAATCATTATGACACTGCAAAGAGTCATACTCAATCACAAATTATTTTTTATCAATGTGTCTCTCTCATAATCGTCCACACTCGTTCATCACAAATTCATCTTCAAAATAAAACCACCAATGTTGTGTCATCATTTTTTGTACTACACCGTATCTGTACGCAACACACTACAAAAAGGGGTGAATATAGACATCCAAAATTTACACATTTCCACTTCTCCCATCATAATGATTGATGAATTTGTACAAAATTTGCATAAATTGACCTCAAAACACTATTCATCTTCATAAGCCACCTTGGGCTACTTAAGCCCCTTCCTATGCTTAACTCTAGACCCCATGCAACCACCGTCATGACTTAACCTTGGTCAAAATCTACTTTTGGTTAAATTTCACTTTATGGCTAAGCACATGGTTAATTAGCTTAATCATGATTAAGGCCTAGCCTTCACCTCACCTAGTCTACTTTGACTAGTCTAGCCTTCCACCTCACCTAGTCTACTTTGACTAGCCTAGCCTTACCACATTTCCACCCTAATATTTGCTCCATCTCACACTCTTCTATGCATTCAATAACAATTGAAGACTTTTTGCACAACAAAAGTATTTTTAAATTGAAAAGGTTTCCACCTCAATATGTCATAAATGACATTTGAAGACTAAGGGCTACAAAAGAGGGACTCTATAAGGAGGGACCCTAGCATCGAACATATTTTCATGTATCGTAGGTGTCTTATTTAAATCATAAAAATATAGTGGGATTATGAAGCATGCCACCATGAGCTACATAGATCCTCGATCTTGTGTAACCCTACAAAAACTCATTAGATAATTTGGAGGTCTATCTCAATTAGGCCTCCTACAAACATAGACATGCTGACTCAAAAATTAAACATAAATGCATCAAGGAAGTATGGAAATGAGATAAAAATGATAGAGGAGAAAGGGATTACCTAGTAGACTAACTTGATAGCCTTAGAATGGAAAATGTATGGGTCTATACATTTTTTGGGTGGTTGTATGGGTCTGTATATTTTTGGGTGGTTGTATGGATCTGTATGTTTCTAATTTTTTATTTGGATTGGTCTTTCTTTTGATTGTATAGTCCATCGACTAAGTTTGACATCAATCTAGAAATTGCTAGTGCCTATTATACCCCTATAATCATAGAAACCTATAAAGAAAACTTGATGGGAGGAGTGTTAGCTATTTAAAAATTCTCATGCATGAGTCAGGGTGCAATTTGGTAGCATAATGGTACTTAGAATCTCCTCCTAAAACCATAGGCCACATGGTTTATTTATAGCCCTCCTAAGAAGGAAAAGGAGCACACGACATGGTGGGAGAAATGGGAGGAGAGATAAGTGGTTCCTAAATATGGTAAGTGAGTGGCTAATACCTTCCTACTCTGCATATCAATTGGGGTATGAGTGTACCATTCTCATTTAATAGGGCCTAGGGAAGTGAAAAACCCCTTTTTGATTAATTTTCATTAAATGCTTTAAAGGGGGGAAATGGGTGGATGTTACGAGAAGGGATGGGTGTTTAGGGAAGTGTGTAGAGGGGTGTGAGTGGGGGATGAGGTGGACCCCACCTAGATTTTAGGATAACCTAGGGCTTAGGTTAGCTTTACCTAGGTTTTAGGGTAACCAAAATGATTCGCAAGTGATTCGTTATTCATTCGTTATTTTTTGCTACACGAGGTCAGTTGAGACATTTTTAGGTGTCCATATTTTACCCCTTTTGTACTACATTATGTGAAGACATGATGCAGTGCAAAAACTTATGACACTTATTTGGTGGTTGATTGTGAGAGAACATGAATTGGTGGTTGATAACAAATGATTTCTTTGAGAGGAGTAGATGTAACATAATATTGAGTCACAATCAATGTGAGATGCCATAAATATGGAAGGTATGAATACCTTTGGAATTTTACCTTTTGATAGATTGATGAGATCAAAGAGAACTGATATTTTTGTTGAGAAGAGGATTGGAGTTTTATTGACAAGAGAATTAAAACTCTATTGAGAAGAGAATTAGAATTTTGATGAGAAGAGAATTAGAGTTTTGTTTGAGAAGAATTTTTTTGCTTTTTGTTTACTCCAAAAATGAGGGTTTACGAAAGTCTCGAGAAAATGTTCTTGGGAAAATGCAATTTCCAAAATTGAGTGTTTTATTATTGATCATGCATAACGTAATTTTTTTGTGTATGATATCTACCCCCTTAACCAATGACTTAATGGGTGAATAATGTGAAGTAGGTGGTGAATCACTTGATAAATATGAATTTTAAGATCATCAATAGGTTGAAAGAGGTAAATTTTAACATTTTGCATGATTTGGTGGTAAAAAAATTAAAATCGTATAGATAGGTACATTTTAAAATTGTATGGATAGGTACATCCAAATAAAATGTATGGGCCGATAAATTTTTGGGAAATCATATAGATCCATATGATTTTTTTTGTGTAGGCCTATAAAAGCATGAGCGAAGGTGTGAATACCTCAATTTTATCATGTGATTTTAGAAATCGGAGGGAGAGGAGTCAAGGAGAGTAAGTGAGTGACAGGGAGCATTGTTAGATTGCAAAATGCAAGTGATGATATGGCCCAGAGTGTTCCAGGTATTGGTGTCTGATTGTGATCGATGAAGGTATGTTGAATTTTTTCCCTACTTTATATTTTTAGAATAAAATGAACCCTTAGTTTTCAATGAATTTTGTGTTTTTTTGCATGTTTTTGAATTTGTTTTGTATTTTTGTGTGTTTGGGGTAAAAGGATATCCAAAAATGTTATTTTTTTTTTTAAATCGTACATATGGGTACGTTCGTATATACAAAATCATATGGATCCGTATATTTTTGTATGGAATCATATGGATCCATACAAATTTTTCTTTGGAGGGGGGTTGGGCAAAAGGGTATCCAAAAATACCCTTTGCCAAAAATTGTACAAATATCTATATGGAATCATATGTATTCACATGATTTTTTTGGAAAATAGTGGATGAAGGTTGGATTGTTGATAGAAATTTTGATATGAGTGTGGATTGATGAGTTTGTTTTTTTTGTGTTTTTGTAGGTTAAGGAGTTGAAGCCTCGACATTAATTTTTACCTTTGATGAGTGAATTGTGGGTGTTTTTGGATGATGTGAAGTGGGAGTGGCTGCATAAGATAGGTTTATATGAGATAGTTTGTATGGATGTGGTTCATTGTGATCATGCATACTTGGATGTAATTTGTGATTTTTGGGATACTGATAGGAACACTTTCTACTTTTTGATAGGGGAGATGATGATCACCTTGGAGGATATATATCAGATTTACCATTTTCCTATGGATGGATTGCCTATGGTGATAGCATAGGGTAAGGAGCTAAAGAGAACACATTGTAGAGGACCTATGGGACTACTTGGAGTGAGGTGAAGGTGTATAGTGGAGGCATGAAGTATGCAGATCATTATCAAGTTGGGTAGCTGACTTGGTTCCATACTCTATTGATGGTTTGTATAGGAAGTTATGTTCTACCTAAATCTTCAAGGGTGATATTTCCTTAGAACTTGCTTTATATTGCATGTGATATGCTAGAGTATGGGAGATGCTTTGCATGGGAACCTACATTATTTACCTAGACTTATCGAGAGTTACATGGTGTGTGGATGACTACCAAAACATATTTGTGTAGCAGTTTGTTGATACAACTATGGACCTAGAAGCATATGATTACTTTGAGATCTAAGGAGCTATTGTTTGAGGCCCATGCATTTTTAGGTCTAGATATAGCATGTGCCATGTAGTGGTGATATGATTTGGAGTGTACTAGGCAGGATCATGAGGGTCATGCCCTCTTCAACTGATGTTAGTTTGGGAGCTTGAGGCCTAAGGGTATTGTTTGGTGGCCTTATAGAGGGGCTCTATTTTGGTGAGAGGATAGCATTGATATGGATCAAGTTAGGTTGGAAATATGGATGTTTACGTGGTATGCCTTTTAGGTACTATTTCCTTTCAATTATGTGTAGATACAATTTGGGCTACGATAGGGTGTACCTAGCCTGTGGTGATCTGGTAAGTTCATGGAGATCATGGGGTATGATCATAGGTGGGGTATTTGATATGCTAGTGAATGAGATGTTGGCCTTACTCAAAAGGATGATACTAGATTATGATTCGTAGTGGGTGACAAAGATATGGGAGCCCAGGTTAGGTGTGATTGATGTGGTTGGTAGAATAGGATCTAAGGTAGCATTTGGGAGTCAAGGGATGGCCACCAATGATACTACAGGTAGGGCTATAGGTGTGACCAGTGATGGAGGAGTTGGATCTAGTGTTGGTGTTTTAGAAGTAGTTATAGTTGATGAGGTGTATGGTGCTTCTTAGGAGGAATCACCCTTAAGGTGATATGTGTATCCATGATGTGATAGTAGGTACAAGCCCTCATTAGTTGTAAATATAGTACCATATGATGTGTGTTAGGATGATACAGTTGATGTATATGTGGGGGCGATGTTGGATCATATGTATAATATTGAGATATGACATGATAGAAAAGAGTAGGTAGAGGTATAGAGGTATACCCTAATATTATAGGTAGGGGATTGCTAGATGCAAGTGATAGGATTACTATAATATCGTGACATGGTAGTGGTAGAGAGAGATTGAGCATTAGTGAGTTGAGGAAAACTAGAGGCTACCTATGAATGATTTAGAACATAGGTTGATGAGCTAGGGTAACTAAAGGTAGATATGGAGGAACTATGATAAGAGCAAGATGTAGTCACAGTAAAGAGGGATGCTCCTTTAGCCACTACAGGGATGATGGAGATGTAGGTAGAGCAATTGAGGGTACAGGTGATCAAGCTATAGAGAAAGTGAGATACCCTTACCATCATGTAGGATGTAATTGAGGTGAGGATATGATTTAGAGAAGATCTAGAGTGGATGAGGGCATAGGTGGAGGATTTGTAGTGAGGGAAAGAGGTGATTGTAGTACATAAGGATTGATTACAGGAGCATGCTAAGTGAACTGGTATATAGGAAGCTGAGTCAGCTCTATAGGCTAAGATGGTAGAGTTACAATGGGATAGGGATGGTTATGGGTGGTCCTATCTCCATGATAAGGGCAAAGTGACATTGTAAAGCAACTTTTATTGCTTGAGGGATACCACTTCTTGATTATGCAAGTTTGAGGTTGCATCATAGTCACAAGAGTACCGCATTGATGACCCCATTAGGATCATGATTTAAAGATTTGAGAACATCATATTTGGGAGGATCAACCTTAGTTCAGAGGGGTGATATTTCATGGGGAATAGATGGTGATGGGTCAATGAGATGAGAGGGGAGTGATGAGTCACCTGTAAATCAATAGGATTGATATTATTTTTATTGTGGTATATATGCCATAATTTTTGTATTATGATGTACATAGATTATAGTGATGTGAAACCATGCCAATGTATTATTTGCATTGATGATGATGTGTATGATATTAGATGATTTATGATTTTGATGATGTATGTGTTGATTTTTATCAATATATATTCATATTGATGTGATTTGTGTTATGCACTTTTGATTATGGTAACGATTAGATGTATTTGGTTTGATATGTATGAGATGTGATCATTATTGTGGATGAAATTATGAATATTATGTACTTTAGTACTGGAAATTTCATGTATAAACAAGATTTTTTGATGTGTGTATTTTATTTATACAATCGTATAAAGTAGACATAATTAATGACAAAGTGACAGTCATGTTTGACATGAATATACAGTGAGACCATGGATATGTAATATGTTTGGTAATGTAAATATAATCATGACGTGTATGTAAATGCTTATGATGTTGCTTGGCTAACTTATTTATAGATAATATTTATTTATCTTAATAATGTGCTAGTTGTTCAACTAAGCATGATGCATGTTTGTTTCTTCTGCTAAGGTATTTTAGATGGTAGAAGGGATTTCTAGAGAGTCAAACATTTGAGTTTAATCATCAAACTCATTATATTAGTCAAATGACATTCTAATGAAACCTAAACCATCTTGACTAATGTTGAGCCTATCATGGATCTATGTGTGTATAGAGTGATCAATTCATTTATCCATTTTGAGTGAGGTTGGACTAACCATATGTAAGCTTAGCTAGGTAAGCTATCTCATTTGCAAGTGTGCATTGGTATATACAAAAGAAGGTCACTAATGTGATAGACATATCACCACTTATAAGGCATGCTACACTACTAGTCAGGCATCTATAGCCTCAATGGATATTAGTACCATGATATTAGGAACCTGAGGAGCTTAGGGATTTAAGATTTTTGATGGTGCTCTTTTCTTTTCTCTTTGATTTTTTTTTGTAGCTTGTCCTTTTGTCAAACCTTAGGTTTTTGAATCATGCAAATGATAGGATGAGCAAGGAAACTATTTGCTTAGTGGCTAGTGGATCATGTTCAATAATACATCATCTATAACCTTATTATTGAATATTTTAATATCTTTGATACTAAGACCCCCCTCCTAGAAATTTTTACAAATTTGTTTCAAAGCATCAAGAGGCCATTTCCTTTCAATAGAGGGACCACCCCAAAAAAATTCCTTTTGAGTTTTTTGAGTTGGTATAAAATCTTAGTAAGAACTAATAAAATATAGAATAAGTAGATTGATAACACTTGAATAACAAATCCAGAAGGGGGTCTTGGTATCAAATATATTCAAATATTCAACAAAGCCCTTAATGGGAAATATTTTTGGAGATTTTGAAATGGAGAGAACCTTTTTTGGGCCAGAATTTGTAAGCAAAAGTATATTCCTAAGGTGGAATGGAAATAGGTTATTAGGCTTGAAACCTTTCCTCTGGGGTCTTCTATTTGGTCCAGTTTTATATCCCATAACACGTGGGTTTGTTCATCTACCTTATGGAAGATCAGTGATGGTAGCCTAGCTCACTTTTGGGAGGATGCATGGAATCAGTATGTTCCTTTAAGAGAAGATAACTACTTTTTTGGGTTGAAGGAGGATTTTTAAGAAGAGGGATGGAGCTGAGTCAAGGACTATTTTTAGGACCATCCCATTCCCCATGAGCTCAGTAGGGTCATGTTTCATGTTTGGAAATATCTTTAGTCTTTGCTTGGTCAAATCAGGGATGTTGATAAATGTAATATCTAGAGAATCATCTTTGGAAGGAATATTTCCTTTTGTAAGGGCCCAGATGTGTTTTTCTGGGAGAGTAGTAGAGATGGAAAATTTACTACTAAGAAAGCTTATAATTTTCTTATAAAGGCTAACTTCAATGGGGATTGGAGTAAAATTTGGTAGAAAATTTGAAGTAAAGGAGTGTGGCCCAAGATGTCTATTTTTTTTTGGTTTGTGGTGCAATACAAAGTCCTATTTGGTCATAACTTGATGAAGATAGGTTATTCTGGCCCCTTTAGATGCCCTAATTGTGAAGATAATTTTGAAACTACAAACCATGTCTTCATCTCGTGCCCCTTTGCTCAGTATATTTGGAAAGACTTTACAAACTCCTAGAGAGAATTCCTCCATAATTTTTAATCTATTAAGGATTAGATTGTGGAGTGGGTTGTATGCAAATATGATCCTAATTATATAAGATCCATTTGGGATTGGACTCCCGCTTATATTATCTCGATGATCTGACTTTAGAGAAACAAAATTATTTTAGGGAAGAAATAATTTCCCATTCCCAAACATGGATTTATATTCATAGGGTGGTAGTGGAATCCATTTTGGTCAATAAGTGGGAGGATTGGGATAAACCCCTAGATAGAAACCTTAGAGATATTAAGAATCAATGGTTGGACCAAAATTTATGTGATAAAAGTGTTTGGTGCCCAATCAAGAACAATAAAAATGTTAGGAATCATGCTAATATCAGCTGGCAACCTCCCCATAAAGGGTGTGTAAATATCAACTTTTATGGTGTGTTCAGTACCTTAATATCAACCTAGGATATCTTAAGCATTTTTTTTATCTTCTCCAACTCCCTTCCTATCCTTCCAACTTATTTTCTTGAGTCACATACTCATGGCTAACCAATTTGCTTGCTTATTGTGTGAATTCAATCTTTGTCTTCTAATTTGATGTCCTTGAAGTTGAGTTCAAAAATAACCATCCAATACTCTTGATCCCACATATCCCCTTCTACTTGTAAAATGGTAGGTGTACAATGGATCATTCCTAATGTAATGTTTAGGGGAAAGTAGGTGGTTCTTACTTGTGTGGTGGTAGTTTTTCTTGCATCCCATTTTGATTCCTATTGCATATTCTAGCACTCGTTCTTAGGCCTGATGGTACTAGGAAATTAGTTCAAGGATGAAGGTGATGATCATAAGATTGAATGCTCATAGTTGGACCTCTAGTGGAAAATATGAATGTTTTAGGAAATGTAGGGGTGCCAACTGGTTTATGAGAGGAAGAGTAGAGATAGATTCAATATTTAGGGATGAGATGGAAGCTATCATGGATTTAATTAGCTGGGAGATGATGAGTGGTGATGAAGTGGCTATGATGGTCATAATTGGAGGAATGATATAGGGAGTTCTTAGGGGAATATTTTCCAAAATGGAAATAGTAGGAATTAGAGTAGATAATGGTTCAGTTAACAAAGACATATCTTCAATTTTTGATGGAATATATTTGGGATATCCATATGTTTTCAATGGACTATATTTAGGGGCTCCCTCTAGTGGTGGTGGTAGGATGTTCTTGATCTATATTTTGCTTCTTTCTACTTTATGGGTTTCTCAACATCTAGGAATATTTTTCACTTCTTCTTAGAGTCCTTGCCCTTGCTTGACTTATTCTATGCTTCTTACCTAGAGATGGTGTAGGTTGAGTTGGAGTAGTTGAAACTAGGGATTCCATGATAGGATCTTTGATGAAGTGTTATTTTATTTTTAATGGTCTGATATTCAAAAGGACCTAGTCACTAGATTGAAGGGGCTTTTTAGTTTTCTCCAGTTGATATGGTTGCTTCATTAGGATTACTTCTTTGCATCCCTTCTAGTGATCATTTAATTTAGGTTCATTTAGCTCATTCTATTCTTTATTGAATTCTTAATTAGTTTTATTCTACCTAGTAATGGATAGTGTATTATCAATATCTTATTGATAAATCCATCAGTCCTTGATCTTGTCCTTGGTGTAGATTTTTTCCTACAATTGCTCTCTTTTGTTATTGGTGATTTTATTCATGGTATTTATCTTTCCCTTCGTATAATAAAATATGAATTATAACCCCAATTTCAATGGATAAGATAAAAAATATTCTTCTTAGAGTAGAGGGCAAATCCCCTCCTCAACACTCTAGTAGATTTATAACCATGACCTAGACAAGTGTTGGAACTTCTTGATATTGTATATCTTTGATAGGTAAATTTTTAAATTTTTCCTTCAATTCATAAATTTACGAATCCTCTAGGTTCTTGGAACCTAACTCCTTGATATTTCCTTTCAAAAGGGGTATTGCACTTCTTTTTTATTGGGATATTCTCCCAGATGCACTAACAACCTATAGAAATTGGCCTTGCTTTATCCACTTCCAAAGGTGATGTCAATTAGGTCAAGAAACCTCGAAATTTCTAGTAAAAACATCATTGTGATCACATACTTTGGTAAAAAGTACATCAAAATGGGAAATCCATACATTTGGATGATGGTATAACCCATGGTCCAAAATCTGCCTAGTTAGTGAAATGCACACTAGACTTGGATGACTAGGATTTCTTCCAAGTTCAACCTTTAAATAAGGTTGGATCCTTACAATTATTATAGAATTAAAATAGGGGTTAAATACAAAAGGAATAAATAGAAGGTTTAGAAGAAGATAAGAGTTTAAAAATTACTTAAATAATAGATAGGAAATAATATAACAACATTGAATATATACTACATAAGAGTTTTACGCAATCAAAAACTGTAGACACCTAAAACACGTCATGTTTAGGATAATACTCATATGGGCACATCCAAAGACCATATGACTGATATTAGGCCTTCCCAAGAGCTAGAAGTGGTCCTAACCACTCACAAGGGGCAGTTTTGGCCCATTCAAGTGTAGCCGCTATCGACCAGAGTGGTCACCAACACAGGTCTCTCAAGCTCAGAGCTACCACTGCTAGCCGCTGCTCTGGATAGTGGCTAGCACTAAAACACAAACTATCTATGAATGTGGTCCTCAAATAATGTAGGGTGATTACACTTGCATTGGAATCAAGCATTTTTTAGTGTGGATCTCCCAGAAGTCCTCCTTACTACCACTTCCATGCAAATATATAACTGGGCCTTTCTCTCCAACAACCAATTACATGGAAATCTGGATCTTGGCTTCTCCAGGAAGCCAAGATCTAGAATTTGGGAGGTCTACATATGCATACTCCTAGGAATAATAAAGGATATGAATTTTTATGCAGTGAGGCCCTATCTGAGTGAGCAACGAGTTGAAAACCCTTGAGGAGAGTCAAAGTGCTACCCATTTGCAGATAGGTTGAACCTGTGACCAAGCAAAGGGAAAATCCACACTGATTTGATGTGAATCCCTATGATTTTCACTACCAATCCATATCTGGACATGAAGTAAATCCTTGAACATCAATTTCAATGAGGAATTGAGTGTCGCAACCCCTATTTTTCAAGGCAAAAGATCATAGTTAGTGATCGTTATCTTCAATAGTCGCCTGCAGGCACGGTTACCCTGAGCAACAACAACTAGGGTTTGAGTCACCATTTATTCATTTTTAGCATATATTTCCCATTATTTCTACTTTAATAGCTTAGATAAAAGTAGATCTATCCTTTTTATTGTATTTGTATGATGATTTCCTAGTTATTCATGCATATTTGCTTGTCTTTACATATTTTCATGCTTTACTATAAGCTTTATCATATTACATATGGATATTTAAAAAGAGCCTCATCATGAGAGGCCTTATATGCTACTAATCGCTCTATGTCTTTTATTGAATGCATATCATAGGTTCTTGACCAAATCAAAGCATATTTGGCATTAAATACCTCCAAGCTAGTGAGAAGAAGGCAATTGTAAGCCCTTGAGCAAGTTTGTATCAAATATAAGAATCCTATGGATTATACCATCCTTGCTTAGGGGCTTTCATAAATTGTAATCATTGTATCAAGCGTTCGGTATCCCTAAGAGGGACCTATTTGTAACCAAATTTCAATATGAATGAATGAAAAGAGATCTCATGTTTTGTTAATTTATTTTCTTTCATACTTTCATGGTTTTTTGCTTTATATGATGATGAAAATATATGAGGTGTATGCTTTTTAGGATCGTACAGATGGTGATCACAATGGGACCCCATATTTTATGCTATTTTTATGATTTTCTAAGTGTTTTTTTTGTATGTAGGCGTGGACGCTCTGGTTTACAATGGCTAGCATAGCTTAGCCACTTTTGAAGACAATGGCCAGTTAAGACTGCTCAAAGCGACAACGACCAGCAAAAAAATGCAATAGCAGACAATCTGAGCAATAATGAGAAATTTTTCAGGTTGGTGGGATTCTCTAAAATTTTTCACTTCTCTATCTGTGTTTAATTTTTAGAATACATTAGAGAATTTTATTTTAATTAGAAAACATAGAGAAAGCTAAAGGATAAATGATTACATTCTTTTAGGTTTTCTACTATTCGTTGCTAGGAACAATGAACTTCTAATTTCAATATACCCTAGTCTCCAACGGTCTAGATTGTTTGTAGAGATTGCATGCTCGGGGCCCAACCAGAAGCCATTGCTTCATAAGTAATATTGCATTCTCAGAAAATCATGTTATTGTTTAGATGTGCATTTTATTAAAATAAAATATTTCTTTTTAGGAATATAGGAAAAAGCATGAGTGCTTCATGATGCATCCATTTCTTTATGCAAGTTTAAAAAGAAAAATCACACACCACATTTCATTTAAACACTAATGAGTTGGACTTTATAAAAATCCACTAGTAGAGTACAACGACAATAGCATTCATCTCCACTAGTTGACTCAAATACCATGAACACGTTCTATTTGTTGCTGGCTCTAAAATCCAACGTAGCTTGGAAAATTTGCATATACTTCTCTTCGAAGGGTATGACATTGACCAAGTGAGTACTGGGTGAGGATTGGCAAGACCTATACTCCTTGATCGAGTGCGGGTTTCATATCCATACTTTAGTGGGTTTATGTGACCATGACTTTCATTTTTGGTTGTCGAGCTATGAGCATCCAGGTGAAATCCACTTAAACAATATGAGTATATCATCAATGAAATGCAAAACATGATGAGAGTTAGATTATAGTTTTCAACAAATCTGAAATACACAAGACCGGTTTTAGGAACACCAAGAAAATTTAAAATAGATAAATATTTTGTCTACTTTATTTGTATGTCTTAAAATTTACACTAAAAATAATTTCACATTGTCATGGTCTTCACATGAATCAACCGCCCTCAGTCCAACACTAAGGTGAAACTGACACTCCACCCAACTACAATCAAAACCACAATGATGTTGAGCTACCCACATAGAATGCTACTAAATGAAGTTCAGCAAGCCTTAGGGGGGATAACTCAACCCATGGGGGTACTCCTCGAGAATCCCCATATAGAGAACCATGTCCAGGTTATTCTCACGATAGACATGAGGGGGCTTCAAGGCCCCAATATTCACATGATAGACATAGGATAGATAAACCCACTAAGGGGTAGAACATAAGGGTTGTGTCCAATAATCAACCCACCACAAATCCTAGCCACTTTGAAGTTGGTAGGATAGTAATAGACCTCAGTCTCATTGGTGCCAATGGAACTCCACAAGATCATCCATGGAAATCCAAACAACTTGACGAGTTGGATCAGATTTTTTTGAGACCAAATTAAAGAGGCAGTGCTACTGTGCATTCCATTTCTAGGAGTTCACATAGCCATAAAATTATGAGGCACACTAATGAACCAAGGGAAGCTTCAAAGCACCCCTACAACATGCACACTACTTCTGATCATGGGGGTACTAAACATAGGTTATTATATATCGATAATGTCACCCTGATAGACAATGATAAGAGTATAACAAGAGTCTCTCTAGTAGGACTTCTTTTATGAAGTTACAAAGTCATAGACCTTCAATAACGGATCAATCTGACCGCATACGTAGTCTATATGAAGATGTGCAATTTCAAAAAAAGTTACTCCAATACAAGGAGAAGGTACTGTGTGCAGAACAAGAGTGCTTAGAAATCCTCGAATAGGAGGAAGCATGAAGGAAAAGGTATTTACACCTAAATGAGCAGCACTTGAGAGAGGAACAAATAGAGCACAAAGAACAAGAAAATAGGTTGGCTCGAGCCAACTTACACATGGGCAGTGAGTATTACAAATCCGATAGACGTATCATTTCTCAGCATAAGAGATGCACTAAACAAGGAGATGAATGCACTCACCACACATCACATCATGATTCAAAACACCAACAATGCCTAGATATAGAACAAGCACAAAATGAGCAATAATAGATGGAAATGGAGAATCAAGAGTAAAAATATCTTGAATCCTCATCTATAGTCATGGGAGACAAATATAGATGCCCAGATCGGGCAAATGCAGATTTACCTCCCCAACAACCCTGAGTAAACCTTTAAGAACAAGAGATCATCTCTTAGAAAGCATACAAGATACTCATAGAGATAGTTAAGTCTCTCAAGGAATAGGACATGGTTGGGCAGAAGCCAACCCTAAGAAAGATACACAATCAGCCTTTGTACCCTTCGGTACCAAGTCCTGCTTATCCTAGACACTTCGAGATGCCTAGGTTAGATAAATTAAAGGGAGAGGAAGATGCGCAAGAGCATGTGACCAATTTCATGAACGCGTTCTTCCATATATAACATAATGATGTCCTGATGTTAAGAACATTTATCATGACATTATCAAGCATAACAACTGAGTGGATCAATCAACTACCCAAGCATAGCATCATCAGTTTTGATTAGCTAGTGAAAAAACCCCTTGAATGCTTTTCTTTTAGCATCAAGAAGAAATCAAACTTATTTGAATTCTCTAATCTAAACCAATACGATGATGAGTCGGTCATGGACTATGGGAAAAAATAGATTAAAATAATGGTAAAACTACCATTTTTTGTTCCCACTATTGAGCTCACTTGAATGTTCACTAAGAGTTGTGCTAAGCATATCTCACTGCTCTTGTAGCTACAAAAATTTGAAACATTTGAGGAAGCCTTGACACAAGCTAATTTTATAGAGAACATCAAGGTTAAATAAGAAGATCTTAAGCTTCACAATAAGAAATATTGGAACAACAAAAATTCAACAACCAAAATCAACAAAAGCAGGCCAAACATGCTCTAGTGAATCAGGTTGTACTAAATACACCAAATGGGGAAATAGCTAGAAACCACCAAATTACTAGGCTCAACCTCCCCCAGCCAACTACAACCAAAATAACAACCAAGGTCGAAACAAGCAATGTCGATCACCTCGCTACTTCATGCCTTTATTAAAATCAATACAATCGATATTAAATCAATTGAGCGAGGCATAGAGACTTAGATTACTTGAGGTACAACTTCTTGACCCTAACCATCCAAAGCCCAAGGGATATAGAGATGATCATTATTACCCATACCATAGATAATAGGGGCATGATATCAAGGCGTGCATCAATTTTAAGAACATTGTACAAAATATGATCGAGAAGGGTGAGTTGAAAGTTGATAATCCACTTGCGGACGATAATAGAGATATGGATATATTTAGAAACCTATTGTCAAACCATGAAGTCCCTAGAGATTAGTATGCTCAAGTAAATAAAATCTGAGTTGAACCCAGGGTTATGCGTAAGGGATTGAACTCAAAATATACTTGTAAAAAAATGGTGAATTCGAATCAAAATCAAGGTGAATCATGGAGAATTCTAAGCAAATCAAATAGAGCATCTTCACACAAAAATTTGGGGCATTTGAAGCCCGAAAATGTAAGGTCATATTTGGGGGTACTTTTGACCTATTAAATCATCTTATAACTTCATAAAAATACCACCATTAGATCAGGATTGAAAAGAGATTTCCAACGAGTACAAATATGCCTATGTTTGGATATATATTATGGTGAATTGACCCTAAGAAATGGTAGGGTACCTAGGAATAGATATTTGGGGATATATTATTATATTGTATAAGGGTTGGCATGGGCCACACATAACCCAAGGTTGATTGTATTATAATATTATATTATATTTTAATATAATATAATATTAGTAGTAGGCTCTCCAAAGTAGAATAAGAATATGGATATATAAAGAAGAGATATTTGTCATTGTAAGGATATTCATATCATTGAAGAAGAATCTTATGTAATCGTCGTGCCCACGAAGTGGCCTCTCATCTTGGGAGATCTTGTGGAGTTATTCCTTCCTTAAGGATTATTATTGGTGTTGCCCTACCTTAAGGGTATTATCTATCTCTCTCTCATTTGTGGATTGTTATTGTGGATAATGTATTGTGGATGAATGATTTGATATTTCTGCATATTGGTGAATGGTTCATGTTTAATAATAATAAAGTTATGCAACAAGTGGTATCAGAGCAACGATTTTGGCAAAGTGGGGATTTTTGTGTGAAACCCTAGAATTAGGGCAATTTTTTTTGGGAAAAACATCTCATATTTCAGGAGCCATATCTCTGTGCAAGTTTATCCGATTCAAGCGATTCTTGGATCAGATTGTGCAGAATTTGAAGAGCTTTAAAATGAGTGGTCATATGAAGGAATCCGAGTAGTATTGAGGGAGATACGACCTTTTGAAGTTAGTCATCCGAAACAAGGATAGTGACGAATTTCGCAGATTTTTTTTGGAAAAAACGTCTCATCTTTCAAAAGCCATATCTTTGCGACAGTTAATCCGATTGAGGCGATTCTTGGATCAGATTGTGCAGAATTTGAAGAGCTTTAAAATGAGTGGTCATATGAAGGAATCCGAGCAGTATTGAGAGAGATACGACCTTCTGAAGTCAGTCATCTGGAATAAGGGTAGAAACGAATTTTCAAGTCACGAATTTTTCAAAAGACGAACTTTGTTTATTTCGGGTAAGCAAAGCAGTTGCACTTTATTTTGTTTGGAAGAAAAATGGCAGATCTAGTTGTCTATGTGGAATTTTAGCTTCAAATCGGTGGAAAGATATTTATTTCCATAAAACCCTAGTTTGCATTAGGGCATGATATATATTTTCATGAAACCCTAGATTTGCATTATCTGGAGGTGAACTTATGGAGCTAGAAATATTTTCTGGAGAAGATGATATTGATGTTAGGGAATGGTGGAAAACGTTTAGGTCTCCATATCATAATATTTCTTTTGAGAAATCCTTCCTTGATATATGTTTTAAAGGGAAAGCTTTGTCTTGGTGGATAAAATTTTGTAAAGAAAGGAATAATGAATATACTTGGGATGAAATAGAGCATGAATTCTTGAGTATATGGGATCCATATTATATAGATTACCTAATGGATATCATCGAAGACGATGAAAAGAAACTACAGGAAACTCAAAATGAGCGGAATGCAATAAAAGGAGAATGTGAAGTTTTAAAGAAACAGAATGAAGACTATGAAAAAGAAATAAAATTACTCAAGAAGAAAGAGGAAAAGGTCAGAAAAGATAAAAAAGATGTCGGTATGCGAGACGGAGGAAACCATACCTTTGGTAGAAGATAAATTAGAAAATGGACAAAGGAATTTGTTTGAATCTAAAAAGTCTATTATGCAAGTTCATGGAAGCATTCAAAAGGAACAGGTTATTATTTCCATTGACCCTGGTAGTAGATATAATTTTATTAATATTGCTTTGGCTAAGAAGTTGCAAGTTCAAGCAACAAAAATCAAGGACATACAGCTAGAGGGTGAGAATGTTCAGATTTTTGAAGATTTAAAGATCACCATGGATAAATATGTTTTACATTCAGATTTCTATGCTATTGAGATGGATGATAAGGATATTGTTCTTGGTTATCCTTGGTTAGATTCTTTGGGTACTGTTAACATTAATGTGCAAAAGAAGTTTATGAAGTTATGGTACAGGAAAAAGAAGATAACATTACAGGATATTTCTCAGCTTAAGGAGCAGGGATCCAAGGAAAATCAAGAAGCGGTTGTAGAGAAACAAATTGAAGAACCTGAAACAAAATCCAAGAAGGCCGTAGCAGCAAAAGAGTCCATGGAAGAAGTAGCAGAAACTGATTCAGTGGAAATAACAGTAACAGAGTCCAAGGAAGCTTTGATAGAAGAGCACAAGGACACACCAAACAAAGAGAACATGAAAGAACAATGTGTAGAGGAATTTAAAATAATGGAGCCAAATGTTGAGAAGTCAAAGAAGGTAGAACATCAAGTAAAGGTTGCACCATATCGCCATCCACACCACCATGAGCGGAAACAATATTGGAGGCATGGTTCAAGGCAACAATATTATGGTTCTACATGTAATCAGAAGGGCACCAACTATGGCAGTGTTTGGCAAAGAAAGCATAGTGATCATGGTTTTCAGCATGGTTCATCAGCATCAAGGAACAAGTGGACCCATCATTCAAGTTATCAAAATACAGCAGCAGAAGCGTGGAGCCAACGAAGCAGATTTGGATACTCAAGTAACAAAATGGCATACCAGCATCATCGGGTTTCACTTGGATGGATGGATGATCGAGATTGGTACCAATTGCTAACATTGCTTAGCAAATCATACTATCAGGTTTCTTCATATGTTTCGAGGACGAAACATTTGTAAGGAGGGTGGCATGGTAGGGTACCTAGGAATAGATATTTGGGGATATATTATTATATTGTATAAGGGTTGGCATGGGCCACACATAACCCAAGGTTGATTGTATTATAATATTATATTATATTTTAATATAATATAATATTAGTAGTAGGCTCTCCAAAGTAGAATAAGAATATGGATATATAAAGAAGAGATATTTGTCATTGTAAGGATATTCATATCATTGAAGAAGAATCTTATGTAATCGTCGTGCCCATGAAGTGGCCTCTCATCTTGGGAGATCTTGTGGAGTTATTCCTTCCTTAAGGATTATTATTGGTGTTGCCCTACCTTAAGGGTATTATCTATCTCTCTCTCATTTGTGGATTGTTATTGTGGATAATGTATTGTGGATGAATGATTTGATATTTCTGCATATTGGTGAATGGTTCATGTTTAATAATAAAGTTATGCAACAAGAAAAAATTGATCTTGAAAATTTTAGGCGAATGGGCCGACGTTGAGGGTCCTCATATTCATCAATTTCCAATTTTAGAAATCCTGATATTAGCCCAATTGGCAAATATTCACCACTATGAATAACCCTGGTTGAACCTCCCACCCAGGGATTCATTGGAATGGTTGAAATAGTCAATGTGGCAACAAGAAACTAGTGATACAACCAACTAGAACCTCTAGTGTATCCTATTCATATCATAGCTACACCTCAACAAAGGCCAATGCAAAATCATCCTCCAGGTCCACCAACAAGACCTATGATAACTATTTGGAACAGACTTGTACAAAATTTTTAAATGACGTCGACAAAGTTATCAATATATGAGCTCATTCAATAGTCTCCCAGACATAGGGAGACCCTAATGGAAATATTGAGATCAATTGAGCTACAACCCCATAACCCTAATGCATTTACAAACTTTGTGGGGCAAGTACAACAATGTCAAGAGCCTATGATTTTTTTTTATGATCATGAAATAAAGTTAGTCCCTACTACCATGGTAGACCCGCCTCTGCACATCATCGTGTGTATCAATGACATACCTTTCAAGTGAGTTTTAATTGACATAGGCTCATCAATAAACATAATAACAACTAAGGCTATAGGGCACTTGAATATTCCTAGGTCAAACATCATCCCTACATCCTACACATTGAGAGCTTTCAATGATTCATTGTGCTCCATAGTGGGTACAATTGTCCTACCTGCATAGGTGGGGCATAAGACCATCCTTGTGATGTGTCATGTATTGGAGGGGACCATGCAGTATAATATCCTCCTAGGGCATCCTTGGATAAGGGACATGTAGTGCATTCCCTCGATCTTGCATCAATGTATCAAATATGTACATGAGGAATAGGTACATGTGGTACCATCAGATGAGGAGCCATTCAAATATATTCATCAGGTTGACTTGTCGAAGAATTTTTTCCTTCTATCCATGCACCTATACATTAGGTCATAATCCCCTACCACACATCCAAGAAGCAAATCTAAATTAGTGTGAGGTGACCCATCCACATCAGCACCACCTCCAGATTCTATGGCTATCGAAACTTCTGAGAAACCAACAACGTCTAAGGCAAAAGACTCTCAAAAATTAAAAGCACCCTTGGTGGAGGAAAGATCTAAGGAATTCCCAACCATAGCAATAGTGAAAATTATAAATCCAATGGAGGAGGAAGATACCCAAGACATAGTCGAGGGGGTGCCTCAACTTGCCTCACCTACATCATCATCTACATCGTAGGTGATAGTTACCCTAGCTAATCTAAGACTAGGTCAATATATTGTGTAGAATGTTACTTTCACTTTGATTATGGAGTTTGCACAAGACATGGGATGACCAAGAATCCCAAACTTACCCATAGGGATAGTGGTACCATTAGGTATCCCCCCTAGCTAGACCAAATTAATTTATGCTGGGTTGGATTACGCCCATGATGATTTAGACATTAAAGAGGATGAGGATGAGTCATTCACCACAAACGTTCATTACTTTTCCAATACTAAGTTTTATCTGAGATACTTCGAATGCTACCATTGGAATGGATATGGTTTAGGTCTGTATGAGCAAGGACGTCGACTTCCATTCCAGTCACAATACGAGTTTCCTACTGATAGGTCTGGACTAGGTTATCATGGTCCTAGATAAGTTGAAATATTGGAAATAGCTTTGGAGCATCTAAGTCTAGCCCATGGGGAGGATATTTATTATAATACTTACACATACCCTAGCCCTTCACATAGATGGAGGGGTGATAATCTAGTGATGATGGTCTCCATAGCACCCCCACTAGTTTATCATGAGAACATCTCTATAGATCAAGTTTTAGAACCCATTCCTAAATGCAATTCGGTTGAATCTTCTGACTCACCATTGCTAGGGTTTGGAGAAGACATTGAATGGAATCCCTATCACTCGAACATAAGCTACATGGATGACAAGTTGGTGACCGGGGTCACTATAGAACCACCTACTGTGTATCATCCAAATTTCTCTCTCGAGGCAAGTCCATCAAGACTTATCCTATGGGAGGATGAACCAGGCTATGGTTATGAGCAAGAAGAGAATGAGTACATCACAGATCATAATGATTATGAGGATGAAACCAAATTGGCCTACCTTGGGCCTCGGAATTTACATCACCTCATAGAGCCAATTAATATGGAGAGTGGATACATCATAGATGATAGTGACTATGAGTATGAGACTGAATTGGCCTACCTAGGGCCTCAACATTCACGTCACCTCATAGAGCCAGTGGGTATGAATGATGGATACTTCATAGATGATAGTGATTATGAGGATGAGATATGAGAGGGCCTACCTTGGGCCTCATTACTTACATCATCATAATGAACCATTCGACATAGATGAGATGTATCATAGAGTATATCCTAGCCCTCACCTCAGGGGAAGACCGACCAATTTAGATGTAATCCATCATATAGTCTTTCCCTGATCCTCCTACATTTAGAGAGCTGCTTCAACCAAACGATCCCATCTTCCCATCTATCCATAGATTAGATCCTGAGATCCCCATACCCTCAGAGCCACATCTTGGGTATGGAAGGTAAATCAATAATGCAGAGTTACACCCACGTGGTCCTAGAGATTCCATCCCATCCATCAACATGATCTCCATTGATTTGACCACTCCACTCCAAAACCTAGACGATCCTTCTAAACCATTGTGTCTTAAATTAGATGCTATTGATTGGGATCATGCTAATTCACCCTTAGAGCCTAAATATTTCTTCCCCAATGAAGAAATGCTACAACCATTTCATTTTGCACCAGGATGTGCACATGATGTTTATCACATTGGTTTCGACCAAGATGCAATTGAACCTTTAAACCCAATGGATGACATCCACTTGATCCCCACTCCTCACCAACTTGAGGAGGGGTCACACATGTCAATAGAGGAAACTTTCAAAGTGGAAATCAATGATGATCCTTCTGATCCAAAGAAATTTAATTTTGGAGAAAGCTTATCTCTAGAAGAACAAGCCACCATCATACCTCTATTGAAAGAGAGACCTAATATCTTTTCTTGGACCTACAAGGATATGTCAGGTTTAGATCCAAAATTGGTTGTCCACAACCTTTCACTAGATCCCACAAAGAAACCAATCAAGCAGAAGCTCAAGAAGATGCATCCAACCATCACCTTGATGGTAAATAATGAGTTGCAGAAGCTATTGGATGTAGTCTTTATTATACCCATCAACTATCCAGAATGGGTATCAAACATGGTACCTATAGGAAAACCTGATGGAAGGATCCATATTTGCACGAATTTTAGAGATATCAATAAGGCAACACTAAAGGATTCATTCCTGTTGCCCAACATAGATGCTCTTGTAGATGCAACTACAGGTCATGAGATGCTCTCCCTCATGGATGGTTTTTTTGGTTACAATTAGATTTAGATTAAACCCGAAGACCAGCACAAAACCGTGTTCACCACTCCATGGGGGACATTTTGTTACAAAGTAATGCCATTTGGTCTTAAAAATGTTGGTGCCACATATCAGCGGGCCATGACATATATTTTCCATGACTACATGCATAAGATCCTAGAATATTATATCGATGACTTATTGGCCAAGTCATTACTACGTGAAGAGCATGCCGAGGTCCTGAGAAAGGTCTTCGATCACCTGATAGAGCACAATATCAGGTTGAATCCCAAGAAATGTATCTTTGGCATAACTTCAAGAAAACTCTTGGGATTCATCATTTCTAAATGAGGGATCAAAGTCGACCCAACAAAGGTAAATGCTATCCTAGAAATGGCCCCACCCACTAACATCAAAGAGCTGAGAAGCCTATAGGGCAAAGTAGCATCCATAAAATATTTCATCGTACAACTATCGGACAAATGTTGACCCATGAATCAACTACTACACAAGGGGGTCCCATTCCACTGGGATGAAGAATATTAGCAAGCCTTTGCTGAGATCAAGAAATACCTAGCGATACCACCAGTACTAGCTCCACCAAGGCCAGACGTGCCATTTTTGCTTTATATATCTGCTACCAATTTTTCTTTGGGCACCATGTTGGCTCAAAAGAACATGCAAGATAAAGAACAAGTGATATACTATATCAACCACACCTTGGTGAGTTACGAGCTAGGGTACGCATACGTAGAGAAGTTATGCTTAGCAGTGGTCTTTGCGACTAAGAAGTTGCACCACTACATGTTGAGCCATACAACGTATGTGATATCAAAACAAAATCCTTTGTAGTATATGATGAGCAAGACATATCATAATACACGTACTGCAAAGTGGATCATGCTACTGATAGAATTCGATTTGGAATTCATAAGCCAAAATTCCATCAAGGGACAAGTCATAGTTGATCAACTGGCAGAGGTGCCTCTTTAGGATAATAGACCTCTCATCATAGAACTTCTTGATGATGTAGTATTTGCATTATCGAAAGCACCCAAACCCGAAGAACCTGATAATAAAGTTGACATGACTTTGTTCTTTGATGGTTCGAAGTGTGAGAAAGGGGGTGGTGTAGGGATTGTGTTTTTCACACTACAAGGTGCTCCAATGCCCTTGTCATTTAAGCTAGACTTCCCTTGCACAAATAACAATGCTGAATATGAGGCCCTAATATTGGGTCTCCAAATAGCAATCACTATGAAGATTAAAAAGCTAAATATCTTTGGTGACTCCCTTCTCATCATTAACCAAGTTAAGGGAATATTTCAATGTAGGTGTCCAATCTTAAAAGCTTACAAAGAGCTTGTTGACACTTATCTAGCCCAACTAGAATGGTATGACATCGAGGCAATCCCTCACACATCCAATAGATTTGTAGACACTATGGCATCTTTGGGATCCTTGATCCCTCAAAATCCATCTTCTGATTTCACTACCATTCATGTGAAGATGCTCTCACAATCAGCGATGCAGCATGAGGCTTTTGACAACAAAGAATCAGTCAACATGATTCATATAGAACCAAACCATGAGTGGTTCTATAAAGCCAAAGACTTTCTAAAGAAGGTACCTTGGGGGTCTTTGATCTCGTAGGGTCCTACGAGGAATGGTACCACCATTCACCACAAGGTTATTTCTCAATCTGCATTTGTGCACATCGAATCATAGGGAGAACAAGTCATCTTGTCTGTTGAGGTTGTAGCTTATCAGGATTGGCTATGCCAATTACAAGATTTCCTTAAGCTTGGAATCATCCCATAGGGATTGTCGTAGGCCACAAAATGAGCATTCAAACAAAAAGTGATAAGATATGTCTTGCTAGGAGATATATTGTACCATCGAAACTATGATGGAGTCCTCCTTCATTGTCTTGAGCCCCAAGAATCAACTTGGGTGATTTCGCAAGCTCATGATGGTACATGCGATGGCTATTTTAGTGGCATGGCCATCATCAAGTGCATCCTTCGAATGGGTTATTATTGGCCCACCATGGAAAAGGATTGTTGTGAGTATGTTAGGAAGTGCGTTAAGTGTCAGCATCATGCAAATCTGACGCACCTGCCATCGTAGGCCTTACAACCCATTCAGGTGGCTTGGCCATTTTCTCAGTGGGGTTTTGATCTAATTGGAAATATCTCTCCCTCGTATTTAGGCTGACACACATTTATCTTAATGGCCACTGAGTACTTCACCAAATGGGTGGAAGTGGTCCCCTTAACGTCAATGACAGGACCATGAATTGTGGAGTTCATACTTCACAATATCATCTATCACTTTGGGATCCCATTCAAGATAATTTTGGATAATGGTCCTTCATTTAAGAATAAAAATATGTGGGCTTTAACATCCAAATATAACATTCAACATAGTTTTGTGACACCATATTATCCGCAAGAAAATGGGCAAGCAGAAGCCTCAAACAAAACAATCATAGCCATATTAAAGAAGATGGTAAAAGAAAATCATAAGGATTGGCATTTGTAGTTACCTCTTGCATTATGGGCTTACAGAACTAGCGTGCGGATGCCCACTGGGGCAACACCATTTTTGCTTGTATATGGCATTGAGGCCATTATGCCCTTGGAGTTAGAAATTCCAACATTGTGCATCGCATTGAAAGAGTTTATCGATGATGACACTGCACGACAAGCTCACCTTGATCAATTGACCCTTCTTGATGAACATCGCATCAATGCTCTTGAGCATCTCCATGTTTACCAAGATCATCTAACACAAGATTATAACAATAAAGTCCACCTGAGAGACTTTAAGGTTGGGGATCTTGTGCTCAAAGAGAACCAACAGAATTCAAACCTACCACCACACCTACGAGACAAATTTATGGCCAACTGGATAGGTCCTTATATCATCTTAGAGAATATTGGACCTGGGACATATCGCCTAACATCGTTAGAAGGTGTTGAAGAGCCTGAGCCTCTCAACATTCTTCATCTAAAGGTGTTTTACACATAAAAGCAACAAAATCCAAAAACAATACATAAAAAAAATTCAAAAACATCCAAAATAATCAAAATTTCAAAAACATTTGAAAATCATAAAATTCCAAAAAAAAAAAAAAACACCAAAATAAAAAGCCCCAAAGGCATCATAAGCCCTTTGGTCATCTCAACAAAATCCCCAAATATATCATAAGCCCTTTGGTCAACTCACAAAAGCCTCCAAAGGCATCATAAGCCCTTTGGTCAACTCACAAAATGCTCCAAAGGCATCATAAGCCCTTTGGTCAACCCACAAAAATGCTCCAAAGGCATCATAAGCCCTTTGGTCAACTCACAAAATGCCCCAAAGGCATCATAAGCCCTTTGGTCAACTCACAAAAACTCCAAAGGCATCATAAGCCCTTTGGTCAACTCAAAAAATCCCAAAGGCATCATAAGCCCTTTGGTCAACTCACAAAAAGCCCCAAAGGCATCATAAGCCCTTTGGTCAACTCACAAAATGCCCCAAAGGCATCATAAGCCCTTTGGTCAACTCCAAAAAATCTCCAAAGGCATCATAAGCCCTTTGGTCAACTCACAAAAGCCCCAAAGGCATCATAAGCCCTTTTGTCAACTCACAAAATGCCCCAAAGGCATCATAAGCCCTTTGGTCAACTCACAAAAAGCTCCAAAGGTATCATAAGCCCTTTGGTCAACTCAAAAAAAGCCCCAAAGGCATCATAAGCCCTTTGGTAAACTCACAAAAAGCCCCAAAGGCATCATAAGCCCTTTGGTCAACTCACAAAAAGCCCCAAAGGCATCATAAGCCCTTTGGTCAACTCACAAAAGGATCCAAAGGTATTTAAGCCCTTTGGTCAAAAACAAAACACAAAAACACAAAAAAAATTAAAAATATTAAAATACAAAAATATTTGCATCTTACATTTTGCATTTGCATTCATGTAATTGTATTGCATTAGGCATATTGCATCCATTGCATTCACATTAGGATAGACTTGTTTTCAATCTTACAAATGACACCATATTTGTATGCCAATCATGCATATTTCAAAATCATCATTCATCCATAACCCATGTGAGTAATTGTGTTTTTCAACACAACCCCTTCCTATTGCTATAAGGAATATACTAAGGTTTTTTGGTCATTCAACCATACCTAGTGATCTTCTCAGATTTTGTAGAAAGCTATCTTTGCTTTTGTAGATGAGGTCTAGTTTTGATAGCACCTAGCATATATCAAAATCCCATCACTAATCAAAACACTAAAATCCTAGTTGGAACAAGGGAAATATGAACACTACAAAGTGGTACTAGGCATCCTAAGCAAAAGGTTTTTACTTGCTCATTTTGTGATGTGCATGGTCTAGAGTGTTGATCATTGACAAAAGGACAAGATCCCCCCTACCCAAAGGAATCCCTTGCTTTCATAAAAATGAGCAAAATCCCAAAAAATGAAAAATCAAAGGAAAAATAAATAGTGATTATCATCACTACACAAGTCCCTTACTCAAAAGAAAATAAAAAAAATGCAAAATAAATAGTGATTTTCATCACTAAGCATGAGCAAGTATCCCAATAAATCAAAATAAAAGAAGGGGGTGAAGATCTTGAATCCCTAGAATGGTCACTACTTGAAACCATAGAGTGATCCCCAATACAACAATGGGTTGAATGAATCCCTCCTGGCATTGGGGTAGTTCTAAGCAATTTGAAAAAAGAGCTAGCTTTAGGTGTCCTGTATCACCTAATGGTCTAATCCAACTAAGTCCAACTTAGGATCATGATGAGCATTTGGTGATCCCCAATACAACAATGGGCTGAATGAAACTCCTCTGGCATTGGGGTAGGCTTATGTTTCATCTAATATATTCATTTGCACACATAGGGATAATGAATATCTTGGTCTTCATAACAAAAAAATCATCTTTCAGAAGTCTTGTATGGTCATTATACAACTTTTGATTAATCAACTAGGGTGTTTGAGTCTCATGGAAAACCTCAAAAATCCCTTCATAGCAACAAATCATTTCATAAATCAAATCATCAACTTTCTTTATGAGGTTTTATTCATTAAAGGGTGTTCATAAAATAGGATAGATATTGGATAAATATCAACAATGATATTTAGATGGCCACTAACTATTTTGTTCATATATTTTAATTATAGAAGCTTATAAAGAAAGCACATACACATATTACATCATCTCATCTCACATATGGATGCTTAAATGATTAATTATTAAGATAAGAGTTATTATTTATATTCATGATTTTTATTTTTTTATTTTTGGAAAACATCCCAAAAGGAAAGCTACTTTCGGGTAAGACCCAAGGAGGCAGGGGTATCCATTCCGCCAAAAATGCCCAGGACTCGGACCTGGCCTACCACATTTGACATACTCAAGGAGCAAACAAACACACAAAACCAAATTAAAAAAAGTAAATAACAAAAATAATAATAAAATAAAATAAAAAACATGCTCCTTGAGTGTGTCAAAACCAAAAGCACAACCAAACACGCACAATAAGATAAAAGAAACCATAACACAAACCATATAGAAAAACACAAGAACCACATAACAAAACACAAACAAGACAAAAACAACAGAACACTACAAAGACATAACCCAAAAAAACATGAAAAATAAACACAACCAAAACCTAAAAAATAAAATAAATAAAATAAAAATAAAAACAACCAACAACAAACAATAAACAAAAACAAAAAACATAGAAAACACTCACACATAAAAAAATGAAATTACACAAACAAAGAGAAACACAAGAACAAGAACGAAAAAAAACACAAGAACAAAAACAAAAAACATAAAAAAAAAACAAAACAACAAAAACACAAGAACAACAAAAAACAACACAAAGAACACAAAAACAAAAAAAAACAAAGGAACCCACCCACCTTAAAAAACTAAAAAAAAAAATAAAGAAGACAAAAGAAAAAAAATGAATAAAACAATGACCTATCTAGACCAGAAGACTATTAATGCAAGAATCAATAGAGGAAACAAAATAAAGAATAGAATGAGCTAGGGAACTAAAAAAACTGAATGAACCAAAGAGAAAAAAAAAAAAACAAGAAGAAACTAGGTACTTTTAGAACTGGAGCCATCAAAAGAAATGATAGAACAAAGAGCTTCCCTAATTTGAGAATCCCACCATATAGGAGGGTGGCCATAACAAGTAAGATCACCTTTGTCCAAAGCCCATTAGCTAAAGCATCAACACTCTTGTTTTGATCTCTGACCACATGATTGTAATCAACTTTCAAAAATCCCATTTGGATTAACTGAATCTTCTCAATAATTATTTTTATTCTCCAATCCACCTTATGATTCTTAGAAGGAGTCTTCAAGAGATTAATCATAAGTTGAGATTCAGAATAAACTAACACCTTTTCCCATCCAACCTTAGTAGCCTCCTGAAGGCCTCTAAGGATACCATACCCCTCAGCAAGGTTATTGGAAAGAATACCCAAATTCTCAACAAAAGTAAAAACCAGGGAGCCATCTAAAAGTCTACCAATTCCTCCCACACTGGCTTTTCCAGGGTTCCCTCTAGAGGCTCCATCAGTATTGAATTTTCCAAAATTCTTAGGAGGAGGTTGTCAATTTTGAGTCCTATCCATCTTACTAATACTCACATTCCCTTTAAGTTGATTTCCCTTAGAAGGTTTAATCTTCAATCTTTGCATCACTTGATCCCATCTTTGGTGGGAGTTTTGGGGGTGATTAAGGAGTTGATGGACTGATTCAACTAAGTTGGCTATGGTATTTTGCCAAATATAGTGAATATCCTTCCTATCTTGATTAAAAATTCGGTTGTTCCTTTCATTCCAAATATTCCAAAGAAGAAAGGTAGAACCCATCCAAACTAACTGCCTAATAAAATTATCAACACACTCTTTATTAGGCCAATCCCTCCAAAGCTATTCAAAAGTGAAAAAATTGGACCATTGTAAGCCAAGTAAAGTTACCATTCTCCTCCATAGCTCAGAGGCTAAAGTACACTCAATAAAAATATGGTTGATATTTTCTACATTCTCTTCACACATTTCACATCTAAAAGGGCCATGAAAACCACGCTTCATAAGTTGCTCACCAAGTAAGCACCCTATGATGCAATAAAAGCCAATTAAAGAACCTCACCTTAGGCCAGAGCTTTTTAGCCCACAATTGAGAAAATATGTCAGAAGAATGGTTGGAATTATTATGGCATAAGGTCAAATAACCTTGAGCAACTGAATACTCACCCTTAGTAGTGTTGTTCCATCCAAAACAATCTTTTTCATGGGACCAAGAGAGGGATCTCATATGAAGGATGCCTTGGATATCTTGTCTTTGCCTTTCTGGGATTTGAATAGGCCAGTCCTCAATAGGGATCCACTATCTACCAACCTTTGAATTACCAGTATGGTACCGATAGTAATTAGCTACCTTTATCCAATTAGCTCGGTGAAGCTCCTCCATCCAAGGCATCCAATCGGGAAACTGAGTTATCAAAGGCTTGTGACCATCCCAAGAATTTGTCCAAAAATTTGCATGATGACCATTATGAATGATCCAAAATATTTTTTTCTTTATCAAATCCTTGCCAGTCTTAAGAAATGCTAAAATGGGAGAACCTTTGGTAGGAAGTTGATAGCAAACAAGGTCTTCAAGACTTTTGTTCTCGGCATATTTAGCACGAAGATTATTGTCCCAAAGAGCATTGGGGTTATGCAACATCCTCCAATATAATTTAGCAGCTAAAGTTTTGTTGTTATTAATTGAAGATCGGAATCCTAACCCCCCTTCACTCTTAGGAAGACATAAAGTATCCCATTTCACCAAGGCCCATTTTCTTTTCTCCTTAGTACCACTCCAAAGGAAACGATGACTAATTTGATCCAATTCGCAAAGAACAACCTTTGGGATATCCAAAACGAAAGAAACATAAATAGGAATAGCTTGAAGGACTTACCAAGGTTATTCTACCCCCAGAAGAAAGCCACTTGTTGGTTATTCATGATTTTTATACATCCTGTGGTGTCATCCATTATTTTGTAAACTCATATCATATCCATACCTTATGTTTCAAGTGATTAAAGCATACATGTTCATTTGCATTAGCACATCATACATCATATCATATCACGTAAATTAAATGCATAAACAATTAAAATAAATTAAACATGCATTTAACAAAAAGCAGTGCATCCATATATGTACCCATCATCATAATGCATCCATACATATAGATCACAACATCTAAGCAATAAATCTATCATTTAGCTAGTGCATGTCATTAACACATTGCATCATATAGCATAAGATCAAAAGCATCACATACATGTGCATTTCATAAAAATAAATATAAAATAAAAATTATGATACACATAATGAGTCTAAAACAAATGATATCATATATATGTGTCAAGTGTACATGGAAGTACAAAAATGCTCAGAGGCTACAATAATGTAGGTCCTCAGACCTTACACTCAAAAATGATATAAAGCCATCATGGCTATCAAACTGGGCCTGTACCCCCAGGCTCACCCCTACCCTCAGGTCCATCTTGATGAGTCTTACTAGAGCTGGTCCCTATGGTCCTCTCTATTCGGGTCCCCGACCTATGGCTAGGCTACACTGAAGACTACCCTGACTCACTCTACCTATTATGCTGCGAGCCCCCTGTTGTAGACCTCTTCCAAAGAGTATCACCTAAATGCCTATTTTGAAACCACAAAGAGACAATATATCTAGAATCTACTGATATCTAAGCCTCATACTGCTCTACTAGGCCCTATAGGCATCTAATATCGGCCCTTGGATCCAAAATGGCTGACCCTTGAGTAGTTGGAGCAATGGGTACAACTTGTCCTCATGCAACATCTCCCTCTGTAGTGAGCTACTCTATCCTAAGCTATGCTGAATCAATCTATGCCTAGAGGGAGGACCTCTCCTCCTCAAAAACCCTCCATCTGGTCTGACCTATTAAAATTTGAATCTACAAAGTGCTGACCTGAGCCTAGAGCATTGCTCTAGAGATGTCCTAGTCCATGATCTATCGATGGGCTATCTGTAGCTCACCCTCTACATCGTGTAGCTAATCCCTAAGTGGAGACTCCTACTCCTCTAGATCTAACTCCTTCTCCTATGGTGATGTCTACTCCTTAGTAGCTTGGCACTACTCCTCGGTCCTAACCCATACCCATATTGTATAAGGATACTCCTCAAGAGTTGCCTCATCCCTGATTTGACCTAAGCTGCTACCACCCTGCCATAACCGTGTAACCCACCACTGGGTATACGCCTTTGTCATCTCAAAACTATGATAACATCAACTATAGGAGGATATGGCTCCTCAGATACTACTTTAACCCTATGTACTAGAAGGTCCCTCTCTCCATGAATCCATTGGTACAAAACTAGATCCAGTGGGATGTCCTGCTGTATCCCATACTATCTGGTCACCCGAGAAAAGTAATACTCTCTGATGCCTACCTTACAACCGATGATCCATTGATTGCATTGGGTGTGAGCTAAAAATTTGTCTACCTCAGGCCATGCAGGGAAATTTTCATAAGACCTCCAAATGATGTCTCGATCCTGTAACCCAATCAGAGAGCCTGCATAGTAGGCTAAATCACCTACATGGCAACAACTCCATCACTTCTCTACAACTCATGGCCACCTGGACCTATAAAATTGTACCTCAATAGCTATATTAGTAATATCCTAGGGTAATCTAGTTAGGAGATCTATCCTAATATACTCCCAACCCTAGATCTGTAGGAGTAAACTACAACCAACTCTAGCCTGATCTTGCTGCTAAATCTTGTACAACTCATCATAGAGTTGTGCCAGTAATGCACTACCCCAAGCCATAATGATCAACTTGCGGTTGTCCAAAAGGTCCTACACCATCACTAGGAGGTTCCAATGGAACCTCGCTCCTAATGTATTTGGGAGGAGCACATTGTAGATAACATCTATCAATATGGCCTGACACCGTGTGAAAACCCGCTCGTGATACCAACAAGCAACAAGGACTCCTCTGTGCTAAATATCACCCAATGTTACCCATGCCTGGGCACTGAAGACTATCAAAAACCACTGGCCTCTATCCATTAGGGGATGAAACGATGGCCCATGCATTGAATGGGATCCTGAAGATCCTCTCCACATCCTCAGGAGTAACGGTCATATCGCTAGTCGGGAGATGGAAGGTGTTAGTCTGGCAATCCCATCTATGAGCTCGTTTCATTAGGTAATATTGGTCTAACATCATAGTTAGAAATCTTGCAATATACATCAATCCCAGGCATCGAACCATGCCCAATATGCCTGTGTCATGAACAACAAATTGGGCTCTCAAGCCCACACAGACAAGAGCTAAAAGTGCAAAATAAATGCCTAATTAGATGCAATTACACTAAAAACATCAATAAAATAAAAAATGATGCAAAAGTAACCTAAAATCAATTAATGGTACAAACAAACTAATAAAATACACCGACACATGCAAAAAAAATTGAAAATGCATTCATAAACCTCAAAAAAATCAATTAAATTCATTAAAACTAAAAAAAACAATAAAAATTAAAAAAATTCTAAAGTTTAACGGTCGCTCATGCTGACAGTGGCTGCCATGGCAGTAATTGATGTTGATAGCAGCTAACTGCAATTGATCATTGGGATTCAAACTAGCCACTGTCGACATCAATGACCCCTCTTTACCAATTAGGGGCCCCGCTCTGAGCGACAACGGCCATGAGGCAGCACTCCAATGATGTCCATAAATGCTCAAAAAACCAAAAAAAATTGACAAAAATGAAAAACTAAGAAAGACCCACCTAAATTAGCATGAATCTAAACCTATCTATTGGTGAGGTTCATTACCAATAGGTTTAATGAGGTTCATTTACCAAATTTCTTAATTTGGTTCATTTTACCGGTTAAATAAATAAGTTAGGGTTTGGAGAAATACCCGTGAAATTCTGGCTCCTCCAATCGTGGAAGCCTCACCTTGCTCTTCCATGGTGTCCAGTAATCATGTAGCATCTCAAGTCACTATCTCGTTGTCACCTCAAAGCTCAAATTGTAAAAGGATAGCTAGAAAATAATGAAAGTCAAAACCCTAGTTTTATTTTTCTATTTTTTAATTTTGCTACGGCCGCTGCCGACGTCATTGGCCCGCACTTTCTAGTTGCTGACGCTAACAACAACCACAAATTTGGAAACCAAGGCCAATACTGTTGATAGCGACTAGTAAATAACAATAAATACATCAAATTTATCAACATGAGGAGTATAAAAATGGACAAATAAACACATCTACCAATAGAGAATCATAAAAAATTACATAAATACAAAAAAAACATAAAATCAAAATTTCAAAAACAACTATAAAATAATCAAAATTTACAAAAAACAAAAATAAATTTCAAAAATGCATCGTATCCAGTTATTTACCCTATAAACTTGGTGGTTGCAGTGACTGGAACTCCATGCAACTTGACAAGATGAGTAAATTACCATAAGATCATTTGAGCCAAATTAATCATCGTTGAATTACAATGCTTCACTTCAATCCCGAAGAAGGCCATGGTGGCTAGACTGCACAACAGGAATGATGTGTTCATTGCATTCCTTCCATGATATTTTCAAAAAATTATCGAGTGATTCAAAATAATCTAAATCGAATTGCTATCATCTTGATTCCCTAAGAGGGCCATTACGATTGGACTACTTCAAGGGATAGAGATGTACAATTACTATAAATGGTTTAAATCACACCTGTAATGGGAACTGCCCTATAACAATAATTCAAAACTCTTAAATCATATAAATCAATCATCTTGGTCAAGCGACTCATCACTTTATTCATTGTCCTTCCCTCATTGATGCGTCGCTTGAGGGGGTAGTCATAATATCAATAATCATAATCAAAATCAACAAAGGATCACTTGATCATGTCAAATTGTGTTAGTCTTGCAAATCATTTCTAACAACTATAATAAGCTTACCCTTTGCTGAGGCAAAAAGAAAATATGATATTTAATATTGTAGCTCTCCTCCTATCGGACCTATTGTAGCACTGAAGCTACTCGATCGCTGCTAGACATGCGAAAGCTTTTGCAAATTTAAGTCTTCCATCCTGCTGGAAGCAATGATTCTAAGATGCATGAATTTCTCGTTATTGGGGTATCTAATGTTGATTAGATCATTGATACACCCTAAAATATGGCCCTAAGTGGTCTATTTTTTCTCAGTGTTGTGTTTCCCACAATGCATCACAAAAAGAGGTATCTGTAGACACCTAAAATACATCATGTTTAGGAGACTACTCATATGGGCACATCCAAAGACCATATGACTGATCTTAGGCCTTCCCAAGAGCTAGCAATGGTCCTAACCACTCACAAGGTGTAGTTTTTGCCCATTCAAATGCAACATCTATCGACCAGAGTGATCGCCAACACAGGCCACTCAAGCTTAGAGTAGATACTGCTAGTCACTGCTCTAGACAATGGCTAGCATTGAAACACAAACTGGCCATTAATGTGGGCTTCGAATCACACAGGATGATTGCACTTGCAGTGGATTTGAGTATTTTTTTATGTGGATCTCCTAGAAGTCCTCTTGACTACCACTTCCACGCAAATATGTAACTAGGTATTTCTCTCCGATGGCCAGTTACATGTAAATCTAGATATTGGCTTCTCTAGGAAGCCAAGATCTATAATTTGGGAGGCCTACATATGCATCTTCCTAGGAACAAGAAAGGATCTATTTTTTATGCAGCAAAGCCCTGTCTGAGTGAGCAATGAGTTAACAACCCTTGAGGAGAGTTGAAATGCTGCCCATTTGCAGATAAGTCGAACCTGCAACCAAGAAAAAGGCTAATCCACACCGATTTGATGTGAATCCCCATGATTGTCACCACCAATCCATATCTAGATACGAAGGTGACCCTTGAACATAAATTTGGATGAGGAATTGAGTATCACAACCCTTATTTTTTGAGGCAAAATATCATAGTTAGTGACCACTATCTTCGATAGCGACCTGCAAGCACGGTCACCCTGAGTGACAATGACTAGGGTTTGAGTCACCATTTCTTCATTTTTAGCATATATTTCCTATTATTTCTGCTTTATTATCTTAGATAAGAGTAGGTATATCCTTTTTATTGCATTTTTATGATGATTTCCTAGTTATTCATGCATATTTCATTATCTTTGCATATTTTCATGCTTTACTAAAATATTTATCATATTACATGTCGATCTTTGAAAAGAGCCTCATAATGAAAGGTCTCATATGCTAATAACTTCTCTATGTTGTTTCTTGAATGTAGATCACAGGTTCTTGACCAAATCAAAGCATATTTGGCATTAAATCCCTCCAATATAGTGAGAAGAAGGCATTTGTAAGCCCTTGAGCAAGTTCGTTTTGAATCTAAGAAGCCTGTAGATTACACCATTCCTACTTAGGGGCTTTCATAATTTGTAATAATTGTATCAAGCGTTCAGTATCCCTAAGAGGGACCTATCTATAACCGGATTTCAATATGAATTAATGAAAAGAGATCTCATGTTTTGTTAATTTATTGTCTTTCATGCTTTCATGGTTTTGTGCTTTATATGATGATGCAAATAGATGAGGTGTATGTTTTTTAGGATCGTACAAATAAAAATGAGGCCTAATAGACCAACCATTAAAAATTGTTATAGAGTTCATTAAATTATAGTTATAGACCTTAAAGTATTCTAAATACTATATGAAGAGTAATTTAAATAGCTATCCAATTTAGTAGAATTCGCTTTAGCAGAATTTACTAATCATAAAGTGCAAAAAAAATGTATTAAAATATAAAATTCATTCATAAAAACTTGAGAATGATATCACAATGGAGCCCAAATAGATTCCACTTTTCATTTATTGGAAGCATTCATCATACATCATAAAAAATTCAATTGCTATAAATCCAACCCTCATTATGAGATGAATTGGAGTATTTATAAGCTACTACATAAATCTTGTAATTCAATATTTTCTAAAGTTTGTTACAGGTCTATTAGAAATATCCTAGTAGAATTTTTGTGGGAGAGAAGGTCATTTTCATGCTCTGCACCAATCAACTATTTGCATTGCTGATTTTGTTGATGTGGTCGATTCAAATTTCATCATTCACCTTTTTGCTTGTGTATCTTCAATCCATTTCAGAGATCTTTAATTATCATCCTTTATAATTTTCTTGGAAGCTACAACCATCTATTAGAGATGTCATTTTTAAGCTCAATGGCCTAAATTCAGGTGGTTTGAAAGCATCTAGGTAGTTCTAGCTTCTAACATAAGAAATATGGATAACAAGAACTTTTTCAAGTGGTTGTGAGTTAATGTAAAAACTTACAGTAGTGTCAAGATCTTATTTATATATAGTAGAGGATATTTTGTAATGAAGCTAGGATTTTGAAGAGATGTGGGTTGACATCACCCTCTCAAATACCATGGGTTTTCATATTATTTAGTTATGCCTTACTTTTTCAAACTTGCACATTTTTAGACTTTTGTCGTGCTTCCACTAATGTGAGCAGTTAGAAAACCATGGATTTGAACTTCTTTCATATTTGGGATCTTAGGAAGGATTCAACTAGTTAATTTTAGGGTCACGCTACTATGGTTTCCTTAATTTTTAACTTTTCCAAAGTTTTGCATGATGTCATCATTGAGAAAGTCCAAAATTAATCAATTCTAGGCTTGCACTTTATCAAAGTTGTTTGGGACTTAGTCAAATTTTCTCTTTGCTGGAATGCATCTTGCTTTACTATTTTCCATGATTCTGGGTCTTCTAGAAAGTACTTATTTTCCTTGGAATTTAGCTTTGCATTGATGCATTTGTGTCTCTAATAGCTCGATATGATGCTTAGGCCAACCTCTAGGTTATTTGGCCTAGCAAAATTTTGGAAATATTTTAGCAAAATGGCAAGTTGGATTGGTTTGAAAGGGCTTGTGAATGAGTATATAATTTTGACCTACATTCTTGGCACCTATGAGGGATTTTTTCTCATAAAAATGGACCTAGAACAACTTTCTTATTGGGTAAAGAGTCAAAAAATTTAGAAGATAGAAAAAATACAAAATGATGGGGGAAGAAAAGTACTAGAAGATGCAGATGATAATGGAAAGTGATAGTGTATGATATGTAACATGGAGTGAGGTAAGTATATATAATGGTGGAATGAATGGGGGAAAGAAGAATGTAGGGAAATAGGAAACACAATTGGAAACTGAAAGGGAATATGAGAAGAAGAAAATAAAATAATATAAATGGAGATACCTGGATGGTGGTACCCCTTGCAAAAGTGAGTCTTATTTGAGTATAGTCTACCACAACTAAGAGCTACTTTAGACCTAGGAAAACTACCTTAGGTAAATATTCTAGTCACTCAATGAATAAGGTCCTCCATTACTTTAAGCTCTCTTATTTACAAAATTGAGTAGGTATTCTTAATTATTATGGATTGTTGCACAAGTCTACTCTAGTGCTTCTAGAGTATGTATGTCCATTCAGTCACTTAATCAACTAAAGCTCTATCTCAAAACTACTTTGTCTTATCTTGGTATTGTCTTCCCTTTTATAGCCTTTTATTGATGGTTCTACTAGCTAGTTTATAATTATTGTTGATGTATTGTTTCTAAGTTGAAACATTGTCCTAAGACTTTGTATTTTTTATTTTTTCTTAGATAATAGTTTTCTCCTAGCTAGATATTTGTCTTCTGAACACTTCATTTGTGTTTGTATTATTATGGTGTTGAGGCATCATTTTTTGAGCTTGATGTGTCCTTTCCTTGCATATGCATGTCAACTATTTTTTGACTAGATTATTTCATTATAGCTTTAGTGGTTGGAACTTCTATGGTTTCATATTGCCTTACCTACTCTTGTTTGACATCTATTGACTCTTCTTTTTGTTCTTCTCTACTAGTTTCCTATTCAGCCAAAGCATTCTTTTCTTTTTGTAACACTTGATAGACCATATCCCAAGTCTTCGAGGTTGGGTACTTGATCACTTTGATTTCATAATTGATCACTTTTAACTAAAAGGTATTTTCATATGAAGGGTCTTTGTATATTCTAATCATTTCTTAAAGTTTAACCTGTATCATGGCTAGCTTATTTAGGATCCCAAAAATCTAAGTTTCTTAAATAGAATCTTACCATTAAGTTATCTCTTCTTCATCGTTGGCTATTATCTCTATTTGAGCTTGAAGTTTTTCCATAGAATGGAATTGATGTTGCTCATCCCAAAGTCTATGGCTTCATTTGGTGGAGCCATAATATTTTCTACTTTTATTAGTAGCATATCAATAATCTCCTAGCCTTGTTGGACTAGCTTATTTACTTTTATATAATTTTAGGCAATGCATATTTGCTTCATTCCATTCTCTATTTGTTATAGTTACCACTGGTGGTTCAAATATTCTTTTGGCTAGATTGATCATGGTTTTTTCCTATTCTATTTTATACTCCAGTTTAGCTTGGGCTTCTATAAGATCCACCTTTGTAGTTTATGTGACTTGTATGCTAAATATTAAATAGTCAACAATTGGATATGCCACGAGAGATATTTGGAGGATCTAGTTCCAATTTTCTTTATTAAGTTGCATTAACACCTCCTAGGAGAAATGAGAAGTTTGATCATTTTTGTTTTCTTGTTCTAGCTCTTGTTGTAGTCCTTACATTTGTTCTTATAAAAATTGAATCATATCCTCCTTTTATTACACCTACATTGAAGTCAAAGCTTTCATGATGGGTCCTCATAGGTTTTAGATATCATTTTGAAAACACTTATTTTTATTTTTATCTACTTTTATTGTTTCTTCTAGGCTCTTTATTTTCTCCACCATATTGTTGTATTTACTTCTTAGTTTGTCTCCTTGGAGGTACATTGTGTTGACTTAGATTTGAGTACTATGCAAGGTGTCCTCCAGTAGAAGTCTAGCAATGTCTATTTACTGTAGCAACATGTTATAGTCATCTGGCATCATCTGAGATTTAGGCTTTATAGCAAGGATCAATGCTATGTACCAAAGCTCAACCACATGAAACAAGAAAAAATGAGAATATTTTTTACAATGGAGAGAATGAAAAATCACATATTTCCCTTTGTGTTATGGAATTATATATTGAGAAAAATGAGATTAGGGTTAGGTCTCCCAAATCCATATTACATGAAATTCAAATGAACACGAAATGACATTACACATTAAAATAACCTATTCTAATGAGGTCTTGTTAAATCCTTATAACAATTAATTTAGAAACTAGCAAACATGACCCATTAGCATTAACATGTCTTCAATCCCCCATTAATGGTAGAAGGTAATTTTATTTCAGTAGATGAGTGGCTCAAGTGGTTCTTTATGTAGTTGATTAGCCAATTGTCCATGAAATGCGACTCTAATCTGTTGGGTCTCCATTACCATTTCGTCATCCCGCATACCCTTTGGGGTTTTCATAGGTTCTAATTTTCTAAAACTAATACAACCCTTTTCCTTTTGTTTCAACAAGGGGTTTTCATGAATGGGATAGAGCAGATATTAACCAATACATTTTTCCCACAGGAAGGTGGTTTTACGAATAAGCATTAGCCTTGATAGTCCTATTGCATTTCTATTTTTAGGTGGAGATGGAGGCTCCCAAGCCTATATACTATCTGAAATATTCAAAATGCACTCTCTAGAGTGGCTTGACGAAGAAGTCAACAATCTAATATATTTTTGGATAATAGTGCATTTGTATTGTGCCATCTTGAACAAGTTCTTGGATCCTGTGGAATTTTATATTGATGTGTTTGGTTCTGTCATGAAACACATGATTCTTTGCCATGTGGATTGTTGATTTATTGTCCACATGTAGTCTTGTAGGACCTTTTTGAGTGATATCAAGAGTGTGTAATAGCTTTCTCAGCCAAATCACTTCTTTGCTTGTCTCAGTTGTAGCAATATATTTAGCTTTTGCTAAAGAATATGCTATAGTATTTTATTTCTTTGATCTCCATGACATTGGTTTTGAGCCAAGAAATGTCAAGTACCTAGACATAGATATCCCAACATATTTATCTCTTGCAAAGTTTGATTTTATGTAAGTGATGAATTTGAAATCTGTATTTATTTCATACAACAAGCCATAATTACGGGTTGTCGTTAGGTACCTCAACACTCTTGTTACCACTTGTCAATGACTCTCCTTTGGCTTGGTCATGTACCTTTATAGAATACCCACTGTATAAGTGATGTTAGATCTTGTGTAACATATATGAGACTACCAACTGTTAGGGTAAAATAGGTAGTATATTGCATTATACTACATAGGTTATTACATCTACTTTTTACCATAGGAGATATTTATTGTTCTATAAAATATCTCCTAAGTTAACTAAGGTTAGTAACTAAAATATCATAGGATATTTTAGTTAGGTTGTTAGCATAATCTATTTTCAAACACCGTTAGCGCTTCCTAAGCTAATTGGTTAGTAAGCCTATTTTGTAATCTACATAAGCTTATTATTTTCTAAAGCTAATGCTAATGTTGAATTCATAATCCTTTGATTATTATTATTTGGTGCATGTTTTTACTTCATTGGCATCAGAGCCATTTTTTTTGGCTCGCCCGGAGGACGAGCTGGTGACAATTGGCCACCACCAAACCCACCTCAATAGGCGAGCTCAATGGTGGGCCGAGGCCCATTACTCAGTTGACCTGGCCAGGGTCTCGATGACTTGGGGTTGATCTACCATGACCCAAGGCTAGGAGAGCCTCGAGAGCGGTGATCGACCGCCCTCACCAAGCCCATCGATCGACAGCATTTTGTTGTCGATCGGGCTACGTGGTCGATCGACCCCCTTGACGCCCGAGGAGAGCAGGAGCCCTACCTCAGCTCCCACTCATAGGACACCGGGCCCACAAAGCCACGTGGCCTCCATAGTCTGGGAGATCCGAGAGGGCAGGAGCACCCTCCCCTCCTAGTTGGATGCACACGGGGCCCCATCATCGGGATATGAGAGGGTAGGAGCGCCCTTCGATCCTAGACCACCTCGGACTCTATGCATCATCAGGATCTGAGAGGGCAGGTGCACCCTTCGATCCTCGACCACCTTGGGATCTACCTAGATCTGTGACACATGGTGAGATCCAGAGTTCCCTAGACCATTGATCTAGATTGCATGCACCTCGATGTGCTGACCTGGACCATTGATTGGATCATGACCTTGATGTGCGACGGATGCTGACTAGGTGACACATGGCACACTGGCCATGCACCACCTGGATGTTGACTGGACAGACGACCTACCTGGATGCTGACTAGGTGACACGTGGCACACTAGCCATGCGCCACCTGGATGTTGACTAGATAGATGACCTAACATGGATACTAACTAGGTGATACATGGCACACTGGCCACGCACCACCTGTATGTTGATTGGACAGATGATAGACTCGATGGACAACCCTTTGGCGCCACGTGGCGGCATCCAAAAGGGTGAAGGGACCGACACAGATTGCCCGCAAGCAATCACTTCCCACGGGACTGTTGCGGCTTTTCAAGCCTCCTGCATCCCCCTATGGGATGCATGTGGGATAAATCCCATAGATCCCTCATCGAAGCCCATTGGCTTCTTCAATATCAAGCATCGGGGCTTCAGTTCCAAGCCCGTCGGTAGCTTGGTTGGCCAAGGCGGACGCCTTGGGCCAAGCGGGTCGCGTGTTCGAGTCCGCGCGCCACCAATACAAGGTTTTTTCAATTAATTTGGTTTTTTATTTATACTTTTAATTTTTCTATAGTTTTAAAGCTGCTTAAAATATTTTTTTGATATTTTTTTATAATTTAGTAAAAATTGCTAAATAAAAGTCAAATTTTCACAATTTTAATTGATTTTTTTTACAATTTTGCTTCATTATAAGGAATTTTCATATCTCAAAACTATTTTTTAGCTTTTTTGAACTTAGAAATATTTAAAATTAAACCAAATTCTTTTGCACTAAAATTTCCATACCAATTTTGTGTTTTCTCCAATTTGGAGATAAAAAGACATAGGAACATTTTTTTTGCAAAATCTAAAAGCCTTCTTCAACATTTTTTTTGCAATAAATCCACAAAGTTCTATAATTTTCTTCCCACATTTTTGGAGATAAAAAAAAGACATAGAAACTCAAACTTCTATTGCAAAACAAAGAGATTTACTACATTGAGGAAGCACATAGGTCATTTTCTTTGCAACAAAATTCAAAATTTGCTTTTGTTTTCTCCTTCACACAGGAGATATAAGACATAAAATTGCAATTTTTTGTTGTAAACTTGAGAAATATTGTTGAACCTATTTTTTGCTCCTCATGCTTAAGTGTTGAAGAAGAATACCAAAGTCGTGTGTCGACTGGTCTGGAAGCCTTTCAAACGCGGGTCGTGTGTCGACTTGTCTTGAAAGGAGTGCTCGAATTTTTTCAATTTTGTAAAAATTAAGGGGGGATAGAAGTCATATTTTGTGATTCTATTTTTTGCAAAATTGTAAAGAGAAAGGGGGGATATTTCAAAGTAAGAAAGGTGCATTCTCGATTGTACTCGACACCTTTTCTTAAAAATTGACTACACTAGGTGCATTTTTGGTTGCATCCGACACCTATAGTGATAATAATTTGGGTTGCTCTCATTTTTTTATTATTGCACTAACCATCATGTTTTTTGTGTGCAATTAAACAATCATAAGAACATTGAAGAGCATTTCAGAAACCCAAACTTCACTAAAATCGTGCTACACCTTGCACAGGTTAAACAAGTCAATTTTTTACTCCCCATCAAAGGTCAAAATCCATACACCTTGATTCACTCTCTTTTTTTGGCTTAATTTCCTCAAAATTTCCATCCTTCTTGAAGGGTGTTAAGGCAGGTGCCATTAAATATCCTAGAGAGCAAAATCAGAAGTCTTCCAAAACCTTCCCCTTTAATTTGCTCTATTTGTTTGGCTTAAAAATCCTCAAACTTTTCATCCCTTGTTAAGGGTGTTAAGGCAGGTGCCATTAAATATCTTAAAGAGCAAATTAAAATCTTAGCATATACTTTTTTGAGGGTATACTGCAAGATATAGTCATCTTAGTCACATCAATTTGAAACCTTCACCATGGCCATGATAAACAAGTATCTCAATGAGAGCCAACTGCTTAAAGGTTCAAATTATTCTACCTGGAAAACTAAGATGAAAGCTATTTTAACTGTAGAGGAGATGTGGGGAATAGTGGATGGCACTGATTCTAGACCCACATCACCAGGAGCAGATCAGACAGCATATGATAAAAAGGATAAAAGACTTTCCTTATTGATCTTGCTAGCTATTACTGATGACATACAACCTCATATAAGTGAAGCTAAAAATGGTAAGGAGGCATGGGATGCCTTAGCAACCATTTTTGAAGGAAAGAATCAATCAACAATTCTTAACCTTCAAACACAACTTCATACTCTTCATATGAAATCTGGAGAGACAATAGAGCTATTCCTCTACAGAGTGGCAGATATAAAAACAAAACTGCAAGCCTTAGGAGAAAAAGTGGAAGACAAAATCCTGACCTCTATCATTTTGAGGGCTCTTCCAGACTCCTACAGAATGTTGATCACTTCACTACAAGTCTCTGGGAGGACAATGACTTTTGTAGAGTTGGTAAATATGCTTCAAACTGAGGAAGCTAATCAACTCCAAAGAGATGAGGCATCTAACAATGCACTTTTCTCAAACAGGCAAGGTGGAAAGAAAAAGTGGAATCAATAGAAAGGATCTTCTTCTAACAAAGACAAGGGTAAAGGCAAAGAGACTCAGAAGAAGAAGCAATATTGTAAAATTTGTGATAAAGACACTCATGAAACCAAAAGATGTTGGTTTAAGAACAAACCGCCCAATGAACAAGGACAAAAGAAGGGCAAAGGCAAACCAAAGAACAAGAACAAACAACAACAAGGACATGTTGTTGTCACTGAAGATTCTAGTTCGGACTCTGAATGAGCACACAAAGTGCTCATGACACATATAGACTCCCCTCACAAGGATATTGTTTGGTACATAGATTCAGGCACTAGTAAACATATGACTGGCGATAAGTCCTGGTTTGAGACATTTGAGGCTCGAGAAGGTAGACCGGTAACCATTGTTGATGATCAGACCTATCGAGTTCAGGGAGAAGGAAGTGTTTCTGTCTCCCTTCCAGATGGAGAATGTAAGATTCAAAAAGTTCTTTATGTACCAAGATTGAAAAATAATCTCTTGTCAGTTCCACAAATCCTGGACAATAACATGAATGTCAATTTCAAAGTGGACAAAGAAAAGAAACGTTGCTTTATCACTCAGAAAGGAAAATAGATAGCAATAGGTTCATACAAACATGGTTTGTTTATCTTAGATGCAATTAAATCTACACATACTACAATGGCAGTAACCACAAAAGAGGCCACTTCTCTATGGCATAAGAGATTTGGGCATCTAAGCTCAGGGTATTTACTAGAACTCAGTAAATATCAAATGGTGAAAGGACTGCCTACTCTTTCATCTACTTTGCTAGTGTGCTCAGATTGCTTGTCAGGAAAGCAACATAGAGTACCGTTTGAACCTAGCTCTTTTTGAGCTAAAGTACCTTTGGAGTTAGTTCACATAGATTTGTGTGGTCCTATGTCTACTAGTTGTGGAGGAAAAAGGTATTTTCAATTGTTTGTAGATGATCACTCACGGAAAATGTGGGTCTTCTTCTTGTAGTTGAAGTCTGAAGCATTTGACTATTTTCAGCAGTTCAAGAAGCTTGTTGAGAAAGAAACAGGATGTTTCATAAAGACCCTCCATTCAGATCGAGGGGGGAATACACATCAAAATAATTTTCCTCATTTTTATAGAAACATGGGATAAAAAGATAGTTAACAACAACCTATTCTCCTCAGTCAAATGGAGTTGTTGAGAGAAGAAATCGTTCCATTATGGAAATGGTTCGATGTATGCTTAAGGGAGCCAATCTTGAGCACATTTATTGGGCTGAAGCTGTAACAACTATAGTATATCTTCTAAATAGGGCTCCCACATGGGCTCTTGAAGGTATGACTCCTCAGGAAGCATGGAGTGGAAGGAAACCCTCCATATCTCATCTACGAGTATTTGGGTGTAAGGCTTTTATGCATATACCTAAGGAGAAAAGAAAGAAGTTAGATGAGAAGACCCTACAATGTGTTTTTCTTGGATATGATGAATTCTCAAAAGGCTATCGGTTGATAGATCCATTCACCAAGAAAATACATATTAGTAGAGATGTAGTGTTTGATGAAGCTTTCACATCTAACACTACATCAGTATACCTAGATGATGAGGAGCAACAACCACTTCCTCCTCCACAATAGAAAAAGCCTCCAAAATGGTATACAAGTACTATGAAAGATTCTAAACTCACTTCACCACCTGATCTCACTCTCAATCACCCATAGACACGAAGCATGTCTCGACAGAGAAAGGCAGAAGCATCTACTTCAGTTGATGATCTTTGTGCAGATTTTCAAGAGCTTTCTATTGATAGAGATTTAGAAAGTGGAGATGATATGGAAATTGATGAGGAGAGGGTTTACATGTCATCATATGATGAAAATGAACCTTCTACAGTTGATGAAGCACTTAGACTGCCTCAGTGGAAGGCAGCTATGGATGTTGAACATAATTCCCTCATGAAGAATAAAACATGGAAGCTGGTGGATTTGCCTAAAGGAAAGAAACCCATAGGCTGCAAATGGGTTTACAAAGTCAAATATAAGGCATATGGCACCATAGACAAGCATAAGGCCCATCTTGTGGTGAAGGGATATGCTCAAAAGGAAGGCCTTGATTATGAGGAAACCTTTGCACCCACTGCAAGGATGACCACCATTCGAGTTCTTTGTGCTATGGCAGCACAGTTCGGATGGAAATTACATCAGATGGATGTAAAAAGTGCCTTTCTAAATGGTGACTTAAAAGAAGAGGTATACATGACTCAACCTCCAAGATTTTTTGAGGAAGGCCATGAGAAAAAGGTTTGCAAATTGGTCAAATCATTATACGGGCTAAAACAAGCCCCAAGAGCATGGTACATCAAAATGGATAGTCACCTACTACAACATGGATTCAAGAGAAGTCCATCAGATGCAAATCTCTATATCAAGAACACAGGTTCTGAAATAGTGATTCTTGTATTATATGTAGATGATCTGATCATCATTGGCAATTTAGAGAAATTGATTAACACCATGAAGGATGACTTGAAAGAGTCATTTGATATGATAGATCTTGGACTTCTCCACTACTGTCTTGGCCTTGAGATAGAACAGAAGAAAAATCATCTTAGGGTGACTCAGAAAAAGTATGCCAAGACTTTAGTAGAAAAATATCGTATGACTGATTGTAAGCCCAAAGCAACACCGATGGAATCAGGGCTTCAGTTATCACGGTATGATGACTCACCATAGGTAGATGGCATGCTATATCGATAGATGATTGGAAGCCTCATCTATCTGACCAATACTAGACCAGACATTACTTATGTTGTAAACTATCTTTCTCGGTTCATGCAGGAACCAAAGGTCTCTCACTGGAAAGTAGCTAAGCGTGTTCTTCACTACATTCAGGGTAGTGTAGAATATGGTCTAGAGTATAAGAAGAATAACTCATTCTTCTTACAGAGTTACACTGACTCTGACTACGTTGGATCCCTAGATGACAGAAAATCAACATCAGGATATGTATTTCATCTTGGATCTGGTCCTATCTCATGGCATAGTAAAAAGCAACAGGTGGTTGCTTTATCTTCAATAGAGGCAGAATATCACGCTGCACGTGGAGCTGTGTGTGAAGCGATATGGTTAAGTCACATCTTGGCTACCATGGGCCTACCAAAGAAACTTCCTATTCACATGTTTTGCGACAACTCAGGTGTTTTGAACTTGGTCAAGAATCTAGTCCATCATGAACGCACAAAGCATATTGACACAGATTGTCATTTCATTCGTGATGAAGTTCCTAAACACAGGATCAAGCTCCAATACATTCCCACCGATGAACAGGTTGTTGACATCTTCACAAAGGCACTTGGACGTGTCAAATTTGAGTTGTTCCTAAGTAGACTTTGTATATCAAAGTAATGTAATAAAGGGGGATGTTAGGGTAAAATAGGTAGTATATTGCATTATACTACATAGGTTATTACATCTACTTTTTACCATAGGAGATATTTACTATTCTATAAAATATCTCCTAAGTTAACTAAGGTTAGTAACTAAAATATCATAGGATATTTTAGTTAGGTTGTTAGCATAATCTATTTTCAAACACCGTTAGCGCTTCCTAAGCTAATTGGTTAGTAAGCCTATTTTGTAATCTACATAAGCTTATTATTTTCTAAAGCTAATGCTAATGTTGAATTCATAATCCTTTGATTATTATTATTTGGTGCATGTTTTTACTTCACCAACCATGTCATGGCCCTCTCTTGGGAGAATTTTTTTTGGATAGATTTATGTTAAGGATATGCATGATGGATATTTTATTATAGTTGGACACTTTTTTTAACTAGAGGAATGATTGACAAATATTTGATCAATTGCTACAAACATAGGTTTTAATGATAAACTATGATGTTGCTAATGAATTTACATTGATGCAGGGATCAAGTTGTCCTATAAAGGGGTATACCTTTGGTAGAAAAGCTACTTGGATAGACACTCTCTTCTCATATAAGTGACTTAGCTTGATTTACACATAAAAAGTGGATTAAACCTTGCTCGTTTGGTTATTTATATACTAACCTTAGTGGACATGATTTGAATTATATTATGTTCTTAAAAATATAATCTCTTTTAAGGAAAAATATGAAAGAAAAATTATGGTAAGCATTATTAATGAGGTTGAATTATTCTCTTTTTGATTAAAATAACAATATGTTTTGGAGGTTATCTTTTAGCCTAATGGATTTGCAAAAGGTTGCTATGGTTATTTTATTCTAACAAAAAAAGAGATCTAGTAAGTATTTGAACTAACACATTATTTTTGTTGTGCTAGTTTATTGTGTCACTGTGTTGATAGTGGGTAAGTTTCTTCTACGTGCATGTTGATTCTTGTAGGAGTAAGAGAAGGGTGATGGACTATATTTTTCTATTAAATTAGTGTTAAATTTATTGGATAACCATTAAGGTCTAGAAGGACATCCAATTCTTGTGTAGTAGTGGGAACAAGGGAGTGAGCATGATGGTCTTTTGAACCGATAGCCATGTTGATGCTTCTAACTTTGAAGGCAACAAAGTAGTGGAAAGTATTGTGGGTGGTTTTTGATTGGTGAGGAGAGGGAAATAAGGTATTGAAGGGAGTAGAGGGGAGACTAAAAAGGTGTGCTTAGATGGACGAAGGAGGGTTTTGGAAGTGGGGCACCGAGCTAGCAATCTAGTTCACAACATACAACCTCTAAACATAGGTAGACTTACACTTAACTATTATCTGGTTTGCAATGTAATTGGTAGTAGTAGAGTTGTAACATTTTAGGTAGGAGTGTTGTTATTTACAATTGTAAATAGACTTCTTATTGAACTCATTTTTCAACATTAGATGTATGCCTAATTTGTTATTTGTTGAAGTGGTAGTCATGGTGTTGGCTGGTTGAAACTTTTAAATCATTTAAAGACTAGAATTGGGTAGGCATTGAGTTGCCCACAATTGAGTTAGGTTTATCTATAAGAAGCTATCCAATCATGACACACACTTGTGTTTCTAGTAGTGTTTTTGTTAAAAATAATGGGATTGGTTAAGGAACCTGGAAGACCCTCACCTTTCAAACAAATATTAAAGGTCTTCTCATAGGTTTTAGCACCTAAAATAGAAGCTATTGCCCTTGTTATTTTGAGATGGAAATATCCTTGGGTTGCTACAGTGACCACTATTGTGTGGGGTGCAACTATGTTGAGAATCTCCAATGGAATAAAACCTTTGCATGCATCTTGTAGTTGTTTTGACAATATGGGAGAATTATTTCTTTTGAAACTAGCCAACCATAGTGGTTGTAAGAGATATCTTGTATGTTAGGATGCTTCTCTTGATTTCTTTCTTGAATCCAATTTTTTTTGTTTGTCTAGAGTGCCTATTTTAGACTCTTGGTAGTGGGAGGCAAAGTCCTTTGTAGTTAAGCTGGCTCTAAATGAACTATACCTTACCTAGTGCTGAGGGGAGTTACCTTAGTTTAGGTTATTGCCTTAAGAACTACCATAAGTCTATCTTATAGAATTAAGACTACTTTGTGTACCTTATCTAGGACCGTGACCCTTATATTTGTAGAGAAACACTTCTAGAGTTATGTATGGAAAGCTGGTTCTGGTTTTGCTATCTCTGCATGAAAGAGATATTGGTAAGATATGCAAGTATAGAATGAACCTCTGAATTTTTAGTTTATATTATGCTTTACAAGAATTTATGGATTTATGAAATGGTTAGCTCCAATTTATAGTATGCTTTATAAGTATTTATGGATTTATGAAATGGTTAGTTCTAGTTTCTATTATTCTTTACAAGTATTTATGGATTTATGTAATGGTTAGTTCTAGTTTCTATTATGCTTTACAAGAATTTATGAATTTATGAAATGGTTAGCTCCAGTTTCTATTATGCTTTACAAGTAATTATGGATTTATGGATAAATACCAGATGCTAATTTTCTTAGCCCGTATTAGTGAATTTATGAAGTAGTTATTTATGCCAACTTCTTCTTTGCTTAGCTAGTATTAGTGAACCTATCGAAATGGGCTTTCGTTCTGGTTTATTTTCTATCGTAATATTTTGTGGGTTTATGAGATGAGTATGCAAAATTTTGGAAATATTATTTTTTACCAATAGAGTAGGTTGTCTAGTTTTGGAAGTGTTACAATGTTTATCTTGAAGAGTAGGTTTCATTCCAGATGTGGCAGCTATAGTACTTCTATACAGATGACTTGGTGGCTGAGTTTTGTTGTTGGGTCAGATACAAGGGTTTTCGAATTACCTATGGGTGCCTATCAAGTAGGATTTTCATAGACCCTTATTGTTATGACAACAAAATTGAGGACATGGTAGCCAAATGATGAGATGTAGACATAGCAACAACTCTATGGGATGATGGACTATCCCATGGAGGATGCACTAAGAGTTTTGATAGTTCTTTCTTGGAAGATCTTAGGATGAATTAGATTGTCCTTAACCATTGTAAAGACTAGATTAATTTTAATAAAGAATGACTTTTGAAGGCTAGGTTTCCCCACGGGGTTTTTCCTAGGATAAATTAATGTGTCAACATGGTTATGGTTGTGGTTTACTTTTGTTAATGTTGATTACTTAATGCATTAGTTGGGTTGTTCATTTTAATTTGTATATAAATGATTACGTTATGTTATGGAAATATTTTTATTTGATTATTAATTTGGAATGAGGGATCATGGGTAGTAATAAATTCTTCATGTTAGGTTTAGTTGCATCAATAAAATATGCTTGGAAACTGAGATCTTATTTTGTTATGAGAATAGATAAATATTTTAATCTTCTTTGATGGATTTTAATATTAAACTCAAAGAAATTTAAAGAATTATAAGATATGAATTTTGGTAATTGTACTTGTAGTAGAGTCTATTTTCTTATTAAGAGTTGTATAGTGGAATATAACAACTAAGGAACTATTCATCCTCATCATAAAGGAATTTGATGGGTGAATGGGAAGGGAAGATTTAAGACCCTTCGTTGGTAGCTAAAGGAGTGCAAAATAAGGCATGAACCATGCTATGAATAGCCTAATAGGTAGTCCCTCCTTAAAGGTAGCTACCCGGTAGGATTCTATGCTAACAAATAACAAATTATTAATCACTAACAATATGAAATATATCATGTCTAAATAATAGCGCATGACAACCATAAGATATTCAACATGAATATCTTAATGGTAAATGTAGAAAGATAAATCAATCTAACCTAGTAGGGTAATAATGTAATAAAATAACCTATCCTATGGTAATTTAAGTAATGGGATAATTACTCTAACATCCCCCCTTATTCCATTATTTGGGTAATGTATATAACTATCCCAATATAGTGAAGAAGATAAAATGATATGTTGGCTCTTGCTTTGGCTTAGGCTCTGTCACAGTGCTCTGGCTGCTATAATAAAAAAGTGGGTCATTCCTCACTTTTTTTTAGATCAATTTATGTCCTTATGGTAACCTTGTCATCCAACTGGATTGCATGGGTAACCAGCCACTGCAACCACTAGGTGTACTAGAGTAGATCACTACATACGAGGCTCATTATGTTACAATATGATTTTGCAAAAGTTTTGATAAGGTAGCTAAGGTGTCGGTCGTTGCCAAAAATGCACCTTTATAAGTTCCCCCCTTGTTTGCTAAACATTTTGTAATGGAATTTCTGCAAGAAGTGTGACTAAGGTGTCAGTCACTACTGAAAATGCACCCTTATAAGTCTTTCTCCATTTTTACAAAAATTGTGTGAAGTAGGAAAGAAATGTTTATTCCCCCTTAATTGCAAAATACATGCAACTCATGAAGCTTGTTAAGGTTTTTACAAATATTTCCTCCTAGGAAAAATTTACAATAGAAAATTCCCCCCTTTTATTACTACTTCAAACAAAAATAGTTTGCTATTTTTGAAGCCTCAAAGAGGTACAATCACCCCTTTATTTCAAGTACTTCAAACAAAAACTTATGCTATTTATGAAGCCTAAAAAGAGAGTGTAAATGGGGCTTGCCTAAGGTGATATTTTTTTTCCCTTTACAATACTATTTTAGCAATGAGCACTTTGTGTGCTCTTTCTGAACCAGAATCATGATCATAATTAGAAACTTCACTAGCAATATTGTCTCTTTGTGATGTACCTTTGCCATTTTTATTTTACTTGTTTTTAAACCAACACTAATTGCTATCACAGTTGTCCTTTTTACAAGTAGTGCAAAAATTCTTTTGAGGTTGCTTTTCCTTACCTTTTGAAGATGGTCCTCCCTTCTAAAATTTTCATTTCTTCTTTCCACCCTGATTTTTCAAGTAAAGTGCATTGTTCGACACTTTATCGCTTTCAAGTTAATTTTCTTCCTCCATTTGAAGCAAATTGACTAACTCCACAAAGGTGATTGTTCTTTGAGATACATTAAGGGATGTTATTAACATCTTGTAGGATTCTGGAAGATCCCTCAATATTATTAAAGTTAGGATAGTATCTTCTACTTTTTCTCCTAAAGCATTCATATTTGACTTTAGTTTTGCCACTCTACAAAGGAATAGTTCTATTGATTCTCCTAATTTCATATGGAGTGTATGAAGTTGTGTTTTAAGGTTTAGAATAGTTGATTGATTCTTGCCTTAAAAAATGGTACTTAATGAATCCCATGCATATTTACCATTTTTAGCTTCACTTATGTGAGGCTGGATCTCATCAATAGTAGCTAAGAGAATCAACATGAGAATATGATTGTTCTTTTTGTCCCATGCTTTCTGATCTACTCCTATTTATGTGGGTCTTGTTTCAATGCTATGCACTAAATACCATATTTCCTCTACAGTAAGGATGAATTTCATATTGGTTTTCCATGTTGAATAGTTAGGACCTTTAAGTAATTTTGTATCATTTAGGTATTTGTTGATAGTTCCCGTGATGAAGGTTCTAAAATTTTCACCAAGATGATCTTTCATTCACTCTTAATTGGTATATAATGGCACCTGCTTGAAAAATCTCTTTGAAGAAAGATGATTAGTTTGAGGATGTTTAATCCAAACAAATAAGAAGTGAGAGAATTCACTCAAAAAGATATTTAATGGCACCTGCCTAAAAATCCTCCTAAAGAGGAATAATCAGTTTGAGGATATTTGAGCCAAACAAATAAGAGTGAATTTTAGGGTTGTATGGAGAGAATATCAATTTTTAAAAATGGCTTTATACTTGTGCAATAAATTACACAAATTATTATGAAATTTTGGGGTTTTGAGTGCTCTTGATTTTGATGACTTATAATTGCAAAGAACAAGAAAGTAAATGCAATAATCAATCAAAGAGTTCCCACAAAATTTTTATGACATAGGTGTCGGATGTAACAAAAAATGCACCTATTTTTCCAATTTGTAATAAAGGTGTCGAGTAATATCAAACTTTATCACCAACTTTTGCAACAAAATTTTGATTTGTGTTGTGAAAAAATTTGATATTCAAAGTCTCCTCTTGTTTTTCAATTTTGCAAAGAATGTGGCATAAAACAATTGTCTTTCTTTTTTATTTTGCAAAATAAACAAGGTTTGATTTTTAAGTGCTCCTCACTTTGTGTTACAATTTTGTAAAGAAATACAATTGCTTGTCTTCCCCCCTTTGATTTGTAAAATTAACAAAGTAGCACTCCTTTCAAGTCAAGTTGACACACGACCCATGTTTGAAAGGCTTTCCAGAACCAGTCTACACACGACTTGGTTTTTATGGAACCAAGGTCTTAAATTTCTTCTTATTTTTGCAAAAACAAAATAAAATGTGCAATTTCTTGTCTTATATCCCCCCTTGGAGAAAACAAATGCACTATTTCCCTTTGAATTTTGCAAATTTGGTGTGTCCTTGTGTTACAATTTGGCAAAAAATAATTCAAGTTTGATCCTTTATTGTTTGCAAAATTAACAAGGTTTTGAGAAGATTTGAAGGCTCCATTATTTACAAAAAAAAGGTATGATTTATTTGTCTTATATGCCCCCCTTGGAGAAAAACATAAAAACTCTTTTGTTTAGAAATTGTAAAAAAATAGGGCCTTTGAATTTTCAATTTTATTGCTTTAATTTGCAAAAACGTTAATTTAAAGTTTTATTTAAAATACTTGAATTTAATAATAAAATATAAATTTGTTTAAAAATCACTTTAATTTGTAAATAAAATGATTTAAAAAACAAGTTATATTTATATTATTAAATAAAACATATTAAAAAAAGAAAACTTAAAAAAAACAAATGCAAAATAAAAAAATAAAAAATGAAATTACCTTGTGCGCCTCTTAGAAAAAAATGGTTTGCTGGTGCCCATGGGAATTGAAATCCCAACCTCATGGGCTTCTTGGTATTACCACAACTCAAACAACTAGTCGAGCTACCAAACCCAACGTTTATGAAGGGAAACTCCCTTCAATTTCAGGGTTTATCCACTTTTGCAAGGTGATTCTGGTGTTCCCGCATCCCTGTGGGATGATTAAACCATCTTACACTCAAATTATTTGATGCAATAAAGGGGGCACACAATTAGAGACACTCGGGTGAAGGAATGAAGGTACCAACAGTATTTCGCTTGTTGGTGTTAGAAGGACAATTATTTTGGCTACACAATCTCCATCCACCCTCTACAGGTTTTATTTTTGTGCATGCTCATGCTTGGCAATGCATAATCGAGCTACACCATGGCCTACGTTCAAGAAGTAATTGTCTTTAATCAAGCTACACCATGGTATGCATTCAAGAATTCATTCAAGTATTAGTTTGATTCACTACACTAGAATTCGCCATGCACTTTGCTTGTGCATTATTAACATCAAACACAGCGATCGAGCCTTCTCCATAAATTTAATGGAACTCAACACGATTTTTCAACTTCGTCACATGCATCAATTGGCTGCAATTTTAGAGAATTTATGTAGGTTGTTAAACTCCTCAGATGATTTCACTAAAAAATAACTGCTATGATTCGATCTACTAATCCATCATAATATCAACCAAGGATTCCACTTTGATTGCTACACACAGTTTTCCACCAATGATCCTAGCAGGTGTGCCTCCACAAGAGACCATTGTCCTATCATAGCTCCATATCATTGAGATTAAACTGCCTTGTGTCTGCAATCTCATCTGAACCGGAAAACATATTTTGTGTTTCAAGCTTAAGAACAGTGATTTATCCCCTATCTTGTTTGAAAAGATGTCACTGAGCAAGATCTTTGTAAGTTAGCTTTTTTACCAAAAATACATAAAAAATGCTATTTTTTTATGATGCTAAATAGTGATTTGTAGCATTGTTATTCAACTGGTGATCTACGGATGAAGATCACTGATAGTTCTAGATCAAACACCACCTACGAAGCTCTACTACTACACAAAATTTTCTTGAAGGAATCGATTGTCAGGCTTCATCGTGTAGGAATACTGTGCAATTCTCAAAACAAAAGTAATATCCCACATGCTTTGTGTGGGTTGTGTTATGTGTTTTAAAATTCTATTTTTCTTGCAGTTCACAGCATACAACCTCTAACCATAGGTAGATTTCCACTTAACTATTATCTAGTTTGCAATGTAATTGGTAGTAGTAGAGTTGTAACGTTCTAGGTAGGAGTGTTGTTCTTTACAACTATAAATAGACTTCTTGTTGAACTCATTGTCTGGCATTAGATGTACACCTGATTTGTTAGTTGTTGAAGTGGTAGTCTTGGTGTTGGCTTGTTGAAACTTTCAAATCATTTAAAGACTAGAATTGGGCAGGTGTTGAGTTGCCCATGGTTGAGTTAGGTTTTAATGTAAGAATCTACCCGATATTGACACTCACTTGTGTTTTTGGTAGTGTTTTTGTTAAAAATAATGAGACTGGTTAAAGAACCTCAAAGACCCTTACCTTTCAAATAAATATTAAAATTCCTCTCATAGTTTTTAGCACCTAAACTAGAAGCTATTTCCCTTGTTATTTTGATATAGAAATATCCTCGAGTTGTTGTAGTGATCACTGTTGTATTGGGTGTGACTATGTTGAGAAGCTCCTCTAGAAGCAAACCTCTGCATGCATATTATAGATGTTTTGAAAATATGGGAGAATGCTTTATTTTTAAACTGGCCAACCATAGTTGTTGTAAGATACATCTTAGACGTCAGGATGTGTCTCTTGATTTTGTTCTCAAAGCCAATTTGTTTTGGTTGTCAAAATTTCCCATCTAAGATTCTTGGTAGTGGGAGGTGGAGTCCTTTGTAGTTAAGCTAACTCTAAATGAAATATACCTTACCTAGTTCTAAGGGGAGTTACCTTATTTTAGGTGATTATATTAAGAACTACCATAAGTCTATCGTGTGGAATTAATACTACTTTGTGTACCTTAGCTAGGATCGTTACCATTAGATTTGCAAAGAAACACTTCTAGAGCTATGTATGAAAATCCGGTTCTAGTTTTGCTACCTCTAGGTGAAAGGAATATTGGTAATATGTGTAGGTGTAGAATGAACCTCTGAAGTTCTATTTTCTATTATGCTTTACAAGTATTTATGGATTTATGAAATGGTTAGTTCTAGTTTCTATTATGCTTTACAAGTATTTATGGATTTATGAAATGGTTAGTTCTAGTTTCTATTATGCTTTACAAGCATTTATGAATTTATGTAATGGTTAGTTCTAGTTTATATTATGCTTTACAAGCCTTTATGGATTTATGAAATGGTTAGATCCAGTTTCTATTATGATTTGCAAGTAATTATAGATTTATGAAATGGATAAATGCCTGATGCTAATTTGCTTATCATGTATTAGTAAATTTATGAAGTGGTTGTTTTTACCAGCTTCTTATTTGCTTATCTAGTGTTAGTTAACCTATCGAAATGGATTTATGTTCTGGTTTATTTTATATTATAATATTTTGTGGGTTTATGAGATGACTATGCCAAATTTTGGAAATATTATTTTGTGTCAATAGAGTAGGTTGTCCAATTTTGGAAGTGTTGCGATGTTTGTCTTGAAGGGCAGGTGCCATTCTGGATGTGATAGTTGTAGTACTTCCATATAGATGACTTGGTGGTTGAGCATTTCTCCTGGGTTATATGTAATGATTGTTGGATTGCCTATGGGTGCTTATTAACCATGATTTTTGTAGACCCTTATTGTTATGACAACAAAATTGAGGACATGATAGTCGAATGCCAAGATGTAGATGTTGCAATGACTCTATGGTATGATGGACTATCCCATGTAGGATACACTAAGATTTTTGATAGTTCTCTCCTAGAAGATATTAGGATGAATTAGATTATCCTTAACCATTGTAAATACTAGATTAATTTTAATAAGAAAGGAATGACATTTGAAGGTTGGGTTTCCCCACGGGGTTTCTCCTAGGATAAATTAATGTGTCAACATGGTTATGGTTGTGGTTTACTTTTTTTTAATGTTGATTACTTAATGCATTAGTTGGGTTGTTCATGTTAATTTGTAGATAAATGATTACGTTATGTTATGGAAATAATGTTATTTTATTATTAATTTGGAATGAGGGATCATGGGTAGTAATAGATTCTTCATGTTAAGTTTAGTTGCATCAATAAAATATGCCTGGAAACTGATATCTTATTCTATTATGAGAATAGATAAATATTTTAAGCTTCTTGGATGGATTGTAATATTAAACTCAAAGCTCTTTTAAGAATTATAAGATATGGTTTTTGGTAACTGTACTTGGGTAGAGTCTAATTTCTTATTAAGAGTTGTATAGTGGAATATAACAACTAAGGAACTATTCATCCTCATCATAAAGGAATTTTATGAGTGAAAGGGCAAGGAATATTTAAGACCCTTTGTTAGTAACTAAAGGAGTGCAAACACACATCATAAAGTGGATAGATGAGGTATTTGAAAAAAGTCGAATACCACATTGACCTTGGAGATGATATTGTGGACTAACTAAACAAAGGTGTTCATATGATAGGGTTTTAACGAGGCAATTAAATAACTAATTAGCTCATATTTTATATGAGAAGGATAGTCAAGTTCAACATGCTCTAGCTCTTCTTATATGGATATGATCTATGGATAGCTTTAAATCATACCTCTTTTGATAGAAATAAATGAAATACATATCTCATGGGGCCAACGAGAGAGATAACTTGTAATTACTAAGCCTTACACCTAGTACACTTGTGTATCCAAAAATATACAATATGTAGAGATGGGTGTGCTTTGGGTAATACTATATGAATAGTATTGTGGGTTTCTATGCATTTAAGTCAAAAAAATGGTTAGGAAAATCGGGTTATGACAAACCAACCTTCTATAGAGTGTTGCATCTACCTCTAGTGTGTCATCATCCATAGTGAGTTTTATATTTAATTCCATTTGTGTTGTCATAGGGTGTGCATATTTGAGTTGAAACTTCTCTATAAGATAATTGATGTATTTCTTTTTGGTCAAGAATATTTTACCATTTTCTTGAGTTACTTCTATGCCCAAATAGAATTTCATCAATCCCATATCATATATATCACATGCTTAGAAAAAAAATTCCAAAATATTGTTACTGTAGGCCCAAAATACCACATACTTAGAAAAAAAATTCCAAATTTTTTCGAAGTCCCAAAAGGTGCTCCAAACCATGGTAGTGATTTAGTGCAACATGCTCTATACCATGGACAACTTAGTCAAATAGGCACTTCACTTATTTCAAATTGTGACTAAGAGCACAAAAGGATAAAGAAGCTTGTGATAAAGATTCTACACTGTGCAGCCCACAACATGGTTCTATACCATGAGCAACACAATAAAAGATGGCAAGGTGAAATTTCAAATCATGGCTCATAATATGGTTTCATACCACATGGATTAGTGCATGCATCTATACCATGTGTCTTAGTACATGGTTCTACATCATGATCAACATGATCAAACTACCAAATTTGATAACTTGAATCAAAACCCAAAACATAGTTCTCTACTACGTGATGTAGTACATGGTCCCACACTACGCACTTCAACCTGTTGTTCTATGCCACAATCAACAAGGTTAAACTTTCTACTTAGAATATCAAAAGAGTGGTTCAGAACATGGTTCCACACTACGTTGCCCATAGAATAGTTTCAAAAGCAAATATTTGAGGATAAAAGCATCCTTGTCCCAAGCCATAGTCAAAGTAGTCAAATTTTTTAAATAATAATTTCAAGTGCTGGATTAGAATATGGTTCTACGCCATGGAGGATGAATATTGAAAAGACAAGATAGGCTCTAGGCTATGAGGTTTTTTAGACCACAAATTGTTAGAAGCATGCCAAGCTCTCAAATGAGCTAGTATTATTTGTTCGATAGTAGATCAATGGTCTACATCAAAAATGGATTGAATCATGTATACAAGCAAGATTTGATACAATATAAGATAGCATATCTCTATTCAACCTATTTCTAAGCTAAAGCATGAAGGAAGATGAAGCGATAGAGAATCAAGATCTATGAGCTGATTTAGTTTTAGATCTACAATGGGTAATTCATGTAAGAACAAGAGATGGCCTTGATTTTAGATTAACCAGATCTACAAATGAGAGCCATGAGAGTTGAATAGCTTGCAAAAGTCAAGTTGAAGAAGTGAAGGGTCACACAGTTTCCTTAGTTTTTGAATCAAACAAATATTATTGCCTCAGCACCTTGCTATTCTAGCACTCCAACTTCCTTGTAATGTTCCTTATTCTTTCAAATCTTTCAAATTGATGCAAAACTATAAATAGAGGTTGAACCCTCACTTTTCAAGGGTCAGATCTAAAGTGTTTGCTTGCCCTACTATATACACTTTCTACAAATCAATAGAAGGAGCATTACTTGGATTTTTACCTCAAACTTGTGTCTTCTTAATTTTATGGATTATCAATCTTTGAAGCCATTTTTGCTACTGCTATTATGGTTAGTCTATTCTACTAATATTGGATTACTAGCTTGGAGAAAATTAAAATACTTCATTTCTAAATGTATGCTTGTAAATAATTTTATTTTTGTTAGTTGGATTCTAAGAAGTCAATAATATCTACCTTTCCTCAAGTATACAATGTAGTTGTACATGCAAAAAATGTCCTAATTAATGTAGGAAGGCTACCTCCAAAGACAGTCATGCCATATTGCTCTAAGATCCCTCAGTTTTGAGCTAATGTATAAACATATTTATATATGGATACACATTCCTTGTCATCACCACTTCCACAAATAGACTTGACTCCTTCCCCTAATACCACATTTGCCTCATTCCATTTTCCTCCACTCCCATATTAGAATCCCCAAGAACCCACCTTGTTACTTGATATTCAGAATACCCTAGAGACAATCAATAACAATGTGAATGCAATGGAAAAGAGAGAGATGAAGAGGTCTCAGTAGAGAATATTCCCATATATTAATAGGGATCAAAAGCCTGGTACCAGTAATAATGTAGGGCCCAGGGTTAACACAAATCAAGAAGATTAAGAATTTGCCCCTTAGACTAATCTAGTAAATGTTTGGTGTCTTGTTTGTAATGATCCTCATGATTTAGATACCTATGTCATGTACAAACACCATGTGCAAAAGGCCATGGTTAAAGCTGAGAGGAATTAGAAAGGAATAATCAATATGATATAGCAATAGAAATAAATTATGGTCATACAAGATCTCTATGAAGAAGAAACAATTTCTATCATGACCAAGTCTAAAAAGAAGACATTGTAGGTTGATCCACAAAATATGGATCAATTTCAAGTCCCCTCTCAGAATAAGAAGTAAATACTTTTGCATAATAATAATAAGTTCTTGGTTCCATAGGCAACTGAAAACAGAGATGCAAATCCTAGAAGCCAAGAAAAAGGGAGGAGCGTTCCAAAGTAGTATGAGAAGGAAAATAATAAATAACAAATAAGTTCTAAATATGAAGCACAATAAAAGCTAATATTTCCTTCAATCACTAAGAGATAGATTATTTAAGCTACATAACAATACAAGAGGAAGTATGGTGAACTAGAGAGGAATGTGAGAAAGCTCCCTTGGAAAAGTCAAAGTTTAACATTGTGGAAGAACTGAAGAATACCACCTCTAGAGCAAGTCGCTATGATACTCTCTTCATCCTTGGTCAGATTGATCTACTCAAGGATTTATTAAGCAATAATTCTCAAGAAAATGGGACTACTATAATTTTTAGCATACCTTCTAGTAAAGAAAATATGACTCCTATAGTCTTGAAAAATAAACCACCTCCCTTTTGTATTTCTTTGAGAATAGGAGGTCTTATAGTCCACAATTATATGATAGATTCGAGGGATTCAACCATAGTCATGCCTAAAACAATTTGTGATGAAATGGGAATGGAATATACTCATTCATATCTAGGAGTTTTGCAGTTGGATGGCACACCAATTAAGACCATTGGCATTGTTAAGGATGTGTTGATGAGATTACATAGAGTTCCAAAGGTTACTATTATACAAGAAATTATAGTGGTAGATCTAGAACCTTACTTTGGTTTGTGTCTTTTCAGAGAGTTCACTTCTAAGCTAGGAGGTTACATGTATTTGGATTACTCTGGCATGATGATTCCATACAAAGGCAAGAGAATTAGGATAACCCCTAAAAATCCTATGTCTTATCATATTGAAAAAAATAGAAGAAGATATGTGTAACCTCTTAGTTCTAAATGAAATTGAATTGGTAGTAGGGTTAATCATAGTGGTGAATATTCAGAAATTGGGTTAATATTAGGATTTCTAAATTTAAAAATTGGCGAATATGAGGACCCTCGATGCCAGCCCATTCGCCAAAAAAATTTGAGATCAATATTTTTTTAGGGTCAATTTGCCACAATATATATCCAAACATAGGCATATTTTTACTTGTTGGAAAGCTCATTTTAAGCCAGATCTAATGGTGGTGTTTTTAGGAAGTTATGAGATGATTTAATAGGTCAAAATTTTCCCCAAATATGACCTTACTTTTAAGGGTTTCAAATGTCCCAAATTTTGGTGTGAATATGATTTATTTGATTTGCTTAGGATTCACATTGATTTACCCTGATTTTGATTAGGATTCACCATTTTTTTACAAGTACATTTTGAGTCCAACCCATTACACATAACCCTGATTGGTAGAGAGCTTTGAAGAGTTAGAAGTGGAAGATGATTTGCCACTCAGAGAAGACTATAGCCTATTTAGAACAGGTATGGGTGCTTATAGCATCTCTTCTGAGGCTGATAAAAAGACCCTAACCATATACAATAAATCACTAAGGGAGTCAAAAAAATTGACTATGTACTTTGATGGGGCTAGATGCAAAAATGGGGTTGGTGTTGGTGTAATTTTGAAATCCCATTCAAAAGGTATAAATTTTTTTTCTTAGAGATTGATATGGTCTTGCACTAACAATGTTGTAGAATATGAGGCTCTATGTTTAGGATTAATGAAATAAGAGAGTATGGGAATTAAGATGTTAGATATATATGGTGACTCAGAGCTAGTAGTTAATAAAGTCATAGATAAATGCATCAGTAAGCACCATTACTTGAAATCATATAGGAATAGGGTATGGGATTTGATGGAGTCTTTTGATGCTTTAAACATCCACTCTATTCCTAGAAAACAAAATATGTTGGTTGATGCTTTAGCCGTTAAGGGTTCTAATTTCAACCCTTCTTTAGATCTTGGATCAACAAAAGACAAAAGAGTCAAATTAGTCTTTAGTCTTGTAGTTCCAAACAAATGGAATTTTTGACAAATTTTTGAGAATGATGATCAGATCATTGAATTTCTAGTGAGAGAAGCTTGCTTGTCTAATTTTTAGGAAGACCAACCTCAAGAAATGGATCAACAAGATATTATACATTTCAAGAATAATCATATCCCTAAGGGTTTGATTACACTAGAAATCCTTTTTGATAATGAATATGGGAAGAAATCAAGAGCCATGAAAAATAATGATGAGATATATAAAGAGATTAAAATAGAAAAGGATAAAAAACTCAAGATTAATATTCATTGTTCTCCAAAATAAGTGGAGGAAATAAATATTGTATGCCTCAAATATTGTGATATTATAGCCTGGTCATATGAATATCTTAAGGTATTTGATAAAAATATTATTGAGCACACTATTGGCACACTATTGATTTAGAAGTTGATGCAAAGCCTTTTAGGTAGAAGTAGAGGCCTACAAATCCTAAGATAAAATTCATAATGAGATAGGAATTGCTCAAAATACTAATATCAAATATTATCTACCCTATCAAACATTCTACATGGATTGCTAACTTGGTACCTATCAAAAAAAAGAATCGAGATATCCACTTATGTGTTGATTTCAAGAACCTAAATAGAGCATCACTGAAAAACCACTATCATCTTCCTTAGATCGACCAAAATTTGCATATTGTTGTAGGGGTTGAGAGGTTTTATCTGTTAGATGGTTTCTTAGGATACAACTAGATTTATGTGAAGGATTAATATTATTTCAAAATAACCTTTACTACTAAGTGGGTACCTTTTATTATAAGAGAATATCTTTTGGTTTATCTAATACATGGGCCACTTTCCATAGAGCCATGGACTATGGTTTTGGGGAGTTTATCAATAAATTAATTATCATATATATTTATAATATGACTGTATTTTCCCATAAAAACAAGCTCACTTGCAATACTTGGAGCAAGTTTTTTAGAAATACAGAGTTTGGCATCTCCCTAAATCTAAAGAAGTCATTTTTTGTAATCCATGAGGGAAAATTGTTAGGGCATGTAGTCTCTAAATAAGGGATTTTAATTGATTATAAAATAGTAAAGTCAATACTAGCTCTTCCTCTCCCTATAAATGATAAAGCCTTGCAATACTTTTTTGGACAAATCAATTTTGTAAGGAAGTTCATTTCAGACTTTGCTCAAATTGTCAAACCTATTTCAAAGCTGCTAAAGAAGAATATGAATTTTAAATGGACTGAAGTAAGTAACCAAGCTTTTAAGGCAATCAAGCAAGCCATTACCAATGCCCCAGTACTGGTAAACCCTGATTTCAAAAAAGGTTTTATCTTATATGCCTATGGAGCTGAGGAGAGTTATGCAACGATACTGATACAAAGGAATGATGTTGAAGAAGAACATCCTATATTTTTTTGGTTATGAAATAATTTAAGTTCAAACAATACTTAGCTCAAAGTAAAACTCTTGTTTATGTGGTACATCCATATGTCATAATTTTTATCTTACAAGGAGATCTTGGAGACAAGAGAGATGGTTGGATCACCAAAATCTAGGAATATGATGTACAAATACATCCTACAAAGTTAGTTAGAGGTAGAGCATTATATTAGGGAATGAAAACAAAAGTATTTTTAGATTAGATATCAACTTATCAACCATCAGGATCTAGACATGATGAGGATAGTTCTTCAAAAGGTTCTAAATAGGTAGATTAGTTAAAAAGTTATTTCCAAACAGAAGTATGTCATCAAGATCTTAATACTTCATAAAGGAGGTATAGACTTCAATATTTGAAATATGTCATTTTACTTGAAGGGATATATAAAATAAAACTTTATGGAGTTCTTCTAAAATGTTTGAAAGATAATCAGAAGAAAAAGGTGATTGAAGAATTTTGTGAAGGATTTTCAAGTGGGCATTCTTTAGGAAGAGTTACTACTATAAAAATTATAAGGGCATGTTATTACTAGCCTAATAACTTTATTGACACTTTCAAAGTAACAAGAGCATGTGATAAGTACCAGAGATATGTAGAAAGGAATAAAAAAATTTTATTCCCCCTTAAGGCTATCAAAGTAGAAGAGACTTTTCAGCAGTGGGGACTAGATTTCATTGGAGTAATAAATCCTAAATCTTCATAAAGTCATAAATACATTTTAACTACTATATACAGATGGGTCGAGGCAATTCCAACCCAAATATCAAATCAATATGTAGTGATCAAATTTATTGAAATCTTGATCACAAGGTTTGGTCTCCCTAAAGCCTCGGTAAGTGGTAATGGTTCATATTTCATAGGTGTAAAGTACATTGATTATACAAGTCAATATGGCATATGCTTAAAGAATTCTTCTAACTATTACCCTCAAGGTAATGTATTAGTAGAATCCACTAACAAGAATCTATTCAGAATTCTAAAAAGAGCACTAAATGATAACAAGAGAAGCTGACATATTCTACTAGAACAAACTTTGTGTGCAAATAGGATTATTGTCAAGAAATCAATAAAAACAACCCCATATGCATTAGTGTATGGAAAAGATGCTATTCAACCCACTCATATTGAGATACCAGCTCTAATATTGGCAAACCAAGATTATGAATCAGATCAAAATCCAGTAGAGGCTATATTGATGCATTTATTACAGTTGGAAGAACAAAGGACCAAAGCATATGAAAGTTTTTAGAGGCACTCCATATACACTAAAGAAGGTTTTGATAAGAGGGCTAGATTCAAGAAATTTAAGGTTGGTGATTCAGTCCAAAGATGGAATGTAGAAAGGTCCAAACTGGATAATCACCAAAAGTTTGATTCTTTTTGGGATGGTCCATTAAAGGTAGTTGAGGTCAATAAAAACAATGCTTTTCAACTTCAATATCAAGAGGTGAATTTATAACCAATCCCAATTAATGGATATAATCTGAAGTTGTACTGAGTAAGAAATCTTTTTTCTGTAATATATGTACATAATTGTATTATATTATCTTTTTTTTTAGCTTTTCAGTATAGAGAAAAAATAAAAATAAAGGCAGCAACTCATAACATGTTCCCATTCGATAGTCAAAAGTATCAAATCTAATATTGTGCACTATTTCATGCGTGTTCTATGTTGCACTTGAAAGAATAAACAAAATTTGATTGCAAGACATGATATGTTCTAGGTTGTGATCAATCAGCAAATGAGGCATCACTTACAAGATGCATCATTTTTTCCACCAATTTGAATTTTAAAATGTGCATAAGTGGTGGATCATCTACTGCATTAATGGTGGGGGGCATACATGCAGGATATTTAAAGCTAAAATTTGATTGATTTTTATTTTACAAATAGTGCTAAGTCCTCAACAGTGGTATAAATGAGTTGAAACAAATTTTTAGAGCACCAAAAGAGAAATATCAGAAGTTTTTTAGAGATGGCATCAAAATTTGCAAAGCAACTACTCAGTAACAAGGTGGTGAAGTTTTGCACTACGTTGATAAAGCACAAGTAGTATTTGATATGAAAATAACATGGAGAATAAGAAATAGGCTCAGGCAAGATATTGATAACAAATTTTTACAAGGACAACCAATGTCAATTCAAGGTCCTTGCACCATCTACTCTCTTTTATTATTTTGTATCTATGATTCTGACCATCCCTATCTAGAATTGATTTTTTCCATTGTAAAGTTCTATGGCCCTAGGGCTAAATTAGTAAAAAAATCCAAGGGAAAAAACCTTTTCAATATAACTACACAAGCTTTCCATGACATTTTTCTATAGGTAGAGATCCACCTATGAATCCCAAGCCGTTCAACCCATAGGACCAAGATAGGTATAATTCATTGAAGGGACGTCCTCAAAATGGTGAAAATTTTAGAAAATAGGTTTATAGCTAGTTCAAAACTATAAAGTCTAGGGAAATTTTTCCTGGCACCCTAATTACCACCGAATATTTTTCCTACCCATAACTCTTCTCCATGTTAGCATGCCTAGCTGGTTTGGATTTTGACCAGTATGTAAGAGATTGGAAGATAGTTGTAGTTTACTACATTTCTAATGAAAATATGTATAAAATGCCTATGGAAGATGACAATAATAGATCAATTTATTTTGATTTACCAACCTTCCTCTCCAAGAGAATGCATGAACAACTAGTAACAATGAAGAAATATTCTAAGGCTCCTTCTTTCAGGCATTGCTCTAATCTAGTTTGGATGTTTCTTAGTGTTGTAAGGCAAGATATGCCTTGGATCCTAGTAACAAATAAAAATGATAATGGATATCCCATACCAGTCTATACATGGAAAAATCTTCTAAGGAATATTGAGTCTTACTATAGCTTTAATATGGAATTTTTGGGTCCATCCCTAAAAATTATGTATGGCCAGTATCCCAAAATTCCTCCTCTAACTAAAGAACTATTGTGAACAAAGCTAGTTGAGGAAGGGGACTGGTATATTTTGATTGAGGGCACAATCATTAGAATTTATGGCTTTACTAGTAAATATTTCTTCCTCCCACACTTTATCACTAGTAGAATGTTGGCATTAGAATATTGTAGACAAGCTAACTACATCAATGCCACCTTTGGCACTAGGAAATGAAGAAAAGGGACAATGGCTTGCCTATGGAAGATATTACAGTAATGAGAAAAGGTCAAAATGAGCAGATTACTCTGTTGGCAATTTTGGGCACTTTGGGTACATTGCCTTTGCTCAAATGTATAAGTTGTCATTGATGTCAAAAGGCATTTTTGTTGATATCAAAAGAGTGTGATGTCAAGAATATCTTGAGAAGCTTCTTTATGTTAAAGGGTTTTTATTAAAACCATGGTGACAAGGTTAAAGGTTTTTCTTAAAACCATTTGGACTCATTAAGGGTTTTTATTAAAACCAAGCTTAACTTAATGCAAAGGTCCATGTTTATTATTAATAATTAAATTAACTCAAACCTTTGTCAAAAGGTCCAAGTTTAATTTATTATTAATAAAATAATAATTATTATTTTAATTATTATTAAAGGGTCTTTCAACCCTTAAGCGATGGAAGAAAAAAGAATTCTTTCGTCGATATGTTGCCATCGTTGGAGGAGCGCCGACGTCAAATAGTTATGGAAGAATGGCTATATAAGTGGGGATGATTTTTTAAAGTGAGAACCTCCGATTATTAATTGATATCTATGATTTGTGGTTACTCTGTATTTTTTTATTTGCGCTTGGCATCTACGATTTGCACTTGCTCTATTTTGTTTGATTTTCTCTTGGCGTCTGCAATTTGCACTTGCTCTGTTTCGTTCGATTTGTGCTTGACGTCTACAATTTGCACTTGCTCTATTTTGTTCGATTTGTGCTTGGCGTCTGCAATTTGCATTTGCTCCTTACCTTTCGAATAGTGCTTGGTGTCTTCGAGTTGAGCTTGCTCTATGTCTTCGAATCTTCGATTGACATCTTTGAAACCGTGCTTGGCATACCTGGATTTGAGCTTGGGCTGCATCCTTACTTTTTGTGTGATGGAAATGGATTGGCAATTGCTCCTGAACTACGTTTTTTAGACTATGCTTTGAGATGACTAATGCAAGCATCCAGTGACTTACGTTTTGGACAACGCTCACCAGTTTGCATGTGGTTTGTGGAAGACATTTACGTTTTTCAGATTCTTGGCATCAAAGGAAGATAAAAGAGGGCAGCACTGTAGTATTTTGTTGGGCACTTGTGACCCAACGGCGGTGGCATTTAAGTGAAAGCGCTAGAAGGCAGAGGTGTTGAGTTTGATTCTCTTCGTTGGATTTTTCTTTTGGTCGCGGTGTGCAAAGGATAGTGGCTGTGAATGCGCGGGAGGTATAAGGTTAAGGTATCATATTTGTTTTGATATTGTTTTATTGATGTTTAATGTTTATATGGAGTAATAAGGTGTAAAGAGGTTTTAATTTGTATATATATTGTACTTTGGTGGTTTTTACTAAGTTGGAGAAATTAGGTGTTATTTTGGATCTTTATTATTGTGTATTATTGTATAGTTGCTAACTCTAATTAGTGGCAAATTGAGAGTTAGTGTTGTGACAGATTTTGAGTTCTCCTTCTTCATCAAAGTAAAGGTATGGGCAACTTCTTCCATGTATTTGTTTATGGTATATTTTCTGAAATTTAGTTTGGAGTGAAAATGTTGTCTACTAGGTATTCTTTGGTGTGAATCTTATTTTCTGGATATTAAATATTGTTTATGCATTAAAGTTATTGTTGAATTTTTGGGTGAATGCATAATTCTGGTTGAGGAAGAGGAAGCATTTTTGCAATAGGTTTTATGTTAGTAAGTCTTGCTACTTGCTTTGAGATGATGAAACCCTAGTTGTTGGTGAAAAGAATATAAGTATCATTGTTATATGAGATATTGCATGGTTGGCAATTGTTGGGTTGTGTTTCATATTCTTGAGAAAAGCATACTACATCTATCTTATTCTTTTGAGTTTGAGATTGAGATTGGGAGTTAAGTATAGAACATATTGGGTCTCTAACAATTCTCTTTATGTTTCTATGAGATTTGAGATTGATATTGGGAGTTAAGTATAGAACATATTGAGTCTCTAACAATTCTCTTTATGCTTCTATGATATTTATGAATCACATTGGGTCTCTAACAATTCTCTTTGTGGGTTCATGCTAAGCAAGTTTTTCTTGGTGAGCTTGCTGAGGTTTTGGACAGGTTTCGGTGGGGACTTGTGAGCAAGTTTTGGACAGGTTCCAATGGGGACTTGTGAGCAGATTTGGACAGGTCCTAGCAGAGGACTTGTGAGTTGAGTTTTGAGAAGTTCTATCAGAGAACTTGAGGATAGAGGTTATTTGGTTATTTGAGAAGAACCTGAGGATAGATTTGGCAAGTCTTTGAGAAGGCTTGTGGGCAGAGGATTGATTTGTTCAAAGAGTTGGACAAATTTGACAGACAGAGGAAGACTTGTACTAGACCGACTGATTGTGTTGGTACAGGTAGTTGAGTTGCTGTGGATGTGATCATAAAAGGTAGAGGTCTCTTAGGCTAAGCATTGAGGACAAGAGGTCTTCGATGGAAAGGATTTCCACGTGTTGGCAAGAGGTAGAGGCAGTTGATCTTCTGAGGGATCATTTCCAGAGCAGAGGGGAAGGTATCTCCTTTGAGTAGAGGCTCATAAATTCAGATTGGGGGAGGGTGTCTCCCTTGAGCCAAGGCTCATAAACATTGTAATTGGGAAGGTTTCCCAAAGAACTTTGAGATAAATTTTAGAGGAAATTTTTGTGGACGTAGCCCAAGCATTCTGGGTGAACCACGTTAAAATTGGTGTCACTTTGTGGATGATATTGTGCATTGTTTTGATATTGCTTTGGGTATATTGCTTTACTATTTTGAAGTATAAAGGAATAAGTAAAAAGAGGGCTTATACTGTTCACCCCCCCCTCTCAGTATAAGCTTGTGTTCTTTAATTGGTATCAGAGCGGGTGCCTTTAGAAATTTTAACAGCTTGAAGGAAAAGCTAGTAAAGAACACAATGGATCATTCAAGTCGCAATGCAACACCTATTCTTGATGGGTCATATTTTTGTCTTTGGAGTGCAAGGATGAAGGTTCATCTAATGGCATTTGGGAATGAGGTTTGGGAAGTAATTGAAGATGAGTACACTATTCCTGAACATGGTCCTAATACTAAAAAATAAATACTCCTACATCACAGCAATTCAAAAGCAATGAATGCAATCCTGAAAGGCTTACAGAAAGCAGATTTCACCAAAGTGATTCACTGCAAGACAGCTAGTGAAATGTGGAATCAATTGAAGGTGGTTCATACAGGTGAAACAAATGTCATAAATGCAAAGTTGAGACACTTCAAAGGTATGTTTGAACAACTCAAGATGAATGATGATGAAAATATTAGTGACTACATGCTTCGTATGGATGAGGTTGTTAACTCCATGAAAGACCTAGGTCTTGAGCTTGCTGAAAATGATGTTTGTGATAATATTTTAAAATCTCTTCCTAATAGATCTAGTGAAAAGATTTTTGCTATTGAGGAAGCTAAAGATTTGGATAAGTTGAAAAAGGATGAGCTCCATAGTATACTTGCAGCATTTGAGTTGAGAACTCAAGTGAAGGTTGATTTCAAGAAAGAGATAGCTTTCAAGGCTACCAAGAAATCCAAAGGTAAACAGCCTCAAGAGAGTGATGAGTCTTCTAGTGATGAAGAGGCATATTACAGCAAGAAATGCAAGTTCTCTAGAAAGCACAAAAATATGAAAAACGTAAGATGTTTCAATTATGGAAAGTTTGGTCATTATGCTACTGACTGTACTGTTGCCAAGGATGAAAGTGATGATGATAAACAGGACTGTAAGAGCAAGGATTCTGAAAAGCACAAGCATCATAGGAAAAACAAATATGAGCACAACAATCAAGGAAAGAGGTATTCTCACAAACACACGAAGAGTTTCTACCTAGACAAAGAACGTAAGTGTTCTAGTAGTGATAGTTAAAGTTCTTCAAGTGATAATGAAAATGAGATGTTCATATCAGAAAAAGAAGAAGAACCAAAACATAGATTCATTATCATGAAATGTCTTAGGTGTGGAAATTTTGGTCACCTTGAGGATGATTGCACAAATAATTATTTTGTTTCTAGTATGTATGAGGATGATTCAAAAAACTATAAAGGAGATGTATGTATGGTTTTTGAAAAGGGTAGCACCTCTAGTGATAAGAAATCTGAAAAAGGCTTTGATGATTCTAATAGCAAACATATAGAGGAAGGTGAAGTATATCTTAAAGGTGAACTTATTAGTGCTCTTAGTGCTTTGAAAAAAGAAAGAAAGAAGAATGCTAGACTCAAGGATAAGTTGGATGAATGTTGTATGGAGAGAGATGATCTTATAGAAAGACTTGACTTCTCTATAGCTAAGACACAAGAACTCAAGGATGAGTTAGAATCTAAGGTTCTTGAGTATATGACGGGGACCAGAATCTTCACACCTTCAAAAATTTCAAACTTGTCATTAAAATCTTCTGTTTTCAATACATACATCCAAAATGAAACAGCCCGCAGGCATACAATAACCAGAGGTGCTATGGTATTTTTTTTTCTCTCTCTCTCTCTATCCCCTCCGCCTTCCGGTCCACCCTCATTTTTCATTACCATTTTTTGGGTTTTTATCGAGGCCCCGATCCCCTAGGCAATTAATGCCCCGCCAACAAAATTCAATTTGAATTTCCCCCTCCCTGGGTTCTTTTTGAAATTTCAGTCATAAATGAGCCATCTGTCCGATCTACCAGGAGCTTGCATTAATGGCCTCCCTGCACCGGCCGCTTTGTTCTGACTGTCCTCTGCACTATTGTCTCTTCCATTAAGCCATCACCTGTAATGGCTGTGTTGCCAGAATGCGTGGCCGATACCTCCCTTCTCAACTTTCGCGATTCCCATCTTTGTTCTCTTAAACGTAGCCGACCGCTTGCAAATCTGGCCATGCCTTCTCCTTGTCAAAAATATTTGGTACACGTGCTACCCTTCACAACTGTCATGTTATACATGGCAGCCACGTGTCAAATTTGTACCTGCATGGCCGTCCGCATGTTCTCCTTGCTTCGCTTTCCTTTCAGCCATGATATCGCGACATGTCGCGATATCGCGAAATGTCACGATATCGCGAACCAACCTTCTGTTTTGCTGTCGACTGCTGAACTGTCACGATATCGTGACGTCGCGATATCGTGACAAAAACTTCTCTCCGCTCCAGCTGCTAAGTAATGTCACGATATCATGACGTCGCGATATCACGACGAAACCGACCCCTGCCAAAGTTGAAGCCAATGAGGTCACGATTTCGCGACATGTTGCGAAATCGTGACATGTCACGATTTCGCGACCTCACCCCAACTTCAGCCCAAACTTTGCAAACTTCTTCGAGACTCCCCCACTTCTTTACAAAACTTAAACTCTTCCATTTCTTTACAAAATCCCCCCTTTGCCTTACAAAACTCCTCCAAACCGAAAATTGCTTAACAAAGCCTTCCCCAAGCTGGAAATAAGTAAAATAAAATGCAAAGTACTTAGAAAATATAAAAAAAATTTGGAAGATGCACGATTGCTCGACTACAGCCGGATGCTCCTGCATCAGACACCCGGGGTAAATAGAGAAGTGATCTTCACTTCGGTGTTGTCCGGTCACCGCCTTCGGCAACACCTCCCGACATTCATCTGCCTCTGCAACCTGCTCAAATTTCATCTTCTGGCAAAAAAAATTTCTGCCCTCTACCAGACAAATTCTGGCATTACTACACACCTTCTCATCTACTGTCTGCAATGGCTTCAACTTGTGCCGCACTCCATATTTCATCAAGGAGTAAGTATTTGCACGACCATCATGCACGACACTCTGATCAAACTGCCATGGCCTTCCTAACAGCAAATGGCAAGCATCCATGGGGAAAACATCACACAGGACTTCATCCTGGTATCTCCCAATCTGAAATGTGACTAAACACTGTTCACGGACCCATGCTCTGTGGTCCTTCCGCAACCATGCAATCTGGTATGGATGCGGGTGCCTCCTTCTCTCTAGCTGCAACTTAGTAACCATCTCCTCGAAAACTAAGTTTTCTGTACTCCCATTGTCTATAATAACATTACAGACCTTGCCTGCACTTTTGCACCGTGTGCAAAACAGGCTTCTCCTCTGTTCTGACTTGTCTTCCTCAATCTGCATGGCCCTCCTCACAATCATTGCCTCTCCTTTCTCAGCTTCTTCAGAATGTTCTGAGTCAGCATCTTCAACTGCCACAACAGCCCTGGCAGGACCCACTGGTTTCTTGTTCACTCTCTCAGGGTGCTGGGGACACTCATATGCCCGATGCCCCTCTTCTCCATAGTGGAAACATGTTCCTTGGAACACTCTTGTTCCATACCTGCATCCAGATCTACCTCTTCCTCTCGGGTAGCCATTATTCTAAACTTGGGGTTTGGGTTCCCCATCTTCCTTCAGATCTCGACTGCTGCTAACCTCTTCTTTCTTCTCTTCCTTTCCTTCCTCTTTCTTTCCATCGGTATTTCCTCTAGGCCCTCTTCCTTTTTTCCTGTTCTCAAACCTTCTGTTCAGTTTTTCTTCAACCTTCAGAGCAAACTGGTAAGCATCTTCAATGGTGCTCACCCGCACTAAGCTTAATTCTTCCTGAACACTGGGTCTCAACCCATTAATATAACGAGCCACTTTTTCCTTGCTTGCTTCCAAATGACCGGTTCTAATGGAGATTTTATAAAATTCCTCCGTATATTCTTGGATAGTTTTATTCATCTGTCTCAAACTCTGCATTTTTCTTAGCAGATCCAGTTCATAGTCTACGGGAATAAACTGCATCTTCAATTTCTCCACCATTCTGTCCCATCTAGTTATCCGTTTTTTTCCTCTTTTGTTTCGCTCTAGCTGTACCCCTTTCCACCATATACTGGCATGACCCTTTAATTTAGTTTTGGCAAATCTGACCCGCTCGGGATCTTCAACCTCTTCATATTCAAAATTTTCCTCTAAGTCATTTATCCAATCTATTAATTCCTCCGGATTCAAGTTCCCAGAATACGTAGAAACTTCTATCTTCGGCCTCTTCCCGATCTGAGATATGGCCTTGTACAGTCTGGCTTGTGCCGGATCCACAACTTCTTCCTCTTCTTCTTCAAACTAATTTTCTTCATCATCCGCTTCATCCTCACTGTCTGCATCTCTTCTCGATTCATGTCCTCTGCGTAGTTCTTCTTGCAGGGCCTGAACTTGCCACTACAAAGCTCAAAAATCTTCTGCTACCATGCCTCTTCCACCAACGGGGTTTCTCCTTGGAGGCATTCTGTTCACCCGATCTCAAGCCCTCCCACAAGTCCTGGTACAACTGCCTCTCCTTCGACGGTCTGTTGTACACTCAGGAACTACTGGCTCTGATACCACTGACGGGGACCGAGAATCTTCACACCTTCAAAAATTTCAAACTTGTCATTAAAATCTTCTGTTTTCAATACATACATCCAAAATGAAACAGCCCGCAGGCATACAATAACCAGAGGTGCTCTGGTATTTTTTTTTTTTCTCTCTCTCTCTCCCCCGCATTCCGGTCCCCCTTTTTTTTTTTCATTACCATTTTTTCAGGTTTTTATCGAGGCCCCGATCCCCTAGGCAATTAATGCCCCGCCAACAAAATTCAATTTGAATTTCCCCCTCCCTGGGTTCTTTTTGAAATTTCAGTCATAAATGAGCCATCTGTCCGATCTACCAGGAGCTTGCATTAATGGCCTCCCTGCATCGACCGCTTTGTTCTGACTGTCCTCTGCACTGTTGTCTCTTCCATTAAGCCATCACCTGTAATGGCTGTGTTGCCAGAATGCGTGGCCGATACCTCCCTTCTCAACTTTTGCGATTCCCATCTTTGTTCTCTTAAACGTAGCCGATCGCTTGCAAATCTGGCCATGCCTTCTCCTTGTCAAAAAAATATTTGGTACACGTGCTGCCCTTCACAACTGTCATGTTATACGTGGCAGCCACGTGTCAAATTTGTCCCTGCATGGTCGTCCGTGTGTTCTCCTTGGTTCGCTTTCCTTTCGGCCGCGATATCGTGACATGTCGCGATATCGCGACCCAACCTTCTATTTTGCTGCCGACTGCTGAACTGTCACGATATCGCGACGTCGCGATATCACGACGAAAACTTCCCTCCACTCCAGCTACTAATTAATGTCACGATATCGCGAAAAAATCGACCCCTACCAAAGTTGAAGCCAATGAGGTCGCGATTTCGCGACCTCACCCCAACTTCAGCCCAAACTTTGCAAACTTCTTCGAGACTCCCCCACTTCTTTACAAAACTTAAACTCTTCCATTTCTTTACAAAATCCCCCCTTTGCCTTACAAAACTCCTCCAAACCGAAAATTGCTTAACAAAGCCTTCCCCAAGCTGGAAATAAGTAAAATAAAATGCAAAGTACTTAGAAAATCTAAAAAAAAATTGGAAGATGCACGATTGCTCGACTGCAGCCGGATGCTCCTGCATCAAGAATAGTGAGTTAGAACAGAAAATGGCTTCTTTGAAAGAGGAAACTAAAGGGTACAAGGATAAGCTTCACAGGTTTCAAGATAGCTCCAAAAGGGTTAAGTCTCTCATCAAAGGTCAAAGAAAGACAACAGATAAAATAGGCCTTGGTTTTGTTAAGCATCACAAGGAACAAGTTGGAGAGTCTAGTAAAAGACTCCAAAAGGAAGAGAGTTCTGATGAGGAAAGTATTTCAGATCATGAGTCCTTAAATGATAGATGCACAGAAACAAAAACCAGAATTCAGAATGAGAAGAAGAAGTTTTCAAAACCTAAGAGGTCAAATAAAGGAAAGTTTCAAGATAGATGTTTTTCTTATCACAGGTTTGGTCACATAGCTTCACATTGCATGGCTCAAGTGAAAAAGGTAAATGACAGTTTCAGAGGTGGTAATTTCTTTCAAGGGTATTGCTACTCTTATCAACAGTTTGGGCATAAGGCAATTTATTGCAAGGAAAATATCAGGAATAGGTTTGATCAGGATATGTTTGGTCAAAACAGGTTTGATCAGAATAGGTTTGGTCAGAACAGGTTTGGTCAAAATAGGTTTGGTTAGAACAGGTTTGGTTAGAACATGTTTGGTCAGAACTGGTGGATTCAAAGAACAGGTATGCCTAAAAGAAATAACATTGTTACTTGTTATAAGTGCAACAATGAAGGTCACACGGTCAGATAGTGTAAAGTTGAAATTCTAGAATACAGGAATAGGAACAGTGGCATGATTAGGTCCAAGGATCAAGGCATGGATAAAAACAAGGATGAGAACAAGAACAAGAACAGTGACAGGAATAGGAATATGGACAAAGAATTCAAGAGAAGGCCCAGCAAGGAAGTTATAGATGCTGATGATCAGTGCCTAATGGGAATTTTACTCCCACCCTAGAATTAATCACCTCATCAGGAGGTGGGGGATGGACTAAGCTAAGAGGCTAATTCTTATTCCCGAGCCCCAAAGGTGGCCCTTTGCCATTGATGACAAAGGGGGAGAGATATGAGTAAGGGGGAGAGCTTCAAAGTGAAGAGGAAAGCTTCAAGTCAAGGGGAGCAAAACTTCAAAGGAAGATTCTCAGTTGTTAGCACAGTTGGTTTTAGTTGGTTTCAGTTTTGGCTCTTGAGAAGTGTTTTCAGTAAAGGTTTGCCATCAATGACAAAGGGGGAGATTTTTGGCAATTTTGGGCACTTTGGGTACATTGCCTTTGCTCAAATGTATAAGTTGTCATTGATGTCAAAAGGCATTTTTGTTGATATCAAAAGAGTGTGATGTCAAGAATATCTTGAGAAGCTTCTTTATGTTAAAGGGTTTTTATTAAAACCATGGTGACAAGGCTAAAGGTTTTTCTTAAAACCATTTGGACTCATTAAGGGTTTTTATTAAAACCAAGCTTAACTTAATGCAAAGGTTCATGTTTATTATTAATAATTAAATTAACTCAAACCTTTTTCAAAAGGTCCAAGTTTAATTTATTATTAATAAAATAATAATAATTATTTTAATTATTATTAAAGGGTCTTTCAACACTTAAGCGATGGAAGAAAAAATAATTTATTCACCAATATGTTGCCATCGTTGGAGGAGCGCCGACGTCAAACAGTTAAGGAAGAATGGCTATATAAGTGGGGATGATTTTCTAAAGTGAGCACCTTCGATTATTAATTGATATCTGCGATTTGTGGTTACTCTATATTTTTCGATTTGCGCTTGGCATCTACAATTTGCACTTGCTCTATTTCGTTTGATTTGTGCTTGGCGTCTATGATTTGCACTTGCTCTATTTCGTTTGATTTGTGCTTGGCATCTGCAAGTTGCACTTGCTCTGTTTCATTCGATTTGCGCTTGGCGTCTACGATTTGCATTTGCTCCTTACCTTTCGAACAGCGCTTGGTGTCTTCGATTTGAGCTTGCTTTGTGTCTTCGAATATCCGATTGACGTCTTTGAAACCGTGTTTGGCATACTTGGATTTGAGCTTGGGCTACATCCTTACTTTTTGTGTGATGGCAGTGGATTGGCAATTGCTCCTGAACTACATTTTTCAGACTGTGCTTTGAGATGACTAATGCAAGCATTAAGTGACTTATGTCTTAGATAGCGCTCACCAGTTTGCATGTGGTTTGTGGAAGACGTTTATATTTTCTAGATTCTTGGAATCAAAGGAAGGTAAAAGAGAGGGCAGCGCTATAGTATTTCGTTGGGAACTTGTGACCCAACGGCGATGGCGTTTAAGCGAAAGCGTTAGAAGGCAAATATGTCGAGTTCGATTCTCTTCGTTGGATTTTTCTTTTGGTCATGGTGTGCAAAGGATAGTGGCTATGAATGTGCGGGAGGTATAAGGTTAAGGTATCATATTTGTTTTGATATTGTTTTATTGATGTTTAATGTTTATATGGAGTAATAAGGTGTAAAGAGGTTTTACTTTGTATATATATTGTACTTTGGTGGTTTTTACTAAGTTGGAGAAATAAGGTGTTATTTTGGATCTTTATTATTGTGTATTATTGTATAGTTGCTAACTCTAATTAGTGGCAAATTGAGAGTTAGTGTTGTGACAGATTTTGTGTTCTCCTTCTTCATAAAAGTAAAGGTATGGGCAACTTCTTCCATGTATGTTGTTTATGATATATTTTCTGAAATTGAGTTTGGAGTGAAAAGGTTGTCTACTAGGTATTCTTTGGTGTGAATCTTATTTTCTGGATATTAAAGATTGTTTATGCATTAAAGTTATTGTTGAATTTTTGGGTGAATGCATAATTCTAGTTGAGGAAGAGAAAGCATTTTTGCAATAAGGTTTATGTTAATAAGTCTTGCTACTTGCTTTGATATGATGAAACCCTAGTTGTTGGTGAAAAGAATATAAGTATCATTGTTATATGAGATATTGCATGGTTGGAAATTGTTGGGTTGTGTTTCATATTCTTGAGAAAAGCATACTACATCTATATTATTCTTTTGAGTTTGAGATTGAGTTGAGATTGAGATTGGGAGTTAAAGTATAGAACATATTGGGTCTCTAACAATTCTCTTTATGTTTCTATGAGATTTGAGATTGATATTGGGAGTTAAGTATAGAACATATTGAGTCTCTAACAATTCTCTTTATGCTTCTATGAGATTTATGAATCACATTGGGTCTCTAACAATTCTCTTTGTGGGTTCATGCTAAGCAAGTTTTTCTTGGTGAGCTTGCTGAGGTTTTGGACAGGTTCTGGTGGGGACTTGTGAGCAGGTTTTGGATAGGTTCCAGTGGGGATTTGTGAGCAGATTTGTACAGGTCCTAGCAGAGGTCTTGTGAGCTAAGTTTTGAGAAGTTCTATCAGAGAACTTGAGGACAAATGTGTTTTGGTTCTTTGAGAAGAACCTGAGGACAGATTTGGCAAGTCTTTGAGAAGGTTTGTAGGCAGAGGATTGATTTGTTCAAAGAGTTGGACAGATCTGACAGACAGAGGAAGACTTGTACTAGACCGACTGACTGTGTTGGTATAGGTAGCTGAGCTGCTGTGGACGTGATCATAGAAGGCAGAGGTCTCTTAGGCTAAGCATTGAGGACAAGTGGTCTTCGATGGAAAGGAGTTCCACGTGCTGGCAAGAGGTAGAGGCAGTTGATATTTTGAGGGATCATTTCCAGAGCATAGGGGAAGGTATCTCCTTTGAGTAGAGGCTCATAAATTCAGATTTGGGGAAGGTGTCTCCCTTGATCCGAGGCTCATAAACATTGTAATTGGGAAGGTTTCCCAAAGAACTTTGAGATAACTTTTAGAGAAATTTTTTGTGGATGTAGCCCAGGCATTCTGGGTGAACCACGTTAAAATTGGTGTCACTTTGTGGATGATATTATGCATTGTTTTGATATTGCTTTGGGTATATTACTTTATTGTTTCGAAGTATAAAGGAATAAGTAAAAAGAGGGCTTATACTGTTCACCTCCCCCCTCTCAGTATAAGCTTGTGTTCTTCATACTCAATATTTGGAGAGACTTGGTCTTATTTATCTTCCACAAATATGGAAATATGACCCAAATAATAAAGTTTTGGAGAAGCTAACTACTCTTGAAGGAGAGATAACCCCTAATTTTGAATGGAATTTGAGGTATCAAGTCGAAAAGCAATAAAATAATAAATAAATTTCTCCATTAGATTGGAATGTCAAACATATGGAAAAACTTCCCCCTTGGAGAGACTTTTATGAACAATTAGTTGATTATGAACCTAAAATTAAGAAGCCCCACCAACTGAAGGAATCCAAAATTAAATAAATTGAGGAAAAGTATGGTTGAGATGATGGTAAGGTTTTGAAAATGTGGAGAATGAGAGTAGAGAAAGATACTATAAAGGCTAGGTTTAGCCACCAAGAAGATACTAATTTCGCTGAGTTATATGACAAACATATTCAGACTTGGAAGGGAAAAAATGGTAGAAGCTTAACATTGAGCTACAAAAAGGTAGAGATAGATAAAATAGAGAAAGGTAAGGCCAAAAAAAAAAATTAGGAGGAAAAGGACCGAAGAAAGACCAAACAGCTCCAAATTCTCCCTCCCCACCTTCATGGCAAGATGTTGAGGATATTATAACAGCTTCACCACCAGTGACCAAAGAAGCTCAGTCTATTTTTGAACCTTTATAGTAATAATTACAACAATACTTTGTGGGTGCTGTAATGATGCAAAATATATAATATGCTAGTGGCAGTCTAGGTAAATATGAAATAGGAAATATAGAGAATATTCAGGTAGAACACAGGCTAAAACATCTTACCTTGGGAGGAGAGTTTTCTTCACAGGACTCAATGAGATATGAAACAAATGATAAATTTGTATTTACTCCTATAAAATTTACTATTACAGTCTCTTCAAAGCCATTAAATCCTCCAGTTTCAAAGGTTGCACTACAAACTGCACAACATTAGGATGATACTCAGAAAGGTAAGCTTGTAGTTTCTATTGTATTCAAAAGGAATGTAAAAGATTCAATAGGGGATGCTGAGAAAGAAGTTAGTCAAATAAAGAAATTGGACCAAACACAAGAAATTAAACAGACTCCAGTTACAATTGTAGAGCAACCAATTCAACAAATACAACAACAAAGTGTAGATAACATATTTCAATAGTCTACTTTGGTAGGTGGAGGTATGATTCCTATACCTTCCCATTCTTATTATCCTTCCCCAAATAATTCTCCTTCCCTTTCTAAAGAGAAAAGGTAACAAAATATAGCATCTCCATGTAATAATTACCCACCATATTCACCAATTGTTCTATCATCCTGCTCCACTCCATCTCCACCTCATTCATCATAAATTCTAGTATCATCATCTCCCACTCACACCCCTTCACCTCCAAAATCATCACCATAAATATCATTAGGGAAAAAGCACTCCCATATTCTCCACCATATTCCACATTTGTAACATCTATTGCCATTCTTGTTACAACCCCTACAATAAGCACAAATTCCACCATTATTACGACCACACCCTTTCCATTTGTGCCAAACCCATTTTCTATTCACTCATCATTGCTTTTACTCCTATAAATCACCCTACAACAACTTCTTTGCAAAAGGTCAAGAATATCTCATAGAAGGTCCATAATTTTTGGAGCAAGAAATTGGCCCAGCCTTCGAAGAAAATTGTTAGACAGAGAAAAACTATGATTGTTGATCTTGTTTCTAGGTAAAGAAAAACAATCTTCCTCACTCATTTTTTTAGAAAATCAGAGGAAGACATGACTACAGAAGATTATCCATTGGAAGAGCATACTGAAGATATTACTCAATTACCCATGGAGGATGAATTGGTTATAGCTAAGGCTCATCTTGAGACCATATATGTCTAGAGTGATATATATATATATATATATATATGTTGAGTCAAAATATATATTCTAGAGTTATAGTTAAGGCTCATCTATACCATGTGCCTTAGTGCATGGCTCTACGCTATGGTCAACATGCTCAAAATACTAAATTAAGGTTCTCTATCGTGTGCTCTAGTACATGGTCCCACGCTACGCACTTTAACTTGTTCTACGCTACCATAAACAAGGTTAAAACTACTACTTAGAAGATCAAAAGAGCAGTTCAGAACATGGTTCCACACCACAAAGCCCAAATCAAAGTTTCAAAAGCACAAATGTGAGGATAAAAGCACCCTTGTCCCAGGTCATGATCAAAGTAGTCAAAGGTTTCAAATAATAATTTCAAGTGCTAGATTAGAATATGGTTATACGCCATGGAGGATGAATATTGGAAAGGCAACATAGGCTCTAGGCCATGAAATTTTTTAGATCATGAATTTTTAGAAGTGATCTAAGATTTTAAATGAGCTAATATTAGTCATTCAATAGCAGATCAATGATCTACATCAAAGTGTCTTGAATCATGTATAAAAGCAAGATTTAATATGACATAAGATAGCAGATCTCTATTCAAGCTATTTCTAAGTTGAAGCAAGTAGGAATATGAAGCGATAAAGAACCAAGATCCATGATCTGATTCAGTTGTAGATATATGGTGGGGTATCCATGACAAGAACTATAGATGACCTTGATTTCAAATTAACCAGATCTACAATTAGAAACCATGTAGAAGCCAAGTTGTAGAAGATCAAAGGGTCACATAGTTTCCTTATTTCTTGAATCAAACAAAAGGCTACCACCTCAACATCTTGTTGATCTAGCACTCCAACTTCTTTGTAATGTTCCTTATTCTTTCAAATCTTTCAAATTAATACAAAACTATAAATAGAGGTTGAACCCTCACTTTCAAAGATCGGCTCTAAAGTGTTTGCTTACCCTACTGTATACACTTTTTGCAAATCAATAGAAGGAGCATTACTTAGATGTTTACCTTAGACTTGTGTCTTCTTACTTTTGTGGATTATAAATCTTTGAATCCATTTCTACTACTACTGCTATGGTTAATTTATTATTCTGATATTGGATTGCTAGCTTAGAGCAAATTGAAATGCTTCATTTCTAAATGTATGCTTGTAAATAATTTTATTTTCATTAGTCGGAGTATCAATCCAATTTTGATATTTATATTATTGATGCCTTGGATGTTTTAAATAATTCTTGAAGTATGCATATGTGCTTTAATATTGAAGATTACTAAGTTTTGAATGATGTTAATCACAAGTGTTGCTTGCTAGAAATTGATTTGTCAGAGGTTCTTTGTAGATGCCTATGTTGTTAGATTTCTCCATACACTATTGAATCATTAATTTCTAAATCCTTTTTATTTTTCTATCTCTATTCTTATACATTCAATTGAGCTTAAATGAGTCAACATTCAATTAGTTGACAAGGTATACTAGCCTACTGTTGAGGTGTTAGAAACTATATTACATTATTTAGTACATATCAATATACCACCTTAGTTACATTATTAGACTAGGAGTTTACCTTAGGTTAATTATTTACTTAGAAAAGAAGTAGTAAATGCACAAGTGTTAGAATGTGCAATATGTAAAAATACAAGTTCCCTTAGTTAGTTGTGCATGTGCACAAGTGTCTATCATGCAGAATGCACATGTGTCCTTAGGGTAGGAAATTGAAGAATCGCATACTAGTATAAATATGTGTGACTTAGCATTGTAATATATTATGAATGAAGCATGCATTACTCATGGCATGCACTAGTAGAGAAATTTTTACATGTTGTATCAAGTTCCTATTTTTGTAAGCATTATTGAACGGTTATTGCATGAGTGATTATAGTAGTTTTTTATGCTATTTGTGAGTCATTATCATAGTTACAACAAAGATTGCTTATTTCATCACCTATGATTGCATTTCATTTAATTTTATAGCTTAAAAAGATAAAAAGAGGCTCGATTAAAAGCAATTTTGATCCATCCAATGTTGGGATCAGGGCTATGATTAGTGGGTGTTTGCCTTCTTAAAACCATTTTAGATGATAGTCATAGATCAAATTCACATTGATTTCAATTTAGATGTCAACAATTACCTGTTAGAAGCATGTCATCCACAAATACTATGAGTTATGTGATTGTCTTTGTTGTGCTTGATGAATAGTGTTTCATCAATGTCTTTATAATCACACACTTCAAATTCAAGTTACTTCATCCAATCTAACAGCTTTCTAAACCAAGTGTGAGGGGCTTGCTTCAATCCATATAAAGACTTTATGAGTCTACATACCTTGTGCTCTTGTCCTGCAATCTCAAAATATTCTAGTTGTGTTATATATATTTCTTCTGCCAATTCTCCATTCAAGAAAGCGGTCTTTACATCTAATTGATGCATCTTCAACCTTGTTGTGCAACTAAGGCTACAAGAGTCCTGATTATGGGTAATTTTGTGGTAGGTGCAAATACCTCAGTGTAGTTAATGCCACTAATATCACCTTGTATTTGTCAAGGATGCCATCTAATTTATACTTGTTTTTGTACACCCATTTGTTTTGAACTACCTTTCTTCCAAGTTGTAGATCGACTAACTCTCAAGTACCATTATTTATCAGAGATTCATACTCATGGTTAATTGAATATCTCCAAGATGCATATTTGAAAACTTCTTAGTATGTGAGAGGTTCATTATTTAGAGTGACATGTAGTTCTGCAGGTTCTAGTTCAATAATTAATGATTCATGCACTCTTACCTTGAGGGCACCTCTTGTTCTTATTTTTCCTACTTTATATGGTTTGATGTCCTTTAAGAGCTAGCGAACTTCATGGGAAGTTGTGTGGATGTCTCACCTCTCTTGAATTTTTTTTCATGATAATAGAATGGATCATTAGGTACAGATGATTCTGATGAATATGGATGCGAAACAATAATTTTAACATGATCAACATTACTGTGTGAAGGGGAAAAAGGTGTAGAAGATACATACATCTACTCAATATCACAGTTTGGTTCCTCTAGACTTATGGGTTGATTTGTATATTATAGAGTTTTGAGTAACTTTTCAATATCTCCCCCCCAAAAGACTAGAATCTGAACATCATATATGTTAGCATCTTTTGATCTAGGCTAAATATTGTATCCCCTAGCACCCAATGTAGCCATTTGTTATTTAGTTTCTGTAAACATAACATCACATGTCACAATCACTTTCTAGTGTGAAGGAATGAATACCTTGTATCCTTTCTAATCCATAAGGTATCCAACAAAGATGTCTTTAATAGCTCGAGCTTCAAGTTTATTTATATGCTCTAGAAGAATATGAGAATAATAGATGAAGCCAAATATTTTTAAGTGGCTAATGGTGGGAGGCTGTCCAGTTCATTTTTAATGAGGTGATGGGTCAAGTTTTAAGGGACTCACTAAAATGAGTACATGCATAGTAGTCTAGGGGACTTCCGCCCAAAGATATGGAGGCATATTTTTGTAGACAAGAAGGGCATAAGTCATATTCATAATTTTCCTGTTCATGCACTCAAAAACACTATTTTGTTAAGGTGTGACTGGTATTTTCAATTGATGTTTGATCCCATGTGAGAACAAGTATTATATAAATTCATTTAAGGTGTATGTTCTCATTGTTACTCCTAAAGGTATTGATTATACAACCTGATTCTCATTCTATGCGAGCCTTGAATGCTTTGAAGAATTTAAAATATTTAGACTTTTCCAAAAAACCAATCCATAGAGTCTTTGAGAACTCATTGATGAAAGTGATGTAATACATTTTGCCTTTAATGAAGGAATATGCATTGGCCCACAAATGTCTGAGTGAAATAGCTCTAGTTTTTATATGGACTTTCATTGAATCTTTGGAAAATAATATTTAGAGGGTTTGGTAATGATGCATGCTTCATATTTGATTGGTTTGGAAGAGAAGTGTGGTAGTCCCCTAATGATGGACTCCATTTTTTTCAACTGGTCAAGTTTGACATGACCCATGAAATCATACCATGATGTATCAAAAAAATATTTCTTGGGAGTCAGGGTGGCATTAAGTTCCATGTCAGCTTTGGAAATGTGAACTTTAGAAGTAGAATATCTAGCAAGTATGATGAGTTTTCCATCTAAAGAACTAGTCATGACCACTATTTTGGAGGGTGGATGAAGGACTTGAAGAGTTTTATCTTTGGCAGTGATACTCAGATAAAATCCATGATAGATGAGTGTGGATAGTGAAAATATATTTTTCTTCAGAGCATGGATGTAGAGAACATCAAGTAGCCAAAAATTAGGTAATTTGAGAAATTTCAATCAAATAGTTCTAGCTCCTTCAATTGGTTGAGAGGATTTTTTATCCATATGAACTACACCAAGTACTTCTGAGTTGAATTATTCAAAGAAGTCCTTATTGGAAGTCAAGTGTTGGGTGGCTCCAGTATCCATGACCCATGAACTATTGGTGGAGGCTATGTTGTGGAAAATTCCAATGGGTTGCTATCTGCAATGAGAAATGTCATAGCCAATATATCATGAATGTGCCTCAATGAATATTTTTTCATGGTCAACAGATGGTGATATAGGTGTCTATGTGCTAATGATCTAGGCATGCACAAATTGAGCACTGTGGAAGATGTCTGGATTAGAGTCATATTAATTTATATTATGTGCATTGTGCTTTTGAAATTGCTTGATATTGTATGTTTTAGTTTGGCAATCAGTGGCATAGTGCCATTTTTTGGTACAATGTTTGTACATGATATTTGAGTTTTCAGTTCCTTGAGAGGTACTAGGTTGTTTTATTTATCCTTCACTATGTTTTTCTTGACTAGTTTGATATCATGATTTTTCATGTTTACCATTATTAGAATATTTTCCTTTTCCTTTGCCTTTGCCTTGACCATGGCCTCAACTACAACTTATGTTACCTTGATTGTTTGAAAAATTTACATCTTCATCCACCTAAAATGCTGAGTTACCTAGGTTAGAACTGGTGAATTTTGTGTCAAATGTTCTGTTAATTTCAATAAAATTTTATGCTAAGGCTTTAAAATTGAGATTTTTTAAGGTTCCATAGCTGATAAACTAGCAAGCAAGTTCTTGTAGTCTAGAATATGAAGACATGACTAAATGAGGAAATCCCATGTGATACATTAAATTTTGAAGTCTTTATCAATGACCTATTTAATAGGGTGAAGGAAGTTGATGGTGGAACTAGAGTTTCCTTTTTGCATCTTTATTTGATTCATCTTCAGGATAATATGGATAAATTCTAGGTTAGATTTGGTGTCAAATTTTTTGTTGAAGACTTCAAAAAATTTCCATGTTGTGTCATGCTTCGCTTCATCAACCAAATTATAAAGGTGATATTTTATAACAAGTAGGATATCATCATGCATTCAATCATCATCTATCTACCATTTTTCTAGGGCAACAACATTTGTGGGTGGTGTAGGATTTGTATCCAAATGGTTGCACCATAGGTTCTCAAATTTTACAACTATCCTAAGGTCTGTGAACCATTGATTCCAATTTTTTTTACCTTTGAGGGTACATTAAATATTTATTTTCAATTTGGAAGTCATTGTGACCTATCATACTACAAAGACCTAAAATAGGTGTGTCAAGGTGTGAAAAAGGAACAAATAACTGAGGAAAAATATAATAGTAAATAATGAGCCAAGTGATGACAATGAATGCAATCCACTAGACCTTATTGAATTTCCAAGTGGAATATATTTTAAAAATGATGAATTTGTACAAGTGGCTATGAGTCCTGATGCAATAGGATGATGATGTGGCTAAATATAAAGTACTAAAAAAAGGTGTGTAGCCCAAACTAAAATACTATAGATGAATGTAAAAGCTAATATCTCCAACAGATGAATGTGCAGGTCAATATCTCCAATACTAGATTACACAACTAAATACCAAAGTGTGGGATGTGCAAAACTAGTATCTTTAATCTTATGATTGCAAGTAGGTAAGGTGCTAAAAGTTGAAGAGGTATAATGAACTTATCTCAAATTAAGGCCTTCACCTGGATGCCCACATACAAATGCTCAATGATGAAATCCAATCCAAGATGGACACCAAGTCCTACCAGTCCTCACCCAATTTACTATGGTCAGTGATATGCTCTATGAAGAGAAGTACGTGCTCTATTCCATAACTATGATGGATATTAGACCAACTTAATTTTAATATTGATTAAGAGTTTTTAGTTTTTCGAGTACAAGTAAAAGGATGATCCCTTTCTAAAGGTTCATGGGTATGACTAACCCCCTTCACTATGTATTCTTGTTATTTCCAATCTAGATTTGGATCACAAGGCCTTTAATCCAAATTTCCCACCACCAAGGAAGTGGTGCCCTATCATAAGGCTAGGTTTTAGAATGAGTCATTGGATGTGTTCCTTGTAGGGATGATGTAATGATGTGAATTAATTTGTAATGAAAGAAAGCAAATGAAAACTAAAAATAGACTTGGAGTACATATGGAGTGCTACTACAGTGCTAATGTGGTAGTATATATGTTATGTGTGATCCACTAGACCTTTCTCACCATCCAAATGGAATCACTTTTATAAATGAGGGCTATAAGTTAGCTAAAATCAATGTGGAAAAAATTTTAAGCCACTTATACAAGTACAATGGAGGGGCTAGAAGCCCATTGCACTATAAAAAAATTATTAGTTTACACAAAGGCCGATCTGACTGTATGGTTGTGTAAAAACAAACATGGTCAGTTTACATAGAGGCTACCAAAATTGTCAAATTTAAATTTTGGATGATATACGGTTGTGTAAAAAATAAACATGGTCAGTTTACATAAAGGTCGTCAGACTTGGTCAGATCTAGATTTTAGATATTGTATGGCTATGTACAAATAAACATGATCAGTTTACACAGAGGTAATCGAACTTAGTTAGATTCAAATTCTGGATACTGTATGGCTATGTAAAAAATTAACATGATTAGTTTACATAGAGGTCATTAAACTCAATCAGATCTAGATTTTGGATATTGTATGGCTATGTAAAAATAAACATAATCAGTTTACACAAAGGCCACTAAACTTGATCAAATCTAGATTTTGGATATTGTATAGCTGTGTAAAAATGAACATGGTCATTTTACATAGAGGTTATCAAAATTGGTCAAATCTAGATTTTGGATACCTGCAAATAGAGATACAAGTTAATATCTGCAATTAAAAAAAAATCTATGGAGGTTTTATGAAACCTCATGCAACATATTCATGCTCTCTTTCAACTCAACACATAAATTTGTGGAGGAGGAGAGGAGGATAACACAATGCTTGTCCAAGCTTGTTTGTGGGAGGGGTAAGCATCAAATATATGATACCACTTGTAGAAAATATCAATGTTATGTGCCCAAGCTCAACCACATGAAACAAGAAAAACGGAGAATATTTTTGACAACGTAGAGAACAAAAAATCATATCTCTCCTTTTGTGTTATGGAATTATATATTGAGAAAAATGAGATTAGGGTTAGGGTTCCTAAATCCATATTACATGAAATTTAAATGAACATGAAATGACATTACAAATTAAAATAACCTATTCTAATGAGGTTTTATTAAAGACTCATAACAATTAATTTGGAACCTAACTAGTAAACATGACCTTGTAGCATTAACATATCTTCAGGCTTATCAATTTTTGGGATAGTTATTACCCTCAACTATATATGTAGTTGGCTCAACCACATTTATTAGCCTAGGTGGCACTCTTTTTGTTTCTTTTCTTTACTTGATGGTCTTTCTTTCCATCATTTTTGGGTATTTTGATTCATTTGTTTGAGTTGATTGATGATGGAAATAGGTGGATGGTCAGAAGGAGGTGATGTTGTGAATATGGGTTTGATAATGGGACATGGAGATGAAGGAGTTTTTTGGATTAATACAACAACACCTATGGGGTTTGCATTGGAGAGGTGGATATAGTGTGAGGTGTATCAGGTGCATTTTCTTCTTGGATGACTTTTCTTTGTGGGGAACATAGTGGTGAGAGAGAATAGGAAGTAACATTAGTGGGGATAAGAGGAGTAGAATTAGTTATAGTGATTTGAGAAATCATACATGTATCTTTCACTTGTGGTTTCTCTTGAGTTGTTTTTATTGCTTCCTACATTGTTGAAATATTGCTCTAGCCTTTAAATTTCTTTACTTCATTTCTTCTTGGTTTAGAGAACATTTTATTTTTGCTATCTTTTGTCCTTGTGATGGATTCATAGGATTTAGAGATTGCAATTATGGGTAAGGAGTTCTCCTTTATCGAGGTGTCTAGTACTAGTTTCATTTGTTTCCCAATGTTGTCCTTGTTTTTATTGCAAAAAATATTGTAGGCTTATATCATTCTCACTACTACTTTCTATGGTTTGGCCTAAATTTTGCATAATCTTGACTATGACTACATTTGTTGGGTAAATTTTATATTTAGGTGGTCTTGCCACAAACTGTATAATGTTCTTTTTATTAGAATTAGTAGTGCAAGATCCTAGAGGTATATTTTTTGGCCTTCACTATGCTTGTGATAGCTCCAATATTCTTGATCTTTTCCCTAAGCCTCCTCCATTATAACCCATTTTTTCAATCATCCTATCCCCTTTCATATAATTTTTTTGTTAAAATCCATTGGGTGTGAATGAAGGAGCTTCTTGGTGTTGTTTTGGGCTTATTTCTAGGTACCTTTATTCTTTTAGATTTATAAATTTTGGTATTCCAACTTGTTGTTCACCTAGAATTTGCACATCTTCTTCAACATGCTCATATCCAAAAAAAATTGTTTAATTTCTTCATACTCTTCTTCTACAAGAGACTCTTCTTCATCTCTTGTAGGGAATTCTTCTTTATCATCTTCTTCCTCATTTTTCCTTATAATTGTAATACAATTTGGCTCTTCCTCTAGCTTCCAAGTTCTTATGTTCATACCATACTTATTTGAGAAGGTTTTATCTATAGCTAGTCCATACCTAGAATTTTGAAAGCCACATTTTCTTCTAAATATCCACCATTTTATTGTCCAACCTAGTTTATTTTTCATTTCCTTTATCATATTTTCAATTAAAACATGAATTTTATTTTCTCTAGATCATAATATTTCACTATATCATAAAATTATCTCAAAGGAGGTCGTTCTTGCATTTTTCTTAAATTATAATCTAGTTCATTCTCCTATGAGATATTATGGAGTTGTTCTATCTTGGGTTGACTGGCATGTCTTAATGTTAGAGGCTTGTCCATTTCCAATTCTACTAATTTATATTTGAATATTTCCTCTTGGTCATACTTCCATTTGTGTAGTATCTCGAACAATTTTAATTTCTCAAGTCTATATTTAAAAACCTCACCTTGCCCTCATGATGTCAAAGTAATGGGTTCATAAATAAATGCTAATTCATATGTGCCAACTTTATTTATAAATAAGCCATAAGATTTATTTATTTCATCTACTTATATAAAAAATTCCATACCAAATATATGGTCTATCACATAGTAAGGAACCAAAACTAGTTTGCCAACAAAGCCATAAATTCTAATCATTGTCCATTTTGCTAGGAAATACCAATATCCTTCCTCTTATTGAGGGGTTTGTAGTTTCTCAACTATATTTTGAGACATTTGTGGTAAATTTCCATATATGAGCTTTAATGTCAGTCCCAGGAATTGCCTATTGACATTTTAGTAAGAATTGGAAGCCCTAATGAGGTGTGTCTATTTTATAATTGTCGTGAGGTCTCCTTGTAGGTTTAGTCTATCTATTATAAGCAAGGTATACTATCTACTATGCTATATAAAAATAGCCTATCCAAATGATATGGGTATCTAAATAATCTATGCTTATATATGTGTAATTATATAAGTTGTTCATGCATTTTTAGACACAAAAAATGGGCCCAATAAAAGAAAAGAGGAGATTTTGACTAGTTCAGGTTGGTTGTGTCATAACAAAAGCGATTGGTGATAGCATATGCCATGGAAATTTGGTATTCATAGATGTATTTTCTATATATAGGCCAAAACTTATAGCTAATATAGATAAAATATCATGATACTAGAACTTAGAAATTTGAAATGGGCGCTTTGGTAGGATATGACTAGGCAAAGGATGATGAAATTATTGGTCAAGCCAAAATTTTAGGCCTCTACCCCCATATTTATAGCTTTTAGGTTCATAGTACCTTTTTTGTATTTTAGTGGTAAAGCTTTTGGGGGTTAGCCTAGGGAAAACACCCATTGCAAATGCATTGTCAAAAAGCTTAGGTGTAAGAAAATTACCCAGCCTTATTTATTTTGAACCACTTAGATTTAGGGATTGTAGAATTCTGCTCCTACTAGCACCAACTCTAGGTAAGGATGTACTATTTTATGCATGTACAAAAACAAGAATGAGTGCAAAGTAGCAATACCTAGGCTAATAGGTGAAAAATTTTGAGCTCTCTATTTAATGCCATATCAAAGACTTATGTATTTTGCTTACAAATTATTTTTGTCTCAAATATTTTTTGTATGGTCTTGTAGCTCCTTTGGTTCCTTAGGGAATTTCTTTCATTTTGTCATGCTCTTCTATATGCTTCCTTTTTCTTGGAAGGAATCATATTATCATAACATAATCAACAATGGTTTCTCAAAGCTACCTCCACACTAAAATTTTTACAAATGTAACCACTATTGTTTGTGCATGAAATTCTTAGTGTTCTTTTCTTAAGATGCTTTAATTCTCAAAGTGTTGCTTCCCTTCAGCAAATTTCATGCAAAATTAGCATTTGGAATTTTTTTTTTATAACGCAAAATTGTTTGCTAGTGCTATATATGTGATAGATGGTGCATGTTGTGTTCTTTCTTTAGAATCAACTTCTTGTATTTCTTGGAAATGTGTGAGCATTTATGCATACCTAATTAGTTAACGCCACTACATTTTATGGTGAATGGATATGTTAGATTTCAAAAATCTCCACCGGCTAGCTTTTGCTTTGGCCATTTGACTTTCAACAATTATAAATTGTCATGACATTATAATTTGCTTTTCTATGTACATATAATAAATATTAGATGATCTTTTTTCTCACACTAAGTGTTTGAATGTAGGTTATTTAACAAAATAAATAAAAAAATAGTTATTAGTGTCTTCCAACTCATACCTATTGCAATCACATTTTTCATTGATGTAATAGGGTTCAAACCAAAATAAATTGATTTTTTTATGTTTTCTCAGCTTTATTCTATCTTTGTCCCATTTAAGGGCTAGATAGCCAATCTAATAATTCTAGAATGAGGTTTTTTTATCAAATTACCACTTAATTCTAGTTTGGTGTTTCCAGAAGCTATTATAATATTTCTCCTTTTGTTATTCTATAAATAACAATTCGACCATCCAAACTTCTATTGGCTCAATATCCAAAAACTCCCCTTTATATATCAATTTCATTGTTAGTAACTCTAGGTCTAGAGGAAGAATGACTTCTTTGTTGTTGACTAATAAATATGGTAAGGATTTTAGTGCATTATTAACTATGATATGGTTTGATCACAAGGCTTGATTCAACATTAAGTTCCAACTCTTTATTTTATCTAACAATCCTCTTGATGATTCTTAGCAAATTCTTATTAGTAGATTTTGCTAGCCCATTTTCTTGTAGGTAATAGTTGGAGGATGCTTTTAAGTATATACCATATTTACTTGTAAAATATATAATCGTTTTACCTATAAAGGTAGGTCCATTGTCTATTGCTACCATGGCCAAGATACTAAATCTTGTTATTAGTCTTTCTAAAAATTCAATCATGGTGTCTTGATCAACTATTTTTGTGGCTACTACCTCTGACCATTAGTAAAATAATCAATTGTTGTTAAAATAAAAAAATTTGACACATGGATTTGGTTTTATGACTCTAATAAATTCAATCCTCAACTACTAAAAATGATCCTCTGTAACAACTAGTTGTAGGGGAAGTGCATGGTTTTTTCTTCTTCTGATGAATCTTTAACATTTATCATAAGATTTATCTATTTTAAAAGCCTCTACAAAGATGTTAGGAAAATAATATCCATCCTGAAGAATCTTAGCTATGGTAGTATATCTTGAATAGTGACCTTCCTAGAATCTTGAATGGAATTTATCTAATACCTTTTTAGCTTTTTTTGACTGAATGCATCAGATATGTACCCCATAAAAATTCTTTTTGAATAGTCCTTCTAGTAATAAGACATAATTCAAACCCTATAGTATATACCTACATCTTTGGGAGGCACTCAATAATTTTGGCCATTTTCCTATTCAAAAATATTTGGTCAATTTAGTAACCCAATCTTCTTTCTCTACACATTCCTCATTCCTAGAATCTACTTCAAAGTTGTCTTCTATACACAAGTTGATTTTTGGTTCTATGGCATAGGCCAACTATTTGCATAGCGCTATTCCTTTCACTAGCTTAGTTGGATGGATTTCAATGTTGTAATATTGTATTTTGGTAATCCATCTAGCTCTTTTCTCTCTTAGTTCTCCTTGAAGAATAAAATTTTTGATATCTAGATGTACTACATGAACCAACGTTTTGTTTTGATATAAATAAGGCCTAATTATTTTGAGCAAATTCATGATAGAAAATACTTATTTCTCTATAAAATTATAATTATTCTAGTAATCGAGAAGTGTCTAACTAAGGAAATATATCATATGTTCTTTCTAATTTGTTATCTTCTTGAGTTAACACTACAACATAACTATCTTCAAATCCATAGACATATAGGATGAAGTTTTGTTTTCATTCCAGATTGACTAATATTAGAGCTTGTGGTATAACCTATTTGATCTATTCAAATGAATTTTTCCTTTATAGGGTCCATACAAAACTTGCATCCTTATTTAAAATCTCTATCATAGGCTTGAATATCTATTCAAAATAGAAGATAAAATTTTGTATAAAGTCCCAAAGAAGGATTGTAAATATTTTTTACTGGTAGGAAGTGATAGATCTAGAATATATTTAATATAATATAGATTGATGTCTAATCCTTGCTTAGATACAATATATCTTAGCAGTTTACCTTCATGCATAATAAATATAATTTTTGGGGGGGTTAAGCAACACTCCAGATTTTAGGTATTTTGAAAGACCATTTTTAGGTGTTCCAAATGGTTTTGTTTATCATGAAAGGCTATCATGTCATCCAAGTAGAACAAAATTATCTTATTGTCCAAATCTCCAAAAGTAAAATACATTGCTCTCTAAAATGTTGCTATAGCATTAGATAAATAAAAGGGAATTCTTTGATATGTAAGATTTCCCTACATGATGGTGAGGGCTATATTGTATTGATCCTCATCCTTTATCCATATTTAATTGTAATTGGAAAATCCATCGAGTAGTGAAAACCTTTCCACTCTAGCTACTACTTGTAGGATCATATCAATCTATTACAATTGATAATGATCTTTTAATGAATTCTTATTGAGATTCTAGAAATCAACATAGAGGAAGATATCTTCATTCTTCTTCCTCATTGGGACCAGGTTTACTATCCATGTAGAGTGCTTAATAGGGTATATGATCTTGGTATTAACTATATTGAGAAGTTCCCGCTTCATTATGGACTTAATTTTGGGATTGACTAACCTTTATTTTTACCTGAGTGGCTTGACATTGAGTAGTAGTTCTATAGTATGTTGAATAAAATATTTGTTATAAACTCAAATATTATTGTAACTCCATGCTATTATATCTCGATATTTTTTTGCACAAAGACATGAGTTGATCTATTTTTTCTTTAGAGAAACATGCTCTAACTTTTAAATTTTGGGGGGGCTCAATATAAACTTTCTTAAATGCCTATCCATCGAACTTCATATTCTGTTTAAAGGACCAATCACTATTGTCAAACAATATTTCTAAGGTAATCATCCCCTTAGGAATGTAATTCTTCTTAATTTGGATAACTTCCTCCTATTCAACTTGCTACATTTCTTCTTATTTTTCTACACAAATAACTTCTTTAGTCAAGAAATCAATAATTTTTTTATCACTCATGAATACCTTCTAGAAAACTTCCTTGTATGGGATCTATGGTCTAAATACTATCTTTACTAAATTTTATCTTCTACCATAGTCAATGATTGGATTAAAATTTGCTCCTTCAAAAGCTAGTGCATCAACTATTTTTTTTACTCTTGGGAATAACTTTCATGTTCAGAGCTTCAAAAATATCCATTAGATCCTATACTCTATTTTTGCATATCTTCAAGTATGTAGTGGTACTCATATGTTGTTGCTAATGTTGTTTTATTTGTTGACTATACCTATCGTAAAAATTATTTTTGTGGTTGTGATAGCTATTGTTGTTGTTTAAGAGCAGGTAGGAACAAATATTGTTGTTGCTGAAAAGTTGCTAAGGTTATTGTTTAAGAGCAATTAGGAATAAATCTTGTTGTTTTTGAAGAGCAGGTAGGAACAAATGTGGCTATTGATTTTTTAAATAAGAAGGAACTTGTTGCACATTAGGTGTTATATATGTGGCTACACATGAGGCTATGAAACTAGCAATTGATCATACAAAGAAAGAGATTGTGGTGAAGATAATATTCCAAAAGAAGATTGTTGTTGCACCTTGTCCTATGTTGTTTGAATATTATGAAAAAATTATTGCATGGAATGCCAAGATGGTTGCACCTAAGATAACTAATATGGAACTAGTTGATGGTGTTGTCATACACGAAGGGATAATTTTTGTTATCCTTCCTTTTCAATAACTACACCTTTAGCATAAATGGATGTGGTTGTCTTAGTTTTGCCTTCTACACAAGTATCCACATATAAGTAATTCTCAACCAAATTCTTGATAGTAGAGGGTATCGATTACCCTATATTATCCTCCATAGGTTGATGGGTGAAACAAAGTACTAAATGCTCAAGAATTGCTTGAAATATTTCCAAAATATCTTGCATAAATTGATTGTGGCTATCTTCTAAATTTGTTAGACCATACTCATATTCACTAATGCTTCAAAAGTCTCCTCATGATGGATATCCCACTTAGGAGCCATTGCAAAAGGGATGGTTATAAAATATTACTTGCAAAACTTGGAAAACATGGAAGAAAAATAATGAAGGTGTTGGACTCCATCGATAATGCACCTTGTTTACAATCACAATTGCACAATTGGTTAATTCAAATTCAAAAAGAAGACCCCTTTTTAAAATAAATCACTTTACTATTAAAACACTTTTTTACAAAAAAAATAAAGCACCATTTGTTTTCTAAAATTAAGATCTTATTTTTTTGAAATATAAGATCTGCTTTTTTTTCCTAAAAATAAACTTTGCTTTGTCTTTTTCTTTTTTTTGGCTTGAAGAATTTGTGTGCAACAAAAAAATAGAATTGTTAGCCCAAATTCAAACAACCATAACTTCTTCAATATTGCTCAAAATTTTACATATGACCAGTCCTTTGTGTAGTATTCAAAATGATATATGTAATGGTGGAAGAATACTATGAACTTGGCTACTAGAAAGATAGATATAACTCTATAAAATAGAGTAATATATTTTAGAAGAAGCGAATAGAGATCTAGGAAGGGTAATATGTGAAAACCCTTGAGGAGGCTAGATATTTGGAAACCTAAAAAGAGAGATTTAGGTGAAAATTATGCCACAATTTTTTAAAATACTAGATCCAAGATCACAATCTCTTATATTTCTAAGAAAAAGTAAATAGATATCTAGAAAGGGTAATATGTGAAAACCCTTGAGGAGGCTAGATCCTTGGCAAACTAATATGAGGGATCTGAATGAATATTATGCTAGAATATTTTAGAAGACCAAATCCAAGGTTGTAATCGCTTGGCTCTAATACTAGTTGATATGATCAAGAATTGACATGAAAATTCACACACAATATTATTCATATACTATATTATAAAGGAGTACAATTATGATTTCCTTTTTGAAGACATGTTTAAAAATAAGACATGCTTCTTATTTTTAAAAAGTACTAAACATAATAATTAACTAAAAATAAAATATTGTTATATAATACTAAGTCTTATACAAAGACCAAGCCTAATATAGAGACCATGTCTTATATAATGACTAGCCTTATGATGAACCCTATACCACTTGGGTAGAGTAAGGTCAACCAAATTCATGGAAGTAATTGGGTTGTCATTAGATTTATTTTGGTTGCTAACAAGATTTAGAATTTTTTCATTGTTTGGGCAAGTGTCCCATTGGTGGTTAGAACTTTGGAAATTGAAGTTCCTATTATGAATGTTATTTGCAAGTGAGTTTTAAAATACTTTCCTTTGCAATTGAAGCATATAATTGCTCAATTTTTGAACCATCCTTTGTAAGTTATCTAAATTAGTAATTGGGTTATTAAGTTAACTTGGTCCTAGTTGAGCTATTACACTATTTGCAGGTGCAAATATGTTCAAACATATGGGTAAGGTCTATTGAGGGTTTGCTAGAGGTATATGATTGAGGATTTTGTTTGTGGTTACCTGATTGTCCTAGTATATTGGAATAATTTGCTAATTTCTTGCATTAGACATCATTTGCTTCAAGGGTGCTATATTGAAAGTTTTGTTCTATTTGGGATACATAACTCCTAGAAATGGGTTCAACATGGGAAGGTTCTATCAAAATGTCTAATCTATTAGCAATATATGATTATAAGATCTTGGTTGTCCAAGTGAAGGTAATTGACCCAAACTAAAACATTGAGGTATTAATTGTTGTTCAATTGTTAGAACCTCACTATATGCTAGTAGCAAGGATGTTATTTGAGGAATTCTCCTTAGAAACATGAAATTTAATGGGTCCAAAGCTCTAAAGTATATATGGATGGTTGCTTCCTTTATGAGGATGTAAGGTGTCACCAACCTAGAGAATAACTTATAGAACCTATTATTGAAAATATTTAAGGGTTTTACTAGGTTATCTATCAGCAGAGGTAAACTAATCATATACCATGATTGGATCAATAGGTAATCAAAAATGGATGATAAATATTACTTCTAGCCAAACCTAGGAAGTGATAGATCCTAAAGGTAAGCTAATATATCAGTCATATGCAAAATTATCCAATGTATATGGAAATATTCTATAGAGAAATTCCTCATGTTCAATTTGTAACTGGATTAAAACATCTTTATATGTCTAAATACGCTCTTTAGCAAACCTCATTCCATCATGCCTATACTAAGGGAGATATATTTCATATTTTGTGGGCATATCATGTGTAGGCTTGGGTATGTTCAAAGGGTTACTTCCTATTAACCATGGAGCAAGACTTGATATTGGTGGACCTTGGGGAATGGTAAAAGGATCAACAAAAGGGATAATAGCTCTAGGATAACTATTGGTAGTCTAAGTAGTACTAGGTCTTCCTTTATTAGCTTTGGGTCTTTTGTACGGGGAAATACTAAGAAACTCAATACCACCTATAAATGACTTGTATCTAGTGATTATTAGCTTAGGTCCTAGCTTTGAAATTAAATATGTATAATATAAACACTATGTTAGGAAAAACTTAATTCTCAGAGTGTACATGCCCTCCTTCTAGTGCCAATTTTGTTGCGTGTGTAAATGACACATTGTCAATGGTAATCCAACATACATGGAATAGAATATGTTCCCTATTGAAAGGTAATTTGTTTTTCTAAGGTGTGGGTATGCTGGGTCTTGGCCAAATTTGGTAAACCCTAAGGTTGTTGATTGTTTTTCCTTCATGATTATTTTTCCTTCAAGGGTTCTTTGTTGGTATGACTTGAAAAGTAGATTTCCTAGGCATAATTTTTTAAAATTAAAATGCTTAAATACTTGAAAACAATCCCATTGCACTAATATTTAAACATACATGAGTTGAGTGGAATTATAACTGGACAACAAAAATATTTTTTTTAAGATTTGTACTATGATTACCCAATCAATATTATTCATTGCTTTTATTAGTATCACATATATAACAATGAATATTTTGAATCTATATGAAATTTTAAAATGCACTATAAAAAACTAGCTTTAATGATTCAAACAAAAATTAATCTACTCTAATATAAATAGGATCCAAAGAAAAGTCAAAGGTTTAAGGATAAGAGAAAAGAAAGAAAAACAAGCCAATACTACCTTCAACTTCAGCTCTAATTTTATAAATCAATAATTTTGATTTAAAATCAACCCTAGCATGACCAACATTCACATAGCCTAATATCCAAGGTGGTGCAATCTTCCAAGGAGAAAAGACAATGAAATATACTAAGTGCAACCACCATCAATGTGGATATTGAACATAGAAATTTTAGAAACCTTGTATTAAAAATAGTCATTAAGTACATTTATTTTGAATTTACCCACTTTAGTGGATTACCAAAGTGAAGCTCAAAACAATAGCAACTTGGTTCAGAAATGTCATCCAACTACAAACAGAAAAAGCCAAAAAAGAAGAAAGTTAAGGGTAAGGCTAATAAATAGTTTTCAATCTCTATAATACGCTAGTGACCCACTATTTATACAATTTCAGGCCTTCACATAGTGTTATATTTTACAATAAATTAGTATCCATTAACATGCTCCTTAGGATTACTTTTAGCCATATTGTGTCCATAATTCATTAAATCTAATACAATGCTTGGCCATGCTTCATTAAATATTCAACAAAGTCTAGATTGTCTATTAATTTCACCATTTTTATCATGCTTCTACCTATTTCATTAGAATTAAAATCCCACGTCTGTCATGCTTATGCCTACCTATTCAGCATTAGCATTCCACACCCGATATTTAAAGTAACTACAACAACTATCCTACAAAGCAAAGCAAAAATGCAAGCGTTAGAAAATATTATTACAATTACTTTAAGACAATCTTATTATTCTTTAATTTTATTATTATTATTATTATCTATATTAAACATTTATATATATATATATATATATATATATATATATATATATATATATATATCACATTTTATTTACTTTTTTTCTTTTTCTTTTTTATAATATTTTTTAACATTTTTTCAAACAAGTTTTTTTTTAAGCTTTACCCTTTCGCACAATTTTCTTGGACTTTATATATATAGCTTCTCTACCCACATCTTTTAGACCAAAATTTTATAGTTGGGCAATTTATAAAGGTAGAAGCTTCAATTTCTAATTGTCTGGTAATTTTATATGCTTGTTGTTTCTTGACAAGTGTCCAAATATGATACCCTCTAATAACATCATATATTTCAATAACATTGGTCAAGGTAATTTTTCAATAACTGGGGTAAATTTTTCAATGGTTGGATGCTAAATTTCAATTGCTAGGGTTGCTTCTAGCCACTTATATGCTTCTCTAACATATTCTTATACTTAGATGTTTTTTAATTTTCTCTACAAGTAGCCCAATTCTAGCCAAACAAAAATATTCCAACTACTAGGGCTTAATTTCCAATGGCCTGGCTAATTCTATTTACTCAGGGTTTCTTGTGAGTGTGTAGCATTTTCTATTGCCTTGGATTTTATTTTGGGCTTTTGCTTTTCCAAATTTTCAATGCTTGTGCTTATGTCAACAATTAAAATGTGCGACATTTTTGTTACACTTGGCTTTTTTTTATCAAGTTGTGGTAATTTTTTCAATGGCTAGGATGGTTTTCAACTATCAAGGCATAATTTCAATTTTTAAATAAACATTACTGATTTCCAACTCCTGAGTTTTTAATTTGGACTTTTTTTTTGCATATATATTTCTTGGGCTTGCATTTTTATCTAAGTGTTCTCTACATGTAATTGAGTTTTGGAAGGACAATATTCTCTTAGTGTTGCTACACATGCTTACATGTTCAGGGCTTCCAACATTATTTTTCCTTTTTATTTTTATTCTTACGCTTATTATTGTATCTATCTTCCATGATGTATTCGAGCTTCTAGTTGATGAGGCCTGAAAATGCCTCAATCATAGCATGTTTGGAATACTGAAACTACCTAAAAACTCTTATGTTTAATCTGATATGCTAATCAAGTTGATTCAATATGTTGTGTATTAACTATTTGCATAATCAATGTATTTGAAATACTATATTCTGATTTTTATAGCTTTTTGCATAGTTTTATGTTATTTTATTATGACTTGCTAAATGAGAAATATGCTTAAGTTGATAGCAGCATTTCACTAATTATGTTTTGATATGTCTCAAGCATTTATTTTACCTAATTTTAGCAAACAGTGCAAGCAAATTGTTCATTGTGCAACAGAAAGCTGGTTTTCCAATGTAAATTCCAACCAGCTGCCAATGAATGGCAAGGCATGGAATTCACACATGGAAAGAGATGAAGACCATTGAAATATGATCCTGAGAGATAACCCACCTAAGAAATGCAGAGGAAATCATTTAAAGAGCACACATTTGTTCATTCCGAAGTCTCTTCGGAATGAACAAGCATATTCAGAATGAGAAAACACAATCTCTTCAAAATGAGCGGATATTCAGAATGAGAATTACAGTCTCTTCGAAATGAGCCACTTATCTTCGGAATGAAGACAGAATATGATTTTTGACTTTTTGACCAATTTTTGATGCTAGAAAAAGGGAAAGAAATATTGAAAAGGGTAAGGGAAAATATCTCCCATCTAACTCTGTCGTCCTTGCCGACAAAAGCCACCATTTATGGAAAGATCAAAGTTTGATCCTCTTCTAGGATAAAACCAGAAAAAGCTGCAGCATAATATGATTAGATATTTAGGATAGAAATGAGATATTCTCAATTTGTAAGTAGATCTTAGGACATCTATAAATATGGCTCCCATCCAAGTTGAGCTAGAGAGATGGAGAGATATGAGAATAGGAGAAAATAAGCAAGTAGTGTAATAGTAAGAAAAGTGACTCATTACGAGTCTTGTAACGAGTTTTTAGCGACAATCATTGTAATCATGTTCTGAATCAATAAAAGTGCACTATTTTTATTCATGTTGTTGTGAATGAGTGTGAGTAATATCTAGAGAAATAAATACTCATACCTTCTTCTGGACAAGGAGGTTGGCCACTTCCATACCTAGGAGGAGGACTAACAATAGGTTTTTATTCTGATTTTGCTGCAACAGAATGAGTTGTAGAACTTGTCATTGCATTTCCTTGTAAACAGCTAACAATATTTGTAATCTTAACTTATTTTATGATTGATATGATCTTGTGATTAATGGTTTGGTTGTAATCTCCACTTTCAGCAAGCTTTCAAAATACTACAGATTATCAATTCCAAAATTTACTATTTTTTGCAATTTGTTGTATTTTGTGTTTTGTTGTCAACCCCTGCACAGAAAATTGACAACCTTCTATTACAAAGCATTGACAGGGCTTAATTTCCATGTTATAAGTAGGTTTCCATTGCTGTAAAAGTAAATAGATTTCCTTTTTGCAATTATAATAAGATTTCTAGTTCTGCAACTGTTATTTCTGCAACATAATTAGGTCTAATTCTGCAATTGTAATTAGGATTTCATTTCTATGGTTAATGATTAGTTTCCATTTTTGCAACTATATTAAGGTTTAATTTATGCAATTTAGAGATATAAATGTCCTAAATCCCCCACATAATCGGTTTCACCAATAAGACCTGCTACTCCCAGATGACCTAAGTTATAGTCCTGTTCACTCCTTTCGCAAATAACCTTGTACACTGCCTTGGATTGATAAATTCATTGAGAATTAATGATGTGCATAACAACAACGCATTACTAGTCAGGGCAATTTTTTACTTAGCATTCCCCTTAGGTGGCTAGATAAATTTTCCTATTGTCGAGGCATAATTTCCACTTGTCGAACTCCATGCCTTAGTGAAATTTTAAGTTTGGCTCTGTGTTGTTTTAGATTTTTTCTTTATGATGCTAATGTGAGCATGTCAAAAGTTTGGCTATGTCCTAGAAAAATTTTAAACCTAACTCTTACCAATTTAAAATTGTTAGATCATTTTTTTTAATTTCTAGGATAACTTCCATGTAGATTATTTTTTTTAATTTTTAGCTCATGGTTAGGTTTTTTTTTTTATTTGTGGAAAACATCCCAAAAGGGATGCCACTTTCGGGTAAGACCCAAGGAGGCAGGGGTATCCATTCCACCAAAAATGCCCAGGACTCGGACTTGGCCTACCACCTTTGACATACTCAAGGAGCAAACAAACACACAAAACCAAATTAAAAAAAGTAAATAACAACAAAAATAATAAAATAAAATAAAAAACATGCTCCTTGAGTGTGTCAAAACCAAAAGCACAACCAAACACGCACAATAAGATAAAAGAAACCACAACACAAACCACATAGAAAAACACAAGAACCACATAACAAAACACAAACAAGACAAAAACAACAGAACACTACAAAGACATAACCCAAAAAAAACATGAAAAATAAACACAACCAAAACCTAAAAAATAAAATAAATAAAATAAAAATAAAAACAACCAACAACAGACAATAAACAAAAACAAAAAAACATAGAAAACACTCACACATAAAAAAATGAAATAACACAAACAAAGAGAAACCCAAGAACAAGAACGAAAAAAACACAAGAACAATAACAATAAACATAAAAAAAAAAAACAAAACAACAAAAACACAAGAACAACAAAAAACAACACAAAGAACACAAAAACAAAACAAAACAAAAGAACCCACCCACCTTAAAAAACTAAACAAAAAAACAAAGAAGACAAAAGAAAAAAAATGAACAAAACAATGACCTATCTAGACCAGAAGACTATTAATGCAAGAATCAACAGAGGAAACAAAATAAAGAATAGAATGAGCTAGGGAACTAAAAAAACTGAATGAACCAAAGAGAAAAAAAAAAAAAACAAGAAGAAACTAGGTACCTTCGAACTCGGAGCCATCCAAAGAAATGATAGAAAGAAGAGCTTCCCTAATTTGAGAAGCCCACCATATAGGAGGGTGGCCATAACAAGTAAGATCACCTTTGTCCAAAGCCCAATTAGCTAAAGCATCAAGCACTCTTGTTTTGATCTCCGACCACATGATTGTAATCAACTTTCAAAAATCCCATCTGGATTAACTGAATCTTCTCAATAATTCTTTTTATTCTCCAATCCACCTTATGATTCTTAGAAGGAGTCTTCAAGAGATTAATCATAAGTTGAGAGTCGGACTCAACTAACACCTTTTCCCATCCAACCTTAGTAGCCTCCTGAAGGCCTCTAAGGATACCATACCCCTCAGCAAGGTTATTGGAAAGAATACCCAAATTCTTAGCAAAAGTAAAAACCAGGGAGCCATCTGAAAGTCTACCAATTCCTCCCACACTGGCTTTTCCAGGGTTCCCTCTAGAGGCTCCATCAGTATTGACTTTTCCAAAATCCTTAGGAGGAGGTTGCCAATTTCTAGTCCTATCCATCTTACTAATACTCACATTCCCTTTAAGTTGGTTGCCCTTAGAAGGTTTAATCTTCAATATTTGCATCACTTGATCCCATCTTTGGTGGGAGTTTTGGGGGTGATTAAGGAGTTGATGGACTGATTCAACTAAGTTGGCTATGGTCTTTTGCCAAATATAGTGAATATCCTTCCTATCTTGATTAAAAATTTATCTGTTCCTTTCATTCCAAATATTCCAAAGAAGAATGGTAGAACCCATCCAAACTAACTGCCTAATAAAATGATCAACACCCTCTTGATTAGGCCAATCCCTCCAAAGTCTGTTCAAAAGTGAAAAAATTGGACCACTATAAGCCAAGTAAAGTTGCCATTCTCCTCCATAGCTCAGAGGCTAAAGTACACTCAATAAAAATATGGTTGATATTTTCTACATTCTCTTCACACATTTCACATCTAAAAGGGCCATGAAAACCATGCTTCATAAGTTGCTCACCAGGTAAGCACCCTACGATGCAATAAAAGCCAATTAAAGAACCTCACCTTAGGCCGGAGATTTTGAGCCCACAATTGAGAAAATATGTCAGAAGAATGGTTGGGATTATTATGGCATAAGGTCAAATAACCTTGAGCAACTGAATACTCACCCTTAGTAGTGTTGTTCCATCCAAAACAATATTTTTCATGGGACCAAGAGAGGGATCTCATATGAAGGATGCCTTGGATATCTTGTCTTTGCCTTTTCGGGATTTGAATAGGCCAGTCCTCAATAGGGATCCAATATCTACCAACCTTTGAATTACAAGTATGGTACCGATAGTAATTAGCCACCTTTATCCAATTAGCTCGGTGAAGCTCCTCCATCCAAGGCCTCCAATCGGGAAACCGAGTTATCAAAGGCTTGTGACCATCCCAAGAATCTGTCCAAAAATTTGCATGTTGACCATTATGAATGATCCAAAATAATTTTTTCTTTATCAAATCCTCACCAATCTTAAGAACTGCTAAAATGGGAGAACCTTTGGTAGGAAGTTGATAGCGAACAAGGTCTTCAGGACTTTTGTTCTCAGCATATTTAGCATGGAGATTATTGGCCCAAAGAGCATTGGGGTTATGCAACATCCTCCAATATAATTTAGCAGCTAAAGCTTTGTTGTTATTAATTGAAGACCGGAATCCTAACCCCCTTCACTCTTAGGAAGACATAAAGTATCCCATTTCACCAAGGCCCATTTTCTTTTCTCCTTAGTACCACTCCAAAGGAAACGATGACTGATTTGATCCAATTCTCGAAGAACAGCCTTTGGGATATTCAAAACGGAAGAAACATAAATAGGAATAGCTTGAAGGACTGATTTTACCAAGGTGATTCTACCCCCGAAGAAAGCCACTTGTTGGTCCACTTTCCAATTTTCTTCTTGACTTTGTCCAACAACCAATTCCAATATTTATTTTTCTGCCTTTGAATATTTATGGGAATACCTAAATAAGTGATTGGAAGAGAGGTCTTCTTATATCTTAATTTATCCAAGACCATGGATTCCTGTCTAGCAGAGCAGAGAAAGAAAATAACTTTAGATTTGTCTTCATTGATCAACTGCCCAGATAGCCTTAGAAAAATAGCTAATGATTTGCTTAATATTAGAAGCTTCCTTAACTGTAGCTTTACCTAAAAGGGTAGAGTCATCCACAAATTGAAGATGAGAGATAGGTCTAGCTCCATGAGCAATGGTAACTCCCTCAAGGGTTTTGTTTTCCCTCTTTTTGGTTATAGTCCTACCCAAGCATTCAACAAGAATGATGAATAAATAAGGGGATAGCGGGTCACCTTGCCTAATACCTCTGGAAGCTGGGAAAGACCGAGAAGGCCTGCCATTGATAAGAACTAAGTAGGAAACTGAAGAGATACATCCCATAATCCAATCCATCCAATCCTTAGAGAAACCAAATTGCCTCAAAACTTTGATAAGGAAGTGCCAATCCACTCTGTCATAAGCTTTGGATAAGTCTAACCGGATGAACATAGAAGGAGAATTTTGCATATCCATGGAATGGATGGCTTCCTGAGCAAGAACTATCTCATCTACTATTTGACGTCCTTCCACATATCCCCCTTGCTCTGGGGAAATAATCTTATGCAAAAGAGGCTTCAACCTTTCTGCCATGATTTTAGTAATAATTTTGAGAAGAACATTACATAAAGCAATAGGTCTAAAAGCTGAGATATGATCAACCTCTTGAGCTTTTGGAACAAGAGTAATATAAGTTTTATTGATAACCTTCAAAATTTCTTTGGATTTCCTGGCTTCTTCCACCACCTCTAATAAATCAACATGAAGGATATCCCAGAACTCTTGGTAGAACTCAATAGGAAAACCATCGAGACCTGGGGTTTTCCTTTTTGCATTTTAAAAACTACTTGTTGAAGCTCATTGATAGTAACAGGAGCAGTCAAAATAGAGTTCTCCTCAGAAGTGATAAGAGAAGGGATTGCTTGAAGAACATTTTGTTGAGAAGCTGAGTCAAGAGGAGTAGCAGCAAAAATATTGGAAAAGTAATCAACAACAATAGAGTTCATGCCATCCCAAGTATAAACAACATCTCCAGAATCTGATTTTAAGGAAGAAATAAAGTTGTGAGATCTTCGAGCTAGAAGAGATTTGTGGAAGAAATTTGTGTTTCGATCTCCTTCTTTGAGCCATTGAATTCTAGATTTTTGCTTCCATAAGATTTCTTCTCTTTTTCCCATTCCTCTAACTGAGTTGTGAGTTTAATTTCATCTGCACTTCTCTTCTCTGTGAGGCCATCTAAACGGATTTTCTTATTCAAATTTTCAAGATGAGCAATAACTTCATGTTTTTTTTTATGAACATCCCCAAACTCTTTCCAGTTCCAAGTCTTGATTTTGGATTTAATGTATTGTAGTCTTTTGGAAAAATAGAACATCTTAGTCCCATGCCTAGGTTTACCTTCCTTCCACCATTGTTGCACATGAGGTCCGAAGGAAATGTCTCTAAGCCACATTAATTGAAAATGAAAAGGAGAGAAACTCACATTGGTTTTCCACATTTCCACCATGACTGGCCAATGATCCAAACCAGCATTATTAAGAGTCTTCACTTTAGGAATGTGACCATGGATTAAGAAATTTTCAGAGAGCAAAAACCTATCCAATCTCTCCATTATACAAGCTAAGCCTTGCCTTCTGTTAGACCAAGTCATAAGGCCATTATCTCGGTTGGATATCCACAAGATGGAGGTTTGCAATATATTCGCTCATGAGGTCAGTACTTTTGTCCAAATTTCTATTTCCCCCCTTTTCTCATCCAGAGAGAGGATGGTATTGAAATCTCCTCCGATCAAGATCCAAGATTTAGGAAAATGAGAGATAATATGAGTAATATCCTTCCACTGTCTTCTTTTTTCCTCCAAAGAAGTTGGGGCATAAATAGTAATGCAGAGCATAATCTGGTTGGAATGTCTACTTTGAATAGCTATAGCCAACAAACCCCAACTGCCAACCATATGGTGAATAACTACCTCTTTTGGGTCCCAAAGACAAGCAATGCCACCCGAAGTCCCTTGGGAACCGAGGGAAACCACTTTTTTAGCTGGCCAAATTTTACTTGCAATTAAGTCCATATCCTCCATTGACATCTTTGTTTCTTGAAGGAAAACAAGATGTGGATGATTTATCTGAATCATTCTTCTAATTTCATTTTGTTTTGAAAGACTCCCTTTGAGTCCTCTAATATTCCAAGTGATGATCTTCATTAATACCAGGGCTAAAAATGTTGGGAAGGGCATTAATCTTACCTTCCTCTACAAGCTTTTCACCTTCTTTTACCATATGATATTGATTGGTCTTGCGACCTACTTTTTGATTAGAATCCATCTTCAATTTTTTTTCCCTATTTCTTGACTTATTCCAATTGAATCTGAGATGGCTTCTAACCTTGAAGAATGCTCATACACAACCAAAATTTTACTAGATGGTTCAATGGAGTCTATATTGGGACCTGCATTATTTGAAGTTTTGACATTTGAAATATTGTTTTTCTTGTGTAAATTTTCTCCTTTTTTTTCTGTTGAAAACCTTTGATTTGTTGGTTTGTCTCTCAGTTATTTCCTTCATATTTAAATTGTGTTTCTAAGATTTCAGTTTCCATTATTTCCTCTTCCTCACTTGGGACATCATTTGTGGAAAGGATTTCAAACATATTAGCAAATGACTTTGATTGATCCTTCATTACTGGTTTTTTCTCGAGTGTTCTTCTTCTTAGGTATTTGGAAACCTGCTGAGTTTATATCTTCTTTCTTTTGATCGAGAATTTTATTTGGGCAAGCACTGGCCAAATGACCATATTCATGGCAAATTCTACAATGAAAAGGAATGTTCTCATAGTCCACTACTTGCTCCCAAGTGTCTTCCCCAAATTGTAATGTGATATTTTTAGGTAGGGGTTTGTCAAAATCCATTAAAACACAAATTCGAGCATAAATAATATGTTCAAAATTTTGAGTACAATCAACGATCATCATAAAAGTTCCTAAAGAGTTTCCAATTGAAGAAAAAATAGTAGGATTCCAAAATTCAATAGGGAGGCCAAAGAGTCTAACCCACATGGGAGCTATAGAAGGCATCTCTTCTTCGGCTTTAAATTTAGTATGCCAGGGCTTCATGAAAAGCCCCGCCCTTCCAAAAAACCAAGGACCCCCTTGAAAAGTTTTCTCTCTATCTTCATTATTAGCAAATAAAACAAGAAAATAACCATTTGGATAAATAGAGATTTGTAACTCACCTTTAGTTTTCCAGCTTTTTGTAGCCCAGACTTTGAAAGTAGATAGACTCGGACGAAAACCCACGAACCAACAAATTAGTCCTCTTTTTTCCAAATCTTCAATGCCAGTCTGAATGTTACCCATATCAAGCTTAACAATAGGAGTTCCATCAGCTGCTTTAAGACATCCTGACTCCATTTTCCTGGGATCAATCTTAGGCATTCTTAGAGGTTTATGAGAAGCCCTAATATTGATATTAGCATTGGGCTGAGGCTATCCACCATGAAGGGCATCCCTAAAATTCATTTTTGGGACCGAGTCTTCAAAATTCTTACCCTTGACAGGGGTTTTCATAGTAGAATTATTTTGTGGGTGCACCTTAGCACCAGATTCACTTGAGATATGAGCCATTTTTTGATCAACTGCTTGAAACTTATTTTGTGGTCTCTTTAATCCTTGCCCTAGACGTCGTGGAAAGGTATGGTTTTCACTTTTCTTTTGTGCAGAAAATTGGAAGCCGTTGTCACTCAAGTTCATAGTATGATCTATTGAAAGACAAATTTCTAACCCATATTGTATCCCCTGCAACATTTCTTGCTAAAATATTGAGCATAAACCACAAAAATATTGGCCTCTAGGGCCCGAAGGCCCTAAAAACCAACCTCTGGAGCTGCTTGCACTCAACCCAGATGAAACCCTCGCATAGCCGCTTGCCAAATATATCGTTCACACATAGGGATGTGCTAGGATCTGTGTTGCTCCAAATGATATGAAAATTTGTGGAGATGTTCTAGGGTTTTTAGGCATCTACCCTCAAAATTTCAGCTCAATCCGAGTTCGGATGAGTGAGATATGGCCGAAACGAGTTCGGCAGTTTGGGCAGTCCTGTGAAAAACATCTCTACCATTCAGCTCCTTCCTCACAACACCTTTATTTTTAGTTTCAAGATTCAAAACATAGTAATATTAAATCTTTGTAAAATATTGTAGTTATTACCACTTAACCTAGTTAGGTTTTGATTGGGGGAATATCGACATCATTGCTAAAAAGGTTCAAAATTTGGTAATTTCTTCCATATTGGGATTTTTTCCTTAGCCAAATTTTGGGTTTGGTGTTGTGGTAAGATGTTGAACCTCCTTGTCTTAGCTAGATTTTAGTTGGAGAAGTGGTTTCCACTTGAGTTGTCAGGTTTTAGATGGGAAATAATTTCCATTTGAGTTGTTGGGTTCTGGCTAGGCCTAGCATTTTGAGTTTCTATTAACGTTAAGCTTTCTCTTAATTGTCTAGAATTTTTTCCAAGCAATGTTTCACTTAGTTTTCGTACTTACAACCATTTTTTATATGCCCCCAAGAGTGGCCTTGGTCACGGTAGCATGGATAGCCTATAGAAAACAAGCCATTTTGGGTCCCAAATCTTCTCAAAACATAGTCAAATTTATACTTTTTGGAATGCTCCTTTTGAGGAGTATATAATGGAAATGGTTTCATAAAATTTCATTAAATATTTCAAAATATATAGGGTTTGAAAGTGAAAATATTTGTGCTACTAGGAGGAAATTTAACATTGTAATACTTGATTTTAAGCAATTTTAGGGTGCTAAGGTCATGGGAACATAGACAAGTGGGTACTTTTTGGAAAGCTTATTTCAATACCAATTTAGTAGGAGAGGTTATTTTTCATTTTTAAAAGTTAACCATAAACAATGATGGCAATAAGCATCACAACAAATTCAAAACAAGCAAAAAATGGGGACCTATAATTAAAATCTTCTAGATGAAAAGAGTGAGTTTTTTGAATAATTGGATATCATGAAAAAGCCCAAGAAAATAAGATAAAATTCATCAAAATTAAAAAATTGGGTCCTTAGTCCATATAGACTAGGGTGTGTTGTGTAAGCGCAACAACACCCTTCAAGTTTCTTGTGCATATTCCCAATTAAATTTTTAGCTTAGAATATGTGCAACAACTCAATTGTTTGGACCTAAAGTACCTAAGAGGGAAAAAGGAGACCTCATTTTACCCACTTAAGTAGACAATCATGAACATCACCCCTAAGTTACATAAGTTTCACCTAGTTGATGAAGCATGATTGAGAGAGAGATTTGGAGAAACTAAAATATCATTGGTCCTATGACTCAAAGAGAATATTCAAGAGTACTTTAAGGTATAATAATTCAAATACCTTTTTGGCTCATAACAAGAGGTGTAATGTATAGCAAAATGACAACCTAGATGTAGAAATAACCCCTACCACTCTAGAAAGTAAATCAAGGATAGGAAGATAAAATCATGAGTTGGTATGCCAACCCCTAGAGTGGCACATATTTAACATGAAGGTGAAATATAACTTTAAACTTGACTTAAAAATAAATCATCAGACTAGGGATGCTTAAAAAATTAGGGTATACAGATCAAAATATCCTTGCATGATAAAAAATAAGGTATGATATGGGTAAAATCACCAAGTCTACTAGAGATAGCCTATTGATGCCAAGTTATCTTTCATCTAGGGTAGAAGAAATCCAAAGAGCATAAAAAGGACAAAAATAACTAATGAAGTGACTACAAATGCCTCAAACACCTAGAAACACAAGAAGAAGATGATGCCTAGAATAACCATTTCTACTACATCAAAGAATCTAGCAATAGTCAGTTTATTAGTAAGTAGATGATCATCAAAGGATAGAAGGATTTTAAAATATATGGATATATATTTTTGGAATTTATCATAGTGAAGGAACAATAATAACAATAGAAGATAACTCTACTCAAGCAGGGGTAAATCCCTCAAGGGGGATCCTCTCCTAAGCTGGTAATGACTAGCCCCATGACCACTACTACAACCACTTCCACCTCCCTTACACCATCCAAAACCCCCCCCTTCTTTCTAGAAATAGGCTATTACATCATTTGGATTATGTAAATGTACCTTTATTGGTACATACTTAGGACATTAGATTACTTTAGAGGGAAGTTATCTAGTTACTTCATGCAATGTAATAAATGCACAAGTGTCAAAGTGCAAGTTGTATATGTGTAAACTATCCATTGAAAATCTAGGTAGAGTGTTGGCCAAGGAACCTATTTCCTATATAAAGGATAATAGACATAGACATATACACACATAGATAGAGATAGTGTAGTGTATACCTAAGTGGAATTATGTAGCAGTGTGATGTCTTATGATGGGGTGTAATATGCTCAATGCCCATTCTTGAGTTGTAGCTATATTCATGGAGTGTTCATTTCCTCCACAACTACTTTTGTAAAAATCTCCATCATTTCTATTTATATTATATTTTCATTCATATTGCAGATTTACTTTATTTCATATTATTCTACATCTTGTGATTGCTATCTCCCATAACATGCTGCATCAAAATCTAATAGTGGTATTAGAGCCATGTTAATTCAATAGGGAAACCACCATTATTATTGATCGTGAGTTTTTTGACAACCTAGTGCGCCATTGGACTAGTCACTATCAAAAATACTCAGAAGAGTCTAGGTGGTAGAATTAAGGAGAGCCACAAGTAAGGACTGAAAGAAATATTAGATTCTAGAATACTGAGATTGCATATGGCTAGAGTATTTCCACAGAGTTCAAGGGAAAACTTGTGAAGACTAGGACTCAACACTTTATCCACTAGTTTTATGAATCAACTAGTGAAACTCATCTAAGAGATCTGAAGAAACTAACCTAAAGGTTCTTTTATTGTAGGAAATTAATACTCGGATGATTGGGAAACTTCCTACAATAGAAAGCTAGGATATTTCAACTTTGTTGCCCAAAGGTCAAAGTGCCTTCATAGCGCAGATATTAGTTGTTGCAAGAGAAGAACACTATAGAAGAGACTTCTAGAGAAGAATTGTAGTGAATTTTTGAGACATGAGATATCCATTGCTAGATTGAAAACTTCACAAGAATAGAAATCCATAGAATCCTTGATCTAGAAGAAAATACCACAGGAAGCTTTGATCCAGATGAAAAATCCATAAAAACCTTGATCCAGAGGGAAAGGCCACATAAGCCTTGGTACTGAAGAAAAGACCACAGAAGCCTTGATCCTGAAGAAGAATCTAGAAGAGAGTATCTTACTTATAAGTAGATTTTAGTACTAATACTTTATTACATGAATAGGGATATTCGGTGAGTTGGGAAAGCTTCCTACAAAAAGGTTAGGAAGAGTATATTCTTCAGAATTAACCAAGCACCTTAAGCAAACAAGATCAAGAGAAGATATCATTGATGAAAAAGGACTAGGAGAGTCTTGCTCAAATACAGAGGTAGAAAAATCAAATATCCAGGAAAACATCTCACCACCAACAATTCCAAAAGTATAAGGTTGAATATAAGGTCTTAAATAATACCATAAGAAGCTACAAGGCCTTGGAGATACCTTTATGAGCATCCAATAGAAGTCTTGGAGAGCCTTGCTAAAGAAACCATCAAAGGAGTTCCAAGGAGAACTCATTGGATAAATTCACTATTGGAGATAGTTAAATATTTGGGACAATTATCACCATCCGACAACAAGCCCAAGATGAAGAACTTGTCAAGGAGTGCAAAATCATAGAATACCTCAAGACATTCAGAATCTTGAGAAGATGATCATGTTTGAAGTTATAATTCAACAAGAATATTGAAGGAATATTTAGACTAAAGAAGACTACCAAATCCAGGAGATTTAGATATTTCTTCTCATAGCAAGAAGGTACCACTTCATAATCAAATATATCTTCTAATATATAGCAAAACGAGGAGACTACAAGAGGAGAACAAGCCACTAAAATCCTAGGCTCATGAAAGAGAGTTGGAGACCATATTTTGGTGAAGACAAATCCGTTCAAGGCAACCTACAGAGAGCTATAGGATCTTACTCAATACAAAAACTTGGTGATCTTAGACACCAAGATATACATCCTCTATAGAAGTGGTGAAAAGGTCTTTCAAAAAATGTAAGCAAATATTGGTGCAAGTAAATTCATTAAGTGGATTACTTATCAAGTTTGTTTAATCACCTTGATTGGAGTAAATTTACAAAAATGATAGTTGAATTAAGAGTCTTCAAATGTGCAAAAAAAAAGGATTCTTTAATGTTCATTTGCACTTTAGGAGTTTATTAGATTTTAGAATATAAAACTATCTATCAACTACCTATCATATAATTTGGAAATAAAATGAATACTAGCTCCTATTACCTTTCTTATAAAGAAATTTTAGAATAATTCTTGAAGATTCATTTCAAATTATTCTTGATTAGTTGTAGTAAATTGATTAAGTGCATTATTTTTTAGAGTTATTTGGAGTGATAAGGTGAAATTGTTAGTGTAGTAGAAGTAAAATATTATTGGATTCATTTTGCACTATTATATTGCTCTCAAAGATTATTGTTTATGTTCATTAGAAGGGCATAGAACTAGAACTTGTCAAAGTGTCTAAAGACACTATTAATGCACTGAGATCTACAACTTTGAAGTGGCCTAAGGAAGCCACAAAATCATCTCGATCCTCAAGCATTAGATAAAAAATTAACCACCATAAGATCATCAAAAGAAGCCTCAAACGAGACTTGGCGAGTTTTGTAGGCCCAAAATGGCCACATCCTTAGGAAATTTTGAAATTTTTTACCTAAGGCATGAAGTTTCCATTCCACACATGTTCCAGTGTATTTTGGAGCGGATCCACAACAAAGGTTCTCAATCCGCCCAACACTTAGTGTATTTTTGCACTTGGAGCAATTTCGCATGGTTTCTAATACTTTTGGTAGCGGACTGGAGATGCATCTCGAATCCACAAAAGTTTTTGGGGAAAGATGACGTCAACGCATAAAAAAGTGCGGATTGGTGACCGCTTGTTATTTTTAACATGCTTCAAGTGGCTAAGTGTTGGCGAGCCCGATTCTAGGGAGCTCATAGAGTATTTTTTCCTAGAATGGTGACAAGGGGTGGAAAGCAAAGCAAAGGGATGTGGATTCATGACAAAGGTCATTTTGACTGACTTCCTTCTAGATTGGTGACAAGCAACATTTTACACTAAAGCCAGTGCGGAATGAAGGAAGAGCTACTTTACACTGTGGTGGGTTCGGATTGGTGACATGAGTTTTTACACTTGCTTGGGTCTGGATTGGCATTCCACAAATTTTTGAAGGGAAATATGATGTCAATGACTTTAGAGTGTGGATTTTTGAATGCTTCATCGTCAACAAAGAAAAAAAAAGATAATGAGTGGATTTCATCCCGCTTCACTCTCAATGCATTTTGTGTTGGATTAGCATTCCGAGATGCATTCCACATAGTTCGGAGACATAAAAGATGATGTCATTAATTTTAAAAAGTAGAATAGTGCTTTGGTCTTTCCCTGCCATTGTACTAAGTGTATTCCAAATCAAATCATAGCCATGCGATGGGGAAGATCGATGGTTGAGATTTTTTCAAATATTTTGAAGTATATAAAGGTACTTTCTTGATCAGATTTAAAGCACAGTCAGTTGGAGACTGGAAGCCGAAGCATCATAGGGTTTCAAGAAATGAAAACCAAATACAGTTGCAGATTGACGATGATGAAATCTTCCAAGAAAGGTTAACGTCATAGATGCAATATCTAACAACCTGGACTATAGTTGACATCGACCAACCAGCAAGTTGCAGAGGCTCTGAGCTACCATGGCGGTCTACTTGCAATGGATTTCTCGAAGGTCAAACTAGTAAGAAAATGCCAACAAGAACTCTCTACTGAGCTATTAAAAATTAAATCTTTGTAATGTTCCTTATTATTTTTTAAATTTACAAACTATAAATAGAGGTCGAACCCTCATTTTTAAGGGTTATCTCTAGTGTGTTTTCCTGCACTATTGTAAATATTTCCATGAGCTAATGAAAGGAGCATTACATTGATTTTCACCTCAAATTTGTATCTTCATTATCTGGCGTTAGAGGTTCGAAATTTGGAGTTGCATTTCTATCAATATTTAAATGGTTAGTTTTTTCCAGTTTTTGGATTACTAATTGCTAGGGTAATTGAAATCTGCTTTTGATTAGATATTTATTGATAGGGAGTATATTTCTATAAAATATAAGTTAATTCTATTATTTGGATTATCATTGTTTAGATATTGGAATTGTTGTCTACAATATTTCTCTATTGTGCTTTAATGAATGAAGGTTCATTTGATTTGAGATAATGTTGATCTGAGTAATGTGTATTTAAAATGGTTTATGGGAGATTTTTGTTGTAGTGACAATGTTGTTAGCCTATCCATCCATTATTGTTCACATTTTCTAACCCTAATCTCTTTCTCAACCCTAATCCCCAAAACCCTAAGTGAGCATAATTGTGTCAACACCCTATTTAAGTTGACAAGGAACCAACCTACTCTAGAGGTTGGATCTGAAACCCTATTTTGGTCCATCCAATGTTGAGTGTTGAGCTGTAGCTATCGGGTGCATGCCTGGACAGAAAGTAGGAAGATAGACAGCCGTAGTATTGAGTAAAACTTGATGCAATTCAATGCCCAATAGTTTTTGGCACGCCCGATGGGACCAGTTCACAAGGAACATGAAAACCCATCACAAGAGTTATTGTTTATCTCTACCCGGAGGAATCAAGATTTGGTGAATTGTCTTGTCCTTGCTAAGCGGAGAATAGTAAATTCACCTGGTGACTCCCTGGTCTGTGAGCCTAGAAAATAATTATCCCTGTAGACCAGTGCCCTTTCATGTATACCAGGTCTTTCAAGAGAAATAATCCAGATTCTTTCTTCTTTTATGAGTTACCTTACAGAGGGACAACTGTTATAAGGAGTTTGCATAGAGATTTTATAGAAGAGGAAGATCACCCTAAAGAAGATCCTATAGTTAATCAGAACCCTCTCCTAGTAGTAACCACACCTAGAAACATGGTAGCAAATGCAAATCAAAATTAGGGAAATGCACCACCTAATCAGCCCCTACAAAAGTACCCCAGCTGGAACACAACTGGTCCACTTAGATTACCCCATATGCATGCCATTCCCCAAGTGGTTTCTAAAGCTATACCCACTTATGATGGATCAGGGAAGATGGCATATGAGCACTGTCAAGATATTTTAAATCTGGCAGCAATTCATGATATAAAAAATGAGGATGTTATTGTGAGGATCCTAGCCCTGTCCTTTAGAGGGAAGATCTTACATTGGTTTAGGACTCTTGAGGACAATACTATCACCTCATGGGATGCATTAGCTGAACCATTCATAGAAGAATTCAATGAATCTGTTGACCCCTTCTCCCTGCTTAATCAGTTTACTTCTATGCAGAAGGGTCCCCAAGAATCAGTCTCAGATTTTAACTTGAGGTTTAGTAGAACCTGGAAAAGAATTCCCCCTACAACTAGACCAGCTACAAGCTTAGCCTATATGTACTATATCAGAGCTCTAGGATTAGAGCTAGGTTTGCAAACCCAGTAATATAGAATAGAGGATTTTCCTCGAGTTTATAATGTTGTGGTTCATGTAGAGAATGTTTTGATCAATGTAGGGAGATTACCCCCTAAGACTGCTTTGCCCTACAATCAAGAGACTGGCAGTTTCTAGGGTCAATCAACAACTACATCATATATGGATCCACCTCCATTGTCATCCCCATTTCCACAAATGGCCCCCATTCCTCGACAAAACCCACATCCACTACTATCCCTTTTCCTCCACTTCCCACTCAGGTTTCTCAAGAACCCTCTATTCTCCTAGACAACCAAAATACCTTGAAAACCCTTAGTAACAAGATGAATTCTATGGAGAAAAGAGAAATGGAGAGATCTCAACAAAGAAGGTTCCCATATATAAATAAGGATCAGAGACCTGGTCCTAGCAATAGTTTAGGTATCAAAGTGAATGCAATATATGAAGAACCTGAATGTTCTTCGGATACTACTCTTGCAAATGTTTGGTGCTTGGTGTGTAATGATCCACATGATTCACAGTCTTGTGTTATGTACCAACATCATGTACAAATGGCCATGGATCAAGCTGAGAGAAATCAGAAGGGGAGAGTGAACATGCTCTGGCAGCAAGATCAGATCATGGTGGGGAAAGAGTCAGATGAGGATGGCCCAATCGTTGTCATGACAAGGTCTGGAAAGAAAACCTTGCAAGTAGATCCACAAAAAATGGGACAATTCCAAGTTCCATCTCAAAAGAGGAATGATCAGCTTCCCCAAAGCAGTGATACTTTTCCTATTCCTCAAGCTAAAGGGAAAGAGAAGACAGACAATCTTCCTAAGAGGTTGGAAAAGGAAACTGAAGGAGACCGGATGAGGTCTAAATATGAGGCACAAGAAAGGCTTAGATTCCCCTCTATTACCAAAAGGTAAAGAATAGAAGCCACTCAACAGTATAAAAGAAAATATGGTGAGCCAGAAAGAAGGCCTGAAAGACCTACCCTAGCTAAGTCTGAGTATAATATTGTTGAAGAGATGAAAAATATTCCATCAAAATCTAGTTTATATGATACTCTTTTCATTCCTGGCCAGATAGACCTGCTTAAGGCTTCTCTCAACAAGTACCCATAGGATAAGCAGGCCACCACAATCCTTAGTATGCCCTCAGAGAAGAAAGAAATGTCCCCTACTATTTTGAAAAATAAACCCCCTCCTTTCTATATCTCCCTGAGAATGGAAGGATGGGTGGTCCGAAATTGTATGATAGATTCAAGAGCATCAACTACAGTTATGCCTAAAGCAGTTTGTGAAGAGATGGGCATGGAGTATACCCGATCTTGTCCTGGAGTGTTACAATTGGATGGGACACCTGTTAAGATAGTGGGAGTCATAAAGGATGTTTTAATGAGGCTACATAGAGCCCCTGAGGTGACAATAGTGCAAGAAATAGTAGTGGTTGATCTTGAACCTTACTTTGGATTATGCCTTTCAAGGGAATTTACTACAAAGCTGGGAGGATGTATGTATATGGATTATTCCAGTATGGTAATTCCTTTCAAAGGAAAGAGAATAAGGATAACACCTGAAAAGCCAGTGTCTTATCATATTGAAAGGATTGAGGAGGATATGTGCAATCTTACTCCCCTAGAAGAATTTGAGCTAGTTGAAAATTTTGAGGAGTTGGATATTGAGGATGAGTTGCCCTTCAGAGAAGATTACAATCAATTTGGAACTGGTATGGGAACATATAGCATTTTAGTTGAATCAGAGAAGAAAATCCTTGCTATATCCAATCAATATTTGAGAGAAAAGGAAACATGGATCATGCACTTTGATGGTGCTAAATGCAGAAATGGTGCAGGAGCTGGTGTGATACTACAATCCCAATCAGAGGGGACAAAGAGTTTTGCCTACAGACTAACATGGTCATGTACAAATAATGTTGTAGAATATGAGGCTCTATGCCTCGGACTGATATAGGAAGAAAGCATGGGCATTAAGATTCTAAACATATATGGTGACTCTGAGTTAATTGTCCATCAGGTAAGGGAGAGGTGCAGTAGCAAGCACCATTACCTAAAAGCATACAAAAATAGGGTATGGGATCTGATGGAATCCTTTGATGCCCTAAATATAAATTTTATTCCCAGAGAAAAGAATACTTTGGTAGATTCCTTAGCAATGAAGGGAGCTAACTTCAACCCTTCTGCAGACTATAGAATCAAGAAAGACAAGGGAATCAAAATGATTTTCAGACCTACAGTACCAGATAAGCAAATTTTTTAGTAGGTTTTTGAAAGTGATGAGCAGATAATTGACTTTATGGTAAGAGAAGCATGTCTCTCCACTATCCAAGAAGAGAATCTAGAAGAGATTGATCAACAAGATGTTATTCAATTAAGGAACAATCACATTCCTAGAGGGTTGGTCACCCTAGAGAGCTTATTTGACAATGAGGATAGAAAAAAGACCAGAGCCATGAAAGTCAATGAAAATATTTATAAAGAAGTTGAAGTCGGTACTAAAAAGAAGCTCAATGTTGGAGTTCGATGTTCACCAGAGGAAGCAGAAGATATCAAAGCCTTATGCCTAAAATACCAAGATATTGTGGCTTGGTCATATGAAGACCTCAAGGTATATGACAAGAAAGTTATCCAACATACTATTGAGCTAGAGCCTGATGCAAAGCCTTTTAGGTAGAAGCAAAGGCCAGTAAATCCAAGGATCGAAGCCATTATGAGAGAGGAGCTCTTAAAGTTATTGAAGGCTAAGATCATCTATCCAATAAAACATTCAACCTGGGTAGCCAACTTGGTACCTGTGAGGAAAAAGAATGGTGATATTCGTTTGTGTGTAGATTTCAAAAATCTTAACCAAGCATCTCTTAAGGATCACTATCCCCTCCCACAGATTGATCAAATATTATAGATAGTGGTAGGGGTAGAAAGGTTCTCATTATTAGATGGCTTCTCTGGATACAATCATATTTGGGTGAAAGATGAAGATCAATATAAAACAACATTCACCACCAAATGGGGCACATTTGCCTACCAGAGAATGCCTTTTGGGTTGTCCAATGCGGGAGCCACATTTTAGAGAGCCATGGATTATGCCTTTGGGGAACTTATCAATAAAGTCATTCTAATTTATTTGGATGACATGACTATGTTTTCCCATAATAAGCATGACCACCTAGCACACCTTGAGCAAGTTTTTCAAAAGTGCAGAGAATTTGGTATTTCACTCAATCCTAAGAAATCATTCTTTGCAGTCCATGAAGGAAAACTGCTAGGTCATGTGGTCTCAAAAGAAGGTATGGCCATAGATCCAGATAGAATCAAGTCCATTCTTGCTCTCCCATTGCCTACAAACAAGAAGGCCTTACAATCCTTTTTGGGTCAAATAAACTTTGTCAAGAAATTTATTTCTGACTTTGCACAAAAAGTGAGGCCCATATCTGAGTTACTCAAGAAGAATGTTGAGTTTAAATGGACTGAAGTTAGGAAGCAAGCTTTTGAGATTATCAAGCAGTCCATTGCAACAGCCCCAGTACTGGTAAATCCAGATTTTAGTAAGGATTTTATCCTTTATGCTTATGGAGCTGAAGAGAGTTATGCCTCAGTGCTCACTCAAAAGGATGATCAAGGTGAGGAACATCCTATATTATTTTGGAGCCAGACACTCCATGACTACCAAGTCAAATATAACTTTATTGAAAGACAAGTATTTGTTGTGATGAAGTCATTGAAGAAGTTCAGGCAATACTTGGTTCAGAGTAAAACCCTGGTATATGTTGTTCATCCAGATGTAAGAAGCTTTATTCTACAAGGTGAACTAGGAGATAAAAGGGCTGGTTGGATTACCAAAATCCAAGAATATGATGTAGAAATACATCCCACCAAGTTGGTGAGAGGTAGGGCCCTGTGCCAAGGTCTAACAGAGGCAGCAACATTAGTAGAAGTAACAGCTTGCCAGACAGTAGAAGAAGATCAGGTAGAAGAAGTGCAGCCAGGAGACTCTGATTGGGTTGGCCAGATGATTAAATACTTTCAAACTAGAGTATGCCCTCCTAATCTAAATACATCCCAAAGAAGAAGATACAGGCTGCAGGTTTTGAAATATGTATTACTACCAGAAGGCCTGTATAAAAGAAACTTGGATGGAGTCCTCCTGAAATGCTTAAAATATGATCAACAATAGAGGGTTATTGAAGAGTTCCATGGAGGACCAACTGGAGGACATAGCTCAGGTAGAGTTACAACTTTGAAAATCATAAGAGCTGGCTATTACTAGCCTACTATATTTGTTGATACTTTCAGGGTTACTAGGGCCTGTGACAAATGTCAACGATATGTTGGAAGGACAAGGAATGCTTCATTCCCCCTCAAGCCAATACAAGTTGAAGAGCCTTTTCAACAATGGGGGCTAGAATTCATAGGGGTCATCAACCCTCATTCCTCGATAGAGCATAAGTTTATCCTAACTACCACAGATTACCTCACCAGATGGGTAGAGGCTATTCCTACAAAGAAATCAGATCAGGAAGTTGTGATCAATTTTATGGAGAACTTGATTTCAAGGTTTGGAGTTCCAGAAGCCTTGGTGAGTGACAATGGCCCAGATTTCATAGGAGCCAAGTATATTGAGTTTGCTAGCAAGTATGGCATCACTCTTAAGAATACTTCAAATTATTACCCATAAGGTAATGGACTTGTTGAATCTACCAACAAAAACCTGTTAAGGATTTTGAGGAAATCACTTGAAGGGAATAAAAGAAGTTGGCACCTACTGCTGGACCAAGCTTTGTGGGCTGACAGGATTACTATAAATAAGTCCATTAAAACTTCCCCTTATGCTCTGGTGTATGGCAAAGAGGTAGTGTTACCTATCCATTTGGAAATTCCAGCACTCAAGCTGGTAAATACAGAGGAAGAATCAGAGGGAAATCCAGTGGAAACAAGGTTGACTCACTTACTACAGCTGGAAGAGAATAGAGCTTAGGCATATGAGAATTTTTAGAAGCACTCAGTAGACATCAAGGTATGGTTTGATAAAAAGGTAAGATTCAAGAAATTCCAGGTTGGAGACTCAGTTCTCAGGTGGAATGTTGATAGAGCAAAACCGGGCAAACATGAGAAGTTTGATTCCTTTTGGGATGGCCCTTTCAAGATAGTGGAGATCAAAGAGACCAATGTGTTCCAACTTGAAGATCTAGAGGGGAACATACAACCGATTCTAGTAAATGGTTTTCATCTCAAACTCTACTATGATTGAAATATAAGCTCATTGTAACATATGTATATACATTGTATCATATTTCCCTTTCTTTCTACACTTTGTATTCAGTTTTTCTTTGACATGTTGAAAAAGAGAAAAATATTCGTAAAATGGCTAAGTGTTCCAAAGGATATAGTGAGGATCCATTCCGCACTCAAATACATGTAAAGTGGAGTAGAATGGTGAGCATCCCTATTCCACATCGAAATGAACTAAAATCTTAGCAGAATGGCACAAGTGTTATTTTCCATGCGTGAAAAGAGCCAAGTGTTAGCGGAATCAAATGCATCTTCAATCCATCAGTTTCAAGACTAAGGTGGAGTGAAGTGGTGATTTTGCAATTGTGCCATGTGGAGAGAAAGGAAAGAGCCTGCATTTAATGCTAAAGGTCTCGCGCTCAAACCAAAGAGTAGACGAAGTGATGTCATGAGGTGGTAGCACAAGTTTGAATTTTTGGCCAATGAGAGATCAGAATGCCACCTTCGAGCCACCAAAAGAAATGAGTGGGAGTTGAGAAGCATGCTAGCAGGTAGATCATGTAGTAGCTACATTAATGGTGGAGGACGTGCATGTACCAGAAGATAAAAGTGCCAAAGCACAAGTTATGTTCATTCGAAGGTAAACCATATTCATAGAGAGAAAAGCGAGACAATACTCAGAAGTGTTCACTATGAATTTCAGAGAGAACATAAGATTATTGTTGGTAAAATGGCTTTCGAAGATACTCAAGAAGCTGAAACCTCAGAGAGGAGGGTAGTGGGTCCATACATTGATAAAGTAGAAGCTATGGTGGATACCGAAATGGTCTTGATAGAGAGAACAAAGCTCAGGAAAAATATCAACAATAAATTTAGGCAAAGAGCAGCCTTGTCAGTTGAAGGTAGATGTGTTGTGCTCTCTCTCTTATATTTTTATATTTGTGATTCTATTCATCCCTGTTCAGAGTTGATAGTAACTATAGTTAAGTTTTATGACCCCATGGCCAAAGTAGTGAAAACCGCTAAAGGCAAAACCCTATTTAGTGTCACCTCTACAAATTATCATAAACTCTTCACCTTAGGGTCAGAACCTTCTATGAAACCAAAAGAGTTTAAAGTGACTACCTAGGATGGGTATTACTCTCTAGAGAAGTGAGCTAATGATGGTGAGTCATTTAAGAAATGGGTTTATAAACAACTTGATGCCAAGCCTAGGAAGAAATTGCTTGAAGTTTCAATTCCTATTGATGAATTTGCAAACCCTGAGTTATTTTCTATGTTGGCCTATATGGAGGGTTTAGACTCTGATAGAATGGTACATGGTTGGAAAATTACTGCAACATATTGTATTTCAAATGAGAGAATGTATGAGGAAGGTGTAGAGAAAAAGGGAACTAGGGTTATCTATTTTTATTGGCCAACCTTCCTTGCCCAAAGAATACATGAGCAATTGGTAAGAATGAAGAGGAGCTCTGATGCACCTAGTTTCAGGCATTGCTCAAGCCTAGTTTGGATGTTTTATGCTGCTGTGAAAGATATGATGCCATGGATCCTGATTAAGGACAAAACTAGTGATGGGGAGCCCTTGTCGGTTTATTATTGGACAAGTCATTTAAGGAGTAGTGAGTCTTTTTACCATTTCAACTTGGAATTTCTAGGACCTGCATTAAAAATAATGTATGGAGAGTGCCCTAGGTTGCCACCTCTGGCTAAGAAAATACTGAGGACAGAGGGTGCCGAAGAAGGAGATTGGTATCTTTTGACTAAGGGTACAATAATCAGATTATATGGATTCATGGGAAAGCCTTTTCTCCTGCCCCATTTTGTCACAGATAGGCTATTTGCCTTGGAATACTTGAGGCAAGTAGAATACATAGACTTGAACTATGGCTCTGGGAGGAAGAGAAAATATCTGCTAACCTACCACACTATAGATGATATAACTATTACGAAGAAGGGGTAGAGTGAGCAAATTGACCAATACCTGGATAGGTTAGGTCTATTTTATATTCCTCAGAGATGGAGCTATGATCCTGATGATATTTTTAGCAAAAGAAATATTGCCCTAAATGGAGACAAGGCCTACAAATTTGAAAAGAGACCTAGGCCCCATTTTGAATAGGGCAAAAACAATAATGAAAATGCTCTTTTAGAGTGGAATGTGTCAAAAATGGATCAACTGCCTCTGTGGCTAGACTTTTATGAACAAATTATGGATTTTGATCCAGATAAGAAGCCAAAACATCGGTTGATAGAGGCTATCATCAATGATATGGAGGAAAAAATGGGAAAAAAGAAGGACCCTTAGTCTCAGGATTCCATGGTGGAAGAGGTTGAGAAAGGAGAAAAATGGAATGTAGCCAAAATATCAGATTGGTGGAGAATGAGAATTGAAATTGGAAAACTGAAATCCAAGTTTGGAATGAAGATTGATAATGAATTTTCTAAGAAATATGATGAGAATATCAAATCCTGGAGGTCTAAGGACATAAGGAACATAGTGCTAACTATGATGAAGTCATAGGTTGGGCCTGATTCCTCCTCTCCACCTATAGACCAAGAGGTTCTAGAAGATGAGCCTGAAACTCCTTTGACAACTATTGAAGTCTTGAAGACATTTCAGCCTACCACTGAACAAGTAGAGAAGTTTCCTAAGGGAGCACAACTTTTGAGAAAAATGCAATATTCAGATGAAAGAGTTGTCAATACTCCAGTCATAGAAGTAGTAGCTAGGCCTCAATGCTTAGCCCTAGGGGGACAGCCTCTAGATACAGATATATACTGGAGAGAGAAAGATAAAAGCTTCAAATTCATACCTCTCACTTTCACCACTACAGCAACAGTGGAGTTAAATCCTATTTTTGAGCAATTATTGTTAGAAGAAACAACACAACAAGAGGTATCTAAGGAAGATATAGAGAGAGAGGGGGTTTCCTTTCAATTGTTCCAAAGAAGAGCCAAAAGAGCTCCAGAAAGAGAAGAGAGAGAGGTTTCAAAGAAATAGAGGTTGGACAAAGAGGAGATTGCTAAAGAGGTAAATATTTCAACTATAGAAGAATTGACACAGCAAGAGCAACAGTAGATACAAAGATAGAACAAGAACACCCTACATATATAGGTGAAGGTATGGTCTCTAATCCCTCTTCTCCTCTTCCTCCTCTAGAATCCCCAAGGAAGTCCCCCTCCCTTTCTAATCAAGAAGTTGTGACAAAGGTACCTTCCCCATCTCATAGTCCACCACATGTTTCATTGGTCACCACTGAGATACGAACCAACCCATCTCCCCCAAAGTCACCCTAGATTCTACTTTCATCATCTGAGATCCCCACTTCATCATCTCCCATCATTTCATCCTCACCATTGAAATCACCACCCCCATCAAAGGAGCAAATTGTTCCAAGCACCCCCACTCATCCAATTGTTAATCTTACTTCAATTTCTATGAGTTTACCAATAGCAACCACAACAGTAGTTACAGAGTCCACTATTGTCATAGAAACTACTATAACTACTTCCACACAACCATTATCAACAGTTGATTCTACCCTTGCATTCCTAGTATCTTCATCTCCCTTGGACTTCCAGTTATACAAGTCATGTAACTTTGCAAAAGGAGCAGGCAGCCACACAAAAAATCAATGATTTTTGGGCAGAAAAGTTATCTAAGCCTTCCAACAGGATGGTTGTAAGAAGAAGAAGCATGTTTTTTGATCCAGTTTCAAGGCAAAGGATATCCAGATCCATGACCCCACTTGTAAATAAGCCTAAAACTGAGATGACTGCCCAGGATTATCAAGTTGAAGAATTCATAGAAGATATTGAGAAGTTACCTGAAGAAGATGAATTGGTAATGGCCAGAGCCCATTTGGAGACTTTCTATGTGAAGAATGATATATTCAAGCAGAAGGTGGGCAAGTTGGAGAAACAAATTGAAAATCTTCAAAATACTATGAATAATCAAAAAGAAGTGGAAAAGGCTTTGAAAAAGGAGGCTAAGAGCTGGCAAGAAAAGTTTCAAGAAGCCACTAAGCTCAAGGAGCAACTAGGAGAGAAGAAGAAGCTGAATGATGAACAAGCTAAAGAAATACAAAGTTTGAGACAACAACTTTAGATTGAGAAAGCTAAGTCTTCTAGATTTTCTAAAGTTAGATTAAAGAAGGTTAGAAAAGAATTACTCTCTGAAGTCCAAGAGAAATGCTCAGGGCTTCAGCTTATCATTGACTATCTAGATGATGCCAGTTGCTTACTCTAGAATATTCAAAAATATTTAGATCAAATCACTGGAGAGCTACAACCTATGGTGATTCTAGTAGAGCAGATGTACAAGTTGGTTGATAGCAGACTCAGTGATTCTACTAAGCCTATTCCCAATAAGGAATGGAATCTTGCCAGAGTTGCTGCCAGGACTATGGTCAAGAAACATAGAGCACTTTAGAAAGCCTGGCTATTATTTGATAAAATTGAAGGAGTGATTAAGGATGTTGTAGATGTAAATAAAGAAATGATTCAATTTGGCTTTAGAGGTTTGTGGATGGAGGATCATAGCTTACTATCTATGGAAGATATTCAGAAGAGCACTAATGAAAATCTACAGGATGAATCTGAGATTGACTCTCTGGAAGAGCCACTGAACCAAGAGCAAGCTGCTCAATTGATCATTGATTTTACCAGGCTGAGAGATCTTATGGAGGATCTGGTAAACAGAGGGAATGCTACTAATTATGAAGATATTGGAGAGTTACAGTATATTTACAAGCAGCTAAAAGAAACATCAAACCCCTTTGAAGCAACCTGGAATCAAGCTTTGCAAACCTTGAAATTGATGGTTCAATTGTTTGGTGATGATTCTGGAGGAAGAAATCAAGAACAATCTTCTCCAGAAGAAGAATTTGAAGAAGTTGAAGAAGATGCCGAGGAGGAGGCCCATCAAGAAGAAGAGTAGGATGGAACCCCAACAGGCCCGGAAGGGGCACACACTTAAGTCATTTTTTTGTTTTGTACATATACACAAGTTTTGTATTTTTTTTTTTCTCTGACATTGTCAGAAATAAACAATAAAGGCATGAGCCTAGAGAGGCACAAAGAGCAACAAATTTTGTGTGAAGGCATTTTTGTAAGAAGGCCTTATAAGAAGAGTAGAGCTGTATTTTGCAAGAACAGTGAAGCAGTTTTTCTATAAGGGCACAAAGATAACAAAAACCGAAAACAAAAAATAGAGACAGATTTTGGAAATAGCAGTGGAGGAGCATGTGTCTATTGCATAGTCTCCATATGAGCAATTATCCTCTATGTTGTTTGAAGCATGGTCTCGATGTGAACTTCTACTCTCTAAGAGGACCATTAAATTTTTAGAGGGTAGTGTTCATATGGAAATTATTCTTTAAGGCATATTTTTGAAGATGAGCATTTTTTGACTCCTGTGGCCCAATGGATAAGACTCTGAGTTCTACAGCTTTGCAAGCAAATCCACCCGGGAGGCACCATAATGTAGGCCCAAAATGGCCACATACTTAGGAAATTTTGAAAATTTTATACCTAAGGCATGAAGTTTCCATTATGCACATGTTCTAGTGTATTTTGGAGCGGATCCATGACAAAGGTTCTCAATCCGCCCAACACTTGGTGTATTTTTGCACTTGGAGCAAATTCCACATGGTTTCTAATACTTTTGGTAGCAAACTAGAAACGCGTCTCGAATCCACAAAAGTTTTTGGGGAAAGATGATGTCAATGCAAAAAAAGTGCGGATTGGTGACCACTTGTTATCTTTAGCATCCTTCGAGCGGCTAAGTGTTGGAGAGCCTAATTCTAGGGAGCGCATAGAGTATTTTTTCTTCAAAATGGTGACAAGGGGCAAAAAGCAAAGCAAAGGGATGTGGATTCGTGACAAAGAGTAATTTTGACTGACTTCCTTCTAGATTGGTGACAAGCAGTATTTTACACTAAAGCCAGTGCATAATGAAGGAAGAGCTACTTTACACTACGACGGGTCCATATTGGTGACATGAATTTTTACACTTGCTTGGGTCCGGATTGGCATTTCACAAATGTTTGAAGGGAAATATGATGTCAGCAACTTTTGAGTGCAAATTTTTGAATGCTTCATCACCAACAAAGAAAAAGAAAGGATAATGAGCGGATTTCATCCCACTCCATTCTTAGTATATTTTGTGCTAGATTGGCATTCCATAGATTCAGAGACATGGAAGGTGATGTCATTAATTTTAAAAAGTGGAATAGTGCTTTGGTCTTTCTCCTTGCCATTGTACTAAGTGTATTCCAGATCAAATCATAGCTATGCGATGGGGAAGATCGACGATTGAGATTTTATCAAAGATTTCGAAGTATATAAAGGCACTTTCTCGATCATATTCGAAGCATAATCAGTTGGAGACTGGAAGCTGAAGCATCATAGGGTTTCAAGAAATGAAAACTAGAGATAGTTGTAGATCGACGATGATGAAAGCTTCCAAGAAAGGTTAACGATGTAGATGTAGTATCTAATGACCTGGACTCTAGTTGACACCGACCAACCAGCAAGTTGTAGAGGCTCTGAGCTACCATGGTGGTCTACTTACATCGGATTTCCTAGAGTCGAAACCAATAAGAAAATGCCAGTGAGAACTCTCTACTGAATTGTTAAAAAATAAATCTTTGTAATGTTCCTTATTATTCTTTAAATTTCAAACTATAAATAGAGGTCGAACCCTCATTTTTAAGGGTTGGCTCTAGTGTGTTTGCCTGCACTACTGTAAATATTCCCATGAGCTAATGAAAGGAGCATTACATTGATTTTCACCTCAAATTTGCATCTTCGTTATCTGGTGTCAGAGGTTCGAAATTTGGAGTTGCATTTCTGTTAATACTCAAATGGTTAGTTTTTGCCAATTTTTGGATTACTAACCACTAGGGTAATTGAAATCTACTTCTGATTAGATATTTATTGATAGGGAGTACATTTCTATAAAATCTAAGTATTGGTTAATTCTGTTATTTGGATTATCAGTGTTTAGATATTGGAATTGTTGTCTACATATTTCTCTATTGTGCTTTAATGAATGAAGGTTCATTTGATTTGAGATAATGTTGATCTGAGTAATGTGCATTTAAAATGGTTTATGGGAGCTTTTTTTTGTAGTGACAATGTTGTTAACCTATCCATCCACTGTTGTTCACATTTTCTAACCCTAATCTCTTTCTTACCCTAATCCCCAAAACCCTAAGTGAGCATAATTGTGTCAACACCATTTTAAGTTGACAAGGAACCAACCTACTCTGGAGGTTGGATCTAAAACCCTTCTTTGGTCCATCCAATGTTGAGTGTTGAGTTGTAGCTATCGGGTGCATGCTTGGACAGAAAGTAGGAAGATAGACAGTCATAGTATTGAGTAAAACTTGATGCAATTCAGTGCCCAACAAGTCTCAAGTTCAAAGCATAAGAAATAGTGCAAAAAAATAGCTTTTATCATGTGGTTACATGCTTGGATTCATCTATAAAACATCCAAGCAATCAGGATAAGGTGTCTAATCAAGGAGCCAACCTCAAATCCTTATATTGCACTCAATATTCTGCCTCAAAAACCAAAAATTAAGACTTAAAACGAGGAGTGCAAAATAAAGTGCAACAAGGTCATCTTGTAGTAAAACTATTTTACATTATAGTGCACTATTTCTAATTTGGTTATACAGGGAGAGAATGCAGATTCAAAGGTGCCTCAATGGCACTACACTTGCTAGAAAAACCAATCAAAATTGATCATATGCTAGCAGCCATCCAAGCCTAGCCCAAGGAGCCATTCAAAGGGCTCATACTCCTCACATTCTAGATGGCCAAACCTACAAGATTTATGTACAAGAGCAAGGGAAAAACAACATCATTCAAAGAGCAATAACATCTATGTAAGGAAAAATAAAAGCATATACAAAGGAAAAATGAAGTTAAAGCACCATTGAAGTATTACTTAATCCATATACGCTCATTGAAAGTGGTGCTCAAGACCTCCATTCTTTTGCTCCATATCCCAGCAAAAATTTGTATAGATGAACAAAAGCAAAGGTGGGGATTGTGAAGCTAAAAAGGTCTCAAAGGATCCATTCGAACCAACAAGAGAGACTACGTCCATGCAGATAATATAGTGACAATTGTCACTAAAGGAGAACCCTAATGCTCAATTCAAGAAATCACTCATCTTCAAGGAGGAGTTACATGAATAGGTTTTTGCATTTGATGCATTAAATACACTTGTCAAAGAGGAAGCTCAAGCGTTTTGCTAAAGAATGTAACATTATTATGTTACAAGAAGGGAAACAAATTTTCATTGGCACCAAACTCTCCTCAAGAACATGAAGGGAAATGGTCATACCACTTGGCATGTAAGAAATGAATCTTCTCCATTCAAGGATGTCAATGGCCAAACTCAAGTGAGCATTCTTCATCATTGAAACTATCTACCTCGTTGTCTGAGTGAAAAAGAACCAAGTTGTAGCATGTCAAGAATGTGTTAGAGCCTTTAATGCTCAAGGCAATCATAGTCAAGGGAAGTGACTAGAAGACGTCAAATTTGGAACACATTAAATCCCAAAGAATTTCCATTAGAAAACACAGCTACAACATCCATGATTTCTATGTATATTCTACAATCCAAGCATCTCTGAAATCAGCACCAAACTTTGCTTGGAGAAAGGTAAAATTATTTCCACTAATATGTGCTTTATTTTCTTGGAGTTATAAGGGTTAAATCAAAGGAATTTATTTACATTGAAAGCCATATATCAATGGAAATATTTTATCAAATTAAATCAAATATTTGCAATATAAAACCTAGGAGTAATAAGGTTTTCTACATGGATAAATATTGAATATTTGTAAATATTAATTGTGATCTAATTTATCCAAATATTAGGGAGTCATAAGGGCTACTACATCAAATCATTTAATTGGAAAATTAGACTTACTTAACCTGATTTCCAAAGGGTTATTTATAAATATAGTTTCTTCATAGGTTGGATATTCATAATATTATTGTCTCAAACTTCTCAAAAGGAGACAAAAGATCCAACATTATAACCTCTTTAAAATTTTGGAATAGTGCTTAGTTCAATAGGAGTAATAAGGGATATTGGTATGCTAAAAAATCTTACAAAATCAATCAATATTGAACTATAATTCTATAAAAGTACTATATCTTATCCATGGCATACTAGGGAGTCATAAGGCATTCTACAAAACCGAGTAAAATCAGCATCTATCATAGATTATCAAGTTACAAAATATAAGCTTTCCTCATAACCTAAAAATCCTTAGGAGTATATACACACATTACTTGGGAGACATAAGGTAGTCTACAAAAATAAAGAATAATAAAGGTTTTATCAAATCAAGCTTATATTAAATGGGATTTATACACACTGAGTAGGGAGCCATAAGGTAGTCTACTCTATCCCAAAGAATACAGGCAGTATAAATTTCTACTAGCATGCTAAGCAACACTCTTAAAAGTGAATTAAGGAAGATCCCAACATGGATTAAAAACCTGATGGACTACAATGATGAAAAAGGTAAAGAAAATGAAGAACCATTACAATATGAAATAATATTTAAAATTAAAATCCATATATAGGAAGATTCATCTAATGAATCTAACATCAAATGGGATGCAAGACAGAAAAAAGTTGATCAACAAGTTTTTATTCAAAAATGAAAATATGGAATAGCTTCAATTGTGCACATATGGTTAGAATATCTTATTAAGGAAATAGACAAACATGATGTTCCTAAAATAGACTTCAAAGCTATCAAATCATATCTATTGTGCACCTATTGCAATCAATATGGTCATGAAAAATCAACTTGTTGGAGTTTCCATCCTTGCAAATACTGTGATGGAATAAATCACTCATATTTTTCCTGTCATTTAAAATTCAAATACTATAAGGGCTGTGAGAGGAGATTACTACAGAGAATAAATTATTATCTTCAAGAACTTATTTCAAATGGATCTACTAACAATGATCTCAAGGTTGATACTTATGAAGAGCAGAAAAATAGGTCTTACATAGGTACAAAATAAAGGAGGAGAACCTATTCAAATCCACTCATGACATGCAAAATCATGAGAATAATTGTTCACCAAAAATACCTAACATCAAGGGATACCGAACTCAAGAAGATGAGAGGACAAGTGCACCATGCTCTACTCAGTCATCAACATTCATAACCAAATGAAGACACTCGTAAAGAGAATGATAAAAGTGGATGGATAGAAGACAAGGATGATGAACCAGAACAAGTCAAAGATCATCAACTAAAATAAGTACCACATTGAAGACTAAAGTCTTCAATATCCAAATAATGTAATATGAGGGGTGTTAGAAATAGGCTATTACATCATTTGGATTATGTAATGTACCTTTCTTGGTACATACTTAGGACATTAGATTACTTTAGGGAAGGGTTATGCATAAGGGGTTGGACTCTAAATGTACTTGTAAAAAAATGGTGAATCCTATTCAAAATCAAGGTAAATCAAGGTGAATCCTAAACAAATCAAAAAATCATTTTCACACCAGAATTTGGGGCATTTGAAGCCCTAAAAAGTAAGATCATATTTGGGTCACATTTGAACCTATTAAATCACCTTATAACTTCATAAAAACACCACCATTAGATCAGGATTGAAAAGAGCTTTCCAACGAGTACAAATATGCCTATGTTTGGATATATATTATGGCAAATTGACCCTAAGAAAAAATTGGTCCCAAAAATTTTAGGCAAATGGGCCGATGTCGAGGGTCCTCATATTCACCAATTTCCAATTTTATAAATTATAATATTCACCCAATTTGTCAACATTCACCACTGTGCATAACATTGCTTTAGGGGAAAGTTATCTAGTTACTTCATACAATGTAATAAATGCACAAGTGTCAAAGTGTAAGTTGTATATGTGCAAGTTGTCCCTTGCACACCTAGGTAGAGTGTTGGCCAAGGAATCTATTTTCTATATAAAGGGTCATGTACATAGATATATACACACATAGATAGAGATAGTGTAGAGTAGACCAAAATGGCATGATGTAGCAGTGTGATGTATTGTGATGGGGTGTAATATGCTCAATTACCATTCTTGAGTTGTAGCTATATTCATAGAGTGTTCATTTCCTCCACAACTACTTTTGTAAACATATCCATCATTTCTATTTATAGTATATTTTTAGTCATCTCATAGATTTACTTTATTTCATATTATTCTGCATCTTGTGATTGCTATCTCCCATTACATGTTGCATCAAAAGCTAACACTTCTCTCTTTATCATTTCTTCTTCTATTTCTACTTATTTCACCCTCCACTAGTGTAGTGTATGGTTTTCTGAGTGACACACCCCTCCTAATGGTCTTTGATATGGTTGGGATCACACCCATCATGTATTTTATATCTTATACCATCCAAGTCACCACCACATAACCATTTATCACATACACTACATTGCTTTCATCATCCATTCCATATTAACAACACTCTAGTATAGTTGGCATTGCATCACACTCTCATCATTTCCACTATATTCCCACAAACACCACAAAATTCACTATGCTCACTCCACTTTCCATTTACATATGCCCAATATACCTACCATCCCAACCAAGACAAATTCTCCTCTAAGAAATGATGCCTACTACCTTATCCAAAGGATTTGATTCTATAGGAGCACCCCCACAAACTAGCATGACTACAAGGCCAAGTTTAGCCTTTAAATATAAATCTAGATAGGCATATCACCAAGGTGATTTATATCCTCACCATTTAATATAAGTAGAAAATATAATATAAAAGACTTATTGAGAGGACCTCTAAGCTTCCATGCTCATGTAGTCCCACTTGTTACAAATGAGGATAAAGTATACATTGTTGAGGCTATTGATATTAGCAACAACCCATATTGAATTGACCATTAAAGTGTCTAAGCTAGACTTAAATAATAATAATAGATCATAGTTGGTGTATTTATGAAATTTGGTCACCTTAGAGTCAAGGATGAAGCAACACAAATAAGGAACATACAACTCAAGGAAGAAGTGGCTTGGTTGAAGGTGTAAAAGGATTAGCTCTAATTGGGAAATAAGACTTTTAAGAAAGAGACTTTGAAAAATGATCAATTAAATAAGCAATTGAGGAGCTTAAATCCTATCTTGCTAAAACTAAGAAAAGCTAACAAGGTATTAAAGACCTCATGCAATAGCTAATATAGGAGCAAATTTAACTCCAAAAGAGCTTGAAATCAAAGGTCAACAAATTATAAAGTGGATAATATCAAAGACAACAAAAGTAGCTATAGACCCTAAGATGGCTCACAAAATCCAAAAGGCCAAATTCCTCTAGGACAAGAATAAGAAAGAGGTAAAAGTATGCGAGTATTCCACATTAAACTCCTTTGTTGAAGAAAACTAGAACAAGTAAATGAGATAATCAAACACATAGAGAGGTAACTATATACAAGGGATGAATATAAGGGTATCCTTGAAATCCTAGCCTCAATGTTAATAGCATACACACAACAACATGGGATAGATCACAAGGACTTGGTTAGAAAATTAATAAAAATCTTGGATGTATAGAGGAACCTCCAAATTTGCAAAGATAACCCGATATCATTAAAAAACCAAGTTCAATAAATGGATAAGATTCAAGGGTTGATTTTTGTGGGGATGTCTGATGAATAGAAGCACATCCTTGGTAATGACATTATAAATGCTATATTTAAGAAAAAAAAAATCCAACCAAAAGGGATGTGGCTAAATCATATAAGAAGTTGGAGCCAAAGTATGTCAGGCTATAAGATCTAGTTGCTAAACAAGTAGAAGATAAAGACCTCACATTAGTAAAATTGCCAAGTGACATTGAGTGACAAAAGTTGCTAGGACTTTTGCCACAAAATAATAAATAAGGAGAACCAACAATATTGACAATTTTGTCATGAAGGTCTAAATTTTGTAGATTCCATACCCAAGGATAAAAGCAAGATCTAGGATCTCACACCAATTGAGCTTGGAACCCCATGAAGTTCCCTTAAATATTGGACCTCATCACTACCTTGTAATTATTAATTTTTTTGAAAGGGCATGTGACAAAGAAATTAGATAGTAAACACCTCACAAAAATTCTCAAAACTTGACCAAGTAGGGAACAAGGACAAATCCACTTGAAAAATTATTAATTAGCTCCAACTACCAATTTTATTTCTAAAGAGAACCAATTGGCTCAAGGGAGAGATTCAAAATGTATTGATCCACTCAATAAATATAAGCAAAATTATCAGGTCATCACAAAGGTAAATTGAAGGTACAAATCCTAAGGAAAATATTATTAAAAGCAATATTTTGGCATGTAGGTGCACACTTCGTAATTTTGGAAACTTTCAAAGCCTAATATAGTCATAATTAGAGGCATGTAACATTTTGTGGTGTATCATTTTGCAAAATATACCCCCAAATATTTACTTTTACTAAGAGTAATTGTTTCTCATCCCAAGTAACTCATAGGTAAATATTTACTATAAATAGTGGCCTAGCACTCTCATTGCATTTATCTTTTTGCCATAAGAATTCAAAGCTACAATTTATGAAACCCATATTATAATTTGAACTTATGAGATTCTAATAAATTGACAAGTTCGTAGGTATTCCATTAGTGGAACTGCACTCCTAGTTTGCTAAGTGTATGCTAGTTGTGACATAGTTCTTCTAGAACATCTTGTCATGCCCTTACCAATTTAATAATCTAATGAATGGGTGGACATTGATGTTATTCAACTTCTTATGTGTTGATTAATCACACACTTTCCTTGCTATAGTTTAAAATTGTATTTACTTGAATTACTCACACCCTTGAACTTTTATGTATTTTAAATTCTACACTTTACTTTTTTGTATTTTATTTTCTACACTTTTACTTTTAATACAAGTTAACATAGGTTAGCATAGGAGTATTCCTTAAGGGTAGTTGGAATTCAGTATAAATCTAGAGTTTGGGAGAAACCATTGTCAATCCCTTCCAACTTTGTTAAAACACAAATTAGGGTGTAAATATTAAATAGAAGTTAGTATAATTCCTTGATTCAATAGGTACATGTCACTGAAGACTACAAATATAACTTTAAGTTGCAAACAAAAATTAACAATAGGTTTTGATCCCATACCAAGCTTGTTTTGATTGCCTTACCAAGTGTTGCACCAACACGTAGGTTGGAATGTAAGGCATCAAGACATAATATGCATCCCTACTAAATTTGAAGGGAAGAATAAGGAAGAAATAATTAGACCTAATTCAAAATCATGATCAAAGGAATGTAGGCCAATTGGCTTACCAGTGTGCCAAGGTGAGTTAACAAAAGGTTTTTCTATATAGTAGAAAGATGCAAAATTTTGAATGCCATAGAAAAGACTAATGGATAAAAATAAAAAATTGTTAATACACTAATGAAGAGGAGGTTTGAACATGAGACTTCCTTATTTCTATCATGGGACCTCACCATTAAATTTTCAATGCTTGAGTGAGAATAATAATGGGTTAAATATTTGAAAAAATTCAAAGACATTGAAAATCAACATGTGTGCCTTCAAAAAATAAAATATATTCCATCAAGTTTTGAACATTTAACCTGCTATTTATCGGTAATATTCCCTACATGCATTTTTTATTTATAAATTAAACTAACCCTTACAAATTCAAATATATTTTAAGCACCAAAAGTACAAATGTGTGCATCTATACTTTCCTTCCACAATAGGGAATATTTAATGGAATATTCTAACATTAAATTTCAAATTTTAAAAATTGAAGGAAATTTTCAAAATAAAATAGGTTCTAAGACAATAAAATCATCAAAAGTGTTGAACTAGGACCCCTTCTTAAATTTTACAAGGAATTCCTTAGAACTAATGGTTTATCCTTATCTAACACAATTTTTCTTGTATAGTCTTTATTTTATTTTGAATTTGATACCATGTTGGAACTTATAATACTTTCTAGATACATTCTAAAACATTCATTCACCACCATCTTATACAAAAAAAGAAGTGTGAAATAGAATAGCATAGACAAAAATAGAGAAAGATATAAATGACATGAATAAATATAAGGAATAAAGGGTGGGTTCCTATAGGCACCCCACACTATTATATATCACAAAATGATATAATAGATCATTAATTAGGGGTATTTATAGTGATACCAAATTTCCAATTAAATTTTAACCTCAAGTCAACATAGCTTGAGTTGAAGGTTAAATTACAATATAATAAATGTATTAAACCCTTTAATCAAAGTTAACCATAGAGGTGGTTTAACCAATATCACTAAAGGTGACTACAATAAAAGGTGCCCTTAGAATTATATGAAGATGTTGATAGGCTTACATAAAAATGCCCATAGGCTTATATAGAATAATTCTCATAGGATTATAAATAAATATACTCGTAGGCTTACATTTAAAATTCCCAAATGATTACATAGCACTTGCTTGTAGGCTACATCAAGACCACTTGTAGGTATTTCATCATTATCATCCTTAGCCTAATAATATCAAATTATAAATATTTCAATACATATAGATCAATAAGGTAATACTTTATCTTCTCATTGAGTGTGAATGGCTAAGATAGCTTCAAGTTCTCTACGTTTACAACTAAATACATTTATGATGTAGGAATAAAAATCAAGCTCAAATGCTTTCCCACTCACTTGTATCTTGAAAGGTCTATATTGGATTGGCTTCAACTTCTTGTCTTGATGATGAAGTATGTCCTTGGTCTTGTAGATTCAAACCATATCCCTAACTTAGAATTTAAATCTTCCAATGCTATCCATGCCTTGAATTGTACACTAGTTAAGACTCTTGTTATATTTCTAAAACATTAATTTGATATATTTTCTTTATTTAATCAATAATATTGATGTATTTTTATTATTTTCTTTTTGTCCTTGATATCAAGAACCAAATTAGAACTTGGTTAAGGAGGACAACCTAACATGTTATTATTCATAAAAAGAGGTGGAAATATAATTACCCTAATGTATCTTATTATTCATATGTCAAGTAATAGGATGCGATCTATTATATCTTCATAGAAAATATAAAAGGTGTTATTTTCCATTCATTTTTGGATGGAAAACAATAAATTAGTTGAAAGTAGTATATTTTTTCCAATATATATTTAAAAGAGAACTCAATATCATTGACTTCCTATCCAAACAATGTATTTCAATAAAATAAAAATTAATCACATATTGAAAATAAAATTTTGAGATACCTCTTGCCTAGTATTTGTCTCCTAAAGGAATCATATATATTGTTAAAATTATTTATAATATATAAATAGAAATTACTTTGTGTTCTCTTGGATAGTATTCTAAGAAATTCTATAAAAATGCTTTACCATGGTCTTAAATCCATAGAAAATATACAAATTCCAAACTTAAATATTCTTATATTGCTAATAGTAACAAAAGTATAACCTCTTAGGAGCTTTCTTATTAGATGGTGCTCCAATAATTTTCATGTAGATGTTAGCTTTTGATAATGTAAGCTATGGGAGAATGCAATCACAGGATGCAAGATATGCAAAAATGTAAGATAATAGAATTATGCAATAACACTAAAATATACTATTAATGGAAAGTGACGAAAATATTACAATGCAGTATGGAGGAATGGACACTCCAATACTGATGATAAAGAACTACATTGTACACCATCACCAATATATATGGTGATCTACCCATTATTATTCCTGGTGCTACTGTATCGACCCAAATTTTTTGCGCCCTTACCTTCAGGCTAAAGGATCCGTGCCCGGAAGGGGGATGCGAGAAGGATGGAACAATACCTCGGACTGAGAGGCCCTTTGAAGGTCGCGCCTCTCGGGGGAGGGGTATAAGGGTGAATTTTTGACGGATGGTGGGGTTCACCAGGAAACTTTGAGTGGCAGTTTCCATGCCTAGGTTGAGAATGGGTTTGATGTGTTCATTTTGTACTTTAATCATTCATATCCCTAGGTTGGCCAGAATGAATCTAAGCTATTCTATATGAAATGCCGATTTATATGAATACAGAAAGCATGAATGAATCCTAAATACCAGGAATATACTAAATAAGAAAGAATGCACCTGATTTCGGATGTCTGATGAAGATTCTGAAGCTTGTAAGAGTCCAGATCATCTCGAATATGATAGGATCATCTGCAATTGTACAGAATCATCTCAGATCACAATCGATCATCTGAGATCAGACAAGATCATCGTCGATCTGATGAATTCATCAGACGAATCCGTCAGAAGCCTGCAATCACAGAAATAGACACCAAAAACCAAAAATGCTACTGCAAGAATAATGCAAAATAATAGAAATGATAGTATGAATGCTTAATTGATAAATCTAGATAGCAGATTAAAGGAAATGCATTATTTTAATAACTTATTTTAACTTTATCATGCATTTATGCTAGATGAGGTGAACTCCAGGATGCAGAATGAAAATAAATCAAGCTAATGCATAGTAAAATAAAGAAGAAAGATGAGAAATGCAAACTCAGGGCTCTGGTTGCCCCCAATCTGAACTACTATCGAGATCACCTCCAATCATACGAGATCATCGTCGATCTACGATAGGATCATCTGAAATCATCTGGAATCGCCTGCGATGATCCGAGCTTCCTCCAACTGAAGCACAGTGAAAACCTGCAATGAAAAACTTGAAAATACAAATGCAAATGATGGGGGCGAGGATGTTCTAATACAGCAAAACTAGAGTTGCAGGGAAATGATCAACCAGGGGTATAAACTAGGAAAATCCCAAGTTTATATAGGATTAGGGGAGGTTAGGAGGTTGGGGATCATCCCAATCTGGGAGATCTCCAATGGAGGAATCTCCAACTGCGTAGACACGCTTCTGCCCAAGTTGGAGAGGCTGTTGAAACAGAATCTAATTATGAAAATTTAGTTTTGGGATGAAATCGTCTGGACGTTCTATTCCAGATGAATTCGTCCGATCTGGGATGATTTCGTATGATCGGCGACGATATCGTCCAACGGTCAAAACAACTCCTAAAAATGGTGCAAAAAATGGGGAGAGCGGTTAACGGGCGGTTTCGGGGTTAAAATTCAAATTTTTATCTTTTTACTAAGGGTTTAACTGCGCCAATTTTAGGGTGCTACATTTTGCCCCCTCTTTAGCGAATTTTTCGAAGAAAATGCGTTAAAGACGAGTTCTTCCCATTTTACGAGAAAGCAAAAATTTACTCAATTTTTTAGACGATGATTCTAGGTCGAATCGTACAACTGCTTACTATGGTGCCCCCTCCGTGTTTTTACCCAAATCGAACGTTTGAGGTAAAAGCATGGAAAAGCAAAATTTTAAAAAAATTGTTTTTAAATAAAATTAAGAAAAATAGGGTAAAACCCTAATTCATTTTTACTGTTCATTTTCACTATTTTAGAGCTCTACAGGCAAAATGGTAGAAACAGCACACAGATCGACAGAGGTCCGACGCGGGTTGCGGGTAAGGATCTAAACCTAGTGAATTATGTTTTTAATTTGATTTGTGTGATTTTTAATTTAAATTTTGACTGTTTTGGGGGCATCGCGACCATTTTTAGGCCGTCGACGACGTCGGGACGAAATCGTCCCAATTTCATCGAAATCGTCCCTAGATCGTCGATTTCATCTAGGGGTGAAATCGATGAAATAGGGGCGATCCCGTCCAACAAGGGGCGATCCCCAAGTTGAGAAATCGGAGATGATTTCATCCTACAAAGGATGATTTGACTCAATTTAGTACGATATCGTCCAATAATGGATGATATCATTTTTTTTATAAGATGAAATTAATTTAACTGATTTTAATGATTATCTATTAATGATTTTTGTTGTTTTATTATTTATTTTGTAGAGGGGATTACTAAAAATTTAGGAGTGGAAATACGAGGGACTAAGAGACGATGTAGCCACACTCGACCAGGCGGAGCGAGACCGACTAGCGGAGGTCAGACTACAGCATGTGGTAGAGATGCCACAAATACCGACAGACATGGGGCTACTGATAGCCCTAGTAGAGAGGTGGTATCCGGGGTCATCCTACTTTCGATTATCGATAGGGGAGATGGCTCCCACTCTAGAGGATGTATGGAGGATCTTGAGGATCCCCATACAGGGATGATTGATGACTCCTATGGCCAATCAGGGCCATGCCATGATGCGACTATGCGGAGATCCTAGCTTCGCCCTGGAGAAGGGTAGGGTGAACATCGAGACATTGAGGTAGATGCCTAGGGCATCTCGATTGACTCAGGTTTTGGTAGGGGTAGTGGGTGGCTTACTGCTATGCCACCAGAGTGGATGCAGGTTACCATGGCTACTCTCAGATGTGGTCTATGATATGAGAGACCATGACTATAGATTTTCTTGGGGTAGCTTTGTGCTATGCCGCTTGTATAGGATCCTATACGGGGTCGTATACAAGGGAGGTCGATGTCTGGTTTTGACATCGCTACTACAGGTTTGGTGCTGGGAGCACATTGTGATGCGGAGGCCGATAGGGCTTCCACTGATAGGGGTTGACCGAGAGAGACCCCAAGTTTTCTATTGGTGGCTCTAGAGAGGGTCACAATGGTGGATAGATCTATCGATGTCCCAGAGGTTGCTAGATGACCTCATCCCAGACCAGATCACCTAGAGGCCATGGAGAGAGCATCCAGGGTGGGGAGAGGATGGACAGGAGTTGGCTCGCATCAGGTGAGTCTTTTGGCTGAGGATGGAGTGGGGAGAGGTAGAGCTCCATCGCTATGACCGAGTTTTGAGGTAGTTCGGTCTACAATAGGGGATCCCTTCTCTTAGGGATTACGAGTACTCTCGGACTATCCGAGATAGTACTACACTGAGCGGGGCTCCAGATATGCAATGATTCTAGAGTCAGGATGTGGATGATGCCCCCATTCAGCCAATGGATGGGGATGATGTAGGGGTCACAGATGGATATGATGCCTGGTACGTAGGCATCCACCCTCCTCGGATGACGAGGGCATAGGGTCCGATGCACGCTATGGTGCGATGGATGGGGAGGTGACGCCAGGCTGCCATTGATGCAACGAGGGGTCACAGAGGGAGGGAGCAGTGACGGTCTCCTCAGGAGAGACGTCGAAGAGTGCCACAGTCTTCGGAGAGACCACAACAGCCAGAGAGGAGAGAGGAGGGACTCCCTTCTCAGCAGAGGGATAGGCCACCATCACCCGATAAGGGCAAGGGTATCGAGGTGGGGGAGAGCAGCGAGATGGTGGCTCTCCAAGCTGAGAATGCCCACCTCCGGGCTCAGGTGCAGACACTACAGGATGAGGCTACATGACTCAGGGCTCAGAGTGGAGGGGCGAGCACTCAGGATCTAGCATGGTCTATTGCTCAGACCACATTCTATCAAGGATTGTACTATCATGTGGTTCTAGAGAAGTAGAGGATACCATTGCCAGCCACTATTACGGAGCCGATCATGATGGGGTCATCGAGGACATCATCACGATCGACGTCGAGGACCCACGATACAGCATGGACCTCGATGGGACCACCTCCTCCATGCCAGGGTGGGAGAGGAGATGAGGCTGAGAGCTCGAGGGCTTCTCGAGACTAGCTGCTCTTTGGCTAGATTGTATATATTTTGAGAGGATTGAGTATGCCAGGGTATAGATTGTGGCATACCAATCCAGTTGTGATATGATGTACATATATTTTTGATATATATATATATATATATGATTTTTTTGTGATATGACTTGTCCATATGTTTTATGATGCTTTAATTTTTGAATTGTTGATTGATTATTCATGTAATTATGTCATTTGGAAATAGTATAATTTTATGTCATGCCATAAAATTTAAATGAAATAATCTGATGTAAACAAATTGGTTGTTGTGGTATGATTTGATGAAAAATAAAGGGACTTCTAACAATAATTTCAAAGGACATTGTCGTTGTTATATGACCATTTCATGGAGTCGCCGCTCGCTAGGTCGTCAAGCTAATCCCAGTATAGAAATATTGTTAAAAGTAAAAGAGTGCTTAAGAGACTGTCTTAAGACTTTGTGTTTGTGATGATGAAAATGATGATGGTGATGATTTGTTTTCAGATTTTCATGAAAATATTATGCATGAAATATTAAAAAAATATGATTTTTGCTAGGCATAAAATTCCTAAGTGTGATAGAAATTTGAACAATTGCCTAGGAATTATACCATCGTTGCAAAATTGAATGTTGACATAATGAAATGAAATAGAAAAAGTGTTCATTCTTTTTAAAGCACAATTGTGTAACATAATGATGTAAGCCATATGTTTTTATGAATTAAAATGAATGAGAAATCAAAAGTGGAACAATGGTTTGCGCTAGGCATAGAATTATAGGTATAGACTTATACCATCATCGCGAAATCCAAAAATATTTTTATTGCATAATTGGTTTTTGATTTTGAGATAAATAGAAAATATATAAGATGAGGACTTGCGCTAGGCATAAAATTCCAATTTAGGTTTTAGGAACTATACCATCATTGCGGAAGTCGAAAGTATTATATAAATGTGACTTTATTTGCTAGATTTTTGAAGATGTTTTGAAAGAAAATTTTGGATTTTGGAAAGAAATGTATTTAATTGTTTTTATGCTAAGCAAATGTTCTCAAATAAGAAGATGAAATTATTCTAAAATATTTGCATAAATATTTTAAATTATCTCAAAGACAAAATGTAGATTTATAAGGAACCCTCATGTGCATATGTGAGTTCATTGCCGATCTTGATTTATCATAATGATACAAAATCTCTCAAATACAAATGTGTGTGCAATTGTATTGTTCATTTACCAATTTTGAGCAAGATAATTTGATACAAGTAATTTGAATTAACCAAATAAGTGTTCGTTGACCATGATTTATATGCATGTAACCGTACCAGACTACTATGTAAGTCGGGTCATCAAGAGCTAGCTGATCCATAAGCAGACATAGGTCTATACAAAAGAAGGTCGCTAATGTGACAGACATATCACCACGCTAGGAATTACCCAAGGCCAAGCGGGTTGGGCACAAACCACCTGTTATGGGGCTTACCTCACAGTTTTTGAATAATTGAGAATTCCAGGGATTCAAGCTCATTCACCCTTCTTTTCTTTTCAAGGGGTAGGGAAAGGGATTTATTTGCATTTTGCTTGTTCTTTTCTCTTGCTTCTTTTTTTTTTTTTTTTTTGCTTGGAACTTGAGATAATGCTGAAATATTGTTGCGATGGTACAAAATGATATTTTTCTTTTTCTCATTTTCTTTGACTTTTCTTTTTCTTCCTATACTAGGGATACTTGCTCGGATTGGTTGTGACAAGGGATTTTTATTCTGGCAGGGGTGAGCTTGTCCTTTTGTCAATTCTCAAAGATTCTAGACCATGTGCATGATAGGATAGCAAGGGAAACTTTTCGCTCAAGAAACCACTTCTACTATGTAGCATCATATTGAATTTGCAATGAAATCATTTTAATGTGAAGAGATATACTTGGTTCAAATAAATAACAAGATCAATTCTCTATGCTCAAAACTTTATTTAATTCAACTGTGGACTTTGATATAAGAGAGATTAATAATCATACCAAATAAAATCAAGATATTTATTCATGTGAGTGTGAAAGTGCGGGATTCCAAATAAATGCTAATTTATCCAAAATAACTGAAAATATAACTGCAATACTTCAAGAATTGACAGGTGCAAAAATAAAAGATGTTTTTGAAGATTTTGATGATTTTGATGTTTTTATATTTTGATTTTGATTGATGAATTGAGAAGATACACAATGTGATTGTTTTTTGAAATTTTTATATGAATGACTAAAATGAAACAATATGCAAAATAACAATATATACAATGATGAAATGACCAGAATTATGCATAATAGCGCTTAAGATGCATAATGTTCATAGGTTCTTTAAGATCTTTACCATCTAAGGTAGCTAATCTGTATGCTCCCGATCCAAATTTAGTAGTGATGATATATGGCCCAAGCCAGTTAGGTTCAAATTTACCTTTAAGGTCTTTAGTTGCATTAGTATTTTTTTTATTTTCTTTCAAGACAAGGTCATCGATCTCAAAGGATCGATGATGAACTTTCTTGAGGTATGCTCATTTAAGCTTGTTCTGGTAGGCTCGAAGATGCTCCAAAGCATTGATGCACTTCTCATCTAGGAGTTCCAATTGACTAAATCTGCCAACATGATATTCATCTCCTACTTCAGTATCTTGAAGTAGCAGAGCCAAAGAAGGAACTTCTAATTCAAAGGGAAAAACTGCTTCAACGCCATAAACCAAAACAAAAGGTGAAGTGCCTGTGGGGGTACGAACGCTAGTTCGATAAGCCCACAAAGCAGGATATAGTTGAATGTGCCAATCTCGGCCAGATTTATTGACCAGTATTTTGAGGATTTTAATTAATGTTTTATTAGATGCTTTTGCTTGGCCATTACCCTGAGGATAATAGGGAGTGGACCAACGATGTTGAATTTTATATTTTTGACATAATTTCTTGACATATTTATTTTTGAAACAAGTTCCATTATCCGAGATGAGATTTGCAAGAATTTTGAACCTACAAATAATTTGATTAAAAATAAATTTGGAAACTTGGGTTCCAGTGCAAGAAGCTAAGGGCATAGCTTCAACCCACTTCATGAAATACTCGATGGCGGTTATGATGAATTTGTGTCCATCAGATGACACAGGATTGATTTTTCCAATGATGTCTAAGCCCCATTTTGAAAAGGGCCAAGGAGATGAAATAGCCTGTAGCTCTTATGCAAGCGCATGGACAAGGTCAGCATGTTTTTGGCACTTGTCGCAATGGTGCACATAATCATGTGCATCATTCTCCATGGTAGGCCAAAAATATCCTATCCTAAGGAGCTTCTTAGCAATGGCGCTACCACTAAAGTGTCCCCCACAAGATCCATCATGGGCTTCACTCAAAGCTGATCTAGCTTCTTCTAGATTCAAACATCTCAGTAGGATACCTTCAAAAGATCTCCTATATAATGTATTGCCAATTATGATGAAGTGACTTGCTCGTCTACGCAATAACCGATGTTGGTTTCTATTAAAACCTTCAGGGAAGGTCCCATTTTGAAGAAAATTGAAGATATCAATGTACCAAAGTTCAGGAGTAGTTTCATTGATTAGAAACACATCCAAAGGTTCTAAGCATGATTTATTTGAAGTGGGTTCCTGGAGTCGATGAATAATGATGGTAGCATATTCATCCTCTAACTCCAAGGGTAAAAGAGATGCAGCTGTAGCCATAGCATCAGCCGCACGATTGCTAGTTCGAGGAATAGCTTCCAAGGTAACTTGATCAAATAAAGATAATAATTGTAATACATATGCTTTATATGGGTGCAATTTATCATCTCTAGTCTGATAAACATCATTAATTTGATTTATAACAAGTTGAGAATCATCGAAAACCAATAGATTTTTAATTTTTAGTGCCAAGGTAGCTCGTAAGCCAAGGATTAGAGCCTCATATTCAGAAGTGTTATTAGTACAAGCAAACGTTAATTTAAAGGATAGAGGTATAAGATGTTTCTATGGAGATATTAAAATAATACCTGCACCAGCCCCACTCATGCATCGGGCTCCATCAAAGTATAAGGACCATTGCTCTGGATGGTCTGCCTCTAGTTTAAGGCATTCATCAGGAAACTCAATGATGAGGGGATGGGTAGACTCTAAGGGTGCAACAACTAATTGATCTGCTATGATTTGACCCTTAACAGACTTTTGTCCTATAAACATGAGTTCAAACTCGCTTAGAGCAAGAACCCACTTTGTTGTGCGACCAGATAAATAAGGTCGACTCATGAGATACCGCAAAGGATCGGATTTAGCAATAACATACGTTTTTTGATTGAGCATATAATGGCATAATTTTTGTGTAGAAAATATGACTGCTAGACATAACTTCTCTAATTTTGTGTAGCGGGTTTCATAACTGATTAATGTTCTGCTAATGTAATAATTAGCATGTTCTCTTTTCTCATCATCAAGTTGAGCTAACATAGCTCCTAAGGCAAAATCTGAAGCAAAAATATACAAGATAAATGGGTGATCAGGTCTAGGTGGTGAAAGCACAGGTGGGTTAAGAAGATATTGTTTGAGGAGTTCAAATGCTTCCTGACATTCGTAGTCCCAATGGAAAAAGACATCCTTCTTAAGAAGCTTAAGAAAGGGTCCGGTTTTATCCGCCAGCTTATCGATGAAGCGACGGATAGCTTGAAGCTTACCTTGTAAACTTCGTAATTTTGATATATTTGTGGGTGTGGGCATATCAGTGATAGCCGTAATCTTGAGAGGGTCAATTTTGATGCCACGTAAAGAAACTATAACCCCCAATAATTTATCGGACTTAACTCCGAATATACATTTAGCTGGATTCAATCGGATAAGATATTCCCTTAACCGATTAAATACTTTTCTCAAATCATCTAAATGGTCATCTTCATCAGTAGAACGAGCTATAATGTCATCTACATAATCATGTAGTATATCATGCATCATATCATGAAAAATATAAGTCATGGCCCGTTGATATGTTGCACCTGCATTCTTCAAACCGAATGGCATCACTTTCCAACAAAACGTCCCCCAAGGGGTAATAAAGGTTGTTTTAGCCTGATCTTCAGGAGCTATCCTGATCTGATTATAACCAGAAAATCCATCCATTAAGGATATCATTCCACTCCCAGTAGTAAAATCAATGATCTGATCCATATTGGGAAGAGGAAAATCATCTTTAGGGCATGCAACATTAATATCTCTAAAGTCTGTGCAAACCCTAACCTTAGTAGCTTCTTTCTTAGTTACTGGAACTACATTCGAGATCCATTCAGCATAATCAATGGCTTGTATAAAAATAACATTTAAGAGTTTTTCTAACTCCCCTTTGACTAGTAAGGCCACTTTAGGATGCATTTTTCTAAGTTTTTGTTTAACAGGTTTAGCATCCGGATGGACTACTAGGTGATGCATAACTACAGAAGGGTCTAAACCTGGCATATCTTCATATGTCCAAGCAAAGACATCTTCATATTCTTTAAGAAATGCAATGTATTTATCCTATTTTTCTTGACTCAATTCTGATCCAATGTTGATTATGTGAGGATTATCCTCGGTTCCAATGTTAATTTTTATGACATTTTCTACTTCCATGTGTAGATTTTTCTCAAAATTAGGTGGGGCGGGTGAAACGCCCAATTCTTGTAATTCTTCCAAGGTTAGTTTGGATAATTCATCTTGAGGAGTCGTGGCCTCAAGCTGGGCTATGGTAGGTATGGAGCCATTAAAATAAAATTCATGATGTAATAATTCCTCAACGGAGACATCATGGAAGATATCTCCCTCCAACTCATCGTCGGATTCAACGATCATCTCAGGGTAAGCTATAGATAGCATATTACATGTAAATGGCTTATCCATTAAATGCAAAGCATCATGTTCATCCAAATAATCTTGGTAACACATGAGATGGTCATCATCCTCAAATGGGAAGGGCTGACCCTTACTAGGAAATAGGCCCACACCACATCGGGCGGGCCATGGTTCTACCTCAAAAGGTTCTTTCATACCATTTTGGAAAGGTCCTAAACCTTTCCCTTTATATCCCAATTTAAGCATTATAGATTTGGCTTTAATATACTCATTAGTAAAATAACATCGAGCATATCCATCATAATGAGTCTTGATGTTTCTGGGTATTCTACCCTAGTCATATCCCTTATAAATAAAAGCGTAGCTCCCGACTTGGTAAATACTTCCCATAGGCTATGGGAGACCCAAGGTATGAGGAGATGGTGGCAAATTATTTAAAATAAGGGAATCTTGCATAGAAGCATTCGTTTTCTCTGATATAAGAATTTTAGATAAATCGGGTAAGAGCTCGTCAGTAAGAGCATAAGAGGTAGAAGGAACATTTCCTACATCTTCTGATGCGGAAACTATGCCTTTGGTGGATGTAGATGTTGTAGAGATGTCGATGGATGATTCTATTATAGGTATAGAAGTTATAGGAGTAGAACAAGAAGCCTTGGTTGTGGGATTAGGATCTTTCCGAGGTCCTAATGTAGTTTGTTTAGAGGATGGTTGAGCTGTATGTAGAGGTGGAACTGATGGAGAAGAAGTAGATGGCATTGTGGGTGTGTGTTTCACACGTTTAGATGGATAATGAGAATTAGGATGTGTGGATGACAAAGCAGGGCAAAATTGAACTCCAACAGGTTCTGCCAAAGCACACATATCAAAGGGTCTAGGATCACCATGAATGGTAACCAACTGATTCTTAAATTCGAATTTAACACATTGATGTAAAGTTGAGGGAATGGCTCGCATTGCATTGATCCAAGGGTGACCCAAGAGTATATTGTACGATGCAGGGCAATGTACAATAAACACAGTCGTATCCAAGGTTCTCGGACCAACCTGCAATGGGATGGTAATAACTCCACATGTTTCTTGTGTTTCGTCATTGAAGGCTTTTATGATCATATCAGTTCTTTTCATTTCATCACTTCTAAACCCAAATCTTTGGTAGAAGTCAAAAGTGCAGATGTTTAAAGATGAACCATTATCAATCAAGACTCGTTTAACTCGCTACATCTCCAATTAAGGCAGTAATATATAAGGGGTTATCCTTATGTAAACTATGTTGAGGTATGTCTCTATCCCGAAAGTCAATACAATCAACTTCACGAGTTATTATAGTATTAGCCATGGCTTCAGGTTGAATGTCTTGTGGTACCATCATCTCGCTTAATGTGAGCATTAATTCATCTCTATGTGTAGGAGAGGATCTTAAAAGGTCCAAAAGGGAAATTCTAGCTGTAATGTTTGATAGTTGCTCATTAATATTATAAGGAGGTTTAGGTTGCACATTAGGTGCCTGATTCCCTTTATTAGGAACTTTCAAAACAAATGGAGTTGATCCATTGTTCTGCATTTGATCTTGTTGAGAGTTTTGAGCCTGTTGTCTAGTAATAGCTCCGATGGTACCCACAATATTATTCTATGGATGATGAATGGGTCTTGGTCTAGCATTTATGGCTTGCTCATTAGAAATTAATTGGTGAGATGATGGTCGAGTAGTGACTCTTCTTGGAAATGGTTCTTCTGGGACCATATGACTTGTGATAGGGAGAATAGGATCTGATTCATCTTCAGAGCTATTCGACTGATTTGAGGTGATTTCCATATCACTCTCAGTCTCATATTATGTATCACTAAGATCAGGTGTCTGAATATTATGTAGAGGCCTGGTTGTAACCATGGATAAAGTTGTGTCAAATATTTCCAAATCATGAGCAGGTAAATGCCCACTAATAGTTCCTACATATCGGGTAGGAGGGGGAACATTATGATGTTCAATTTGATTAGCCACTTCCTTGCCATGCTTTGGTAAAGGATGTTGAAATATGTCCAATGACTGATTGGCATTCTGATTCTGGTTTTGAGGAATGTTCTTTTGAGCATTATTAGGAGGATTTTGCTTAGGTTGAAAGGCTTGTACCTCCATCTCATTGTTATCAATCAGGTCCTGTATTTTATGTTTTAATATTTTACAAGAGTTGGTAGTGTGTCCAGGTCCTCTATGGAAGTCACAGTGTAAATCAGCTCTGTATCCGGGTATAGTTGGATCAGGTTCCCGGATAGTTGGTAATTGAATCAAACCTCGCTCTAATAATTGTGGGAGAATGGTTGATAAAGGTTGATTTAATCTAGTAAATTCTCGAGGAGGTTTATCGGGAGGTTTCAGTATAAACTTCTCCGTTGTCTTCGCAGCATTAACAGTAGCAATATTTCTACTATCAGTGACTCCATCACCCACAACTTGTTTATTTTTATATTGATTTTTGGATGTTTTCTCATCATCTTTCTTTTTAAGCTGACCTCTCCTAATAAGAGCATCTTCCACTCATCTAGCTAAGTCTATAGCCTGATCGAAGGTGGTCAAGGTAGCAGTTGATAATTCATAAGATAGTTGGTCTTGTAAATTATTAATAAAGATGTCCAACATCTCCCTATAAGGTAACACAAAGTGCAATTTTCCTATCAACTGTCTCCACCTAGCTAGGAAATCGGCAAAACATTCATCTTTGTCTTGTTTTAAGTTGTACAAGTCTTTAATGGTCACATGCCTTTCGATGTAGGCACTAAATTGATGCACAAAAGACTCAAGCAGTTTCTTCAAAGTTCCTCAAAGAATTAGTGGGTAATTGATAATACCACTCTAATGCCATTCCTCCTAAACTTTTTGGGAACATTTTTAGCAATAATAAGTCATCATGCGATATATCATGACATGCTATCCTAAACATACGAAGATGCTCTATGGGATCTTCGGTTCCTTTATATATGGGCAAGACAGGCATAGGAAAATGTTTAGGATACGGTTGTGCTACAACTATAGGATCTAGAGGTTGACTACACATCTCTCGATAATTGTACGAGGGATGGTAGGGATCTATCTGATCCATGCGGGAAACTAACTGTTTCACCATGGTTTCAAGATTACTAGTTTGTCCACCATATTGGTTTGGTGGGACATAGGTATGGGATTTATGAGTGTATGACGGTGTGACATAAGGATTAGATGCTATATTGCTATTATGCAAAGCGTTGGTAGGAAGAGTATTATGAAGAGGATTTGTAATAGTATTATGTTGTATCCCAGATTGTTGGTAATTGGTGTTTGGTTTTGTTTTGGGTTTTTGCTTATTTGAGGTATATTGCTCAATAGCTTGGCAAAATAGAGCAGTAAATGAGGGTTTCTTTTGTGTGGGAATGACCCTAGGCTTGCTAACAGGCACTTTAGATGGTTGGGTAACCTGTTGTTGTTGCATGTTTTGGATCATAGCGGCCATATCCAAATTGGATGGTCCAGCTTGATCACTCTCTTGTTCAATAAAGGACAAGGGATTAGTGCATGTGTGAAATACGTCTTCTAGAGTTGCTTGAGTCTCACTAATTCGATCCTTGTCCATGTGGACTGCTCTATTAAGAACACCAATATTAGTATTAATGAATTTCCAGAATTGATCCATGTTTTCAAAAGTAACAGCTCCTCCCGGAGACATTTTAGGGGATGAGGATCCTTCCTCTCTATTAGTTTCTTCTTGTTCATTTCCTACAGCAAGATCTTCTTCTTGCTGATCTAGGGTTCCTTCTTCCAGAATTTGATCTTCAGGAAGGACATCTGGGTTATTTAATGGTTTTCCTAACCAATCTTCTTCTTCTTCAATCTGTTTTCCATTCCTAAGTCTAGGCATTGTGCTTAAACTTAGATTTCAGCAAATATATATACTTATATATATATATATATATATATATATATATATAAAAAAAATATATATATATGCGATAGGTTTGAGAGGTATATATTTTAATTATATACCTACTATAATACTTAAAAGGGAAATGTTTTGATTTTTTTTTGTTTTTTTATGTTTGTTTTTTTGTTTTATAATATTATTATAAAGATAACAAATAGCATTCTAGTTACAAGAAATAACAATAATAAAAAGAATGACTTAGTTTTCTATAAATAGTTTATGGATATCGTTGATGGGATCAAGTTCATCAGGAGTCATGAAATGCTCCTCTTCAAATTGAAAATGGTTTTTCAAAAATTTGACAAAGTGTGCTATAGTAATATGATCTGTCTCAGATTCTGACTTGTAGAAATAAAGTTCATGGCAATACTCTCGATATAACACAGCTCTAGGAACTCTATTCCATATTTTTCTATCCGTAAGAACGACTTCTTGATCCTCTATACGAGATAGAAACTTATGTACTACAACTGCATTCTCAAGGTATTCTTCAAAGGTGTACAATTTAGAAGACACAAGTGCTCTTTTATCGGCTAACCACCTATGGCAAGCTCTCTGAAGTTCATGGTACAAAGTTACCTGATCAGGATCCAGGATTCTATCTAGGACAAACCTCTTGATTTGCCTAAGTTCGGTTGATCTAGATGAAATAATATCCAATCTCCTATCAAGTTCATCCCATAAAGGTTGGACTCTATTTGTTTGAGGTACTCTAAGCACAGAAGTAATCTCTATGGTTGTTAATTGATTTTCAACATTTATGGTGACAACTCGTCTTTTATTATAATCTACCATCTAAACATGATATGCAATTTTAATTGTTTGTCTAATGATTCTAGATGTTTTTAATAATAATTTTTTTTTTTGATTGTTTTCAAAAGGCTTTTAGTTTCACGTCGGGTTCACCAAAATGTATCGACCCAAATTTTTTGTGTCCTTACCTTCAGGCTAAAGGATCCATGCCCGGAAGGGGGATGCGAGAAGGATGGAACAATACCTCGGATGGAGAGGCCCTTTGAAGGTCGCGCCTCTTGGGGGAGGGGTATAAGGGTGAATTTTTGATGGATGGTGGGGTTCACCAAGAAACTTTGAGTGGCAGTTTCCATGCCTAGGTTGAGAATGGGTTTGATGTGTTCATTTTGTACTTTAATCATTCATATCCCTAGGTTGGCCAGAATGAATCTAAGCTATTCTATATGAAATGCCGATTTATATGAATACAGAAAGCATGAATGAATCCTAAATACCAGGAATATACTAAATAAGAAAGAATGCACCTGATTTCGGATGTCTGATGAAGATTCTGAAGCTTGTAAGAGTCCAGATCATCCCGAATATGATAGGATCATCTGCAATTGTACAGAATCATCTCAGATCACAGTCGATCATCTGAAATCAGACAAGATCATCGTCGATCTGATGAATTCATCAGATGAATCCGTCAGAAGCCTGCAATCATAGAAACAGACACCAAAAACCAAAAATGCTACTGCAAGAATAATGCAAAATAATAGAAATGATAGTATGAATGCTTAATTGATAAATCTAGATAGCAGATTAAAGGAAATGCATTGTTTTAATAACTTATTTTAACTTTATCATGCATTTATGCTAGATGAGGTGAACTCCAGGATGCAGAATGAAAATAAATCAAGCTAATGCATAGTAAAATAAAGAAGAAAGATGAGAAATGCAAACTCAGGGCTCTGGTTGCCCCCAATCTGAACTGCTATCGAGATCACCTCCAATCGTACGAGATCATCGTCGATCTATGATAGGATCATCTGAAATCATCTGGAATCGCCTGCGACGATCCGAGCTTCCTCCAGCTGAAGCACAGTGAAAACCTGCAATGAAAAACTTGAAAATACAAATGCAAATGATGGGGGCGAGGATGTTCTAATACAACAAAACTAGAGTTGCAGGGAAATGATCAGCCAGGGGTATAAACTAGGAAAATCCCAAGTTTATATAGGATTAGGGGGAGGTTAGGAGGTTGGGGATCATCCCAATCTGGGAGATCCCCAATGGAGGAATCTCCAACTACGCAGACACGCTTCTGCCCAAGTTGGAGAGGTTGTTGAAACAGAATCTAATTATGAAAATTTGGTTTTGGGACGAAATCGTCTGGACGTTCTATTCCAGACGAATTCGTCCGATCTGGGATGATTTCGTCTGATCGGCGACGATATCGTCCAACGGTCAAAACAACTCCTAAAAATGGCGCGAAAAATGGGGAGAGCGGTTAACGGGCGGTTTCGGGGTTAAAATTCAAATTTTTATCTTTTTACTAAGGGTTTACTGCATCAATTTTAGGGTGCTACAGCTACCTACGATGATATATAATCACTTACTATAAGGTTCTTTATATATATGAATTTGGATTCCTTGGCCAACACTCTACTTAGATGTACAAGGGAACACCTTGCACATTGACACTTGTGCATTTGTTACATTTCTTGAAGTAACTAGCTAAATTCCCCCTAAAATAATCTCCTACTCTAAAGGTGGTATATTTAAATGACCCAAATGGTGTAATATACTCTAACACCCCCTTGTATTACATTATTTGGATATTGAAGACTTTAGTCTTCAATATGGATCTTTGTCTCCTTTTGAATAGTCTTCATCTTGATCTGGTTCTCCTTTAGTTTAACTTACACTATATGCATCCTTGGTCTGATTCTTCTTCTTCTTTAGCCTTTACTTGAGACCCAGTTCTTGTACTTTCATAAGTGGTTGTACTACTATTTTATTGCTGCAAAAGTGCTTTTCCTTTTTCTTTTTCCATTTCATTATTATCCTTGTTGTATACAAAAGATTTTTAACTAATACTTATGGCATCATGATAAGATCTTGAGTTAGTAGAACTTGAAGTACCAATACTGCATGAGGATTGAAATATCTTTTCTAAGTATGATTCATTCAACTCTATTTTATTTTTAAGAGATTCTATCAATCATTTTTGTTTTATATTCTCATATTTGTATGTAAGTAATATCATATACAATATGCTTACAAATTCTAAAGGAAGTAGAATGTCATCCTTTCTATTTCCAATTGCTTCATTGAGTTGAGCTTGTAGATAATATTCCATGGTATCAAAGTTATCATCTAAAGCTTCGATATGAATCATTTTTGAAGTAATATCTAAATCTGCTTCACCCTTTATATGTAGATTCATGATTCCAATTTTTATGGCAGTTGATTTTTCCTTTTTAAAGGAGTGAAAAACACAAGCTTATACTGAGAGGGGGGGTGAACAGTATAAGACCTCTTTTTACTTTTTCCTTTATACTTCAAAACAGTAAAGCAATATATCCAAAGCAATATCAAAGCAATGCACAAAACCATCCACAAAGTGACACAACAATTTACATGGTTCATCCACAAAACTTTTCTCTAAAAGTTATCTCAAAGTTCTTTGGGAAACCTTCCCAATTACAATGTTTATGAGCCTCGGCTCAAAGGAGAAACCTTTCCCCAATCTGAATTTATGAGCCTCTGCTCAAAGGAGATACCTTCCCCTACCTCTGCTCTAGCTGGTGATCCTCTAGAAGACCTCTGCCTCCGCTGCCCTTAGCAAATGGAACTCTATCCACAAAAGACACCTGTCTTCCCTGCTCTGGTTGGAGACCTCTGTCCTCAACTCTATCACCTCAAAGTTGGTCCTCGAATTTGCACTAAACACAGTCCTTCGGTCTAGCACAAATGTCCTCGTCCTCTGTCTTTGATCAGCACCAAACACAGTCCTTCGGTCTGGCACAAATCTGTCCTCAGGTTCTTCTCATAGAACCAATGCACCTCTATCCTCAAGTTCTCTGATAGAACTATCAACCTCAGCTTCACAAGTCCTCTGCTAAGACCTGTCCAAATCTGCTCACAAGTCCCCACAGGAACCTGTCCAAAACCTGCTCACAAGTTCATCAAGAAACACTTGCTTGGCATGAACCCACAAAGAGAATGGTTAGAGACCCAATGTGATTCATCCACCTCATAGAAGCATAAAGAGAATTGTTAGAGACTCAATATGTTCTATACTTAACTCCCAATCTCAATCTCAACTCAATCTCAAATCTCAAAAGAATAAGATAGATGTAGTATGCTTTTCTCAAGAACATGAAACACAACCCAACAATTGCCAACCATGCAATATCTCATATAACAATGATACTCATGTTCTTTCCAAAACCAATATCTTTTCTCAACCAATTGGGCTTCAACAACAATGCTCATAGACAAGGTTTAACCAACATCATTCAACTCAACATTAACCTTGAAGCATTCAACCAATCATCACAAGAAAAGGAAACAAGTAGAAATCCTTTTCCCTCCAAAGATATTTGAACAAAACAGCCACCAACACAATATCACCAAATGCAAAGAATAACTTGTTCAAATCAACTCAATGGAGTAAGCCCAATATCATGTATCAAGTAAAAGCAATAACTTGATCAACCAACCTCTATGGAAGCAACTCAACCATCAACCTCAACACACCCATCCAAGGGTTTCACCAACTCAAAGCAAGTATCAAGACTCACAAACATAAACCCTAGTGCACAATGCTTCCACTACCTCAAACCAGAATTATGCATTCACCAAAACTCTCATCAATGATAACAATGCATAAGTAGTCTTCAACAAACCAGAAAATAGGATTTACACCCAACCAAAGGAAACCTTGTTGAATACCTTTTCACTCCAATCTTATTTCAGGAAAACATACACCAATCATACTCATAAGAAGAATGTGCCCATACCTTATTGAAGTGAAGGAACCCCTTTGGAAATCTGCCACCATCCACAAAATTCTTTTGCCAATCTTCACAAGGGTTAGTAGATCACAAAATAATCAACATTACTCCACCTTTCAATAATCATCACCAAAGCCTTTAATTGCACAACTTCCTTATCTCTCCTAAAACCACTTGTCCAAAAAAAAAACCAACTAACACCCAAATACCATAAAAGTAAAATAAAATATTTTATATTATTCACAAACATTCCACACTCTAGTTAAGACTCCCCTAAACCTTGATGTCCACTATACTCCTCAAAACATTCAAATAAAAAATATATTTTATTTCCCTTCACCTTATAACTCCTCTTAAAGGATATTCAATAATAATCAAAACAACCCTCACACCTTATAACTCCCTTGTATGTACCCAAGGTAAAATAATAATATTTAACTTACCTTATGCAGCAAAACTTTGGTGCCCACGACACCTCATGAATCTCCAAGGGATTCGACGCGATTTGACCCGTCGTCTTCTCTAGCCAAGGCGCTTGGCTAAACCACGTGAGCTATACGCTCTCCTGAAATATTTACAGCATATACTTTTGTTTCCATCCACCTCGAACCGTGAACAACAAAAACGAAATGAAAGATGCGCAGACTCTGTCCCTTTTCCCTATCGCCAAAAATGATGAATCACCGTCTGTAGAGCTTTGAGTGGGATTTCTCAATTGCCAAAAACTCTTTGGAGATCATGCCAAATTTTGGGGAGTGCACAATGTTTTTCGATTATCTCATTATCCCTTTTTCATCGTTTAAACTTCGATCTCAAGCGCAGGTTCTTTTCTGTCGAAATCGAATTGCTCGGCCATTTATTATCGAACACACTCACACACCTTAAAGAAAATAAATGCCTCATTTAATATGCATTTTGATACATTTTAAAATACGTCGGCATTTCCAAACACGACGGAAAAAGCTTTAATTTAATTTTAAAATATTAATTTAAATTTTAAATAAATAAAATTTAAACTAAATATTTAAAATTAAATATCTTCATCATCGGGGCACCTTTTTCAACGAAACGAAGAGCCAACTTGGGTTTTAAGAAAAACCCATTTCAAATCTATTGTCCATGGTTTTAAATAAAACCTTTTATTTTGTCTGCCTTGGTTTTCACAAAAACCCTTCCGCTTCTTGACATCAATGACAACATCAACACTTGAGCAAAGGCAATGTACCCAATGTACCCAAAATTGCCAACAATCTCCCCCTTTGTCATTGATGGCAAAACTTTACTAAAAACACATCTTCAAGAGCCAAAACTGAAATCACTCTCTTTGAAGTTTTGCTCCCCCTGACTTGAAGCTTTCCTCTTCACTTGAAGCTCTCCCCCTTACTCATATCTCTCCCCCTTTGTCATCAATGGCAAAGGGCCACCTTTGGGGCTCGGAACTAAGAATGAGCCTCTTAGCTTAGTCCCTCCCCCACCTCCCGATGAGGTGATTAATTCTGGGATGGGAGTAAAACTCCCATTAGGCATTGATCATCATCAGCGTCTATAACTTCCTTGTCGGGCCTTCTCTTGAACTCTTTGTCCATATTCTTGTTTCTGTCATTGTTATGATCCTTGGACCTGATCATGCCACTGTTCCTATTCCTGTATTCTAGAATTTCAGCTCTACACTGTCTAGCTATGTGACCTTCATTGTTGCACTTGTAACAAGTAACAATGTTATTTCTTTGAGGCATACCTGTTCTTTGAATCCACCTGTTCTGACTAAACCTGTTCCTGTTGTTTGCCTTGCAATGAACTGCCTTGTGCCCAAACTGATTGCAAGAGTAGCAATACCCATAAAAGAAATCACCACTTCTGAAACTATTATTTACCTTCTTCACTTGAGCCATGCAATGTACAACCATGTGACCAAACCTGTGACAAGCAAAACATCTGCCTTGAAACTTTCCTTTATTTGACTTCTTAGGTCCTGAAAACTTCTCCTTCTTCTCATTCCAAAATCTATTTTCTATTTCTATGCATCTATCATTCAAGGACTCATGATCTGAAATACTTTCCTCATTAGAACTCTCTTCCTTTTGGAATCTCTTACTAGACTCTCCAACTTGTTTCTTGTGAGGCTTAACAAAACCAAGACCTATTTTATCTGTTGGATTTCTTTGACTTTGGATGAGAGACTTAACCTTTTTGGAGCTTTCTTGAAACCTGTACAACTTATCCTTGTACTCTTTATTTTCCTCTTTCAACGAAGCCATTTTCTGTTCTAATTCACTATACTCAAGCACCTTAGATTCTAACTCATTCTTGAGTTCTTGTGCATTAGCCATAGAGACATCAAGACTTTCTATAAGTTCATCTCTCTCCATACAACATTCATCTAACTTATCCTTGAGTCTAGCATTCTTCTTTCTTTCCTTTTTCAAAGCACTAAGAGCACTAATAAGTTCACCTTTAAGATCTACTTCACTTTCCTCTATATGTTTGCTTTTAGAATCATCAAAGCCTTTTTCAGATTTCTTATCACTAGAGGTGCTCCCCTTTTCAAAAACCATACATGCATCTTCCTTATCATTTTCTGAAGCATCCTCATACATACTAACAACCAATTCATTATTTGTGCAATCATCCTCAAGGTGACCAAAATTTCCACATCTAAGACATTTCATGATAATGAATCTATGTTTTGGTTCTTCCTCTTTTTCTGATATGAACAACATCTCATTTTCATTATCACTTGAAGAACTTTCACTATCACTACTAGAACACTTACTTGCTTTGTCTAGGTAGAAGCTCTTCTTGTGCTTGTGAGAATACCTCTTTCCTTTATTGTTGTGCTCATCTTTGTTCTTCCTTTGATGCCTATGCCTTTCAGAATCCTTGCTCTTACAATCCTGTTTATCTTCATCACTTTCATCCTTGGCAACAGAACAGTTAGTAGCATAATGACCAAACTTTCCACAATTGAAACATCTTACATTTTTCATACTTTTGTGCTTTCTAGAGAACTTGCCTTTCTTGCTGTAATATGCCTCTTCATCACCAGAAGACTCATCACTCTCTTGAAGTTGTTTACCTTTGGAATTCTTGGTAGCCTTGAAAGTTGCCTCCTTCTTGACATCAACCTTCACTTGAGTTCTCAACTCAAATGCTGCAAGTATACTATGGAGCTCATCTTTTTTCAACTTATCCAAATCTTTAGCTTCCTCAATAGCAGAAATATTTTCACTAAATCTATTAGGAAGAGATCTTAAAATCTTATCACAAACATCATTTTTAGCAAGCTCAAGACCTAAGTCTTTCATGGAGTTAACAACCTCATCCATACGAAGCATGTAGTCACTAATATTTTCATCATCATTCATCTTGAGTTGTTCAAACATACCTTTGAAGTGTCTCAACTTGGCCTTTCGACATTTGTATCACCTGTATGAACCACCTTCAACTGATTTCCACATTTCACTAGCTTGTCTTGCAGTGAATCACTTTGGTGAGATCTACTTTCTGTAAGCCTTTCAAGATTGCATTCATTGCTTTTGAATTGTTGTGATGTAGGAGCCTTTCTTCTTTAGTATTAGGACCATGTTCAGGAATAGTGTACTCATCTTCAATCACTTCCCAAACCTCATTCCCAAGTGCCATTAGATGAACCTTCATCCTTGCACTCCAAAGACCAAAATCTGACCCATCAAGAATAGGTGCTGCATTGCCACTTGAATGATCCATTGTGTTCTTTACTAGCTTTTCCTTCAAGCTGTTAAACTTTCTGAAGGAACCGGCTCTGATACCAATTGAAGAACACAAGCTTATACTGAGAGGGGGGTGAACAGTATAAGACCTCTTTTTACTTTTTCCTTTATACTTCAAAATAGTAAAGCAATATATCCAAAGCAATATCAAAGCAATGCACAAAACCATCCACAAAGTGACACAACAATTTACATGGTTCATCCACAAAACTTTTCTCTAAAAGTTATCTCAAAGTTCTTTGGGAAACCTTCCCAATTACAATGTTTATGAGCCTCGGCTCAAAGGAGAAACCTTCCCCCAATCTGAATTTATGAGCCTCTGCTCAAAGGAGATACCTTCCCCTACCTCTGCTCTGGCTGGTGATCCTCTAGAAGACCTCTACCTCCGCTGCCCTTAGCAAATGGAACTCTATCCATAGAAGACACCTGTCTTCCCTGCTCTGGCTGGAGACCTCTGTCCTCAACTCTATCACCTCAAAGTTGGTCCTCGAATTTGCACTAAACACAGTCCTTCGGTCTAGCACAAATGTCCTCGTCCTCTGTCTTTGATCAGCACCAAACATAGTCCTTCGGTCTGGCACAAATCTGTCCTCGGGTTCTTCTCATAGAACCAATGCACCTCTGTCCTCAAGTTCTCTCGATAGAACTATCAACCTCGTCCACAAGTCCTCTGCTAAGACCCTCCCCTCACAAGTCCTCTGCTAAGACCTGTCCAAATCTGCTCACAAGTCCCCAATGGAACCTGTCCAAAACCTGCTCACAAGTTCATCAAGAACACTTGCTTGGCATGAACCCACAAAGAGAATGGTTAGAGACCCAATGTGATTCATCCACCTCATAGAAGCATAAAGAGAATTGTTAGAGACTCAATATGTTCTATACTTAACTCCCAATCTCAATCTCAACTCAATCTCAAATCTCAAAAGAATAAGATAGATGTAGTATGCTTTTCTCAAGAACATGAAACACAACCCAACAATTGCCAACCATGCAATATCTCATATAACAATGATACTCATGTTCTTTCCAAAACCAATATCTTTTCTCAACCAATTGGGCTTCAACAACAATGCTCATAGACAAGGTTTAACCAACATCATTCAACTCAACATTAACCTTGAAGCATTCAACCAATCATCACAAGAAAAGGAAACAAGTAGAAATCCTTTTCCCTCCAAAGATATTTGAACAAAACAGCCACCAACACAATATCACCAAATGCAAAGAATAACTTGTTCAAATCAACTCAATGGAGTAAGCCCAATATCATGTATCAAGTAAAAGCAATAACTTGATCAACCAACCTCTATGGAAGCAACTCAACCATCAACCTCAACACACCCATCCAAGGGTTTCACCAACTCAAAGCAAGTATCAAGACTCACAAACATAAACCCTAGTGCACAATGCTTCCACTACCTCAAACCAGAATTATGCATTCACCAAAACTCTCATCAATGATAACAATGCATAAGTAGTCTTCAACAAACCAGAAACTAGGATTTACACCCAACCAAAGGAAACCTTGTTGAATACCTTTTCACTCCAATCTTATTTCAGGAAAACATACACCAATCATACTCATAAGAAGAATGTGCCCATACCTTATTGAAGTGAAGGAACCCCTTTGGAAATCTGCCACCAATCACAAAATTCTTTTGCCAATCTTCACAAGGGTTAGTAGATCACAATATAATCAACACTACTCCACCTTTCAATAATCATCACCAAAGCCTTTAATTGCACAACTTCCTTATCTCTCCTAAAACCACTTGTACCATAAAAATAAAATAAAATATTTTATATTATTCACAAACATTCCACACTCTAGTTAAGACTCCCCTAAACCTTGATGTCCACTATACTCCTCAAAACATTCAAATAAAAAAATATATTTTATTTCCCTTCACCTTATAACTCCTCTTAAAGGATATTCAATAATAATCAAAACAACCCTCACACCTTATAACTCCCTTGTATGTACCCAAGGTAAAATAATAATATTTAACTTACCTTGTGCAGCAAAACTTTGGCGCCCACGACACCTCATGAATCTCCAAGGGATTCGGCACGATTTGACCCACCGTCTCCTCTAGCCAAGGCGCTTGGCTAAACCGCGTGAGCTATACGCTCTCCTAAAATATTTACAGCATATACTTTTGTTTCCATCCGCCTCGAACCGCGAACAACAAAAATGAAATGGAAGATGCGCAGACTCTGTCCCTTTTCCCTATCGCCGAAAATGATGAATCACCGTCTGTAGAGCTTTGAGTGGGATTTCTCAATTGCCAAAAACTCTTTGGAGATCATGCCAAATTTTGGGGAGTGCACAATGTTTTTTGATTATTCGATTATCCCTTTTTCATCGTTTAAACTTCGATCTCAAGCGCAGGTTCTTTTCTGTCGAAATCGAATTGCTCGGCCATTTATTATCGAACACACTCACACACCTTAAAGAAAATAAATGCCTCATTTAATATGCATTTTGATACATTTTCAAATACGTCGGAATTTCCAAACACGATGGAAACTTTAATTTAATTTTAAAATTTTAATTTAAATTTTAAATAAATAAAATTTAAACTAAATATTTAAAATTAAATATCTTCATCATCGGGGCACCTTTTTTGACGAAACGAAGAGCCAACTTGGGTTTTAAGAAAAACCCATTCCAAATCTGTTGCCCATGGTTTTAAATAAAACCTTTTATTTTTTCTGCCTTGGTTTTCACAAAAACCCTTCCGCTTCTTGACATCAATGACAACATCAACATTTGAGCAAAGGCAATGTACCCAATGTACCCAAAATTGCCAACAAGGAGTTATTCATGTTATTGTTTGATGTATTATTAGGAGTATACATCCTTATAGCTCCATAGTTTAGAATATATGAATTAGTTTGATAAAACTATTCAAGTTTTAGCTTTTATAGAATTCCTTATTTCTCCTTAGTTAAGAGATGTGAACTAATTTGATAAAACCTTTCTTAGACTTTAGGTTTTGTAGGCTTCCTTATATCTCCCAAGTAATTTAGGATATGCTATAGACTTTAATATAAAGCTTAGAAATATTTAGTTCACATTCTAAGTTAATTTTACAATATTTTGAGAATAATAATCAGCTTTAAATGTACCCCTTATCTCTGCTAATGAAGTAGGATTTAATGGTTGGATTTATTTTTGTCTCCTTAGTATAAGTATGATATAATTTTTACCATTTAATTCCAATTGTATATGCAAGAAATTGTTTTTCTTCTCTATTCAATAGATTAATTTTCTAAATTCCAAATATATAGTTTGAAGTAGTATGCTTTATAACTCCCTATCTTTGGAATATTACAAAATAATAATATTTGCAAATTAGTATTGAATTAATCAAGTTCGACAACCTTATATCTCCTACTTGGTTATTTGCAAATATCTATAACTATTTCTTCCTTTGTTAGGATTTCTTTCTTGCTTACTAAGGTTGTTTTAATTATCAACCTTATATTTAACACCTTATAACTCCAAATTTTAGAAAGCAAATAATTGAATGATATACTTATCTTTCTTCTACGTAGATGACTGGGCTAGCAGTGAGTATTAAGATGCTCTCACTAGTCAGTGATGATGTACCTGATATTGCTTCCCTTGATGATAGTAATGTTGGTGGTTTTTGCTCTTCTTCTGATAGCATTGAAGTAGACTATTTTACTCTTCCTTGTAATAAATTCTACTCTTCTCTTCTAAGTGGTTTTTATATCCCTTAACAACAATGATATAGGCTCTTATATGGTACTGGTATTACCCAAATATTTAATGCTTTGAGTGTTGTAATCATTGATCGATGATAGGCTTGTAATGGATGTCCTTTGACTCGAATTTGTGCTTTTAATGCAACCTTGTTTTAGTTATTTAAGCTTCAACACACTCTCCTCTGTCTTTCATTACACTTGCTTCACACTCGCTTGGTGTTCATTGTAATTGCTTGGACTTGGGCACTTATGTAGCTTACGTTCTCCTTAGACTTGCACCCACGTGTTGCTAGCTTGTGAAGTGTTATAGTAACACTTTGATATTTGAATAACGCACATTATAGTAATACTTTGCTCTTTGAATAATGCTCCTTCCTCCTTCGACTAACGAGCAATGATGAAAATGCTCATAATGATATCTTTCAACATCCAAGAATTAGATGTTATCTTAATCATTTCCTTTGTGATTGTTATTGAACGCTCTATTGCATCTGACAAGTGGTGGCCTTATCTATTGCATGTATGCTCTATCCAAAATCTATTAATATTTTATAAAATTCCTTTGATAGCTACAACATGGTTGTTTCCTTACTCTCAATGCTTTCTTCAGGTTGAAGAATATGATTCCCTTCACAATGTTGGCTCTTGGTTCAATGATGTTGGTTCTATGGTGCTACTCTTGGTTGGTGATTCTCCATAGTAATGCACCTCTTCTATTAGAAAATAGTTTTATTTTATTTACTGTAATGTGTTGTAACGATCACACTAATGCACTATTATCTTGTGGATTCGATGCTTGTAGACATTCACTTCTATAGACATCAATGTTGTGGATGATAGATACCACAATGTGCACTAAAATTTTGAGCCCTAGGATGGATATTTTCTATGAAAATTCTTACATGAATAAACCTGGTACATGCTCCTCATGAACGACAAACTTTGAATCCTTTTTGGTGTGCTTCACTTCAGGCACTTTTGATAGTGCTTATGGCCAATGTTGAGCTCCTTTTGATTGGCTCTTCCATGTTGATAATATGGCTGCTTTTAGATGTAATAATGCACTATGTTGAGTGTCTTAGGACACTTGTATTTTTATCTCCTTTTTATATAGTAATAGAGACAAATTCGGTGCTCACATACAACTCTGTAAAACCCTTTATTTGCACCTTAAATTTGAGACACTTCAGGTCTCTTCTTGTAGCTTCTATTTTTGATTTGATGGCTGCCTTGTTCTTCTCCACTCCTTGAAGGAATTTTGATCTAATTGGTGTATTCTATAGGCTATAATATCTTGAAGGTATTGATTTCTAAATAGTTCCTTTAGACACTTTGATATTTGAATATTTTGTGCTCTTTTGGTTTTCTCCTAAAGCTAATATTCAATGCATATAATAATATTTAAGAGTAAATGAGTTAACCAATCTAAAATATTACAATAGTGGTATTACCTTATTTCTCTTTTAATGCACTAATAAATCTTAAAGATGCACTTAATAATATCTACAACTTCTAATTAAGAATAACGTCTTCTAAAGAATTATTTATTTAAAAGCAAATCTAAAATTTGCACTACAATTAATATTGTAGAATGTAGTATTTTCTTAGATAGACAATAGGTAGATGATATTTTTCTTTCTGTCAAAATATATCCAACTCCTATTTTATTGTGCAAGTGATAACCTTAAAAGTAATTTTCTTTTGCACACCTTGAAGACTATATAATGCAACCTTCTTTTTGCAACTTTTGAATTCTAATAATGGTGCTTTAATGGAACTAAATAATAACCCTAATCAAAGTTCAACTAATGAACCTATTTGCACCCAAGTTGCTTACCTTTACTGATTTGTAGATGAAATATTACAAGGTGATTTGATTTACCTTATTGTCGCATTAAAACTAGATGGATTCGTAACTCTGTTTTACTGTCTTCTATCTTCATTAAATTACAACTTTCTAATGCTCTTGACTTGCTACTTGATTCTATAATGTATAGATTGATTTACCTCTAGGATGAACTATGCAACTGTGAATTTTTGTAGCTATTATTGCTACCCTAATTGCTACCCTTTTGGTAGACAATATATCCTCTAAAATGTTCCTTCTTAGCTCTGAAAGGTAATCTCCAAATATCTTGGATTTATTGGGCTTCTTCTATCTATGTTCTTATTCAACCTCATTATTGAACTATAAATTCAAATAGGGCCTTCTTCTCAAGATTCTAAAAGTCTTGAGTTCTTTAGTATTCTCCTTCAGGATTTGGCACTCCATTTCAAATTCTTTTCCTTTTTAGTCTTGTTATCGAATGGCAAAAATTATCCCAAATATTTCACTATCAGGATCTTCTCCTTGGTAGTGAATTTCTTCAATGAGTTATTCTATTAACTCCTTTTATGATGCTTCAATGAGCTCTACAATAAGGCTCTTCAAGACTTCTTCTTGTTTCTCCTTGAGACCTCTCCAAGGTATTCAATCTTGCAACTTCTCTAGTCTTCTCAATGAGACCTTTCCTTCAACTTTCTATTGTGGAAGTGTTGAAAATGAGATATCTCTTGTGGATCTCTAAAATCTGCTACTTCCAAAATCAGGTACAGGATCTTGCTAGTCCTTCTTCAATCTTCCAAGATTGAAAGTTTTTCAATGGTACCTTTTGTGGATCTTCTTTAGTTTCTTCTGGAATAAGTCTTCAATATGTTGTTTGCAATATTTTATAGAGATAACCAATCTCCTATATTTTTTTGGACTCTATTATGGAGTCTCTTCAATATGCAGTAAGGTTGCTTTGGCATTTTTATTTTCTTTTGCAATCTACTGGTCTTCAGTATTCTATGGAGATCACAAACCTCTAATCTTCTAGGACTCTTCTCTATATTCTCTTCCTCAAATATAAAAAAAGTCTTTAGTGGCATTTTCTTCTTCTGTAATATGCAAGTCTATACCAAGACTTGCTCAAATTCCTGGAATCTCCTCTTCTTCCATTTGTTGCTTCTAGTGTTGGATTGATTTTGAAGATGATATTTTTCCTAGCTCTTTGTAGGAAGCTTCACAACTTTCTATGAATATCCTTTTCTTGCAACAAGGTGTTAGTATGATGAATCTAAATCTATCAATGATGAATCTTCACTAGTTGATTTGTCAATCTAGTGGAATGAATGTTGATTCCTAGTCTTCACGAGTTTTCTATAACTCTGTGGAAAGACTCTAGCCAAATGCAATCTTAGAAATTCTAGAACTGATATTTGCTTCTCCTCTATATCTCTCTTGTGATGTTGTTTACATGTAGTGATGCACAATGGTAGATCTGGTTTGCAAATATGCAACAGAGTTCAAGCTATGGGAGAATGCAATCATAGGATGCAAGATATGCAAAAATGTAAGATAATGGAATTCTACAATAACACTAAAATATACTATTAATGGAAAGTGGTGAAATGTTACAATGTAGTATGGAGGAATGGAAACTCCAAAATTGATGTTAAAGAACTACATTATACACCATCACCAATCTATATGGTGATCTACCCACTATTCCTAGTGCTACCTACGATGATATATAATCACTTACTCTGAGGCTCTTTATATATAGGAATATGGGTTCCTTGGCGAACACTCTACCTACTTGTACAAGGGGACACCTTGCACATTTACAACTTGCACATTGATACTTGTGCATTTATTACATTGCTTGAAGTAACTAGCTAACTTCCCCCTAAAGTAATATCCTACTCTAACTATGTACCAAAGGTGGTACATTTACATGACCTAAATGATGTAATATACTCTAACAATAGAAATTATTTTCCATTGCATTTAAGGGGTTGGAAATGGTGTATAAAAGCAAAACTTGTATTTTATTTTATTGTTAATAGCAAGCATATTACAATATTTATTGTATCTCACAACATCTTTTCATTTTTTAGGCCAAATAACATATATATACAAGTTTACTAATTTATTTACCTTTCAAAGTAACTAACAATATTAAAAGAGTTTACTTCCTTCAAAAGATGAATTTTACTCTCAATATTGTATGTGCATGCTTACCCACTTTATTAAAAATATATATGCATAGAATAGTCACCAAATTGTTTCCTTTAAGCATGTTTGGATAATATACATGCTAAAAATACTTCAACAAAATTGAAACCTCAAATATAACTTTCATTTAGCACATCATAAATTAGGTTCTTAAACCTAATGATGTTGTCAAAAGTTGTAGTTTTTCCTTCTTATGAAGAACACAAGCTTATACTGATGAGGGGGGTGAACAGTATAAGACCACTTTTTACTTTTCTTTCTCCAATCAATATTATGCAATGTATAGATAGCAATATCAACAATAGTAATCAAAGCAATGCACAAATCACCACACACAATAGAGACACCAATTTTACGTGGTTCACCCAATGTGGGCTACTCCACGGAGAAAATATTTTACTAAAATTTCCTCAATCAATCTCTTGGGAATCCTTTCCCTATTACAATGTTTATGGACCTCTATCCAAAGGAGACACCAATCCCCTAATCAAGTTCATGGATCTCTATCCACAAGAGAACTCCTTTCTCCTCTTGCTCTAGTTGGTGATCTTCTAGAAGAACTATTGTCCCCACTACTCTGGCTAATGGATCTCTATCCACTGAAGACACCTGTCCTCACTACCCTGGCTTATGGATCTCTATCCACTGGAGACTGTCATCCTCTATACTCTATCACCTTCAAAGCTCTATCTCAAATCTGCACTAAACACAGTCCTTCGATCTAGCACAAATCTGCTCAATCTCTATCTCTAGTCTGGCACAAACCTATCCTCAAATCTGCACCAAAATCTATCCTCAAATATGTACTAAACATAGTCCTTCGGTCTAGCACAAATCTATCCTCAATATCTATCCTCTGATCTGCACTAAACATAGTCCTTCGGTCTAGCACAAATCTATCCTCAATATCTATCCTCTGATCTGCACTAAACATAGTCCTTCGATCTAGCACAAATATATCCTCAATATCTATCCTCAAGCCTTAACACAAAGCTTGATCCAATCACAAATCAAAACTGCTAGATCTACCCCAAACCTTCACTCAAGGTTTGAACAAATCAATCAATCAATTCTGCTCACAAGTCTTCTCAAAGACTTATCTCAAATCTGCCTTGTAAGCTTCCACAAAATCTCACACTAATCTATCCACAAGTCCTCTCTAGAACTTGTCCAATATGCTCTCAACCTCACTAGAACTTATCCAATATGCTCTCAACAAGTCCTCACTAGAACTTGTCCAAATCTACTCTCAATCTATATTGTAAGCTTCCACAAAAGCTCACACAAATCTATCCACAAGTCTTCTCTAAGACTTACCTCAAATATGCTCAACAAGTCCACACTAGAACTTGTCCAATCTCATGGAAACATAAAGAGAATTGTTAGAGACTCAATATGCTTCACATTCATCACAATGCTCAATCACTTTCAATCACTCTTTTAGAAACATATAGAGAATTTTTAGAGACTCAATATGCTTCACATTCACCTCAATGCTCAATCACTTTCACTCACTCCTTTTAGAAACATATAGAGAATTGTTAGAGACTCAATATGCTTCACACTTACAATGCTCAATTACTTTCAATCACTCTTTTGGAAACATATAGAGAATTGTTAGAGACTCAATATGCTTCACACTCACAAACTCTCAATCACTTTCAATATTTCTTTTATTACAGAAACATATAGAGAATTGTTAGAGACTCAATATGTTTCACACTCATCAACACTCAACCTCTTTCTCAAATCAATTCAGAATATAGAACAATTTATTTCATAGAACTTGAACTATCACTTCACACATCCACTTGACTAGGCTCAACCAACTCTACTCAACCAATCACTCAATGAAATAATCCTTGCTCACAAACCCTAGTCCAAGCATATGAACACTCACTCAAATATTTCCAACAATGCTCATCAACCAATCTCACATAACAATGATACTCATGATCTTTGCAAACCCTAGTTCAAGTTCTTCACTCAATCAATCACTTCAACAACAATGCTTATAAAACAATCTTCACATAACAATGATACTCATGATCTTTGCAAACCCTAGTTCAAGTTCTTCACTCAATCAATCACTTCAACAACAATGCTTATAAAACAAGGTTTTATCAACAACTCTCAATTTTAGAAAACCTTGAAGCATTAATTCAAAACACACTCAACAATGCTTACCAAACAATCCTTTTCACTCCAAATTTGCATTCACAACTTTCAACAATCACTCACTAGGAAGAATATGCCCATACCTTTTATTTGATGTAGAAGTGACCTTGGAAAACCTGTCTCAATCACAATTTTCTCTTTTGCCAATCTCAATAGTTAGATGATAAAATATCACACTAACTTTCTCACAAAATAATTCTCAATTACAAAAATAATCAAACTTAATTACACCTTATTTCTCCTTCTTAAAATAATATCCAACAACACAAATCTTCAATCAAAACACTTCTTCCAAAACTCTAACTCATCAAAAGAACCTCTTAACATTTTAATTTCATCATAACCCTTTTCAGAAATATATCTCAAAAATAATCCAAACTCTACTTATGACTCCCTACTTAATATTGCATTAATTAAATAAATCACTTTATAAAATAATGCAATAAATCAATTTCCAAATTTTCTAAGGTAAAACAAATTTACCCTAGCCAAAATAACCTTTCAACACTTAGGTTAATATCATAACCTAACTTCCACCTTATTCCTCCTAAGACCTTAGCAATATGCAAATATAATTTCTAACTTTCACCTTATTCCTCCTAAGACCTTAGCACATGCAAATTAAAATAATTTCAAAAACTTTATTACCCTTTTTCGCAATCTACGGGGCTCGAACTTGCACCACTCTCTCCACAACGCCTTGGTCGCGGCTTCCACGCCGTGTGAGCCACGTGCTCCTTTGATGCCTTAAAGCGCAATATGTGCTTTGACCTCCTCATGACCCTCAAGAGCCTTTGGCTCTTCCTTCGATGTGACGTCCGCTACCACACTTGCAATTTGGAGGTGCTTGATTAAATTTTGCATGAGCTTCGAATATTTTGGATGCACACCTTTTTAATCGAATGCCAAAATTTGGTTTGGCTAAGGTATAAATACCTTATGCCCTCTTTACCATGCACGTCGATGGAGGATAATGTATTGGGAGTCGGCGCTAACATTTGCCTTGTTAATATTTTAATTTATAATTATTTAAATTCAATAGAATTTAAATATTATAAATTTAATATTTTACATCCTCTTTGGGCTTTATTAAAAATTAAAGCCTCCTTAGGTTTTTAGAAAAACTATTTTAATTTGCCCACCTATGGTTTTAATAAAACCTTTTATTTTGCCCAACCATGGTTTTAATAAAAACCTTTTATTTTGCCCAACCATGGTTTTAATAAAAACCTTTTACATAATATTTAAAAATAAATATTATGAAGCTTATTTTACCATCAACCTTTTGCATTACTCCTTTTGACATTTTGACATCAATGACAATTTATCCTTGACATCAATGACAACTTTGACTCAAAATGTCCAACAATCTCCCCCTTTGTCATTGATGGCAACCCAATAACTTTTTACCATTTTCTTGACCTTTTCATTTTGCTCCCCCTGGGAAATTGCTCCCCCTGACTGAATGCTTTCCTTCAAACATAGATCTCTCCCCCTTACTCTAATATCTCCCCCTTTGACATCAATGGCAAAGGGTCACCTTTGGGGCTCGAGGCTAAGAATGAGTCTCTTAGCTTAGCCCCTCCCCCACCTCCTCTTGAGGTGGTTAATTCTAGGGTGGGAGTATTTCTACTCCCAGCAAGCACTAGTCTTTACCTTTGTCCTTTTTCCTTCTCATTTGATCCTTCTGATTCCTTTGACTGTTCCTGTTCATGTCCATGTTCCTATTTCTATTTATGTCCATGTCCATATTCTTGTTCCTATTCATGTCCATATTCCTATTCCTGTTCCTATTCATGCTTGATTTTGGAATGTCTGCTCTACACCACTTTGTTGTATGTCCTTCATTATTGCACTTATAACACTTAATGTTATTATTCCTTGGAGGTGCAAATGTCTTGGGATTTCTCCTTGTGAAGCCATATCCTTTTCTATCATGAACCCTGTAATTCATTGCCTTGTGACCAAACTGATTACATGAGTAGCAATACCCATGAAAAAGTTGTCTGCTTCTGAAGTTCCCATATTCATGTCTTTCATGTGTCCTGCATTCTGAAGCCTTGTGCCCAAATCTATGACATGAGAAACATCTTCCATTGAAGTTTCCTTGTCTTGACCTCATTGGTCTCTTAGTCTCTCTTAACCTATTCTGATTGTTGTTCCATCCATTTCTTCTTTGTGCATTGTTCCTTTCCTTGTTGAACTTTCTATTGTTCAACTCATCCTCAAAAGCCTCACTTTCTCTTACACTGTCTTCTTTTGAAGTTTCTTCTTCTTCAGAACTTGAGGTTGACTCTTCTTCTTGTTTATTTTGAGCCTGTTCAAAACCAAGACATATTTTATTTGTTGACCTTCTTTGTACCTTGATCATCTTATCCAAATTCTTTGAACTCTTTCCAAACTTGTGTAGCTTATCCTTGGACTTTTCTAACTCTTCCCTTAGTAGAGCTACTTCTTGTTCTAACTTTTCACATTCTAAGACCTTTGCTTCTAGCTTATCCTTGAACTTATTTGTCTTAGCCATTGACTTGTTTAGATCCTCTATAAGCTTTCCTCTTTCTTCATCACATTCTTGAAACTGAATCTCAAGTTGGGAGTTTTGCTTTCTTACCTTATTTAAAGTTTTAAGAGCATAAATAAGTTCTCCCTCAAGATCAACTCCTCCTTTTTCTGATTCTTCCTCTATTTGTTTGCCTTTGTTAGCATCTTCATTTTCTTTTGACTTGTCTTCTATAGGATCATCTTCTTCTTCTTCTAGTGCCATTAGAATATTCTCTTCTAGTCCTTCAAGTGCATCCTCATATTCATCATCACTGAAACTGAAACCATTCCTTGTACAACTATCTTCAAGATGTCCAAAATTACCACATCTAAAACACTTGAGAATTATTGGTGACATTTTCTTGACTTCTTCTTTTTCTTCAATCAGAAATAGGACTTCATATTTATCATTATCTGAAAAACTATTATCACTATCACTTGAGTACTTACTTGCCTTGTCTGCATAGTAGCTCCTATTTTGTCTTTGAAAGAACTTCTTTCCTTGTCTACCTTGTCCATCCTTGCCTTTCTTTTGGTACCTGTATTTTTATGATTCCCTATTCCTGTGATCCTATTTTTCTTCATCATTGTTATTTTTAGCTTCTTGAAAATCAGTTGCATAGTGACCATACTTTCCACAATTGAAACATCTAATAGATTTTGCATCTTTAAATCTTCTTGAATCCTTATTCCTTCTACCATAATTAGCTTCTTCATCACTGGATGACTCATTGCTCGATTATGACTTCTTACCCTTTGTCTTCTTAATTGCTTTGAAGGTTGCTTCCTTCTGAATATTAGGTTCCTCTTTTGTTCTTAACTCAAAGGCTGTGAGAATACCAAGTAACATATCTCTTGTCAAAGAATCACCATATTTTGATTCTTCTATAGCAGAAATATTTTCACTAAATACTTTTTGGAAGAGATCTTAAGACCTTATCACAAACATCTGATTCTTCAACATTAAGTCCAAGTCCTTGCATGGCATTAACAACTTCATCTACCCGAAGTAGATAAGTACTAATGTTTTCCTCATCCTTCATTCTTAATTCTTCAAATTGCCCTTTGAGATTTCGTATCTTTGCCTTTTTGACACTTTTATCTCCTTCATATATGCTTTGCAACTTATCCCATATTCCTTTTGCATCTTTACAATGCATAACTTTTATTGATTATGTTCTATGCAAACCTCTCAAAATTGCATTCATTGCTTTTGAATTGTAATGTTGTAGAAGCTTACCTTCCTTATCTGTAGGTGGATCAACTGGTGGTATGTATCCATTTTCAACTGCTTCCCAAATTTCATTGCCAAGTGCCATCAGGTGAATCTTCATTCTCATACTCCAAAATATATAATCACTTCCATAAAATATTGGTGTTGAATTATCTGAGGACACATTCTTAGAATCCATTGTGTTCTTGAAAGCTTTTCCTTCAAGTTGTTAAACTCTTTCGAAGGAACCCACTCGATACCAATTGAAGAACACAAGCTTATACTTGAGAGGGGGGTGAACAGTATAAGACCACTTTTTACTTTTCTTTCCCAATCAATATTATGCAATGTATAGATAGCAATATCAACAATAGTAATCAAAGCAATGCACAAATCACCACACACAATAGAGACACCAATTTTACGTGGTTCACCCAATGTGGGCTACTCCACGGAGAAAATATTTTACTAAAATTTCCTCAATCAATCTCTTGGGAATCCTTTCCCTATTACAATGTTTATGGACCTCTATCCAAAGGAGACACCAATCCCCTAATCAAGTTCATGGATCTCTATCCATAGGAGAACTCCTTTCTCCTCTTGCTCTAGTTGGTGATCTTCTAGAAGAACTATTGTCCCCACTACTCTAGCTAATGGATCTCTATCCACTGAAGACACCTATCCTCACTACCCTAGCTTATGGATCTCTATCCACTAGAGACTATCATCCTCTATACTCTATCACCTTCAAAGCTCTATCTCAAATCTACACTAAACATAGTCCTTCGATCTAGCACAAATCTGCTCAATCTCTATCTCTAGTCTGGCACAAACCTATCCTCAAATATGCACCAAACTCTATCCTCAAATATATACTAAACATAGTCCTTTGATCTAGCACAAATCTATCCTCAATATCTATCCTTTGATCTGCACTAAACATAATCCTTCGGTCTAGCACAAATCTATCCTCAATATCTATCCTATGATCTACACTAAACATAGTCCTTCGATCTAGCACAAATCTATCCTCAATATTTATCCTCAAGCCTTAACACAAATCTTGATCCAATCACAAATCAACACTGCTAGATCTGCCCCAAACCTTCACTCAAGGTTTGAACAAATCAATCAATCAATTCTACTCACAAGTCTTCTCAAAGACTTATCTCAAATCTGCCTTGTAAGCTTCCACAAAAGCTCACACTAATCTATCCACAAGTCCTCTCTAGAACTTGTCCAATATGCTCTCAACAAGTCCTCACTAGAACTTGTCCAAATCTACTCTCAATATGTATTGTAAGCTTCCACAAAAGCTCACACAAATCTGTCCACAAGTCTTCTCTAAGACTTACCTCAAATCTGCTCAACAAGTCCACACTAGAACTTGTCCAATCTCATGGAAACATAAAGAGAATTGTTAGAGACTCAATATGCTTCACATTCATCACAATGCTCAATCACTTTCAATCACTCTTTTAGAAACATATAGAGAATTGTTAGAGACTCAATATGCTTCACATTCACCTCAATGCTCAATCACTTTCACTCACTCCTTTTAGAAACATATAGAGAATTGTTAGAGACTCAATATGCTTCACACTTACAATGCTCAATTACTTTCAATCACTCTTTTGAAACATATAGAGAATTGTTAGAGACTCAATATGCTTCACACTCACAAACTCTCAATCACTTTCAATATTTATTTTATTATAGAAACATATAGAGAATTGTTAGAGACTCAATATGTTTCACACTCATCAACACTCAACCTCTTTCTCAAATCAATTCAGAATATAGAACAATTTATTTCATAGAACTTGAACTATCACTTCACACATCCACTTGACTAGGCTCAACCAACTCTACTCAACCAATCACTCAATGAAATAATCCTTGCTCACAAACCCTAGTCCAAGCATATGAACACTCACTCAAATATTTCCAACAATGCTCATCAACCAATCTCACATAACAATGATACTCATGATCTTTGCAAACCCTAGTTCAAGTTCTTCACTCAATCAATCACTTCAACAACAATGCTTATAAAACAATATTCACATAACAATGATACTCATGATATTTGCAAACCCTAGTTCAAGTTCTTCACTCAATCAATCACTTCAACAACAATGCTTATAAAACAAGGTTTTATCAACAACTCTCAATTTCAGAAAACCTTGAAGCATTAATTCAAAACACACTCAACAATGCTTACCAAACAATCCTTTTCACTCCAACTTTGCATTCACAACTTTCAACAATCACTCACTAGGAAGAATATGCCCATACCTTTTATTTGATGTAGAAGTGACCTTGGAAAACCTGTCTCAATCACAATTTTCTCTTTTGCCAATCTCAATAGTTAGATGATAAAATATCACACTAACTTTCTCACAAAATAATTCTCAATTACAAAAATAATCAAACTTAATTACACCTTATTTCTCCTTCTTAAAATAATATCCAACAACACAAATATTCAATCAAAACACTTCTTCCAAAACTCTAACTCATCAAAAGAACCTCTTAACATTTTAATTTCATCATAACCCTTTTCAGAAATATATCTAAAAAATAATCCAAACTCTACTTATGACTCCCTACTTAATATTGCATTAATTAAATAAATCACTTTATAAAATAATGCAATAAATCAATTTCCAATTTTTCTAAGGTAAAACAAATTTACCCTAGCCAAAATAACCTTTCAACACTTAGGTTAATATCATAACCTAACTTCCACCTTATTCCTCCTAAGACCTTAGCAATATGCAAATATAATTTCTAACTTTCACCTTATTCCTCCTAAGACCTTAGCACATGCAAATTAAAATAATTTCAAAAACTTTATTACCCTTTTTCGCAATCCATGGGGCTCTAACTTACACCACTCTCTCCACAGCACCTTGGCCACCGCTTCCATGTCGTGTGAGCCACGTGCTCCTTTGATGCCTTAAAGCGCAATATGTGCTTTGACCTCCTCACGACCCTCAAGAGCCTTTGGCTCTTCCTTCGATGTGACGTCCGCTACCACACTTGCAATTCGGAGGCGCTTGATTAAATTTTGCACGAGCTTCGAATATTTTGGATGCACACCTTTTTAATCGAATGCCAAACTTTGGTTTGGCTAAGGTATAAATACCTTATGCCCTCTTTACCATGCACGTCGGTGGAGGATAATGCGTTGGGAGTCGGCGCTAACATTTGCCTTGTTAATATTTTAATTTATAAATATTTAAATTCAATAGAATTTAAATATTATAAATTTAATATTTTACATCCTCTTTGGGCTTTATTAAAAATTAAAGCCTCCTTAGGTTTTTAGAAAAACCTTTTTAATTTGCCCACCTATGGTTTTAATAAAACCTTTTATTTTGCCCAACCATGGTTTTAATAAAAACCTTTTATTTTGCCCAACCATGGTTTTAATAAAAACCTTTTACATAATATTTAAAAATAAATATTATGAAGCTTATTTTGCCATCAACCTTTTGCATTACTCCTTTTGACCTTTTGACATCAATGACAATTTATCCTTGACATCAATGACAACTTTGACTCAAAATGTCCAACATCTTATAGTGGCCTCTAGAGAATATTAACTAATTTATTTATGATTCCCTCCTTGTAGTTAATAAAAACATGAAATTTCTATATAAAGTCCATCCACTTGAAGTGATTTGTTTATTAAAACTTGAAGTGCTTTGTTTATTAAATAAATTTATTTATTAGAGTTAGGATGTGGGATTCCCTAGAAATTGTTCAACAAGATTTTAAATAAACATGCATTATGGAGTCTACCATTGAAAAAATACTTTAGAAGATCACAAATAGCCTTCATAGCTTTAGAGTAAAAGAAGAACTCAATACTCAATTAAGATGATATTTTCTTTTGCATGTAAAACCTTTAACAATGATAATTTATTAGTAAGAACAAAAGGTTTAAAGAGGTAGTTATAAACTTTGATGCTTATGAATGCACAAACTTTCTCACAAATATTATAAACTCTATTAGTAGATGTTATATACATGATGTCATAAAAATGTCCATAGTTTTGGTATAATGATCATTATCCTATTGGACATTGACATTAATGTAAATTTATGTTTACATTATAGGTGTTCAATTCATATATGATATGGATAATAAGAGGCAATAAATTTTTACTTTTCTTTTTTTGCGCATTAAAGAGAAAAAAGAGGACATGATAATGATTTGTTTTATTCTAATGTTAGCTATCAAATTTTATAGAAGACTTTATCGAAAAAGATATGGTAATGACCGTAATGTCTGGGATCAAGTATAAGAGCAAATAATGGATATATCAAGGTGTGATAGCTTTTTCATGGTATTGTAGAATATGGTTGCTAAATTGTTAAGATAGTCTTGGAAAAGACTATGATGTTATGATTAAATTTATAAATAATTAATTATTTTTATGTCAAGAATAATTTTCATACTAAATTATAACTAAGTGACTATAGTATCACATAGATTTTAGCAAAATAGTTATGGTAATGACCTTAATGTTTGGGATCGAGTATAAGAGCAAAAAGTGGATATCAAGGAAGGTTATCTTTTTCATGGCATTGTAGAAAATGGTTGCTAAATTGTTAAGATAGTCTTGCAAAATACTATGGTGTTATGATTGAATTTATAAAAAAATAATGAATTTTATGTCAAGAATAATTGTCATACTAGATTATAACTAAGTGACTATAGTATCAAATATAAAAAATCTTGAAAAAAAACAATTTTCTCCTTTTACCTTATTGGACCAATTTTTTATTATTTTCATATAAGTGTTGATATTTGGAAGTTTTTTATGAAGATTTTATATACCATAAATTTTATTGAGGGTTTCGAGTTCTTGGTGCCATACTGCCTCTCCACTCTAGAGTGTGTGCGGGATGCCTCTTAGGGCATTTTTTTGCTGCTTTCATCGACTTTACTCTGTCGTTTGGTGGATTGAACCTCTTTTTTATGGATGGAGCTCAATCAGTAGCTCCAACTTCTGTTGAAGCTATAGAAGGGAGCAATGGCGCTAAAGGTGAACAAGCAACCATGAAAGTTCATTCCCAAAGTTTATCACGAGGTAATATTTCTCCTCCGGATGTTGTTATCCCGTTGAGTGAGTTTAATACTACTTGTTCTTGGTTGGAAAGCCATACGTTGGTAGGGTATTTTCTAGGTCGCATCCCTGGCGAGACCCTCCTTCGAAACTGGATCCAACAAGCTTGGCATGGCGTCAAGGTTGATGGTATCCAGAACCTCACCAAAGGGTTTTTTTGTTTCGTTTTGTTGACCCTGCTTAGGCCAAAGCGGTCCTCAGTCGTGGGCCTTGGTCTGTTCGTAGCTCCTTGTTGATTTTTTAGCCCTGGACCAAGGATTTTTTGATCACTAATGATGTTTCCTTGCGGGTTTCGATTTGGGTTGAATTCCCTGGTCTTCCTCTATCACTCTGGCCTTACTATCAGAACCTTGTGGTCCCCATTGGTGAATTTATCTATTGTGAAATGGATAAATTTTATGCCTCACGCCCTCAAAAGCATTTTTGTGTCAAAGTCGATCTTTCTAAAGACCTCAGGGAGACTATTGATGTCCAAGTTGGTGACTATAGGTTCAAGCAACGTGTTGTCTACATAAACCTACCTAACACATGTTACCATTGCCAATCAACTGCCCATAAGATAAAATATTATCCTTTAATGGCGGACAAGATTAAAGCTAAGGAGATGGTTGTGGCTCCTGTTACTACTAGCTCTGTCCCTGCTTCCAAAGGGGGCAAGATGAATGGAAGGTAGTCCAGAAGAAGGGTAAGAATGGGAAAAATGTAAACCCTACGGTTGCTCCCAACAGCTCGCCTCAACCCCTTGTGTCTTCTATGCCAGCTGGGCATGGTGTGGTGATGGAGCAGCATACCACGCAACCGATGGCACCCAGTGCTAGGGCTTCACAGATGGTTGCTAATGTACCACCGACTAGTGCTTCCTTTGCCAAAATTGTTACTTCTTCTACTCCTACTCAGTCTTCAGATTCTCTAGTTTTGCATATCAATGGGCAGTCTTCCTCAAGCTTCATGGAACCTGAACGGGCTTCTATCAATGGCCGAAGATCTCATAGCCCACCCCGGGGAGACTCCCTGGTTCACCAGGACAAAAGGCATCAAACAAAGTTTTGGAAAGCAGGTCAGGAGCATTTTCTCAGTAATATTTATGATTCTCTTTCAAACCTCGGAGACGTTGAAGATGTAGCCGGACATATGAGTCTTGATCGATCTCCATGATTTTTTTATCATGGAATGTCAGAGGGCTGATGGACCCAGTCCGCAAATACTTGGTCCGAGATGAGATTGCTTTATGCTCCAGGTTTTATGGTAATCCTGACTTTCTCTATCTTCAAGAGATTAAGATTTTTGACTTTATTCTGCAATGTACTTGCCCTTTTCTTTGGCCAGGTTGCTTTTTTTATGCCACCAGTCATTCCCCTGGTAGAGGGGGAGTTGTCATTCTTTTGGTAGCTAGGTGGAAAGATAGTTTTGTCTCATGGGGTGTGGACCCCTCCAATCATGTAGTTTGGGTTTTACTTGAGGTTGGTGGGTTATATTTTGGAATTATTAATGTCTATGCCTCCAATGATGCTCAAGAGCATTGTAGCCTCTAGCGGTGGTGTGCTTTTTCTTTACCACCTATTATTTGGGTTATGTGCAAAGATTTTAATATGATTAAAAATCTTACATACAAGATAGGACAACTTCCCATGCGATGGGCTACTAGGGAAAGAGAGGCCTAGTACTTCATGAAAAATAAATTGGGTTTGTCAGACCCCAATTCTTATTTTTCTCCCTAGGATTTTCCTAAAAATTTGTGGTATACGTGGTCCAATTTCTAGGCTAGCCATGCAAGAATTCTAAGAAGGTTGGACAGAGCCATGCTTTCAGATCATGTGCAATTTTTCTTTCATAGGAGAAATGCTTCAACTCCATTTGTGGAAACCATTCCTGGTACCACTACTTCTGACCATTCACCCATCATGTTTAATGTGCTGATGAAATCCCTACCTCAGAGACACTACAAGTCACAATTATTTTTCAATACTTCCTTTCTTCAGCACCCTTCCATGGTCTATCATATCCGTAGAGTCTGGAATCTAGTTCCTAGACCTACTAGAGAGTTGGGTTGGATAGAATGGTGGAATGATGCCATTTTTTGTACAACTATCTTGCTCTGTACTTTGGGAAAAAGGTGGCATAGTTCAGAAGATATTCCAATGTTGTCCTTCATGATGAGCTTGCCAAAGCTTCTCTCAAGCTTGAGGCCTATCCATTTAATCCTGAACTTCAGTCTCATGTTGCCCAGTTGAGGCATGAACTTAAACTTGCTGAACTTTATGAGGCTCGGGGAGCTCGAATTAAAGCTCATCTTCATTGGCTTAAAGTTGGTGATAGGGTCACCAAAGAATTTTTTCAAAGGCTTCGCCCTCCCAAGCAAGCTACTCAATTCAAGGCCATTCAAGACAATGGAATAAGGCTTACCTCTCTTCCTGAGATGATTGATGCTTTTGTCAAGCACTATACTAATATTTTTGTCACTCAAGCTTATTCCCCTGAGTGGGAGCAAGCACTGGCAGCTTGTATGGTAGTTGTACCAGTTAAGGTTTCAAAGTCTCAAAGAGTAGGGTGTGATAAACTACTCTCCCTTAAAGATCTGGAGGATGCATTATCTCAAATGGAAAATGATAAAGTGCCAGGTCTGGATGGCTTTCCCTGTGAGTTCTACAAGGGTCTTTGGGACTTAGTTGGTCCTGATCTGCATAAAGTTTATCTGGAGGCTCTTCGAGTAGGCTCTTTGGGAGAAATTATTAATAGGGGTAATATCAAATTCATACCCAAGCAAGGGGACCTAGAGTTGATCACTAATTGGAGGCCTATTACTTTGTTGAATGTTAGTTACAAGATCATTACCAAAGCTTTGGCTCTTCACCTTAGGCCTCTTCTTCCTTTGATAGTCAGATCAGAGCAAACTGGCTTTATTCAAGGAAGGTACATCCTCGATAATATTTTGGCTATCTGGGAGGGCATGGAATGGGCTCGGATGTCAAACCAGAACATGCTTTTTATTAAGATTGATTTTGAGAAAGCTTATGACCGCATTGAATGGAGATTCATTCTTGCTATGCTCAAAGCTTTAGGATTCAGGTCAATTTTCATTCAGACTATTGCTATGCTATTCAGAGATGCTTTGACTATTCTCAATATAAACAATTCATAGTCTGAAGTAGTGGGCCTTTTTAGGTCTATTCGACAAGGGTGTCCTATTGCTCCCTCTTTATATGTGCTTGTTGTTGAAGCCTTCGGCTATATTTTAGCTGCTCAAGCTTCTACAGGTCTTATTAAAGGAATTGCTCTTTCGAATGATCAAGGATAACTTATTAATGGTCACTTTGTTGATGACTCCTTTCTTACTATAAGGGAAGAGGAGCAATCTATTTCTAATGCTCTATTTTGTTTGAACACCTTTTGCACAACCTCTGGTTCTAGCATACAATGGAGGAAGACCTCCTACTTCAGACAGTCTCCCTTGCCTATGTCACCTTGGCTTCAAGGGTATCATTGGAATTGGATCCCTCCTGGAGAAGTTTTTAAGTTTCTTGGTATTCCTTTTGCCTTTCAAGGCTCCCCTGCTCAGCTTTGGAATTATGTGCTTCAAAGAGTTGAAAAGAAACTTGATTTTTGGCTTACTAAGAAGTTATCATTAGCAGGTAAATTTTAGATTTGCTCTAAAGTTTTAGCTGCCACTCATGTATACTATTCCTCTTGTTGGGTTCCTTCACAAGCTTGCTATAAGAAGCTTGAGAAACTCCTTTGAGATTTTCTTTGGAATAATTCTTCTAAAACAAAGGGATTTCATAGAGTTGCTTGGGATATTTGTTGTCTTCCTAGAGAATCTGGTGGAATGGGTCTATTGGACTATAGACGATAAGGTATTGCTCTATGTGCTAAGTGGGTGGTCAGGGCTCTAAGGGGAGCTGAAGCTTGGAAAGTTTTGGTTCAACATTTCATTTCCTCTGGTCTTCCCTTAAACCGTAGAGCATGGAGAGGGTTGGATTTTCCCTCTCTCATTGTTGCTCTAATTTTTGTTAAGATTTTTGGCTCCTTTGTTATTAAAAGTATATGGAAATCTTGGTAGCAACTCACTCCTTGGATCTATTGGAGAGGAGATGGCTTTCGTAAAGGCTTATCCATCAATTCTATGAATATTTGGTGGTCCCTCATGTTTCTTCATCAAGGTTCTCCCTTAGCTTGAGTGCAATGGATTCATGCTCAATGATTTTTCAAAAAGGGTATTGTTACAATAGTTGATTTATTTTCTCACCAGACCAGGGATTGGATCCCATGGAATGAGTTCAAATGCACCTTCAGGATGAATGGTGTGGATAAAGATACTTATGATGTTGTTATTGCTCTCACCCCTTTTTCTATGTTGCACAAGATTGGTGTGCGCTCGCAGTATCCTTGGTGGTCAGACTGGAGATGGCATGTTGACACTCCTTTGCTTAATTATAAGGCTCGTTTGGGGTATAAATGGTTATCTCCTCATATTCCTCTAGTGCCTAAGCTCAATCAATATTGGGACTTATTTTCTACAAGGACTAGATGGAATTCTAGATTTTAGAATGTTTGGGCTACTTATGTTGAGCCCAAGCAATCTTTTTTTGCATGGAGCTTGTTGTGTCAAGGCCTTCCCTTGGGGGAACGTTTGAAGCACCTTGGAATTCCTGATCCTAAATATCCTTTTTGTGGTGTACCCGAGTCTTGTACTCACCTCTTTTGGAATTGCAGAAGATCTAGGTAAGCTTGGGAATGGGTTCTTTCCTTTTTTTCCCATTTACAGTTGCAAGAGTTTCTTGGCCCCAAGCTCTTCTTGGGGACTCTTTTACTTTGTCTCTCCCACTTTTTGAAGTGTGGTAGGTTTTTAGGATTAGCTTGCTCTTTCATATTTGGAAGGCCCGTAACAAAATTATTTTTAAATAGTATACACCTTCTGTCACATTTACTCATGCTGACAAATTAGAAGTTTTTAATGACATGTGGCTACAGATATGTACTCAAGCCAACAAAGTTGCTATGGAGTTGGATCACCTGCAAGTTCTTCTGGCGCACTAGGCCAATGCTCCGTGTACAGTCAACCGGATCCCCCTAGAGCGCTCTTCTCAGGAGTATTTTTGATCCCGCTCTCATCGTCGACCTCCATCATATGCAAGAAGTGCTCTCGTAGACAGGCATTGGTCCCAACCCTCACCAGTCAGGAAGCGGCCTAATGTTGACATTGCTTGTTCGTCCCGCCAGGTTGGGGGTGGGATGATGTTCAACCAGTTTCACCTGGGCCAGTTGTTGGTTGGAGCGACGTGGGTACTGAAGGCCTTAATCACGATGCAGAGGGGTGGATTCCCATCCCATAATCACTAGCAGTTTATGCAGGACAACACGCCAGGGCACATTACTCCATATGATATGCTTTCTTTGATGTAATGATCATCAATGATCATGATTGGTAAACTTGTGTTTTGTTGGTGGCTTTGTTTCCTAACCCTTGTCAATGAGGGTTAGTTTGATTCCCCATGGGGTGTGTTAACCCACCCACTTTTTTTTATTGTAAAGGCTTTTATCTTAATTTAATGTAAATTTACTTTTTTCATAAAAAAAGTATCTATGTCTACTTAAGGTGACTTGAGAATTTAAGCTTGATTATTGTTCGAATAAACTGCCTAAGTTTCTTGTGTCTCACAATTTGTTTTAAGTAAACACATTTACATAACTTTTCTACTTATTGTAACAAATATATTAAATAACTTTAATTTTTAAAAATATTTTATGAATAAATTATAATTTCATTTTCAAATATTTATAAGGTTTGAGATTTATATTTTCTAACCTCTTGGAGGACAACACAACAATTAGGGATTTAGCTATTTTTGAAGAGGTCCAAGGTTTAAACCACTGTGGAGGTTCAACTCTAAACATGATGGTTGTAGAAGTTTTTCACCTTAACCTAATAAAAACATATTTTTTCTAACATCTTTCTAATTAAACACGGTAAAATTTGACTATTTTAAATACAATTTCAAAATTTATATTAAGACCATGAACACATGTCATTAATAATGTGACTCCTTTAAATACAATTTCAAAATTTATATTAAGAGCATGACCAAGTCATTAATAACACACCGTAGTATAAATTGTTTACGCACTTAATATGAGATTTTATATGTATATCTGAAAGTCGTCTGCAGCGAAAATTATAGTAGTATGATTAACACCACATTATATATAAGTCCATTTATGTCACTCTCCCGCATTATATCGTCCTCTTGCGAGAAGACCTCTATTCATGTCTGTTCCTTACTAGACTGGGCCAGGCCATTATTATAAGCAAACGATGCGAGTCGCTGACATGGCAATTGATTCGTTGATAGACCTCTTCCCCTGCGTGACGGACACTGCAATGCTACGTCAGCGGCATTAGCGACCGGACCAGGTCAAGAAGAAAGAGGACAAGAAGACGCCACGAAATAGCCTTCGTTGAAATGTTCATCCCCGGTTCTGGCCAATTTCGTCCTCCACACACACATTTAAATATATATTCATTCCATACATAATAGAAGTGATTTGTAGCACGAATTTCAGATATCGGACATCAGCCATGGATAGAGAACCGGAAGAACTCCAGTTTCTGGGCGCCTTCGGCATCATGGGCGAGGCCAACAAGGTCCTGCGCTCCTGCGCCAAAGTGTTGGGTTTGATCACGCTAACCCTGGTTCTGCCCCTCTCCTTCGTTATGTTTGCCCATGGCTTGATCATGCGACCCATCATCCACAAAATCGCCATGAATTACATGTACACCGAGATGAACCCCGGCAGCCCCACCGCGGAAAAGACCCTGCACCAAATCTCCCTGGAGTGGGGGGAGGTCCTCCTCATCGAGGCGGCCTACTTGGCCTTCGTCTTCGTTTTGTCGCTGCTGTCCGTGTCGGCCGTGGTGTACACGGTGGCGTGCCTTTACACGGGCAAGGAGCTCTCCTACGCCACAGTCATGAGCGTCGTCCCCAGGGTTTGGAAGCGCCTGATGATGACCATCCTCTGGTTTTTTGCAGTCCTTTTCGCCTCTTACGTGGCGCTGCTGTTTGTGCTCCTTCTCTGGATATTGATCAACGGGAGTGACGGAATAAAGAGGGGGACGTTCTGGCTCGTGGTCCTCGTCATCGTCATCGTGTTCTTCTCCGTCCACGTGTACATCAGTATGATCTGGCAGCTCGCCAACGTGGTGTCCGTTTTGGAGGAGAGGTACGGCTTGGGCGCGATGAAGAAGGCCAAGGATCTCATCAAGGGCAAGCGCGTCACGTCTCTGTTGCTCAACCTTTTGTATGCCATATTCGTTGGAGTCGTGGGATATTTTTTCAGGTATGACGTGGTGGAAGGGAGCGAGCACCAGGTCGGGGTCCGGGAGAGGGTGGCCTATGGGGCGGTGCTTGTGGTGGTACAGTGTGGGCTAAATCTGATGGGTCTGCTGATTCAGACCGTGTTCTACTTTGTGTGCAAGTCGTATCACCACGAGAGCATAGACAAGTCAGCACTGTCGGATCATCTGGAGGCGTACCTTGGGGAGTACATGCCTCTTAAGGGCGGCATAAGCAACATACAGCTACGGGATCTAGACCCCTAAACACGTTTTTTTCTCTTTCAAAAACCCCTATAAATAAATTTAAGGTCGATGTTCTCTTCTCTACTTAAGCCCCTACTTGTTTCAATCTGGTTGTTATGTTCTTAATGCTTCTCTTGGATTACCCACACAAGATGCCCCTACTTGTTTCAATCTGGTTGTTATGTTCTTAATGCTTCTCTACTTAAGCTAGGGATTACCCTACTTGTTTCAATCTGGTTGTTAGGTTCTTAATGGATTAGTTAACCAGCAATAGCAAGGACATTATTCTATGGAACGTCTATAGAGATCGGGTAATACTTATTATATCAATTTAAAATTTAGTTTCGATTGGGGTACTTTTTTACTTAACCTTCCTCCATGGTCAAGTAAATTTTTTTATTGTCACGGTTTAATTTTTATTTATTTGTTGGATTCCATGTCGTAGTGAAATTTTGAGTGATGGGTTCATTTTCAATTATTGAATTCTATATCTTAGTGAAATTTTGAGTGTAAGATTAATTTTCAATTGTCGGACTCCATGCTTCTATGAAATTTTGAGTCTAACTCTATGTTGTGTTAGATTTTTTTCTTCCTAATGTTGATGTTAGTGCAATTTCGGCCATACCTTAGATAAATTTTAAACTTGACTGTTGCCAATTTATGGTTGTTGGATCAAATTTTTAATTGCCAGGACAATTTTCACTGAGAATTTTTATTTATTTATAGTGAATGATTGGGATTTAGCTAGGGAAAATGTTGACGTCATTGCCAACAAAGTCTGGCATTCGGTAATTTATTCCTAATCGAGATTTCATCCTTAGCCAATTTTTGGGTCTAGTATTGTGGTAAGATGCTAGACCTTCTTGCCTTGGCCAAATTTCAGGTTGGGAAGTGGTTTTCACTTGAGTTGTCAAGTTTCAATTGAGAAATAATTTTCGTTTGAGTTGTTGAGTTTTCATTGGGCCTAGCATTTTGAGGTGCTAATAGCATTATGCTTTCTTTTAATTGGTTAGACTTTTGACCAGGAAATTTTTCGCTTATCGTCCTTGCTTATAGCCATTTTTTATATGCCCCTAGGAGTGACATTGGTCGCGGTAGATTGGATAGCCTACAAAAAAAGCCATTTTGGGTCCCAAATCTCCTCCAAACATGGGAAAAATTATATTTTTCAAAAATATCTTTTCAAGGAATATCTAATGGAGATGGTTTCATAAAAAAAATTTGAATATTGTAAGGGATATGGGACTTAAAAGTGAAACCATTTGTGTTATCGGAAGGAAATTCAGATTTGCAAAGCCTGATTTTAAGCAATCTCAAGGTGTTAAGACAATCGGAACATAGGCAAGTTGGTACTTGTTGGAAAGCTTATTTTGAGCTTGGTTTAGTAGGAGAGATTATTTACCATTTTAAAAATTTAACCATACACAACAATGGTAATACGCATCATAGAAAACTCATAGCAAGCACAAAATTGGGCACATATAATTAAAATATTTCATCTAAAAGAACTGGGTTTTTTGGATGATTGGATATCATGCACAAACCCAAGAAAACAAGAGAAAATTCATCAAAATAAAAAAAAAGGTCCCTAGTCCATGTAGATTGGGGTGTGTTGTGTAGGCACAACAATAAATGATAACTCTGCTAGAAAATATCAAGAATAGAAATAACCCTCTCTAAAACAATGAAACTTCAAAATCAACAAAACCAAAAATTTGGCATCTATCCAAACCTAGGGTTAACCAATTTATCTAAAAGAAATACTCCATTTTTTTTGAGCAACAGTGTGCGCATGTGAATCTATTTTTATTCTAAAATTAGTTAAAATTTGCCCCCACAGTTTGGAAACCAAACTAGTTCACCCCTAAGCGAACATTGGTCTACCAATGATGAGCTTTGCCACACAGGTAAACATGTTACAAACTATCGTACATTGCTCTATTGGCAACTAGGCATTTATAGTCCTAAAAAAAATATCTCCAATCCCACTCTAGATCTTTCTCTACTACCAACTAGGCATCCATAGCCTCGGTAGAGGTTGTCTGAATCACCCAAGCACTTGAGTCTCTTTCTTATTCTTCTTCTTCTTTGAGAACAAACTCATTTTTCTGAATTTGCAAACACTAGGGTGGTTGGGGATCACTATGGTAAACAAGAGGGTGAACATTTAAAAATTTCACCCGAGAAAAAAATCATAATGGTTTCATTCTTCCTAATATTGAATCCCTTTAAAGTGTTTTCAGTGTGAAGCTCATTTGTTGGGGTAAAAATAGAAATCAACATCAAATTACATCATTCATATCATCCACATTTACATCATTCATATCATATGCACTTACATCATACACATGCACTTACATTATTTGCTTTCATAATTACCCACAATTCTGTCAATTGGCTCATGAGACTCATTTTCACTCATTCACCAATTGAGGGGGTAAGCTACACCAACAAATTCTTTTATCTTCAAAATTGTCTTTGCGTTCCAAGGAAAGAAAGTTGCTCCACCACTCAAAAGCAGGTGTCTTGTATTTTTGCATCACATTGTGTTTCACGAAATGCAATACAAAAGAGGCATATGTAGACACCAAAATATAGCTACTTGTCATCCATTCGTATCCTCCAATCATAGCCATCCATTATTTATATATATATGTATTTATTTAATATATACATAAATATTAATATTTAATATTTATTCGTGTAATGTGGTCTACCGAAAAGGATGCCACTTGCATTATTGGTGATGTGACTCGAGTTCAATCCCCACAATGGATATGTATATGTATAAGAAGTATTTACTCAATAAAAAATATATATTTATATATATATATATATATATATATATATATATATATATATATATATATATATATATATATATATATATATATATATGTATTTATGTATATAAATCCTAGCCATCCACCACGACTTAATCTCAGCCATCCATCCATCTCAATCCATGTCACTTGCCCAAGCTTAATCTCCACCCTTCCTCATGTTTTAATCTTGACCGCCCATTTGGTGTCGTCGAAACCCTAACATGTTTAAGGGCAGATTATAAAATATGATTTATTTTTATGAATCAAGGTCCACGAATGTTTTAGAGGGTCCAGATTTTTAATCCCCTGAGTTCGAACATTATCCCTCATCACTGCCATTGCATCCCCCTATTTTCATTGCCACCAAACCCTTGTAAACTAGATCTGGTTCTGCTTCACTTCCATTTACACCCAAATGCCACCTAGAGTTCGTAGAACACTTTTGAGTGTTTCTGGAACACTGTTGGGTGTTCACATCCATCATCGAACAACTCTAGATATTTCTCACAGTAGATTTATAGTCTGTAAGTATGAAATCATATTGCTCATTAATCAAATAATTGAAAATACAAAGCTTATATACTTAGGGAAATAACCGCTAAGATATTGTTGGAAAGAATAAAGGAGAGAAGGAGAAGTTTTAATCAAATTGGAAAATCACTTTCACCGACCACTTGTCGACCACTCCTGTCGTCTTCCTTGCCATCCACCTTGTCGTCCACATAGGTGGGTTAAATGCCAACATTCTCCCCCTTAAAGTTGAGAGGTCTAACAATATAGTCTCTCAGCTTTATATATTGAGCTTTAGCCATGCCTTTGATGAATATGTCTGCAATGTTGTCCAAAGTGTTACAGTGTTTAAGCTCAATAATTTGGTGCTCCACCATGTCTCGAATGAAGTGATACTTCATATAAAAATGTTTTGATCTGCTATGGTGGATAGGATTATATGCCAATTGAATGTCACTCATGTTATCACAATACAATCTGGTAGGACCACTTTACCTTTCTCCAATCTCTTCAAGGACTTTTCTCAACCATAGAGCTTGAGTACTAGCATATGTGATGGCTATATACTCAGCCTCAGTAGATGACAATGCTACAACAATTTGCTTTTTGGAACTCCATGTAATTAGTCCTGACCCTAGACTAAAACAGTTCCCTGATGTAGATTTCCTATCATCTATATTGTTGCCCCAATCACTATCACTAAATCCAACTAACTTGACAGAATTACATTTGTGGTAATGGATTCCAAAATCCAATGTACCCTTTACATATCTCAGAATTATTTTAGTTGCTTGTAAATGCAGCTCGGATGGATTAGCTATAAACATTGAAACAAGAGAAACAACATAATGAATATCAGGTCTTGTGTTGGTGAGAAACATCAAACTCCCAACCATGCTCCTGTAAGTGGTCATGTCAACCTTCGATGCTCCATCATCCTTGCTCAATTGGATCCCATGTCCCGTTGGAGTTGCAACTGATTTGCAATGCTCCATGGCAAATTTTTTGATCATATCACGAGCATACTTGTGTTGACATATGAAGATCCCTATGTTTGTTTGATGAACTTCCATGCCTAGGAAGTAATGCATTAAGCCCAAATCTTTCATCTCAAATTGTTTCATCAAGGAGTGTTTGAACTCCATATTCATCTTATCATTACTACCCATAAATATGAGATCATCCACATATAAAAAACTATGATAATGTATGTACCTTGCTTTAGGTAGTAGAGAGGAGGTTCACTTTTGCTTCGAGTGAATCCATAATCCTTGAAATAGCCATCAATGAGAGAGTATCATGCTCTTGGTGCTTGCTTGAGGCCATATAAGGATTTTTTTAGTTTATAAACAAGGTTCTCCTTACCTTGTTCTTGAAAGCCTTGAGGTTGTTGAACATAAACCTCCTTAGTTAAGTACCCATTGAGAAAGGCACTTTTTACATCCATGTGTTGAATAGTCCATCCTTTGTGGGCAGCTAAGAAAAGTACTGATCTAATTGTTTCCTGTCTAGCAATAGGAGCAAAGGTTTACTCATAGTTGCCATATTTCTGAGTGAAACCTTTTGATAAAAGTCTTGCCTTGTGCCTTTCAATGCTGCCATCAGCATTGAATTTGGTCTTGTAGACCCATTTACATCCAACACATTTTTTTCCTTTAGGAAGCTTTACTAGCTCCCAAGAATCATTATTTTTTATAGAGGTTATTTCCTCTTTCATGGCTTCCTGCCATACATTATGAGTACATGCCTTCTCATAGATAGATGGTTCTAGTTGTGCACTAGTCAATAAAGCATAATTGACTACATCTCCCTTAGGGTATTGGGAGTCATCATCTCCATACATATGCAGATTTTCAAGTTTTTGCAAAACTTAATTCATTTCACTAGCTTGGCTTCTAGTGTATCTTTTCTGAAAATTTTGATCCCAAATTTGAAAATATGGATGATGTTGTAATGTTCTTCTACATCTTGATGGAGAATCAATATCCATAGGTGAATAACTTACTAATATCTGTGGAGAAGGACTTGGAGTAGTTGTTAATGTACTCGAAGTAGTACTCATGCTTGGGCTTGGAGGAGGTGTGCCTTTGCTCTTATTAGGTGTTACCTACTGTATTTGAGAAGAACTTGCATCATGGGATTCATCATCAACAAAAAAATTTGATGACCCCATTCTCCCCCTTCATCAAAAATCATATCCCTGGAAAGTATAATTTTATGTGTCTTTGGATTGTAGAGTCTATATGCTTTGGTAGACTCTCAATATCCTACAAAAATACATGCTTGAATTTTGGGATCAAGCTTCTTTCTTTTTTATCAGGAATGTGTGCATATGCTAAAGAACCAAAAACTTTGAAATATTTTACATTCGGCTTCTTGCCATACCACCCCTTTTAAGGAGTGATTCCATACAAACTAGAAGTAGGACTCCTATTTAGAATGTAAACACTGGTTCTAACAACATCGACCCAATACATGTTACTGAGATGCTTAGTTTGAAGCATCGATCTGGCCATTTCTACTATGGTGCGGTTCTTTCTTTTCGCCACCCCATCCTGTTGTGGAGTATAGGCAGTGGTGAATTACCTCTTTATCCCACATGCTTTACAATATTTCAGAAATGCCTTTGAAGAGTACTCACCTCCTCGATCTGTTCTTAGATATTTTATAATGAACTCAATTTTTTTCTCTACATTATTCTTGAAATATATGAAGTAATCAAAAGCTTCATCTTTGGTCTTCAAGAAATAGATCCAACACATCTTAGAGAAATCATCTATAAAAGTGAGAAAATAGGAATTATTACCTATGCTTTTTGTCTGCATTGAACCACAAATGTTCGAATGCACTAATTGAAGTGAATGATTGACCCTCCATGCTTGTCCTTTTGGAAATTTGGATCTTGAGTGCTTTCCCAAAGCACATCCTTCATAGACCTCCTTGTGTTCATTAATTTTAGGAAGTCCTGTTACCATAGCTTGAGAAGTTAACAATTTCAAGCTAGCATAATTCAGGTGACCATATCTCAAGTGCCAAAGCACACTTGGATTTACAATAACAATATTTGCAAGTTGAGCACCCCCTGGTTCTCCAAAATTAAGGGGAAATAACCTATTTTTGGTCATAGGTACCTGTGTAATGACTCGATTACAATTGTTTTTATCAAAAATGCCACATTTTCCTTCATCAAAAACAAGTTTGTAATTTTTCTCCATCATTTGTCCAACACTTAGCAGATTATGTTGGAGCTTAGGAGTATAGTAGATCTCATTCACCTTCTTTATGACTTCTTTAGTTGGAACCTCCATGGCTCCAATGCCTTCAACTTGCAAAGATTTATCATCTCCCAACTTGATTTGGGGTTTATAGGTAGAATCCATTGTAGCAAAGAGTTATTCTTTGCCACTAATATGGTTGGAACAACAAACATCCAAAATCCATGTGTCATTCAAATTTTGATATGATTGCCCATAATAAATAAATAGATTAGATGTTCCATCTTCTTCATCATAATTGCCATATTTACTACTGCCTCCCTGAGAAGTCTTGGACCAATAGTCATGAGCAAAGTGACCTGGTTTACCACAATTAAAACAAGCCTTTTTGAATTTGTCACCTCCTCTTCCTTGATTGCCATTTCAGCCTTGATTTCCACCTCTGTTTTGATTTCTACCTTTGTTCTGATTTCCACCTTTGTTTTGATTTCTACCTCTGTTCTGATTTCCACCTCTATTGGGATTTCCTCCTCTGTAGCTGCTTCTACCTCCACCTCTTTTTTATCCTCTGCCTTGACCTCTTCCTTGTCCTCTTTCAGCACCCTCATTAGATGCAAAGGCTTTATCATCGCCTCCATAACTTGTTGAAGGATATCCATGTAATCTCTCTTCATGAGACATCAATGAACCGATTAATGCATTAAAAGTTAGAGTGGAAAGGTCTTTTGATTCTTCAATGATTATAGCTATGTTATTCTATTTTTGAAGAAGTGTTCTCAACACTTTCTTCACAACTATTTTAGGTTTGATTTCTTTGCCAAGTATTACCATATTGTTGAAAAATACTTTGACTCTTACGTAGGTTTGAAGTGTTCTCAATTCTGGAATAGGTAGATTATTATTGGAGGCCATAGTTGTTTGAAATAAACTAGAAACACACTTTTATTTCTCTATTACAACCAAAGCACTCTGCTTTTCAAAAGGAAAGAAAAAGAAGTTATAAATTTAGATCAAATCTAGCTTGGTTCACTCTCTCGCTGATGGCATGTTCTTCTTGCTGAGGTTCATCTATCACTGTATTCACAAAGTTATCTGCAACTGAATCTTTGTCATCACTTATGAGAATTATTTCTGGTGAATATGGTTTTGGCTCTAGTATTTCAACTAAGTCACTGTTACTGAGATGTGGATTCTCTGACTCCTGTGGTGTAACTCCTATAGATTATGATTCTTCAAATATGCTGCCAAAGGAATTGTCTTTTGAATCTGCTTCATATCCTGAATCTAGATGTCTTTGATGAGCTATTACTGCATTTTGCAATTGACTAAATACAATATACGATCCATATGTGCGAAATTTTTCATCAAAAGATTCAAAGTTTTCTCTTACTAAAAGAGAACAAAGGGCTTGATAGCAACCTGGAGATCGTATCATGAATGATTACACAATTCTACCCTTCGATGCAGAAATAATCCCCCCTTAAAGTCTCTTAGGCTATTACACAATTTTTCGATCCTTCAAGTCTCTCAGACTATTACAAAGAATTTCACCCTTCAAGCCTCTTAGGCTTTTACAATAATTTCCTCTTAGGAAATGTTTGTCTCTATGCCTTCCTTTCTTTTAAATGTTTGCAAAAAATAAAAATAAAAATAACTTTATTAACTATATTAATTAATAATGAAATAAAATATCAATTAAAACATTTAAAAAAATGTATTTTAATTAATATTTTCATTAAATTATTAACTAATTTTAATAAAATTATTTTATTCTTTGCAATAAATAAAAAAAATCAACTTTAAAGCATATAATTTTTTAAAGCATATTAGTGTCGTCGGGTTTCGAACCTGTGACCGGGCAAAGGGTAAAGGCCCTAAGAGTGACTCCTCGATCCAGTCGGGCTATGGCGCTCGACTTGAAGTCATTATAGAATGACTTCTATGTAAAGCAAAGGGCTCGTCCTTTTTTTTAAAAAAAAATTGGATTTCATTTATCCCACATTTGTTGTAGCATGGGAGTATGAGGCGTTTAAGAGCCTCGACATGCCAACTATCAATTGATTGCCTTCGGGTAATCCACCTTGCCCCTTTTTCCACCTCCTCAGCCAATTAAAACTTGCCACGTCACCCTCCTTGCCACATCGCCTTGCTGCCATGTTAGCGTTCTCTAGTCTGCCACGTCAGCCCTGGTCTGCCTGCCACGTCAGTTGTCTGCCTACCACGTGTTCGGTTCTACCTACTATGTTAGCTTGGGTCTGCCTACCACATATCTAGTTCCACCTGCGTCAGCCTCGGTTTGCCTACCACATGTTCGATTTCGTCTGTGTCAGCCTGGGTGCGCCTGCCATGTGTTCAATTTTGCCTGCCACATCAGCCTAGGTCCACCTAGTCTTGCGGGCCTCCTTGCCTTGGGTTTCATGTTGATCTACGAGCCTCCTCATCTTGCCTTAGGATGTGTGCTCACTTTACAAGTCGCTCTAGCCCATGCCTTCGGATCTGGCTCACACCTAGGAATTCACGTACCCATTGTGGGCCCTCGACCTCCTCGACCTAATCCGGCTTTGATACCAAGTATGAAATTGAATTGCTCATTAATCAAATAATTAAAAATACAAAGCTTATATACTTAGGGAAATAACCGCTAAGCTATTGTTGGAGAGAATAAAGGAGAGGAGGAGAAGTTTTAATCAAATTGGAAAATCACTTTCGGCGACCACTTGCCACCACTCCTACCGTCTTCCTTGTCGTCCACATAGGTGGGTTAAATGCCAACAATAAGCCCTTGGATGCTTCCAGGCGTTTATGCCACTATCGAACACAAAATGAGTATACATCAGTGTTAACAAGGTAAAATATTCGTTGCATACATTTATATTTCTTGCATTTCTATTTACAGTTTCATTTTACAACATTTAGGGTTTATAGATTTTATCTTTTTGAGGGCCTCATGCAGTGGAGCCCTCATAGTTGATTTTAACCCCTTTTATGTTGTTTGTTGTTTGGAGGTGCAGGATTCACATTTTTGGAAGATGTTGTAGCTAGGGTGGTCGTGTAGTGATACACAAGCCCACCCACACTCTTGTTTGGATCAAGGACGAGCCATAAGACACCAGCTATTCATTGAACTAGGGCTTCGAAACCCTATTATTTGTAATATATGTATCAAAAAGCATTTGTAACCCCTATATTGGGGTAGATTCATTGTACAACTCGGATATCTGCCCATATTAATAAAAGATTATTCATTTTGTGCATTTCGTTGTGTTACTATAATTTTTGTACTTTATCTTTGTATGGTGTTGTTCATTTTTGGTTTACAAGATGCAATAACTTTTTTTTTTTTACATTAAGGAGAAACAAGAGGACATAATAGCCTAAACATAATTGTTATAACATGATAATAATTTTTATATTCTAATTTTAACTATCAAATTTTATGGAAGATTATAGCGAAATAGCTATGGCAATGACCATAATGTTTGGGATCAAGTATAAGAGCAAATAATGGATACATCAAGGTTGGCTAACTTTTTCATGGCATTGTAGAATATGGTTGCTAAATTGTTAAGATAGTCTTGGAAAAGACTATGATGTTATGATTGAATTTATAAACAATTAATTAATCTTATGTCAAGAATAATTGTCTTACTAGATTATAACTTCGTGACTATAGTATCACATAAATAATCTTGAAAAAAAAAATCTCCTTTTACCTTATAGGATCAATTTCCTATTATTTTCATATAAGTATTGATCTTTGGAAGTTTGTTATGAAGATTTTATATACCATAAATTTTATCTATGTCTAATTAAGGTGTCTTGAAATTTTAGGCTTGATTATTGTTTGAAATGAAATAACGTGCTTAAGTTTATTGTGACTCTCAATTTTTTTTATAGAAATAAACACATTTATATAACATTTTTACTTATTGTAACAAATATATTAAATAACTTTATTTTTTAAAATTTTTAAGAATAAATTATATAATTTTAAAATATTTATTAGGTTTAAGATTTATTTTTTCTAACGTCTTAGGGGATCTTAGGGGGACAACACAATGGGGTTTGGCTCTTCTTTAGGAGGTCTAAGGTTCAAAGGTTCAAACCATTATGTGTAAAGGGAGGCTCAACCCTGGGTTGTAAAAGTTTCTTATACTAACCTAATGCAAAAAAATAAAATTATTTTTTCTAACATATTTCAAATTAAACATGGTAAAATGCAACTATTTTAAATACAATTCAGTATATAATTAAGTAGTGAGGGTTTTGAGAGGAACCCACACCAAATACATGCACTCCCGTAGGAGATAAAAAAGGGCTGAAATCCCAGCAGGGATCACCAGTCAACCTAACCAAAACAAAGCCTATCAATAGGAATAAACAACAGGTTGGGAAAACAACCCGACTCCAGCCAAAAATACTCCCTCAAACAGAACAATTCCTTGATTTCTCAAGGCAACATCTAAAAATTGACAAAAGCATTTAGTCCCAAGGAGACAAACTCCATCAGGCAGCCCTGGAGATGATTCACATCCGGTGCAAATTCAATAGTGATATTGAGGGTACCCATAATGGTCTTTTATTTATCATCAATACTTTTGACCAGCTACACCAAATTGTGGAGCAATTCTATCCGAACAGAGTCAAAAGCTCCCAATCCTTCAGGCTAAACATGTTGCTTTGCTTTCGATTGGGTCCCCGAACTAGAGAGGCCTAGCTTAATTTTCAAGACCACATCAGGGGTTTTATTTTCTAATAATCTCCTTGACCTCATCTTCTACTTTACCCTCACCCTTTTTGATGTCACAGAGAGACCACATGATTTCTTATTGTCCTCAATATTCTAGAAGAGTTCGTAGGGCTCTCAGTGTGGACGTAGTTTGATAGGATGAGTCTTGACTTCCTAGGCTAGCACAGTTTGCCTCCTCTTACTCCCTTAGATGAAACTGAAAGCTCCCTCAATAAGCTGTGAGAGTGAGATCCTGAATTTTTCGGACATAACTTTGAATCACTAAAAACAACATGCCAAAAATGACTCCTTTAGCATTGATAAATCCGGATCCAACGAAGGGTTGGTCTCTATGAACTTGAAAATTTCCACTATGTCCATCCCTTTTTTTGAAGCAACAAATTCTACAATTAGTAAAACCCTTGATGTAACATATTCAGACCCCTCCCATTTTTGATATCTCACATAGATTTCTTCAAGGACTGGAATAGGAACACATAGACATTCATTCTTCTCTCTCATCAACTAATTGAGGAACATCACATGGAAGCTTTTGATTACTTCACACGAGGGGTCCAACGTGAAGTAGTCCATGATCACTAAGATCACATGGTCCCACAAAGATTGAAGTGCCTTAGTCCTGAAGCCATTCTGGTTTTTCAATAAAAATTTCCCTTCATCTAGGAAATAATCCAGTTCCATTAATAGGGAATGTCCATCTCTGTTATGACAATACACATCTAGGGGGAGACCTGTGACACGAGCTACAAGTTCTTCGTCTATCTTAAAGACCAGGGTACCAACCTTAACCGTGCCCTCACACCACGAGAAAGCCAACCACCGGAGAGCAAAATATTATGGTCGTGGAACTACCTTAAACACCCTAGAAACCAACCTCGATCTAGGATAGCAACTACCTCCTCATCCACAACCAAGGAAATTGGTTCCAAATGGAGCTTCGGATTCATCGATCTCGGTTTCGAACTCTTTTGCCTCTCCATCACATCAAATCTCTCCACTCAACATCCAAACTCCATGTAGAACAAAAAGGTTCCGGAGCCAATCGGCCATAACCGCTATATAATATCGAGAGGGTTCGCAAAGAAAACCTACACAGAAGTTAAAGACGACTAATGTAACAGAGCAACAGAATCGCCAACACCTATCACCGTGGAAAATGAAGAACAAGGCCCTAGGGATCAACTTCAACTGGGAAAAAGGACAACACGATCCAGTCCGACTTTAGAAAGAATAACAATCAAAACCAATAAGGCCCACCAGGTAACCCAACACCACGTGAACCCATGCCTCCTCCCAAGAAATATAGAAAATCTGAACCAACTCGGAACCAAGCAACTCTCATGCCAATAAAAAATTTCAAAATTTAAATTAAGAGCATGATCACAAGTCATTAATAACATACTGTATTATAAATTGTTTATGCACTTAATATGTGATTTTATATGTAAACATAGAGAAAGTCGTCTACACCCAAAATTATAATGGTATGATTAGAGACCACATTACATGTAGTGAATTTATGTCACTCTCCCGCATATATCGTCCTCTTGCGAGAAGCATATTCTCCGCATCGAAGACCTCTATTCATGTTTGTTCCTTACCCTGCATAGAGTGGGCCAGGCCATTATTATAAGCAAACCATGCGAGTCGCTGAAATTGAATTTGATTTGTTGATAGACCTCTTCCCCTGCGTGACGGACACTGCAATGCTACGTCAGCGGCATTAGCGACCGGACCAGGTCAAGAAGAAAGAGGACAAGAAGACTCCCCGAAATAGCCTTCGCTGAAATGTTCGTCCCGGTGCCGGCCAATCTCGTCCTCCACACACACACATTTAAATATATATTCATTCCATAGATAATAGAGGTGATTTGTAGCACGAATTTCAGATATCGGACATCAGCCATGGATAGAGAACCGGAAGAACTCCAGTTTCTGGGCGCCTTCGGCATCATGGGCGAGGCCAGCAAAGTCCTGCGTTCCTGCGCCAAAGTGTTGGGTTTGATCACGCTAACCCTGGTTCTGCCCCTCTCCTTCGTTATCCTCGCCCATGGCTTGATCATGCGACCCCTCTTCAACAAAATTGCCATGAACTACATGTACGCCGAGATGAACCCCGGCAGCCCCGCCGCGGAAAAGACCCTGCACCAAATCTCCCTGGAATGGGGGGAGGTCCTCCTCATCGAGGCGGCCTACTTGGCCTTCGTCTTCATCTTGTCGCTGCTGTCCATGTCGGCCGTGGTGTACACGGTGGCGTGCCTCTACACGGGCAAGGACCTCTCCTACGCCACAGTCATGAGCGTCGTCCCCAGGGTCTGGAAGCGCCTGATGATGACCATCCTCTGGTTTTTTGCAGTCCTTTTCGCCTATTACGTGACGCTGGCGTTTGTGCTCTTTCTCTGGATATTGATCAACGGGAGCGACGGAATAAAGAGGGGGACGTTCTGGATCGTGGTCCTCGTCATCATGATCGTGTTCTTCTCCGTCCACGTGTACATCAGTATGATCTGGCAGCTCGCCAGCGTGGTGTCCGTTTTGGAGGAGAGGTACGGCTTGGGCGCGATGAAGAAGGCCATGGGTCTCATCAAGGGGAAGCGCGTCACGGCTCTGTTGCTCAACCTTTTGTATGCCATATTCGTTGGAGTCGTGGCAAACTTTTTCAGGTATGACGTGGTGGAAGGGAGCGAGCACCAGGTCGGGGTCGGGGGCAGGGTGGCCTATGGGGCGGTGCTTGTGGTGGTACAGTGTGGGCTAAATCTGATGGGTCTGCTGATTCAGACCGTGTTCTACTTTGTGTGCAAGTCGTATCACCACGAGAGCATAGACAAGTCAGCACTGTCGGATTATCTGGAGGCGTACCTTGGCGAGTACATGCCTCTTAAGGACGGCATAAGCAACATACAGCTACAGGATCTAGACCCCTAAACACCGTTTTTCTCTCTCTTTTTTTTTGTTCAAAAACCCCTATAAATTTAATGTCGCTGTTCTCTTCTCTACTTAAGCTAGGGATTACCCAGATAAGATGCCCCTTCTTGTTTCAATCTGGTTGTTATGTTCTTAATGGATTAGTTTAACCAGCAATAGCAAGGTCATTATTCTACGGAACGTCTATAGAGATCGGAAAAGACGAAATCACTTGTGATAGTTATTATATCAATTTAATATTAAGTCGTTCTGGTCTATAAAGCATCATCTCCATTATCATCCTTTTTAAGAGAATTCAGTATCTTTTCTAATCCTAGATAGAATGTGTGGAGTCTATTTTAATTAGAATTTAGGTTCGTGATAACAACTTAGCTTATTCAAGATTTGTATGCACTCAAATCTGTGAACACGTAGATTAATCAGTGGATTGAATTGTTTTCCTTACAAGTTTCGTATGTTAAAATTTAGTCAGTCTCCTTGTACTTCCCTACAAGATAATTGGAAGAAAGGAGAGCTTCCTCTAAAAGAATGGAGGGTTTTGGTATTTATAGTCCCATTGACGCTCATCTTGACTCTTATATTCGTTATTGAAGGTTTGAATTTTTATGTCATACAATCCCAAAGTCCGACCCAAATTTACACAAGTTATGTGAAGACCAATTTGCATATTTATCCAAAGTCCAACCCAAATCTGCACAAGTTACTGTGAAGACCAATTTGCATTGTTAATTGATCATGTATCCATATAGCTATGGTTGCTTCAATAATTCTGATTCTTTAAACATGTCAAACACTATTACATACTAAAAGAATAAATATATCTATCAGACTTCCATAATAGTAAGAATATTAAGTATAAAGCGTCATATGTTAAATTAGTATCAATAATGTTTATTAACATATTTTTGCTCAATTTATAAGTACTATATAATATATTTAATAGTTTTATAATTTATAAGTATTAGTTAAAATATGAATAAATGTAAATGTTATATTTAAATATTTAATATAAATAATTTATTTTAATGAAGGTTTATATTAATTGGTTAAAGAAAATATTTTTTTAATTTATAAAGTTTGTTCAAAGTGATTATATAAGTAAATAGTCTATGTTTTTAATATCGAATTTTTTTATTGTCAAGGAAAATGGAAGAACTAGCTAGTCACTTTGTGCAACCAAAGTTTAAAGTTATGACAATATCAATTTATCTAAGTAAGATCTCAAAAGGACCTAGAACCAACCACCAAAGCCTTTCATCAACTATTGAACATTGTTCCAACATCAATCAACATGGGGACAATGCCATCAAATCCTTGCTAACATTAGCATCAAAATCGCTATTAGGCGGCGATGTAATATGACTCTAATAAAAAACCACCATTTCTTTTGATTGTCGACACTTGATGTTAGGGATACTATTAGGTACCAACCCTTAGAAAAGGAACATCAAACATTGGTAATTTTGTAATTTCCATGACTCTTAACCACTAGAAAATGAACTACTTTTATCTTCTTAGTTCTTTTTAATATTATTTATGTGGATATGTAATTCCTATGCATTTTTAGTATTTTCATGTCTCAACATTTGTTATATCCTTCTTGGGAAACCCTATATATGAGAGTGTCGTACGATCTATGTGTTGGTTGTGGAGCCTGATTCTAATTTGGAGGTCCTATTTAGCCACGTTTGGACCTACTCTATGAAAAGATATGAGTGTTATGTAATTGTGTGCCAAATTGCATATCAATCCAAATTTTTTTATGAATTACTATTTTTGGAAATTTTTTGACAAAAAAATAAAATTTCGAAAATAGTAATTACTAAAAAAGGAAATTTTTTGACGAAAAATAATTTGCCGCAAATAGTAATTACTAAAAATAGAAATTTTTTTGATAAAAAATAGTAATTACTAAAAATGACAAATTTTGACAGAAAAGATAATTTGCTGAAAATAGTAATTTTTATTTTTGGTCTTAATGATTTGCTCTAAAATTGTAACCCTCATTTTATAAGAGGATGTTGTACGACATTGGAGATGTAAGAAAGAAGAGAGATTGTAATTATAAGATCGAAGATGAAGTATAGTGGATTTGTTGTAGGTTGTATCCCTTCAAGATTTGCTAGACAAAATAATAAATGTTGATTATTTTCTTTGTGTACGTAACCCACATTAGGTGAACCACGTAAATCTATATCTTGAGAATTGCTTTATTTTTCTAGTATTTTATTTTTGCATTTATTTATTGCTCATGTTTTATTTTTTAATCCTAACAACTGGTATTAGAGCCTAGGGTTTGAAAAACGCACTTGAAAAGAGGGTTTTTGGTTCGAGTGGGAGCAATGGCAAAAGAAGACAGTTTTAGGGTTGAGAATTTTAATGTATAAAATTACCAACTATGGAATATGCAAATAGAAGACTATCTTTATCAAAAGGATCTTTACCTACCATTAGGTGGAATAACAAAGCCAGCGAATCTATCAAATAAAGAATGGGAAGTTTTTGACAAAAAAATATTAGGAATAATACGGTTATGCCTAGCGACGTCGGTGGCCTTCAACATTTCAAAGGAAAAGAAAACGAAGGGTTTAATGAATGTGTTGGCTAAACTGTATGAAAAACCCTCAACTTCAAACAAGGTATTTCTTATGAAGAGTATATTTAATATGCAGATGTCAAAAGGTGGGTCTGTTACTGATCACTTAAATGAGTTTAACATGATTACCAATTAGTTAAATTATGTTGGAGTAAATTTTGATGATGATGTCAGGGCTCTTTTGATCTTATGGTCATTGTCAAAAAGCTAGAATGGTTTGGTCATGGTTGTGAGTAATTCTGTTTTCGATACAAATACTTTAAAATTTGATGATGTTATTGGTGTTATATTTAGCGAGAAAATATGATGAAAAAGCACAGGTGAGACATCGGGTAATGCATTGATTGTGGAAAATACAGGGAGACAAAAGGAGGAGGAAAGAGTCTAGGAAAACATGGAAAATCAAAGAAAGGCATATCCAAATTCAAAGGGAAGCAGTTGAAATACTAGAATTACGAGAAGAAAGGACACTTGAAAAGAGACTGCTGCACTCGAAAAGAAAAAAATATGAGAAGAAAAATAAGGTAATTAGGAAGAAACGTAGCAGGTGATATATTTCAAGATGCTTTAATCCTTTCACTAAATAATATTAATGATTGTTGGGTGCTAGACTCAGGAGCTTCATATCATGCCACACCACATAGGAAATATTTTCTAGATTATGTTCGAGGTAATTTTGGACAGGTCTATTTGGGAGATGATAAACCATGTAAAATAATTGAAAAGGGTAAGATACAGATAAAATTACTAAATGGAAACCGATGGTTTCTGAAATAGGTAAGGCATATTCCTGATTTAAGAAGAAATCTAATTTCCACAGGGTAGTTGGACACCAAAGGATGTACAATTACATTCTCATTAAATTTGTGGAAGGTTGCTAAAAGATCACTGTTATTAGAAAAAGGAAAGAAGGAAGGTACATTGTATGTATATACTAGTAATATTGATATTTCTATTGCTTTAGCTTCTACATGAGCAAATACAGTTTTATGGTATCATAGGCTTAGGCACATGAGTGAGAAGGGGATGTAGATTCTCCACTCAAGAAATTGGTTGCTAGGTTTGAAGCAGGTTGATTTGGGATTTTGTGAGCATTGCATTTATTAAAAATAGAAAAGAGTCAGATTTCTTAGATTTGAAAAAGAAAATAAGAATGAAAAGCTAGAGCTTGTGCATACAGACGTATGGGGACTAGCTTAGGTATCATCTCTTGGTGGCTCTTATTATGTTACATTTATTGATGATACAACTAAAAAAACTTAGGTTTATTGTATTAGAAAGAAATCAAATGTCTTTGATACTTTTAAAAAATGGAAAGCTTTGGTTGAGAATGAGACAGGAAATAAGTTGAAGTGTCTCAGATCTGATAATGGAGGTGAGTACTATAGTAAAGAATTTGATAGTTACTATTCATACCATGATATTCGTAGAGTGAAGACAGTTCCAAGAACTCCACAAGAAAATGGTGTGTCAGAAAGGATGAACAGGACTATCATGGAATGTGCTAGGTGTATGAGATTACATGTAGGATTGTCCTTATCATTTTGGGTAGATGTTGTGGATACTATTGTTTATTTAATTAATGGAGGGTCTTCAAGTTCCCTCAATGGTGGGATTCCAGAAGAGGTATGGACAGGTAAGCCTATTAACTACACAATTTTGAAGACTTTCAGTTGTGAATCATTCGTGCATATTGATAATGAAAATAGAACTAAACTTGAGGTAAAATCCAAGAAGTACACTTTCATTGGATATGGAGTTAATGATTTTTTTTATCATTTTTGGAATTATGAAAATCACAAAATTATTAGGAGTAGAGATGTGGTGTTCAATGAGAAAGCCATGTATAAATACTAGTTGCAGTAAAAGAAACAGGAAAAGGTAAACACAAAGGTGCTAGAAAATCAACAATAGCAGCAACAAGCACCTTAAAATCCTACAAGTATTGTTAGAAAATATACCAAGATAAGTATACCCCTAATCATTACTCTCCTTCATTATATTATGTATTATTGTCTGACTCTAGTGAAACAGAAACATATGAAGAAGTATGCATGTAGAAACCAGGAAGAAGTGGGAGCAAGGCATAAAAGAGGAGATGGTAGAACCCTAAGGGTTCTAGCAAATATTTAAATAATAAATAAATAAAATAATATGTAATTTAAGAGAATCACTATTGCATTGATAGGGGATCCCTCCAATGGTTTCATATAAACATATGTTTTATATTATTCATGGATATTCTCGAATGAATTATTTGGAAAATTATATACCAACCTAACCCTAGCCATCACATCACTTCATAATAATTAATAGAATTAATTAGTATTATTATGCTAAGCCTTAACCATAATATTAAAATATAATAATTAAAGGTATTATATTATTATTAATAAGTAGGGTTAGGATATGATCCTGACATGCCAACCCTCCTAAAAACAACTTTGTCCTTAAAGCAGAGAACTTCATTGTGGAATGCTCAAAACATGTCTCCTTTGGTAAGGTTGCAAGAACAATATGGATGAGGAAATGTTTGCAAACTAGATTTTTCTTTACGTCGGAGGTCTCCTTATGTGTGCATATGGTATTTGGAAGCAATGGAAGTAGTTTGAATGCTACAAGTTTTTAACTCATTCTTCAATGCAGCCAATAGTCTTTCTAGAGAGTCTGGAATTAATGCGATGATGAACTTCTAAACTTCTATAATTTTGGTTTGGTGTAATATACCTTACATCTTCCAAGTTAGAAGTTTTTAAGAAGACTATATATTTTAGAGGAAGAATCTAAAATACATGATGACTCTAATCTTCACTTCAATACCAGACCATACCAACTGGATGATATGAAGCTTGATTTTCTTGCTGTTGCTTGAAAAGTGCTGAACAGATCAGATATTGGAATCCAGTAACCTATTCCTAAATTAGAGATATCCTTTTAGCTTCAGGGATGCTAGAAGACACTGAAGCTTATCCTCTTGTGTTCCATTCATCTATTTTTCCTATTGATCCTCAGCTGTTCTTTGTCTGCTACATCTTCATCCATGGATGTGTTCAATAAAAATATTTTTGAGATGAAGACCCACATGACAAGAGCTTTGAAAGAAGAATGGGATGAATATCAAGGCCTGCACTGTGTTCCTTTAGAGGACATCTACGAAATATTATGTAGAATTCTTCAAAAGGACTTGGTACTAACAATGGATTCATGGGAGGCCCAAGCAATGCAAAGTTAACAAACTAATTTTGAAGAAATGGGATATTAATTAAAGCTTGCAGAGACATTTTTCGTAGGACTGCCCAAACTTTCGAACTCGTTTCGGCCATATCTCACTCATCCGGACTCGGATTGAGCTAAAATTTTGAGGGTAGATGCCTGAAAAACCCTAGAACGTCTCCACCAATTTTCATATCATTTGGAGCAACACAGATCCTAGCGCATCCCTATGTGTGAACGAGATATTTGGCAAGCGGCTATGCGAGGGTTTCATCTGGGTTGAGTGCAAGCAGCTCCAGAGGTTGGTTTTTAGGGCCTTTGGGCCCTAGCGGCCAATATTTTTGTGGTTTATGCTCAATATTTTAGCAGGAAATGTTGCAGGGGATCCAATATGGGTTAGAAATTTGTCTTTCAATAGATCATACTGTGAACTTGAGTGACAACGACTTCCAATTTGCTGCACAAAAGAAAAGTGAAAACCATACCTTTCCACGACGTCTAGGGCAAGGATTAAAGAGATCACGAAACAAGTTTCAAGCTAGTTGATCAAAAAATGGCTCATATCTCAAGTGAATCTGGTGCTAAGGTGCACCCACAAAATAATTCTACTATGAAAACCCCTGTCAAGGGTAAGAATTTTGAAGACTCAGTCCCAAAAATGAATTTTAGGGATGCCCTTCATGGTGGACAGCCTCAGCCCAATGCTAATATCAATCTTAGGGCTTCCCATAAACCTCTAAGAATGCCTAAGATTGATCCCAGGAAAATGGAGTCGGGATGTCTTAAAGCAGCTGATGGAACTCCTATTGTTAAGCTTGATATGGGTAACATTCAGACTGGCATTGAAGATTTGGAAAAAAGAGGACTAATTTGTCGGTTCGTGGGTTTTCGTCCGAGTCTATCTGCTTTCAAAGTCTGGGCTGCAAAAAGCTAGAAAACTAAAGGTGAGTTACAAATCTCTATTTATCCAAATGGTTATTTTCTTGTTTTATTTGCTAATAATGAAGATAGAGAGAAAAATTTTCAAGGGGGTCCTTGGTTTTTTGGAAGGGCAGGGCTTTTCATGAAGCCCCGGCATACTAAATTTAAAGCCGAAGAAGAGATGCCTTCTATAGCTCCCGTGTGGGTTAGACTCTTTGGCCTCCCTATTGAATTTTGGAATCCTACTATTTTTTCTTCAATTGGAAACTCTTTAGGAACTTTTATGATGACTGCTGATTGTACTCAAAATTTTGAACATATTATTTATGCTCGGATTTGTGTTTTAATGGATTTTGACAAACCCCTACCTAAAAAGATCACATTACAATTTGGGGAAGACACTTGGGAGCAAGTAGTGGACTATGAGAACATTCCTTTTCATTGTAGAATTTGCCATGAATATGGTCATTTGGCCAGTGCTTGCCCAAATAAAATTCCCGATCAAAAGAAAGAAGATATAAACTCAGCAGGTTTCCAAATACCTAAGAAGAAGAACACTAAGAAAAACCAGTTATGAAGGATCAATCAAAGTCATCTGCTAATATGTTTGAAATCCTTTCCACAAATGATGTCCCAAGTGAGGAAGAGGAAATAATGGAAACTGAAATCTTAGAAACACAATTTAAATATGAAGGGAAGAACTCAGAGACAAACCAACAAATCAAAGGTTTTCAACAAAAAAAAAGGAGAAAATTTACACAAGAAAAACAATCTTTCAAATGTCAAAACTTCAAATAATGCAGGTCCCAATATAGACTCCGTTGAACCATCTAGTAAAATTTTGGTTGTGTACGAGCATTCTTCAAGGTTAGAAGCCATCTCAGATTCAATTGGAATAAGTCAAGAAACAAGGAAAAAAAATTGAAGATGGATTCTAATCAAAAAGCAGGTCGCAAGACCAATCAATATCATATGGTAAAAGAAGGTGAAAAGCTTGTAGAGGAAGGTAAGATTAATGCCCTTCCCAACTTTTTTAGCCCTGGTATTAATGAAGATCATCACTTGGAATATTAGAGGACTCAAAGGGAGTCTTTCAAAACAAAATGAAATTAGAAGAATGATTCAGATAAATCATCCACATCTTGTTTTCCTTCAAGAAACAAAGATGTCAATGGAGGATATGGACTCAATTGCCGATAAAATTTGGCCAGCTGGAAAAGTGGTTTCCCTCGGTTCCCAAGGGACTTCGGGTGGCATTGCTTGTCTTTGGGACCCAAAAGAGGTAGTTATTCACCATATGGTTGGCAGTTGGGGTTTGTTGGCTATAGCTATTCAAAGTAGACATTCCAACCAGATTATGCTCTGCATTACTGTTTATGCTCGACTTCTTTGGAGGAAAAAAGAAGACAGTGGAAGGATATTACTCATATTATCTCTCATTTTCCTAAAGCTTGGATCTTGATCGGAGGAGATTTCAATACCATCCTCTCTCTGGATGAGAAAAGGGGGGAAATAGAAATTTGGACAAAAGCACTCACCTCATGAGCGAATATATTGCAAACCTCCATCTTGTGGATATCCAACCGGATAATGGCCTTATGACTTGGTCTAACAGAAGGCAAGGCTTAGCTTGTATAATGGAGAGATTGGATAGGTTTTTGCTCTCTAAAAATTTCTTAATCCATGGTCACATTCCTAAAGTGAAGACTCTTAATAATGCTGGTTCGGATCATTGGCCAATCATGGTGGAAATGTGGAAAACCAATGTGAGTTTCTCTCCTTTTCATTTTCAATTAATGTGGCTTAGAGACATTTCCTTCAGACCTCGTGTGCAACAATGGTGGAAGGAAGGTAAACCTAGGCATGGGACTAAGATGTTCTATTTTGCCAAAATACTGCAATACATTAAATCCAAAATCAAGACTTGGAACTGGAAAGAGTTTGGGGATGTTCATAAAAAAAACATGAAGTTATTGCTCATCTTGAAAATTTGAATAAGAAAATCCGTTTAGATGGCCTCACAGAGAAGAGAAGTGCAGATGAAATTAAACTCACAACTCGGTTAGAGGAATGGGAAAAAGAGAAGAAATCTTATGGAAGCAAAAATCTAGAATTCAATGGCTCAAAGAAGGAGATCGAAACACAAATTTCTTCCACAAATCTCTTCTAGCTCGAAGATCTCACAACTTTATTTCTTCCTTAAAATCAGATTCTGGAGATGTTGTTTATACTTGGGATGGCATGAACTCTATTGTTGTTGATTACTTTTCCAATATTTTTGCTGCTACTCCTCTTGACTCAGCTTCACAACAAAATGTTCTTCAAGCAATCCCTTCTCTTATCACTTCGAAGGAGAACTCTATTTTGACTGCTCCTGTTACTATCAATGAGCTTCAACAAGTAGTTTTTAAAATGCAAAAAGGGAAAACCCTAGGTCCTGATGGTTTTCCCATTGAGTTCTACCAAGAGTTCTGGGATATCCTTCATGTTGATTTATTAGAGGTGGTGGAAGAAGCCAGGAAAGCCAAAGAAATTTTGAAGGTTATCAATAAAACTTATATTACTCTTGTTCCAAAAGCTCAAGAGGTTGATCATATCTCAGCTTTTAGACCTATTGCTTTATGTAATGTTCTTCTCAAAATCATTACTAAAATCATGGTAGAAAGGTTGAAGCCTCTTTTGCATAAGATTATTTCCCTAGAGCAAGGGGGTTATGTGGAAGGACGTCAAATAGTAGATGAGATAGTTCTTGCTCAGGAAGCCATCCATTCCATGGATATGCAAAATTCTCCTTCCATGTTCATTCGGTTAGACTTATCCAAAGCTTATGACAGAGTGGATTGGCACTTCCTTATCAAAGTTTTGAGGCAATTTGGTTTCTCTAAGGATTGGATGGATTGGATTATGGGATGTATCTCTTCAGTTTCCTACTTAGTTCTTATCAATGGTAGGCCTTCTCAGTCATTCCCGGCTTCCAGAGGTATTAGGCAAGGTGACCCGCTATCCCCTTATTTATTCATCATTCTTGTTGAATGCTTGGGTAGGACTATAACCAAAAAGAGGGAAAACAAAACCCTTGAGGGAGTTACCATTGCTCATGGAGCTAGACCTATCTCTCATCTTCAATTTGTGGATGACTCTACTCTTTTAGGTAAAGCTACAGTTAAGGAAGCTTCTAATATTAAGCAAATCATTAGCTATTTTTCTAAGGCTACTGGGCGATTGATCAATGAAGACAAATCTAAAGTTATTTTCTTTCACTCTGCTCTGCTAGACAGGAATCCATGGTCTTGGATAAATTAAGATATAAGAAGACCTCTCTTCCAATCACTTATTTAGGTATTCCCATAAATATTCAAAGGCAAAAAAATAAATATTGGAATTGGTTGTTGGACAAAGTCAAGAAGAAAATTGGAAAGTGGACCAACAAGTGGCTTTCTTCGGGGGTAGAATCACCTTGGTAAAATCAGTCCTTCAAGCTATTCCTATTTATGTTTCTTCCGTTTTGAATATCCCAAAGGTTGTTCTTCGAGAATTGGATCAAATCAGTCATCGTTTCCTTTGGAGTGGTACTAAGGAGAAAAGAAAATGGGCCTTGGTGAAATGGGATACTTTATGTCTTCCTAAGAGTGAAGGGGGGTTAGGATTCCGGTCTTCTATTAATAACAACAAAGCTTTAGCTGCTAAATTATATTGGAGGATGTTGCATAACCCCAATGCTCTTTGGGCCAATAATCTCCGTGCTAAATATGCTGAGAACAAAAGTCCTGAAGACCTTGTTCGCTATCAACTTCCTACCAAAGGTTCTCCCATTTTAGCAGTTCTTAAGACTGGTGAGGATTTGATAAAGAAAAAATTATTTTGGATCATTCATAATGGTCAACAGGCAAATTTTTGGATAGATTCTTGGGATGGTCACAAGCCTTTGATAACTCAGTTTCCCGATTGGAGGCCTTGGATGGAGGAGCTTCACCGAGCTAATTGGATAAAGGTGGCTAATTACTGTCGGTACCATACTGGTAATTCAAAGGTTGGTAGATATTGGATCCCTATTGAGGACTGGCCTATTCAAATCCTAGAAAGGCAAAGACAAGATATCCAAGGCATCCTTCATATGAGATCCCTCTCTTGGTCCCATGAAAAAGATTGTTTTGGATGGAACAACACTACTAAGGGTGAGTATTCAGTTGCTCAAGGTTATTTGACCTTATGCCATAATAATCCCAACCATTCTTCTGACATATTTTCTCGATTGTGGGCTCAAAAGCTCTGGCCTAAGGTGAGGTTCTTTAATTGGCTTTTATTGCATCGTAGGGTGCTTACTGGTGAGCAACTTATGAAGCGTGGTTTTCATGGCCCTTTTAGATGTGAAATGTGTGAAGAGAATGTAGAAAATCTCAACCATATTTTTATTGAGTGTACTTTAGCCTCCGAGCTATGGAGGAGAATGGCCACTTTACTTGGCTTACAGTGGTCCAATTTTTTTACTTTTGAACAACTTTGGAGGGATTGGCCTAATCAAGAGGGTGTTGATCATTTTATTAGGCAGTTAGTTTGGATGGGTTCTACCATTCTTCTTTGGAATATTTGGAATGAAAGGAACAACCAAATTTTTAATCAAGATAGGAAGGATATTCACTATATTTGGCAAAAGACCATAGCCAACTTAGTTGAATCAGTCCATCAACTCCTTAATCACCCCCAAAACTCCCACCAAAGATGGGATCAAGTGATGCAAATATTGAAGATTAAATCTTCTAAGGGCAACCAACTTAAAGGGAATGTGAGTATTAGTAAGATGGATAGGACTAGAAATTGGCAACCTCCTCCTAAGGATTTTGGAAAAGTCAATACCGATGGAGCCTCTAGAGGGAACCCTGGAAAAGCCAGTGTGGGAGGAATTGGTAGACTTTCAGATGGCTCCCTGGTTTTTACTTTTGCTGAGAATTTGGGTATTCTTTCCAATAACCTTGCTGAGGGGTATGGTATCCTCGAGAGGCCTTCAAGAGGCTACTAAGGTTGGATGGGAAAAGGTGTTAGTTGAGTCTAGATCTCAACTTATGATTAATCTCTTGAAGACTCCTTCTAAGAATCATAAGGTGGATTGGAGAATAAAAAGAATTATTGAGAAGATTCAATTAATCCAGATGGGATTTTTGAAAGTTGATTACAATCATGTGGTCAGAGATCAAAACAAGAGTGTTGATGCTTTAGCTAATTGGGCTTTGGACAAAGGTGATCTTACTTGTTATGGCCACCCTCCTATATGGTGGGCTTCTCAAATTAGGGAAGCTCTTCTTTCTATCATTTCTTTGGATGGCTCCAATTCCGAAGGTACCTAGTTTCTTCTTGCTTTTTTTTTTTGCTTCTCTTTGGTTCATTCAGTTTTTTTTAGTTCCCTAGCTCATTCTATTCTTTATTTTGTTTCCTCTGTTGATTCTTGCCTTAATAGTCTTCTGGTCTAGATAGGTCATTGTTATGTTCAATTTTTTTTCTTTTTCTTTTTTTTTTTTTTGTTTAGTTTTTTAAGGTGGGTGGGTTCTTTTGTTTTGTTTTGTTTTTGTGTTCTTTGTGTTGTTTTTTGTTGTTCATGTGTTTTTGTTGTTTTGTGTTTTTTTTTATGTTTTTTGTTATTGTTCTTGTGTTTTTTTCGTTCTTGTTCTTGGGTTTCTCTTTGTTTGTGTTATTTCGTGTTTTTATGTGTGAGTGTTTTCTATGTTTTTTGTTTTTGTTTATTGTCTGTTGTTGGTTGTTTTTTATTTTTATTTTTTATTTTTTAGGTTTTGGTTGTGTTTATTTTTCATGTTTTTTTTGGGTTATGTCTTTGTAGTGTTCTGTTGTTTTTGTCTTGTTTGTGTTTTGTTATGTGGTTCTTGTGTTTTTCTATGTGGTTTGTGTTGTGGTTTCTTTTATCTTATTGTGCGTGTTTGGTTGTGCTTTTGTTTTTGACACACTCAAGGAGCATGTTTTTTATTTTATTTTATTATTTTTGTTGTTATTTACTTATTTTTAAATTGGTTTTGTGTGTTTGTTTGCTCCTTGAGTATGTCAAAGGTGGTAGGCCAGGTCCGAGTCCTGGGCATTTTTGGCGGAATGGATACCCCTGCCTCCTTGGGTCTTACCCGAAAGTGGCATCCCTTTTGGGATGTTTTCCACAAAAAAAAAAAAAGACAATGGATTCATGGGATGAACATACAACAGAGTTTTTAGGAATTGTGTTAGACATTGAAAAGATGATTTTCAAGTATTTGATAGATGAAACCATCCGGGACATGGGCGTTGTTAGCAGTAAATGCTTGGTTTCCTTACCAAGGAGAAAACTCTACTTCCATTGAGTTGAAACTTTGTACATTAAAATGTTGTTAGAGTTGCCCTTGTGAAATAAAATACAGAGATATGATTACCATAATCCACCATCGGACTATATGTAGTGTAGCAAGTTACTTTTTTGTTGGATTGTTTTAGACAAATTGTAACAGTCATCCTCTATTATGTTTGACACAACCCTCCATTGGATTCTCCCTAGAATAGTTATTTTTATTAGATCTATCTGTGAAGTATAGGACTAACAGTAATGCTTACCATCCATCATTAGAATGTGCCTAATAAATGCACCATTAATCTCAAAATATCTTTATAGTAGAAGTCATGTTAAATGGGCTTCAATTCATCCAAATTTTCTCTTGCATTTTCAAATATTTTATATATTTTTCACAGACAACAAATGTAAAGCTAGTAAGGACTTATCTACTTTAGAAGCATATGTTTAAGTAATGCACCTTGCCAGGGCCATAACTTTTGCTCCGAGTATCCGTTTTACCCCGTTCTTTTTTTAGAATGTGCTGAATGGCATGGAGAACCTACGAAAAGTGGCCCATATGTTTCTTGGAGTGAAAATACCTCTAGGAGACCCAAAATTTGCTTTTAATGTAATTTTCATTTTTCACAACTAAAAAGTTATCATAACTATTGGTGTAGAACCAGAGTGGGATTGTTATATTGGGGTAGTGGGTTTTATTGAATAACGAGTTCATGATTCTATTTTGAATGTCATCCAAGTTTTTTTAGGCTTACTAAAAATAGAAAATGAGTTGCTAAAAATAGAAATTTACTAAAAATAGTAAGGGGGTAGCCTAGGCTAGGGTTTTTCTTTTTGGGAGTATAAGAAGTGGGAGACTCTATTGTAAGGGGGATGGAAATTCAGTTAATGAAATGAAGCATTTGTAGGTTTCTCTTATTGGTGTATTTTTTATGATGTCTTATCTTATACTTTTACCCTTGGAGTCTATTGATGGTCTCCTGCAGTGAATTCTTATCAATTGGTATCAAAGTGGGTGAGGTATCGCTAGTGGAAAGAAGATGAATATAAGAGGGAGAGGGTGAGGAATATATACCCAAATGAATAAGCATATGGAGGATCTGCATGCAGAAATAACATGACTAACTGGTGAAATTAATCGCATGGTGGAGGCCTGCACTAATGTGAACCCAAATCTAGAATTTGATAATGAGATCATCGTTGAGGAAGGTGAATCTGAGGATCATGCGAAAGAAGAACCATACAATTCTGAAAGTAGGCTGATCAAAGCCTTGGAAGGACTTAAAGGAAGTCGATATGAAGTCAAGATCGATGTTTTAGAGTATGTTGGTGAGTTAAAACCAGAGAAGCTAATTCATTAGGTAAATAGTATGGAGAATTATTTTGAATGGAGTAATCTGGCTGAGGAAAAGAATGTGGAACTCGCGTGCACAAATTTGAAAGGGTATGCTTTTAATTTGGTGGGATTATCTATAGATGGAATGACAGAGGAAAGGAAAAGCAAAGATCAAGGCTTGGGATAATATGAAGAAGAAGATACAATAAAAGTTTGTGCATGTGGATTATCTTTTCGTGTGAAGCATAATGAGACCGAAGAGCAGATGGTAGTGAGGAATGTAAATATCCTAAGTTATGCTATTCAAGATAAGTTGAGTATGCATCGTACCCTTACTATAGAAGATGCATATTAGATGGTCTTGAGGCCCGAAGAAAAGTATAAGAGGAGTAATTATAGAAGAGGGAAAAAGGGATCGGTATCTTCTCCAAATCGAGGGCATGGAGGATCTAGCTCATCAAAGGGAGAATCCTCAAATACAAAGAAGCATGAAGAGACACAGTAAGGTTGTGGTACCTACCAAAGGGGAAGAGGAAATAGAGGAGGTTGAGGTAATGGGAGAGGTCAAGCTGGGAATGGATCATGAAAGTCGTACACTGGTTTTATATATGATGAGGAAGTCCACTAAGCATTTGAGTGCATCCACTATGACGCTTAAGATAGGAATCGGGGAGGATAGGCTAGAGTCAACCTCGTTGAGGAAGAAGATGAAATGAAAATAGAAGTTTTTGTATATGTGGGTGAGAATCTCATGATAAAGAAAACATTGATTGCTCCAAAGAAGGTGAAAATGCAAGTGGATGAGGGTGATGAGTCCTGGCTACAAATAAATATCTTTCGTACAAGATTCACATCAGGAGGAAAGGTATGAAAAGTAATCATTGATGGTGGTAGTTGTGAGAATATGATCTCTAATGTAATGGTAGAGAAAATAAATCTAAAATTTGAGAAGCACCCACATCCCTATCACATTTTATGGATCAAGAAAGGGAATGAGGTGACTATTGATAAGATATTTTTGGTAAAATTCTCAATCGGAAATACTTATAAAGATGAATTTTGGTGTGACGTGATTCTTATGGATGCCTGTCACATACTATTGGTAAGGCTTTGGTGGTATCATAGGAAGACCATCCATGATGGGTGTCGAAATACATACATCTTTTGGAAGTATGGTGCCAAGGTAGTATTGTTGCCTCTTAAGGAAGTAGGATAGAGCAAGAGTTTTTTGACTACGAAGATGTTTATCATAGAGGCACAAGAATCTGGTTGATGCTATGCATTGACAACGAAGAAGATAGAGGTAGAGGAGATTCCTATACCACCGAAAGCATCCAAGTTGTTGAAGGAGTATGCTGATGTCATACTAGATGATTTACCTGATGGGTTACCATTGAAGAGGGATATTCAACATCACATTGATTTAATTCCTAGGTCACTTCTTCCAAACAAAGTAGCCTATTGGTTGAGCCCAAACCAAAATGCAGAGTTGAATAAGCAAGTGATAGAATTGATACAGAAAGGGTTAGTAAGGGAGACCATGAGTCCTTGTGCAACTCTCGCCCTATTAACTTCAAAGAAGAAAGGCTCATGGCGGATGTGTGTAGATAGGAGGTCCATAAATAAAATTACTATTAGGTGGAAGATCAGCCAAGTAGGTCTCCTTTTTGTAAGAATAATCATTTTTAGGTCGAGAGTGGCGGATTGTGTGTAGATAGACATGCCAAGTAGGTCTCCTTTTTGTAAGAATAATCATTTGTGTTGAAGCACAAGTCTGGTAAGCAGAATAAGGTTGCTGATGCATTAAGCATAAGAGTACTATTGGTAACCACCATAAAGAATGTAGGGGTAGGCTTTGAGGGGACTAAGGATTTGTATGAATTTGATGTATATTTTGGAAGCATTGTACAACAGTACAAAACTCCAATTGTGGGTGAGGCTATTCAAATATTCGTTGAGTATGTTATGTGGGATGACTATCTATTTAAGGGGAAAAATTTGTGCATACCTTTTGGTTCCATGTGGAATAATATCATATGTTAGTTGCATAGTGGTGATTTGGTAGGACACTTTGGCATATATAAAATAGTTGCTCTTTTAGAGGAAAAGTACTATTGGACATGGTTAAAGAGATGTACTTCGATTCGTGTCCATATGTAGAGTGTGCAAGGTGCATAAAATATATAATCTATCTAAAATATACAATCTTTGTAATGTCTCCTTAATATTCTTTCATTTACAAACTATAAATAGAGGTCGAACCCTCATTTTTTAGGGTCGGCTCTAGTGCGTTTGCTTGCCCTACTATAAATATTCTTGTGAGCTAATGGAAGGAGCATTACTCTGATATTTTGACTCAAATTTGTCATCTTCATCATCTTGTGCAAGAGGTTCGAAGTCTTGAGCTGCATTTCTGTTAATACTTGAATGGTTAGTTCATTCCAGATTATTGGATTACTAGTTGTGAGAGTAGTTGAAATCTGTTCTTGATTAGATCTGTATTGTTAGGAAGTTTATTTATATTAAATCTAACTATTGGTCTATTCTGCTATTTGGATTATCAATATTGGATGTTGGAATTGCTTTCTGCAATATATCTCTATTTATGCTTTAATGTGTGAAGGTTTCATTAATTTGGGTGATGTTAATCTTGAGTGATGGGACACTGGAAATAGCTTATGGGAGCCTTTTGCTGTAGTTGCCTATGTTGTTAGCCTATCCGACCACTATTTTTTATAATATTTCTAACCCTAAACCTTTTCTAACCCTTATCTCAAAACCCTATTTGAGCTTTAATTGAGTCAACACCATTTTAAGTTGACAAGGAACCAACCTACTCTAGAGGTTGGATTGAAGTTGTCTTTGGTCCATCCAATGCTTGAGTGTCGAGCTGCGACTATCGGGTGCATGCCTGGATAGAAAATTGGAAGATAGATAGTTGCAGTGTTAAGTAAAACTTGATGTCAATTTGGTGCCCAATAGTTTTTGGCATGCCCGGTGGGACCAGTTCACAAGGAACATGAAAACCCATCATATGAGTTATTGTTTTATCTCTACCCGGAGGAATCAAGATTTGGTGAATTATCTTGACCTTGCTAAGTGGAGAATAGCAAATTCACCTAGTGACTCCCTGGTCTTTAAACCCAAAAAATAATTACCCCTATAGACCAGTGTCCTTTCATGTATACCAGGTCTTTCAAAAGGAATAACCCTGACTCATATTTTTATTGTGAGCTACCTTATAGAGGGTCTACTATTATCAGAAGTTTAAATCAATATTTCCTCTCAGAAGAAGAGCTTCCTGAGGAAAATCCTACAGTTAATCCAACAACCCCTCCAGTAGGACCTACACCTAGAAATATGGCTAGAAATGCAGCAACAAATCAGGGAAATGTACCCCCAAATCAGCCATTACAGAAATACCCCAACTGGAACACAACTGGTCCCCTTAGATTAGCCCATATGAATGCCATTCCCTAGGCTGTGTCCAAGGCTATTCCTACTTATGATGGATCTGGGAAGATGGCATATGAGCACTATCAGGATATTTTGAATCTGGTAGCAATCCACAACATAAAGGAGGAGGATGTTATTGTGAGAATCCTAGCCCTATCCTTCAGAGGAAATATTTTGCATTGGTTTAGGACTCTTGAGGATAACACCATCACTTCATGGGCAGCATTGGCTGAGCCTTTTGTGGAAGAATTTAATGAATCTGTTGACCCTTTCTCCTTGCTTAATCAGTTTACATCCATGCAAAAATCTCAGCAAGAGACTATCTCAGATTTCAATTTGAGGTTTAGCAGAACATGGAAGAGAATTCCCCCTATAGCTAGACCAGTTGCATGCTTGGCTTATATGTATTATATCAGAGCTCTTGGATCAGATCTAGGCTTGCAAACCCAACAATCTAGAGTGGAAACCTTTCCACAAGTTTATAATGCAATAGTTCATGCAGAGAATATCCTAATTAATGTGGGGAGGTTACCTCCCAAATTTGTGCTACCTTATAGTTTAGAAACCACTAATATCCAAAGCCAAGCTACTAATTCATCTTATATGGACCCCCTTTCCTTATCATCCCCATATCCACAAATGAATCCCATTCCTCAACCAAAAGCACCATCTACTATAGTTCCTTTCCCTCCCCTTCCTTCTCAGACTCCTCAAGAGTTTTCTATCATTCTTGATATACAAAATACTTTGAAAACTCTGAGTAACAGAATGAATTCAATGGAAAAGAAGGATATGGAGAGATCTCAACAGAGGAGATTTCCATATGTGAACAAAGATCAAAGACCTGGTCCTAGTAATAGTACTAGGGTCAGAGTAAATGCAGCATATGAAGAGCCTGAGTGTTCTTCAGAGACAAGTCTAGTGAATATCTAGTGTTTGGTATGTAATGATCCTCATGATTCATAATCTTGTGTCATGTACCAACACCATGTTCAACAAGCTATGGATCAAGCAGAAAGGAATCAAAAGGGAAGAGTAAATATGTTATGGCAACCTGACCAAATCATGGTTGGGAAAGAGCTGGATGAGGATGGCCCAATTGTTGTTATGACAAGGTCAGGGAAGAAAACCTTGCAAGTAGATCCATAAAATATGGGACAATTCTAGGTTCCTTCTCAGAAAAAGAATGACCCACCTCCCCAAAGTAGTGATACTTTTCCTATTCCCCAAGCTAAAGGGAAAGAGAAGACAGACAGTCTCCCCAAGAGATTTGAGAAAGAAACTGAAGGAGACAGAATGAAGTCTAAATATGAGGCTCAAGAGAGGCTTAGATTCCCTTCTATTACCAAAATATAAATAATAGAAGCCACTCAACAATATAAAAGAAAATATGGTGAGCCAGAAAGAAGGCCTGAGAGGACCACTTTGGCTAAGTCTGAATACAACATTGTGGAAGAGATGAAAAGGATTCCATCAAAAGCTAGTTTATATGATACCCTTTTCATTCCTAGCTAGATAGACTTGCTTAAAGCTTCTCTCAACAAGTATCCATAGGATAGGCAGGCCACCACAATCCTTAGTATACCCTCAGAAAAGAAAGAAATGTCCCCTACTATTTTAAAGAATAAACCCCCTCCTTTCTATATATCTTTAAGGATGGAAGGTTGGGTAGTCCAAAATTGTATGATAGATTCAGGAGCATCAACTACAGTTATGCCTAAAGTAGTCTATGAAGAGATGGGTATGGAGTATACCCGATCTTGCCCTGGAGTACTACAATTGGATGGAACACCTATAAAAATAGTGGGAGTAATAAAGGATGTTTTAATGAGGTTACATAGAGCCCCTGAGGTGACAATAGTACAAGAAATAGTAGTGGTTGATCTAGAGCCCTACTTTGGTTTATGCCTCTCAAGGGAGTTCACTACAAAATTAGGTGGATGCATGTATATGGATTATTCTAGCATGGTCATTCCCTTCAAAGGGAAGAGGATAAGGATAACACCTAAAAATCCTATGTCTTATCACATAGAAAAAATTGAAGAAGACATGTGCAACCTCACTCCTCTTGAAGAGTTTGAAATTGTGGATAAATTTGAAGAACTGGAACTAGAAGATGAATTACCTTTTAGAGAGGATTACAATCAGTTTGGGATAGGCATGGGCACATATAGTATTTCTGTAGAATCAGAGAAGAAAATTCCTACTATATCTAATCAGTCTCTGAGAGAGATAGAGGTATGGACCATGCACTTTGATGGTGCTAGATGCAGAAATGGAGTTAGTGCTGGTGTGGTACTACAGTCCCAATCAGAAGGGACAAAGAGTTTTACCTATAGATTAACATGGTCATGCACCAATAATGCTACAGAGTATGAGGCTCTATGCCTTGGACTGATGCAAGCAAAAAATATGGGCATTAAGGTCCTAAACATATATGGTGACTCTGAGTTAATCATCCATCAGGTAAGAGAAAGGTGCAGTAGTAAGCACCATTACCTAAAAGCATACAGAAATAGGGTATGGGATCTGATGGAATCCTTTGATGCCCTAAATATAAAATTTATTCCCAGAGAAAATAATACTTTGGTAGACTCTTTAGCAGCAAGGGGAGCTAACTTCAACCCTTCTATAGATATTGGAGTCAAGAAAGACAAGGGAATCAAAATGATTTTCAGACCTGTAGTACCAGATAAGCAGATTTTCTAGTAGGTTTTTGAGAGTGATGAACAGATCATTGACTTTATGGTAAGAGAAGCCTATCTCTCCACTATCCAAGAAGAAAATCTAGAGGAAATTGATCAACAGGATGTTATTCAACTTAGGAATAATCACATACCTAGAGGGTTGGTCACTCTAGAGAGCCTATTTGACAATGAAGATAGGAGAAGGATCAGATCCATGGAAGTCAATGACAAAATATATAAAGAAGTTGAAATAGAAAAATAAAAGAGGCTCAAGGTTGGAATCTGATGTTCACCAGAAGAAGAAGAGGATATTAAAGCTTTATGTATAAAGTACCAAGACATTGTGGCTTGGTCATATGAAGACCTCAAGGTATATGACAAAAGGATTATCCAACACACCATTGAGCTAGAGCCTGATGCAAAGCCTTTTAGGTAGAAGCAAAGGCCTATAAATCCAAGGATCGAAGCCATAATGAGAGAAGAGCTCTTAAATTTATTAAAGGCTAAGATCATATATCCAATTAAACATTCAACCTAGGTAGCCAACTTGGTACCTGTGAGAAAAAAGAATGGTGATATTCGCTTGTGTGTAGATTTCAGAAATCTTAACCAAGCATCTCTTAAGGATCACTACCCCCTTCCATAGATTGATCAAATATTATAGATAGTGGTAGGGGTAGAAAGGTTCTCACTATTGGATGGCTTCTCTGGATACAACCAGATTTGGGTGAAAAATGAAGATCAGTATAAAACAACATTCACCACAAAATGGGGCACATTTGCCTACCAGAGAATACCTTTTGGGTTGTCCAATGTGGGAGCCACATTTTAGAGAGCCATGGATTATGCCTTTGGGGAACTTATCAATAAATTCATTCTGATCTATTTGGATGACATGACAATGTTTTCCCATAACAAGCATGACCACTTAGCACACCTTGAGCAAGTTTTTCAAAAGTGCAGAGAATTTGGCATTTCCCTCAATCCTAAGAAATCATTTTTTGTAGTACATGAGGGAAATTTGCTAGGTCATGTGGTCTCAAAAGAAGGTATGGCCATAGATCCAGATAGAATCCAGTCCATTCTTGCTCTTCCACTACCTGTAAACAAGAAAGCCTTACAGTCCTTCTTTGGCCAAATAAACTTTATTAAGAAATTCATTTCTAACTTTGCTCAGAAGGTAAGGCCTATATCTGAACTACTGAAGAAATATGTAGAGTTCAAATGGACTGAAGTGAGGAAACAAGCCTTTGAGATAATCAAGCAGTCCATTGCAACAGCTCCAGTGCTAGTAAATCTAGATTTTAGTAAGGATTTTATTCTTTATGCTTATGGAGCTAAAGAAAGTTATGCCTCAGTGCTCACCCAAAAGAATGATCAAGGTGAGGAGCACCCTATATTATTCTGGAGCCAGACTCTCCATGATTACCAGGTTAAGTATAATTTTATTGAGAAACAAGTATTTGTTGTGATGAAATCATTGAAGAAGTTTAGGTAGTATTTGGTTCAAAGTAAGACCCTGGTATATGTTGTTCACCCAGATGTAAGAAGATTTATTTTACAAGGTGAACTAGGAGATAAGAGAGCTGGATGGATCACCAAGATCCAAGAATATGATGTGGAGATACACCCCACCAAGTTGGTAAGAGGTAGGGCCTTATGCCAAGGTCTAACAGAGGTAGCAACATCAGTAAAATAATAGCTTTCCAAGCAAAAGATGATCAGATTGAAGGAGTACAACCAGGTGACTCTGATTGGGTAGACCAGATGATCAATTACTTTCAAACTAGAGTATGCCCTCTTGATATTAATGCATCACAAAGAAGAAGATATAGACTTCAAGATTTGAAGTATGTCTTACTACCAGAAGGGCTATACAAAAGGAACCTTGATGGAGTCCTCCTTAAGTGCTTAAAATATGATCAACAACAAAAGGTCATTGAGGAGTTCCATGGAGGGCCATCTAGAGGACATTTCTCAGGTAGAGTTACAACTTTGAAGATCATAAGAGTAGGCTATTATTGGCCTACTATATTTGTTGACACCTTCAAAGTCACTAGAGCCTGTGACAAATGTCAGAGGCATGTAGGGAGGACAAGAAATGCTTCATTCCCCCTCAAGCCAATACAAGTTGAGGAGCCTTTTCAACAATGGGGGCTGGAATTTATAGGGGTCATCAACCCTCATTCTTCAGTAGAGCACAAGTATATTCTAACTACCATAGACTACCTCACCAGATGGGTAGAGGCTATTCCTACCAAGAAATCAGATCAGGAAGTTGTGATCAATTTTATGGAAAGTTTGATTTCAAGGTTTGGAGTTTCGAAAGCCTTGGTGAGTGACAATGGGCCAGCCTTTATAGGAGCCAAATATATTGAATTTTCTAGCAAGTATGGCATAACCATTAAGAATACTTCAAATTATTACCCTCAAGGGAATGGACTTGCAGAGTCTACCAACAAAAACCTATTAAGGATTTTGAGGAGATCACTAGAAGGGAATAAAAGAAGTTGGCACCTAATGCTGGAGCAAGCTTTGTGGGTAGACAAGATTACTATCAAGAAGTCCATCAAGACTTCTCCCTATGCTTTGGTATATGGCAAGGAGGTAGTGTTACCTATCCATTTAGAAATTCTAGCACTCAAACTGATAAATTCAGAAGAAGAATCAGAGGAAAATCTAGTGGAGACAAGGTTGACACACCTACTATAGTTGGAAGAGAAGAGAGCTCAGGCCTATGAGAACTTTTAGAAGCATTCTATGGACATCAAGGTATGGTTCGATAAAAAGGTAAGGTTCAAAAAATTCTAGGTTGGAGATTCAGTTCTCAAGTGGAATGTCGAAAGAGCAAAACCAGGTCATCATCAGAAGTTTGACTCCTTCTAGGATGGCCCTTTCAAGATAGTAGAGGTCAAAGAGACCAATGTTTTCCAACTTGAAGATCTAGAGGGAAACATACAACCAATTCTGGTTAATGGTTTTCATATTAAACTCTACTTTGATTGAAATATAAGCTCATTGTAATATATGTACATACATTGTATCATATTTCCTTTATTTTTGCACTTTGTATCAAGTTTTATTTTAACAACATATTGTAAAAAAATAAAAAAAAGAAAAGAAAATTTTGCAAAATTGGCTAAGTGTTCCCACAGGATGCAAAAGTTCCTATTCCACACTCAAATACACTAAGTGCAAAGTGGAATATCATTGAGCTCCAATCCACACTCAAATGAACCATCATACCAGAAATGATGGTTCCAATCCGCACCTAAATGAACTACATTTTTAAAAAAAAAAAAGAATGACGAGAAGTTCCAATCCGCCGGGTTTCGAGACTTATGATGTGCAGAATGAGGAAGGTCCTAATCCGCCAAACTCCAGAGTTATGTTGTGCGGAATAAAAGAGTGTGCAATCCGCCATTTTCAAGTCTACATTTGAGTGGGGCAGCAATTCCGCATCATACCACTTGGAAAAGGGAAAGGTCCACAATAAATGCTAATTTTCCCATACTCAAAAGAGAAAGGACAAAGCGATGCCACAAGGGTTGAAGCACATTTGAATTTTGACCAATCAGAAGTCAGAATACCACCTCCAAGCCACCAAAAGGAATGAGTGTTGAATTGAGAAATGTGCCAATGGTAATTAAAAGTGCCAAAGCACAAAATTCTACTCATTTGACAAAGAGCAATGTTCACTAAGCAAATAAGAGTAGAATGATAGCAGAAGCATTACCTATAAATTCTATAGATAAAATCTAAGTCATTATTGATAAAAATAGCTCCAAAGAAAGTGCTTACAGAAGTACAGAGAATAGGAGCAGAGTTGGATGGCCATGTGGACCAAACTAGGTGATTGGTAGATATAGTAATGACCGAAGTAAGAAGGACCTTCTTGAGAAGTAATTTTGAATTCAGACACTTCGAAGGGTGACCAAATCGGCCTCAAGGTACCATTGCCATAAAATCCTTCTTATTCTCCTATATTTGTGATTATGTTCACCATTGCCCTAAATTAGTTTCTACGATGATTAAATATTATGATCCTAAGAAGAGAACAGTGAAAATCCTGATGGCACAACACTATTCACTATTACCAAAGAGCTCTACCTTAACTTGTTTGTCATAGGGGTGACCCCACCCTCAGAACCTAAACAATTTGACATAGCAGAACAAGCTAGGGTTTATGCTTCATTAATGGCTTTAGAAGAACAGAAAGTTTTAGAAATATGGCTTCATTTCTAATTTAGAAGAATAAGAGAGGAAGATGAAATACCCAAAGTTCTGATTCCCATCAATGAATTTGCTAACCCAGAGCTCTATTCAATGTTAGCATGTATGGAGGGTTTGGACTCTGATAGAATGGTGAATGATTGGCAAATAGTCATCGCATACTGCATTTCCAACATGAAGATGTATGAGGAAGACATGATGAAAAGAAAGGTGTTAGGGTTATCTATTTTTATTGGCCAACTTTCCTTGCTCAGAGAATGCATGAGCAATTAGTGAGAATGAAAAGAAGCTCTGATGCACCTAGTTTTAGGCATTGCTCAAGCTTGGTCTGGATGTTCTTTGCTGCTATAAGAGACATGATGCCCTGGATTCTGATTAAGGATAAGAATGACCAAGGAGACCCCATTCCCATTTATTATTGGACTTCTCATCTGAGAAGCACTGAGTCTATGTATAGATTCAATTTGGAATTCTTAGGGCATTGAAAATAATGTATGGAGATTGCCCTAGGCTACCACCTCTAGCTAAGAAAATATTGAGAGTAGAAGGTGTAGAGGAAGGAGATTGGTATCTCCTAATAGAGGGCACAATCATTAGACTGTATGGCTTTATGGGTAAGCCTTTTATGCTACCTCACTTTGTCACAGAGAGGTTATTTGCCTTAGAATATTTGAGGTAAGCAGAATATATAGATTTGAACTATGGCTCTAGGAGAAAGAGGAGATCTATGTTGACCTACCAAAATGTTAGTGATATAACTATTACTAAGAAGTGGCAGGGTGAAAAAATTGACCAATACCTAGATAGGTTGGGTCTATTCTACATTCCTCAGAGATGGAGTTATGATCCAGATGATATATTCTATAAAAGAAATATAGCCTTAAATGGAGAAAAGGCCTATAAATTTGAAAAGAGATCCAGGCCCCATTTTGAACAAGGTAGAAATAACAAAGAAACTACTCTTTTAGAGTGGAATGTTTCTAATATGGATCAACTTCCTCCATGGTTAGACTTTTATGAAAAAATTATGGATTTTGACCCAGAAAACAATGTAAAACATCGGTTGAAGGAGTCTACCATCAAATATATTGAGGAAAAATAGAAAAGAAAGAGGACCCTCAGTCTCAAGAACCTACTGGTGAGGAAGCAGAGAATAAGGGGAAATGGAATGAAGCCAAAATATCAGACTGGTGGAGGATGAGAATTGAGAATGGTAAAGAAAAATCTAGGTTTGGGATAAAAATTGATGGTGAATTTTCTAAAAGGTATGACAATAATGTCAAAACTTGGAGGTCCAAAGACCCAAGGAATATAGTGCTAATATACAAAATGACACAAACTAGGTCTGATTCCCCATCCCCACCTTCAGAAGAAGAAGTTCAAGAAGAAGAACCTGATACTCCATTGATTACTATTGAAGTCCTGAAGCCTTTTCAGCCTTCAACTGAGCAGATAGAGAATTTTCCAAAGGGAGCACAGTTGATGAGTAAAATGCACTATTCTGATGAGAGGGCTGTCAGTGCACCAGTCATAGAGATAGTAAAGAGGCCTAAGCACCTAGCCCTGGGTGGACAACCTCTAGACATAGACATAGACTAGAATGAAAAGGATGAGAACTTTAGGTTTACACCTCTGAGTTTCACCACTACAGTGATAGTGGAATTAAATCCCATTTTTGAGTAGATATTACTAGAGGAAATAGTACAGGAAGGGTTATCTGAGGAAGAGATAGAAAGTGAGAAAGTTACCTTTCAAGTTTTTTAGAGAAAAGCCAAAAGGGCCCCAAAAAGAATTGAGAAAGAGATTTCAAAGAAGTAGAGGTTGGATAAAGAGGATATAGTTGAGAAAACAACTATTTCAGCTATGGAAGAATTGATACAACAAGAACAGTAGCAGATCATAGAGACAGCTCCACAAAACCCTACATCAGTAGGTGAAGGTATAGTCTCTAATCCCTCTTCTCCTCTTCCTCCTCCAAATTCCCCAAGGAAATCTCCCTCCCTTTCTAAGCAAGAAGTTGTAACAAAGGTACCTTCTCCACCTCATAGTCCACCTCCTATTTCATCAGTCACTACTGAGGTACAAACCAACCCATCTCCTCCAAGGTCACCTCAAATTCCACCTTCATCATCCAAAATTCCACATTCATCATTTGAGATTCCCCTTTCATCATCTCCCATAGTTACATCTTCACCATTACAACCACCACCATCATATGAGAAGCAAACTATTTCAAGTTCACCCATTCACCCATCTGTGAGTCTCACTTCAATTTCCATGAGTTTACCAATTGCAACAATGACAGTGGTCACAGATTCCACTATGGTCACAGATTCTACTATAACTACTTATGCACAACTATTATCAACTATTGATTCTATGCTTGCATACCTTGTGTCTTCTTCTCCTCTTGCTACAAGTTACCCTACCCAGGAAATTTTGTAGAAAGAGCAGGAAGCTACACAGAAAATCAATGATTTATGGGTAGAAAAGTTATCTAAGCCTTCTAATAGGATGGCCACAAAGAGAAGAAGCATGTTTGTTGATCCAGTTTCAAGGCAAAGGACATCTAGATCCATGATTCCCCTTGTGAGCAAGCCTAAAACTGAGATGACTACTCAAGATTATCATATAGAAGAGTATACAGAAGATATTGAGAAGTTACCTGATGAAGATGAATTGGTCATAGCCAGAGCCCACTTAGAAACTTTTTATGTAAAAAATGATATATTCAAAGAAAATGTGGGTAAGTTGGAAAAGCAAATTGAAAAGCTTCAGAAAACTATCAACAATCAGAAAGAAGTGGAGAAAGCTCTGAGAAAAGAAGCTAAGAGCTAGCAAGAGAAGTTTCAAGAAGCTAATAAGCTCAAGGAGCAGATAGAAGAGCACAAGAAAAAGAATGAAGAGCAGGCTAAGGAGATACAAAGTTTGAAGTAGCAACTTCAGATTGAAAAGGCTAAATCTTCTAGTTTTTCTAAGGTTGGACTAAAGAAAGTGAGAAAGGAATTGCTCTCTGAAGTTCTAGAGAAATGCTCAGGGCTGCAACTTATTATTGATTATTTAGATGATGCCAGCCACCTACTCCAAAGCATTCAGAAGGATCTGGATAAAATCACTGGAGAGCTACAACCTATGGTAATTCTAGCTGAGCAAATTCATAGGCTGGTGGATAGTAGACTCAGTGATTCTGCTAAGCCAATCCCTAATAAGGAGTGGAACATTGCTAGAGTTGCTACCAGAATTGTAGTGAAGAAGCATAGAGCACTCCAAAAGGCTTGGCTATTGTATGACAATATTGAAGGAGTAATCAAGGATGTAGTGGATGTTAATAAGGAAATGATCCAAATTGGTTTCAGAGGGTTATGGATGGAAGATCACAACTTGTTGTCAGTTGAAGAAATTAAGAAAAGTACTAGAGAGAGCTTACAAGATGAGTCTAAAATTGATGCTCTAGAAGAACCAATTGACCAAGAGCAAGCTTCACAAATGATCATTGATTTTACCAGGCTCAGAGACCTCATGGAAGACTTGGTAAACAGAGGAAGTGCTGCTAACTATGAAGATATTGGTGAACTCCAGTACATTTATAAGCAGTTGAAGGAGACTTCCAACCCCTCAGAAGCAACATGGAAACAAGCCCTGCAGATTTTGAAATTGATGGTGCAGTTATTTGGTGATAATGTTGAAGAGGAAAATAAAGAGCAATCTTCTCCAGAGGAAGAAGTTGAGCAAGAAGAGGATAATGCTGAGGAAGAGGCCCAACAAGAAGAAGAGCCAGATAGAGATGTTGCGGACCCTGAAGGGGCACAAGCTTAGCAATTTTTATTTTGTACATATGTAGTCATAAGTTTTGTATTTTTGTTTGATTCATTTTTACTCTGACATGGTCAGAAAGAAACAATAAAAGCATGAGTCCAGAGAGACACAGAAACAAAAGTTTTTGTGTGAAGGTATTTTTATCATGTATTGTAAGAAGGCTTTATAAGGAGAACATAGTTGTGTTTTGATGGAGCAGTGAAGCAGTTTTGCTGGAATGGCACAGATATTAATGTTTATGGCATAGTCTCCATGTGAACAGTTATCCTCTAGGATGTATGAAGCATGGTCTCGATATGAACATTTATCCTCGAAGATGACCATAAAGTTTTCAGAGGGTAGTGTTCATATGGAAGTTATTCTTTAAAGCATTTTTTGAAGATAAGCATTTTTGACTCCTGATGCCCAATGGATAAGACTCTGAGTTCGATGGCTTTGCGAGAAAATCCACCCGAGAGGCACTAGAATGTAGGCCCAAAATGGCCACATCCTTAGAAAGCATTGAAAATTTTATTCTAAGGTATGAAGTTTCCATTCCACACACTTTTTAGTGTATTTTGGAGTGGATCCGCAACATGAGTTTCCTAATCCACCCAACACTTAGTGCAATTTTTCCTTGAGCAATTCCGCTTGGTTTATAATGTATTTTGGTGCGGATTGGTGATGGGTCCCGATTCTACAAAAGTTTTTGGTGATGATGATGTCAATGCAAAAGAAAGTGTGGAATGGCGATCGAGAGTAGTTTTTGCATGCTCCGAGCGGCTAAGTGTCGGTAAGGCCAATTTCATTGAGTCTCAAGAGTATTTTGGTGTAGATTGATGACAAAGAGGTAGAAAACTAGTCAGATTAGGGACAAAAGCTATTTTACACTCAGATGAATGACAACAAAGGATGATTTACACTTGCCCAAGTGTGGATTGGTGATTCCACATATTTACAAAGCAAAGGTGACATCAACATGCTTTATGGTGCGGATTTTAATTGTTTTGAAGCCAAAGAAGAGAAAAGGAAGGGTAATGAGTGGATTGCATCCCGCTCACCTCTTAGTGCATTTTATGCCAGAATTTGATTCCGCATGATCAAGGCTATAATGATGATGTCAACAACTTAAAAGTGTGGAATGGCACCTAGGTTTTCCCCACCAATTTGTAGAGTATCTTAGGAGGTTTAATCATAGTCGTCCATGATGAAGATCGATGGTCCAAGTTTTACTAACATTCTTGAAGGATTTAAAAGGCCAAAACTTATCGGATCAGAGTGCAGTTAGTTGGAGGGTAGGAAGATGAAGCGTCGAGGGTTTTCAAGAACAAGAACTAGATGCGGTTGTAGATCTATGATAGAGCCGAGCTTCCAAGAATGATCAATGGATGAGATGTAGTGTCCAATTATTCGAACTCTAACTACCACCAACAAACCAACAAGTTGTAGAGGTATGCTGCCATGGTAGATTTCTCATAGTGGATTTCTTGAAGCTCTCCAGCCAGTAAGATAATGCCAGCAAACTCTCTATTGAGCTATAAATATATAATATTTGTAATGTCTCCTTAATATTATTTCATTTACAAACTATAAATAGAGGTCGAACCCTCATTTTTTAGGGTCGGCTCTAGTGCGTTTGCTTGCCCTACTATAAATATTCTTGTGAGCTAATGGAAGGAGCATTACTCTGATATTTTGACTCAAATTTGTCATCTTCATCATCTTGTGCAAGAGGTTCGAAGTCTTGAGCTGCATTTCTATTAATACTTGAATGGTTAGTTCATTCCAGCTTATTGGATTACTAGTTGTGAGAGTAGTTGAAATCTATTCTTGATTAGATCTGTATTGTTAGGAAGTTTATTTATGTTAAATCTAACTATTGGTCTATTCTGCTATTTGGATTATCAATATTGGATGTTGGAATTGCTTTTTGCAATATATATCTATTTATGCTTTAATGTGTGAAGGTTTCATTGATTTGGGTGATGTTAATCTTGAGTGATGGGACACTGGAAATAGCTTGTGGGAGCCTTTTGTTGTAGTTGCCTATGTTGTTAGCCTATCCGACCACTATTTTTTATAATATTTCTAACCCTAAACCTTTTCTAACCCTTATCTCAAAACCCTATTTGAGCTTTAATTGAGTCAACACCATTTTAAGTTGACAAGGAACCAACCTACTCTGGAGGTTGGATTGAAGTTGTCTTTGGTCCATCCAATGCTTGAGTGTCGAGCTGCGACTATCGGGTGCATGCCTGGATAGAAAATTGGAAGATAGACAATTGCAGTGTTAAGTAAAACTTGATGTCAATTCGGTGCCCAACAATGATGCATAAGCATTTGTTGAACATATGCAACAATTGTAAGAAGAGGTTAGAGATAAGTTGCAGAATAGTAATACTAAGGAAAAAAGGTTGTTGATGTGCACAGGTGCATCCAAGTATTCTAGGTTTGGGACATGGTTATGGTTCACCTTCGAGTGATTTCCCAAAGGGACATAATAAATTGAAAATGAAGAAATTTGGTCCTTGTAGGATTCTACAAAAAATGAATGACAATGCTTATAAGGTGGAATTGCTAGTTGACCTCAATATTTCACCAGTTTTCAATGTCTTTGATTTGTATGAATTTCATGGTGATATTGCAGTTGTTGAAGAGGCAAACACCATAGCTTAGGAGAAACAAATCTCCAAGAAGAATAAGGAACACATTGCGCAGGTCCTTGATAGGAAAGTGATCACCACACGCAATGACAACTATAGCAAATACTTGGTACAATGGGAAGGTTTGTCCTAGGTTGATAACGCTTGGATTTTTGAGGAGGAACTAAAAAGGCTTGACATTGATAAGCTTGAGGTATTTCGTCAGCAAAACTCGTAGGAACTGAGTTCATTTTCAATGAGAGGAGAATAATGCACCTTGCCATGGCCATAACTTGTGCTATAAGTGTTTGTTTTGCCTTGTTCTTTTTCCGAATGTGCAGAATTGCATGGAGAACTAAAGAAAAATTTCCCTTTACAGTTGCGCACAAGAAAATGCCTCTATGAGACCCAAAAGTGGCTTTTAATGTAATTGTCAAAATTTTCAACTGAAAAGTTATCATAACTATTAGTGTAGAACTAGAGTGGGATTGCTATCTTGGGGTAGTGGGTATTATTGAGTAACAGTTGCCTGATTCCATTTTGGATGCCATCCGAGCTATATTTCTAGGGTTACTAAAAATAGCAAGGGAGTTGCTAAAAATAGAAAGTGACTAAAAATATTACGGGGGTAGTGTAGTCTAAGGTTTTTCTTTTTGTGGAGTATAAGGAGTGGGAGACTCTATTGTAAGGGTGGTGTGAATTCAGATAATGAAAGGAAGCATTTGTAGGTTTATTTTACTAGTGTATTTTGTATGATGTCTTATCTTACAATTTTACCCTTAGAGTCCATTGTCGGTCTCCTGAAGTGAATTTACATCATTAAGTAAATCATCAATTCAAAGAAATATGACGAATCCAAGATAGAAATTTGAGTCCATAGAGGTTCAATACTAAAATTCCATATGGCTACTAGAATAGATTTGGTGGATGAAGTGCATACACTAAGTGATTAATTCATAAGGGGCATGGAGAATAAGCATTAACAATCAAATGCATCACCCATCTAGCTAGTAATGGAAAGCCTTAGGAAGCAACCATAGAATGTGATATAAAATCACAGACACTTATGATTCATTAACTCAGATCCTTTATTCTCTTAACACTTTCAACAAGTTCTTCTTGGAATAAATGTGTACTCTATGTGTCTACTCATTTAATGATATCCATGACAATCACAAAATTCATGTAAAGAAACTAAAACATATGTATGAGGAAATTATTTGGGCTTGCAAACTCCATTGATGACTTCTTTTTTTGTTACAGGTAAAATATTATAGAAATTTGGTAGAACCTTGATGCATCAGAATCTATCACTCAATCTAGATATTTCTCAACCTGGTGAACTTCTATAACAGTTCTAAATTTAATTTTCTTTTGTGACTTCTCTGCATGTTTTAACAATATATGGGAATAAATACCATGAATTCTCATTATATCTGTAATATTTTTCAGCTAGAAAAATAATGAGATATACATTATATTTTGGTATCTAGTCATGATATAGAGTAGTAGGTGCACTTCATTATTCAAACCTCCATGGGAAAATATTATGGATAAGAATGCATTGTTACTTATTTGTAGATGATGGATGAGCATGAACTAACATTACACTACTCTAGCAACTCTTGTCCTCATCGAGACGTAATTTTGTCATTATGTAGCCACTATTGCTAATGTTGGGAACAATGTTATTAGTGATAGTATTTTTATTTGGAATATGATCGATGGACAACCACTCAAAAGCAATGGTTGTGATGAATCCGCCAACCCGAATCTAGTCAATGATAATGTTGGATTGGTTAGTGCTCTGAAGACATCTGCTTTCAGAGATAAACCAAATGTGTTTATGACAGCAATGGCGAGAAAGAGGAAAATCTCATGGCAGGATCAGATTTCTTTAGAGTGTAACTGAACAGGGTGGTTGATTTCTTTAGACATTGTTTATCCTGCTCAAAAATTGTTAGGCCAATTTTATGTACATCTACCGAGATTTTTCTTGTATATGATATATAGATTGTCTAGATTGTAAAATTTCTATCCAATGCAAAGGCCTATTGCAGAGGTGATTCACTCATATTTTTGGAATGCGTCGGTGGTCATGTCCATTAACGATGTGATGGACTTCTAGAATAATATTATTTGTAAATTTGATAGATCTAGAACTATTAGAATAAACTATAAATAAACGTTGAAATTCGTAGTTCAATTTCTACCAAGTTCATTGCTCCCTCCTGTTAAGAATAGTTATTGTCAATTTTTATCTCAATTAATTAGGATTTCTTTTCTATATCAAAAGTTGGGGAATTGACACATTATCACTTCCATGATAGTTCATGGTTTTCCTTTATGACCTGTCTTATGTTCACTTGCATTCAAACTCCTGTGAAAACAAGTATGGGACCTCTGAAATGGGATTCCACAATGAAAAGAACTATATCTAGATTGATTGTGCGGCAAAAAAATCAGTGAAAATATTTCAAAGCTTATCTTTCACTATTGACAAGCATAACACAAATCAAGATCTTGACACATCTTTTGGCTTTCATGAATCTGTATTTGTATGATATGTTTTAACTTTTACTGGTATAGTTCGGTGATTGTGTGTGCTTCCTTTTTGTATTGTACATCATAGGATTTGCATTGCTTTCCTTACACATAGATAGAGGGGCCATAAATTGTTAACACATACTGATCCGTGTGTGATGTTGTTCGAAATGCAAAGGCTACAACAGACAATAATTTCAAATTATTGATAATACCATGCTTCAATATTATGATTTATCAAAATCAGGTGGTCAGGGACTAGAATGTCTGTTTATTCAATGCATGTAATATCCCTTTTTACTGTTTTGTGCATTCAAATCTACCTTGTAATAAACCTTAATTTTGATATGACATCCTAAAACCAAATGCATCCAACGCCATTGACAGAAGGTCTAGCAACCATAGACAAAGAGCGAAACATCATCTATATCGACTATTGTAGGGAGTGACCAGGTGGAGCATTAGCTTCCCAAGACTAAGTTTTTTTTGGCTTTTCTTCTTTCGTCCAATTTCCTGGGTACTTTCCGTGACAATTTGATGACTTTGGTCCATACTCGCTAGAGGGATAGGTGATATGTCTATTTACATCCAGTCCAATGAGTGGATGAAGGGTCATGCTGATAAAATAAACATCATAAAATTAAAAAGAAAAAAGGGAGCTCTCTATTATGGATGAGTTTTCGCATATCAAACACTGCTATATATGGGATTGAAGGACATGCTCGCTTCCTTCACTGTGGTAATGACAAACCTTTCTAAACAGATCCAAGATATGAATTGTAGCTCCATTATACACTTCTACTTTTGACTTCTCATAATACAATGTGAAGGGCTCGATTTTGACGAGGTGTTACCAAAAAAAAAAAAACTCTTGCTAACTCAGATGCTGTTATTTCATGGTTTTTAAATTCTAGCTCGAGGATGCTTACCAAAATAAACAAAGGAATCTAGTTTTCTAATTTTAAAAATGTCTTTCAATATCTCATGTAATTTGGGTTGTTATTTTTGTGAGCTTAGTCCATCAATGCTAGAACACCCCAATAATGTAGCATAAGGTTTTGGTCATCATTATTATTATTATTATTCTGTGAGGAGGCCAAGGTGGTGGGCGATGCTCAGAGGAATTTTAAACTCTATATCACCACAAAAGCAACAATCCTTATCTTGTAACTGATCAAAATGAAGTGGGTTGAGGCCCAAATCTGTGCAATAATAGTATATAAAAACTCCATTTTTTTGGGCTCCATTGATGGCTGAGGATTCCTTTGGTGTTATTTGGAATTTTCTACTTTTCCCAGGCGGTTTTGCTTCCATAAGCCTGATTACTCTTGGAAACCTCAAAACCTGTGCATTATTGCTGGAAAAAACCTCTACATTGCTGGTAATGTTTTCTCTGGGGAAGCTATCCTCTTCTTCCTCATACACTTCTTTTTTAAAAAATGTATTTTTAGGGTTTGCTTATTTTCTTCTTTTTTCTCTGGAAGTGCATTTTGTATTGTTTGGAAATCCATGGCTATGGGCTCTTTCGAAAAAAAAATTCTAGGGTTAGGAGTAACTTCTCCATTTATATTTTCCTTATTTTTTCTCTTCTTCTTCACGTGCAATTTCTTCATTTTCTTATGCTTCCACTTCCATTAGATACTTACTAAAAAGGTCGTTTAAACATTGTCAGATATTTTCCTACATGGCTCTGATACCAAATGGTAGAACCTTGAAGGTTCTAGCAAATATTTAAATAATAAATAAATAAAATAATACCTAATTTAAGAGAATCATTGTTGCATTGATAGGGGATCCCTCCAATGGTTTCATATAAATATATATTTTATATTATTCATGGATATTCTCGAATGAATAATTTGGACAATTATATATAGACCTAACCCTAACCATCACGTCACTTCATAATGATTAATAGAATTAATTATTATGATTATGCTTAGCCTTAACCCTAATATTAAAATATAATAATTAAAGGTATTATATTATTATTTAATAAGTAGGGTTAGGATAGGATCCTAATAGGATATGGAATCCTTGGTACATAATTAGACTTGGGATGTGGTTCGGTTGCCTGCAGGAAAAAGAGCATTGCAGAATAAATGGGTTTACAGGGTGAAAGAAGATGGAGGTAAAAAGAGGTATAAGGCTAGAATGGTTATAAAAGGATTTGCATAGAAGAAAGGTATTTATTATGATGATTTTTTTTCTCTTGTTGTTAAAATGACTTCAATTAAAACTATTTTAAGCCCAGTGGTTGTAGAGGATTTGCATCTTGAACAATTAGATGTAAAAACATTTTTTCTCTATGGGTATTTGGAGGAAGATATTTATATGCAGAAGCCACAAGGGTATGAGGTCAAAGGGAAGGAGGAATTAGTATGCAAGTTGAAAAAGAGCTCTATGGCCTGAAGCAAGCTCCAAGGTAGTAGTATATGAAATTTGACAAGTTTATGTCAGAACAAGGTTATAGTAGATGTTATTCTAACCACTATGTTAATTTTAAGAGGTTGGATAATGGTAACTATATTATCATCTAATTGTATGTAGATGACATGCTTGTTGTAGGGTCTAACATGCAGGATATAATTGTGCTCAAAAGAAAATTGGCATATTCATTTGGAATGAAGGATTTGGGTGTTGCAAAGAAAATCCTTGGTATGAAATAACAAGAGACAGGAAAAATTACAAATTAACATTGTCTCAGGGTGATTACATTGAGAAGGTGTTGGAAATATTTAATATGCAGGATGCAAAACCTATTAGTATACCTTTGGCCAATCATTTCAAATTGGCCAAAAAGATGTGTTCCAAGACACAAGAGAAGATTGACTATATGTTCAAGGTTCCGTATTCATCAACAGTTGGTCGTTTGATGTATGTGATGGTGTGCACAAGGTCAGATATTGCACATGCAGTGGGAGTTGTGAGTAGGTTTATGAAAAATTTATGAAAATAATATTGGGAGGCAGTGAAGTGGATTCTCAGGTATTTGAGAGGTACTGTCACTCAGGTATTATGCTTTGGAGGTTCTAACACTACTTTATAGGGATAAGTTGATTTAGATATGGTAGGTGATATAGACAGAATGAGGAGTACTACATGGTATTTTTTTATTGTAGATGGAACTACAGTAAGTTGGATTTCAAAATTACAGAAGGTTGTCACACTTTCAACAATGGAAGCATAATATATTGTTATAGAGGCTATTAAGAATATGCTTTGGTTACAAAGGTTTATTGAGGAGTTGGGAAATATGTAAGAGAATAACATATTATATAGTGACGGTCAAAGTGCCATTCATCTTGCAAATAATTCATCCTTCCATTCTAGGACTAAACATATACATACCAAGTACCATTTCATACACTTAGTGTTGGAAGATGGACAGTTAAAATTGGAGAAGAAACACACTATCCAGAATCCTATAGATATGTTTACAAAGGCAGTAACCAAGGAGAAACCGAGTTCTTGCTTAGTTTCAGCTAGTCTTCAAACATGACAGTAAAAGGTGAGAAAATTTCATGTGAAGCATAGTCCAACAGGTGCAATAGCAATGGAGTTACTATGATCAATCTCCAAGTGGGAGATTGTTGGTTGTGGAGCCTGATTCTAATTTGGAGGCCCTTTTTTAGCTGCATTTGGACCCACTTTATGAAAGGATATGGGCATTATGTAATTGTGTGTCAAATTGCATGTCAATCTAAGTTTTTTTGTGAATTACTATTTTCGAAAAAAAAATGATGAAAAATAATTTTCTAAAAATAGTAATTACTAAAAAAGGAAAATTTTTGACGAAAAATAATTTATCGAAAATAGTAATTACTAAGAATGGAAATTTTTTTGACGAAAATAATTTTTTGAAAATAATAATTACTAAAAATGGCAAATTTTGACAAAAAATATAATTTTCCGAAAATAGTAATTTTTGTTTTGGGGGTCTTAATGATTTGCTCTAAAATTGTAACCCTCGTTTTATAAGAGGATGTTGTAAAACATTGGAGATGTGAGAAGGAAGAGAGACTATAATTGTGAGATTGAAGAGGAAGTACAGTGGATTTGTTATAGGTTGTATCCCTTCGAGATTTGTTGGACGAAATAATAAATCTTGGTTATTTTCTCTGTGGATATTATGAAAATATGAAAAGGACCTTTTACTGGTAAGGTATGAAGAAGGATATTACAAATTTTGTTGCTTGATGTTTGAAATACCAAAAGGTAAAAGCTAAGCATAGACATCCAGTAGGGCAGTTATATCCACATGATATATGCTACATAACAAACATAGCCATATCGGTTATGTTTTCCAAGAGTCATTATTTCATATATATTTAGGTTAGACTTTTATTATTCAAAAATTATCTATCATTATTTTCTTATAATCACTTGCGTATTCGCATTTCCTGAACGATGGGGACGTGCCCACCCAGAGTGGTGTTGATTTAATTTTTTATTTATCCTTCGTTACATTTATGTTGTTCATCTAAGAATCAATGGTTGAGTTATATGTTTGAAACATGTTAATTAGACGTACTGAGGAGTAAGGCAAGGGGTTGCCTTACAAGTGGTATCATGAGGTAGGATTTCAAGATGCATCCACTAGCGTACCCCGGAGGATCACATAATCACAACACTCACACGCAAGCCATCGAAAATCATGCACAGGGTAGAGAAAAATTTAAGAGGAGATAGTCCATTGAAAAGCCATGGGAGGCTTTCGCACAACGGCACTTGAAGCCATTCAGCGTCATCGGACAGTTCACAACTACTTGCCAGATTAGAGTTTCACAAGCTAGCTCCAGTCATAGTCTTGCAGGCCAGCGCTCTCCACTGGATGGTTCACAGCCACTCGCAGGGTTGCCTAAGAGAGAAGCATCACATCCAAAAATCCTAGACCAAATCACGTTTCAAAGCCAACAAGAATCGTGCTTTAGAATAAAAAAATCACGGTGTTTCAGAACCTAATCCGTTGTCCAATCAAAACGCGATAATCACCAAATAATTTTGATTAATCCTAAGGTACAAAGCTACGTCTTATATTTTTTTATTTTTCACAAAGGGCATTTATCCCACATCGATAGTGTGGGATGCGTGAAGGTGCTAATAAGGAAAAATGTGCACATTTAGAGTTATGACTTCGATCACACGCCTTTCCCTTGGTCCCTAACGCGTAACCTCTTCCTTGTTTGTGTGTCCTGTTTGTCTTCTGTACATGTGTCGCCTTCACCTTACGCCTAGCTCTCTCATGTCGATAGTGTATCCTTATTTTTCCACGTCAATCATGTCCTCCAGTCTTGTCAAGTCAACTCATATCGATCTTCATGTTGTCGCCAACATGCTCCTTATCTCAATTCGATTTCCAGTCTATTTGGTCACTTTTGTGTCAGTCATGTCCTCGCTGTTAGTATCTCGATGTCCGATCTGTCATTCGAGTTAGTCATGTCTTTTTGTTCGCATGTCGTGTCTGCCTATTGTCCTCGCATCGGTTCGATGGTCCTCATGTACAGTCATTGCTCGATCGGTGGTCCTCGTGTCCAGTCATTGCTCTCATGTCCAATTGTCGCTCGGTTCATGTTGGTCCCTAGTCTCCTGTATCGCTTGCATACTCGTTCGCGTGGGTCTAAACTATTTCGTCCCTTGTCCAAGTTGTCCAGTCGTGTTGGGTTATCTGTCAGTTGGTTCCAGGTGTAGTGTTGGGGTTTGGTTTCATCGGTCGCATCCCTGTCTAGTCCAGTTTATCAAAAGTTGTCCAAGTTGCTCTCAATTGTCAAAGTCGCCAAGTTGATCAAATTTGTCAAAATTGTCGAAGTTGCTCAAAATTGTCAAAGTAGCCAAAAGTTGTTTGAAAGTTGTCCAAATTTGCTTTAAAAATTGCTTGAAATTTGTCAAAATTTGTTTTCAAGGAAGCAAGCCAATCAAATCCGCGTCATAGTTGGAGCGACAGTTGAAGCGGAACACAATTTTTTGCCAAATTTAACAAAAATTTTGTAGAAATCAAAGTTCAAAGACACTTCTAAGCAAAAAATTATGGAAAGTGCATGACCAAAAAGTGGTCCAAAGGATCTGACGGTCGTCTATCAAGCTCGGAGACTCCCAACAAAGACGCAAGAAGACCTCATCGAATCCAAGGTACAAAAAATTCTCCTTCTCCTTTCAAAATTAGTAGTTATAATCCAAATCATCCATTGGTCAGCCCAATGGCATCCAATACCTCTCCAGATTCCTCACAAGAAAACCTCACTCAAGTAGAAAACAATCGTCCCATGGTCAATGATGATGTGTTAAGAGAATTAATAAACAATCTTCATATTATGACTGCAAGCTTCAACGCATCTAGGAAATAGCCCCAACCAAATCCTCCTAGTCCCAATCACTGGAGTACTAACGTCCACCATGATGACTATACACACCACAGAGGTCAAAATAGTCAGTCCCTAAATCACAATGGTCACCAAAATATTGAGGATTGGGGTAACGAAGAAATTTTGGAGCAACCAAGGGGTTCTAACAGACCTCACCAAAACAACAACCAGCGATAGTGGAGTAACGATGAACAAGATAGAAACAATTCTCACTACCAACCAAGAGGTCCTATTGGAGTCAATTATCCACGCGTTGACATGCCTACCTTTGAAGGTCAGGATCCGCATGGGTGGATTGCCAAAATGGAAGGCATCTTAGAGTTCTACAAATTCCAAGAAGAGGACAAAGTCCCTTTTGTAGCAACCAAATTAGGCACTGAAGCTTATCAATGGTTTACATGGTATAAACGTGAGACCATCCATCGGGCCTTCTTTTGGTGTACTTTCAAGGAAGCCTTTCTTCATAGATTCGACAAAGGTTCCACAGGTTCCTACACAGTACGGTTGTTGTCACTTAAGCAGATAGGATCAGTAGGGGACTACATCTCAGAATTCACCAGTATGCTTCACTATGCACAAGACCTACAACCGGACGTGGTGGTAGCGGCTTTTCGAAATGGATTGAAAGCACATATTAAAGTTGAAGTGGACCTACAAAATCCATCCAAGTTGGATGAGTGTATAAGGATTGTTGATTTGGTAGAGACGAAGTTGCAATTAATCTCATCCACATGACGCGATTCATATGGGCGTCCTCCATTCCGCAACAACTCTTTTCGTAGAAATGATCAACCGTCACGGTACTTCTATTACAAATGTCACAATCATCATCTAAAAGATCAAGCATGTACACCACAAAAAAAATTTTAGATCGAATATGCAGACAAGGAAGAGGAAGAAATAGAGGAGTACGATGCACTTGAGGATTCCCCAGTTGATGACCAAAGTGAACATGAGGAGGTTGTAGCTGAGGAGGATACCATGACTATTTCAGTACATGCTCTTATGGGGTTATCCTCTCACCATACAATCAAGGTGGCAGGTTTCATTCAAAAATAGAGGGTGATAGTATTAATTGATTCAGGAAGTACTCACAACTTCATTGATGCAAAACTTGCAAGGACATTGGGTTTGCACGTCTTCTCTTCTAGTCAAGATCGGTTTCAAGTCAGAACTACAAGCAGGGAAATTTCTCAATGTCTAGGTAAGACATCTTCAGTTTCATTACAAATGGGTACGTATACTTGGCAAGGTCCTATTTTTGTTATGGAATTAGGAAATTCAGAGGTTATTTTAGGTGTTGCATGGATGGAACAATTGGAAACCACCATGGGTTTTAATCACAAACATCACTTTGTGGAGTGGCAAGCCAATGGGAGGACCATTCATCTTCAAGGATTACCCACACCTCCATCAAAAGTTGTAAGTTCACATAGCATGGAAAATATATTAAGAAAATATGGTGGGGGATTCATAGCCCGAATCAATTGCATAGAGAAATTAGAACAAGATATGTCAAAAATCAAAGAGGAAGATCTCCAAAACATTATGGCTAACTATGAGGAAGTTTTTCAAGAACCAAAAGGACTACCACCCAAAAGATCTCATGACCATGCCATACATCTAGTGCCTGGAAGTCTTCCACCCAATGGTCATCCTTATCGATATCCCCAACCCCAAAAAATAGAAATTGAGAATATTGTCCAAGAGCTATTAGACCATGGTGTCATCCGTCATAGTACTAGTCCTTACTCCTCACCAGTAGTCCTAGCTCACCGAAAAGACAATTCTTGGCATATGTGCCCTGATTTTCGTCCTCTCAACAAAATCATGATCAAAGATAAATTTCCTATTCCTATCATTGATGATTTACTAGATGAGCTACATGGTGCCAAATTCTTTACCAAACTAGACTTACATTCAGGTTTTCACCAAATCCGAGTTAGGGAAGAAGATATCCCCAAAACCACCTTTCGCACTCATGAGGGTCATTATGAATTCTTGGTCATACCCTTTGGTCTCACTAATGCTCCATCTACCTTCCAAAGCCTCATGAATCAGGTATTTCATCCATTTCTTCATAAATTTGTCCTCGTCTTCTTCGATGACATACTCATCTATAGTAAATCTTGGAAAGATCACTTATCACATGTGGGCAAAGTCTTCCATATCCTACACAAGGAAAAGTTATTTGTCAAAAGATCCAAATGCTCCTTTGGTGTTCAAGAAGTTGAGTACCTCGGTCATATAGTATCTCAGGAAGGTGTTAAGGTGGATCCCAATAAGATTAAGGCAATACAAGATTGGCCTTTGCCTAAAACCATCAAGAAACTTCATGGTTTTTTGGGTCTCATTGGATATTACCACAAATTTATGCGTAACTATGGTAAAATTACGGGTCCTCTCATGGCTCTCACTAAGAAGGATGCTTTTCAATGGTCAGAAGTAGCTACCAAAGCCTTCGAGGCTCTCAAGGAGGCAATGTGTATGACTCCAGTTTTGGCCACTCCAAATTTTCAAAAACCATTTGTCATTGAATGTGATGCCTTAGGAACAGGTATTGGTGCAGTACTAATGCAGGAGGGTCATCCCTTGGCATTTGAAAGTAAACAACTTTCAGGGAAAAATTTGGGTAGATCCACCTATGAAAAATAAATGTTGGCTATTTTACATGTAGTGGAAAAATGGAGGCATTACTTAATCAATAGTCATTTTATTATTAAAACCGATCACAACAGTCTCAAGCATTTTCTAGAACAAAGGTTTTCTTATCCCGAACAAAATAAGTGGTTGACTAAATTATTGGGATATGATTTTGTGATTGAATATAAGAAAGGTAAAGAAAATGTGGCAGTTGATGCATTATCTAGAAAATACGAAGATGAAGTAGTTATTAATGCCATTTCAGGACCATGTTCGTAGTGGGTGTCTCAATTGCAGGAAGAATGGTTGTCCAACAGTGAAACAACTCAAATAATTCAAGAATTATCTATGGGTTCCTCTAAATACCCTCTTTTCACATATGATGACCAAATATTACGTAAGAAGAGTCACATTTACATCCCACACAACTCACCAATCAAAGCATAGATTCTAGAGGAGTCACATGCTGCTCCACTAGCAGGACATTCAGGGTTTCTGAAAACCTACATGCAGGTTAAACAATCCTTTTGTTGGAAAGGGTTAAAAGCAGAGGTCAAGCAATGGGTAGCTGAGTGTGAAGTATGCCAATGCAATAAGGGAGAAATAGTCAAGTCACCAGGTTTGCTTCAACCGTTACCTATTCCAGATCGTCAGTGGGAACATATATCCATGGATTTTATTGAAGGACTTCCTAAGTCAGAAGGTAAAACAATAATCTTTGTGGTAGTTGATCGCCTTTCCAAATATGCTCATTTCCAAGCCTTACAACATCCATTTTCAGCAAGCAAAGTGGCCAAGGTATTTATGGACTCAATTTTTAAATTGCATAGAATGCCAAAAAATATTGTAAGTGATAGAGATCCCATTTTTACTAGTAATTTTTGGAAAGAATTGTTTCGACTTAGTGGTACCAAATTAAACATGTCTTCTGCATACCATCCCCAAACAGATGGTCAAACAGAGGTAGTTAACAAATGTTTGGGTACTTACCTAAGATGTTTTGTACAAGATAAGCAATATCAATGGAGTCAATGGCTATCATTGGCATAATGGTGTTACAATACTTCTTACCATTATTCCACTAAGATGACTCCTTTCGAAGCATTGTATGGAACTAAGCCACCAATAGTAGCAGATTATGTACCAAGATCTTCCAAAGTGGCCCAAGTAGACGATTGGTTGCAACAGTGACAAGCAATGCTCACTATTTTGAAGGACAATTTGATACAAGCACAAAATCGCATGAAGCAGCAACAAGACAAACATCATTTGAAAAGGGCATTCAATATTGGTGATATGGTGTTTTTACATCTTCAGCCCTACAAGCAGTTATCATTAAAGATCAAATCTAGTCAGAAGTTGGCACCATAATTTTATGGTCCTTACAAAATTGTGCATCGCATTGGGGAAGTAGCATACCAATTGGAGTTACCCCAATCCTCCCGCATACACCCAGTGTTTCATGTCTCATGTCTCAAAAAGGTGATTGGCCAGAAAGTACAATCTCAGTCATAATTACCAGTGTTGGATGAAGAAGGGTGTATATATCTCCAACCAAAAGTAGTTGTACAAACCAGAACATAGACTAAGATCTCGTCACATCCAAGAGTTTCTCATCAAGTGGCAAGACTTACCTGAAGAGGATGCAACCTAGGAATCTGAAAGTATTTTCTAGTCATTTCTAGCTTTGAGGACAAAGCTTTCTGAGGAGGGGAGTCATGCTACATAACAAACATAGCCATGTCAGCTATGTTTTCCAAGTGTCATTATTTCATATATATTTAGGTTAGACTTTTATTATTCAAAAATCATCTATCATTTTATTTTCTTATAATCACTTGCGGATTCGCATTGCCTAAATGACAGGGATGTGCCCACCCAGAGTGTCGTTGATTTAATTTTTGATTTATCCTTCATTACATTTATGATGTTAATATGAGAATCAATGGTTGAGTTATATGTTTGAAACGTGTTAATTAGACATACTAAGGAGTAATGCAAGGGGTTGCCTTACAATATACCCATGCAAAAATGGTAGGTTATATATAATAGGGTTTCCTAAGACTAGGTATTGGCATGATGCAATATTTGTTGTGGTAGATAGATTAACCAAGGTTACACACTTCATACCAGGGAGTACTAAGGATGATGCTTTAGTAATTGCCAACATACTTGCTAGGGAAATGTTTTGGTTACATTGTTAGCTTTTGATGGGAGGTAGCACAACCACAAGATGTAAGATAACTAATTTGAGATAACTATAAACTAAGGGCACAATAATATATAGGAAAATAATAATATGAACATTCGTAGTTAACTCAAAAATATGCCGTTAATGAAAGTGAAAAAAATTGTACAATGCTATATAATAGAGAACATGAACACTCCATGAACATATATGAAAGAACTACATTGTACCATACTATTAAACTATAACACACACTCTCTATATTTATTGCTCCCTGTAAAACACTCACTATGAAGCCTTTATATAGGAAGATAGATTATTTGGCCCTTACTCTACCTAAGACTTATGTACATGTGGACTACATGCACGTTTACTACTTGCACATTGATACTTGTGTATTTATTACAATACTTGAAGTAACTAACTAAATTTAGTCTAAAGTAAAATCCTACTCTAGTAATGTACCAAAGGTGGTACATTTACATGATCCAAATAATGTAGTATACTCTAACACCCCATGTATTACATTATTTGGGAATTGAATATGTTAGTCTTCAATATGGATCTTTTATTTACAACTAGAGTTTGATTTCTCTATCTCTATTGTCTGTGACTTGTTCAAGCAAGTAGTTAGTGTCTTCATAAAATTCTATCTTCACTGAGAGAGCTTTTACTTCATGATCATTTGTAGGATCTTCTAGTTCTTCAATTTTTTCAAATCTTTGAGCTATGTGTCCCTTCTGATTTCCTTCTCGATATTCCAATTTAGGATAATTATATGGTCATTGAAACTATTATTGATGAGGATTATTTTGATCTAGATATTACCTTGGATGGAATGCCCTATTTGGTTGTCTTCCATGGTTTTTTTAGTTTCCTTGATTTTTGTTTCTGGGATTGAATCTGCAGTAATTAGTGTTATGACCTTTTCTCTCGCATACATGACAATATGTATTATTCCATGGTCTTCGTCCTTTTGAGGATGAGGAAAAATTTCCCTATGGAGTACCTCTTGAAACTAATACATTTTTAGTCATTTTATCCTTCACTATATTTTCCACCTCATATTCTTGAAGAATGTTAACTAACTCATCAAAAGATATATCTTTACTTAGAATTTGTAAAGATATAACTAGATGTTTGTAGTTGTCTGGAAGAGCTCTCATGGTTATTTGAACAAGAAGTTTATCTTTAATATCTTATCTTGGAGTTGATAATTTTCCTTTAATATCTGCTACCTTCCTAGGAATAGTTCTACACTTTCACCACTATTCATTTTTAGGGAATGTAATTGAGTTTGAAGATTTAATATAGTAACTTTAATTTTCCCTTCAAATATTTTTTCTAGGGTTTTCCAATATTTTGTAGATGTTCCTGTTGAACTGATGTAAGGTTGTATTTCATATGTGATGGCAAAATTTATTATCATTAATGCTTTTGCATCACTCTCTTCAAAATTCTAAATATTTGTATCACCTAAATTAGGTTTAATAGTTATTCCTTTGAAAATTTCCCAAAGCTTCTCAACTATTAAAATTACCCTCACTTTGTTTTTCCACGAGTAATTTGGACCTTTAAGTAGTTGAGATTCTGTAAGGATGAATTTATTTATTGTCATGATGATTCTTGTTGACTACCTTATATCTCCCTAATGATTAGAATAAGCTATAAGCTTGATAAAGTGCTTAGTAAGTAATAGTTCACCTTTTGAATTGATTTTGTAATGTTTTGTAAATAACAATAATCAACTCCTATTTCACCTTATCTCTCCTAATGAACTATGCACTTATTAATTTGAAGTTCTCTATGGTTGGATTTATTTTATTTTCTTTTGTATGAGTATGAGATAAGTGTAACTAAATAATTCCAACTCCTTAAATGAACTTCCTTTTATAGCCTTTAATATCCAATAGATTAATATTTCTAAATTCCAATAATCTATGTTTGATGTAGTATTCCTTAGAACTCCATAATTTGGAATATTAGAAATTAATAATATTTGCAAAATAATTTTTAATTCTCCAATGTTGAAAACCTTATACCTCCTAAAGTAATAATTTGCAAATATTGTAAGGTTTAGATAAGTAATTTATAATATCACTAAAGATGTGTTGATGTAATAAAAATTACTTTCTTTACTTCCTAAGCTTGATATGCAATAGAATTTTCAACTTTTAATTTGGTACCTTATAACTTGTTTTAACTTAGGAAAGCAAGATTTGAATCAAGTAATACTTTTACCTTCCTTGTAAGGTATTTCATCCATGTTGATCGGTGTATGGAGTTTTTTCTAAATTCCTGCGTGTTCCTACAAATGACAAAGGCTCTTGAATTCAAATAGATATCTTTCTATCCTCTTTGAATAATGCTCAGACTCCTCCCTTCAATGCTTGACTATGTGCCTTGATTTTACTCTCACTTAATGCTCGCTACAAATATGCTTCCACTCCACCTTCAAGTTTAGGCACTTTAAATAGCACGAATGTCCTTCGACTTTGGACAAGTGGTATTTGAGAGTTACATTAAATATGGGTATTGATATTTAGGTTCATTTCAACACTCATTCCTTCTTGCAATTATGATTGTGGCAAGTAACTTCCCAATGATGCTTGTAACAACTCAAATATAGACGTTAGATTATCCCTTGAGCGTTCTTATCCTAGATGCACATTGAGAAATATGAGGGCACCTATAATGGTTGTGCCAAGTGGTACAAGATACCTTGGCTCTAGATTACAAGTGGTGCTCAGGTTTCCTATATGTATACCTTCCCTCCAACATATTATACCTTGTATATCCTTTGCCTACAAATTCTCTTGATAACTTGTCTCCAACACCTTCTTTCCAATCCAACGTAGATATTGTGTGGTGGCTCCAGCTAAGGTGATGGCGGAAAAGAGATTACACCTTCTCAAAAATTTGACTTTTCATTAATTTCTTCTGTTATAAATACATACAGCAAAATAACACAGCCCGCAGGCTTTACAAAGGACCAAGCTCGGCTCGGTCTTCTCCCCTGCACTCTGTCTCCCCTGTTCTCTAATCCGCCACCCCCAACTATTACAAAATTCTAAGTTTTTATCGAGGTCTCGGCCCTCTATGCAATTAATGCCCACACCTGATCGAATTCATGAAAAATAGAATAAAATTCGCTTTCCCGCCAAGTTTTCAGACTTCCTTCCATAAATGGGCAACTGCCCCGATCCGCTATCAAATTTCCCTTTAAATATTTGCCTCCCCTTTGACCTCCAATCGCTGTTTTGGTCAGACTGTTCTTCTGAACTGCTGTCTCACCCATAATGTCCATGCCCTACAATGTCCATGCCCTGCAACTATCACCATGTCAGACCGCTGCCTCTTTTCCCAAGCACGCGGCCATCCACATGTCTAATTTTTATTCGCCTTCTTCTTGGCTGTGATATCATGACATGCCGCGATATCGCGACGTATTTTCGTTGCGCCCTCTATTTCTATTTTTGGGCCACGATATCGTGACATGTCACGATATCGCGACATGTCGCGATATCGCGATGTAATCTCACTACGCCCTCCGTTCTTGATTTTGGTCATGATATCATGATAGCTTTGCCTTCGCCTTGCATTAGTTTCTTTTCGCCTTCTCCTTTTGGTTTTACTTTTGCCTTTGCCCTTTCCTTCACCATTTGGTTGTCGCGATATCGCGCCGCGATATCACGACAATCTTTCGCCGTTCCTTAGTTTCCCAAATAACGTTGCTATATCGTGATGTCACGATATCACGATGAAACCAGCCTTCACCTTGCCATAGCCTTTGGAGTCATGATTTCACTACATGTTGTGACATGTCACGATTTCGTGACTCCCCCCAAAATTTTCCTTGCCGATGACTTTGGAGTCGCGATTTCGCGACTCCCCCCAACCTTTGCCTTGGAAAAAAAAACTTTCCTTAATTTCCCTTAGATGCCATAATTTTGTGACAAAACTTTTGCCTTGATGCAAGATTGCCTTGTTGTCGTCGGATGCTCCTACATCAGACACCCGGGGTAAAATGGAGAAGTGACCTTCACTTCTATGTTGTTCGGTCTGCGTCTTTTGTAACAGCTCCAAACGTGCACCTGCCTCTGTAGCCCGCTTAAACCCCATCTCCTGGCAAAAATATTTTTTGCCTTCTACTAGACAAATTTTGGCACTGCTGCACACCTTCTCGTCCACTGCCTGTAATGGCTTTAACTTGTGGCGCACTCCATATTTTGTCAAGGAGTACATATTTGCACGACCATCATGCACTACACTATGATCAAACTGCCATGGCATTCCTAACAGCAAATGACAAGCATCCATGGGGAAAACATCACATAGGACCTCATCTTGGTATCTCCCAATCTGGAACGTGACTAAGCACTGTTCATGGACCCATGCTCTATGGTCCTTCCGCAACCACGCAATCCGGTATGGATGCGGGTGCCCCTTCTCTCCAGCTATAACTTAGCAACCATCTCCTTGGAGACTAAGTTATCTGTACTCCCATTGTCTATAATAACATTACAGACTTTGCCTGCACTTTTGCATCGTGTGTGGAATAGGCTTCTCCTCTGCTCTGGTTTGTCTTCCTCAATCAGCATGGTTCTCCTCATGATCATTGCTTCTCCTTTCTCAGCTTCTTCAGAATGTTCTGATTCAGCATCTTCCTCTGCCACAACAACTCTGGCAGGACCCACTTGTTTCTTGTTCACTCTATTGAGGTGTTGGGGGCACTCATATGCTCGATGTCCCTCTTCTCCATAGTGGAAAAATGTTCCCCGAAACACTCCTCTTCCATACCCACGTCCAGATCTACCTCTTCCCCTTGGGTAGCCATTGTTCTGAACTTGGGGTTTGGGTTCTTCATCTTCCTTCTGATCCTGGCTGCTGCTAACCTCTTCTTTCTTCTCCTCTTTTCCTTCATCTTTTCTTCCACCAGTATTTCCTCCGTGCCCTCTTCCTATTTGCTTGCTCTCAAACCTTCTGTTCAGTTTTTCTTCAACTTTCAGAGCAAACTGGTAAGCATCTTCAATGGTGCTCACCCAAACTAAGCTCAACTCTTCCTGGATACTAGGTCTCAACCCATTAATATAACGGGCCACCTTCTCCTTGCTTGCTTCTAAATGGCTAGTTCTAATGGAGATTTTATAAAACTCCTCCATATATTCTTGGACAGTTTTATTCATCTGTCTCAAACCCTACATTTTCCTCAGCAGATCCAACTTGTAATATACCGAAATAAACTATCTTTTTAATTTTTCTACCATCCATTCCCATATTGTTATCCGTTCTTTTCCTCTTCTGTTCTGATCCAGCTGTACTCCCTTCCACCATATGCTGGCATGACATTTTAATGTGGTTTTAGCGAATCTGACCTTCTCGGGATCTTCAACTTCTTCATACTCGAAGTATTCTTCCATATCATTGATCCAGTCGATCAATTCCTCCGGATCCAAGTTCCTAAAATACGTGGAAACTTCCATCTTCGGCATCTTCCCAATCTGGGATATGGCTTTGTACAGTCTGGCCTGTGCCGGATCTATAGCCTCCTCTTCTTCTTCAGACTGATTTTCTTCTTCATCTACTTCGTCTTCACTGTCTGCATCTCTTCTTGGTTCGTGTCCTCTGTGCAGTTCTTCTTGCAGGGCCTAAACTTGCCGCTATAAAGCCTAGAAATCTTCTGCTGTCGTCATGCCTCTCCCACCAATCGGGTTTCTTCTCGGAGGCATTTTACTCACTTTCTCACGAGCCGTTCCACAGATCCTGGTGTAACTACCTCACGTCCGACGATCTGTTACACACTCAGGAACTTCCGGCTCTGATACCACTGATGGTGGACAAGAGATTACACCTTCTCAAAAATTTGACTTTTCATTAATTTCTTCTATTATAAATACATACAGAAAAACAACACAGCTCGTAGGCTTTACAAAGGACCAATATCGGCTCGGTCTGCTCCCCTGCACTCTGTCTCCCCTGTTCTCTAATCCGCCACCCCAAAATATTACAAAATTCCGAGTTTTTATCGAGGTCTCGACCCTCTATGCAATTAATGCCCGCACCTGATTGAATTCATGAAAAATAGAATAAAATTCGCTTTCCTGCCAAGTTTTCAGACTTCCTTCCATAAATGGGCAACTGCCCAAATCCGCTATCAAAGTTTTCTTTAAAGATTTCCCCCCCCTTTGACCTCTAATCGCCGTTTTGGTCAGACTGTCCTTCTGAACCGCTGTCTCACCCATAATGTCCATGCCCTGCAATGTCCATGCCCTGCAACTGTCGCCATGTCAGACCGCTGCCTCTTTTCCCGCATGCGTGGTCGTCCACGTGTCTAATTTTTATTTGCCTTCTTCTCGGCCATGATATCGCGACATGCCGCGATATCACGACATGTCGCGATATCACGACGTATTTTTTCTGCGCCCTCTATTTCTATTTTTGGCCATGATATCGTGACATGTCGCGATCTCACTGCGCCCTTCGTTCCTAATTTTGGTTGCGATATCACGACATCACGATATTGTGACGTCGCGATATCGTGGCAGCTTTGCCTTCGCCTTGCCTTAGTTTCTTTCCACCTTTGCCTTTTGGTTTTACTTCTGCATTCGCCATTTCCTTCGCCATTTGGTTGTCGTGATATCGCGACAATCTTTCGTCGTTCCTTAGTTTCCCAAATAACGTCGCAATATCACGACATCGCGATATCGCGACATCGTGATATCACGATGAAACCGGCCTTCGCCTTGTCGTAGCCTTTGGAGTCACGATTTCGTGACTCCCCCCAACCTTTGCCTTGTCAATGACTTTGGAGTTGCAATTTCGCGACATGTCGTGAAATCATGACATGTCATGATTTCGCGACTCCCCCCAACCTTTGCCTTGGAAAAAAAAACTTGCCTTAATTTCCCTTAGATGCCACGATTTTGTGACAAAAATTTTGCCTTGATGCAAGATTGCCTTGCTGTCGCCGGATGCTCCTGCATCATAAGGTGATAAGTAATGCTTCGATGGAGGTTCTATGGAACTCTAATGGTGGTTATGGATGCTTTTTTTTAGCCGATGATTCCTCCAAATTCTACCTTGGGTAAGGCTCCTTGTACCTTGTTTATTTGTTCTTATCTTTAGCATTGTTCATTCTATGTTGATAGATGATAGATGATAGTACTTGGTAATGGCATTCTTGTATTGTCTTGATGCTACAGGTTAGATGCTTGCTATAGCCACTTTATTTGATGGCAGATACAGTGTATTTAGACACCTTGATTCTTCAGCAATATGAGCCCTTTGATGACTCTCTTTTCTTTCTCAAACTCTGTCCCTTTACCTTGCTAAAACAACTACCTTGAAATTTATTGTTGTAATGCTAAATCCTTTATTCTTTTTGTATGATTTTGAAAGGACACAAATGGTGCTTCTCATGCATGTAAATAGTATTGTAATAGTTAAGATTTAGTACCTTAACTTGCACCAAGATAATAGGTCAAATATATTCCTTTTGCATACCCTTTAACCTTACTTTTGAGGTGGCTTCTTGAGAGTAATACTACTATTATGTTGTTTTCTTTTGGTGACTTACGTTCACCCATATATGTAGTAGGTTATGGATGCTCAATAGTTTCTTTAGACACTTCACTCTTACCCAACTTTGTGCATTATAAATCCTTCAATGATAACCTCTTAATGCACTTTAAAACTTAAGGGTAACTAGTATTAATGCACCAATAATATCTCCAAGCTTGATGCTCTTAAGAATAATTGGAATAGTGCAATAGTAATCTCACCTTATTGCTCCCATAAATGAATCCTCAAAATAACTTGAAATATGCACTAATTTTCACTGCAATCTAAAAGTACTTAGTGCATCTAAAGAACAACTAGTATAGTACAATATTAATCTCACCTTATTACTCCTTCAAATAAAATTGAAATATGCACTTAGTAATTGCTCCTTGTAGAGAACTATAATATTTGTAACTTAATGTAGTCTTCTTTGTTGTAACTAGATAATAGGAAGATGATAATTTTATTTTTGTCAAAATATATCTAACTCCTATTTTAATGTGTAGGTAATAACCTTAATAGAACCTTCCTTATACACTCTCTTGAAGACTATAATATGCAACCTTATCTTTGCAACTTCTTAAAACTCTAATATGGTGCTTAATGAAACTAAATAATGAACCAAATATAAGTGTTCATAAAATGAACCCTTTGCACCTAAGTTTCTTACATTTAATATCACTAAAGATGAAGGATTGATACGTGATTAGATTCACCTTATTGCTACCTTTAACTGGATGGACTTGCAACTCTTCTTGGCTATCCTAAATAAATCCTTAGCTTACCAATTTGTAGCTTAGTAACTCTTCTATGTTGTTGCTTGAAATTGTAGTATGGTGGTTTTGATTCTCCTTCATGATGCTCTCCGTAGATATAAAGTTATGCAACTAGTAATGTTGTCCTAATTGTTTCCTTTTTGCATTCAATTTTTGCACTGAAATGCTATACTTGAAACTCAAAAAACTGGTACAGGACTCCCCCAAATCGTAGCTGAGTTTTTCCTTCAAGAACCCTTCAGTATTTTGCTGAATATTCAACAAAACCCTATCTCTAAATGAGTCTTCTAGCCTTCAATGACAATATTCAAACCTTTCAAGTTTGGTAGTAATATTAGGCTCCTTTCTCCTTCAACCTCCTTGTCAAATTTTGACTTCAATCTAGTCCTTCTTCTCAAGAATCTAAAAGTCTTGAGGTCTTCACCAATCTATTTTGTAATTTAGAAAACTTCTTGCCAAATCCTTCTCCCTTGGACTGGTTTTTGAATGGCGATAATTATCACAAGTTCTTCCTTTGGTGGTAAATTTCTCCAATAAGTTCTCCTAGAAACTCCTTTAATGGCCTTATCCAAATTCTAAAAATAAGGCTATCCAAGCCTTCTCATTATTTCTTCTTGAGACCTCACCAAGGTCTTCAATCATGTAGCTTCTCTCATATTCCAAATGAGACATTTCCTTCAACCTTCTACTATGGAAGTGTTGGTAATGAGATCTTCCTCTCGGATCTTAGAAATCTGCTACTGCTAGAATTCTAGAACATGACCTTGCTAGTCCTTCTTTTGCAATGTGCAAGCTTCCATGGAGATCACCAACCTCCAATCTTCTAGAACTAGGATTTTTGTAACTAGACCTTCTAAGGGTCTCTTTAACTTCTTCAAGCTGATTTCTTCAATCTACTATTTGCAGTCTTTAATGGAGATCACCAACCTCCAATATTCTTCTATACTCTTCTCTAGAGTCTCTTGAATCTACAATAATGCTACTATGGCCCTTTCTTCTTCTACACTTTGCAAGTCTACAATCTCTATTAATAGGACCTTTTCTTCAAGCCTCCAAATCTTCATTCTTTAGTTTTTTTCTTCTAGTGCTGGATTGAATCTAAATAAGATATTCTTCCTAGCTCTTTTGTAGGAATCTTCCCAACTCACTTTGAATCTCTTTTTTCCTACAATAAAATATTAGGACTATAATGGAATAAACTCTAAATCTAGAGATGACAAATCTTCACTTGTTGATTTATCAATCTAGTGGAATTCACGCCGAGTCCTAGTCTTCATGATTTTTTCTATAATCCTATGTAAAGACTCTAGCCAAATGTAATCTCAAAAATTCTATAAATAAAAATTTTAGATTTATCTCAGTCTCACTTGTGGCTCTCCCTATTCTCTATCTGATCTACCATGTGCTTTGATACCATTGTTAGATTTTTATGGAAGGTAGTACAACCACAAGATGTAAAATAACTAAAATTAGATAACTATAAACTAATGGCACAATAATATGTAGGAAAATAATAAGATGAACATCTACAAATAACTCAAAAATATACCATTAATGAAAGTGATGAAAATAGTAAAATGCTATATAATGGAGGACACAAACACTCCATGAACAGATATGAAAAGACTACATTGTACCATACTACTAAACTATAACACACACTCTCTATATTTACTACTCCATGTAAAACACTCACTATGAATTATTTATATAGGAAGATAGATTCCTTGGCCCTTACTCTACCTAAAACTTTTGTACATGTGGACTACATGCACATTTACAACTTGCACATTGACACTTGTGCATTTATTATAATACTTGAAGTAACTAACTAACTGTACTCTAAAGTAAACTCCTATTCTAGTAATGTACCAAAGGTGGTACATTTACATGATCCAAATGATGTAATATACTCTAACATACATAGATTTCCTAAAATGATTATTTCTAACAGGGGTTCTAGGTTTACATCTAAGTTTTGGTGAGCTCTCCATCGTGCAGTTGGCACACCTCTAAACATTAGTTCTGCATACCATCCAAAAACTGATGGACAAACAGAAAGGGTTAACCAAGTCTTAGAATACATGTGCATGTATTTTATGGACCAGAAGTCTCGATGGGAAGACTTTTTGCATCTGGTTGAGTTTTCTTATAACAATAGTCTTAGTTATCAAATTTGTTGAATTTTTTAGATAAAATTTGAAATTCATCGAATTCAAAACTTTAACGAATAAATTTGGTGAATAAACCCTAAATTCGGTAGAAAAAAAAAATTGAACATAAAAGAGGTATAAAAAACCCTAAAATCAGTCATTGACAGTTGAAAAATAAAACCCATGACTTATAGAAAGTTCAAGCAAAGTTACAATATGGTAAAATCTCTTACCTCTAAAATATAAAATATATATCAATGTGAAAGTGTTATAAAAAAATTCATCCATGTCTTGCACAAATTATGTTGGATGTGACCATTTTCAATTTATTTTCTATAGTTATTTATTATCACTTGAGAGAATAGATAACAATGATTGTTCTTTATTATCACTTGAGAGAATGGACAACAATGATAGTTCTGTGTTAATATGCATGATCTTTTTTTAGAATGAATTTATCACGTGATTTTTTATTATAATTGATAGAAAACTTATAATTTATCTTTTAAAAAAAATTATTGATTTAAACATTTGAAAATGTTTAAAAAATTACTATGTTTAGATAAAGTTATAAAAATGTTTATATTTTTAAAAATATTTTAAAGTATATATTTGAAAAAAAATATATTAAAATTAAATATTATAATTTTGTATCTTTGATTTTTAAATTTTATATATAAATAAAAAATAAAATTATTTCAAAAAATATATGTGCATTTATAATAATCGAATTTCTTTTTTTGAAAAATAATTTGAAAAAACTTGTATTAAAACAAAGATCATTTACAAGTTGGGATGAGACTTCTCCCACCCTTAGCCAAAGAGAACACATGTTTACAATAGTAAAAGAAGATTTGCATTAGAGCCAAATCTCTTAAACCATATTTCTACAATGGTTGTTCACTTGTTTACAACTATAAAAGAAGATCTACATTGGAGCACAAATCTCCTAAACCATATTTTTGGAATGGTTGTCCAAATTAGCTAAACACTGGATTTGCTCACCAACCTGCCTAATCATCTCATCCTCAATAGCCATGTCAATGTGCCACTGAACCCCTACCTCCTTCTCAGTGTCCATCTTAGCTAGAAAGTCTACCACTTTATTTAGATATCTACTCACATAAAATAGAATCACATCATCTAATTCCCTCCACAATTCCTTAATTTGAGTGACAAGAATCCTCAACCTCCATGTCTTCAAAGCAAAGTTCCTCATGCAATCTAGAGCTCCAACCATTATTTGAGAATCTGATTCTAGGATTATCCTCCTATAACCTTGTTTTATTGCCCAAATAGAAGCAAATTTGATAGCTAAGGCTTTTGCTTCATTGTTTGTGGCCCTTCCCAAGCCTTGCAGTTCCCAATAGAGCATTGTTCCAACATGATTTCGGTAAACCACTCCAATTCTAGCTCTACTCAGATTGTATTTTGTAGCTCCATCAGTATTAATTTTAATCCAACCTTTTGGGGGTGGTTTCCAACTAGCTTTATCCTGCCCCTCTTGCACTTCAACTTCCTTCTCCATTGTCCCTATAACAACTTGAGTTTCCTCTTTAGCATACACTACCACAGTTTGTGACTTTGCTCCAAATGACCTACCAAACTCCATCTAAAGATGAAAAGGTTTCTCTAAAAATTCTGACATTTCTCTCCAACCACACTTGCCACCAAATGAAGTTTAATACAATATCCCAACCAATACAAAGAGAATTAGATTTAAATCTACCCCTCTTCCATATTTCCCAAATATTAATTTGATTCAAATCACCATTAACTTGAATTTTATAATATAAAAACCATCTCTTCCAGATATGGCATGTGAATGGGCACTCAAACATCAAGTGATCAGCTATTTCCTCACTCTTGTAGCATAAAAAACATTGATATGGACCAATGATTCCCCTACATATGAGATTATCAAAAGTAAGAATTCCATTATGCATGAACTGCTAGGCAAAAAAGTTTACTTTTGACCAACCCTTGGACTGCCAAATCTTTCTCCAATCCTCAACCTGATATGCATTAGGAGGAGGCTCTGGAAGGATCTTATCATATCCATCCTCCACTATGTAGACACCAAGGCTCCCATAGTCCCAAGCTAATTCATCCTCCTCATCTCTACTTGTGAGAAATATTTCTACCAAGATTTTAGTCATGATGGGTGTCAAATCCGAAGGGATTCAAATTGGCCACTCATCCAACTTCTTAAATTGCTTAAAATTATAATCCTCCAACTGACTAGTGTTGAAATAACTTTCAATTTGGACCCAACCCGTAGTTTCCATGGTTTTTTTTTTTGGTTGTAGTTCAAGGATTCAACAATGATAGGTGGGTATTGATCCCATGAATCTATCCAAAATCGTGCCTTCTCCCCTCTCTCCACTTTCCAAAATAATCCATCTTTCTCTACCTGAGATCCTAACTTAAGAGCCTGCTACACTAATGATCCATTACCATCCAAATGGAAATGACCCACTTCATTTGGGTTTACCTATCCCTAATATTTACTAGTTAAAATTCTACTGAATAAAGAAGTTGGTTGGGAAATCCACCTCTAGTAAAGCTTTCCAACCAAAATTTTATTATTTAACTTTGATCTTCTTAGTCCCAAACCTCATTTTACCTTGGGTTGGGTTACTTTCTCCCAACCTACTAAGGCCCATTTCCTCTCTCCTTTTACTCCTTCCCATAAAAATGTTCTAGCCATCTTGTCCAACTCTTTCCATATGGTATGTGGGGTAGCAAGGATAGAAAATTTATAAATTGGCATGGCCTAAATGATTGATTGTAAAAAAGTTAATCTACCCCCATAGCTTAACCATTTGTGAGACCAATGATTAATTATTTCCTTGATACATTTCAAAATATTCCTCTAGATATCTATTTTTAGTTTTTTAAAATGCAAAGGGACCCCAAAGTATACCATTGGGAGAGAAGTCCTTGTGAATCCCAAGATCTCTAAAATTTTATCCTGAAGCCTTTGATCAAGATTGAAAAAGACCACTTTGGATTTTTTATTATTGATGACTTGATTTGTAGCCCTAAGGTAGACATTAAGTGTATCTCTAATCATTCTTGTTTCCCTGAAGTTGGCCACTCCCACCAATTTTGTGTCATCCACAAACTTTAGGTGAGTCAAAACTTCCTCAGCCACCAATGAAGCTCTTTCGACCTAGAATTCTATCTTGTTAGCTCGCCTCCATTGTTTCAATTGATATGTGACATAATGAAGTTGTTTGTGGAATCTAAACATTGTTGTCCCATATGTTGGGTGACCTTCTTCCCACTACTGTGGAATTTTATTTCGAAGTTCCTCTTTTTGTAACAAAAAAATTTCAAATTTAAATGGTTTGTGATGCTGCATTGTCTTGATCCCCCCTTCCAACAAAATAGGAAAGTGATCTAAAACTAGATCCTCCATATTTTGAAATTTTATATTCCATTTTACAAATGCCTCCTCTAAAACCAAAAAATTATCTAAATTCACCTTCCTGCTATGTGGCTCCCTCCTCTTATTAGTCCAATTATAGTTGGTTCTAGGGCATTTAATATCCACCAAGTGTAATTCCTGGACTTGGGCAATCATAAGTCGATCCCTCGGGTCTAAAATTGGGGTTCTCCCTTCCTAATATCTAGAGGATAATTTAGCATTAAAATCCCCAACAATAATCCAGTCTAACTCTTCCCTTGAGACTCTCATGTTATGCACAACTTTCCATTAATGCAACTGACCATCTAGGTTTTGAGCCCCATAAAAATTTGTGATTAAAACATGTTCAACCATGACATTGTTCCTAAAATGTGATGTGAGGACACCCCTCCAAGGTATATTTTCTATTGCAGTCCATTCAAGAGAGTTACAAAAAGTAACTATCCCCCTGAGGCCCCTTGGGTAGCCACTTCCATATGACCAACACCCCTCCAAAGTCTATTTACTATTTTAAACATAAGATCCAACAATATTTTTATCTCCTGGATAAGAAAAAAATTTGTTTTACATTTTTCTAAGAGTCTTAGAACAGAAAATTGATGGGTTCTACTATTTAAACCCCTAACATTCCATTATTGTATAATCATTGGTTACCTTGAGAGAAGTAAAAATCTATTGGTCTCACCGATCCTCCAATGATCAGTTTGTCTCCTTGAACTGCTATCAATTCCTTATTTTATTTTCTACCCACTCCTTGAGAGCTGCTATTTTTGGATCTCTTTTCCACCTGAGTTATCCCTAGATTTGGCCTTTCTCTATTCTTTTCTGCTATGCCCATGATGACATCCTTAATTATCGGTTGCTCTTGGTTATGCACTATCAATGCCCCTACACTCTCTGATTGTGGTAACTCACTGCACTCAATTACCTACTCTATGATGGGAGGAGGTGAAAGAGGGGCTTGAACATAGCTATTATTATTTTTATTATTCCCATCCACTCCTTCCATGAATTATTCTTATTCTTGGTCCATTAGTGTCTTAAATATCTCATACCTATTGGAGGGCTTGAGTTGGGTTTGCTCTTTACCATATTTTTTCTTTTGCCTTCTCCTTATTTTGGGTTGTTCAAAACCATCTCCTTATGCTTCTTTGCCCTGAGAAATATTGGTTGTTTATTTATTGATTGTTGAATTACCCTCCTTAGGAAGATTTGACATTCCTAGAGGAGCCTCCATTTTTATGTTCATATTATTTGGGCAAGATTGGTCTAAATGCCCATATTTGTGGCAAAATATGCATCTGAAGGGTAATGCCTCATAATCCAATTGTTGAATCCAAGATAGTCCTGCAAGTTTGAGTTCCACCTCTATCGACAAAGGCTAGCTAAGATCCATTTCCACACATAATCTTGCATAAACAATTGTGTTTCCTTCCATTGTGTCTTTGGAAACACCCAAATGTCTTCCAAGGAAATTATCAATAATTTCCAATACCTGCTCACTCCAAAAATCCATTGGAAGTGCATACAAATGGATCCAAACTAGGACAATAGTGGGTTCAATTTGAGGATCAAATCCCACTCTCTAGGGTTGAACAAATAATCTTGTCGAACCATGATTCCTATTTTCTGATTCGAAAGCCCTATTTCTATCAACAAGTGAAGAAAAACTAACAATAAAATATCCATTTCTAATAAACCACAAAGAATACTCACCAAGAGGCTCCCAGTTTTTCGAACCCAAGAATGCAAAAAATTCAGGGTAGAGCGAGTACCCATGAATATATAGATCAAATCATGATTGACTCTATATAAAAAAAATTCTTCGACCATCATTTGATCAATGACAATCTTTGGCCTTGATTCTGACTGTGGCAAGCATCCATTAACTTGTTGAGATGTTGATCTATTTCCAACATCCGTAAAGAGAATTTTTAATGTAATTTTTTGTGCTTATTCTATCTCTGATGGAGATTTATCCTTTAAAAAATCTGCAAAAGAACTGTCTCTCTAAAAGAGGATCCAGAGGTGTCCCCATTGGGCCCTCCTAGGGCAACAATATTGTCTTCAAGTCCATAGTAACCATAAATATCTTTAGCTATCCAACTGATACCCTAGTTTTCTCTTCTATAGCTCTCCCTCCAAATCTTACCACTATCTAAAAACATTAATCTTACAATATTAGTTCATAATAATCAAATTTTATGTCAGACTTTATTTTAAATTTTTAAACATGTTGAAATTTTTTTGAACTTCAAGAGTTTCGAACTGGAATACGAACTCAAACTTGATAACTAAGATAATATTTATCATTCGTCCTTAAATATGTCCCCTTTCGAAGCCTTGTATGATAGAAAATGCAGAACTTTGTTATCTTGGGACAATCCAAAGGATCAATTTGTCATTGGACTAGAAATAGTCAAAGAAATTCAAGAGCAACTAAGGTTAATTCGACAAAGGCTTAAGGAAGCGACAAATCAACAAAAAAGCTATGTTGATTTAAAAAGAACATCTAGGGAATTTTCTATAGGAGACAAATTATTTCTAAGGGTAAAACCTATGAAAAGTGCCATCAAATAAATTAAGATTCTATATTTGTTGGGCCTTTTGAGATCCTAGAAAGGATAAGTCTAATAGCTTATAGACTTGACTAGCCACAAAACGTGTCAAAGATCCATGACTCTTTCCATGTATCCCTGCTTAAAAAAAATATATTGATGACCTTAAGCATGTGTTAGATGTTTCTAAATTGTAGATGGCATATCTATCAATCATTGAAATAAAACCTGTGAAGATTTTGGAATTTCATTCCAAAGCGATGAGGAAACAAAATATTGAACAATGCAAGATCTAGTAGGACCAATATTCTGATAGGAATATCACTTGGGAAAAAGTGGAGGACATGATAAAATATTTTCCATATTCATTTGATAATATTATGTAATATTGCATGAAGAACACAAGGGATTGTGTTTAATCCAAGGGGGGATTATGTCATACTTGCCTTAGAAGGATTCTCTTAGGATATTACTTATGTATTGATAGTTGTTTCAATACTTGATGTTTATGCAATATTGATGTTTCTTTGAGGAAAATGAATTTGTTGTTGCATTGTTTGACTGTAGGATCAAGTATTCTCATAGGTGGAGATTGACCACCAGGAACGAGAAGGGAAATGATGATGACAACTCAAGGTAACATAAATTATTACCCTCATGTAGTTGCATTGCATTTTTGTTGGACTCATGTTCACATATTTGGACCATGATGTTGTTACTAATATCCTTCATGATGGGCGGTGACATCTCAGACTATCTTAAAATAGTTATTCACTTAAGGATAAAATAATGATGTGGAACATTGAGAATGCATCGACTACTTGTGCTTTACCATATGCTTGCTTTACTATATGCTTAATTTTGCACTAAGTTTTTTGAAATAAATTGGTGCTTTTGGAAGAATTTTGCTTTGGGAAATTCAATTTAAGTGATTATGTTTTGATTACATTTTACCAAATAATTTTAGAGAAATTTGGAATGCATTTGGAAAATTTTTGTAAAGTATATTGTGGTTTTTGTGAAATATTGAATTAGGCAATTCTATTTTACAAAAATAAAATTGAATTTAGTCTAATTGAATTTAATTAGGAATGTAATTAGGTGCATTTGTCTTTACAAAACTTGTCCAACTCTAATTGGACCCAAAAGAGCACTAGCATTATTTAATAATAAAAGGATTATTTTATTATTTTAATGGACTAGGAGAGATTCCCTTCCTAATACCTAATAGTCCTAATTTTGTAATTGTCCCTAGGAAGGGGGGCACAAAACAAAATAAAGTCCACTTACCTTATCTCCATGGGGCACAAAATAAAATAGAGTCCACTTACCTTATCTCCATGGACCCCCTTCTCATTTTAATAATAATTTAATTATTCCCTTCACATGGGGGGCAAGGGGTCTTGTCGAGGGAGAACATCATTAAATTTATATAAGGGCTGAAAATGGAGGTTGTCTATAGGGAGGAAGAAGCAAAAGAGATACACAAGCAAAGGAGGATCATTACCTTATAGGAGTGTAGATGGGGGGCTTTCCTCTTTTGATTTGCTTAGGAGTGATTTATTGAACGATATATAAATTGATTACCTCATTTTGTTTATTAATTTAGAAGTCTTATTTATAGATGCTTTGAAATGGATTTCTAAGTCATTATGAATGCATTATTATAATTTTTTTATATAAATTATGTAAGGTTTGTGATTGAAGAACACAGGCTTATACTAAGAGGGGGGGTAAATAGTATACGAAAAACTTTCACTTTTCTTTCCCAAACAATATTATCCAATATTATCAATGGTAATATCAATAGTAGTAACCAAAGTAATGCACAAATCATAACACACAAGAGAGACACAAATTTAACGTGATTCAACCAATGTGGGATACTCCATGAAGAAAATATTTCTACTAATTTTTCTCAACAAATATCTTGGGAATCAATTCCCTATTACAATGCTTATGGACCTCTATCCAAAGGAGACACCAATCCCCTATGATTTGATTTATGGATCACTCTCTATAGGAGAAATCTTTCCCCTTAGCTCTGGTTCATGGAACTTGATCCAGGAGAACTCTATCTCCTAAACTGGTTTGTGGATCTCTCTCCACAGAAGAACTCTATCTTCCCATCTAGTTCACGGATCACACTCCATAGGAGAACTATTTCCCCTTTCTCTGTGTGTAGATATCTATCCACATGAGAACTATATCCCCTCTGCTCTAGCTAGTGATCTTCTAGAAGACTTCTACCCCCACTTCTTTGGCTTGTGGATCTCTCTCCACATGAGACATCTATCCCCACTACACTAGCTAATGTATCTCTATCCACCAGAGAATGATGTCCTCTTTGCTATGTCATCTCCAAAGTATACTCTCAACTATGTCTCAAATTTGCACCAAACTCTATCCCAATTCTAGCACAAATATGCTCTAATTCTATCTCAATTCTACACCAAACTCTATCCGAAGTCTAACATAAATCTGCTCTAACTCTGCTCACAAATCTGCACCAAACTCTATCTCAAATCTGACCTCAATCCTTAAAAAAATCTTGATCAAATCACCAATAAAATTTGCTTGGATCTACCCCAAGCCTTAACAAAAATCTTGATCAAATCAGCAAACAAACCTGCTCTCAAATCTGTTCTCAAGCCTTAACACAAATCTTGATCAAATCAGCAATCAAACCTGCTCTCAAATCTATCCTCAAGCCTTAACACAAAGCTTGATCAAAACAGAAATCAAACCTACTCTCAAATATATCCTCAAGCCTTAACACAAAGCTTGATCAAATCAACAATCAAACTTGCCCTCAAATCTATCCTCAAGTCTTTCAAAATACTTCCTCAAATTTACCTTCATGTCTTCTCAAAAGACTTGCTCAAATACACTCATAAAATTGTACCGAATATTTCCAATCCTTACACAGACAAAACTTGTATCTTTTTCAGAAATGCTTTCTTCAAACAAAATATATTCTACTTAGAATTTTTTTAACCTTTGGAAAATATAGAGAATGATATGCACTTGCAAATGGATCAATATGTTCTACTCAATAATTAAGTCTATCACTTTCACACGTCTCACATTTATTACTCTTCTAGCATATGACACCTACCCTCTAGATGCACACACTTGCTTTCACAAATCTAATTTCTAATGTTTGCACATTCACTTACAATATCACTCAAAACCAATGCTCAAGAATTTCACCTAATCATTCAACCAATGAAATACAACTTGCTCACAAACCCTAACTTAGGTGTTTCCACTTTATTTCAACAAGGATGCACAATATTGACTTCAAAGCTTACTCAAATATTTCCAACAGTGCTTATCAAACAATCCTTTTCACTCCACCTTATATTCAGAAATATTCACTCAACAAAACAGTTTAAACAAAGATTTATGTGCCCATACCTTTTTGCTTTGATGGAGATATGTCTTCAAAAAATTTCTTACCAACAACCAATTTCTCTTGTGCCACTTCAAGGTTAGATAACAATATTCTATCTCTAGAATATCCACATTAATTTTCTCTCAATAAGATGCTCAATAAATTCTGAAAATAATGTTCTAAGATTCTTTTTGTTCTCAAAGACAATGCATTAAATCTCAAAAAAATCCTCTCAACAATTTGAATTTTCACTTTTCAACCCTTGAAAAATAATATTCAAAATACCCTACTAATCCTTATAGCTCCTTAACCATTTCACAAAAAGTATTATCTAACCCTTATTACTCCCTAGCCAAGCACATAAAAAATAATGACAAAACCCTTATGACTCCCTAGCTAGGCACATCAAAATATTTAATCAACTCTTATGACTCCCAAACCAAGGCACATAAAATATTTAATCAATCCTTATGACTCCCAAACCAAGGTGCATAATACATACCTCAACAAAATTTTAATCCTCCTCAAAGCATTGTCATTGTTGCTTGAACCTGTGACCTTGCTAGTCGCCATGATCTAACACAAAGGGCAATAACCGCATGAGCTAGCTGCCCATGTGAACCAAAAGGATCACGAGCTCCTTAATATTCTCCACCTTCGATGCTAAAATCCAAATATGACTACGCAAACAAAAAGAGCCTTCGTGTAAATCGAACACAACTTCTGCCCTTCATGCACTGCACAAGCTAAGCTTACCATCTCGGCTACCACCTCGCTTTGGATGGAAATAATTTCCTTCTTACTTTGACCAATGCGCTGCTCTAAAAAATGTGAGAACTGTTGTCTTTTCCTCCACTACATCCGAATGAAATCAATAAAGAAATTAATTCGGGAGTTAATAATTTTTTTGAACACCTTTGCTTAGGCTAAACTTTAGCCTATAAATACACAGGCACTTTTGTATTTTGATGTTGGCTCACTTGCAATTCAAAATTGGCACTTCAAATTTAATTATTATTTTTATATTTAATAATTGTATCGCTCCAAATTTTTCGCATCCCTACCTTCAGGCTATTGGATCCGCGCCCGGAAGGAGGATGGGAAAAGGATGGTGCGGTACCTCGGACGAGAGGACTTTGCGAAGGTCCCGCCTCTCAAGGGAGGTGCATTTTGGTGATTTTTCGACGGATGGTGGGTTCACCAAGAAACATTTGGCGGCAGTTTCCACGCCTAGGTTTTGGGAATGAGTTTTGATGAGTTCGTTTTATTTTTAAACATTCATCCTAGGTTTGGCCGAATGATTCTAACTTAAACTACATGAAAATGCAATTTAAATGAATACAACAAACAGAAAAGAAAGCAGAAACAGAGAATTTGTAGGAGGCCAATGAAGATTACCTGATCCGGAAGTCTGATGAAGTTTCTGATTACTTGTAGCAGTCTGGATCGTCTGCAATTCAACAGAATCGCCTTCAATTTGATAAAATCGTCTAAACTGACAGGATCGTTCGCAATCTGACGAATTCGTCAGACGAATTCATCAGAGACCTGCAAAACAACAAACAGATGCGAAATACAAGAAATTCTATTTTGTAAACAGGGGCAAACTATATGAAAAAGTAATATGAGTATTGAACAATATACAAGAACAAAAGTAAATGCAAATCACTGTGTTTAGATAGCAGAATATGATCTTAATATGCAAACTAGACAAAATGGGTGAACTCCTGATGCAATATAGTATAAAAACTGAATAGACAATCTAATTTATAGCATAAAATGACAGAGAAAAGAGAAAGAAGAGCAAACTCCAGAAACTGATTGCCTCGATGTGTGCTGCAGTCGAAATCGTCTCGCATCAGAACGAGATCGTCCCGAATTTGACGAGATCGCCTCCGATCTTGACAGGTTCGTCGGCTGCGATAGGTGCTGGCTCCGGCTGAAAACCAGTGGTGTACCTGCAATAAAATTAATATAGGACTAGTGCAAGAGCAAATTTGAAGTGTTTTAGCGCATAGGGAGTTGATTTACATAAAAATTCAGCCAGGGGTTGGGGAAGGAAAAGTTTTAGAGTTAAATAGGCATAGGATAGTTGTTGGGAGGTTGGAGATCATCCCAATTTGGGAGATCTCCAACGGGGGAAGGGTCCCAACGGCGCAGACACGCTTCTGCCCGGATTGGAGACCCGTTGGAACGGATTCCAACTATGCAAATTCAGTTTTGCGACAAAATCGTCTGGACGTTCTAGTCCAGACGAAATCATCAAATCTGGGGCGATATCGTCTGATCGGAGACGATATCGTCAAACGGTCAAAACAATCGCTAAAAATGGCACGAAAAAAGAGGAAACGGGTTTCTCGGCGGTTAACGAGCGGTTTGGGAGGTTAAATTTGAATTTAAATTTATTTACTAAGGTGAATGTAATTATTCCAATTTTACTGCGCCAATTTTAGGGTGCTACATTTTGCCCCCTCTTTAGCGAATTTTTCGAAGAAAATGCGTTAAAGATGAGTTCTTCTCGATCTACGAGAAAGCAAAAAATTATTCCCATTTTTAGGCGACGATTCTTGGTCGAATCGTACGACAACTTACTATGGTGCCCCCTCCGTGTTTTTACCCAAATCGAACGTTTGAGGTAAAAACGCGGAAAAGCAAAATTAATTTGAATTATTTTTGAATGAAATTATGTTTGATATATGATATGTTTTTGATCATATGACTTGTGTTATGTGTATGTTTATGATGCTTTTTATGTTTGATTGATTGATTTTGAGTAAGATTTTATTGATGATTCATGTAATTATGTCGTTTTGGAAAATATTATAACTTGGATGTCATGCTATAAATATTTTAAATGAAATAATCTGATGTAACAAATTGATTGGTTGTAATGAAATGTGATAAAAATAAAAGAGATTTCTAACAATAATTTCAAAGGACATTGTCGCTATTATAGACCATTTCATGGAGTCGCTGCTCACTCGGTCGTCAAGCTAGTCCCAGGATAGAAATATTGTTAAAAGAAAAGAGTGCTTAAGAGACTGTCTTAAGACTTTGTTGTGATGATGCAAATGATGATGATGATGGTTTGCTTTCAGATTTCCATGAAAATATTATGCATGAAATATTGTGAAATGATTTTTGCTAGGCATAAATTCCTAAGTGTGATAAAATTTGTTGAATAATTCCTTAAGAATTATACCATCATTGCAAAATGCAAAGGTTGACATAATGATATGAAATAATAAAAATGTGTTTGCTTTTGAAAAGCATAATTTGTATAAAATGAAGTCATATGTTTTGTATGGTTTTTGATAAATTGGGAAATAAAATTGTTACAATGGTTTGCGCTAGGCATAGAATATGTAGGTATAGACTTATACCATCATCGCGAAGATCAAAGAAAGGATAGTTTTATTGCATGATTAATTTTTGATGAACAGAAAATATGATAATGAGGACTTGCGCTAAGCATAAAATTCCAATTTTGGTTTTGAAACTATACCATCGTTGCGAAAGTCGATAAGATATATATGATATGTTTTGATTGAAATTTTTGATTTTTTCTATTATATAGTTGTCTTTGTGGTAAATAATTGTACTTGGTTTATTCCAAACAAGTTTGCAAAAATAATATTTCAAAGTATTTTGAAGACAAAAAGTTAGATTTATAAGGAATCCCATGTGCATAAGTGAATTCATTGCCAATCTTGATTTATCATAATGATAGACAAAATCTCTCAAATACAAATGTGTGTGCAATTGCATTGTTCATTTACCAGTTTTGAGCAAGATACTATGATACAAGTGATTTGAAGAAACCAAATAAGTGTTCATTAACCATGATGTAGATGCATATAACCATACTAGGCTACTATGTAGATCGGATTATCAAGAGCTAGCTAATCCATAAGCAGACATAGGTCTGTACAAAAGAAGGTCGCTAATGTGACAGACATATCGCCACGCTAGGAGTTACCCAAGGCCAAGCAGGTTGGGCACAAACCAACTGTTATGGGGCTTACCTCACATTTTTCGAATAATTGAGAATTCCAGGGATTCAAGCTCATTCACCCTTCTTTTCTTTTCAAAGGGTAGGGAAAGGGATTTTATTGCTTTTCTTGCTTTCTTTTGAACTTTGCTTATTTTTCTTTTTGTATTTCTTTTGCTTGATAATGCTTGGAACATTGCTTGACATAACATTTTTCTTTTCTCTTTTTCTTGAATTTTTCTTTTCTTTTTCTTTTTCTAGGGATACTTTCTCAGATTAGCTGTAGAGCAAGGGATTTTTATTCTGGGTAGGGATGAGCTTGTCCTTTTGCCAATTCTCAAAGATTCTAGACCATGTGCATGATAGGATAGCAAGGGAAACTTTTCACTCAAGAAATCAGTTCTACTATGTAGCAAAACATGGAAATTACAAATATAATCATTTTATTGTGAAAAGATGTGCTTGGTTTAAGTAAATAACAAGATCAATTCTCTATGCTCAAACTTTATTTAATTGAATTTTGTGAACTTTGATATAAGAGAGATTAGTAATCATGCCAGATAAAATCAAGATATTTATTGTGTGAGTGTGCAAGTGAGGGATGCCAAATAAATGCTAGTTTTATCCAAAATAAGTTGAAACATATAATTGCAATAATTGTAAGAAAATAATGATTTTGAGAAAGTTTTGAGAATGTTGACTCTCTCTTTCTTCTGTATATTGTTTTGGTTTCGAAAGAGTCAAGCATATAGTCTGTTTTTGGATTTTTATGTTGATTTTTGTTTTGGAGCAAAAGGAACTTTACAAGTGCTTTAAATAAATGCAATAAATATTTTTGAAGATTTTTGAAGATTTTATGAATGTTTTTGAGGTTTTTGAATAAATTGAAAGAAATACAAGATAATGATTTTGAACAAATATATACATGGATGAAATGACCAAATTTATGCATAATAACGTTTGAGATGTAAAATATTCATGGGTTCTTTAAGTTCTTTACCATCTAAGGTAGATAATTTATATGCTCCTGATTCAAATTTTGCAGTAATGATGTATGGTCCGAGCCAGTTGGGCTCAAATTTACCTTTAAGTTCTTTGGTTGCATTTGTATTTTTTTTTTTGATTTTGAGGATTTTGATTTTTTTTGTATTTTGATTTTAATTTATGAATTGAAATTGGTGGTATATACAAGATGATCTATATACACTATACAAGGTTATTTGAGTATAGCATGTCTAAGGTTGCTTCAAAATCAAAGGAGGTTTTGAAGGATAATCTGGTTGAGGTGAAGGTAAGAATAGAAGGTGATGAATAAAAGGTAGTGATAACAAAAGCTTTGTTATAATGTAGAATAATGTAGAAAAAGATTTGACTTTTATATGTGTAAAATTGATCATATTACAAAATAAAATGTCAGAAGGATAAGAAAGTTCTTCATTCTTATTATTATATTCCAAGTTTTGATAAGATGGAGAAAGTATATGTGAAAGATATGCATGGATGTTATTTGGTAAACAAGGATGATCATATATGGATGAAGAAAAGTGATGGATAGAAGATAATTGTGATAATAGAGAATGTATAGAACTTGATGTTTCAATCGTTAAATATTCTTCAAATGGTGTTGGGTCACCATGTATGGTAACAATTTTATTTGTAATTTCAAACTTCAAACATTGGTGAAGAGTGGAAGGGACAACCCTCATCGTATGAATCCAAGGACTCTGGAGAAATAGGTTGTAAGGTGAAGGACAATATCCTACATAGAATAAAGTATCCAGGATCTTGGATCCAATATTAAAGGGAAGAATTATAGTACCTTGAGCTTCTTGAATTTCATTGTTAAAAGATTTTATAATAACATTTGATTCATTAATATCTTCTTCCTTTAATTTGAGTTTTTGGAATAATTGATAAGTGCATAAATTAAGAGAGGAGTCATTATCTACCATGATAGTTCTAACAAGTGTTTCTTTACTAGATCCGATAATGTAAAGATAGGAGTCTTCTTGTGGAGTAGAGGAAGGAATATCCTCATCATAGAATGAAATATGGTTAACCTCAAGAGGGTTTACACCATTAATTATGTTCTTAGAGAAAATATGATGAGGAACAAATTGTTGGCTAGGTATTTTGAACAAAATTTCCTTATGATAAATTTGTAATACTTCTAAAAGGGATATCTTTGCTTGAGGATTAATCACTTGTTGTTGGTTATCAAAGTGGATTTCAGATTGAGATTTTGATTCTAAAGATGAGCTTTCTATGCTTACATTCCATTTTGGATCATTCTCTAGAGCCAAAGATAGTTTTGAAGGTTGGTCAAATGAGGAATCCATATCTTGAATATCAGATTGAGTTGATTGAATTTGAGGTTGCTCATTTGTAGTTTTTGTTACAATATTAATAATATCATCATGATGGGACACATTAACATGAAATATTTGATTGGTTTCTTGTTGTTGATAATTGAGTAGGGGTTCTTGGGAGATCCCCATGTCTTGATTGATTATTGGTATTTGTTGTGTAGGAGTTTGATAGTTTACTGGAGATTTATAATCAGTTGTAGATTGTAATTCCTTTATATTAAAAAGATCCTTATCAATCAAATCTTGAATTGCACATCTTAAATCTTTACAATTTTGTGTCATATGTCCATCTACTCTATGATATTCACAATGTAGCTCAGGTTTAAACCAATCTGATGTGGTATCAGGTTGTCTTATGGAAGGAAGTTCAATAATATTTGTGTCAAGTAAATACTTGAGAATTATATCCATTGGTTGATTAAGCCTAGTAAATTTACGTGATGAAGGTTTTTGAGAGGTTTTTGATAAATGCCTTAGGAATTTCGTCATAAAAGGACCTAATGGTTTCTCACCTCTACTTTCTTTATTATGGGTAGAATGATGATAGGAAGATTGCGATGTAGGAGGTGAGTGCATGGTAGAATTGGAAGAATAAGTATTTTCTTGTTGAAATGGATGTGTTGTATTGAAAGAAGAGTATTGAAAAGGTGGTGGAGGATTATATGTGGGTTGATAGACATAATATGGATATATGGGAGAATAGATAATATCATTATGAAGAGGATTGGCAAAGGGATTGTTTTGTTGGGTTATGGATGAAAAATAAGAAGAGTGTGATGGAGGTGGTGTTGAATAGGGATGAGGTTGGTCATAATCAACAAATGTATTTGGCTGAATTCTTCCAACATTACTGATGGGCTCATATTGATTTGAGTAAAAACTCATGGTTTCTTTAGTACTTCTAAAAGTAATATTTAGCATCTACTATTTAGAATTGAATCTAAAACATACAAACTTGAAATGATGATTTTGTTTTTTTTTTTTGTTTGCACACATATATATTTTTTTGTTTTTGTTTTCAAAAGGTTATGATGCATTCACGTCGGGTTCACCAAAATGTATCGCTCCAAATTTTTCGCATCCCTACCTTCAGGCTATTGGATCCGCGCCCGGAAGGAGGATGGGAAAAGGATGGTGCGGTACCTCGGACGAGAGGACTTCGCGAAGGTCCCGCCTCTCAAGGGAGGTGCATTTTGGTGATTTTTCGACGGATGGTGGGTTCACCAGGAAACATTTGGCGGCAGCTTCCACGCCTAGGTTTTGGGAATGAGTTTTGATGAGTTCGTTTTATTTTTAAACATTCATCCTAGGTTTGGCCGAATGATTCTAACTTAAACTACATGAAAATGCAATTTAAATGAATACAACAAACGAAAAGAAAGCAGAAACAGAGAATTTGCAGGAGGCCAATGAAGATTACCTGATCCGGAAGTCTGATGAAGTTTTTGATTAGCTTGTAGCGGTCTGGATCGTCTGCAATTCAACAGAATCGCCTTCAATTTGATAAAATCGTCTAAACTGACAGGATCGTCTGCAATCTGACGAATTCGTCAGACGAATTCATCAGAGACCTGCAAAACAGCAAACAGATGCGAAATACAAGAAATTCTATTTTGTAAACAGGGGCAAACTATATGAAAAAGTAATATGAGTATTGAACAATATACAAGAACAAAAGTAAATGCAAATCACTGTGTTTAGATAGCAGAATATGATCTTAATATGCAAACTAGACAAAATGGGTGAACTCCAGATGCAATATAGTATAAAAACTGAATAGACAATCTAATTTATAGCATAAAATGACAGATAAAAGAGAAAGAAGAGCAAACTCTAGGCACTGATTGCCTCGATGTGTGCTGCAGTCGAAATCGTCTCGCATCAGAACGAGATCGTCCCGAATTTGATGAGATCGCCTCCGATCTTGACAGGTTCGTCGATTGCGATAGGTGCTGGCTCCGGCTGAAAACCAGTGGTGTACCTGCAATAAAATTAATATAGGACTAGTGCAAGAGCAAATTTGAAGTGTTTTAGCGCATAGGGAGTTGATTTACATAAAAATTCAGCCAGGGGTTGGGGAAGGAAAAGTTTTAGAGTTAAATAGGCATAGGATAGTTGTTGGGAGGTTGGAGATCATCCCAATTTGGGAGATCTCCAACGGGGGAAGGGTCCCAATGGCGCAGACACGCTTCTGCCCGGATTGGAGACCCGTTGGAACGGATTCCAACTATGCAAATTCAGTTTTGCGACAAAATCGTCTGGACGTTCTAGTCCAGACGAAATCGTCAAATCTGGGGCGATATCGTCTGATCGGAGACGATATCGTCAAACGGTCAAAACAACTGCTAAAAATGGCACGGAAAAAGAGGAAACGGGTTTCTCGGCGGTTAACGGGCGGTTTGGGAGGTTAAATTTGAATTTAAATTTATTTACTAAGGTGAATGTAATTATTCCAATTTTACTGCGCCAATTTTAGGGTGCTACAATAATTAACCTTAGGCTTAAATATTAATTAATTATATTATTTAATTTTAGTGTTAAATAATATACTTAGATTCTTCATAAACCCTTTGACCAATGCATTATCCAATCTCCTCTTTGAAATGCTGTGATGGCCAAGATATTATAATATTAAAATATTATTCTTTTTCACTTTCTCTCTTGCACATAGTCTTAAACTTAGGTCTTCAAGTCTCCTTCAAACCTCTTATCCATTAACTTAGAACCCATGGTCCTAAGTGCTTTGGAGAGAACCTTTCCTTGATTTCATAGCACATTAACCTTTGATATCAATGACCATGCAACTTTGACATCAATGACAACCAAAGTGCTCAACTTTCCAACAATCTCCCCCTTTGTCATTGATGGCAACCCTTTTCTAAAATTTCCTTTTTCCTTTCCTTTTCCAAATCTGCTCCCCAGAAACTGCTCCTCCTGACTGAATGCTCTCCCCCTTACTCAAATCTCTCCCCCTTTGACATCAATGGCAAAGGGAATCCTTTAGGACCAAAGGTAAGACTCTTAGCTTAGCCCCCTCCCCAACTCCTCTTCTTGAGGTGATTAATTTTGGGGTGGGAGTATTTCTACTCCCAGCATGCAATGCTCTTTTTCTTTGTCAACCTTCTTTCTCAACAAACCCTTTTGATCCTTTTAAGTATCCCCATTCTTACTTATCTCTAGAATATCTGGAAACTATGTTCTGCACCACTTAGCCTTATGCTCTAGATTATTGCACTTGTAACACTTAATGTTGTAGTCTATAGAAGGTATACATATTTTGAATTTCCTCCTAGTGAAGCCATATTTATTTTTGTCATGAACCCTGCATTGGATTTCTCTGTGACCAAATTTCTTACAAGAGTAGCAATACCCTTGAAAGAGATGTCCATATTTGAAGTTCCTCTTAGTAAAACCTTATTCCTTATTTTCATGAAAACTGCAATGCATAGCCTTGTGACCAAACCTGTTACATGAAAAGCAACATCATTTGAATAAGTCTTACCTTGAACCCATTGGTATCTTAGTCATTTCTTCTTTGTGATGATCCTTGTACCTTGTTTGTGCATTGTTTCCTTTCTTAGTAAAACTTTTATTCTTTGAATTATCTTCATAAGTCTCAATTTCTACTTCACTCTCTTCCCCTAAACTTTCTTCTTCTTTTGAGCTTGAGTTTGACCCTTCTTCTTGTTTCCCTTGTCCTTCTTCAAAACCAAGTCTTGTTTTGATATATGAGGATATTTGTGCATTGATAATCTTATCCAAATTATTTGAACTTTTCCCAAACCTGTGTAGCTTGTCTTTAGACACTTTCACTTCCATCCTTAGTGAGGATACCTCATGTTCTAATATTTCACATTATAATATTTTTTTTTTTGAATTTACATGGTGGAATCGGTAGCCGCCACGAATCCGAGCAGGCTTTCTAGCTTTTTATGGATGTCATAGTATTCTGCGTTGTTCACCCTAGAATACACCACACAGATCTTCATGCAGTCTACCCCTATAACCACCATGCCACAATCATTTTAAACCTTTTACGCCGCTGAAAGCACCAAGAAAGGGACAAGCGTTCAGTCCGATGAGGCCCGAGATTTGAACCTTGGACCTCCACCCCCCTTATGGGGTTTGGATGAACCAAGTGGTCTACACCTCAGACCTACATTATAAGACTTTTACCTCTAACTTTTCTTTAAATTTTCTTGTCTTAGCTATTGATTTTGTCAAGTCTTGTATAAGCTTTTCTTTTTCTTCATCACATTCTTGAACTTGAGCCTTGATTTTTTAATTATGCTTTGATTTTAATAACAACAATAAGTTCTACTTTTAGATCTACTACACCTTCCTCTTCACTTTTTGAAATTTTTCTACTTCTTGTTCTTCAACATCTTCAGACTTTTTAGATTTATATTCAACAGGAGCACTTCCTTCCTCTTCTGTTGCCAAAAATATAATTTCTTCTTCTTCACTATCTTAAGGTCTTTCATCGTTGTCACTTGAATTCTTTCTTCCCTTATCAACATAGAAACTCTTCTTGTGCCTTTGAAAGAATTTATTTTCATGCTTGTTTTGACCATACCTATTTTTCTTTTCATACCTAAATTTTCTTCCTTCCTTTTTCTTATGATCTTGTTTCTCTTCACTGCTACTGCTTCCAGCTTCTAGACAATTAGATGCATAGTGATCAAAATATCCATAATTAAAACATTTCACTATTTTCATACCTTTGTGCTTTCTTGAGTCCTTGTTTATTTTGCCATAGATAGCTTCTTCATCACTGCTTGAACCACCACTTGATTATGGTTTCTTATTCTTTGTCTTATTTGATGCTTTGAATGTTGCCTCTTTCTTAGAGTTGGGATTGTTAGAGTTAAAGTGCACTATGCCTTCAGTTTGACACTTGTTAGTTTCATTGACAAGTGTCATGTTCATCATATAGGCCTTCTGCCTATATATGTAACACATTTTTATCAATAAAAAAAATCCCTTCAGTTTCAGTCCCAACATTTGGTATCAGAGCAGGCTTTCCCTGCCCTGTGAAACCCTTGAGGGGGGATTTTCCTCATGGAAATCCTCCCTCCCCCCTCATCATTTCTCCCATTTTTTTTTTTTTTCCAAGCCTAGGGAGTATGCTCTCCATTTTTTAAAAATGGATCAGAAACCAGATAGCTTGAAAAAAAAAAAAAAAATTCATGGCTGCCAAATCTATTTTTTCCAATCCCTTGATTCATGATCGTTGAAGATCTATAACCCTCCGCAGTGGTCTAGAATTTTTTTTTTTTTTCAAGGTCCATTCTTTCTTGAGACCACGATCTCTGGTTTCCTTTGACGACAAAGATTTGAGACGACCGATTTCAGGCTTCAGAGGAGCCATGGGAAAGACGAAACCGTAAAACCCCTACCAAGTTTGAAGGAAATGGACGCGGCTAGGGTAAGGGATTGTTGTGATGTGGCCAGAAAACGCAGCCACTCTTCCACCCGGAGCAATTCTAGGAGTAATTGTTCCAATTGAGAGCTGCCGATTTCCCACAGAAAAATTCTTCCACCGGATGTTCGCCCGTCGTGCCTTCTCTGATTTTTTTGAGCGTCTTCCCATTGAATTTGTGAAGGAGGAGGAGCTGTCGAAGGAGTCATCCTCTGCCAAAGAAGGAGATGAACTGCCGCATGTATTTTATTTAATCACAATGCGGGGGGCCAGGAAGCATTTCGCTTGTGCACATATACGGGCCGAAGATCAGGTTGTGGGCGTTTGCAGCAAAATTTTTGAATGCAGATTTTGCCAAAAGGAGATGGATGTAAGCCAGTTTCTCAATCTGGAGAAAAGCAATGAAAGGATTCTCTCATGATCTGTTCAGCAGAAAGTATGTGGCGAAGCTAGATAATCAATACAAATTTTTAGTAGCTGCCATCATCAGCTTCAGTTACCAGTCCAAGTACATTATACCAATGGGCCTCTTTATGACTGACAGAGACATGTTCATTCCAAGCCTGTATCAGGGTGCATCAATGTGGACAATGATTCCTGTCTGGTCAATGCCTGAATTGGAGGGTATTATCATTTGTGTCTAAGCATTATAGTCTGTTAATGAAGTCTGTATGATGCGAGATTAAGTTTTTTGCTTCTTTAAAAAATATGCTCTGTAACTCATCCTTTACTGTGTGGCTTTTTGCCAATCCCCATATTCAGTTACAAAAGCGGAGAACAAATTTATTTGCAGCAGGGGCGCCCGGTCCATGGATTCCTAGTTTTTTGGTTTTAGAGAGAGGAGATCGCTGCTGCGTTGCTGACGGCGGTGACGGAGACAGAACAGGCATTGACTGCGATTGAGCTCTCCAAGCACGGGTTCAACACGGCGATGGAGAAGCACTGGGCAAAAATCTATAGGCGTTGGCGATATACCAGTTGATGGAACCTGCTACTACTGCTAGACTGGCTGTGTTTTTTTAGCTATTATGTTTTTTTAGCTGTTATGTTTTTTCATCCGTTTCTAGCGCTCAGTAGACGTCGGTGTTGAATTTGGCCTTGATGCTGGGCAACCGAGTCAGATGCAGTGATGCATTCCCCTTTACAAATTTTGTTTTATCCCCCTTATTCAAAGACGATAAGCATGCCAAACAACACAGGGCTATGGAATGTAATTTCGATAATACCTACTGTCTGGTTTATCGGTATGCAAGGAATTGAGGGATTGTTATCGGCGCTTGAACGATTTTGATTTGGCGATGGAATGAAAATTGAAATTTCTTGCGATGGCTTTTCACAGCACCGGCTCCTGGGCTTTAGGCAGCCGCAACCACTATATATGATCGCATGTCGAATCGGGCGCTGACTGTTGGAATCTTCAAAAATTGAGAATAGCCTAATTTTAATTGCCTTGCTTTCAAAAGCTGCCGAGGACTTTCCAGACCAAAAAGCAGTAATTGTATCCGAGAAATACGAGTTGCTACATTCAGAGCTTTGGAGAATCATCGATGCATGCTTGGCGAAAGGCAGGCATCAACCACGGCGATGTTGTTGCTAATCTGATGCAAATGACGAGCTGTGCAGCCTAAACACCTGTGACGCCGCCTGTACACCGTTTGGCACTGCAGATGAGACTGCGGTTGGAATTAATTTTGCTGACAGAGTGGGGAGCATTGTGCTGACGTCTGCATGTCACAGCGGAGTTGAAATGCCATGTGGTGACGATGCTGGAGTCACCCTGTTTGAATGAAGTAAGCTAGAGGAGTGGTGCAGCTGCATAGAAAGAATTGGCGCGTGAGGAACGAGAGAGAAGTGGAGTGCCAGTTGATGGCCTTGCTACACAGCCTGACTTGCAGGCATAGGATTTATAAAGTTTTTTTTTATCCGATATGTTTTTTAATTATTCACAGATGAGCACATATCCTGTTCGAAGTAGGCAGTGAGCGATCCTGTACGATTTTTTTTATGCAAAGCAGGCAGTGTGTTACCGAGGATAGCGTGTGTTGATATTGTGTTCCGTTCTGGAGTCCAGCAGGAAGATCGAAAGATCTATATTTTTTTCAATGAAATTTTGATGACGGTGAAGTCAAATACGGAGGATGTCTGAAAACAATGTTTAAGCACAACTTTCCCCAGAGTAAACGTAGGAATGAAGACTATGTTGTTGTTATTTTTAGCTGACAGTCAGCTCCATGCTGCGCTCCGCGGGTAGAGGACCAATAGCTATGACACAGCAGGCTGTGCGAAGGCGATCCCGAGGAGGAAAGTGCATGGGCATTGGAGAATGGAAGGCCCACACGGCCCATGTAATTCCCCTGTGAGGGAAACTAAGACTGTTTTTATGCCACCAAAGTGCGATGCCAGGAATATGATATTCCTGAGGTCTATTTTGAGCTGTCTTGGAGAGGCATGTTGTTTTTCATTATGATGAAGGCCCCTTTGAAAATGGAATATAGGGGTATTTATAGTCGTCGAAAAGCTTTTTTTGCAACGGACACAATGGTGGTGTCATATTGTAATTTTGAGGCTGTTTCAATTGAGTTTTTTAGCCTCAATTTTTTTTTTACCTTGGAGTGCACTCTCGATTGTACCCGACACTTCCAAGGTAATTTTATATGTGATCCTTGTACCTAGTGACCTTTTCTATACACTTGGCGAATGCAGCAGCTGGTTACCCATGCATTTCGATGGGATGACTTGGTCACCATAAGGACACTTATACTAGGGACTACAGACAAAGACACCTTAGACTCTATCCGAGGTTGTTTTCGGATATACTTCTAAATACTACAGACAAAGACACTTCAGAAGATTCTCTTCTTTTCTTCTTCTCTCCTCCTATTTTGATCTATGGCTCATTTTATTGTATTGAGTGCATTTTCAATAGAGACCGACACTCTTATATGGCTCGTTTTTCCTTTCATTAGGTGCATTTTTCGGTAGATACCGACACCTTCTATATTGAGTTCACCATGAGGAGGGATTTCATACTCATGGTGAATCTAGTTAGTGATCTACGAGTGGCAACATCCTCTGAGGATGACCTGCAGAGGCAACAGACCCAAATGTGGCTGACCCTGAGGCACCCATGATGACCCTGAGGCACTTAGACGGCTGACCTAGTGGCAACAGACCCGTTGAAGTGGCTGACCCTGAGGCAATAGACCGAGATGTATACACAGTGGATCTAGCATTATTCATATTTGGAGAGCCAAGCGCAAAGAGCACGAGCCTAGACCAAAAAAAAAGAGGATGATAGGTTATTTTTTAGAGAAGTCAACATTAAGGGGGAATGTTACCTAATGTTGACTTGCTTTGTTTTTTCTTTAGTTAGGATAGTGCACTTTAAGGGGGAATGTTAGAGTTAAAGTGCACTATGCCTTCAGTTTGACACTTGTCAGTTTCATTGACAAGTGTCATGTCCATCATATAGGCCTTCTGCCTATATATGTAACACATTTTTATCAATAAAAAAATCCCTTTAGTTTCAGTCCCTCCCAACAGGGATTCTTTACCATTCTCATTTCATAGGCTACGAGAATTCCATGTAACTCATCCATAGTCAATTGATCAATATCTTTCATCTCTTCTTTAGCTGAAACTTTTCCATCATACCTTGTAGGAAGTGACCTTAAAAAATTATGAGCAACATCGTATTCTTCAACTTTAAATCCAATTCCATGCATGGTATTAAAAATCTCATCCACATGAAGCAAGTATGTATCAATGTCTTCCTCTTCTTCCATATTCAAATCTTCAAAGCTATTCTTGTGGTTTTGAAGTTTTTCCATCTTGACCTTTGTATTTCCCTCATAGGCTTGCTTCAATTTTTTTTCAATTCTCTTTTGCTGATGTGCACTGCATAACTTTCACAAATTCTGCTTCATGTAATCCACTTAGGATTACATGCATAGCCTTGAAAATATTCACATGTAAGAGCTTACCATATTTATCTGTGGGAGGATTTGCAGTAGGTGTGCACCCATCCTCAACTATTTTCCATGTCTCATATCCTTGTGATATCAAGTAAGTCCTCATTTGTATGCTCCAAAAAGCATAATTGTTCCCATCGAAAAATGGTGCCTTATTTTATGAATATCCATTCTGAGATGTCATCTGTGTTCCTATAACTTCTTCCTTCGATATGTTAGACTCTTTCGAAGGAACTCGCTCTGATACCAATTGAAGAACACATGATTATACTGAGAGGAAGGGTGAACAGTATAAGATAAACTTTCACTTTTCTTTCCCAAACAATATTATTCAATATTATCAATGACAACATCAATAGCAATAATCAAAGCAATGCACAAATAATCACACACAAGAGAGACACAAATTTAACATGGTTCACCCAATGTGGGCTGCTCCATGAAGAAAATATTTCTACTAAATTTTCTCAGCAAATATCTTAGGAATAAATTCCCTATTATAATATTTATGGACCTCTATCCAAAGGAGACACCAATCTCCTATGCCATAATTTGTGGATCTCTCTCCACAGGAGAACTCTTTCCCCTTAGATCTAGTTTGTGGAACTTGATCCAGAATAAATCTATCTATTCAACTGGTTTGTGGATATCTCTCCATAGAAGAACTCTATATTCCTATCTAGTTCATGAATCACACTCCATAAGATAACTCTTTCTCCATGCTCTGGTTTATAGATCTCTATCCACATGATAAATCTATCCCCTCTGCTCTAGTTGGTTATCTTCTAGAAGACTTCTGCCCCCACTGCTCTTGCTTGTGGATCTCTCTCCATAGGAGACCTTTGTCCCCACTGCATTGGCTAATGGATATCTATCCACTAGAGATTACTATCCTCTTTGCTATGTCACCTCCAAAGTATGCTCTCAACTATATCTCAAATCTACACCAAACTCTATCCCATGTCTAGCATAAATCATATTTAACTCTATCTCAATTCTGCACCAAACTCTATCCCAAGTCTAGCATAAATATTCTCTAAATATTCTCAAAAACTTGCATCAAATATATCCCAAATCTAGCCTCACGACTTAAAAAAAATCTTGATCAAATCACCAATCGACTCTGCTTAAATTTGACCCAAGCCTTAACACAAATCTTGATCAAAACAGTAAATAAACATACTCTCAAACCTGTCCTCAAGCCTTAACACAAAGCTTAGAAATCAAATCTACTCTCAAATATATCCTCAAGCCTTAACACAAAGCTTGATCAAATTAGCAATCAAACTTGCTCTCAAATATTTCCTCAATACTTAACACAAAGCTTGATCAAATCAGCAATCAAACTTGCTCTCAAATCTATCCTCAAGTCTTTCACAAGACTTCCTCAAATCTGCCTTCAAGTCTTCTCAAAAGACTTGCTCAAATACACTCACAAAACTATACCAAATATTTCCAATCCTTGCACACAAACAAAACTTGTATCTTTTTCAGAAATGCTTTCTTCAAACAAAATATATTCTACTCAAAATTCATTTAACCTTTGGAACATATAGAGAATTATATGCACTTGCAAATGGTTCAATATGTTCTACTCAATCATTAAATCTGTCACTTTCACATGTCTCACATTTATTGTTCTTCTAGCATATGACACCTACCCTCTAGATGCACACACTTGCTTTCACAAATATGATTTCTAATGTCTGCACATTCACTTACAATATCACTCAAAACCAATGCTCAAGAATTTCACCTAATCATTCAACCAATGAAATACAACTTTGCTCACAAACCCTAACTCAGGTGTTTCCATTTTATTTCAACAAGGATGCACAATGTAGACTTCAAACCCTACTCAAATATTTCCAACAATGCTTATCAAACAATCCTTTTCACTCCACCTTATGTTCAGAAATATTCACTCAACAAAATATTTTAAACAAATATTGATGTACCCATACCTTTTTGCTTTTATGGAGATGTCTCAAAACATGTCTTACCAAAAACCAATTTCTCTTATGCCACTTCAAGGTTAGATAGCAATATTCTATCTCTAGAATATCCACATTAATTTTCCCTCAATAAGATGCTCAATAAATTCTGAAAATAATGTTCTAAGATTCTTTTTGTTCTCAAAGACAATGCATTAAATCTCAACAAAATTCTCTCAACAATTTGAATTTTCACTTTTCAACCCTTGAAAAATAATATTCAAAATACCCTACTAACTCTTATAGCTCCTAACCATTTTACAAAAAGTATTATCTAACTCGTATTACTCCCTAGCCAAGCACATCAAAAATAATGACAAAACCCTTATGACTCTCTAGCTAGGTACATCAAAATATTTAAAAACTCTTATGACTCCAAAATCAAGGCACATAAAATATTTAATCAATATTTATGACTCCCTAACCAAGGTGCATAATACATACCTCAAAAAAATTTTAATCCTTCTCAAAGTGATGTCACCGCTGCTTGAACCCGTGACCTTGCTAGCCGCCATGCACTAACACAAAGGGCAATCACCGCATGAGCTAGTTGCCCATGTGAACCAAAAGGAGCAGGAGCTCCTTAATATTCTCCACCTCTGATGCTAAAGTCAAAATTTGATCACACAAATGAAAAGAGCCTTCACACAAATTAAACACGGTAACTTCTGCCCTCCATGCACTGTGCAAGCCAAGCTTGTCAGCTCGGCTACCACCTCACTTTAGGTGGAAAACATTTCCTTCCTGCTTTAACCAATGCGTTGCTCCGAAAAACATGAGAACTATTGTCTTTTTCCTCCACTACGTCCGAATGAAATCGAGCAAGGAATTAATTCGGGAGTTAATAATTTTTTCAAACACCTTTGCTTAGGCTAAAATTTAACCTATAAATACACATGCCTTTTTGTATTTTGATGTCGGCTCACTTGCAATTCGAAATTGGCGCTTCGAATTTAATTATTATTTTTATTAATATTTAACCTTAGGCTTAAATATTAATTAATTATATTATTTAACCTTAGTGTACTTAGCTTCTTTATAAACCCTTTGACCAATGCATTATCCAATCTCCTCTTTGAAAGGCCCTGCTGGCCAAGATATTATAATATTAAAATATTAAAGTATTATTCTTTTTCACTTGTTCTCTTGCACATATTCTTAAACTTAGGTCTTCAAGCCTCCTTCAAACCTCTTATCCAGTATCTTAGAACCCATGGTCCTAAGTGCTTTGGAGAGAACATTTCCTTGCTTTCATAGCACATTAACCTTTGACATCAATGACCATGAAACTTTGACATCAATGACAACCAAAGTGCTCAACTTTCCAACAATGATTCATTGTATTTGCTTGTATATGTTATTGGAATTCAGCCTAGTATTATATCAAAACAAACCCTCCTTTATGTGAAAGTATTACGAATCGATTTGATGAATATGACATTGATTTTGTGGACTTTTAGTCATTCCCTTGAACAATATTTAATACATATATATTTGGTCATAATACTTTGTTAATTTCAATTGTAACACTACTTGTGTATGGTTTTTCTTATTATTTCAAGATGCCATATAATATATGCTTGGTTAATTCACATGATGGTATTTTTCTATATGGTCTTATATATATATATATATATATATATATATATATATATATATATATATATATATATATATGCTTGTGATATGGACATATGAAGCTGCCTATTATTAAAAAAACATAGGACTTAAATAAGCCCAAAAAGATAAACCGTAACCCTGGAAATTATGAACTGCTCAAGGATTTACATACATAAATTCGGAAAGGCTAAAAATGAAAGCCCTAAAATGCTGAAAAGAAAAACACCTAGACCTAGACTATTCAACGGAGGAAACAAACAACTCATGTTGATTATTGTGCAGACTAAGTCCTAATTACATTATCCTAGGTCTAAAAAGAAATTAGCCCCTAGGTCTAAATTTCCTCATCATTCGTCCCAACAAAAGAAGCATTGGACTCCAATGCTTTTAACAAAGAGGGAAAATCTCGGGACAGAATGTGAGCAGAAATCTAGCGAGCCTGACGTGGAAATTGGCCTTGTCAGGCCACAAGATATGAAGTAGAAACACTTTGGCGTGTTTGTCGGGTCTTCGTATCAAAGACTGTATCGGTGTCAAGCGGAAGCTGAGCATCAGGAACCACATCAACTGGATGAATGATGGCTGGAACTGTTTCCAATGTGGAATCATAGTATGGTTTGAGAAGATCAACATTGTCAACATTGTGAATGCCAAGATGTCTTGGAAGGTCCAAGCGAAAGGCATTCTCAGAAATTTCTTTGAAGAATAGTATAAGGCCCATAACGAAGAGGTTTGATTTTGCTATGTGCCTTATCCGCAAATCATCGTTTATCAAGATGAAACCATACTTTGTCACCAAATTGAAAGGAATGAGGAGTGTGGTGCTTGTCCATCTGTTGTTTCCTTTTGTTGAGTCTTCTGAAGAATTTGAACCACTTTGGCTTGAAGACTCTGCAAATGCTATACAAAATAGTTGGCCTTGTCTTGTTCCTTCTGAATGTGCATTGTGGCTGAAGAAGGCAAAGACAAAGGTAACTCATAAGGAGCAAGTGGTTGAAAACCAAAACACACTTCAAATGAAGAGTGCCCTGTAGAACTGTGGACGGCCCTATTGTAGGCGTGCTCAATGTGAGTGAGGCTTAAGTCCCACTTGGTTGGAGTGGAATGATGGTAAATCCTCAAACTCTGCACTAGAGTATGATTAACTACCTCTGTCTGCCCATCAAATTGTGGATGATAAGCAGTAGAGAAGTTAAGAGATACTCCCAAAATCTTCCAAAGTGATTGCCAAAAGTGACCCACAAAGCGTGAGTCACGATCAGAGACAATGCTGGTAGGAAGACCAAAAGAATGCCATACCACCTCAAAGAAGAGTTGGGCAAGATCTTGTGCAATACTTGTCTTGCGACAAGGAATGAATTTGGCCATTTTGTTGAATCTGTCCACCACAACAAAAACACAATCATGCTTGCATACTATCATTGGAAAACCACTCAAGAGATCCATGGAAATGCTTTCCCATGGACGAGAAGGAATGGGCAAAGGCATGCTCATTCCTAATGTCCTATTGGCTAATTTGGAGCGATTACATACTGCACATTGTCGCAAGAAGTGAAGAACATCTCTTTGCATGTGTGGCCAAAAGAAAAACCTCTGTAGATGATGAAGAGTTTTCTACCTACCAAAATGTCCCCCATAGAGTGTGGAATGAGCCTCCTTCAAAAGAGACTCCATGTTCCCATGAGGAACACAAAGTTTGTCCAATTTGTACAACAGTCCATCCTGAATATGAAAGTCTTGAAGAGCTCTCAAATTTGAAGAAGAAGGATTGGAAAGTTGGTGGAAAACTTTGCAAAAATCTAGATCCATAGGATACTGTGTAGGCCAAGTTTGGAAGCCAAGATGAGAAGTAGTGACTATTGTCAAAACAAGAGTAGAAGGAGGACGACTCAAACAATCAGCCACTGCATTGTTTTGTCCTTTCTTGTACTTGATTACCAAATGGAATTGTTGCAAGTATGATGCCCATTTCATGTGCCTAGCTTCCTCAATTTTTGTTTGAGATTGAAGAAACTTAAGGGGCATGTGATCTGTATGAACAATTGTTTCTTTTCCCAAGAGATAATGCCTCCAATACTTGATTGCTCGAGCCAAAGCATAGAACTCCTTATCATATGTAGAATAGTTCTTCTTTGCCTCTAAAAATGTTTTTGAATGATAGGCCACTGGATGACCATTATGCATGAGCATAGCTCCAAGTGCAACTTGCGAAGCATCAGTTTCTATCTCAAATGGTTGAGACAAATTAGGAAGAACAAGAACTGGTGCAGTACTCAATTTGTGTTTCAATGTGTCAAAGGCTTTTTGTTGATCCTTTGTCCACTGAAACTGAACTTTGATCTTTGTCAAATAGTGTAAAGGTGCAGCAAGAGAAGAATATCCTCCAATGAACTTGTGATAGAAATTAGCAAGTCCAAGAAAACTCCTTAACTCTGTGACTGATGTAGGAGTTGGCCAAGAGAAGATAACTTCAACTTTGGAAGGATCTACTTGCAGACCTTTTTCACTAATTACAAATCCAAGATAGGCAATGGAAGTTTGCCCAAATGAACACTTAGGAAAATTTGCATACAATTGGTTCTTTCGAAGAGTTTGAAGAACCACTTCCAAGTGTTCCAAATGATTCTCCCAAGTAGAAGAATATATAAGAATGTCATCCAAATAGATGATTACAAATTGATCCAAAAAATCTCTGAATACTTCATTCATCAGCCGCATGAATGTAGCTGGAGCATTTGTAAGGCCAAAGGGCATGACAAGCCACTCAAAGAGTCCCATTTTGGTCTTGAATGTTGTTTTCCAAGTGTCTTCTGCTTGAATTCTCACCTGATGATATCCACTTTTGAGATCAATTTTGGAGAAGAATTTGGCACCTTGCAATTGGTCCAAAAGATCATCAATGCGAGGAAGTGGATAATGATTCTTGATTGTAATCTTATTGAGTGCCCTGAAATCAATGCATAGTCTCCATGTGCCATCCTTCTTCAACACAAGCAAGATAGGAGAAGCACAAGGGGAAGTACTGGGTTTGATGAACCCTTTATGCAACAATGCTTGAATTTGATTTTTAATTTCTTCCATTTGCACTATTGATTGTCTATACATTGAAGAATTAGGAAGAGAAGATGCAAGAACAATCTCAATACTATGATTAATCTGTCTTTCAAGAGGAAGACTTGTGGGTTCTTGAAAAACATCAGAAAATGATTGAAGTATTGAATGAACTGAAGAACTCCTGTTATTAGTGTGCTTAGGTGCTTGCTTTTCTTCTTGAATTGGTCTGATGAAGATGAGTGCTAATTCCTTTGCTTGATTTACTGACTTTGCGTGCTTGTCTACAACTCAACATCAAATTATGTGGTGTTTGTTGTGTACTTATGATTATGAATGCTTTATTGTCTTTGTGCAAAGTGTATGTATTTTTGTACCCATCATGTATAGACCTCCTATCGTATTGATAGGGTCTTCCAAGCAACAAGCCACAACAATCCATTGGAGTTACATCGCACACAACCGAGTCCACAAAAGAAGGACTGAAAGAAAAATTCACAGTGCAAGTGTGTGTGATGTCAAATGTAATCCCATTGTCCTTCCATCCCAAAGGATAAGGATGAGGATGGGGATTCATCGGTAACTTCAGTTTGTCAACAACGGACCTCGCAATTAGATTTTTCTACGAGCCGCTATCAATTATACAAACAACCATAAAGGTGTCACTGAGATGGACCGTAGTCACAAAAAAATTCTTGTGATCACCTTGTGAAGTATTCATAAGGGTCAATTTGTTTAACCTTGCCAATTCCTTATAAGGCTTACGTTCCCCTGTAGCCTCAATGGGACTTTCTTGTGAGTCCTCATTGGAAGGCTTTACAACTAGGGATTGTTTCTTCACATTTTGCAACTTAAAACACCTCTTTTGAGTATGCCCTGGCTTTTTACAATAATTACAAATCAAAGGTGACTTAGAAGAAGATTTTTGTGAAGAAGAAGAAGGGGAAGATGAAGAAGAGGGAGAAGGAGAAGAAGAAGATTTAGCTCCCTTGGAAGGTTGAGGAGAAGCCTTCTGATTTCCTCGAAGAGCGAGTCCCATGTGATTGCTCCCTTATTTCCTCCTCAGCAAGAAGATCTTGATTGAAAGCCATGTCAATGTTTACAATCAACTTATATTTCATTTTCCTATAAATGGGCTCCTGCAAACCACTTTTGAATTTGTTAACAAGTTGTGCTGCATTATCCTGTATAGAATTCAAAATTCGCAACTTGCTAAACTGAAAAATATAATCATGAACAGTCATATTTGAGGTTTGTCGAAGACGAAGCCACTTGATCTCAAGCTCAGTGGCATAGTTTGAAGGATAAAAATTATTCTTCAATACTCGTTGCAATTCATCCCACATGTCAATGGGATTTTGGGTCCATTGTCGATCAGTGACAAGGACCTTAGCAATGCCAAAAAGTTTCAACTTTGCAAAGTTAACTTCCTGATCCTTTGCGATCTTGATATACTAAAACCAACTGTCCATGTCCAAAATCCAACTGTTGAGGATTTCAGGATCTCACGAACCAGTGTAAATCGGAACCTCACATTGTTGTTGCACTTCATTAGATGTAACCTTATCAGCCAACACACTAACAAGTTGGGTTACTTGAGCCAATTTGTCGGCTAATTCGGAAGCCATTTGACCCCGAGTGAGCGCCAGCAAAAATTGTCACAAAGTTACAAAAGTGCAAAAGAAAATATGCCCAATGTAATTTGCAAAAAGTAGCAAAATTACAACATGGAAGGGGCAAAAATAATATTTGCACAATATTGAAAAAGACAAAAAGGAATTTTTTTATTTATTTATTTTATTTTATTTTATTTAATGAAAATATGTGCTAACTTAAAGTGATATGAAATTTTGTCAAAAACTTAGGCAACGGATACCATTATCCTCAATTGCCAATGGTCGTTTGGTGGACCTCGTCCAAAACACAAATCGGTCACGTGTTGCAAGCTGTCGACGCGGAGCACTTCATCCACACGCAGAAATTCCGTCCACATGGCCATGAACAACACTCTATTTTCGGGCTGTAGAATCCCCACGTGGGCCACGAACAATACTATGTTAATGGGTTGTAGAATCCCCATGCGGGCCACGAACAACACTCTATTTACGGGCTGTAAAATCCCCACGCGGGCCATGAACAGTAGAGCAGATCACTGCCAGGATTTGGCAATCGCGCCCTGCGTAGGGTCGTGGTGTTTATCAACCGCGACCACGAAGATGGATCGTGGGACGCGAGCCGACGTGACGTCGAATAGTTTGTTGATGAGGAACACACAAAAATCCGTCACGACAGGAATGTGGGAAGGGTCTGCGAAAACCATGAAAGCGATGCAGGTTTTCGAGGGGTAAGTTTCTCCTCAGCAAAAAGCCTTATCATGATTCGAAATTGCCAAAACGAATGCTGCAAATCGTCGAAAATAAAAAGGGACTCGTCATCGACGATGATAGATCGACAAACAGGTCCTATTCAGGGAAAAAAAAATCGGGCTGTGTTCGCGTCTATGGCAACGATCAATTGATTGACAAACAAAGTGTCCTGTCCACAGGCTGACGCTATTATGGATAGTTCTATCACCGTTAGGCGTATTCCCAAGACAAATCTGTCAACGGCAACAGTGAGTGCTGGATCAGTTGGCTATCGTGGTGACCGAATTGCTTCTGACATTTTTTTTTTAAAATCGTTCACGAGGTCGAATAGGGCATGGCGTCCAAAAGCTGAACGGCTGAAAAGGAACAATAACGATAGCTATTGTAATCTGACAACAGTAGCATTCTGGAAATGGCAGCGTCCAGTAGACCTACAGAAATCGCAGTCAATGTCGCAGCTTCAGAATCCAAGATTCGTCGACAGCAAAATATAACTGCTCCAATGGTGCAAATATAAATCCCCTAAATTTTTTTTTTTTTTTTTAAACTTCAAAAGTTGTCAACGACTTTTGTTTTTTTTTTTATTGTAGCAAAATTGTCAGCAACTTCTGACAACAAATGAATTTGTCAACAATTTGCTGCAAAATTTGGCAGCAAAATTGCAACAATTCCTCCTGAGCTTCAAAGCGAGGAACGAAGGTGATGATAAGCTTTCTAACCACCCTATGGAGAACGAAAATTACCCAAATCCTCCACAAAAATCCTTCGTTCTGATACCAATGATATGGAAATATGAAGCTGCCTATTATTAAAAAAACATAGGACTTAAATAAGCCCAAAAAGATAAACCGTAATCCTGGAAATCATGAACTGCTCCAAGGATTTACGTACACAAATCCGGAAAGGCTAAAAATGAAAGCCCTAAAATGCCGAAAAGAAAAACACCTAGACCTAGACTATTCAACGGAGGAAACAAACAACTCACGTTGATTATTGTGCAGACTAAGTCCTAATTACATTATCCTAGGTCTAAAAAGAAATTAGCCCCTAGGTCTAAATTTCCTCATCAGCTTGTGTCCATAGCTTTGCCTAAGATTTGGTTTTGTATTGCTTCAAACGCCCATTATATGTGCTTGTATTAGTAAACTTGTTGTTGATTCATCCCCTATGAGTGACTTTGGATTATCTGATTATGCTTTTTTAATGTTATCAAACTAGATTGCATATATTGGAGTAAACCCTTAACATTGAAGTTCATATAAACTCTTTTGTGTAGTTCACTTGTAATCAGATGGAGGAAATATTTGTGATGCCATGGGTTATCCCTTGCGATTCACCCTAATTGAAAGTCTCTAAAAATGTGAACCCCTATTCAAAAATGATGAGCATCTCCTTCTGATTTCATTCACATTGAATCTAGTATAAAATAAGTTTATTAAGGTTCATCCTAAGTTTTTGAAGGTGTAATGTTTAATTTTTACCTTATTTGAGCCTTCGTGATGTGTGACATCATGATGGCAACATCTGTATTTGGGTAGGATCGAAAAGGAAAAGGATTTACTTTCCTATTTATCCCACACTCATCGTGTGGTAGGCACAAAGCACCTTAAAAGGAAAAGACCTCCTTTTTGTACTCAACCATCACTTGGTGGTCTAATGCACCACCGAGTGGGGGTCACATATGTGCCAGTTGGAGGCACTTCTAGATGACACATGGATCTATTTGCTATGATTTCTCATTGTTTGACCCACTCAATCCTACCACATGATATCTTTTGATTGGTCGGTGTTGTTTGCATTGAGGTTTAAACAAATTTTGACTAAGTCTTTTAAAATCTTATGGGATTAATCCCACATTCACTATGTTGAGGATAGATGGCTCTTTATAAGAGCCTAGGCTCCATAGGCTTAATAGTTAGGAACGTAGGTGCTTGGCTAAGCCTTCATCTTTGTTGTTAAGACCTTGACTCGCAGCCCAATAATATCCTCTCCTCATTGATTGTGCTTATCTGATCTATTTGTTCTTGGATGCTTCACTATTTATGTTATGCTCTTTGATTGAGTTGAATATTCTCATGGTTGTCTATGCTTGGTTGTCATCAATTGTGATAAAATGTAAACTTTTTTGGTGTTTATTATATTGATTTGCATTGGATTGTAACATGTGTGATGATAGCGGTCACTAAATTTAGACAAGAAAACTCATATATATATATATATATATATATATTAAAATGAATAAAGAGGATGATTAGTAAATGTACTTGGGGATGAAAATGAATTGATGTTAGTAAAGAAATTTTGGGTTGAAAATTAATTGTTCTATAAAACCTTTATTAGGTTTGTTTGTAGATTAAATAATCTAAGTTCTTTGTGTAATCTAGGAAAGGACATAAAGGTTTGAAAATTGATAGGAAACTATAATGGATATTATGAGATTTTGATGCAGGAGCATCCGGTGGCAGCAGAGCAATCTTGCATCAAAGAAATTTTTTTATTTTCTTTTCTTTTTTTCTAAGTGTGCCTTGATGTCGCGATATCACGACAGAAAAAGTGTCACGATATCGCGACATGTCGCATTTTCGTGACTCAAGAAGGCGAGAGGAGACATGGAGCAAAAATGTCGCGATTTCACGACATGTCGCGAAATCACGACCGAAGAAGCAGAAAGGAGGCAAGGAAGGAAAAATGTCGTGATTTCGTGACATGTCGCGATTTCACGATCAAAGAAGCAGAAAGGAGGTCAGGAAGGAAAAATGTCACGATTTCGCGACATGTCGCGATTTCGCAACCGAAGAAGCAGAAAGGAGGTCAGGAAGGAAAAATGTCACGATTTCGTGACATGTCGTGATTTCGCGACCTAAGCAGCAGAAAGGAAGCAAGGAAGGAAAATGTCGTGATTTTGCAACATGTCGTGATTTCGCGACCGAAGCAACAAAAAGGAAGAAAGGAAGGAAAATGTCGCGATTTCGCGATCAAAAAAGAAAAAGAGGACCCGAAAGGAAAAGGTGTCGCGATATCGCGATATGTCGCATTTTCGTGACTCGGGAAAGGCAGGAAGGCCAAAAAGCAAAAGTTTCATGATATCGCGACATGTCGCATTCTCGTGACCCGAATAGGACAGGAAGGCAGAGAAGCCAAAAATGTCACGATATCATGACATGTCGCATTTTCGTGACTCGAGGAAAGCAGGAAGGCAAAGGAGCCGAAAGTGTCGTGATATCGCGACAATGTCGCATTTTCGCAACTCGAACAGGATAGGAAGGCAGAGGAGCCGAAAGTGTCGCGATATTACGACATGTCGCATTTTCATGACTCGAACAGGACAGGAAGGTAGAAGAGCGAAAAGTGTCGCGATATCGCAACATGTCGCATTTTTGCGACTCGAACAGGACAGGAAGGCAGAGGAGCCGAAAGTGTCGCGATATCGTGATATGTCGCATTTTTGCGACTCGAACAGGACAAGAAGGCAGAAGAGCGAAAAGTGTCACGATATCGCGACATGTCACATTTTCGCGACTCGAACAAGATAGGAAATCAGGGAGACCGAAAGTGTCACGATATCACGACATGTCACATTTTTGCGACCAAACAAAATAAAAGGAAGCGCAGGCGATTACAGGAGTCGTTACAGAGGAAATGGTCGAGCCGTGGTATACCAAGGTGTAGTGAAAGCAGACGAAGACGAAGAGTCGAAACATTTCGACAGCCAGAACAACGAAGGGACGCGGGAGATGAAACGAAAATGTCAAAAAAGGGAGACGGAGCGTCACGACAGAAAGTTTAAAAGGGGAAGCAAAGACATGCACAAGGGTCAAAAAATTGGCAAAAACAGAGTTGAGACGTAAAGACAAGAGGCCATTCTGGACTGGTTAGGTTGTTGTTTCTTCCAGGCGAAAGATGTTGTAACAGAACTATTGGGCATACTGTTGCCATGACTGTAATTTTGTTCTAATCTGTTGAATGTGATTACAGATTTGGTGTGAGCAAGTTGGCTTTCCATTAGATTTCCTTTCATTTTGTATTTATTTTGTGATTGTATTTATTTTATGGATAAATTGAATCAATTTGTATGCAGCTTGAATTTGATTGAACAAAAACATGAAATCAATTATATAGAGAGATTGAATGAACATTTGGATTATAATATTTTGTTTGTAAGCTTCTATGATTACTAAATAGAAGTGGATAATGAATTATTCTATGATTTTATTGAATTTGAAAGATAGACTTAAGTAAATAGAGAAAATGAATATAAATCTTATGATGTGAAAATTGATATTAAATGCATCTTCTAGCTTTGGAAGAATGGGCATGGAGTCCATTCTTGGAGGAGGTATGGAACTCCTCCATGGTTTTGTGTTGACTAGAATGAATTTCATCTGAAATGAATGAAATTAAGAGAATATCATTGTGTGGAATAAGGGTAAAATTGATAGGATGAATGCAGAATTCATGCTTAGAGAAAACTATGGGATTGTCCTTCCTATAATTATTTGGTTGTAATATGCACTATGATGGATGTTTGATGCATGATTGCAATCAATTGAGAAAAGCATATGTTGCATGATTTGCATATAGCACATGTATATCATGAGTTGTCCTGATTCCTTACCATCATCATTCAAGCAATGGAGAAACAAATGGACCTGAGAAGACTTGAAGCATTACAGTTGTAGATTCTTGTTATGTTTGTAAAATTAAGGCTTGCTGAAGAAAATCTTATTGTGATAAAAATTGCTAAAATGAGTATTGTTTACTCAACATGGATTATGTAATATTTGATATGTGTACCTGATAGAATTCCAAGTATATTTAAAGGGTTATTGAATGATGTAACTTTAAATTATGATTTAAGTGGTTATGCAAGTTATCTTATTGGTTTGATTTGATTTGGTTAAATAGGATTTATTTCTTGTTATTGCAACTTATGAGTTGAAGCTATTATGGATGATGAATTGATTTAAGATGTATGCAAATTATCATTTTGAGTAGATTTGATTAGATGAGGATTATATCTTGATAATGTAACTTTTGAATTGAAACTAATAAATGTCAAATTGATATACAAATTATCAAGATGCGATAATTAATAATGTTTCAAATAGAAGTCACATCTTGGGTTAAAACTACATTTAATAGATGACTAAACCCAAAATACCCTATTAATGAGAGAGACAACGAGAGGGGAATACAATCATGATTACAGTGGATATTCCAAGGCCTATGTAAATTTATCATGTGGAGTGATAGTTACCTTAGTTACGTCATCGCGAAGATGAGGGTAACTAAGCACTTAAGATTAGAGGACCCACCACGTAGGTGTGATATCTAATCTTTAAGGCATTCGCTTATATACTAGTCTACATAGATAGTATAGAGAAGGGTGATTCCCCTATGTGAGGGATAAAATCTTAACGTTATGATCTAGTTGTACATTCATAGAGAATATAGAGACCATTTGAAGTGTTCTCATACCATGGAGGTATGAGGGTTTTGTAGAAGTTGATCACTTCTACTCAAGAGTGACTTTGACCAAGTCTTAATATATCTTGATGATTTGATGCCTTGATTTCTTACAACTCACTTGGAATATATTTAGTTATGGATCATGATTATGTCCTTCACTCATTGGGTGTTATAAAAAAATCCCTCTCGAGATGGTTGAGTAGTAACAATTGGGGTTGTTACAGTCAAGGATAAGACAATAGGGTTTGCTAATAGGTATCAAGGTGGGTGAGGAGGTTTTGATTCACTTGTAGTTTGTGAGTGACATGGGATTGATAGGAGTAGCCAACCTCAAGAAAATAAGAATGATCACATATACTCTTAATATTTACCTTAGGGCCACAAACCAAGTCATCAATGATAAGAAATCCAAAGTGGTCTTCTTCAATCTTGATTGAAGGCTTTAGGATAGAATTTTAGAGATCTTGGGATTCATGAGGACTTCTCTCCTAGTGGTCTATTTGGGGTCCCTTTGCATTTTAAAAAACTAAAGATAGTTATCTAGAGGAATATTTTGGATCATATCAAAGAAAGAATTAACCATTAGTCTCATAAATGGTTCATATTTGGGGGTAGATTAAATTTTTTACAATCAGTTATTCAAGCCATGCCAATTTATAAATTTTCTATCCTTGTTGTCACACATAACATCGAAAAGAGATGGACAAGATGACTAGATTTTTTTATGGGGAGGACTAAAAGGAGAGAGGAAATGAGTGTTAGTAGATTGGGAGAAAGTAAGTCATCCCAAGGCAAAGGAAGGTTTGGGATTGAGGATATCAGAGCTAAATAATAAATCTTTGGCTAGAAAGCTTTACTAGAGGGGATCTCCCAACCAACTTCTTTATTCAATACAATTTTAACTAGTAAATATTTGGGACAAGTGAACCTACATGAGGTGAGTATTTTCTCTTTGGATGGTAATGGGTCCCTGGTGTGGTAGGATCTAAAGTTAAGATCTTAAGTAGTGAAAGATGGATTATTTTGGAAAGTGGGGAGAGGGGAGAAGACACAATTTTAGACATATTCATGGGATCAATAACCACCTATCATTGTTGAACTCCCATAATCATGACCAGTAAAAACAACAATGGAAAGTAGGGGTTGGATCAATATTACAAGTTATTTTAACACCAATCAACCAAGGTATTATATGTTTAAGTAGTTTAAAAAGTTGGATGAGTGGCCAATTCCAATCCCTTTAGAATTAACACCCATCATGACCTAAATCTTGGCAAAAATATTTCCCACAAGTAGAAATGAGGAGGATGAATTAACTTGGGACTATGGGAGCCTTAGAGTCTACATAGTGAAGGATGGATATGAAAATATCCTTCTAGAATCTCCTCTTCATGCATATCAGGTTGAGGATTGGAGAAATATGTGGTAGTCCAAGGGTTGACCAAAAGCAAACTTCTTTGTCTAATAGTTCAAGCATAATAGAATACTCACTTTTGATAATCTTAGATGTAGGAGAATCGTTGACCCATCCCAATGTGTTTTATGCTATAAAAGTGAGGAAACATCTAACCACTTGATGTTTAAGTGCACATTCATGCACCAGATATAGGAGTGATGGTTTTTAGCTTATAAAATCCAAGCCAATGGTAATTTGAACATGATTAATACTTGGAATAGATGGAAGAGGGATAGATTTAAATTTGAAGCTCTTCATATCGGGTGGAAGCTTGAATTAAGCTTTATTTGGTGGTAAGTGTGGTTGGAGAGAAATAGAATTTTTTTTAGAGAAACCTTTTCATCCTTGGATGGCATCTAGCAAGTCATTTGGATTAAAGTCACAAAAACTATGGTAGTGTATGCTAAAGAAGAAACTTGGGCTGATATAGGGAGGATGTTGAAGAAAGTTGAAGTGCACGAGGGGTGGAACAAAGCTAGTTGGAAAACACCCTGAAAGGTTGGATTACAATTAATTTTGATGGAGCTTCAAAAGGTAATATAGGTAGAGCTAGAATTGAAATGGTTTGCAAGAATCATGTTGGGACAATGCTCTATTGGGAACTACACGGCCTGGGCAAGGCCACAAACAATGAAGTAGCAGCCTTAACTATCAAATGTGCTTATATCTGGGTTGTAAGACAAGGTTATAGGAAGATAATCATAGAATCAGATTCTCGAATCTTGGTAGGAGCTCTAGATTGCATGAGGAACTTTGCTTTGGAGATGTGGAGGTTGAGGATTCTTGTCATCCAAATTAAGGAGTTGTAGAAGGAATTGGATGATGCGATTTCGATTTATGTGCGTAGAGTTTTGAATAAAGTGGAAACATCCTAGCTAAGACAAGTGCTGAGAAGAAGGTAGGGGTTTAGTGGTACAATGTCATGGCTATTGAGGATGAAAGGGTTAGGTAGGTTGGTGATAAAATCTAGTGTTTGTCTAGTTTGGACAATCATTGCAATTAGGAGATTTGGCTCCAATGTAGATCTCCTTTTAGTGTTGTAACCAAAAATAGTTAGTTCTTAAGATCTTGGCAGGGTTATGCATAGTGGCAAATATTCGCAAATAGGGCGAATATTAGGATTTTCAAAATTGGAAATTGGCGAATATGAGGACCCTCGACGTCGGCCCATTCACCTAAAATTTTCAGGAACAATTTTTTATTAGGGTCGATTCGCCATAATATATATCCAAACATAGGCATATTTGTACTCGTTGGAAAGCTCTTTTCAAACCTGATCTAATGGTGGTGTTTTTATGAAGTTATAAGATGATTTAGTAGGTCAAAAGTAGCTCCAAATATGACCTTACATTTTAAGGCTTTAAATACCTCAAATTTTGGTATGAAGATGCTTGATTTGATTTGCTTAGGATTCTCCATGATTCAACATGATTTTGATTAGGATTCACCATTTTTTTACAAGTACATTTTGAGTCCAACCCCTTATGCATAACCCTAGATCTTAGGTTTTAGAATTATGAAAGTTTGTTAAAAAATTAAAAAGCAGAAATAAATACTCTTATTAACTAAAGTTAAAAAAAAGTCTCATTCCAACTAATAAATAAATTTATTTTAATATAATTTTTTAAATTTTTTTTTCAAAATTTTTAAATATTTTATTAATAAATTATAATTATTTTTCTCATAAACTAAAATTTTATTTGTTAAGCCTCTTTCATATTAAACATTGTAAAATATAACTATTCTAAATACAATTTCTAACGTCTATATTGAAGAGCATGACCATAAGTCATTAATAATATGCTATAGTAGGCATTGTTTATACTCTCAACATATAAAATTTTATCTGTAAAACCATTAAATCCAATTCGAATGTTTTTTTATTAAAAAAAATTATAATATTATGATTAAAGACCACATCCCTATTAGGATTGTTTATATGACTTGTAACCAAGTACATACTACACTAATATATGTGAATGAGGAATTTAATTTAAAAGAAAAAATAATGACATGCACTGTAGATATGGTCAATTTATGGCATGCTGTCCCGCACTAAATCGTCCACTTGCGAGAAGCATATTCTCCATCTATCCATGTCTGTTCCTAACGACTAGGCCAGGCAATAATTATTATTATTATTATTTTTTAATTTAAATTTATTTAGTATAATTTTTTTTTACAATCTTTAAGGTTAGGTATTTTATTTTTTTGGTTAGATATGAGAGTTGGTCACAATCATACTATTTTAATAATTGGCAAGTTTACAAGCTTAGGGTTCAAACCACAAGAATTACTCGGGTTGCTCCCACCAAACCTATTCCACAAAGTTTAGGTTAGGTATTCTATTTTTTTGGTTACATAGTAGAGTTGGTCACAACCACACTATTTTAATAACTAGCAAGCTGACAAGCCCAGGGTTCAAACCACAAGGGATTACTTGGGCTGCTCCAACCAAACCTATTCCACAACACCTAGGGTTGGGTATTTTATTATTTTTATTTTTTGGAGAGTTGGTCACAACAACACTATTTTAATAACTAACAAGCTGACTAGCCCAGGGTTCAAATCACAAGGGATTGCTTGGACTGCTCCAACCAAACCTATTCCACAACACCTAGGGTTGGGTATTCTATTTTTTTATTTTTTTGGTTACATAGGAGAGTTGGTCACAACCACACTATTTTAAACCACGTGAGGACTACTCGGGCTGCTCCCACCAAACCTATTCCAACTCGTTATTGTTGATCCGTCACGAAGGGAAGGATCAGACTATTACCTTTACAAACAGGCTGCCCCGGAGATTTAAACCTGAAAATCTTCTTGGTAAATGCTGCCAGACAAACACTTGCCAATCCACTTTTTCTTATTAACTTATCAAGAAAAAATTTAACCGAGGATCACATATAAATACTACAATATATTAAGGTATGAACTTTACACCACCTTAAAAAAACCAAAAACCTGCTTAACTAGGCCAAGCAAACGCTGATATTGAATTTGATTTGTTGATAGACCTCTTCCCGTGCGTGACGGACACTGCAATGCTAAGTCGGAAGCATCAGCGAAACAGCCTTCGTTTGAATGTCCGAATGTCCGACCCCGTGTCAAAACATCTTTGACCAGGATCGCCCAATTTCGTCCACACATTCAAAAATATATATTCTTCCCATAGGTAATAGAAGTAATTGTAGCACCCATTTCCGATATCGGACATCGGCCATGGATAGAAAGCGTGATGAGCTGCAGTTTCTGGACGCCTTAGGCATCATGGGCGAGGCCGTGAATGTCCTGCGCTCCTGCGCCAAAGTGTTGGGCTTTATCACGCTAACCCTGGTTCTGCCCCTCTCCTTCATAATCCTCACCCATGGCTTGACCATGCAACCCTTCTTCAACACAATCGACGTTCACTCCAGGTACGTCCAGATGAACCCCGGCAGCCCAGCCGCGGCAAAGACCCTGCACCAAATCTACCTGCAGTGGGGGGAGGTCCTGCTCATCGAAGCAGCCTACGTGGCCTTCGTCTCCGCCTTCTCGCTGCTGTCCACGTCAGCCGTGGTTTACACGGTGGCGTGCGTCTACACTGGCAAGGAGCTCTCCTACGCCAGAGTCATGCGCGTCGTCCCCAGCGTCTGGAAGCGCCTGATGATGACCTTCCTCTGGTTTTTCCCGGTCTTTTTGGCCTATTACGTGGCGCTGATGTTTGTGCTCCTTTTCTGGATATTGATCAACGGGAGAGACGGAATGAGGACGACGACGTTCTGGCTCGTGGTCCTCTTCATCGTCGTCGTGTACACCTCCGTCCACGTGTACATCAGTATGATCTGGCAGCTCGCCAGCGTGGTGTCCGTTTTGGAGGAGAGGTACGGCTTGGGCGCGATGGAGAAGGCCAAGGATCTCATCAATGGGAAGCACGTCACTGCTCTGTTGCTCATCCTTTTGTATGCCGTATTCCTTGGAGTCGTGGGATATTTTTTCGGGTATGACGCGTCGGAGTGGGACGAGAACCACCTAGGGGTCCGGGAGAGGGTGGTCAATGGGGCCGTGCTTGTGGTGGTACAGTGTGGGCTAAATCTCATGGGTCTGCTGACTCAGACCGTGTTCTACTTTGTGTGCAAGTCGTATCACCACGAGAGCATAAACAAGTCAGCATTGTCGGACCATTTGGAGGCCGACCTTGGGGAGTACATGCCTCTTAAGGGCAGCCTAAATAACATACAGCATCTAGACCCCTAAATACGGTTTTTTTTATTTTTTTCAACCCCCCCTATAAATCTAAGGTCGATGTTCTCTTAAGCTAGGGATTACCAGATGCCCCTAATTATTTCAATCTGGGTTTTATGTTCTTAATGGATTAGCAAGGGTATTATTCTATGGAACGTCTATAGAAATCGGAAAAGATGAAATCACTTGTAATAATTATTATATTAATTTAATATTAAGTCGTTACGGTCTACAAAGCATCATATCCATTATCATCCTTTTTTTTTTTTTTAATTTCAGTATCTATTCTACCCTAGATAGAATGTGTGGTGTATTTTAATTAGATTTTAGGTTCGTGATAACAACTTAGCTCATTCAAGATTCTTATGCACTTCATTCTTGGCCACAACTTTCATCCAATTGTATGCACTCAAATACGTGGAACACATTGATTAATTAGTGGATTGAATTGTTTTCCTTACAAGTTTCATATGTTAAAATTTAGTCAGTCTCCTTCCGCTTCCCCACAAGATAAATGGAAGAAAGGAGAGGTAGAATGTGTGGTGTATTTTAATTAGATTTTAGGTTCGTGATAACAACTTAGCTCATTCAAGATTCTTATGCACTTCATTCCTGGCCACAACTTTCATCCAATTGTATGCACTCAAATACGTGGAACACATTGATTAATTAGTGGATTGAATTGTTTTCCTTACAAGTTTCATATGTTAAAATTTAGTCAGTCTCCTTCCGCTTCCCCACAAGATAAATGGAAGAAAGGAGAGCTTCCTCGAAAAGAATGGAGGGTTTTGTATTTATATTTCCATTGATGCTCGTCTTGACTCTTATATTCGTTATTGGAGGTTTGAATTTTTATGCCACAGAGTTTCAAAGTCCAACCCAAATTTGCATAAGTTATAATTCATAAGCATTGTTTAAAATATGAATAAATTTAAACATCATTTTTAAACCTTAATATAAATAATCTATCTTAATGAGATTTCTAGAGAGACATTCTTTAAAAATTAATAGAGAAAGTTCAAAGTGATTATATAAGTAAATAGTCTATGCTTTTAATATGGAATTTTCTTATTATTAAGGAAGGCATAAGAACTAGCTAGTTATTTTATGCAACCAAAATTTAAAGTTGTGATAGTATCGATTGATTTAAATAAGATCTCAAAATCACTTAGAATCAACCACCAAAGCCTTTCATCAACTATTTAACATGTATCTAACATCAATCAACATGGGGCTATTGCCACAAAATCCTAGCTAACATTAGATCAAAAATGTTATTATATGTTGATGTCAATATCACTTCAATCAACAAGCACCATTGCTTTTGATTGTCGACACCTCATGTTAGGGATACTAGCAGGTATCAACCCTTATAAAAGGAACATGAAACATTGGTAACTCCATAATTTCCATGACTCTTAACCACTAGAAGATGAACTACTTTTATCTTCTTAGTTCCTTTTAATATTCCTTTATGTGGATATGTAATTCCTATGCATTTGCTTAGTAGGATAAGTTAAAAGTAGATTTGAACATAGCATGCCACATATATTCACAAAAATTCCCGTGTATCTCCTATATCTCTAGAGTGTGCATTATTGTGTGCAATTTCATTTACTAGAACTTAATAAACATTGAATTTCATGTATTATATTTCTATTCATGTTCTTTTATTCATTAACAAAGTAAGATACGACTTACCTAAATAACCCTTGAATAGTGGTATTAGAGCATGTGTTTGTGTTGTATACAAACCTACATGAGTTCAAGTTATTTGAAAGAGTGGTATCATATCAAGCGATCTTATATATATTTTCTCTTATAATAGACAATCATAGATGACAACTGCTACCTAAATATCATATCATATTCATACAATGTTGGATGAAGTGTTGTCTAAACATAAAATAAAGATGTTTAAACATGTTATATAGATTTTTATGATATCCTTAACCTCCTCCTTCAATTGAATAAATCTTTTACGCTTCATATCCTTCTAAGTTAAGGTAAAATTATGACATTTCTCATTTCAAAGGTGATATTGATATTAAAGCTTAAATAACTAATTAGATTAAGTACAATAGTACTTTCAAGTACTCAAATTTCTTGATGAAAAGAACATCATATTTTTCCTCTTAAGAGCCACCATACCTATTTGTAACTAGTGGGAAGCATATACATGCTATTTAGAGAAGATAACATAATGTTGATATACCTTATTTTCGTTCTATCCAAGTAGAATTAATTGAAACCTCCAAGAACAAATACTACCTAGTAGGTAACTACGACGAATAGTACCTCAAATGGAAATAATGTGCCAATGTAGAGATCAATCTATCAAAGACTATACTAGCATATTCTATAAATTATTGACATAATTAGGCATGTAAGATTTAGAATGATATAATATCCTTGAGTATCATAGTAGTTTGCATATATTCATTCAAATAGAAATGGATTCTATTAGCGTCACCACATTAGAAGTATAAAGATGAACAACAAATATTGAGCTAATGTTTTGAGGGTGGATTCAACTAGAAGATACAATCCAAGGATACAAGAAATCCCAAACCTTATATAAAAATATAATCACAATAGAACTAGTTCAATAAGATGCTAAAATATCAACAAGTAATGTATTCATTATAAGAGTAGTTTCACAACTAAGATGAATCTTATACCTAAAGGACAAGCACTTTACACCCTCTTAATCCTTATCATGGAATAAAAGAAACAAAATCATAGATATAAACTTAGACATCATCATGACCATCAGTATCATTGGATAATCTAGACAAAGAGGAGTTCATATTTCATTCAAATATGTTGATGCAAGGAGAGACTTTGCATTTCATTATAAAGAACAATATAAATAGAAGTTGACAAGTAAATAAGACTTACACTCAACCATACAATTTTTGATGGATTCAACAAAGGAAATACATCCTTGTCATAGAATAATGACATCTCTTCTTTAACAATATTTTTGAACATACTATATGATATCATTCAATTCAAAATTTGTGATGTCCTTCTTGAGAAACCCTACATATGAGAGTGTCATATAATCTATGTGTCTAGACATAAAAGTGTCATCATCATACTTAAAACCAATATTATAAGATACCAAAGGTGACACCGTCCACAAAACCCCCCTTGATCAATGTTAATCAGTTTCATAAGTTAAGTAATAGAAAATTTAAGTTTATTTTTTTTATAATCAAACCTTAGTAATGTTCGTTTTTGAGGATATATGCAGTGGGAGAGATCTATCACGGGTCCTAATAAGATGCAAAAAATATGAAAGAATGAAATTCTACAATATGACTAAAATATACTATAAATAGAAAGTGGCAAAAATACAATGCAGTATGGAGGTAATGGTCACTCCATTAATATAAGCTAAAGAACTACATTGTACTCCATCCAGGAGTTCTACCACTATCTACTACTCTCTACAATGATAAACTTGATATGCTTGATATGAACTTGATCTGTGTATGAGGCCCTTTATATAGGAAGATATATTCCTTTGCCAACACTCTACCTAGCTGGACAAGGGTACACCTTGCACATTACAACTTGCACATTAACACTTGTACATTTATTACATTTCTTGAAGTAAGTAGATAACTTTCCCCTAAAGTAATCTCCTACTCTAACTATGTACCAAAGGTGGTACATTTACATGACCCAAATGATGTAATATACTTTTAACTCTAACACCCCCTATATTACATTATTTGGGTATTAAAGATTTTATCTTCAATATGGGTCTTTGTCTTAAAATGTTCTTCAGCTTGATGTGGTCCTTTTATCAGTTGGATTTGCACTGTAATCCTTCCTTTATCTGGTTCATATTCCTCTTCTTCTTTAGTTTTGTCTTTGAATCTGGTCTCTGCGCTCTTATAGGTGGTAGTACTATTGCTTGATTTTTGCAAATATGTTTCTCCTTCTCTATCCTTACTCTATATAGAGGCTTTAGAACAACCTCTCAAGGCATCAAGATAAGATCTTGAATTAGTAGAACTTGAAGTACCAATGCTACATGAGGATTGAAAAATCTTTTCTAAATATGATTCATTTAGCTTTGTCTTCTTTTTGAGTAATTCTATCAATCCTTTTTGTTCTACATTTTCATCCTTGTAATGTTTGTATGTGAGTAATGCCATGTACAATATGCTCACAAAGTCTAAAGAAAGTGAGATGTCACTTTTCTCATTATTGATTGCTTCATTGAGACGAGCTTGAAGATAGCATTCCATAGTATCAAAATTATCTCTTAAGGCTTCACTATGAATCACTTTTGAAGTTAGGTCTAATGTTACTTCAGGATTTATGAGTAGATTCATGATCCTAGTTTTTATGGCACTTGATATTTCCTTTATGAAGGAATTATTCCTATTAGTGTTTGTTGTATTTTAGAAGTAGACATCCTTATAGCTCCCTATTTTAGAATATAAAGTGCTTGTATCTTATTAGATAGAATCTTCTAAGTGGTCTACCTTATGACTCCCAAATGAATGTCTTTATCGAGAGCTTTAAATGATCTTCTCACTATAACTCATTTCTGCTTTGAATATATACATATTTCCTTTGTTTTAGGTGCCTTAAATAGGAAGACTATCTTTTAAAGAAGGACAAGTGACATGGCAGTTTCTTACAATGCTCGAATATGGTAGATGTTATTTGAAACTTGGAATTCTCTATAGAATGGAGGATAAATGCTACAATATTGATGTGAGCACTTGTATACCTTGTTATAAGTATCCCTCCTCTAACACAACCAATGATATCCTGTTTAACACTTCCTTGGACTATTCCTTTCACGTGTGTAGAATTCGAGCATTATTTTGAGAGCTCGTATGGAAGATGTTAGGGTTTCTTAAATGGTGACAAGTGACACCACATTTCTTTTACATGAACTTGTTGTATAGCGTATTCTTACAAGCTTCTTCAATGTATTGTTTCCAAATCTTTCTTTGTTGTGTTCTCTTCTCACTACTTCAATGATGCTGAGTTGTTTTCAAATTTGTAATGCTTTGGTGGATATCGAGTGGATTTGAGCTAGGATAATGAGTAATGCTTCAATGGAGGCTTTGTGACACTCCAATGGTGATGTGGAATGCTCCTTGTGAGTGTACATCTAGCTCTGGTATTACTTGCTTTTATTTTCTCCTACTTTCAAGCTATTGTGTTTCTTCCTTTGTAAATGATAGCTCCTTCCTTGTGCTATGCTATGTGGCTTGTAGGTTACCTTTTGTGGCTATCCAAACCATGGGCAATGTGAGCTCTTGTAAAGGATATTTTGAGCTTGCTTGGATGATGATTTTATATGACCACTTTGAGATGTTTCTTCCTTGTGAATAATGTGTCTTTATGACACTTAAACCTTGTCCTTTTTCCTACGTAGGACAAAATATCATGGTGCAAGACAATGTAAATAAAATTGTAAATAGAATACCTTCTTTTGCATCTCCTTTCATAATATTTTTTTGCTAGTTTTAATGGTAACTTTCTTATAGGTAAGGGCTGATTTATCATTGTATCCTTTGCTAGATAACTCTCTCCTTTTGCTTTGTTAATCTGGTAATAAATCCAAGCTAATAGCTACATAGATAGAAACTTTATAGAAGTAAATTTTACAGTAATTTTTACCTGTAAATAACCCTTAGTGCACCTTGAATCTGAGACTCACCAAGTTTCGATTTGAGATTCTTTTACTAATTTTGATGGTGGATTTCTTCTCCACTCCTTGGAGAAATATGATATTATTTTAGTGGCTTATTTGGACCATGAAATGATGCAGTTTTTATGCACCAAATAGTATCTCTAGAAACTTTGATAATCTACTAGTTTTGTGCTTTTGATCTTAATCAATCAAAAAATACAAACTAACCCTTTTGAGAGTAACTAGTTAAAGATCAACTAGTATAGTGCAAATGAATTAATAATGCACTTTAATGGTAACAATAATCTCACCTTATTACTCCTATAAATAAAATCTCAAAATAATTCCAAATGCAATTAATAATCTCTACAACTGTCAAGAGTAATCATTAAAGAACCCTTAATAAATAATATGTAATTTTCACTACAATCAATATTGTAGGATGTGGTCTTCTTGCTTTCTAGATAGATAATAGGTAGGTGATAATTTTATTTCTTTCTAAAAATATCTAACTCCTATTTAATGTGTAAATATAACTTAAAATGTATTCTCCTTTTTGCACTTTCTTGAAGACTATAATGTGAGCCCTTCTCCTTGCAAATTTAATCCAAATATGGTTCTTAATTAAATTTTATAATGAACCCTAATTTGAAGTTCAACTAATTACACCCAAGTTGCTTACCTTTAATGGCTTCTACAAATGATGTAGATCTTGGTATTTAGATTCACCAAGTTTTTGCCTTGTGTAGGTCTAAAATTTTTGCACCCTTACCTTCAGGCATATGGATCCGCACCCGAAATGGGGATGGGAAAAGGATAGGTCTACACCTCGGACAGAGAGACACTTTGAATCGTGCCCTCTTTGGTGATTTTTCAACGGATGGTGGGTTCACCAGGAAGCATTTTTGGGCACCTTCCGTGTCTAGGCTAGGAATGAATTGGATGTATTCATTTTAGTTTAAAAACACTCAAATACCTAGGTTGTCCAGAATGAAGCTAAACTATTCTATGTGCAAATTGTGATTTATATGCAGACAAAAAACAAAAATAAATTCTAAATGCAATGCTTGAAAGGAAAAGGAAATATATTACCTAGTTTTGGATGTCTGATGAAGGTTTGGCTTTTTGAAGCAGTCTAGATCATCTCTAATTCTGCAAATTTGTATGCAATTGAACAAAATCACCTACAATTTTGCAGGTTCGTCTGTAATTATGCATATTCATATAAAATTAGATGAAATCATTTGAAATCAGATGAAATCATCTGAAATCAGATGAAGTTGCCTGATCGTTTTTGTTAGAAACCTACAAAAGAATAGATAGATGCCAAAACAAGGGAAAATACAATGCAAAATGCTATTTAAAAGGATAAAACATTAACTGAATGCTTAATTGATCCTAGAAAATTTGATAAAATCTAAAATAATGAAATACCCTTATGTTTTAAGTGGAATTGATCCTAAATGCAAAATATCATTAAGAATGAGGTGAACACCAAATGCAATACAAAATAAAGATCTAAACTAATGTAAATTGATTAATTGAATCACTAGGAAATGCAAACCTTAGATCTTGTTTTCCCCCTAATAAGAGTACAATCAATATTGCCTGAAATGATATCGGATCATCTCCAATAGAGATGAGATCGTCTCTATTTGAACAGGATCGCCTGCAACGATCCAAGCTTCCTCTGACTGATGCAAAATGAAAACCTACAAATGGATCTGGAAGATTTATGCGAATAATCAAATTTCAAGATGTTCTAATAGGGTATGGAGTTTGGTTTGCAGGAAATCGATAAGCCAGGGTGGGTTTAATGGAAATCAAGGTTTAAATATGATTGAGGGAGGAGTTATGAGGTTAGGAGTCATCCCAATCTCAGAGATCTCCAGTGGAACATCCTCCAACGACACATACACACTTTTGCTAAGCTCATAATGGGAGTTGGAAATTTTTCTAATTATGAAAATTTAATTTTTGAACGAAATCATCTGGACGTTTGGTTCCAGACGATCTCATCCAATTAGGGATGATATCATCAAATCAATGATGATATCATCCAACTATGATAACTGCCTCTATATTTGGCATGAAAAATGAGGCGGGTGGTTAAAAGGTGGTTTTACGATTGATTTTTGAATTATTACCTTAGGGTAAATTAAATTGCGTCAATTTTAGGGTGTTACACCTTGTGATGAATGAATTCGTAGTTTCTTTTTGGTTGTCCAAAATAGCATCTTGCTTCACCAAACTATGGTATCGAACATTTTCTCTTGAGCCTAGGGTTTGGTGGCTTATTCCTTTTAGGTGATATTATGTTTTCTGCTATAGATTCAAAAAATTTCTATCTCTGAAATGTACCTTCTTGTTGTGAGAGGTAATCTCCAAATCTCTTGGATTTGGTAGGCTTCTTCTTCTATATGAGTCCTCCTTCAATATTCTTCTTGAATAAAAATGATATCTTCTTCTTATCAAGATTCTTAATATCTTGAGGTCTTCATTGGACTCTTATTTGGGGTTTGGCACTCTTTTCCAATTTCTTCTTATCTTGGGCTTGTTGTTAGATGACAAAAACTGTTCCAAGTCCTTCATTATCAGGAGCTTCTCCTTAGTAGTGGATTTCTCCAATGAGTTCTTCTGGGAACTCCTTTGATGATGCTACTATGAGCTCTACAAAAAGGCTCTCCAAGAATTCTTCTTTTCCTCCTTGAGACCTCTCTAAGGTCTTAAATCTTGCAACTTCTCTGGTCTTCCAACTGAGACCTTTTCTTCAATATTATACTTTTGGAAGTGTTGGTGATGAGATCTGGTTTTCGATTTTGGAATAGGACCTCACTAGTCCATATTTTTTCTGTAATTTGCAGGCTTTAATGGAGATCACCAATATCCTATTTCACGAACACTTTTCTAGAGTCTTTTTAGGAACTCTTCTCTTGAGTCTTCTTCTAAATCAGAAATTCTTCTTCTAAATCAGGAACTCTTCTCTAAAATCTTCTTCAGAATTAAGGCTTATATGTCTTTCTTCTTCTAGATCAAGGCTTTTGTGGCCTTCTTATTTTGGATCAAGGCTTCTATGGCCTTTTCTTCTACAATGTGAAGTTTTTCAATCTAGCAATGAAGATCTCCAATCTCCAAATTTCACCATGACTTTTCTCCTAGAGTATTTTTTTGCAATAAAGAACTAATATCTACATGATGAAAGCACATAGAATTTTAGGTAACGAAGTTGATATACTTCTCTATCTATTTTAGGAAGTGTCCCAACTTTTGAGAGTTGATTTTTGAAACAAAAAACTTTTGATAGTGGTTAGCATGAAAAAATATAGATCCTTAAATAGTCTTCACTAGTTGGTCTACCAAACTAGTGGAATGAATGTTGAGTCCTAGTCTTCACGAGTTTTCCTACAACTCTGTGGAAATACTCTAGCCAAATGTAATCTCAGAATTTCTATAACTGATATTTATTTCAGTCTCTCCCTAATACTATTGACCTACTATGACTCTTTCTATCAATCGATTCCTAGTGGTAATGTTTGCATGCAGCAGTGCACAATGATAGATTTGGTTTGCAAAGATACATGCCCACAATAGCAATGGTGACTTTCCCTATTACTATATATTCATCATAGCTATGATACCACTATTAGATTTTTAGGATATATGCAGTGGGAGAGATCTATCACATGTCCTAATAAGATAAAAAAATACGAAAGAATGTAATTCTAGAATATGACTAAAATATATTATAAATAAAAGTGGTAAAAATACAATGCAGTATGGAGGTATTGGTCATTCTATTAATATAATCTAAATAACTACATTGTACTCCATCCAGGAGTTCTATCACTATCTACTACTCTCTATAATGATGAACTTGATATGCTTGATATGAACTTAATCTCTGTATGAGACCCTTTATATAGGAAGATAGATTCCTTGGCCAAGACTCTACTTAGCTGTACAAGGGGACACCTTGCACAATATAACTTGCACATTGACACTTGTGAATTTATTGCATTACTTGAAATAAGTAGCTAAATTCCCCCTAAAGTAATATCTTACTCTAACTATGTACCAAAGGTGGTACATTTACATGACCCAAATTTTTGTAATATACTCTAACTCTAAAAAGTAAGAGTGGGATTTTGATGTTTCTACTACCCAATCTATTTTATATGTCTAAAAAATACAACAATTCCAAATGGACCAAGTGGTCTAAACTTACTAAGATATCTTCACTTAACCTTTAGGGGTACTAATCCATTGTTAGGTCAAGTATCCTAGTGATCTAATTCTAAGAAAACTTATACCCAACATTCTAATTCATCATCAATTCATTCTAGAAATTAATGAGATTAATTTCTAGATCCAAATATTGATATAGAAAGTTTCTAGGTTTAGACCAATTGGTTTCCCAAAATCCATAATAGGACGAAGGTCTAAGGTTAAAATCTCGGGCCTCGTTGGACTGAATGCTTGTCCCTTCCCTAGTGCTTTCAATGGCATAAAAGGTTAAAAATGATCATGGCATGGCGGTTATAGGTATGGACTGCACTAAGATCTATGTGGCGGATTTCAGAGTGGACAACGCAAAATATTGTGGCAGTCATAAAAAATTGGACATCCTGCCCGGATTCATGGCGGTTACCGATTCCACCATGTAAAAAAAAATATTGATATAGAAAGGTTACACTTGACCCAACACTGCACTATATAGAAGTCTCATTATGAAAACAAGCAATAAATACAACTTATATTGATTTTATTTAACTAGAGAACACTCAATAAGACCATGATAAAGAACCAATATCCCATTCATCATATTAACGAATTCATTGACCAAGGCATAACCTCAAATCTATATACCATCAGATATTTGGTTGATACATCCAAAATATAAAAAATAAACTTTAAATTCAAGGGATAATTATTTTTGTGGTTGGTCATTCCATTTGTATTAAACAATGTACTGATAATATAGGACATGAAAAAAAATGTAAAGCATGTGAGCTAAGTTTTGGATGCTCTACACCAACATAAGCTTCATGCCAACTTAGAGAAGTGTTCATTAGGTTTAGTTGAATTGATTGTTTAGAATTCATCATAGATAAGCATGGAATCTATGTTGATCCAAAGAATATATATTTCATCCAATATTGATCTTAGTCAAAGACCTTTATAGATATCCATTGCTTCTTAGGCCTTGGTAATTTTTATTGTTATTTTATATTGGGATTCTTTAACTTTGTTGGGCCACTTAATCAAGTGAACAAGGGAGGAATCAAATTTAAGTTTACGTCTACAAAAATGTATTAAAATTAATTTAAGGTATTGAATAATAAACCTTGATTAATTTTTATCCTTATATTACCATATTGCAACAACCATTAAATATAGATATCAATACCTTATATTATGCACTAGATTCCATCCTTTCTTAGCATGGATATTTAATTTCTTATCATAATAATGCATTCAATGATGTAGTTTGGATATATCTTGCATACAACAAAGCTCTTTATGGGTTAATAAAATATGGTATTGTGGAAACACCACATCTTGTGTAACATGTATATCATATAAATAGACCATTAATTATTGTAGTCTTTGTATTACAACAAGTTATAGAATGGTTACCATCAAAATTAATTGACCTTGCTTTAGTAATTCCTCTTAAATGTTGAGCATAGGAAGAGAATCATATACAAAGGAATATGCTACTTAAGTTGAATTTTATTTGTCACATTAAGTGTAGTCGTTTAAACCTATGATTATAATACATTTACCTATTGTCACAAATATGAGTTTAAAACATATTTTTCTAGAATTTATTAAGCACTACTCTCAAGAAAATACATTGCTAACTACCATCTTCATGGAAAAAATTATGTTCCACCTAGGAACCACAATATGAAACTTTGGTATTATCAATACTCTAACCATTCCACATATTATTGACCTAAACTTTATAGTAAAGTCCAAAAGTATGTAATATCATGCATAACCAAGCCTTTCAACATGAATTAATTATTAGATATACCACTACACACACTTGAAAAACCTTGCAAACTAGTATCAATAGACTTCATGATAGATATTCTAAAAGGCTACCATGGGAATGAATGTGTATGTCATGGTGGATTTATTTTCCAATATGACTATATTAGTGCTATATGAAAAGATCTTCTTGGAGGAAGATAAAATCAAAGTCTTGTTTAATTATGTTGGGGTCCACTGTGTATTGTCCTAGAGAATTATGGCTAATAAGGATACCATATTCCTTAGCATTTTTTATTTATATTTTGGTCTACAATGGATTTCAACTTGAATAATTTAACTATATTTCATCCTTAGAATCACAAGTAGGATGAAGTGGTGAATTAAATAATTGTGTATATTTTTAATATACACAATGTTAAGCATCTTGTGGTGCTCCTACATAGCCCAAAAAAACCACTACAAATTGTTTTATTAGAAAGCAAGTTAAATACTAAGTAAAAATTAAATTTGATAACAAATTTTCTGGAAATTTGAGCAAGTTTTGTTGTCATTGATGTCAAGAGGTTTGATGTCCAGTTTTATTGTCATTGATGTCAAAAGGTTGATTTTCCAAAAGGCAAGGAATTTTTCAAAAGAAAAGGGTATAATATTTATTTTAAATATTATTTAAGTAGGTAAAAATGGTGCACCAAATGAAATATTAAAAATGTATGTATAAACGCCCTATCGCTAATGAGCGCCAAACGGAAGCATGCAAGCAAATGGAAAGATAACGAATAACAAGTGGTAAAGCAAAACAAGTATATATCTTATTAATAAAAATGATACAAAATTATGGGTTATAATGCGTCCCATTGAGGGCTAAAAATGGGTGATACAAATTTTTGCAACTCGGGTTCCCAAAGGTAAAATCTCTCAAAGAAATCGGGTGCACATCCACTGTCTTTCCTTGTACCCACAATTGAAGTGGGCAGACCAAAGTTACCGCCACTTGCATATTTGATATATGATGTCTTAGGATGCCTCTAAATGCACTATAATAACCTGCAACTACACACAAGGAAACCATAATTGTCAAATAGCGAGTGCGTATGATAAAAGCATGCAATCCCCATAGGGGCAAAACGACTAATAATGAGAAAACATATCAAATAAACTAAAAATAGCACAAAATTGAAAAGTGATGTAAAAAGGAAGGTTTTGGGAAGATATAACCAGAAATTGCACAAAAATTACATCCGATGGGGCCCCGAAACTCGGATGACCATTCGCAACCTGCAAAACCCAAAGCAAGCAAATTATGACCCTACGCATATCCAAAATGCATGAAAATTGGAAAAAATATATGAAATACTATTATAAGAAAACCCATTTTATTATATTTGTGAGATTGATCATAGTTTGGGTGTTCTCTTAGATGACCGCCGGATACCTGCAAGAGACCCTACAAAACACTAAAAATGCAATATCTCGGCCAATATAGCTCAGAATGACATGAAACTTGAACTATGGAATAATATAATTATATGTAAAATATATATTTAAAAATATTCAAGAAATAATGCACATATATCTATTCATATAGGGGTGGAGCGAATAATACTGTCACAGATTAGGGGGTGCCCCAAGGTGCGGCGCCCATGAAATCTCCCTAAAATTTGCCACTAATTCCACTTGGGAATGATGTAAAACCATATAAAATGTGTTGTAGTCAAATTTGGTGATGGAATTCACATATTTTATTTGGTTTTATAACAAATTACGCCTCCTAATTCACTCGCAAACCTCCTTCGCTATGAAGAGATTCTGAGGAAACAATTGGTGCATAAAGGGTGGAAGGAAATCTTAGCAGCACTCCGTTGCTTTTGTCCTAAAAATATCCTCTCCTTTTGGTGTGGAAAATGTCTCCACTTTATAGCCTAATGAGGCTTTAGGGGTCAAAAGGCATGCGAGGGCATGCGAGGCATGAGGTGCCACTTGGCCACCGAGGTGGCATGCATTGGAGGGAGAAGAGAATATCTCAATTTGGCCTCCCTCATGGGTTGGAGCATTAAGATATTGCTTGCCCTACCCTCCTAGACGTTATGAACCAGAAATATAATCATTGGTAGGCGCCATTTGTCCAGGTTTGACTTTTTTCTAGTCAAACCTGCTATTCGCTTCACCCTAAAATGAACGTTGCTATTCACCCCAGGGTGTGATGAATAGGTTCTATATTCGTCCTAGGGTGGCATGAATAGTATAAGGGTGTCCAAAAGGTGCCAAAAATTGCCTAGAACATTTCAAACCCTTGCATTAAGTGTTTAGAACCACTATATACCTCTTGAGGGCTGCCCTAGGGGCCTTGGTGTGTCGCAAAGTCACTACTTATGGTAGCACAATCGGATTGACCAGTTTTTAGTGTCTACAGATACCCATTTTTGGGATGCATTGTGTGTAGCACAATGCCAAGAAAAAATAGATGACTAAAAATGTTCAATGATTAGGGTTACTCAATAACCTAACCAACTTTAGATGCCCCAATCCTGGAAAGAGCATGCATCCTTGAATCCTTGCTTTTGACGAGCTAAGGAACTTGCTTTGGCTTAGACATTGTCTGTCATGAAAAGGTGAGGCCTATGTTTCCATGATGCCATCAATTTTGAGTGCTTTAATTTGATACTTTATGCTTGTTTACTGCCCCAAGCAGGAGCGTGATTGTATTTGTCAACGATTCATTGGATGAACACAATTTGCATGATTGAGTGTGTGCTTGTTGATTTGACTTGAGTATGACTACCCCCTCAAGTGATGAGTCGATAAGGGAATGCTTCATGAGAAAAGCAACAAGTCACTTGACCCAAATGACTATTGTTAATGTTGCCTTCTTGATCCTGAGTGAGTTCAATCAGATTTGACTTGTTTTTGGTGGGTTTTGGACCCTTTTCTTTGTTACTTTTTGGAGGAAGGAATGAAAAACCCCGCTCCCATGGGGCAGTTTGACCATGGTGGCCTTCTTAGGGGTTGAAGTTAGGTGTTTTACAAGCATCCATGAGTGTTTTTATTTAATTCTTGATTACTACAAAAATTTGACCAACATAGAGTTGTTTTTGTGGGTTTTTTGACCCTTTTGGTCTTGTGAGGTTTGAGGACCCATTTCATTGTAGCCTACGGGCATTTTTGGAAACTATGATGTACTCTTTTTTCCCCATATATATATATATGATATTTTATTATGATCATCATGTGTTTTGTTTATTGTTTTATTGTATGGATGCAATGTGTGTAATAATTTATGCTTATAGGTTAGATGCTTAGTATGTATGCATATGGATGCAATGAGGTGGTGATAGATAGATATCATGTATGTATATGTAATTCAATTTGATTGGAATTGCACCTATATATATGCATGGGTGCACAGTGAGATGAAATATTTGAATGATTGATAATAATGGATGTGGCTAATAATTTGAAATACTATGTGAATACTATAGACTGTACAAATACATTAACGCTCTTTGTTTTTGCTTCTTTTTTTGTTTTTGTAATGGAAATGTGAAACCATTATTGCGATGTAGTGAAATGGAGTAAATGAGATGATATGTACAAAGAATGTAGGTGAGGTTTTTATGAGACTCAAACAGTAGCTGATTTGATCAAAGGTTGTATACTCACTATGCAAGACTTTTCGACAAGGTATGAATATGCTAGGATGACCAAGGTACTTCATATCCCTATGTGTGCAAGTGAGTTAATTCCTATGAGATGCATAAGGATACCACCAGTGCCAATCAGGATTTCAACAAAACCTGTACTAAGGATCACCCTATGAACGTCACAATCCTGGGTTTTGTACTTAGTAGGACTAGACCACTAGGCAATCTAGGTTACAAAAGCTATCTCATCCACATGCAAACATTGGTCTACACATACGTAAAAGTTAATGTGACAGATATATCGTCATGCGGGAGGCTACTGCCATTTCCAAGTAGGCTATACACCAAAATTATAATGAGGATCATCTTATAGTTTTCCAAATGCTGAGAGTTCCAGGGATTCAAGTTCAACTCCCTTCTTTTCTTCAATTTTATTGGGATACTTGCTCATATGTAGTGATGAAAATCACTATTTATTTTGTATATTTTTTTCTTTGAGCAAGGGATTTGGGAAGTGGTGATGACCACTATTATCTTTGATTTTGATTTTGACTTTGAACTTTGGATTTATTTGATTTTTTTATTTTGATATGGGATTTTGGGGAATGGGATTTTTGATAGTGGTGAAAACCACTATTTATTTTGGGGAATTGGGTAGGGAAGATGCTTGTCCTTTTGCCAACTCTCAACATTCTTGAACCATTCGCATAGGGGGATCAACAGGATGACCTTTTCACTTAAGGTAACCTAGACTACATGGATTCCATCTTTCTTCATGCAAAACTGGGATATATTAATGTTTAACTATGTTTGGGATCTGAAGTACACAAGGCATAATATAAGCAAGACTCTACCTCCTAAAAATCAAGCTAGCTTTCTACAAAACCTAAAGAGAAGCTAGAAATGGTTGAGTGACCAAAACCCTAATGACATTCTAAAACAAATGATATGAAATATGAAAAATGTGGGTGAAAACGGACAATTGCAACATTGAATTATGCTTATTTTCATGACATTGATTTTGAGTGATGAGTATTGTACCGTCATGGTGCTAGACAGGCATGAAAAAATCTAAAATGTAAAGTGCAAATGACGAGTATGCCTAAATGCAAGAGATGATAGAATTCAATGGGATGCAATGTCATGCGATGCTATATTTTTGTAATTTTAATATTTTGATGATGTTTTTGAAATACAACGCGATGCAATGTTTTTTGATTTTTGATATTTTGATAATGTTTTTGGATTTTTTATTGATATATATGTATGTACATGTGACCAACGGGATTATTGGGGGCCATTGGGACATTTGGGGTGACCAAAGGGCTTGTGGATGCCTTTGGGAATTTTTGGTTGACCTAGATGGTTTTAGATCGTCTAGGAGCATTTAGGTTGACCAAGCGGGATGCAGACACCATTGGAGCATTTTGGGGTGACCTAGATGGTTCTAGACCGCCTAGGAGCATTTTAAGTTGACCAACCGGGATGCAAGCACCCTTGGAGTATTTTGGGTTGGGCCATCCTATGCTAGGCATGGAATGGTCACAAATTAAGGATGTTCAAGGGTTCAGGATCCTTGATACCTTCAAAGGAGGCTAGGCAATACGTTATAGGTCCTATATGACCGATAATGACATAGGGACCTAACCATTTTACCGTGAACTTGTCCCTTAGATGGGGCGGCAAATTAGAATTTTATTGGTTCTCCTTCAAAATGAGGTCACCAACTTGAAATTCTCTTAGGTGGACTTTCATATTATATGCTATCTTAAGTTGCTCTTGATAAATGCACAGGTACTCAAGAGCATTAATACGATGTTCATCAAGTAGCGTAAGCTGATATAGGAAAACCTGCCACGCAGTGTCATCATCGATGAACTCTTGCATGGATATGCACAGTGATGGTATTTCGAGCTCTAGAGGCATGACCGCCTCGGTTCCATACACTAGTGAATAGAGTAGCCCTAGTGGGTGTCCAAATACTAGTGTGATAGGCCCATAGAGCAAGAGGTATTTGTGTGTGCCAATCTGTGTGACCCTCTCTAACAGTTTTCTTGAGAATGACAATCAATGTTTTGTTAGAGGCCTCTGTTTGCCAATTTTCTTGTGGATAGTAGGGTGTCAAAAAACTATGCTAGATGTTATAATTTGCTGTCAAATCATGCACATATTTGTTTTTAAACGATGTCCCATTATTCGAAATGATCTTGGATGGAATACCAAAATGATAAAAGATATTATGCAATAGGAACTCCGCTATGCAGGGTCCTGTCATAGTGGTAAGGGGAATTGTTTCCACCCATTTAGTGAAGTACTCAGTAGCCATTATGATAAACGTGTGATGGCCTAAGGATGAGGGGAAGATTTTCTTGATTAAATCCAACCCCCACTATGAAAATGGCCATAACAATTGGATCGGTTGCAAGGCTTGAGGAGGTACGTGTGTCAAATTAGCATGATGCTGACAATTCATGCACTTACTCACATATGCGCAATAATATCGCTCTAAAGTTGGTCAATAATAGCCCATTCAAAGAATACACTTGGCGATGGCCATGCCACTAAAATGGCCATCACATGTACTATCGTGTGCTTGGGCAATTTCCCAAGTAAACTCTTGATGCTCTAAGTAACGAAGGAGGATCCCTTTGTAGCTCCGACAATACATAATGTATCCTAGCAAGACATATTTTTTTGCCTTCCATCTGAATTTTCTTTTAGAGGCATGAGACAATTCGGGAGGGAGGTTACCAAGCTTTCGGTATTCCCTGATTTGTGTTGACCAATCCTATTGGAAAGAAGCCTTGAGCACGTGAACAACCTATCCCTCTCAAAGTTCATCCCTAGAAAAAGCTGACTGGGAAAGAACTTGTAAGAATAGCATTGTGCTGCTATAAAAAGGGCCTGGTTCAAGAGTTCATTAATGTGTGAGAATCTCTCTTGATGAGGTTCAATTTGAATCAAGTGGACTTTAGACATGACTTGATTGTTCTCGTGCTCCACCGTATATTGCAAGAGCGTGTTGACCTAGATGGTAGTCATCTAATCCATAGGGTCTTATGGGATCAAAGACCCCAGAGAGGCCATTATATCCATAAAATTATTAGATGATCGAGGAAGTACCTCGATGTTATACCATTTGAATTTTACCAAGAATTTATCCACAAGGGCCTTGTAGGCTTGTAGGACTGGGTACTTACACTGGAAGATCCCCTTGACTTGGTTAATAATGAGCAAGGAGTCATAAAAAATATTAAGCTTTGCTATTTTCATGGTGACAGTCATCTGAAGGCCTATGAGCAGGGCCTCGTACTCGACATTATTGTTGGTGCACAAGAAATTAAGTTTAAATGACAGGGGTATGGGATCCCCATGCGGTGTGAAAACATGATTCCTGTACCACCCCCTTGCTTGCATTTGGAGCCATCAAAAAATAGGGTCATATCTACCTACACCTTAGGCTCGTCAGAATCTAACAATTTTGATATTTTGAAGACCCCATCATCAGGAAGGTCCATGCTAAGAGGTTGATCATCCTGGAGAGGAGCCTCTGCGAGTTGATCGATGATGACATGACCCTTAATTTATTTTTGTCCAACAAACTCAAGGTCAAACTCTATCAACAACATGATCCATTTCGTCGTGCGACTACTATGATAAGTGTGACTCATCATGTAGCGCAATGGATTATCTTTTGATACAACATACATGGTATTGCTAATCATGTAATGCCATAGCTTCTTGGTGGTGAAAACTACTGCTAGGCATAATTTCTCAACGTATGCATACTTGATCTCATAACTAACCATGGTGTGACTGAGATAGTAAGTAGCATGTTCTTTATGAAATTCATTTTTTTGGGCTAACATGGCACCCAATGCAATCTTAGTGGCTGAGATGTATAGTGGAATGACACTCCTGGCCTAGGTGGTGCCAACACTGGAGACAAAACCAAGTACTATTTTATTGCATCAAAGGTCTCCTGACACTCATCATCCCAATGGAATGCGACGCCCTTGTGCAACAACTTGTTCATGGGGTGACACTTGTCTGATAATTGTGCTATGAAGCGCTTGATGGACATGATCTTGCCTTGTAGACTTTGAAGTTGCTTGATCATGGTTGGGGTAGGCATCTTGAGGATGGCCTTGGCCTTATTAGGGTCTATTTCAATGCCTCACTTAGAGATGATAAATACCAAGATCTTTCCAGATGTGACACCGAAGATTCACTTCTTGGGGTTCAGTCTCACGTTATGTTCGATGAGGCAGTCTAATACTTTGCTCAAGACCTCCAGATGCCCATGGCATAATAATGATTTATCCAGTAAGTCATCCATGTAATATTCCAAACTTTTATGCATGTAGTCATGGAAGATGTATGTCATGGCATGCTGGTATGTGGCACCGATATTTTTAAGGCAAAAGGGCATGACTTTATAGCAAAATGTCCCCCAGGGCATTGTGAACGTTGTTTTGAGTTGGTCCTCTAGGTTTATACAAATTTGATTATTCTTAGAGAAACCATCCATAAGGGATAACATTTCATGGCCCACTATGACATCTACTAGGGCATCGATGCTTGGCAAAGGGAATTCATCCTTAGGACTCGCTTTGTTTAGGTCTCAAAAATCTGTGCAAATGTGAATCCTCCCGTCTGGCTTCTTAATGGAAACCATGTTGGATAACCATGGTATATAGTCTAAAAAAATGACAAAATTGGCATCCAACAGCTTTTGTAGCTCGTATTTTACCATCAAGGCCACTATTGGATGCATCTTTCGAAGCTTTGTATTGATAGGCTTGGCCTTCGGGTCAAGCGTCAGATTATGGGTGACTAGATTTGGATTCAATCCTAGCATGTATTTATAGGGCCATGAAAAAGCTTTCTTCTTCCTAGGGAGAAGGGCTATGTAATCAGTTTGCTCTTCAGGGGATAAGCTTTTACCCAACTTGATATACTATGGATTCTTTAGGTCTGAGCCGCTATCTACATCAATTGTAGGCTCGATTACCATATGCGACCCCTCTTCCAACTGGTGGGGGGTAGGGATCAAATGGATATCATCCGCTAGATTTATATCATTAATGGGAACCTCGGGTTACTCCTTAGAATGGAAGACATCATGAGCTTGCCCTAAAGAGAAGAAAAATAGTTGTAGCATCTTGTCACAGAGCCAATACTCAGAAGGTGATAGGGATGAATCTCCCTGTGTCAAAGTCAATTATGCCCAAGTCAAGGTGCAATGGCTTTGGCGGGTTATTCAAATCTCATAATGGCTCTAACAAATATATGGAAATCATATTTATGGACGAATGATTTACCCTAGGTTGCTGGTGGTGACCATTGACCTCTGGATGCAACACGACCTGAGGAGGCAGCTGCGAAGGTGGTGGAATGATAGGCAGTGGTCGATGTGGCTACGGAGGAATTTGCCCTTCATGAGATAGAAGTTATTGCCAAATGGGCTCTTGTAATGGGAATAGGCACAACAAGAAATCATCATTCTCATTCCAAGGGACAATCTGCATGCAATCTCCATTAGAACTATCAGAGTCAATCGATGTGACCTCATAGTCTGACTCATCATCTGATGCCCACTCATAAGGGGACCCTGGGTCTTCTTCCTCACCATCATGGGGAAGAGTGCATGAGCCTTCACCTCTCTCAGAGGATTGGATACCATATCAAGGTGATTCATCATCTCCCAAGGGCATAGGGAAATAGTCCCGTAGTGAGTAGACGCGATTAGGGTTGGCAAAGGGATCTTGGGCCAACTCATATATGTAATTGAGGCATAGGCGCTCCATGCCTTCAATAAGAATATCCAACGGTATGGGGTTGTTATGTTCCAACCATGACTTATCATATGGCATATGGTACTAGGGTTGACACGAAACTCGTGTGCCTTGCTCATACAAGACTAACTCATAACCATACCAATTGCATAGGTCAAGATAATTCAAGGTGAATTTAGGGTTAGACAAGTAGTGGATGTCCTCTCCAAAGGGCTCTTCATCCTCCTGCTATTGTTGGTAGGGTTCGATGTTGTAGTCAAGTACCCATATATGAAATTCATTTGATTAAGGGGGACACCTAGGGGCACGATAGTGCCTATGGAAATATGGGATCGACCCATGTCTTGCACTGACTCTATAGCAGGGGTATTTGTAACCTCCCTAACCATGTATTTTCCTAATCCGGTGGAAGCCAAGTGCACTGTCACTTGAGGCTATGGATAGAAGAGTGATGAGAGGAAGATCTGATCTAAATCATCTTCTACCACCTATGGTAGCTCTTCATCATATAGGCTAGGTATCTCCTCTATGGAGATGGTGGATATGGTCGACTGTACCTCATCAATGGGATTTTTCCCTAGGTTTCTCAACAACGGTTCTGCCAGCCCAGTGGGCATCGAAGGAGGTGCCGATGATGAGGAAGGTATGTCATGCAATGATGAGGGGGTCAAACCTTGGTTGGATTCATTTAGTTGGAAATCCAGGTGTGTCGATAGTAAGATTTACTGAGGGATATGCTGCACCATGTTACAGTACTTGTAGAGCTCTAGCTTTGCAGGGACGACATGAACTTGCCTCTCATGGGTGTAAGTGAGGCATTGGTGAGTAATGGAAGGGACAAACTTCATGTCCCTAATCCATGGTCTACCTAACAAGATATTGTATGCCATATCACCCTCCAGTATGTGGCATAGCATCGAGATGGTCTTCTCTCCTACCTAAATAGGTAGGACAATCATACCAACTATCAAGCATATGGTATGATTAAAGGCTCGAAGGGTGTTTGTAGATGGGACAATATGGGATGCCAGGAGCTTCAAGTTCTTGAGATATATTGTAGTGATGATATTTCTAGAAGACCTTGTGTCTATCAACACTCTCTTGTGTGGTGTCCCATTTATGCATGCAACGATGTGCAAGGGAGGATCCGCCATATTATGCAAAACCAGTTTAAGCTCATCTTCTCGAAAGCCTATCACCAGTTCATTGCACTGTCTGACATGTCCCATAAAATTTTTGAAGGAGTTGGACTCTTGGGGCCAAAGCTTTATGGCCTTAAGGATCTCCATCAAAGCCTCTTTGTGAGGTTGTGATTGCTAAATCAACTCATAGATGGAAACCTAAGCAGACGTTGTTCTCAAGCTCTACGTGAGCTTAATCTTGAGGGTGGCCATAGGCCTAGGTGGAAGGCTCGATAGAGGAGGTAGTTGCTATTGTGATGTTGAAGGGATGTTGCTCTGAGCCATAGGTGGTGCGACCAGACTTGGGTACCGCCTATTCCTCATGACAATTCTAACCATACCAATGTATCCCTGCTGAGGGAGGCATGATGAAACTCATTCACCTGGGGTACTAGCTTAGCCTGATCTACATGGGTACGCAAGGGATCCTTAAAGATATTCATATTTTGGTTGTTTGGTGTGATATGGTTGTCTACCTAAAGGTCCTTCCTATCGATCATATCCTATACCAAGTTTTTAAACCTATAGCATATGTTCACATCATGCCCATTTTGCCTATGAAATTTGCAATATAGGTATTCTCTATACCCTTTGGGTCTGGGTGCATTCGGGTCGATAGGTCGAATCATAGGCATATGGATTGAATTTTCTGCTAAGAGGTGCTTAAAAAATGAGTCCATAGATTCTACAAGGGGTGTAAAATATCACTTGGGATGACATTGTTGATTTGGCCCTTGATTATTCTAATTGTCCTTAGTATAGTCCCAATGTGTGGCCTGATAATTAGGCTTTTGAGGTGGTGCAACTTGTGCTAGCCCCAAGATACTAAGGGCAACTTGATTCATTGATGCCAGTTTGGATTGTGTCAAGGTGCTTTTGGCATTCTTGTTCCACTTCTTCTTGCGAGGCTTCGCAATCTCCCCCTATTTAATCTTGATTTCTTCGATGGTCCTAGCTTGTGCTAGGGCATCCTTAAGAGTGGGATATTGTTGTAGTTTCAACAACGATATGGGCTTCAGGAAAATCTTGGAAAACATATGAGTCAGCTTCAACATGGGGATCAAATAAGGCACCTTGGTGAGAAAGGCCCATCACATATTTCCATAATTTTTTATTGACTCATCATCATATTACTTCAACCCGGCTACGTCAGCCAATGTCGCCTTCCTATTGGCATTGAAGGCGAAGAATTATAGGAATGCATTTGCAAGTTGATCCAAAGTATGAATGTTATGCTTAGGGAGCTGGTAAAACCACTCCATGGTAGGTCCTGAAAGGCTAGTCATAAATGTCTGCAAAAGCAAAGCATCATCATCATGAATACCAAAAAACTAACCCAAAAATTTGGTGACATGCTCCTGTGCATCCTCTTATCCCTTAAACATATCCAAATGTGGCAACTTATAATGCTTCAGATAGGGAGGTTCAGGTACTGAAGGATGAATTTTCTGACTACACAACTGGCACATAGTGGGCTTTTGAGATCCAAACCTAGAGGTCTTGTTATCTACCGACTCTAGGTGCTCTAGCAGCTCTTTATATGGATTTGGGGACTTGATCTCCTCATTCTTACTTACATCTTGAGGTGGAGGTCTAGGATCCTCCAACCTAAGATAGGATGTTGGCCTGTAACCCCCTGCATTGATAAGACATCTCCAAATACTCTACTTTTAGATCATGCTCATTGTAGGCTCCGTAAGGTGTCTCTCAAATCAATCTATAAATAGGGGTGTCTGCCCATTGTGGGCACCCTACATCTGGCCTATGAGGTAAGTCTCATGCTGGCCTAGGAGGCCGTAGAGGCAATGTTAGATAAGATCTAGAAGACCTTTCTTGAACAAACATAGGTTACCTCAGAGGGACTTCCTATCTATGGGTCTTAGGGGTAGGGACCCTCTCCTGTAGAGTCTGTTGGAACAACTCATTAGTTTACTGCTCAATCCTCTCTTTTTTAAGCTGATGCAAGCAGTCTAGTTGCTTTTTGTCACATTGAAGATGTTTTAATTGAGTTTGGTGTTCCACGTATTTTGTAACTGCTTGCTTGATTTGTTCCACAGTATGAGTCCTAGGGGGTCTAGGGGCCTCGCCTTGGGACTGACCTCGTTCAAGATAATCTATGATATCTATCGGGAACTTGCCTCTTTCAAGGTTCATCGCATTGACTTGAGGTTTGGGCTAGAACATTTGCTCATTATACTCAGTAGATGCAGAGGCACATCGGGAATGTGCATAATACTGCTCCTGAGGAAAATCTAGGATTTCATCATGCCTTCCTTCCTAGACGAGGAATGGTAGGGCATAATTGGCCCAACCAGAGCGATGAGTGTCATTCTCATCAGGTTGCATGAGCTATTATACCCTATCAAGGTGATGCAAAGGTAAAGTCATATCGAATTGCTCCGACCAGTGTGTGAAGTCATGCTCTTGCCTATGAATAGGCATGCCAACCCCGACGAGTACATGGATGCATGGCACCACTCTGTCTATTAGTGCCTCAGTGTGTTGTTGCCTTTCATCAAAGAAGGCCTATGATGTATCTACATACTGGGAACACTCTCCCAAGTAATTCTCATCATCCCTTGGGGTGTCTTGCAGAGGGTCCCTTCGGAGATGAGGCTTGTGACCTACTATCTTGGGGCTATGTGGAGTAGAAGCTCACCAAGGAGGTATGACCAAGTCCCTAGGGCTATAACGAAGATGATTCATATCTCCTAATCCACTCTCCGTAGCTTCCACTTGTGTTTAGGCTTGGCTGCGGGTGCGCACCATCGTGCTCCTCTATCAATACCCCAAGTGATTATCTTCTTTACAAATTTTTAATGAAACAACAAACAAGAAAGGAAACACTCAATAAGACAAATTATTATCTTGTTTAAGTTTTAGATGTGAATCCCTAAACTATTTTGTGTGTTTTAGATGTGTTGTTTGTAAAGAATGACCTTGTGTCGCATATTTGAAATATTGTTGGATGATGTACTCAAATTTTTAAAGGATTTCACCTATATACTCGCACAAGCTGAATATGGTGATGAAATCCATATCCAACGAGGTAGCATAGGTACTACCAACCCTCACCCAACACCCCGTGTGCAGCGATACACCCCTACGAAGAGGAATGCATGCTATTTTGCATGGTTAGAAAATATCTTGGGTTGGACTTAGCCACAGACGGGTCTCGATGATACTCTTTCACACGAGCCAATCAAGTGGTAATGACATCCATTGTTGGTCTCAATCATCAGGTTGGATGTGAGAGCCCAACATCGTCGATGTTAAGATAAAACATGATGTGTGGGGTTCCTTTAATCTTTAAAGAAATCAAGAAAATAAGCATTCAATGATCATTCACTAAATGCATACGTAAGGTGTGTTTTACTTTTAGAAATGTTAGTATATAAAAGAAACTCAAAAACGTATCTAGAAATGTAAAGGCCTAAATGTTAGCCTACCCATTGGGTAGACTACAAGCACGCAAACCATAGAGATGCATTCCTACTTTGAATTTGTTTTGATTTTTTTTTCTTTTATGTGTTTTTGTTATTTTGCATATAATAAATGAAAGCTACCTTTAACCTTTCTAAGAAAACAAAAAATGTGAGAAAAACTAAATAAAACAGCTTTGGAAATTACAAAACAGAGATGGAAGACCTAGGGACCTACCTCATCACTGCCAAAACTTGTTATTGCTGGAATTCTACTTTCAAAACCCTTTGGTTTCTATTCTCTCTAGGCTGGGATGAATAGCAGGTCTGTATTAATCCTAGGGAGGATGAACTCGTGTTCATCCTAGGGTAGCACAAATAGCAAATCAGAGTTCGTTTTAGCCCAAAATTAATAGCACCTACAACATAAAAAGATTAAATAATGAGATCCAAATTCACATAAATAAAAAGGGACCAGGTCCTATTGTGATCGCCACTAAAGTAGGGAAAAATGATGCACCGAATGAAATATAAACAATGTATGTATCTATGCCCTATCACTAATGATCGCCAAACGGAAGCATGCAAGCAAATGGAAAGATAGAGAATAACAAGAGGTAAAGAAAAACAAGTATATCTATTATTAATCAAAATAATCCAAAATTATGGGTTACAATGCGTCCCCTCAAGGACTCAAATGGGTGATACAAATTTTTATAACTCGGGTGCCCAAAGGTCAAATCTATCAAATAAATCGGGTGCACATCCATTGTATTTCTTCATACCCACAATTGAAGTGGGCGGGCTAAAGTTACCACCGCTTGTGTATTTAATCTATGATGTCTTACGCTTCCTACCAATGCATTTTAATGACCTGCACCAGCACACACTTGAGGTGCCACTTGGCCACTGGGGTGGCATGCATTGGAGGGAGAAGAGAATCTCCCAATTTGGCCTCCCTTATGGGCTGGAGCATTAAGATGCTACATGCCCTACCCTCCTAGCTGTTATGGACCAAAAATGTAACCGTTTGCAGGCGTCATTTGTCCAGGTTTGAATTTTTTCTAGTCAAACCTACTATTCGCTTCACCTTGAAACAAACATTGCTATTCACCCTAGGGTGCGACAAATAGGTTTTGTATTCATCCCAGGGTGGCACGAATAGTAGAAGGGTGTCCAAAAGGTGCCAAAAGTGGCCTAGAACATTTCAAACCCTTTCATTAAGTGGTTAGAACCACTGTATACCTCTTGAGGGTTGCCCTAGGTGCCTTGGTGTGTCGCAAAGTGACTACTTATGGTGGCACACTTGGATTGACCAGTTTTTAGTGTCTAAAATTATATGCCTAAAGAGGCTAAAAAGGTTTAAGACCCAAGAAAAGAAAAGCAAGCTTAAAAAGAAATAATAATATTATAATATTTAATATTATAATATTTGGGCAAAAGGAAGAGGTGAAAAATGACAAGGTCCAATGAGCAAGTTATAAAGGTTGGCAAAGGTTTTAATTTATTTAAATTAAAATATTTTAACCTAAGGTTAAAATTTTAATTTAAATATTTATGGCGCCAAAGTTTCAAAGTTTCAAATCAAATTCAAAAGCAAAGAGAGGGCCGACGTGTTTTAATCCCAAGGAAAGAATATTTAAAGGAAATTATTTTTCATTTCCAAAGTCTAAAATATTCGAATGCCCAAGTGATGAGATAAATCATGCGCTCAAATTTCAAAAGGGAGAAGACGTTCGTGAGTCATAAAGGCCAAGGGAGACAAAGTTGTGTTTAAATCCATCTAGAGAAAAAGCTATATCCCATAGTGCTAGGTAGTGCAAGTGGTAGGAAGAACGTGGCTAAGGCACTTGCGAAGGGAAGGTTTTAGTTTCGAATCCCACCGAGTTGTTTTGCAAGAGGGTAAAGCCTTTTTCATTTTTAGCGAAGGAGATTTCAAACACGAAATCATGGACGTTTGTTTTCATGTGGGCGTGTAGCCCAAGCGGTAGCCTAGCCTTGGGCTGGGGTATTGTGGAGGCTTAGGTTGTGTGTTTGATATTGGGCGCTTTTCGTTTGAGACTTGTGCAATATTTTTGGCAGGTAGAATATTAAGGTATAATTTTTTATTAATGTGCTTGGAATACATGATTTGACTTTGAGGCTTTGAAATTGTGAAAGGAAAATAAGTGAAATTGATTAGGGAGTCATAAGGGGTGTTAATTAATTTTTATTTTGGGTGCTTAGAAATTAAACCAAGTATTGGAGATTATAAGGTGTAAACAAAGGGATTTTATTTTTTATGTGTGTTGAATATTATTTTGAAAAAGAAGGAGATTATAAGGTGTAAACAAAGGGATTTTATTTTTGATGTGTGTTGAATATTATTTTGAAAAAGAAGGAGATTATAAGGTGTAAACAAGGAACTTTATTTGTGTTGAATATTATTTTGAAAGTGAAGGAGTGATAAGGTGTATTTGTGACTTGACATTTTATTGTACTTCTTGTATGGTGAAATATTTGTTGAGGTAAATATTCTTGTGAAGATTTTGAGATAGACTGTTGCTATCTAACCTAGAATTGGCAAAAGGATTTGGTTGTGAGTAAAACAGGTTTTGAAGACATATCTCCATCAAAGCAAAGAGGTATGGGCACATCATATTTTGTTTGAAATTTTGGAATGAATGTTGTGAAATATAAGGTAGAGTGAAAAGGATTATTTGATAAGCATTGTTGGAAATATTTGAGTGAATTCTTATATGCTTCATTGGTGAATGTTTAGAGAACATTTGAGATAGATATTGAGGATTATTTGAGTTAGGGTTTGAAACCCACATTGTGCACTTTGTTTGAAGAAGTATGAAAACACTTTGTTTAGGGTTAGTGAGCAAGTTGTGTTTCATTAGTTGAATGATTGAGTGAAATTCTTGAGCATTGGATTTGAGTGATATTGAAAGTGAATGTGCAAACATTAGAAACCAGATTTGTGAAAGCGACAGACTTAATGATTGAGTAGAACATATTGAGTTTTTGATAGAGTACATCATTCTCTATATGTTCCAGAGGTTAAAAGAATTTTGAATAGAATATGTCTAAACTGCTTCAAGTTAAAGGAATTACTTTGAATATTAGATAAAGCATTTGATAGCATTGTGTGCGAGATTTGAGAGCATATTGAGCAACTATCTTGTGAGTTGAAGGTTTTTGATGCATGTGTTAGAAGACTGAGAGCAGATTGAGCAAGTTCTTAAGAGGACTTGAAGGCAGATTTGAGGTAAGTCTTGGTGAAGACTTGAAGGCATATTTGAGGCAAGTCTTAGTGAAGACTTGAGAGTAGATTGAGCAAGTTCTTGAGAGAACTTGAAGGCAGATTTGAGGTAAGTCTTGGTGAAGACTTGTAGGTAGATTTGAGCAAGTCTTAGTAAATAATTGAGAGCATATTGAGAAAGTTCTTGAGAGAACTCGAAGGCAAATTGGGAGTAAGTCTTTGTGAAGACTTGAGAGTAGAGTTGATTGATTGATTTGTTCAAGCTTTGTGTTAAGGCTTGGGGTAAATCTAAGAAAATTTGATTTGTGATTAGATCAAGCTTTGTGTTAAGGCTTGAGGATAGATTTTGGTATAGATTTGTGAGTAGATTTGTGCTAGACTTGAGATAGAGTTAGAGTAGATTTGTACTACACTTGGGATAGAGTTTTGTGTAGATCTGAGACAGAGTTGAGAGTAAGATTTGGAGGTGATAGAGTAGAGGACAAGAGTCTCCAATGGATAGAGATCCATTAGCCAGGGTAGTGAGGATAAAGGTATTATGTGGAGAGATATCCAAAAGCTAGAGTAGTGGGGGTAGAAGTCTTCTAGAAGATTATCAGCCCGAGTAGAGGGGAAAAGAGTTCTCCTATGGGTAGAGATCCATAAACCAGAGTATAGGGGAAAGAGTTCTCCTATGGAGTGTGATCCATGAACCAGCTGGGAAGATAGAGTTCTTCTATGGAGAGAGATCCATGAACTAGTTGAGGAGATAGAGGTATCTTGGATCAAGTTCCACGAACCAAAAAAAGGGGAAAGAGTTCTCCTATGGAGAGAGATCCATAAATCAGAGCATAGGGGATTGGTGTCTCCTTTGGACAGAGGTCCATAAAAATTGTAATAGGGAATTGATTCCCAAGAATATTTGTTGAGAAAATTTAGTAGAAATATTTTCTCCATGGAGTAGCCCACATTGGGTGAACCACATTAAATTGGTGTCTCTCTTGTGTGTGATTATTTGTGCATTGCTTTGATTAATGCTATTAATATTGCCATTGATAATATTAGATAATATTGTTTGGGAAAGAAAAGTAAAATTTGGTCTTATACTGTTCACCCCCCTCTCAGTATAAGCTTGTGTTCTTCAATTGGTATCAGAGTGGGTTCCTTCAAGGAAGCCTAACAACTTGAAGGAAGATCTACAAGAACACACATGGCAAGGAAAGGCAAAAGAAGAACCATGAGACCTAAGAAGGAAGGAACACACATGGCTAGAAAGAAAAAGAAGAAGAATTTGTTTTTGCTCTAAGAGGAGAAGTGGAAACATGATCAAGTGAAAAATCAAGCAGCAAAAAAGAAGCTAACTATGTAAAAAGGAATAAGAAGGAACTAAGAATACTCAAATGTTTTATTTATGGTAACTTTGGTCATCTTGAAGATCATTGTTCAAAATTTGGGTATAGTAGCAGTGAAGAAGAATGTTTTGTTTGTGGTAACCTTGGCCACAATGCAACTTATTATAATGGGTTTAGTAGCAGTGAAGATGAAAAAGAAAACAAGGATAGTCAAATCAGGTATACAGAGGAAATTATACTTTCGGCAATAGAAGAAAAAGAAGATGCTCCTGTTGAAGTAGCAAGTAGTGCTTCAAGTGATAGTGATGAAAGTCTCTCAAATATTGAAGAGTATGAAGATGCTCTTGAAGACCTAGAAGAAGAGGAAGATTCAAAAAAAGAAAAGGAGGAAGCCACAATTAAGGAACTTGTTGAGTGAAGAGAAAGAAAAAAAAAAAACAAAAAAACTACTTGTTGATCTTGAAGAATTAAAAAGGGAGAACTCAATATTGAAAGCCCAAGTACAAGAGGATAAGGAAACAAAGGCAAAGTTTCTACAAGATCTCACTAACCTTAAGGTTAAGGTTGAAGAGGCAAGGAAAATTGAAGAAGGTATGGCTAAAAAATTAAAGGTAAAATATCTAGAATGTGAAATATTAGAACATGAGGTAGTTTCACTAAGGAAGGAAGTGAAAGAGTCTAAAGACAAGCTACACAAGTTTGGAAAAAGTTCAAAGACTTTGGATAAGATTATAAATGCACAAAGATCTTCATCAAACAAGACAGGACTTGGTTTTGAAGAAGGACAAAGAGAACAAGGAGAGGAGTCAAGCTCAAGATCCAAAGAAGAAGAAGCTTCAGAAGAAGAGAGTGAAGGAGAAAGTGAGACTTATGAGGATAAGTTAAAAAATGGAAGGTTCACCAAGGAAGGAAACAATGCACAAATAAGGAACATGGAACATCAAAGGGAAGAAAGGACTAAGAGACCAGTGGGTCCAAGGTAAGATTTCTTCAAAGGACTTTTCTTCTCATGTAACAGGTTTGGTCACAAGGCTATGCAGTGTAGGACACATGAAAAGAAGGAATATGGTTTCACTAAGAGAAATTTCAGAAATGGGCATCTCTTTCAAGGGTATTGCTACTCTTGTAATCATTTTGGTCATAAAGTAATAGATTGCAGGGTTCATGATAGGAATGGGTATGGCTTCACCAGGAGGAACTTCAAGACATTTGCACCTTCAAGGAACCACAATATTAAGTGTTATAAGTGCAATAATGTTGGGCATATGGCTAAGTGGTGTAGAATACAATTTCCAGGGACAAGAAAGAACAAGGATATTCAAAAGAGTTAGAAGAATCAATTGAGAAATAAGGTGGAAAAAGAAAAAGAGCAGTGTATGTTGGGAGTAGAGATACTCCCACCCCAAAATTAATCACCTCAAGGAGAGGAGGTGGGGAGGGGGTTGAGCTAAGAGTCTTATCTTTAGCCCCAAAGGAGTCCCTTTGCCATTGATGTCAAAGGGGGAGATATTTGAGTTAGGGGAGAGCATTCAATCAGGGGGAGCAATTTCTTAGGGGGAGAAAATTTGAAAAAGGTAAAATATATGCTTAAAGAAAAAGAGGGTTGCCATCAATGACAAAGGAGGAGATTGTTGGAAATTTGAGCAAGTTTTGTTGTCATTGATGTCAAGAGGTTTGATGTCTAGTTTTGTTGTCATTGATGTCAAAAGGTTGATTTTCCAAAAGGCAAGGAAGTTGTTAAAAGAAAAGGGTATAATATTTATTTTAAATATTATATGCCTAAAGAGGCTAAAAATGTTGAAGACCCAAGAAAAGAGAAGCAATATTAAAAATAAATAATAATATTATAATATTTGGGCAAAAGGAAGAGGTGAAAAATGACAAGGTCCATTGAGCAAGTTATAAAGGTTGGCAAAGGTTTTAATTTATTTAAATTAAAATATTTTAACCTAAGGTTAAAATTTTAATTTAAATATTTATGGCGCCAAAGTTTCAAAGCTTCAAATTGAATTCGAAAGCAAAGAGAGGGCCGACATGTTTTAATCCCAAGGAAAGAATATTTAAAGAAAATGATTTTTCATTTCCAAAGTCTAAGTAATTCGAATGCCCAAGTGATGAGATAAATCGTGCGCTCAAATTTCGAAAGGGAGAAGACGTTCATGAGTCATAAAGGCCAAGGGAGACAAAGTTGTGTTTAAATCCATCTGGAGCAAAAGCTATATCCCATAGCGCTGGGTAGCGCAGGTGGTAGGAAGAACGTGGCTAAGGCACTTGCGAAGGAAAGGTTGCAGTTTCAAATCCCGTCGAGTTGTTTTGCAAGAGGGTAAATCCTTTTTCATTTTTAGTGAAGGAGATTTCAAACATGAAATCATGGACATTTATTTTCGTGCGGGTGTGTAGCCCAAGCGGTAGCCTAGCCTTGGGCTAGGGCATTGTGGCGGCTTAGGTCACGGGTTTGAGCTTGGGCGCTGGTCGTTTGAGACTTGTGCAATATTTTTTATAGGCAGAATATTAAGGTATGCTTTTTAATTAATGTGCTTGGAATACATGATTTGACTTTGAGGCTTTGAAATCGTGAAAGGAAAATAAGTGAAATTGATTAGGGAGTCATAAGGGGTGTTAATTAATTTTTATTTTGGGTGCTTAGAAATTAAACCAAGTATTGGAGATTATAAGGTGTAAACAAAGGGATTTTATTTTTGATGTGTGTTGAATATTATTTTGAAAAAGAAGGAGATTATAAGGTGTAAACAAGGAACTTTATTTGTGTTGAATATTATTTTGAAAGTGAAGGAGTGATAAGGTTTATTTGTGACTTGAAATTTTATTGTACTTCTTGTATGGTGAAATATTTGTTGAGGTAAATATTCTTGTGAAGATTTTGAGATAGACTGTTGCTATCTAACCTAGAATTGGAAAAAGGATTTGGTTGTGAGTAAAACAGATTTTGAAGACATATCTCCATCAAAGCAAAGAGGTATGGGCACATCATATTTTGTTTGAAATGTTGGAATGAATGTTGTGAAATATAAGGTGGAGTGAAAAGGATTGTTTGATAAGCATTGTTGGAAATATTTGAGTGAATTCTTATATGCTTCATTGGTGAATGTTTAGAGAACATTTGAGATAGATATTGAGGATTATTTGAGTTAGGGTTTGAAACCCACATTGTGCACTTTGTTTGAAGAAGTATGAAAACACTTGTTTAGGGTTTGTGAGCAAGTTGTGTTTCATTGATTGAATGATTGAGTGAAATTCTTGAGAATTGGATTTGAGTGATATTGAAAGTGAATGTGCAAACATTAGAAACCAGATTTGTGAAAGCAAAAGACTTAATGATTGAGTAGAACATATTGAGTTTTTGATAGAGTACATCATTCTCTATATGTTCCAGAGGTTAAAAGAATTATGAATAGAATATGTCTAAACTACTTCAAGTTAAAGGAATTACTTTGAAGATTAGACAAAGCATTTGATAGCATTGTGTGTGAGATTTGAGATTGATTGAGCATATCTTGTGAGTTATTTTGAGCATGTGTTAGAAGCAGATTGAGTAAGTTCTTGAGAGGACTTGAAGTCTTGGTGAAGACTTGTAGGCAGATTTGAGCAAGTCTTAGTGAATACTTGAGAGTAGATTGAGCAATTTCTTGAGAGAACTTGAAGGTATATTTGAGGTAAGTCTTGGTGAAGACTTGTAGGTAGATTTGAGCAAGTCTTAGTGAAGACTTGAGAGCAGATTGAGCAAGTTCTTGAGAGAACTTGAAGGTATATTTGAAGCAAGTCTTTGTGAAGACTTGAGAGAAAAGTTGATTGATTGATTTGTTCAAGCTTTGTGTTAAGGCTTGGGGCAAATCTAAGCAGATTTGATTTGTGATTGGATCAAGCTTTGTGTTAAGGCTTGAGGATATATTTGAGGATAGAGTTTGGTATAGATTTGTGAGCAGATTTGTGCTAGACCTGAGATAGAGTTAGAGAAGATTTGTACTACACTTGGGATAGAGTTTGGTGCAGATCTGAGATAGAGTTGAGAGAAATATTTGGAGGTGATAGAGTAGAGGGACATGATTCTCCAGTGGATAGAGATCCATTAGCTAGGATAGTGAGGATAGAGGTCTTCTATGGAGAGAGATCCATAAGAAAGAGTAGTGGGGATAGAAGTATTCTAGAAGATCATCATCCAGAGTAGAGGGGAAAGAGTTCTCCTATGGGTAGAGATCCACAAACCAGAGTAGAGGGGAAAGATTTCTCCTATGGAGTGTGATCCACAAACTAGTTGGGAAGATAGAGTTCTTCTATGGAGAGATATCCACGAACCAATTGAGGAGATAGAGGTCTCTTGGATCAAGTTCCATGAACCAAAAAAAGGGGAAAGAGTTCTCCTATGGAGAGAGATCCACAAATTAGAGCATAGGGGATTGGTGTCTCCTTTGTACAGAGGTCCATAAACATTGTAATAGGGAATTGATTCCCAAGAATATTTTTTGAGAAAATTTAGTAGAAATATTTTCTCCGTGGAGTAGCCCACATTGGGTGAACCACATTAAATTGGTGTCTCTATTGTGTGTGATGATTTGTGCATTGCTTTGATTACTGCTATTGATATTGCCATTGATAATATTGGATAATATTGTTTGGGAAAGAAAAGTAAAAGTTGATCTTATATTGTTCACCCCCCTCTCAGTATAAGCTTGTGTTATTCAAAATTTATATAAGTTAGGCATAAAATGGCATTAGATCAACCGATTAGATTCCTAAATATTCAAGGAGGAGATCCAGGTTTGAATCTTGTCAAGCGATACATGGATAATATCTACATTTTGTTGTAAAACCACTATGTGGTAATGATGTAATACTAGTGGGACCTATTTCAATCCCATATAACCAATTGAAAAAAATATGAATAAGGTATTATTCTATATTGGTTTAAGTGGCTCTAAATTTAAAATGTTTGAAACTAATTTTCATCCTAAATTATGCTTTTACTCATCTATATTCAGGAATCTAATTATACCTATGACTAGATTTTGAACTAGATTTTAACTAGTAATTTCAATTTATAAACCGTTTCTTTTGATACATGAGTTATCCTCAATTAGTTCTAGTCATTCATGGGTTTTCATTGTCAATGGATTAACCAATATACCAATAAAAGTAATAATAAAATATGATCTTTTACTAGTTATTTTCTAGGAATGTGAATAAAAAATTTCTTAAACTCAAAGGTCAGATATAGTTTCCAATCTACACCATCTTGAACATGGACAAATACAATTTTAATTAAATTGATTACAACATATCCTCTTGATTTCTCAAAAAAATATGAGCAATCGATAATAAATCATCTATAATTAGTCAAACAATTGTGCTACTTAAGTCTAGAAGCTTACAATAAGTCCAAGAATTCTCACTAATGGGAACTTAAGAGAATTAATTTTAAATTTTGAAATGAAGTTCTCTTAGGAAAAATCTTAACCTATTTGAGAAAATTTACTTTTCTTGCTAAACTAATGGAAGTCTTTCATAATATCAATTGGAATTAGCTTAATCAATTAAATTCATTGGCATTCAAAGAGGAGACTTAGGTTCAAATCTTACCAAGCAATACATGCATAATTTTTCAATGAGTTTACACAGGGTTTTATGAGGGGTCCTAGTCTCCTCATACTAAGTGGGATTTGAACCTTGGATATCTCAAAGAGATGCCAAAGTCCTTACCACTGCACTAACCTTGTAACTTAAAAAAAATTGAGTTTACATGAGTTTTTATGAGGGGTCCCGGTCCCATATTACTAGGGTTTGAACTTGGATCTCCTGGATAAAAACCCAAAGACTTACCACTACAATATCCCTTGTAGGTCCAAAAATACATGCGTAATTGCTAAGCTATTGTAATACCATTATGTGGTCACGATGTAATACATTTGGGGACCATTTCAATCCCTTATAAACTATTAAAAAATGAAAGTCTTTCATAATTATTATGTAGTTTAAGCATTAAAAAACTCTATCATACAACTATTTTAATAATAAATTGTGATCAATTATTTGTTGTGTTTCTCTATTTAATACATAATTCATCAAACATTGTGGTACTAGATAAATTAGTTATATATTTGACAAATAAATTTATAATCAATTGTAGAAATATCAATTTAATGTTTTGTTATACGATTCTACTTATAACTATCTATTTAAATTAATTATAATATTAGAATTCATTCAATAATTGTTTATTCACTAAATTAGCAAACCTATTTTGAATTTGAGTCTAATGGGAAATATTATGTAGTCATAATACTCACGGGCTTGTTGCCATTTTTGCCACATTTTGTTAAAATTTATGTTGTATGCAGTTTTGAGAGATAATCATTGTAAAACTTCTCTTTTTCCATGAAAAATGGTCAAGATGTTGTTATATTGTTGTGTTTTCACTAGCTGTCTCTTTTACTCAAAACTGTATTATTTCACATTCTATGGTTTCTTTACTTTTTCTACACTTTTCCTATCGTATCGCATGCAAAATTGTAGATGTTTTAGCATGGGTGATGTTGTGAATGTGTTTCCTTAAGGCTATTTTTCTGCAAGTCTTGCTCTTTTAACTCTATGAACCTAGTAATGTTTTTTGACACTTAGACAATTTTCAGAGCATGTTTTATTTAAGTATAAAGCATGGATACTTTCACTTCCACAAGTGGAGAGAAAGTCCCTATCAAATGGAAGGATAAAAAAAATATGACTAAGTGTGCACTAGCCAGACTTTCACTGCACTTAGGGAGTGAAATCTCCTCATTGAAAGGTGCAAAGGAAGTCAATATTTCAGTCAAAGGCCCTGTCACTCCATCAGTGGAGTGAAAGACCCTGTCACTCCAATAGTGGAGCGAAAGGCCAGAGGAGTGGAAAGATAAGCAAATATGACTAAGGATGCAATGGAATTCAAAGAGCGGTCAAGGTTGCAAGCGCTCCACCAATGGAGCGAACCTCCTAGTCGCTCCACCACTAGAGTGAAAATTAAACTAAGCACAAAGGAGGTCAACATCTATGGTCAAAACTATAGTCTCTCCACCAATGGAGCGAAACTCCCTATCGCTCCACTAGTGGAGTGATACTCTGGTTGGGTGCAAAGTTAAGCGTTCATCAAAGCAAGTGCAAGTAAAATTTAAAGTGGTCAAAGGCCCTTTCACTCCACTAGTGGAGCAAAAGTCCCAGGAACTCCACTAGTGGAGTGAAAGCCTCCGTTGCTCCATCCAGGGAGCGACAAGTTCAAAGAAAAGTCAAAGAGCCTAGTCAAGGTTGCAAGCGCTCCACTAGTGGAGTGAAACCTTCTAATCACTCCACCAGTGGAGCAAAAGACTCTATCGCTCCACCCAGTGAGTAACACCCAAAAAAAAAGCACAGGAAGCTTCTAAGGCATAGAAAGGACTGATGTTGCTCCAATTTTTAGGTAAAACTCTTGGTGGACCCCAAACATAGTGTAAACTATCTAGAATTGCCATGGAATTCTTGAAACTATCAGGGGCTGCCATGATCTGCCATTGACTAATTAAACCAACCCCAAGCTATGCTCTGAGCCATATGATCATGGCATATCACCGAAGCCTTCTACCTTCAATGTTGATTTATCTACAAGGCTGAATTTAATGCTATGAGTTAGTTCTGGATTAAATATACCTGTCACCATTGGGAAAGTGGTTGGGAATTTATGTTTTAGGAAGTTGAACTCTCTATAAAAGCTGATATTTTCTTTGTAACTAAGTATGGACAATATCTGCTAGAAAATAAGATGTACGCTTTGAAATTTACTTTCAAAATACGTACTTCTGGCTCTGGTCTTGAATCTTCTATCTCTGTGTATGACTTTTATCATGTTATTTCTATTAAATTAGTCTTTTTTTATACAACTTGAATTCTTCTATCTGTATTTAGCTGTTAGTAAAGAATTAATCCTTGGAATACCCCTGGAGTTTATGCGGTTAGAAGATTTAATGTTGGTTTCTGTTAAAGGTCTATTGTTTTGATTGTTGTTGGTTCAAGTGTTAAGTTATGTATCATGCTTCCTGTCCATCACCTCGTATTTTAGGATTTTAGCCTTTTCCCATTCCTTTTAGTAATTTCCATATATTTTAGCATCTTCCTTACCCTTATCTCAAAACCCTATTTTTTACTTTCAAAACCAGCCCTACTAGAGATTGTCATGAAGGACATTCATTTTATTTGGATATTCAATGCTTGGAAGTGGGTCTAGGGTGCTGTAAACTTAGAAACTCTACATCTAGGTCAATTTAATTGCCAATAGTTTCTGGCACACCTGATGGGATGCAAACATTCCACATTGAAGTTGTATTAAGAAGTGATGTTCATATTATTGTTGTTAAATATGAACACATGGAAACTCATATGAACTCATATGCCTTCAAATATTGAAGAATAGTCTAAAATATTACACCTTCATGTGCATGAGATGGAGAGCTAGAAATATAGAAGAATAAATCGAGTTTTTTGAGTTTTACATTGACGCTCTGGGAGACCATCCTAGAGTGGTCAGGCCGAATATCCTGTTAGATAAAACATCTTCGCAAGAGGTTGTTGTTGCTTCACAGAATCCAAATTCTTATAACATAAAAACTAACTTACCCCCAAATCCACCAAATTATCTGAATCATTAGAATACTCTAGCTCAACCGAACGTTCAATCAAGTTCTCTAATTATTTTGGCTATTTTGGCTCAGCAAGTTATACCGACTCCTCTAGCTCAAACACCTATGCCAACCTTGATGGTGTAATAGGATCCCCTAGGAAATTCCCTGCATGGAATTATTCAGGGCCTCTAGCTTTGGCGGCTCAACACTAAATATCACATACAACACTAAAATATTTACCCACGTATGATGGTACCAGAAATACGGTGCATGAGCATATGCAAGATGTCACCATACTATCAACCATTCACAAAATCATTGAAGAAGACATCATGGTGAAGTTGATGGTGCTTTCACTGAGAGGTAAGCTCCTCTACTAGTATTGGTTGCTTCCAACCGAGACCATCACTTCATGGGACCAACTAGAAGAATAATTAATAAGGGGCTTTAATGAAAAAGTGGACCCTTTCTCTCTATTGCACCAGTTCACTACCATCTAGAGGCATCCTCAGGAGGAGATAGCTGACTTCAATTTTAGGTTCACCCGAACCTGGCATAGAGTTACTGTTGGTCTTTGATCCACACCAGAGTATGCGGTATTCTATTACCTGAGATATTTTCATTTGGATATTAGCATGAGCATATGATATGCTAATATTAATATGTTCCTTGGATTGTAAAAGAAAGCATAGATGGTGGAAGCAAATCTAATAGCTATTGGGAAGTTGCCTCACAAGGTGACAACATCAATTTACCAAATTTTTTTGAAGAATATGTACCCAAATGCATCCACTCCACCTACATCCTAAATGTACCCTAGTCAATCCTAGAGCCCCAACCATCAGACTCAAGTGGCACCCATGTACCGGTATCAAGTACCTATTGTTCCTCAAATCCTAGTTCCTATCCCATTTCCTATATTGCCTATGACCTTGGCACCATTGCCATTACCCGTGCCTGTGACTCAGCTAGTTTTAAATATGGATAAAGTTAAAGAGTTGCAAGATTTGCGTGCATATGTGAAAACAATAGTCAATGATATGACTATCATGAGGAGGAGGTAAAATGATCAAAGCTTCCAACCAAGAATATTTCCTCCTCCGATCACTAAGGAGCAAGTCGCTTCCACCGATAGGGCTCCCAAAAGAAATGCAACAGTGTTGGAAAGTATAAAAGTCAGTTCATATTATAGTACTTATTGGTGTACCATGTGCAATGATCCGCATAATGAAGAAACCTGCATGGTGCACCTCAACTATGTCCAGACGTTGGTCGATGGCACCTACGATGGGTAAATCAATATGATTAGGGAACCTGGTCATAATTTTATGATGCCTTCCATCGAGTAAGTCTCAGTCCTCACCACGGCTGGGAAGAAGCCTATCGAGGTAGACCCAGCTCAGATGGATCTACTAAAGGTACCTCTTGCACCCAAGACACGAAATAAGAAGTCCCAACCATGGGTGAAAGCTCCCAATCCAACGATAATTCTAGGGTAGTATGACTTACTGAAGGACTACCTACTACCATGAGTTAGAGAAAGGAGCTTCCAACCCAAAGCTTCAAATTTACAGTCACAAGCTAAGATGGGATATCAAGCTAGGGAGAAGCTCTGATACCCCTTGCTGACCAAGCTATTAGTCTCACAATGACACTGAGGGGGGGAGTGAATCAGTGTAGCTCTTTAAACTTAACTTTATAGTTCTTAATACTGTAGCAATTAACACTTATTACTAGATACAAGTATAACAAAAGAGCATAACACAACACAAGATTTAACGAGGTTCACCAATGTGGCTACTCCTCAAAACTTGATTGCTTGGACTACCATCCAAATCCAGCCTTTGCAAAGCACCAAATTTACAATCAATTTACCAACACACACTAGAAGGAGCACCAACCCCTAATTTATCTGTACCAACAGAAAGGAGCACCAACCCCTGATTTACCAGCACCTATTGGAAGGAGCACCAACCCCTGATTTACCAGCACCAACTAGAAGGAGCATCAACCCCTAATGCCAAACATCAAATTGGACTTCAATTTGAATCTATAGGTTTAACAGTAAGATACCTTTGCTTTTGCAAGACCCTAATTGGTCTTCTTCATCTTTGTGTTCTCTATGCACTCTACTCTCTCTACACCATCACTTTGCACACTCTGCTTCGTTATAGTCAAACTTCACGATTGTCTTATCCCTTTTTTACACTCTGCTCTCTTTGCAAATTTTGCACTTAGCATATTTTGATACGAATTGCTCTCTACGCACTTCGACCAAACTTCGCACACATTAACATCATCCAAAAATCTCCAATCAGCCCTCCTTTTATAACAAAATTTTTGTGATGAAAACCCTAATCTTAGTTGGATGTAAACCCTAATATTAGTCGGCTTTCATGACAACTATAAACCCTAAATTTAGTTGGCTTTCAAATCAACCACAAAAATACATGTCGTGATATCGCGACACTTTCGCCTCCGTACGCTTTCTCTATTCTTTTGTCGCGATATCACGACACTTCTGCTTCCAAAGACTTCAACTTTGCTTTTGTCATGATATCATGAAACTTCTACTTCCAAAGACTTCGACTTTGCTTTTGTCGTGATATCGTGACACTTCTGCCTCCGTAGTCTTCAACTTAGCTTTTATCGTGAAATCACGATACTTCTGCTTCCGTATTTAACTTCTTTGCTTTTGTCGCAAAATTGTGACACTTCTGCTTCCGAAGTCTTGCTTTCTAATTTTTTTGCAAAATCACGACAGTTCTGCTTCCGTACGCTTCCTCTCTTTCTTTTGTCGCAAAAATGCGACATGTCACGAAATCGCAACACTTTTCCAACTTACTCTCTCTCTCCTATTTTAGTCACAAAAATGCGACATGTTGTGAAATCGTGACATTTTTCCAACTTACTTTCTCTCTCCTATTTTAGTCACGAAAGTGCGACATGTCATGAAATCGCGACACTTTTTCAACTTACTTTCTCTCTCCAGTTTTAGTCGCGAAAATGCGACATGTCACGAAATCACGACACTTTTCAAACTTGTTCTCTTTCTTTGAACTTGTCACGAAATCGTGACACTTCTTCTTGCTTTCTCTTTTTCTTCCAACATGTCACGAAATCGTGACAGTTTTTCCACTTGCCTTTTTCTCTTCCAACATGTCACGAAATCGCGACAGTTTTTCCACTTGCCTTTTTCTCTACCAACATGTCGCGAAATTGCGATAGTTTTTCCACTTGCCTTTTTCTCTTCCAACATGTCGTGAAATCGTGACAGTTTTTCCACTTGCATTTTTCTCTGCCAACATATCACGAAATCATGACAGTTTTTCCACTTGCCTTTTTCTCTGCCAACATGTCATGAAATCGCGACAGTTTTTCCACTTGCCTTTTTCTCTTCCAACATGTCGTGAAATCGCGATAGTTTTTCTTGCTTTTTATCTCTCTTCCAACATGTCGCAAAATCATGACAATTTTTCTTGCCTGTTGTATATGTCACGATATCGCGATACTTTTCTTGTCTCTTTATTTGATCTTTTGCATATGGGCCACTTCGGTCTTCTTGGAAAATCACTGTACATACTCTGAATAACCTTTGAACTCCTATCTTCTATATCTGAATAGCTTTTGAACTTCTTGTCCACTACATCAACAGATCTATCTGACTGTGTTGACAACAATGAAAATACTGTTGCTGCACCTTGCTCAACAATCTCTACCTTTGAAATTGTTGGCAACATATGTGCAATTTTTTGTAACTCTTCTCCCCCTTTGAGAATAATACCAAAGGGCTACTGCAGACTCCCACTGAGTCCATGCACAAAATTCTCAGGCACAATTTATTACACTTAGCAAAAATCTTGAACATGAGCAAAAAGATAATAAAATACTTAAATGCTCCCCCTGAGAATGTGATCCCTGTAGCTAGTCAATTCTTGGGAAGTGTGACCACTCCTAATTTATTGCGAAGGTACTCAAAAACTTCCTTGGGCAATGGTTTTGTGAAGATATCTGCTACTTGCTCTGTAGTTAGAACAAAATCCAACTTAACCTCACCTTCTATAACTTTCTCCTTCAAAAAATGATACCTGATAGCAATGTGTTTTGTGTGTGAATGAATAACTAGATTCTTGGAGATGTTAATGGCACTGGTGTTATCACACTTAACTGATATTGGCTCACTGAAGCTAATTCCAAGATCTTTCAGGGTTTGTTTCATCCATAATACCTGTGTACAACATGTTGTCGCTGTAATATATTTTACCTCTACTGTTGATAAAGAAACTGACTCTTGTTTCTTACTGTGCCACGCAACCAATCTGTCTCCAAGATAGAATGCACCTCCACTGGTACTCTTTCTGTCATCTACACATCCTACCCAATCTGCATCTAAAAATGAAATAAGGGTGAAGTATTTACCTTTTGGATACCATAACCCATATTCCATAGTACCCTTGAGGTATCAAAGAATCCTTTTCACTGTTGTCACATGAGTCTCCTTGGGATTAGCTTGAAATCGTGCTACCATGCATACTTCCTGCAAAATATCTGGTCTGGTAGCTGTTAGATACAGTAAGCTTCCAATCATAGATCTATACATGGTTTGATCAACAGGTGGAGATTTGTCATCCTTGCTCAAATTGCAACCTGTCATCATGGGAGTGCTAACTGGCTTACAATCCTCCATTGTGAACTTTTTAACATCTCTTTCACATATTTAACTTGAGAAATAAATATGCCCTTCTTATTTTAATTAACTTGCAACCCGAGGAAATACAAAAGTTCACCAATCATTGACATTTCAAATTCTTTCTGCATCTTATTTTCTAAATCTTTACAAGACTCATCTTTGCTGCTGCCAAATATGATATCATCTACATATACAATAAGAACAATAAGATGCCCATTTTCTATTTTGACATACAAATTACTATCCACCATACCTTTCTTAAACCTTTGTTGGGTGAGATAGTTGTCTAGCCTTGCATACCATGCTCGGGATGTCTGTTTTAAGCCATATAATGCTTTCTTCAACTTGCAAACAAATTTGGGATCATCACCAAGTTGGAAACCATCTAGTTGCTCAATATAAACCTCTTCTTCAAGTTTCCCATTCAAAACACTGATTTCACATCCATTTGATAAAATTTGAAATTCTTGTAGACTGCTAAAGCCAGAAACATTCTAATTGCCTCTAGTCTAGCTACTTGGTGCAAAATTTTCCTCAAAGTCAATGCCTTCAACTTGTGCATAACCCTTACATACCAATCTTGATTTATTTCTGACTACCTGTTCGTCTTCATTCAATTTTTTTCGAAAAATCCATTTAGTCCCAATTATATTTTTATTTGCAGGTCTAGGTACTAACTCCCAAGTTTTGTTTTTCTTAATCTGATCTAATTATTCATTTATTGCCTTCATCCAACTTTCATCTTTGCTTGCGTCATCAACATTTTTGGGCTCAATGTTGGATAATAGAGAGTAGTTACTTACTACTCTTCTTCTTGTCTGAACACCAACTTTGGGGTCTCCAATTATTTGCTCTCTAGGATGATTTTTATGCCAGCTGTATGTTTAGAATTTCTTATTTTCTTCCACTTTTGAATCACAACTTAAATCATCTGAGTCAACTTTCTGTATCTTTTTTGTTTCGTTTTCCTCATCTCCTTAAATAACCTCTTCATACATTGGGTAGTTCGTTTCATAGCTAATTACTCGTTCTCTGCCTTCATCAAATTTAACATCGACACTGTCCACAATTTTCTTTAGCCTCTTTTTGTAGCATTTGTAAGCTTTGCTTTTTGGCCAATAACCAACAAAAATACCTTCATCCGCTCTATCTTCAAACTTACCAAGATTATCTTCAGTTCTTTTGATGTAGCACTTGCTGCAAAAAACTTTGAGGTATTTTGCTGTTGCCCTTTTGTCGAACCACAACTCATAAGGAGTTTTCTTTCATGTGTTCTCAACATGTACCTATTTTGGATATACACCACAGTATGGACTGCTTCTTTCTAAAATCTGTCTGCTACTCTACTTTCAACCAACATAGTCTGTGCCATTTTTTGCACTGTCCTGTTCTTTATTTCTACCACTCCATTCTGTTGAGGTGTCCTAGCTGCTAAAAACTATCTCCTAATACCATATTTTTCATAGTACTCTATAAACTCCTATGAAATGAATTCTCCTCCTCTATCTGATCTTAAACATTTGATCCTATTTCCTGTTTCATTCTCAACCTGGTTTTTGAAAATCTTGAACATATCAAAAGCTTTTGATTTATGCTTCAAGAAAAATATCCATGTCATTCTGGAATAGTCATCAATGCACAACATAAAATATTTGTCACCATTTATGCTTTGTGTTCTCATGGGTCCACATAAATAAGTGTGTATTAGTTCCAAAGGTTTGCTTGTATAGTACTCTTTTGTTTTGAATGTGACTCTAGTTTGCTTCCCCTTTTGGCATGAAGCACAAATGCTGTTTGTAGGTTTTCTGATGGTGAGAATATCTCTCATTGCTATTTTTGGGCTGATTTTAACTAGATTATCAAAACTGATATGATCGAGTCTCTTGTGCCACAACCAATTTTCTTCTTCCTGTCCAATAAAACAAGATCTTTCTGAAGTCTCTGAGAGCGTGTATAGGTTGCCAGAGTCCTTGATCCAGTTGCTATCAATTTTCCACTATTTGTTTTTCTGACTTCACAACCCTGCTTCATAAAAACTACTTTATGACCTTTATAACAAATCTGACTTATGCTCAACAAGGTATGTTTCAAACCATCTACAAACAAGACTTCTTTTGACTTAATTTTTTCTTCACTAATTTTAACTGAACCTTTGCCAACTATCTTAGCTCCATCATTATTTCCAAACTTTACTGAACCACCTTCATATTTTTGTAACTTCTCAAATTTTTGTTTGTCACTTGTCATATGACTGGAGCATCCACTATCAAGAATCCATGATACATATTTATACTGTGCTTTAAATGTTGTTTGTACGATTAAGGATTCCTTTTCTTCCTTAAGTTGCTCCTTTCCTTTCCACTATGTTTTGATAGTAGTTTTGGGTTCTTTTTTTGCCTTTCCCTTATCAATAGCTTGTGCATGTTTTTCGGGAAGTTTTCTATTTTTTCTCATCCTATTTGGTTGAAATTTTCTTCCCTGAAACTGAATTAATGCAAATGTACTTCTACATTTTCTTGCAATGTGCCCAAAATTATGACAGTTATAACATTCAACTATATAATTCATCAAAGGAGAAAAATCATTTCTACTGGTGAAATTCCTTGGACTTACATTATATTTGCAGTCTGAGATTTTATGTCCATAGCCATTGCATTTAAAACAAAAACTAGAAAAGGGATAATTGAACCTAGGTGATGGTCTTTGCCATGTTGCCGTAGGAGCCATAGGTCTTCTTCTTCTTTGATGTGTGACATTGGTGAATCCATCATTGTCAATTTTCCTTTCGTGCCTGGCATTATTGCTTTCTTTTGCATGAGACATTTTTACTTGATCAACATATTTCTTATCTTTATTCTTTATGGATTCTACATTTTTGGCCTTTGATCCATTTGATGATTCTCCTTCGATGAAACCTAGACCAAATTTAATGCCTGTAGGCCTTTGGTCATTTATGATCTTATCCAGCTTCATAGAACTTTCTTCATGATTGTGATAACAACTAATTTTCTTATTCATCTCTTCTAGCTGCATTCGTAAACAAACAATCTCTTCTTCTAGCTTGCTACAATAATCTATTTTCATGGTTATTTGCACTTCGAGATCTTCAGAGATTTTCTTGGATTCTTCTATCTGTAATTTCAAACTGGTTATGATTTCATTTGCATCCTCAAGCTTTCTTAAAATTTTCTTATTCTTTTTCCTTTCTATCTTCCACTCTTCAAGTGCAGAGATCAACTCACCTTCTAGATCTACCTTAGCCTTAGGGTTTTTACCACATACTTCAAAGTTCACTCCTTCTTCCTTTTTTGATTTTACTTCTTCAAATGCCATTAAAAGAGCTTCACCTGTTTCCTCTTCAGAATCCTCACTAGAGCTGTCTTCTGATGAACTGGAATTCTTGGAGATGAAACTTTTCTTTTTGAAGTTGCCTTTTCTGAAATTCATTTTCTTCTTCCAGTAACTTCTTTCTTGGTGCGATCCTTCATCCTTTTTGATCTTCTCATTAAGTGGACATTTAGTCGCAAAATGCCCAATGCCTCCATAGTTGAAACATTTAAGCGGTAGCTTTCCTCTGTATTTTCCTTTTCCCATTTTTAGTTTTCAAACAAAGTTTGCTTCCATTTCATCTGCTATCTCTTCTTCCTCGGACTCTTATTTTGCATTTTTATTCTTAAGGGCTTTAAAATCCGCTTCTGTGTCTATGGGTTTAGATCTTCCTATCCTCATCTCATGCAATCAAAGAACCATACATCTCATCTATACTAAAATAATTCAGATTTTTAGCTTCTATCGTTGAGACTTTAGAATAAAACCTTTGAGGAAGAGATCTTAATACCTTTTTCATGATGACAGAGTCTTCGATATCCTCATCGAGTCCTCTGATCACATTAATGATTCCATTAACTCTCAACATATATGCCTCAATGTTTTCATCGTCATTCATCTTTAATGCTTCGAACTAAGCTTGATGTGTCTGTAACTTGGCCTCCTTGATCTTATCATATCCTTCATGAAAACTCCTCAGCTTGTCCCATATTTCTTTTGCCATTTTATAGCCCATGATCTTTACTAGTTCACTGTATGCTAATCCGCACATGAGAGCATTCTTTGCTTTTGAGTTATTTTCAAACAGTTTCTTTTTGTCAGCCTCTTTTGGAGAAGTGATGGGTATTGTGTATCCACTAACTACTAAATCTAAGATGTCGTATCCCAAAGCACAAATATATGTCTACATCCTTATTCTCTAGAATGCGTAATTAGATCCATCAAACAATGGTGCTTTGTTTTATGAGAAGCCTTCACCACCTGCCATTGTGCTACTTCCAAGATCACCCTAGCCGGTTAAGCTTGTACAGGAACTTAGCTTTGATACCAATTTTTAGTCTCACAATGACACTGAGGGGGGGAGTGAATCAGTGTAGCTCTTTAAACTTAACTTTACAGTTCTTAATACTGTAGCAATTAACACTTATTACTAGATACAACAAGTATAACAAAAGAGCATCACACAACACAAGATTTAACGAGGTTCACCAATGTGGCTACTCCTCAAAACTTGACTGCTTGGACTACCATCCAAATCCAGCCTTTGCAAAACACCAAATTTATAATCAATTTACCAACACACACTGGAAGGAGCACCAACCCCTAATTTATCTGTACCAACAAAAAGGAGCACCAACCCTTGATTTACTAGCACCAACTAGAAGGAGCACCAACCCCTGATTTACTAGCACCAACTGGAAGGAGCACCAACCCCTAATGCCAAGCACCAACCTGGACTTCAATTTGAATCTATAGGTTTAACAGTAAGATACCTTTGATTTTGCAAGACCCTGACTGGTATTCTTCACCTTTGCATTCTCTATGCACTCTGCTCTCTTTGCACCATCACTTCGCATACTCTTCTTCATTATAGTCGAACTTCACGATCATCTTCTCCCTTTTTTGCACTTTTCTCTCTTTGCAAATTTTGCCCTTAGCATCTTTCGATACGACTTGCTCTCTGCGCACTTCGATTGAACTTTGCACACCTCAACATCATCCACAAATCTCCAATCAACCCTCCTTTTATAACAAAATTTTTGTGATGAAAATCCTAATCTTAGTCGATTGTAAACCCTAATCTTAGTCGGCTTTCATGACAACTTTAAACCCTAAATTTAGTTGGCTGTCATCAGAATTTTTCGGCTTCAACTTAACCACAAAAATACAACATGTCATGATATCGTGACACTTTCATCTTCGTATGCTTTCTCTATTATTTTGTCACGATATCGTGACACTTCTGCTTCCAAAGACTTCGACTTTGCTTTTGTCACGATATCATGACACTTCTGCTTCCAAAGACTTCGACTTTGCTTTTGTCATGATATCATGAAACTTCTGCCTCCGTAGTCTTCAACTTAGCTTTTGTCACGAAATCATGATATTTCTGCTTTCGTACTTAGCTTCTTTGCTTTTGTCATGAAATCGTGACACTTCTGCTTTCGAAGTCTTGCTTTCTGCTTTTGTCATGAAATCATGACAGTTCTGCTTTCGTACGCTTCCTCTCTTTCTTTTGTCATGAAAATGTGACATGTCACGAAATCGCGACACTTTTCCAACTTACTTTCTCTCTCCTATTTTAGTTGCGAAAATGCAAGATGTCACGAAATCGTGACATTTTTCCAACATAATTTCTCTCTCCTATTTTAGTCGCGAAAGTGCGACATGTCGCAAAATCGTGAAACTTTTCCAACTTACTTTCTCTCTCCAGTTTTAGTCGCGAAAATGCGACATGTCACAAAATCGTGACACTTTTCAAACTTGTTCTCTTTCTTCGAACTTGTCACGAAATCGCTACACTTCTTCCTGCTTTCTCTTTTTCTTCCAACATGTCGTGAAATCACGATAATTTTTCCACTTGCCTTTTTATCTTCCAACATGTCGCGAAATCATGACAATTTTTCCACTTGCCTTTTTCTCTGCCAACATGTCGCGAAATCACGATAGTTTTTCCACTTGCCTTTTTCTCTTCCAACATGTCACGAAATCGTGACAGTTTTTCCACTTGCCTTTTTCTCTGCTAACATGTCACGAAATCGTGACAGTTTTTCCACTTGCCTTTTTCTCTTCCAACATGTCGTGAAATCGCAACAGTTTTTCCACTTGCATTTTTCTCTTCCAACATGTCACGAAATCATGACAGTTTTTCCTGCTTTTTCTCTCTCTTCCAACATGTCACAAAATTATGACAGTTTTTCTTGCCTGCTGTATATGTCGCGATATCGCGACACTTTTCTTATTTGTATTTTTCTTTGATATTTTGCATATGGGCCACTTCGATATTCTTGGAAAATCACTGTACATACTCTGAATAACCTTTGAACTCCTATCTTCTGCATCTGAATAGCTTTTGAACTTCCTGTCCACTGCATCAACAGATCTATTTGACTGTGTTGACAACAATGACAATATTGTTGTTGCACCTTGCTCAACACAAGCATTAGAGAGTGGATGCTACACAAAAATACCAGAATATGTACAAACCTACAAAGGGATTTTAAGAATCTAGCACTTCAACATACAACATTATCAAAAAAAAGAAAAAGGCACCCACCAAGGTAAGCCTTTATGATGCCCTCTAACTCCCAGGTCAAGTAGACCTTTTGCAGGAATCTCTCAAGTTTGCCAAATAAAAGTAGAGTAGGCCAATGCAGACGATGTTAACTCAATCACTAATGACTTCGGCCACAAGCAAGAATAGGCCCCTACCATTCTACCTTTCCCTTCATATGAAAGGATGGATCATGCATAACTACATTATCATTTTTGGTGTTGTGATGACCGTTAAGCCCAAAGTAGTGTGCGATAACCTGGGCATGGAGTACACCCAAAGTAGTCCTAGAGTGCTATAGCTATATAGAACTCCCATAAATATGGTGGGAGTTATCAAATATGTTCTGATCCAAATCCACAAACTACCATAGGTCACGATCATTCAAGAGATCGTGGTGGTCAACCTCAAGCTATACTTTAGTATGTGCCTCTCAAGAGAATTCATGACTAAAATGGGAGGGTACCTCTCCCTCGACTACTCACACTTGGAAATTCCCTTCAAGGGGAGAAAATTCAAACTATTCAATGAGAAGCCTACCAATTTTCATGTTGAAAAACTTGAATATGAGGAGAAGGGCTCGGTATCTATCAACCTGATGACAAAAGAAATGCAAACAGTGTACCTGATGGAAGAATCTCTCGATGAGCTCCGAGTTGAATATGAGTTCTCCACGATTGATTTTAATGCTATCATCGGGATGAATTTAGGGTGCTATTCACTCACTACGATTGAAACGGCTGAAGTGAAGGCACTTGAAGAAAAGCCCTTGATATCTAACCAGTTATAGAAACTATACTTTGATGGCACATGATGCAATAACAATGCAGGAGTCGACATCACTCTTCTATCCCCATCCAACGAACATAATATATATTCATACAGGCTCTCATGGATTTGTACAAATAATGTCCCAGAGTATGAGGCTTTGTGCCTCAGGCTCAAGAAATCCAAAAATCTTGGTATCAAGTAGTTACAGATATTCAAGGATTCTAAATTAATCTACAACCAAGTTACCAACAAGTGCATCTCCAAGAAGTTTATCTGAATGTGTACCACAATAAGGTGTGGGATTTGATTGAATCCTTCATCGCACTGGACATCAAGTCAATTTTGTGAGAGCGAAATAAGCTTACATATGTCTTAGCCTCCATCGGTGCCTGGTTCTCACCAACAGATAACATGATGCACAAGCCAAAAATGGTGAGGTTGATCTACAGGCCTTCTATGCCTGATAAGAAACTCCATTAGCAGGTGTTCAACAGTGACGAACAACTTGTCAATTTCTTGGTTAATGAAGCATCTTCAATTGAAGACCATAATTTGAACAAATAATACCATAAGGGGTTGATTCAGTTGAAAAATAACCATATCCCCAAGGGTATGATCACATTGTAAAGTATTTTTGATTAGAACGATAGGTCTGTCGAGCACAAGATCAAAGTAGACAGCAGCCAAGAAAAGTTATCAAGGTAGGCGATGACTGCATAGTTAAAGAGATCCAATAGATTCATACCCTATGTGAGGAATACCCAGACATCATCGCTTGGTGCTATCGATATATAAGAGGGTATGACAAAAACATCATCTAGTACACCATTGAGCTGGAATAAGGGATAAATCCCTTCAAGAAAAAGTAGAGGCCCGTCAAACCAAAGATCAAAAAGGTAAGGAGGGTTGAGTTTTATGAAGATTCTTAAAACAAAAATCATATACCCAATCAAGCACTCCTCCTAGGTGGCCAACCTTGTTTTTGTGCAAAATAAGAACGATGATATCTGCTTGTGTATCGATTTTTGAAACCTCAACCAAGTGTTGCTCAAGGACCACTACCCTCTACCATAGATTGACTAGATTCTTCATGTGGTGGTGGGAGCACATAGGTTCTCCTTGCTAGATGGATTCTATGGCTACAATCAGATATGGGTCAAGGACAAAGACCAATACAAGACTACATTCACCACTAAGTGGGGAACTTTTACCTATCAACATATGCCCTTTGGTATCTCAAATACCTGAGTGACTTTCCAAAGGGAGATGGACCTTGCTTTTTGTGAATTGTTAAATCATGTCATCATGATCTAATTGGATGACATGATAGTATTCTATCATAAGTGGGAGGAACATGACCTAAATTTATAGTAAGTCTTTGAGAAATATTAGGAGTTCGAGGTCTCCATCAACCCCAAAAATCAATCTTTGTAGTGAAATAAGGCAAGCTTCTTGGGCACGTAATCTTTAATAAGGTATTAAATATTTATCTTGCCCGAGCTGAAGCACTCCTCTGACTTCCACTATCATCAAATAAGAAAGCCTTGTAGTCCTTTTTTCAGATAAATAAACTTCGTCAAGAAGTTCATAGCCAACTTTGCCTAGGTGGTGAAGCCAATGATCGAGCTTCTGAAGAAGGATGCCGAATTCAAGTGGACTGATGAAATAAAGCAAGATTTCCAAGATATCAAGGAGCACATCACTCAATCTCCAGTCCTCATAAATCCTGACTATGCAAAATATTTTATCTTGTATTCCATCGGGGAACTAGAAATCTATGTAGTTATTCTAAGTTAGAAGGGGGAATATGGAGATGAGCGTCTGATAGCATTACTCAGTCATATCATACAAATGCATGAAGAAAATTTCAATTTCATTGAAATACAAGTGCATGTGGTGATGAAGTCACTCCAAATTTTTTGACATTTTGTCTCCCAGAGTAAGACGATAGTATACATGATACACCCCGACATCAATAATTTCATCATTCAAGGGGAGCTTGGAAATAGGAGGGCTGTATGGGTCACTAAGATTTAAGAATTCAACATTGAAGTGCACCCTACCAAGTTGGTCCAAGGTAGAGTGCTCTATAAAGAACTTTCCAGAAGTGCTATAGTCGAAGCAGTAATCCTTGACTCAGACCACCCTGCTCTCGAAAACAACCTTGCCAACCTATCGATTGACAATTCCAATTGGTAGATGACCTTGTCAAGTACTTCAACAAATGCAGATGTCCTTCCTTCTTCAATGCTTCACAAATAAGGAGATTCCACTTGCATGCTAGCAGGTATGTATCGACACCCAACATACTATTTTATCAGAACATTGATGGAGTCCTCTTGAGATGTATCAAAGAGTCAGAGAAACCAAAAATCCTTGAGGAGTTTCACTTTGGGATTTTGGATGGTCATTTTGTAGGTAGGCCAATGGCCCTTAAGATCATAAATATAGGATACTACTGGCCCACCTTATTCACTAATGTTTTCAAAGTTAGCCAGTGCTGCGACAATTGCCAACACTACTTGGGCAGAACCTGGAATGCCTCGCTTCCTCTTTACCCAATTCAAGCAGAAGCTTTGTTCCAGTAGTGGGTCCTAGACTTCATCATGATCATCAATCCCAACTCCTCCATCAACCATAAATATATTTTAACTGCTACATACTACTTCACTTGTTAGTCGAAAGTAGTGCCGACCAAACAGGCTAACCAAGATGTGGTTATCTCTTTCTTTGAAGGGTTGATCACTTACTTTTGTGTACCTAAAGCTATCATGTCTAATAACGGATCTCCTTTCACTAGTGCGAGGATCTACGAGTTCATAGTTAGGTATAGAATTTGTTTGAAGACCTCATCTAACTATTACTTGCAAGGCAATGGACTGGCTAAATCTACAACCAAGAACCTGGTGTGGATCTTGAAGATGTCTCTGTAGAAGAATAAGTGAATCTGGCATCTACTCTTAGACCAGTCCCTTTGGGCTGATCACATTATCGTAAAATGCTCTATCAAGATGTCATCCTATTCACTCATGTATGAGAAATAGGTAGTCTTACCCACACACATAGAGCTACCCGTATTGCAATTACTCAAGTGGATCGATGGTGAAGAAGGTGAATTTGACCTAATGGATGTGAGGTTAGCCTAGTTTCTACATTTGGATGAGGAAAGAGAGAAAAATTATGAAGCTTTTGTAAGGCATGTCGAATCCACTAAGGGTTGGTTCGACAAGAAGACTTATGACATAGCCTTTAGTGTTGGGGACTTGGTCTTAAAATGGAACGAGAACAAGTCTAAGCCAGGGAACCATGAGAAGTTTGACGTCTCTGGGAAGGCCCATTTTGAATCTATGAAATCAATCAGATCAAATCCTTCATTCTAAAGTACATGGAGGGTTTCACTCTCTCAATTTCGATGAACAATTTTCTCCTAAAAACTTATCACTAGCCAAGTTTCGAGGAAAATCAGTAATATGCTAGGTACATTTATGTATATATTTTTCTTTCGCTCCAGTGGAGCAAAGCTTATGTTTTAAAAAAAAAGTGGGGAAGTGTCCCTTTCACTCCACTTGTGGAGTGAAATTCCCTTTCACTCCACTTGTGGAGTGAAAGTCCCTTTTTCTCTTGTGGAGCGAAAACTCCCTCCCCGTTTCAAAAACAAAGAGAGAAAAAAGCAAAAAGGAATTTTTTTTTATGAATAAGTGACTTTCGCTCCACTTCTAATGTGAAAGTCCCCCTTCGCTTAATTCTTGCATTTTATTTTTGTCTTTATTTTTCCTTTAAATCCGTCTAGCCCAAAAGCGTGCCAAGTGTCACAAAGGAGATAAATTAAATTTGAAAGGCATTTTATAACCCTCGCGTAGCGCTATAAAGTGGGACCATTCAATGTCCATACAATCAAAGCATTATCGCTCCACAACATCGGAATAATGAGCCCCATGGTAGATCCAAGTAAGTGCTCCTCTCAAGGAGCGTGCACCCCAAGGAGTATTTACTTATCTAGCACCATTATTCATCATTTATAAGGGTGAACTACTTGCACAAGGGTGAATGAGAGGTGCACGATTGCGCCCATGATCTCCACCTACATTAAATTTTGATGTTGGAATTTAAGGTGGTAGATCTGAAGTTAGTTCTATAAGGTGAATAGTTACTAGATTTATTTCACGCTCTTATATTGTAGTTGTAGTTGTGTTTCCCTTCTACCCTCGTGCCTATGGTTTTTAGAGCAATTAGCTGCAAGAGTTTGATTCTGAGTATTTTGCTGGCAGACATGGAAAATAAAAGTGGAGAACAAAAGGAAAATGCACCTAAAGAGAAGGTGATGCCCTTGAAGGAGAGTGACTTGAAGAAGTCACAAAAATGTGAGAAGAAGCCTTAGAAGTTGATGGTGCCCAAAGATAATCTCTTTCAGCTTCAATATTGCATGATGACATACAAGGACATGGAGCAGCTATGCCAAGACATCGAGAAGGTGCATAGAGAAAGCCCAATCGAGGATCCACTAGTTGCAGTTTATAATTCACACCTATTATTCTATATGTGCATGTCTATACACCATTGCTCAAAATTTATGCAGGCAGTATCACATTTCTAAGATGCCCAGATGAGAACAATGTGCAATGCCAAAGGAAAAATATTGTTCGCCATCATGAATGATGTTGTTTGAGAGGTATTCACCTATGAAAATACACCCTCATCAGATTTCACCCCCCAAAAAATCAATAGTTCCAAGTAGAGTGCTAGGTATCAGCCCACTCTCGAGATGCACCCATTTATGAGAGGGCAGCTGGGAGGAGCAACGCGATCTGAGGAATTTACCCAACTACCCATGCGTCTAACACAATTCATTCATCGTGACATCTATTCCATTATGGATTGGGTGATAGGCCTCTCCACTGATGTTGTAGTCTACGACTGGCGGGTGTCTATTGCAAAGTCTATCTTTGAGAATGAGATTTACTTCCCATCCAAGATGAAGCTAGGTGCTATCCTAGTTTTCTTTGATTGGATAAAGTGGATGGCATGGTAGTTGTACATATCATTGTTCTACCTACAAAGCCACAAAGATGAACATTTTAGGCTTTGCTTCACCTTAGTGTGGTACTTATTTTACCATATGCATGATAAGTTCCCCTACACCCCCAAGAACCAGACGGATGAGGAAGACAAGACATTACTGGTTTATATCTGGACATAGTGTTTATCTAGAGATGAATCATACTATGTCTTTAACCAAGCTTTCTTGGGGCCATTACTGGAGTTACTCTATGACTGCTATGAGTGAGTTCTTGTGGAGATGCGAGATAGAGTGGTATATGAGAAGTTGGGGGATATTTTTTTGCTCACCAAGGGTTTGGTCATTAGGATTTTTAGGTTTATAGAAAAGCCTTTTCTGTTACCATTTTATACCATGCCCTATTTGTTTGCCTTGGAGGTCGCCTGACAAAATGACTACACCAAAAAATTATACGTGAAGGATAGGGAGAAGAAGCACACATGCTCGATTCCATTTTATTTTGAGGACATAAAGGTGACGCAATGTGGTTAGAACATTGTGCTTACAGTAATTTTGTTTGACTATGGATTGATTGAGCTCCCCCAGTGCTAGAAATACGATCCATGTAACATCTTCCACGATCACATTGAAGTGAAGTATTTTCATAGTTGTCCTCATCCAGACATGGTTGCTTAGTAGAATAACCCAAGGGGACTCGAGTTGGAGTGGCACATCAATGAGATGGTACCTTTGCACCCATGGCATAATTTTTACACCATGGAGAGTGAGTACGATCCAACTGTCAACCCATAATAGAAGCTTCCCATGAACATTTTTGTAGGAATGAAGGCAAAGCTAAAACATTGGTCCGACCACAAAATCAAAGAGTGGTGGATCATGAGGGTCCATAATGACAAGACATCTTTAGACTACCCAATGGTGGTATATGATAAGTTATCCAAGTTCTATGTTGAAAACATAGACACCTATTAGGCCCTCTCATTTTTTGATACTATGCCCCAAAGCATGGGAAGCCCCGACGAGGTGGATGACCTAGAATATCATAGGCACGTGGTAGAGGGCAAGGGCAATGCAGTCTTGGATGATCCACCATTGGTTAGAGAGAGTGGGTTACTGTCTCATAAGAAGAAGAGCGCTTTCCAAAAAATAAAAGCTAAGGAGGTGCCTCTCTTGTAGCAAGTGGTAAATAAGCTATGCACCAGCACTCAAAGGCCTCTTAGGGCAAGCTCTCAAGATGCACCTGAATACCCCATGTCAAGCGCTCTCAAATTTCTTGTAGCAACACAATCGAAGGAGTATAATATTGAAAATGTGGAGGTCATTGATGTGGACACACCAAAAGTGGATGAGAAATAAGAACCACAAATGCAGCACCCATATTCCCTGACTCCTTTGATCATGGAGCTTGAAGGTATGCACTCATATTCACCTCTTTCTTCTCCCCTCTCTACATCAGCTATTTTATTAGTGCCCAAAATCCCTATCAAGGTTTCTGCTCCCTTGGTCTTCTTCCTTCTCTCTCCCATTTTCCCACTTTGTAGTTCCTAATATTTTAGTTTCCCTGGTTCTTTCAACACTATTATCAGTAGCATTCACATATTCCACTGGTAACCCTAACGCCTTCAAATTTTTTGCATCTGTTAGCCTTCCTTTTTCTATCGTAGAGAATCCTATTGCATATATTTTTGTTGTTACATAATAAATCCATTCTCCCTTTCACTACCCTCTGCTATCATGGCGTCAGTTGTGTCTTATTTTTCAATGTCCAAATCCACTATTTCTTTAGCCATAGTCTTAACCCAAGCACCCTTGAGGGTTAGCGCATTCGCTTCCCCTATGATTTCCCATGCATTGTCTAAACTTGAACCACAACTCCCCCTTATTTCATGTACATCTATCCTCGAATTTGGAGTTTAGGAGCCGCTTGAGTTTGAATTATAAATGATGTAGCATATTGCTACTATGGAGAGCATACGTAAGGCACATCATATTTCAGTGCGCTGACTAAGGGACAACCAGAAGAAGGAGGTATAGGCTATGGTGCAAACTAAGAAAAAGTCCATCATCGATCCAGAGAAGATGGAGCTACACACAGTAGAGAAGATACTAGTTGTACATAAGCACTTGGTGGAGATGACCTCGATCGATTATGCTTACCATTATACTATGGAGTATGTGACCAAGATGGATACGATGTGCCATATGGGCAACACTCAAGTTGGAATGGACTCCATATATGTTCATGGCGAGTACTACAAGAAGTGCTTATTTGAAGCATCGGCTAAAAATCTCAAACTTAAGGAGGCCTTGGCAGGGGTGAGGAGAGAGATTGAGACACTGAAGTTTGAAGCCGTGCAACTGAGATAGTGTGTGCTTTCACTAGAGGTAGAGAATGATGAGCATTTTCATGTGTGTGATCGGTAGATCAATGCATGCGCCCAAAAAAATTAGCAAATAAAAGTGCTCACCATTCAGGTCTAGCAATTGCAGGCTGAGTTAGAAAAGAAGACATCATAGCCTATCACATTTTCTAGGGAGTGCCTCAAGGAGATGCTCCTGTAGTTCCTAATAGATTTCTTGGTGAGAGCTACATGGGGAGTTACAATTTTAACATTTTTTAAGGAGGCTCAGGAGACAGTTTTTGTTGGCAATTCAATTTTGGAATCTACCCAAGCAGATATTAATCATTGGCTAGACTTAGCCACACAACTCCAAAAATAAAAGATGTGGGTGCCCACCTTGATCCTATGAGATCTTTGGCTCAATCCTGGGCAACATCGAAGATGACTTTATGCTCATTATTTGAAAATTTTGAGCTGGAAAAAAAGCTTGCAAGCTCTCGAATGTGCTCCAGCAAGAAAGAAAATTTTCGCTACAGTACTTCGACACCCTCGCTCAAATCGACATCCCTAGCTTCACAGACCTTGAAGGACCCATTCTATCACTTGAGGAGTTAGAGCCCATATGGGCGACATTCATTGATAGTGCATTAGATGTTGACACTTGGGAAGACCAAATTTTTGATGCACAGGTGATGCCTTTCATGGCTAAGTATGCCCAAATTCAGTCTTTCTTGTAGGAGTTCGATCAAATACTGGATCTTGATGACATTGAATGCATCAAGACCTACCATTACCTAATCCAAGAGCTCCAAAAATAGCCAAATTTCTCCCTTGACTGCTGGATTGATGCTTCCATAGTATACAAGCATGTGTTTAAGAGCTCCCTAGACAGGTTTCTTCCCCATTTGTGCAAGCAAGAAAAGGAAAAATAGACATAAAGCAAGCCAGATTCCAAAGAAAATGTAGAGGGTGAATTAGAGGAAGAAGCAGAGGACCGACTTCATGAGCTTTCAGACAACAACGATGAGCAAGAGTATTCTGAGGATTCTAAAAGTGAAGATGACTCTACAATCCAAGAATAGGGCCTGTGATATTTGCATTGAGGTAGGCTCAATACCCCGTGAGATGCTAGAGATGTTGCCATTTTTACCACATTTTGTTAAAATTTATGTTGTATGCAGTTTTGAGAGATAATCATTGTAAAACTTCTCTTTTTCCATGAAAAATGGTCAAGACGTTATATTGTTGTGTTTTCACCAGCTGTCTCTTTTACTCAAAACTATCTTCTTTCACATTTTGTGGTTTCTTTACTTTTTTTGCACTTTTCCTGTTGTATTACATGTAAAATTGTAAATGTTTTAGCATGTATGATGTTGTGAATGTGTTTCTTTAAGGTTTTTTTTCTACAAGTCCTACTCTTTTCACTCTACACACCTAGTAATGGTTTCCCGCACTAAGATAATTTTCATAGTATGCTTTCTTTAAGTATAAATCAAGGACACTTTCGCTTCCACCAGTGGAGCAAAAGACCCTATCAAATGGAAGGATAAACAAAAAAAAGACTAAGTGTGCACTAGCCAAATTTTTTCTCCACTCAAGGAGCGAAAGCTCCTCATTGAAATGCACAAATGAAGTCAACCTTTTGGTAAAAGGCCCTATCGCTCCATCAGTGGAACAAAAGACCTTGTCGCTCTACTAGTGGAGCGAAAGGCCCTATCGCTCCACTAGTGGAGCAAAATGCCAGAGGGGTGGAAATATAAGAAACTATGACTAAGGGTGCAAGGGAAGTCAAAGAGCAGTCAAGGTTGTAAGCACTCCACCAGTGGAGCGAACCTCCCAATCACTCCACCACTGGAGCAAAAATTAAACTAAGCGCAAAGTAGGTCAACATCTATGGTCAAAACTGTAGTTGCTCCACCAATGGAGAGAAACTTCTTGTTGCTCCACCAGTGGAGTGACACTCCAAAAGGGTGCAAAGTTAAGCATTCATAAAAGCAAGTGCAAGGAAAATTCAAAGTGGTCAAATTCCCTTTCGCTCCACTAGTGGAGCAAAATTCCCAGGCACTCCACTAGTGGAGCAAAAGCCTCCGTCGCTCCACCTAGGGAGCGACAAGTTCAAAGAAAAGTCAAAGGTCCCAGTCAAGGTTACAAGCACTCCATTAGTGGAGCGAACCTTCTAGTCGCTCCACCAATGGATCAAAAATTTTTATCACTCCACCCAGGGAGTGACACCCAAAACAAACGCACAGGAAAGCTTCTAAGGTATATAAAGGACTGTTGTCACAATACTTTTTGGGCAAAACTCTAGGTGGGCCCCAAACATAGTGTAAATTGCCTAAAATCACCATGGAATTTCTAGAACTATTAGGGTCTGCCATGATTTGCCATTGATTGATTAAATCAACCCCAAGTTGCACTCTGAGCCGTCTGATCATGGTAGATCACCATAACCTTCTACCTTCAATACTGAATTATCTACAAATCTAAATTTAATGCTATGAGTCAGTTTCAGATAAAATCTACCTATCACCATTGGGGAAGTGGTTGGGCATTAAAGTTTTAGGAAGTTGAACTCTCTATAAAAGTTGATATTTTATTTGTAACTAAGTATGAACAATATCTTCTAGAAAAGCAACTATACGCTTTGAAATTTGCTTTCGAAATACAGACTTCTGGCTCCAATATTGAATCTTCTATCTTTGTGTATGACTTCTGTCATGTTATTTATGTTAAATTAGTCTGTTTATCATACAGATTGAATTTTGCTCTTTGTATTTAGCTATCAGTAAAGGATTAATCCTTGGAATACCCCTGGAGTTTATGCAGTTCATAATATTTAATGTTTGTTTTTGTTAAAGGTCTATTGTTTTAATTGCTATTGGTTCAAGTGTTAAGTTATGTATCATGCTTCCTATACATCATCTCGTATTTTAGGCTTTTAGCCTTTTCCCATTATTTTTAGTAATTTCCATTTCTTTCAGCATCTTCCTAACCCTTATATCAAAACCCCATTTTTTACTTTCAAAACCAGCCCTATTGGAGATTGTCACGGAGGAAATTCCTTTCCTTCGGATATTCAATGCTTGGAAGTAGGTCTAGGGCATTGCAAACTTAGATACTTTGCATCTAGGCCGATTCGATCACCAAAAAGGCTTTAGGGCAAGTGGTTGGGATTGAAGAATTTTATATCATGAACCAATGTCTAAATTTCATGGGTAAACCTAAACATTTTGGTATCAAATGGTATAAGTTCAACCAACTGAATTCCTTGAATCTCAAGGAGATCCAGCCTTCATGTATAATTTCCAAGTTGTTATAATACCATTGTATGGTCATAATGTAATGGAGGGGGTCATTTTAGTACATATAACCTATTTAAAAAAATATAATAGGACATATTATGTCACTTCTTACATGTATAATTGTAAAATTGTTTTAATACCACTATATAATCATGATGTACTATGGGTGGGGCCCATTTCAGTTTTATATAACCTATTCCTCATTCCTTGTGGATAAAGAATTAATCTAAATACACTATTATTATTTATATGCCTCTTGTAAAACTTGACATTAACATTATTTTTGCACTTGAATAATAATATGAAAATCCTTCAATATATCTACTCTTTTATCTATTTAATGTAATAATAACCTAAAATATACTAGTTAAGGAGACCCTAATTTCTTTTTAAGTAATTTTTTGACTATTTTATTTGCATGAAATTTCCAAATTCCTTTAATGTACCCTTGTTCTAAATTTAAATCTACTACAAATATAAAATAATATATGTTATATTTATATGATTCCTATCACCACGAATAATGATAAATTAGTAAATTTATTTCTTATTAAGGTCGGTTTTTTCTCATCTATAATATCAATGCTAATTTTTTTTAAAACCTAATTTAATTTTTGTCCAATATAAGGTTCACACTAACAACAAGATATATGAATACACAAGTGACAAAAAATTAGGGTTCATCTCTAGTATGATTACATAAATCAAATAATGGTAAAACAATGATATGGACAAAGGAGAAGATAGCAAGATGATCATTCCTTATCAATAGAGAGTCTATCTTAAGAAGGAGTGAACCATATACAACATTAATCAAAGTTTAACCTATTATAGAATGAGAAGCATGCATTTCTATTGCTTTTAAATCATAGTAAGATGTCAATCTTGTCCTAGAAAAATATTTGGATTCATCTTAGAAGATTGAAGAGTTAAGCAATTGGATGAAACAATCCACACAAATGATGTGGGTTGGAAACTAATACTAACATTAAATAACTTGGAGTTAAAGGAAATAAGGATATTTTAGATCACGCATAAAAATATTACTCATAGTCAAGCAAAAACGATTAATTCTAATAGTTTTTAGATTATAAAACTTTGATCATCCAAATAAGTTGCAAAAAACTTATCCTTAAATCCTAAAAATAATAGTTAGTCATGAATGATTTATCTCAAGCTTACTACTTTAAGAAAAGTATTAACTTAATCAGTATGTATGGATGAATTCACCAAGGAAAATATGGCATTTAAAAATTCTATATATATTTGTTGATTTATCATCCAAACTTAAAGAAAACCATTCAATTTTCATCATATTGAAAAATTTAATATAGGCAAAATTTTATAGGGGTTTCTAGTGATAATAAGTAGAAGAATTCACCATACATCAAGATCCATCAAATCTAGTACAACTAGGATTTATACTATAGTATAACTTACAATTAAGCTTTGTTCAAACAAATCAATAAACCTTATGTGATTAATTTCATATATATATATTTTAATTCAAACCATTCAATATTAATATGTATCTAATTTCCTTCCAACCATAGTAATGTACCTTCAACAATAAATAACTCTTGAATGATAAATAAAATAGACTACATAAAATCATTAATACAAATAACATAATATATCTTCTTTGCAAGTGGTGAAGAGTATTGTCCTCCTATTTATGGGACAAGGGTGGACTAAATTTATTAGTCTTTGGGTCGAATTATAGTGAGCCATGTTGGCCAATGGTTTTGGTTCCCTTTCTTCACCAAATTCCCACTTTTTTCATCTTTCATGACATTTTTTCCTTCTAACTTTCCCAAAAACCAAAAATAAGGATAGAGGTGGGATCAAAGAATATTGTAACATGTGTCTCATAAAAGACACATCTTAAAATCTAAATATTGAAGAAATCCAAAAAACTATAACAAACTGCAAAAAAACCTGTAATGAATGGAAATGTTCACATTAATACTAGGTGGAAATTTTCATATAAAATGGTTGGAGATTTTTTATATAAAATGACTGGAAGTTTTCACATAAGTCCAACAAAAATACAACATTAGATTTGGTTAAATCATCACCAAGTTAGACCCAATAAGATCAGAAAAAAAAAGTCATGCTTCACTAGTAGTAGTATTTTATTAATAAAGACAACTAAAATACAATAAAATCTTCTTGCTTAACAAGCTACAACAACAACCCATTATTTAACACAATAATAATATTTTAATATAAAATATACCTCTAAAAAATCAATGCTCCAAAAACCTTCAATTGCATGACTAAATACAACTACAACTAATTCCTAGTCCACAACATCATGCAAGATGCTTTTCCATTTGTAACTAATGCATTAAAAAAATCTAATCTACAACCACAAAAAACATATAACTCTAGTTGTAGATACACACAAAATGTCAACTAAGCAATAAAGCACTTCTGCAACATGCGTGTAGTATTTTTTGTTAATATTTTTATCACAAACTAAAATAATCAATGGTAAGTGACATGCATGAGGAGTGAAACATTAGACATTATAATTTCTATTCTCCCCCTATATGTCAATGTTTGCACTCCAATCAATGTTCTCAAATTATAAAATTTATCTCTATTCAAAGCCTTTGTGAAAATATTAGCAAGTTGATCTTCATATTTTCAAAACACAAAAGCTATAAACTCATCTTCTACCAAGCCACCAATGAAGTGGTGGCATATATCAATATGTTTAATCAAACTATGAAACATCATATTCTTTTGCATGGATATAGTGCTAGTGTTATCACAAGATATATTAGTGGAGTAATAAATCTCCATTCCTAACTCTTCAAAGAGTCTTTCCAATTTACCATTAAAGAAGAAAGCATAACCTAAAGTGCTCTTCCTATAATAAATGCTCCCTATCAAATATACATTTGTATATGCCTCAAGATCATAAGAATCAGTAGCATAGCAACATAAACCAATATATTTTGGACCACTCACATACATAAGGATTCTCTTGGTTGCTCTCCAGTGAGACTCATAATGAGAGTGTATGAATCTTACCAACAAGATAACAAAATACATAAAATCCATCCTAGTAGTTGTAAGGTACATCAAGATACTGATAAAATACCTATAGAGTGTTGCATCCATTAGAGGGAAAGAATCCTCTTTCATCACTTTCCAACCCACAACTAATGAACATGTTTGTAACCATTAATTTTAAACCTTACCATAAGATCTTCAACATTCTTGGATTGAGTAATAGATATACCTTGAGTTGATTGCTTTATTTTCATACCAAGAAAGTATTGCATTTTTTCCAAATCACTCATTTCAAACTCATCCAACATAGCCTTTTTAAATTGTTTCAACAAGATAGTGGAGTTGCCCATAAAAATTATATCATCAACATACAAATATATGATAATAAAATCTGATCCAACTACCTTTATGTATAGTGTACTTTCATTTGAACACCATTCATAGTCATTTTTATGCAAGTAGGAATAAATCCTAGAGTACCAAGCTCTAGGTGCCTGCTTAAGCCCATAAAGAGATTTCTTCAACTTGCATACTTTGTATTCATGGAATACAACTGTGAATCCTTGTGGCTGATCCATATAAACTTGTTTCTCCAAATATCCATTTAAGAATTCTAATATTACATCCATTTTATATACAAAAAGATTAAAATGAGAAGCTAGTGCAAGAAGAGATCTTATTGTTTCCAATCTAACATCCATTGCAAAAGTTTCTTCATAGTTTAATATTTCTTGTTGAGCATAGCTTTTGGCTACCAATAATGCCTTGTATTTAGTTATGCTTCCATAAACATTATATTTTATCTTATAAACCCATTAAACACCTACAATAGTCTTTTTGTTTAGAGGAGAAACAAGCTTCCAAGTATCATTTTTTTAATCTATTAAATTTCATTTTCCATATCTTTGACCCAATATTCATTAGTACATGATTCTCTAAAATTTGAAGTCTCAAAATTATAAGAGGATAATAATGCATAATTTATTATATTTTCACCTTGTTTTGATTGTAGTATAGTTACTCTCCTTGTATAATCCTCATCCAACATTTGTGTTTGTGGGTGATATTTGTTGAAATATTTTGTACCAATACTCTCTCTTGATGAAATTGAAGATGGAGAGTCACTATTTAACATAGGATAGGTGGAATTTTGTTTACTTTGTGGCTACAAGGCTTCACCATTTTCATTAGGATATAATTCATCAATTTGTGGTGTAATGCTAACAACATCTTAGTCTCTTTTAGTATATGTTTTCCCTTCATTAAATACCACATATCTACTAACATGCAACTTGTTAGTAGTGGGATAATAACATTTGTAAGCTTTGGATTCATTATAATAGCCAAAAAAAATATATTTGATAGATTTCTCATCAAGTTTTCTTCTCCATTGTTTAGGAATGTGCACATAACATGTGGAACCAAAAAAATTCAAATGACCAATACTTGGCTTCTTACCATACCAAGTTTCATAGGGAGTAGAGTTTTCTACCAACTTTGTAGGGCTTTGATTGAGAATGTAAACAATTGTATGTACAAATTCATCCCAAAACTTGTTTGGTAACTTCATTTCCTTCAACATGCAATAGGCCATTTCCACTATCTATTCCGCTACTCCATTTTTTTAAGGAGTATAAGTGGTTTTCAACTCCCTTTTTATTCCCTAACTATTATAAAATTCTTAGAACTCATTGGAAGTGAACTCACCTCCTTAATCAATCCTTAAGGTCTTAATACAAAAACTAGATTGATTTTCAACTAGAGCCTTAAACATCTTGAAACAATCAAAAGCTTATGATTTATCATGCAAGAAATATATCCAACTCATTCTTGAATGATTATCAACAAACAACAAGAAATATTTGTGTTTACCAATGCTTAAGGTTTGTATGGGTCCATATATATCAACATGCACCAATTCTAATGGCTTATTTTCTCCTTAGTACCACTCCAAAGGAAACAATGACTGATTTGATCCAATTCTCGAAGAACAACCTTTGGGATATTCAAAACGGAAGAAACATAAATAGGAATAGCTTGAAGGACTGATTTTACCAAGGTGATTCTACCCCTAGAAGAAAGCCACCTGTTGGTCCACTTTCCAATTTTCTTCTTGACTTTGTCCAACAACCAATTCCAATATTTATTTTTTTGCCTTTGAATGTTTATGGGAATACCTAAATAAGTGATCGGAAGGGAGGTCTTATTATATATTAATTTATCCAATACCATGGATTCCTGTTTAGAAAAGCAGTGAAAGAAAAGAACTTTAGATTTATCTTCATTGATCAACTGCCCAGTAGCCTTAGAAGAACAACTAAGTATTTGCTTAATATTAGAAGCTTTCTTAACTGTAGATTTACCTAAAAGAGTAGAGTCATCCACAAATTGAAGATGAGAGATAGGTCTAGCTGCATGAGCAATGGTAACTGCCTCAATGAGTAAAATTATTAGAATTCATTGGAAGTGAACTCACCTCCTTAATCAATCCATAAGGTCTTAATACAAAAAGTAGATTTATTTTCAACTAGAGCCTTAAACATCTTGAAACAATCAAAAGCTTATGATTTATCATGCAAGAAATATATCCAACTAATTTTTGAATGATTATAAACACACAAAAAGAAATATTTGTGTTTACCAATGCTTAAGGTTTGTATGGGTCAATATAGATCAACATGCACCAATTCTAATGGCTTATTAACTCTAAATTTATGGTGTGGAAACTTCTTTCTATGTTATTTCTCAAAAATCTAGCCTTCACATACGCTATTTAGAGGATCATAAATATTGGTAGTCCTCTAACACGGCTCTTCTTTTGTATTTCATCCAATGATCCAAAGTTAAGATGTCCATACCTTTTATGACAACCATTACAAATTAACAATGGTGTTCAAACATTCCACAACTGGTTACATTGTTATTATACATCATATTTTTCAATATCAAGACTTTAACTACTATCTAATTCTTAGTCTTATTCAATATTCTATAACAATTATTTTAAAAAATAACATTATAATATTTTGAGCATAATTGTTCAATATTCAAAGGATTATGCTTGTTTCTTGGCACATGCAAAGTGTCATGCATATAAAAATCTTACTAATATTTGTCATGATAGTAAGAGTTTATTTTTCTACTATATTCACTTGATTATTATCACCAAACCTGACTTGTCCTTTGACATTCTCATCAAGTTCAACAAGTATGTTCCTATTTCCAGTGATGTGGTTTGAACATCCACTATCAAGATACCAAACATAATCTTCAACAACCAAAAAAATATTACAAAATAGGAAGAGGATTTCATATTTTTATTCAGTAAAATCTCTTTTCTCTTACCTTTTATTTTTATAATAGTATGGTTAGTGTGGTCATCCTTGCCACAATAGTCACGATGCCTATGGGATGATTCATGACTATTGTTATTTCCTCTTCTACATCCTCTACCATGACTTATTTCATGACCTCTAGAAAATGGTAGTGCCATAGTGATAGATGATGACTCTTTTAAATTGGATGGTTGTTTGTTCATCTTCAACTTGCCTTGAAAAGCTTGATTGAGGCCTTCATATTGTGCTCATAAGTTTCAAGCAACCAAGTAGTTAAATGAGAGTTAGTTTTGAAAAATCTCTAGACTCTTAAATAGAAATTATTACCAGATCAAAATTCCTAGGAAGGATTATAAATACCTTCTCAACAATCCTTTTATCATCAAGTGCCTCACCATGTGCATGAATAGCATTCACCATATTTTGGACTCTAGTGATGAACACTTCAATAGACTCATTATCATTCACATGTAAGGATTAAAAATATTTTCTCAAGCATTGAAACATAACTATTATCACCTTAGAGGAACATTTATAGACACTTTCAAATGTTTCCCATGCATCTATTGATTGAGTGCATTCAACTATCTTAGGAAATATGAAGACATCAATCCCACTTTGAATTGCAAACAAATCTCTTGCATCCTTCTTCCGATTTTATAATAACTCTTTAGATTAAATAAAGAGGGAATTAAAAGCACCTTGATCTATTGGCTCAAAGTATCCTTGCAAAAAAATACTCTATAAGTCCTATGAAATTAAAAAATTATTCATTTGAATACTCTAGTATTTAAAATTTTCTCCATTAAACATAGGAATTTGAAGTGGGATAGTATTAGCTCCATTTTGTACCATCATAAAAAAAAATATTTAACCCAAATAGATTACCTTTCTCTAAACCAATTTAATATTTTAAATGATGTTGAAGAAACCCAAAGAACTACAAGAAGTTGTCAAAAAAAAATGTAGTGGATGGAATTTTTCACATTAATATTGGATAGAAAATTTTCACATATTTTAGTTGGAAATGTTTTACATACTATGGCCGAAAATTTTCACGTACAATAGCTAAAATTTTTCACATAAATCCAAAAAAGTATAGCATTTGATTCAACTAAATTATCACCAAGTTAGACCCAACAAGATCAAATAAAAAATCATGCTTCATTAATAGTAGTATTTTATTAAAAAAATTAATCAAAATACAATAGAATCCACTTGCTTATAAAGATATAACATCATAAAATTATTTAAAATAATAATAATATTTTTAATATGAAATCTATACTTAAAAATATGAATGCTACAATAGCCTACAATTGCATGACTAAAGATAAATACAACTAATTCCTAGTCTACAATATCACGCAAGATGCTTTTCTAGTCATAACTAATGCATTTTTTAAAAAAACTTCTAATCTACAACAAAAAACAACACATAACTCTAGTTGTAGATACACACAAAGTGTCAACTAAACTAGGTTATAAAGCCCTTCTACAAGAAGTGTGTAGTTTTTTTTGTAGACTTTTTAATCACAAACTAAAGTTATCAATGCTATGTGATACACATGAGGAGTGAAACATTAGACATCATAATTTTTAAAACTAATGATGCTATGATCATGGTAATATGATTATTTTTAGGATTTTTGACACACAATCATGATTTTAGCATGTTTTTACACCTAGGGTTCAAATAGTGGATTGTTTGGACCAATGATTATGCTCTTATGATCCTAAAAAGGATGAAAACTAGTCATTGATCCAAAAGGAGATTTATTTTATTTTATCTACTATAAATATCCCTTTCACTTATTTTTCACCAAATAACCAATCATCAAAAATATCTGAGCAAATCATTACTAAATGCTCATATAATATTTTATGAGATGTTCTCTTGCCAAAAAATTTCTAAATTTGTGTCACTATATCCTATTAAAAATTCTACACCAATTTTCCTATCACTGTTATTAATATCATTACAATATCCATAATCATCACATACATTTTTTACACACTCTTTGTTTTCATGAACAATGCTCAAGTCCCTTGTGTCATATGTTATGTATATTCCCTGAACAAAGTCTCTTGTATCACAACATACATTTGTTGTGATGGGTCTCAAACCACATCTCACATGAGTCTTAATGGGCTCCAAAACATTTGTACTACAACAATTGTCTACCATTCAATCACATGTATTACAATTGTTCTTTTGATGAAGATCACTAGTGTTACAACATGCATCTATCATTATGGGTCTCAAATCCTTTGTGTCACAACTTGTATCTTTCATCATGGGTTTGACCTTCAAATTTTCAATTATTTCTTCTTGTTTTTTGTTCTTTTCCTCACGAAGATGAAGAGCGAGTAATGTTATATATATATATATATATTATTTTTCCAATTTCAACCGACAATGTAACATGATTTTTAGAGCATTCATTAGCTTCTTCAAAAATGAGATCCATGTAGTCTATAAGAGTTGAGAAATCCTCTTTTTTAGCTTCTTCTTGAACCATTGGTAAGTGCCATATTAATTTTATTTATGCATTATTTGGAGCCTTTCTACTAATAAAATGTAAGAAAGAATTTATGTTCAACAAATTTTCATCAACATTTTTATCTTCTTGAATAATTTCTCTAGCTATTTGTCTTTCATCATGATCATCAAGTATATTAACTGTCTCCCAAACCTCTTTAAGAGCAATGTTGTTAATGTCATTTTGAATAAGGTCACATAAATCATGTTTTTCACTCATCATTTTGAGTTCATCTTGTTCTTATTTGCAAAATTTTAATATAAAACTGCATCTTTTATTACCACTTTGTTTCTTCAGTTGCGTTCCCTTTGTTTTCCCAATATTGTGAACACTTTCATTTTGAAGTCTTTGGACAATGATTTTTTTTTTAATTTTAATGCAATGTTTATTTCGTAGAAACCCTTTTGTCTCCTTAATAATTTTAATTTACAATAGTCTCACAAACATTTAACTATAGAACTTTTTCAAATATTTTGTTTGCTTCTTCAATAATCTCATTTTTACTTTTAATTAAATATTATTCTAAAATTAATAACCTTTCTATTTTTCCTTCTAATCAATTATGTAATATTTGAATAATTCTTCCTTTTAATAATTTCTTATTTTCTATTTTTTCAATTTAATTTCTTTGAAGCCTTCTTTCAAATAATCTTTCATCACGGACATGTTGCTTCATCGCGGCCAAAGGAGGAAAAAGTGTTGCAATATCGCGACATGTTGCAATGTCACGGACATAAGAGGAAAAAGTGTTGCGATATCGCGACAATGTTGCATTTTTGCGGCCAAAGGAGAAAAGTGTTGTGATATCGCGACATGTTGCATTTTTGCGGCCAAAGGAGAAAAGTGTCGCGATATCGTGACAGTTGCATTTTCGCGGCCAAAGGAGAAAAGTGTCGTGATATCGCGACATGTTACTTTTTCGCGGCCAAAGGAGAAGAGGGTAAGAGTGTCACAATATCGCAACAAGTTGCATCAACAGACCAATCCGATCCCCCTGTTTGCTAGTTAATGGTTCAAGAGATTTGGCTCCATTGCAGATCTTCTTTTACTATTGTAAGCATGTGTTCTCTCTGATTTTGGCTGGGAAAATTCTCTTCCCAAATTGTAATTGATCTTTGTTTTAATACAAGTTTTTTCAAATTTTTCAAAAAAAAAATAATATTTCATCCTTTAGTATTCTTCTTAAATTCAAATTTTCGTGTCTATTCAGACAAATTTATTTTAATATATTTCTTATCTTATTTTTCTTTTTTTCACTTCAAATTTAATCTCTTTTCTCAATTTATTTCTCTTTCAATATCTTAATTTTTTCTCTCAATCTTAATAAATTTTCTTTATATTTTTTACTTTACTCTTTCCCAATATCAATTTAATTATTCCTTTTTTTATAAATCTCTTCTTTCTTATAAATGTACCTCTTTAATAAATTAAATATTTTGTGATCCTTTTAATAGACCATGTGTTATATTTTTGATGAAATATTTTGAGGTGATTAAGGTGTATACTTTGATGACACTTTCCCTCCAATTTTTTGACTTTGGCATCGATTCTTCCTTTGCATATTAGGTTTAATTTTTCCAAATTACTTGCAACCTGACATCTCCTTGGTATTACACCTTCCACGTTTACATTACTCCTCCTTCGTGCTAATTTCTCTTATAGCGTTACATTACTACTTGCTCCTTTGCTCATATGATCTTTCTTTTGCCACCTTTGACATACTCAAGGAGCAAACAAACACACAAAACCAATTTAAAAATAAATAAGTAAATAACAACAAAAATAATAAAATAAAATAAAAAACATGCTCCTTGAGTGTGTCAAAAACAAAAGCACAACCAAACACGCACAATAAGATAAAAGAAACCACAACACGAACCACATAGAAAAACACAAGAACCACATAACAAAACACAAACAAGACAAAAACAACAGAACACTACAAAGACATAACCCAAAAAAAACATGAAAAATAAACACAACCAAAACCTAAAAAATTAAAAAAATAAAATAAAAATAAAAATAAAAAACAACCAACAACAGACAATAAACAAAAACAAAAAACATAGAAAACACTCACACATAAAAACACGAATTAACACAAACAAAGAGAAACCCAAGAACAAGAACGAAAAAAACACAAGAACAATAACAAAAAACATAAAAAAAAAAAACACAAAACAACAAAAACACAAGAACAACAAAAAACAACACAAAGAACACAAAAACAAAACAAAACAAAAGAACCCACCCACCTTAAAAAACTAAAAAAAACAAAAAACAAAAAAGAAAAAAAAATTGAACATAACAATGACCTATCTAGACCAGAAGACTATTAAGGCAAGAATCAACAGAGGAAACAAAATAAAGAATAGAATGAGCTAGGGAACTAAAAAAAACTGAATGAACCAAAGAGAAGCAAAAAAAAAAAAACAAGAAGAAACTAGGTACCTTCGAAGCTGGAGCCATCCAAAGAAATGATAGAAAGAAGAGCTTCCCTAATTTGAGAAGCCCACCATCTAGGAGGGTGGCCATAACAAGTAAGATCACCTTTGTCCAAAGCCCAATTAGCTAAAGCATCAACACTCTTGTTTTGATCTCTGACCACATGATTGTAATCAACTTTCAAAAATCCCATCTGGATTAATTGAATCTTCTCAATAATTCTTTTTATTCTCCAATCCACCTTATGATTCTTAGAAGGAGTCTTCAAGAGATTAATCATAAGTTGAGAGTCGGACTCAACTAACACCTTTTCCCATCCAACCTTAGTAGCCTCCTGAAGGCCTCCGAGGATACCATACCCCTCAGCAAGGTTATTGGAAAGAATACCCAAATTCTCAGCAAAAGTAAAAACCAGGGAGCCATCCGAAAGTCTACCAATTCCTCCCACATTGGCTTTTCCAGGGTTCCCTCTAGAGGCTCCATCGGTATTGACTTTTCCAAAATCCTTAGGAGGAGGTTGCCAATTTCTTGTCCTATCCATCTTACTAATACTCACATTCCCTTTAAGTTGGTTGCCCTTAGAAGATTTAATCTTCAATATTTGCATCACTTGATCCCATCTTTGGTGGGAGTTTTGGGGGTGATTAAGGAGTTGATGGACTGATTCAACTAAGTTGGCTATGGTCTTTTGCCAAATATAGTGAATATCCTTCCTATCTTGATTAAAAATTTGGTTGTTCCTTTCATTCCAAATATTCCAAAGAAGAATGGTAGAACCCATCCAAACTAACTGCCTAATAAAATGATCAACACCCTCTTGATTAGGCCAATCCCTCCAAAGTCTGTTCAAAAGTAAAAAAATTGGACCATTGTAAGCCAAGTAAAGTGGCCATTCTCCTCCATAGCTCAGAGGCTAAAGTACACTCAATAAAAATATGGTTGAGAGTTTCTACATTCTCTTCACACATTTCACATCTAAAAGGGCCATGAAAACCACGCTTCATAAGTTGCTCACCAGTAAGCACCCTACGATGCAATAAAAGCCAATTAAAGAACCTCACCTTAGGCCAGAGCTTTTGAGCCCACAATCGAGAAAATATGTTAGAAGAATGGTTGGGATTATTATGGCATAAGGTCAAATAACCTTGAGCAACTGAATACTCACCCTTAGTAGTGTTGTTCCATCCAAAACAATATTTTTCATGGGACCAAGAGAGGGATCTCATATGAAGGATGCCTTGGATATCTTGTCTTTGCCTTTCTAGGATTTGAATAGGCCAGTCCTCAATAGGGATCCAATATCTACCAACCTTTGAATTACCAGTATGGTACCGACAGATAATTAGCCACCTTTATCCAATTAGCTCGGTGAAGCTCCTCCATCCAAGGCCTCCAATCGGGAAACTGAGTTATCAAAGGCTTGTGACCATCCCAAGAATCTATCCAAAAATTTGCCTGTTGACCATTATGAATGATCCAAAATAATTTTTTCTTTATCAAATCCTCACCAGTCTTAAGAAGCGCTAAAATGGGAGAACCTTTGGTAGGAAGTTGATAGCGAACAAGGTCTTCAGGACTTTTGTTCTCAGCATATTTAGCACGGAGATTATTGGCCCAAAGAGCATTGGGGTTATGCAACATCCTCCAATATAATTTAGTAGCTAAAGCTTTGTTGTTATTAATAGAAGACCGGAATCCTAACCCCCCTTCACTCTTAGGAAGACATAAAGTATCCCATTTCACCAAGGCCCATTTTCTTTTCTCCTTAGTACCACTCCAAAGGAAACGATGACTGATTTGATCCAATTCTCGAAGAACAACCTTTGGGATATTCAAAACGGAAGAAACATAAATAGGAATAGCTTGAAGGACTGATTTTACCAAGGTGATTCTACCCCTAGAAGAAAGCCACCTGTTGGTCCACTTTCCAATTTTCTTCTTGACTTTGTCCAACAACCAATTCCAATATTTATTTTTTTGCCTTTGAATATTTATGGGAATACCTAAATAAGTGATTGGAAGGGAGGTCTTCTTATATCTTAATTTATCCAAGACCATGGATTCCTGTCTAGCAGAGCAGTGAAAGAAAATAACTTTAGATTTGTCTTCATTGATCAACAATAGCCTTAGAAAAACAGCTAATGATTTGCTTAATATTAGAAGCTTCCTTAACTGTAGCTTTACCTAAAAGAGTAGAGTCATCCACAAATTGAAGATGAGAGATAGGTCTAGCTCCATGAGCAATGGTAACTCCCTCAAGGGTTTTGTTTTCCCTCTTTTTGGTTATAGTCCTACCCAAGCATTCAACAAGAATGATGAATAAATAAGGGGATAGCGGGTCACCTTGCCTAATACCTCTGGAAGCTGGGAATGACTGAGAAGGCCTACCATTGATAAGAACTAAGTAGGAAACTGAAGAGATACATCCCATAATCCAATCCATCCAATCCTTAGAGAAACCAAATTGCCTCAAAACTTTGATAAGGAAGTGCCAATCCACTCTGTCATAAGCTTTGGATAAGTCTAACCGAATGAACATGGAAGGAGATTTTTGCATATCCATGGAATGGATGGCTTCCTGAGCAAGAACTATCTCATCTACTATTTGACGTCCTTCCACATAACCCCCTTGCTCTGGGGAAATAATCTTATGCAAAAGAGGCTTCAACCTTTTTGCCATGATTTTAGTAATGATTTTGAGAAGAACATTACATAAAGCAATAGGTCTAAAAGCTGAGATATGATCAACCTCTTGAGCTTTTGGAACAAGAGTAATATAAGTTTTATTGATAACCTTCAAAATTTCTTTGGCTTTCCTGGCTTCTTCCACCACCTCTAATAAATCAACATGAAGGATATCCCAGAACTCTTGGTAGAACTCAATGGGAAAACCATCGGGACCTGGGGTTTTCCCTTTTTGCATTTTAAAAACTACTTGTTGAAGCTCATTGATAGTAACAGGAGCGAGTCAAAATAGAGTTCTCCTTAGAAGTGATAAGAGAAGGGATTGCTTGAAGAACATTTTGTTGTGAAGTTGAGTCAAGAGGAGTAGCAACAAAAATATTGGAAAAGTAATCAACAACAATAGAGTTCATGCCATCCCAAGTATAAACAACATCTCCAGAATCTGATTTTAAGGAAGAAATAAAGTTGTGAGATCTTCGAGCTAGAAGAGATTTGTGGAAGAAATTTGTGTTTCGATCTCCTTCTTTGAGCCATTGAATTCTAGATTTTTGCTTCCATAAGATTTCTTCTCTTTTTCCCATTCCTCTAACTGAGTTGTGAGTTTAATTTCATCTGCACTTCTCTTCTCTGTGAGGCCATCTAAACGGATTTTCTTATTCAAATTTTCAAGATGAGCAATAACTTCATGTTTTTTTTATGAACATCCCCAAACTCTTTCTAGTTCCAAGTCTTGATTTTGGATTTAATGTATTGCAGTATTTTGGCAAAATAGAACATCTTAGTCCCATGCCTAGGTTTACCTTCCTTCCACCATTGTTGCACACGAGGTCTGAAGGAAATGTCTCTAAGCCACATTAATTGAAAATGAAAAGGAGAGAAACTCACATTGGTTTTCCACATTTCCACCATGACTGGCCAATGATCCGAACCAACATTATTAAGAGTCTTCACTTTAGGAATGTGACCATGGATTAAGAAATTTTTAGAGAGCAAAAACCTATCCAATCTCTCCATTATACAAGCTAAGCCTTGCCTTTTGTTAGACCAAGTCATAAGGCCATTATCTGGTTGGATATCCACAAGATGGAGGTTTGCAATATATTCGCTCATGAGGTCGGTGCTTTTGTCCAAATTTCTATTTCCCCCCATTTTCTCATCCAGAGAGAGGATGGTATTGAAATCTCCTCCGATCAAGATCCAAGCTTTAGGAAAATGAGAGATAATATGAGTAATATCCTTCCACTATCTTCTTTTTTCCTCCAAAGAAGTCGGAGCATAAACGATGAATGCAGAGCATAATTTGGTTGGAATGTCTACTTTGAATAGCTATAGCCAACAAACCCCAACTGCCAACCATATGGTGAATAACTACCTCTTTTGGGTCCCAAAGACAAGCAATGCCACCGAAGTCCCTTGGGAGCTGAGGGAAACCACTTTTCCAGTTGGCCAAATTTTACTGGCAATTGAGTCCATATCCTCCATTGACATCTTTGTTTCTTGAAGGAAAACAAGATGTGGATGATTTATCCGAATCATTCTTCTAATTTCATTTTGTTTTGAAAGACTCCCTTTGAGTCCTCTAATATTCCAAGTGATGATCTTCATTAATACCAGGGCTAAAAAAGTTGGGAAGGGCATTAATCTTACCTTCCTCTACAAGCTTTTCACCTTCTTTTACCATATGATATTGATTGGTCTTGCGACCTGCTTTTTGATTAGAATCCATCTTCAATTTTTTTTCCCTGTTTCTTGACTTATTCCAATTGAATCTGAGATGGCTTCTAACCTTGAAGAATGCTCGTACACGACCAAAATTTTACTAGATGGTTCAACGGAGTCTATATTGGGACCTGCATTATTTGAAGTTTTGACATTTGAAAGATTGTTTTTCTTGTGTAAATTTTCTCCTTTTTTTTATGTTGAAAACCTTTGATTTGTTGGTTTGTCTCTGAGTTCTTCCCTTCATATTTAAATTGTGTTTCTAAGATTTCAGTTTCCATTATTTCCTCTTCCTCACTTGGGACATCATTTGTGGAAAGGATTTCAAACATATTAGCAAGTGACTTTGATTGATCCTTCATAACTGTTTTTTTTAGTGTTCTTCTTCTTAGGTATTTGGAAACCCGTTGAGTTTATATCTTCTTTCTTTTGATCAGGAATTTTATTTGGGCAAGCACTGGCCAAATGACCATATTCATGGCAAATTCTACAACGAAAAGGAATGTTCTCATAGTCCACTACTTGCTCCCAAGTGTCTTCCCCAAATTGTAATGTGATATTTTTAGGTAGGGGTTTGTCAAAATCCATTAAAACACAAATCCGAGCATAAATAATATGTTCAAAATTTTGAGTACAATCAGCGAGTCATCATAAAAGTTCCTAAAGAGTTTCCAATTGAAGAAAAAATAGTAGGATTCCAAAATTCAATAGGGAGGCCAAAGAGTCTAACCCACACGGGAGCTATAGAAGGCATCTCTTCTTCGGCTTTAAATTTAGTATGCCGGGGCTTCATGAAAAGCCTCGCCCTTCCAAAAAACCAAGGACCCCCTTGAAAAGTTTTCTCTCTATCTTCATTATTAGCAAATAAAACAAGAAAATAACCATTTGGATAAATAGAGATTTGTAACTCACCTTTAGTTTTCCAGCTTTTTGCAGCCCAAGATTTTGAAATCAGATAGACTCGGACGAAAACCCACGAACCGACAAATTAGTCCTCTTTTTTCCAAATCTTCAATGCCGGTCTGAATGTTACCCATATCAAGCTTAACAATAGGAGTTCCATCGACTGCTTTAAGACATCCTGACTCCATTTTCCTGGGATCAATCTTAGGCATTCTTAGAGGTTTATGGGAAGCCCTAAGATTGATATTAGCATTGGGCTGAGGCTGTCCACCATGGAGGGCATCCCTAAAATTCATTTTTGGGGCTGAGTCTTCGAAATTCTTACCCTTGATAGGGGTTTTCATAGTAGAATTATTTTGTGGGTGCACCTTAGCACCAGATTCACTTGAGATATGAGCCATTTTTTGATCAACTGCTTGAAACTTGTTTCGTGATCTCTTTAATCCTTGCCCTAGACACCGTGGAAAGGTATGGTTTTCACTTTTCTTTTGTGCAGCAAATTGGAAGCCGTTGTCACTCAAGTTCACAGTATGATCTGTTGAAAGACAAATTTCTAACCCATCTTGGATCCCCTACAACATTTCTTGCTAAAATATTGAGCATAAACCACAAAAATATTGGCCGCTAGGGCCCGAAGGCCCTAAAAACCAACCTCTGGAGCTGCTTGCACTCAACCCAGATGAAACCCTCGCATAGTCGCTTGCCAAATATCTCGTTCACACATAGGGATGCGCTAGGATCTGTGTTGCTCCAAATGATATGAAAATTGGTGGAGACGTTCTAGGGTTTTTCAGGCATCTACCCTCAAAATTTTAGCTCAATCCGAGTCCGGATGAGTGAGATATGGCCGAAACGAGTTCGACAGTTTGGGCAGTCCTACGAAAAACGTCTCTCATGAAAAGTATCTATCATTTTGAGCCTTTGGAATACAATGTATTGCATAGCTTAGTCTATCCACCATTACAATGCTTTGTCTTCAATGTATACACATTCCATGTAAGGCTCTTCACATTCACAAGACTCTTGATCTTTCCACTTTCAACAAACTAGTCATTTCTTCAAGCACCCTGAAAATATAATCTTTCATCTTCATAAAAAAAATATATTTTATTGAATCCACTTAATAACAAACCTCTAATAATTAGAAAAAACCAAACTCTAGAAAGCTCATATTTACAGAACTCTTTTTTACATCTCATTTTGTACAAAATATTTTTAAGTACTAATAAACTCCAACACTAAATTCAAACAATCTCATGAAATTTTGGGATCTCTTCAAACAATCTCATGAAATTTTGGGGTCTCTTCGTGGCATCTTGTGTCGGTAATCGTAGCTTAAGTGCACAGGAGAACATCGACCTCAATTTTATTGGCGGCTGTAAAAGAAAAAAAAAAACCGCGTGTTTAGGGGTCTAGATGCTGTAGCTCTGTGTTGCTTATGCTGCCCTCAAGAGGCATGCCCTCCCCAAGGCACGCCGCCTCCAAATGGTCTGACAATGCTGACTTGTCTATGCTCTCCTGGTGATACGACTTGCACACAAAGTAGAGCACAGTCTGAGTCACCAGAGCCATGAGAATTAGCCCACACAGCACCACTACAAGCACCATCCCTTTGACCCCCCTCTCCCTTATCCCCAGCTGGTGCTCGCCCCCTTCCACCACGTCATACCAGAAAAAAGTTTCCACGGCTCCACCGAATATGGCATACAAAAGGTTGAGCAACAGAGCCGTGACGCGCTTCCCCTTGATGAGATTCTTGGCCTTCTTCATCGCACCCAAGCCGTACCTCTCCTCCAAAACGGACGCCACGATGGCGAGCTGGCCGATGAAAGTGATGTACACCAAGACGGAGAATAACACGAGGAGGATGACGGAGCCAACGACCCATAGCGTCCCCTTACTCATTCCGTCCCTTGTGTTCATTAATAAGACGAGGAACACAACGCCGAGGATGACCTGGACAAACACCAGCGCCAAGGAATAGGAGAAAAGGACAGCGAAAAACCAGAGGGAGGTCGTCATCAGGCGCTTGCAGACCCTGGGGAGGACGTTCATGACTCTGGCGTAGGAGAGCTCTTTGCCCAGAAACTGCAGTTGTTCCGGCTTTCTATCCATGGCTGAATGTCCGATATCTGAAATTCGTGCTACAAATCACTTCTATTAATTCTGGAACGTTTTAAACAGTCGAATTGGTAAGTTTTAGGCGTTTATTAAGAAAAGATTTAGGTGTTAATTTTGGAGACAAGTTTTATTAGAACAAAAGTAGTAGTCTGATCTAACCTGAATCAGGCTAACTTGACGGTACCAATCTCAAATAATAACAACATAAGGATTATAGAATGTGGCTCCAAAAGAAAAATAAAAATAAGTTTTAGATGTGTGTGGAGGACGAAATTATCTGGCCTGCTCAGTGATGTCTTGGCACGGGTGCGGGTGCGGACATTTCAACGAAGGCTATTTTGTGGCGTCTTCTTGCCCCATTTGTTCTTGACTGGTCTGGTTGCTAATGCCGCTGACGTAGCATTGTAGTGTCCGTTACGCTGGAAGATGTCTATCAACAAATCAAATTTAATTTTAGTGACTCGCATCGTTTGTTTATAATAATGTCCTGGCCTCGTCTTTGCAGCTTAAGGAACGGACATCGTCATATCCTGGTATATACTGGGTAACAAGTCACGTAGGATGTGGTCTCTAATCATAATATTATAGTTTTCGATACAAACCACTTTCAGATTGGATCTTATGGTTGCATATAAAATCATATATTTTTATGTGTTGGATCTTATGGTTGCATATAAAATCATATATTTTTATGTGTTGGGTGTATGAACAATGTCCACTACACTAGTATTAATCTAGTATTAATGATGTGTGGTCATGTTATTGAATATGTATTTAAAACAGTTATAATTTATAGATTTATTGTGAGAAATTTTCATGATCTTGAACAGTCTCCTCTCAACCATGACCTCTCTTAAAGTTGAGAGCTATACTTATCAATATGGAATTTAACACAAAGCCACCACACATTCACCCCTCACACACTTACCCACTCTGCGGTTCGAACCTTGGACTTCCGAAAAAAAACAAAACAGGAAATGTTGCGCTGCACCCTAGGTGCATATGATATAATTGTTATCATATAAAGAAGTCAGGACAAGATACATCTCTTTCAAATATTTAATATTAAAAAAAGTTGTGAGATAGAATAAATTTAAATATTTCAATTGAATAATAATAAAGCTTAAAATTTTTAGTTATATTAATTAGATATAGATAAAATTTATGGTGTGTTAGACCCTTGCAATAAACTTTCAAAGATTAAAATTTATATGTAATTAATAAATAATTGATTCCAAGGAGAGAATTGTTTTTTTTTTAAATTTATATAGTAATTATTATAATCTTCATATAATAATTATTTTTGACATAAAAATTAATTAATTATTTTTAAATTTTTAGTAAGACTATTTTAACAATTTAATAATCATATTCTACAATGTTAGGAAAAGTTTGTCTGCACTAATATATATCCACCATTTACTATTATATTTAATCTCAATCATTAAGATCATTATCACAATTATTTTGTTAAAATCTTCCATCAAATTCAACTTTTAGCATTGGAAAAAAAAATTATTATCATGACATAGTAATATTGTTTAGGCTATTATGTCCTCTTGTTTCTCACTAACATCAAAATAAGACGTAAAAGGATATTACATCTTGTCATCCATATTATATATGAATTGGACACCTTTGTTATAAACATCGAATTACATTTCATTTTTTTTTTGGTTACATAGGGGAGTCGGTTACATCCATTATTTTTAGTAACTGGCAAGTGTAGGGTTCAAACTGCAAGGATTACCCAGAAACCTATTTGTCTTGTTGTTGTTGACTCGGTGTGAGATGGAGACCACTAGTTTCTCAAGGTTTGTACCGTCATTATTGGTCTGGTACGTATTTAGAAGATTCAACACAAACTACTACCTTTGCTGAAGCTGATAGCATGCCCCCAAGGTTTGAACCTAGGTCTCTTCTAGGCAAGTACTTACCCAGTCAAGCCTTTGCCGATCTACCTAGCCTTTAATGTCAATGTCCAATAGAATAATGATCATGCCAAAAAAATGGACCTTTTATGACATCATGCATGTAACATCTACTAATAAAGTTTACAATATTTGTGAGAAAGCTTATGCATTCATAATCATTAAAGTTTATAACTACTTCTCTTTACATTTTGTTCTTACTATTAAAATATCATTGTTAAAGGTTCTACACACAAAAAAATATCATTTTAATTGGGTATTGAGTTATTCTTCAACCCTAAAGTTATGCAGGATATTTGTGATCTTCCAAAGTATTTTTTTCAATGGTAAACTCCATAATGCATGTTTATTGAAAATATTGTTGAACAATTTTTAGGGTATCCCACACCCTAAATATTTTTTTTGTGGAAAACATCCCAAAAGGGATGCCACTTTCGAGTAAGACCCAAGGAGGCAGGGGTATCCATTCCGCCAAAAAAACCCAGGACTCGGACTTGGCCTACCACCTTTGACATACTCAAGGAGCAAAGAAACACACAAAACCAATTTAAAAATAAGTAAATAAATAAGTAAATAACAACAAATAAAATAAAAAACATGCTCCTTGAGTGTGTCAAAAATAAAAGCACAACCAAACACACACACACAATAAGATAAAAGAAACCACAACATGAACCACATAGAAAAACACAAGAACCACATAACAAAACAAAAACAAGACAAAAGCAACAGAACACTACAAAGACATAACCCAAAAAAACATGAAAAATAAACACAACCAAAACCTAAAATATAAAAAAAATAAAAATAAAAAACAACCAAAAACAGATAATAAAAAAAAAAAACCATAGAAAACACTCACACAAAAAAACATGAAATAAAACAAACAAAGAAAAACACAAGAACAAGAACGACAAAAACACAAGAACAAAAAAAAAAAACATAAAAATACATAAAACAACAAAAACACAAGAACAACAAAAAACAACACAAAGAACACAAAAACAAAACAAAACAAAATAACACATGCCTTAAAAAACTAAACAAAAAAACAAAAAAGAAAAGATAAAAAAAATTGAACATACCAATGACCTATCTAGACCAGAAGACTATTAAGGCAAAAATCAACAAAGGAAACAAAAAAAAAAAAAGTTTGAGCTAGGGAACTAAAAAAACTTGAATGAACCAAAGAAAAGCAAAGAAAAAAGCAAGAAGAAACTAGGTACCTTCAGAACTGGAGCCATCCAAAGAAATGATAGACATAAGATCTTCCCTAATTTACGAAGCCCACCATCTAGGAGAGTGACCATAATAAGTAAGATCACATTTGTCCAAAGCCCAATTAGCTAAAGCATCAACACTCTTGTTTTGATCTCTAACCACATGATTGTAATAAACTTTCAAAAATCCCATCTGAATTAATTAAATCTTCTCAATAATTATTTTTATTCTCCAATCAACCTTATGATTCTTAGAAGGAGTCTTCAAAATATTAATCATAAGTTGAGAGTCAGACTCAACTAACACCTTTTCCCATCCAACCTTAGTAGCCTCCTAAAGGTCTCTGAGGATATCATACCCCTCAGCAAGGGTATTGGAAATAATACCCAAATTCTTAGCAAAAGTAAAAACCAGGGAGCCATCTGAAAGTCTACCAATTCCTCCCACACTGGCTTTTCCAGGGTTCCCTCTAGAGGCTCCATCAATATTGACTTTTCCAAAATCCTTAGGAGGAGGTTGCCAATTTCTTGTCCTATCCATCTTACTAAAAATCACATTCTCTTTAAGTTGGTTACCCTTAGAAGATTTAGTCTTCAATCTTTGCATCACTTGATCCCATCTATGGTGGGAATTTTGGGGGTGATTAAGGAGTTGATTGATTGATTCAGCTAAGTTGGCTATGGTATTTTTCCAAATATAGTGAATATCCTTCCTATATTGATTAAAAATTTGGTTGTTCCTTTCATTCCAAATATTCCAAATAATAATGGTAGAACCCATCCAAACTAACTGCCTGATAAAATGATCAAAACCCTCTTGATTAGGCCAATCCCTCCAAAGTTGTTCAAAAGTAAAAAAATTGGACCACTGTAAGCCAAGTAAAGTGGCCATTCTCCTCCATAGCTCAAAGGCTAAAGTACACTCAATAAAAATATGGTTGAGATTTTCTACATTCTCTTCACACATTTCACATCTAAAAGGGCCATGAAAACCATGCTTCATAAGTTGCTCACCAGTAAGCACCCTACGATGAAATAAAATCCAATTAAAGAACCTCACCTTAGGCCAGAGCTTTTGAGCCCACAATTGAGAAAATATGTCAAAATAATGGTTGGATTATTATGGCATAAGGTCAAATAACCTTGAGCAACTGAATACTCACCCTTAGTAGTGTTGTTCCATCCAAAACAATATTTTTCATGGGACCAAGAGAGAGATCTCATACCTTGGATATCCTGTCTTTGCCTTTCTGGGATTTGAATAGGCCAGTCCTCAATAGGGATCCAATATCTACCAACCTTTGAATTACCAGTATGGTATCGACACTAATTAGCCACCTTTATTCAATTAGCTCGATGAAGCTCGTCCATCCAATGTCTCCAATCGAGAAACTGAGTTATCAAAGGCTTGTGACCATTCCAAGAATCTATCCAAAAAATTTACCTATTGACCATTATGAATGATACAAAATAAATTTTTATTTACCAAATCCTCACCAGTCTTAAGAACTGCTAAAATGGGAGAACCTTTGGTAGGAAGTTGATAGCGAACAAGGTCTTCAAGACTTTTTTCTCAACATATTTAGCACGAATATTATTGGCCCAAAGATCATTGGGGTTATGCAACATCCTCCAATATAATTTAGCAGCTAAAGCTTTGTTGTTATTAATAGAAGATCAAAATCCTAACCCCCCTTCATTATTAGGAAGACATAAAGTGTCACATTTCACCAAGGCCCATTTTATTTTCTCCTTAGTACCACTCCAAAGGAAATGGTGACTGATTTGATCCAGTTCTAGAATAACAACCTTAGGGATATTCAACACAAAAGATACATTAATAGGAATATATTGAAGGACTTATTTTACCAAGTGATTCTACCCCAGAAGAAAGCCACCTATTAGTCCACTTTCCAATTTTCTTCTTGACTTTTTCCAACAACCAATTCCAATATTTATTTTTTTGCCTTTGAATATTTATGGGAATACCTAAATAAGTGATTGGAAGAGAGGTATTATTATATCTTAATTTATCCAAGACCATGGATTCCTGTCTAGTAGAGCAGTGAAAGAAAATAACTTTAGATTTATCTTCATTGATCAACTGCCCAGTAGCCTTAGAAAAACAACTAATGATTTGCTTAATATTAGAAGCTTCCTTAACTATAGCTTTACCTAAAATAGTAGAGTCATACACAAATTGAAGATGATAGATAGGTCTAGCTCCATGAGAAATGGTAACTCCCTCAAGGGTTTTATTTTCCCTCTTTTTGGTTATAGTCCTACGCAAGAATTCAGCAAGAATGATGAATAATTAAGGATATAGCGGGTCACCTTGCCTAATACCTCTGGAAGCTGGGAAGGCATGAGAAGACCTGCCATTGATAAGAACTAAGTAGGAAACTAAAGAGATACATCCCATAATCCAATCCATCCAATCCTTAGAGAAACCAATTTGCCTCAAAACTTTGATAAGGAAGTGCCAATCCATTGTATCATAAGCTTTGGATAAGTCTAACCGAATGAACATGAAATGAGATTTTTGCATATCCATGGAATGGATGGCTTCCTGAGAAAGAACTATATCATCTACTATTTTATGCCCTTCCACATAACCCCCTTGCTCTGGGGAAATAATATTATGCAAAAGAGGCTTCAACCTTTCTGCCATGATTTTAGTAATGATTTTGAGAAGAACATTACATAAAGTAATAGGTCTAAAAGCTGAGATATGATCAACCTCTTGAGATTTTGAAACAAGAGTAATATAAGTTTTATTGATAACCTTAAAAATTTCTTTGGCTTTCCTGGCTTCTTCCACCACCTCTAATAAATCAACATGAAGGATATCCCAGAACTCTTGGTAGAACTCAATGTGAAAACCATTAGGACCTGGGGTTTTCCCTTTTTGCATTTTAAAAACTACCCGTTGAAGCTCATTGATAGTAAACAGGAGTAGTCAAAATAGAGTTCTCTTCAGAAGTGATAAGAGAAGGGATTGCTTGAAGAACATTTTGTTGAGAAGCTGAGTCAAGAGGAGTAGCAGCAAAAATATTGGAAAAGTAATCAACAACAATAGAGTTCATGCCATACCAAGTATAAACAAAATCTCTAGAATCTGATTTTAGGGAAGAAATAAAGTTGTGAGATCTTCGATCTAGAAGATATTTGTGGAAGAAATTTATGTTTCGATCTCCTTCTTTGAGCCATTGAATTCTAGATTTTCACTTACATAAATTTTCTTCTCTTTTTCCCATTCCTCTTACTGAGTTGTGAGTTTAATTTCATTTGCACTTCTCTTGTCTGTGAGGCCATCTAAACGGATTTTCTTATTCAAAATTTCAATATGAGCAATAACTTCATGTTTCTTTTTATGAATATCGCCAAACTCTTTCCAGTTCCAAGTCTTGATTTTGAATTTAATGTGTTGCAGTATTTTAGCAAAATAGAACATCTTAGTCTCATGCCTAGGTTTACCTTCCTTCCACCATTTTTGCACACGAGGTCTAAAGGAAATGTCTCTAAGCCACATTAATTGAAAATGAAAAGGAGAGAAACTCACATTGGTTTTCCACATTTACACCATGACTGGCCAATGATATTAACCAACATTATTAAGAGTCTTCACTTTAGGAATGTGACCATAGATTAAGAAATTTTCAAAGAGCAAAAACCTATCCAATCTCTCCATTATACAATCTAAGCCTTGCCTTTTGTTAGATCAAGTCATAAGGCCATTATCTGGTTGGATGTCCACAAGATGGAGGTTTGCAATATATTCGCTCATGAGGTCAGTGCTTTTGTCCAAATTTCTATTTCCCCCCTTTTCTCATCTAGATAGAGGATGGTATTGAAATCTCCTCCGATCAAGATCGAAGCTTTAGGAAAATGAGAGATAATATGAGTTATATCCTTTCACTGTCTTTTTTTTTCCTCCAAAGTAGTCGGAGCATAAATAGTAATGCAGAGCATAATTTGGTTGGAATGTCTACTTTGAATAGCTATATCCAACAGACCCCAACTGCCAACCATATGGTGAATAACTACCTCTTTTGGATCCCAAAGACAAGCAATGCCACCAAAAGTCCCCTGGAAACTGAGGGAAACCACTTTTCCAGCTGGCCAAATTTTATTGGCAATTGTGTCCATATCCTCCATTGACATATTTGTTTCTTGAAGGAAAACAAGATGTGGATGATTTATCTGAATCATTCTTCTAATTTAATTTTGTTTTGAAATATTCCCTCTGAGTCCTCTAATATTCCAAGTGATGATCTTCATTAATAGAAGGGCTAAAAAAGTTGGGAAGGGCATTAATATTACCTTCCTCTACAAGCTTTTCACCTTCTTTTACCATATGATATTGCCACCCTAACTCTCTTACAAAATAAAGAACTTTATCTAATAAATAAAGAACTTAAAATGGATAGTGTTTTTATAGAAATTTCATGTTTTTATTAACTACAAGGAGGAAACCATCAATAAAGTGTTTAATATTCTCTAGGAGCCATTATAAGAAGGAAAAACTACAACTTTTGACAAAATTATTAGGTTTAAGAACTTAATCCATTATTTTCTAAAGAAAAAATATGTTTGAGGTTTCAATTTAGACTTCTAGCATTTATATTTATCCAAACATGCTTAAAGAAAAGATTTTAGTGACTATTATATGCATGCATTTTTTAATAAAGTGTGTAAGCATGGGCATACAATATTGAGAGTAGATTCATCTTTTGAAGGAAGCAAGATCTCTTAATATTGTTGGTTACTTTGAAAGATAAATAAATTAATATTGTACAAATATGTTTGTTGTCTTAACAAATGAAAATTTGCTATGAGATACATATAATGTTGTACTATCCTAATATTGTACTATCCTTGCTATTAACAATCAAAGAAGATGATATTTTTGCATTTATACGCCATTTCCAACCCCTTAAATACCATGTAAAATAATCTCTAATGACAATATTTGAAATACTATCTAATAATAAAGTGCATAATAGGTTATAGTTTTGTTATTATTAGCAATCCAAGAATATTCAAATTTGGAATTTGTATATTTTTCTATGGCTTTAAGACCATGGTAAAGCATTCTTCTAGAATTTCCTAGAAGATTATCTAAGAGAACGCAAGGTAATTTTTAATTGTGTATTATAATAAATTTAACAATATGTATATATGATTCCTTGTAAGAAGACAAATACTAGGCAAGAGCTATCTCAAAAGTTTATTCAAATATGTGACTAATTTTATTTTATTGAAATATATTGTTTAGATAAGAAGTCAAGGATATTGAGTTCTATTTTGAATATATATTGGAAAATATGTACTTATTTCAATTAATTTATTGTTTTCCATCCCCAAATGAATGGAAAATCACATCTTTTATATTTTCTATGAAGATATAATAGAAGTCATCCTATTACTTGACATATGACTAATACAGATACATTAAGATCATTATGTTTCCACCTCTTTTTCACCAATCATTACATGCTAAGTTTCCATCATTAATCAAGCTCTAGATTGGTTCCTAATATTTTTAATTAAGGACAAGAAGAAAAAGTAATGAAAAATACATCAAATTAATATATTAGAAATACAATAAGATTCTTAACTAGTGTACAAGTCAAGGCATGTATAGCATTGGAAGATATAAATTTCAAGTTAGGGATATGATTTGAATCTACAATACCAAAGATATGCTTCATTTACAAGACAAAAAATTGAAACCAATCTAGTATCATCCTTTCAAGATACTTGAGAAGGCAAGTAAGAATGCATTTGAGTTTGATTTTTCTTACTACATTATAAATGCATTTATTTGTAAATATAGATAGTTTGAAGGTATTTTAACCATCTACACTTAATGAGAAGAGTGAGTACTATCTTATTGATATATATGTATTGAAATATTTATAATCCGGTCTTATTAGGCCAAGGATGATAGTGATGAAGTATCTATAGGTGCTTTTGATGTAGCCTATAGGAAAGTGCTATGTGAGCCTTTGGTCATTATCTATATAAGCTATAGGCATTTTATATGTAAGCCTATGGGCATCTTTCTATATGATCCTTTGTTTATTCTTCTAGATAAGCCTATGGATATATTTATGTAAGCCTACAAGCATCTTCATGTAACCCTAAGGGTACTTTTATTGCATTAACCTGTAGTGATATTCGTTAAACCAACTCTATGGTTAACCTTGATTAAACAATTTAATACATATATTATACTACAATTTAACCTTAAATTCAAGCTATGTAGACTTAATGCTAAAATTTAAATGGGGATTTGATATCACTAGAAATAAGCCCCAATTAATGATTCATTATATCAGTTTATGATAGTGAGATCATGGGGTGCCTATAGGCACCCACCCTTTATTATTTCTGATAGCTTTTGATGCAACATGTAATGAGAGATAGAAATCACAAGATAGAAAATAATATGAAATAAAGTAAATATGTGAGATGATTGAAAATATACTACAAATAGAAATGATGGAAATGTTTACAAAGTAGCTATGGAGGAAATAAACACTCCATGAATAAAGCTACTGCTCAAGAATGGGCTTTTAGCATACCACACTCCATTACATTACATCACACTCTACTACATCACACCACACTGTTCTACACTACTTTATACTGGTATATATTGCTCTATGTTTATGACCATTTATATAGGAAATAGGTTCCTTGGCCAACACTCTACCTAGCTGTGCAAGGGATAGCTTGCACATATACAACTTGTATATTGACACTTGTGCATTTATTACATTGCATGAAGTAACTAGATAAATTTCCATCAAAGTAATCTAATGTCCTAATTATGTACTAAGAAAGGTACATTTACATGATCCAATTGATGTAATGTAGTCTATTTCTAACACCCCCTCTGTATTACATTATTTGGATATTAAAGGCTTTAGTCTTCAATGTGGATATTCTTCCATTGGATAATGGTATTTGTATTCTCCTTCATTGCTTACTGTGATCAGGTTCATTAGATAATTTGGGTCTTCATATGATGCAAAGTAAGTTGTAGTTGGAGGTTCTTCTGACTGTTGTATGTGTTCAATTGGTTCAGTCTTCATGATGTCATGTTTCCTTTTAGTATGTATTTTATTCCTTTTCCTTCTTCTCTTATGATTTTGCATTGGTGCTGGTAGAATTTTTACTTCATGACAAGTTAGTTTATCATCACAATAATATTATTCTTTATCTTGTTTCTTGTGTTGAGTAAGTATAAACACACTTAGTGATAGATACACCATCATACATTATTTTGGTGAAAAATAGAATATCGTGAATATAACCAATCAAATTTGTAAAGTGATCTTCTTTAGCTTATTTAAGAAACAAGGAAAATTTATCTTTGTCACTAATGGATAGATACTTGTATCTTTCTAGAGTATCTATTAAGTTTTGGGAGTAGTATTCTACTTCATGTAGTAGTTATTCATTATTGAATGCATTTCTCAAGATATCATCCATGATAGATCCTTCTTTGAATTTGAAATAATCTTAGAAGTCTACCTTATGACTCCCTATATTAGGATATATGATTCTTAATTGAAGTATATAGTATTTATTTGATAAAAACTTTATTAATCATTAGTTTTGTAGGCTTCCTTATGTCTCCCAAATAATGTATATATATACTCTTAAGGATTTTTAGTTTTTGAGAAAAGCTTATATTTTGTAACTTTATAATCTTTGATAGATTCTAATATTACCAAGTTTTGTAGAATGCCTTATGAATTCCTAGTATATTATGGATAAGATATAGTGCTTTTGTAAATTTAATTCAATATTTGATTGATTTTGTAAAGTTTTGTAAATACCGAAATCAAATTCTATTATACCTTATTGCTCCTATTGAAGTAAGCATTTTCCCCAAATTTTAAAGAGGTTCTAATGTTGGATATTTTGTCTTATTTTGATAAGTTTGAGACAATAATATTATAAATATCCATCCTTGAAAAAACTATGATAAACCTCTCTTTTAAATTACCCTTTGGGAATTAATTTATGTGTATCTAATTTCCAATAAATTAATTTGATGTAGTAGCCCTTATGACTCCCTAATTTTTGGAAAAATTAGACAATAATATTTGTAAATATTTAAGATTTATTTCAGTAGAAAACCTTATTACTCATAGGTTTTATATTACAAATATTATATTTATTTGATAAAATATTCCCTTTGATAGATGGCTTTCAATATAGTCAAATTCCTTCAATTTAAACCTTATAACTCCCAAGGAAAGAAAGCACATAATAATGGGAATGAACTTTACCTTTTACCAAGCAATAATCGGTGTTTTTTTTAAATGATCTAGGGCTGCAATATTGATGTAGATGCTCTAAATGCTTTGAATGTACCCTCCAATGGAATAACTTGTCCTTGTATAAAGCATTCCAAATATGGCACCATTTAGACTTTGCCTTTGACCTCGCTTAACTTGAGCATTGAAGGATCTATCACCTTCTTGATAAGCTACAACTCGACCCTATGCATGCAAACAATAAAGTGATAAATACATATATGAATATTGCTACCTATGTTTGATCGTTGACATCCTTAAAATGGAGAAGAGTCTTGTCTAAGGTTCCAAGTGGCACGTTGATTTCCCTTCGAGTGCTTGAGAAGTATTATATGCCAAAGAAATGTTTGTCTTCCTTCAAGTATGTATGAATGTTACATTATTTAGAAAAAAATTTGGTCTCCCAATGGACAAGTGTATCCCATACACTCAATGCACCAACCTATTCGTGTAACTCCTCTCTTTAAGATGAGCTCTCACTTGATTTGAGCAATAGGGTTTACCTTTAGTGAAAAATGTCACTTTATTCTCTGTAAGGATGTCATCTCTATCACTTATTCAACGAGACCTTTGGAGATCCTTTTAACTCTAAAAATATACATCACTTATTTTGTTCACCTATAATGTTTTCAATTGGGATGTGGAGCAACAATTTGAAGGCTTTGAGCACCGATTTTAGCCAACGGATGTGGAGTAAGAAACACTCCAATGGTGCTTTAATTTTTCCTTCCTTTCTTACTTTTTTATGTCCTCCTTTCATAGATGATGTTTTTCTTGAATGATGCTATTTATTGCTTTCATTTTGCACCTTGTTTCTTGCAGGTTCGGCCATCCAGGATATGAGGAGGATGAGCCCTTTGAGTGGCTCCTTGTGCTATGCTTGGATTGACACTAGCATACAACCACTTTCAATTGTTTTTTCCAGGGAGTGTAGTGCCTTTAAGGCACCTTCAAATATACCTTATCTCCCTGTATAAACCAGATTAGGATAGTGCAACACAATGTAAAGTATTTTTATATAAAATGTCCTTTATTGCACCTTCTTTTACACTCCTTTCAAATATGAATTTCTGGTTTTGTGGTCAAATTTTGAATGCAATATAAGGATTTTTAGGTTGTCTCTCTTATTAGATACCTTCCCCTTTTTTCTTGGGTATTTTGCAAATTAACCCAAGCATGTAACCACTTGATAGAATCTCCTTTTTTTGTATATTCCTACACAATATCTTTGTTTTAGAAACCTTATTGTGCTTTGAATATGAGACTCACCAAGTCTCTATTTGAGGCTTCCTTTGTTGATATTTGGTGGCTACTTTCTTCTCCAATGCTTAGAGGATTTGAGATGATTTGGTGGCTTACCTTGGCCACTAAATGTTGCAGATTTGTGTGCACTACTAGTTTCTTTAGACACTTTGATAAATTCTTATTTGTGTGCCATTCTCACAAACACAAACAATAATATTTTTAAGATAAATATAATAGTGCAAATGAATCTAATAATTTTTTAATTCTAATTCACTAATAATTTCACCAAGAATAATCTAAAATGAATCTTCAAGAATTATTTTGCTATTTCTTATAAGTAAGGTAGTAGGAGCTGGTCTTCTTTTGTTTTCCAAACTAGATAATAGATAGTTGATAGATAGTTGAAATTATAAAATCTAATAAACTCCTAAAGTGCAAATGAACCTTAAAGGAAATTTTATTTTTGTACTTTTGAAGACTATAACTCAACTCTCATTTTTACAACTTTAATCCAATTAAGGTGCTTAGAAAAATCTGATAAGTAATCCAACTAATGAATCTACTTGCACCAATAGTTGCTTACCTTTTTTGAAATCTCTTTTTGCGACTTTTGTAGAGGATGTAAATCTTGGTGTCTAAGATCACCAAATTGCTACCTTGATTAAGATCTTACAACTCTTTGTAGGCTGCCCTAAACAACTTCTTCTTCACAAAAATATGGTCTCAAACTCTCCTTCACGAGCCTAGGATTTTGGTGGCTTGTTATCCTAATTTTGCTATAGATTTGAAGAGATCTTTGATTCTGAAGTGACGACTTCTTGTTGTGAGAGGAAATATTTAAATCTCCTAGATTTGGTAGGCTTCTTTTATCTCAATCTTCTTCAAGCTTCTTATCAAATTTTGAATTCAAACAAGATATTCTTCTCAATATTCTGAATGTCTTAAGATATTATGAGATTTGGCACTCCTTGCCAAATTATTCTTATTAGGCTTATTGTCAGATGGCGATAATTATTCCAAATATTTCACTATATCCAAAAGTGAATTTCTCCAATGAGTTCTCCTTGGAACTCCGTTGATGATTTCTTTAGCAAGGCTATCCAAAACTTTTACTGGATGCTCATAGAAACCTCTCCAAGGCCTTTGATCTTGCATATTCTTCTAGTCTTCCTTGAGATATTATCTTCAACTGTCAACTTATAGAAGTATTCGTGGTGAGATCTTATCCTAGATCTATAATTTTGCTACTTCTAGATTCGAGCAGGACTCTCCTAGTCCTTCTTCTTCTTCCAATTTTGGAAGTTCATTGATGATATCTTCTCCTGATCTCTTTTGCTTTAGATTATGGATTGATTCTAAATAAGATACTCTTCCTTTCTTGTAGGAAGCTTTCCCAACTCATTGAATCTCCCTATTCCTAAAACAAAGTATTATTACTAAAACCTATTTCTAAATTAGATACTATCTTTTGGAACCTTCTTCAGGATCAAGGCTTATGTGGCATTTTTTAGTACTAAGGCTTTTGTGGCATTTTATTCAATATCAAGGCTTCTATGGCCTTTTTTTCAGTATCAAGTCTTCTATGGCCTTTTCTTATAGATCAAGGCTTCTATGGCATTTTCTTCTAGATAAAGGCTTATATGGACTTTTCTTCTGGATCAAGGCTTATATGGCCTTTTCTTCTGGATCAAGGCATCTATGGCTTTTTATTTTGGATCAAGGCTTCTATGGCCTTTTCTTCAGGATCAAGGTTTCTATGGTATTTTTTTCCTTGTGAAGTTTCCAATAAAGCAATGGAGATCTCTTGTATCCCAACTTCACCATGATTCTTCTCTAGAAGTCTCTTCTATAGTATTATTCTCTTGCAGCAACTAATCTATGCACTATGAAGGCACTCCGACCTTCGGTAAAAAAAGTTGAAATATCCTATCTTTTTATTGTAAGAGGTGTTCCAATCATCTAAGAATTAATTCCCTATAATTAAAGAAACTTTAGATAAATTTCTCCATATTTCTTAGATGAGATTCACTAGTTGATTCATCAAACTAGTGGATCAAATATTGAGTCCTAGTCTTCACAAGTTTTCCCTTGTAACTTTGTGGAAAGACTCTAGCCATATGCAATCTTAGTATTTTAGAAACTGATATTTATTTCAGTCCTTACTTGTGGCTCTCCCTAATTCTACCACCTAGACTCTTCTAAGAATTTTTTAAAGTGACTGATCCAATGATGCATTAGTTTGAAAAAAACTCAGGGTCAATGATAATGGTGGTTTTTCTATCGATCTATCGTAGCTCTGATACCACTGTTAGCTTTTGATGTAGAATGTAATGGGAGATATCAATCACAAGATGTATAATAATATGAAATAAAATAAATTTGTGAGATGACTAAAAATATACTATAAAAAGCAATTATGGAAATGTTTACAAAGTAGCTATGGAGGAAATGAGCACTCCATGAATAAAGTTACTGTTCAAGAATGGGCTTTGAGCATATCACACTCCATCACATTACATCACACTCTACTACATCACACCACATTTTTCTACACTACTTTCTACTGCTATATATTGCTCTATGTTTATGGCTCTTTATATAGGAAATAGATTCCTTGGCCATCACTTTACCTAGCTATGCAAGGGACAACTTGCACATATACAACTTACACATTAACACTTGTGCATTTATTATATTGTATGAAGTAACTAGATAACTTTCTCCTAAAGTAATATAATTTCCTAAGTATGTACCAAGAAAGGTACATTTACATGATCCAAATGATGTAATATAGTCTATTTCTTACACTTTCTATCTATTCATGTCATTTATCTCTTTCTCTATTTTTGTGTATGATTTTCTATTTTAGTCTTCTTCATTTTTTTGAATATTATTATGGTGAATGTATGCTTCAAAATGTTTCTAGAAAGTATTTTAAAATCCAACATGGTATCAAATCCAAAACAAAGTAATTTTGCTTAACCATACAAGAAAACTATATAGAAAAAATTGTGGTAGATATGGATGAACCATTAATTCCAATGGATTTCTTGCAAATTTTTAGGAGTCGTCCCAATTCAATACTTTTGAATATTTTATTTTCTTGGCACCTATTTGAGTTTGAAGGTTTCCTTTAGTTTTCAATTTTTGACTTTTAATGTCAAAATATTCTATCGAATATTCCCTATTATGGAAAAAATATATAGGTGCATACATTTGTATTTTTGGAATTTAAAATGTATTTGAATTTGTAAGGGGTGGTTTAATTTAGAAATAAACAATGCATTTTGTCTCAATCGTAGGGCTTATTATTGGTAACCAATAGGTCAAATCTACAAAACTCGATGGCATTTCTTTCATTTTTTGGAGGCACACATGTTGATTTTTAATATATTTGGATGTTTTCAAATATTTAACCTAATGTTACTCTCACTTAGACATTGATAGTGCAATGGTGAGGTCACATGATAGAAAGCAATAAGTCTCGTGTTTGAGCCCCCTCATCATCAATGCATTAACAATTTTTTTTAGCCACTAGTCTTTTCTATGGAATTCAAAAGATGACATATTCCTCCTATATAGAAAATGCTTTCAATAAATCACCTTGGAATAATGGAAAGCTATTTGGCATCATTCCTTTGATCATGAGTTTGAATGAGGTCTGATTATTATTATTATTTTTTCTCTTCCAATTTAGTAGGGATGAATATTATGTCTTGATGCCTTATATTCCAACCTACCCATTGGTATGGAACTTGGTAACACAATCACTAAAAGCTTGGTATGGGATAAAAACATATCATCCATTTTTGTTTGGAACGTAAAGTTATTTTTGTAGTTGTTTGTGACATGTACCTATTGAATCAGGGAATTGCCAAATTTCTATTTAAGACTTGAACCCAAATTCAAGTTTCAAAAAAGTTTGAAGGGATTGCCAATAGGTTCTCCCAACCTCTATATTTATACCAAATCCCTACTATCATCACAAAACATCCCTATACTAACTTACACTAAATTGAATTGAGAGTGGAAGTGAAAAAAATAAAATGTAGAAAAGTAAAGTGTAGAATTAAAAATACATAAAAGTTTAAGGGTGCAAGTGATTCAAGGAAATACAATTTTAAACCATAGAAAGGAAAGTGTGTGATAAATCAACACATGATAAGTTGAATAGATCAATATCCACCCATTCATTATATTATGAAATATACAAGCAAATGATAAGATAGGATCAAATGACTATGCCAAAACCGTCACACACTTAACAAACTAGGAGGGTGGTTCCACTGATGTAATGACAAAGAACTTACCAATTTCTTATAATATCATAATTTCAAAGCATAAAATTGGTTTCATAGAGTGTATCTTTGAATTCTCATGACCAAAATATGAATACAATGAGGGTCGTAAACCACTATTTATAGTAAACATTTACCTTTGAGTTACTTGGGCTAAGAAATAATTAATCCTAGTAAAAGTAAATATTTAGGGTCATCTTTCACAAAATATTACATGCCTCTAGTTTTTACTATAATAAGATTAAAAGGATTATAAAATTATCAAGTGCACCAATATGTATCAAAATATTGCTTTCCAAAATATTTGCCTTGGGATTTGTACCTTCAATTTACCTTTATGACCATATAAGCGTTTCACTCCAGTTTAATGAATATATTGCTTATTTTTGAAAGTGAATCACTTGTATTTTGAAGTGGATCAATATATTTTGAATCTCAACCTTGAGCTAATTAGTCCTCTTTAATAAGCAAATTGGTACTTGGAGATAATTGGTCATGTTTTGCAAGTTATTAGTCTGTTAGTAATTCTACTCTATGAAATAAGGAATGCAACTACAAACTACTTAGATCAACAAGAGAATCATGTAAAGTAAAATATAATCTTTATTGATATCACAAGAACTTGTTACAAATAAGATGTAGACTCGAGAGTCTATAATATAGATTTACAAATGACCTTTGGTCTCCTTGCAAGACTCTTGATGTTTCATATAAAAAATAATGTAATATACTCTAACACCCCTCATATTACATTATTTGTAGTAATATTCCCTTGAACTCCATAGTTGATATCTGAAAGCTTGAAACTTATTTCTACCTAGAGCTTTTGTGAAAATATTTGCTACCTACTCACTAGTAGGAACATACTTCAAACTGATATGATGATTCTAAAAATGATCTCTGATGAAATGACACTGAGCTTCAATATGCTTTGTTCTTTCATGTATAATGGGATTTTTTATTAGATTGAGTACCCCTTAATTATCACAATGAATTAGAGTAGGACTTCTTTTTATTCCCATATCAAATAAGATATACTATAACCATAAAGATTCACAAGTTGTATCTCCGGCTTTACGATATTATGCTTTTGTATATGATTGTGCTACTATATGTTGTTTCTTACTATGCCATGAAATTGTTCCTGAAACCAAATAAAAATGTAACCTAAAGTAGATTTTCTATCATCTATTGACCCTGCATAATCTGAATCTAAGTATCCTTGTAAACAAAAATCCTTAATATGTTGTTTGTAGATCAATCTATATTTTGTAGTTTTCTTAATATAATGTATTATTTTTGTATCATTCCAATGACTTTCTCTAGGTTCTTGCATGAAACTTGAAAGATAATTTACATCAAAAGCTAAATCAGGTCTAGTGTTGGTTAGATATAGAAGACTTCAAATCAGTTGTTGATATTCTATAGCTAACACTAGAGGTGTATTATCATTCTTAGATAAATGAAGCCCTTGTTCCATAGGAGTATCTTTATATTTGCAATTATTCATCTTGTATTTCTCTAAAAGTGTTTTTTACATATCTTGTTTGTGATACCATGATGCTATATGTACTCTAACAAATTTCTAGGCCAAGATAGTAACTCATGAGTCCTAAATCAGTCATTTCAAATACCTTTTCAAGTTCATTCTTTATTTCATTTATAAGCCTTTCAGAAATTCTTGTAACCACTATGTCATAAACATATACTATGATAATTAATATATCTTTTATAATTCTTCTTGTATATAGACTTGGATCTGAAATTTTTTGTTTAAAACTATGTTGTAACAAGTGATTATTAATATTGATGTTCCATGCTCTACGTGCTTGTTTTAAACCATATAAATATTTATTTAACTTGTAAACTTTATGTTCTTGACCTTTAACAACAAAGCCTTCTGGTTGAGACATGAATACTTCCTCCTCCAAATTTCCATTAAGAAATGCACTTTTGACAACCATTTGATGAAATTTTCAACCATGGTGATCTGCTAAAGCACATATTGTTCTTATGGTCATCATTCTGGTTGTTGGTGAAAATGTGTCACTACCCAAATTTTCCTATTCCAACCTAAGAGTGATTTTTTTTTTAGATCTAGCTCATAAGTCAAGCAACTAAAAGGTCACCCCTATCCCCACTACTTATACAATTACCTTTCATGTAAGAGTGCTAGGAGCATTAAATGAACTAATCATGATCACTCCTATCCCCACTACTTATATAATACTTTCTATGTAAGTGTGTTAGAAGCTTCTCGACATGAGCTATCACTCCCTTTTCATTATGGGCTAGCTCAATCCTTTTTGGTCAATAAAAATGGCTAATGCTAATCTCCACCTCATGCATAACTCCTTCTATGTAGGTTCTTAGATTCAAACTTATGTTTATCATCATTGGTATGAGCTAGTATTTTTGACCATGAGTTCCTATATGATTATTTCAAAGTAACCATTACTAAAACTACCTATTGTCATTCCTTATATTTTTAAACACTTATTTTTAAATTCATAAGGCTACACATCAGCAACAACTTGGAGGAAAATTTATCAATTAATCAAACCTCTCTAAGTGTTCCTTTGGTACTAAATCTTACCAAAACCACTTACGTGCATGACCAAAAAAGAAAGTTAGATAAGAGTTTTTCAAGTGAGACTAAATGATATCTCGACTCCCAAAGGATCCATTAAGATCTTTAAGAATAATGAACTCAAAGGGATGCATGACACTTCACGTTACCAATATGGTGTTACAAAACATAAGCCCTCGATGCACATAAGCAAACAAAGCAATAAATCTTCCAGAAGTATCAACATAATCATTCATGATAATATGTTACACTACAACAAAGCAGTCGTATGTCTTAATACAAGTACTACACAAAAATGGGCTTTAACATTGGCTAAATTAAGGCATTTTTTTATGATGGTAAAAATACACCCTAATAGATCCTAAGAGGGTGGTTTATAACTGCCCTCCTATGATAACCGCCCTCTTAGGGCCACCCTAAGAGGGTGGCTATAATCCACCCTCGTAGGACTAAGATGGTAGTTATAAACCACCATCTTAGGGGTCAAACTAATATGGTGGTTATAAACCATCATTTTAGAGTGATCTAAGAGGGTGGTTTATAACCGCCCTCTTAGGGATAAGAGGGCAATTTATATCCACCATATTAAGGAAACCCAATTTTTTTTGGGTTCCCCTATGAGGGTGGTTATAAAACACCCTCTTATACTTAAGAGGTAAGTTATAAACCGCCTTATTAGAGGTGTTTTAGGTTTTTTTTAATATGCAAGCTTAAACCCCACACAATGACTTCATTTTTCTTAGAAGCTTTAGACAGTATATCACACCTTACTACTGTAACCAGTTCGTTGTGCCTTATTAACCTCCATGTCTTACCTTTGCTACTAAAACCACTATGCCTTAGCTACTACAACCATCATGTCTTAGCTATTTCAACCGATGCATCTTAGCTACTACAACCTCCATGTCATACTTTAGCTATTGTAATATCCACACCATACCTTAGGTACTGCAATCTCCACACTACACACACAACCTAAGGCTCTTGGGACTCAATTTGTGTTGTTCATTTTTTGGTTGGGGTTTGCCATGAAACTTCTAGGACTCCTAGGCTTCAATTTGTGCTGTTCATTTTTTGGCTGGGGTTTACCTTGGAATTTATTTGAAACTTTTGATAATTATCCAAAATGGTTAGATATGAGGGTCGAAGTCAAAGGTACATAATGGGGAATGAAGACGAAGATAAGGTTAGTTAGGTTTAGTGAATTTTGCAATATTTTAGGTATTTTTATGATTAGGGTTTAAAATTTTTTAGTTTGTAATGTTGTGTTTATGCATGAGATTTGTAAAATTTAAACCCTATATTAAACTCTAGATTAAAATTTAAACCCTAATTTTGTGTTTATGCATGAGGTCTCTTTGAAAGTTTGTCACTCGATGTTTTTTTGGGATTGATAAAACATGGAGCTATCCACTGATGTGTACCCCTAATAAATTCAAAGGATATTACATTTAGATTTTTTTAAATTTTTCCATGATGGCATACTAATATGAAGTTATATATCTTGCTCATTATACTATTCCAAGCCTAAAATTTTTGAAATGAATCCCGTGGGGTTGGGGGGAAACACCACCATGAAAAACTAGTTATATCCAATCTTGGTTGTCCAGTTAGAGGAAGGATTAGTACTTGAAATTTTAATAAGTAGGGAGGTTTTTTACGATGTAGATAACAATATGAAATGAACATCTATATATCAAAAGGCTACTAGGGGAACATTACTAACCAACCAAAACAAAACAATCCCATACAAGAATACAACCACTCATACTCTTTGCAGATTTATAATATATTTGATCAAAAGCCTTCAATTATACATCCTCAACATATGGGGATAACCTTCCATTAGATTATACATACTGTAGTAAATAGTAAATACATTAACATTTTACATGCAGGATCCACATACTATTTTCAAAACCACTACTCTTGTCATTGCATCCAACCCTCCTAGGACTTATGATATGAGAAAGACTTGAAGAAAATTCTAACATACTGATAAAGAAAATAAAGAGTGAGACATAAGTGAAAATAAAATAGGACCTTACTCTATTTTATCATTTGTAGAGGAAATAACTATATCATGCAAGAGAAACCATATCTAATCGATCATCTAGAGAGGCCTCTATCATAGAATCATTGTTCTTTGTGATGAACAACCCAACAAGAATTGGTATCCAATACTTCTAAGCTATTTCCAAGACAAGATAAGAAATTTTAATATGTTCATTATGATTGTTGGCCTCCAGTTTCTTCATTCTCTGAATTTTATGCCATAAGCCAAGTAACTCTACCTTGGGCTTAGATATGTTGGAAAGTCTCAATCTACCATGAGCTTTGTGAAAGGTTTAAACCCATTGAAGAATACAATTGAACTATTAATACAAGGTAAAATAAAAGCTATCCCTTTCTCACATAAGGGTTCACACGTCCAAGAGGTATGCTAGCTTGGACACAACCTAAAATATACCTTTATCTCTTACTTAGTTCATCTCGTTATGCAACACAAAAAGTGCTCAGACCAAAGTATTTAGTGTGAAATGCCCATAGTGGCATTTTGAACATCATGACTAGTGTGGGATACACCAAGTCTTACTAGGATTTGGTATTAATATTTTCTACTTTTGTTTCTCCATATCCCGTGCTTCACCTAAGAAATGGTATTTACTTAGCATCCTAATAATTTTATTTAGTATTTTATCAGTCAACTCTACTTCAAAGTTCATCCAACACCCATCAATGGTTCTTTGATTAGATTGTATTTTTGTGTGACTGAATCTATCAGATTCCAGACCAGTATATTCCTCACCTTGCATTGAGACTTCCCCTCATATTTTTATGGATATTTTTTGTGGCATTTAGGCTCACATTTCTCTTTTCATGCTAAAATCCTCACTAAAATCAAACCATCCTAACATACTCTTAGGTGCCTTCATCAAGAAAATTGCAAATAGGGGAATTATTAGCACCCATGGTTTTCACTAGATAACTTTCAAAAAAAGTAGTAATATGTGCTAGGCATAACCCTTACATCTACACAATAAAATATTTTACTTCTTCCAATCCTTACATGAACAATATAGTATGATTTATTGTTGGTAGTGGTATATTATTTAAGTTATCCATTGTATATGACGTATCTTCTTGTAGCATTATAAGGCAAAGACCATTGCAGTTAAAAAATAATTTCCTTTGCTTGTTACAATTTACAAAGGTCATGCATGAATCATTTTATAGTTGGTTATGTTATCAAAAATTATTCTTTAACTAGGACCTTTAAAACATCACAAAATTTAGTTTTTGAGAAAGAAGCCATAGTTCTTTTATATTATAATCTCATGCTAAAAGGTTAAACTTAGCACAAGTGAATAATATCAAGATAAGTGCCATAATTATTTAGGTTTCTAAATCTGCCTTAAAAGCAAGGATTTTGTGGCAAGTAAAAAAGAGAAAATATTCATAGCTTTCCATAAAGGGAAAATTCATAGACATAATAGTTGGCATTTATCAATCATACTATTATCTCCAGGTGCTCTGCAGATATGCAATACATATTTGTGACAATGATGTGTGACACTCAAAACATCAATATTTTTGTATAGGTCATGTGAAGCATATTTGACCTTTAGAAGACCTCTAAAATTATTGTTTGCTTAAATAAATTACACTTCTAGTAGATTGATAGATATGATTGTAGTAATATAGTTGCATTATATACCTAATCCTCAACCAATATGACTCTAGTGCTATGAGAAAATATCTCCATTCACCATCTATTGGTTGAAGTTATTTTTTCAGATCAACAAGCTCTTGGAGTACCTATGTTGTCCTCATATTTCCCACTAAATTCACTTTTCTAGCTAAAGGATTTCTCCCAAACTGGATTATCATTGGATTTCCTTTTAACACATACCGATGTGCCATTTTTAATGCATGGTATGCAAGTTTGTAGATGGGAAAGTTCACAAATGCTTGGTCCCTCATCCGACACTCCTGCATTAACTTTATGCCAAGTCCAAATCTTGATTCCTCCACATTTTAAAATAGGGACCCAAATACGAAGTGTAAGTTATCCATAATTAAACGTTTTACCAAGTTCTTAATATATAAAACATGAGATAGAATTCCAAGAGTATAATTCTTAAATATTGGAAGGGCTAGAATCTCAGTAGGAGACAACTTGCCAGCTTCTATATAGACACCAAATATTTCAATATGATCAAGGTTGGGTATACACCATTTTTGGAAATGAATTTTTAATAATAAGGTACCAATTTATTTTTTTGAGGCTTATGCATGTTTGGTAATCCTATTTGGATATACAAGTAATATATTAACTACAAAAAATAAATCTTATTTATGAAAATAAACTATAAAAACCATTTCTTTAAGTATAGCAAGTTATGGAGTCTTGAAAAACAAACTATAAGACTTTGAATGATTTTGTACATTGTAATATGTTTTTAGGATGTTTAAAAGATTTATTATCAGTTTTGATGAGCTGCGATGAAGGGGTAACAACTTGTTAGTTTAAGTTCTAGGTCTACCAATATAACACTTATATCTCAATTTTCTGTAAAATTTATTTTGTTAGTTTAAGTTCTAGGTCTACAATTTATGTAGATTTAGAACAATTATGAGATATTTTACATACCCTTACATCTAGTTGTCATCTGGAAGTACATGGATTAAGATGCCTTGTAGAATTACTTTCCAACAAAACCATTTTCATCTCCTAAGAATAAATTATTTTCACATATTTGATTTATAATTTATTTCTTTAGAGCATTATTTACCCTAGATGGGGCTTATGTATATGATGGTGCCTGGTGAATTTTTTAAGGATACCTAGTTAATGAATATATCCTATTAAAAACATATACATTTGTAAACATTTTTGTGTCATATTTTTTTTCTTTGCATATATTAAACATATATGCTTTTTATAATATTGTATTTAGTCTATCAATATTAGATATGGAAAATTTGTTGTATCCATATCCGATTTCGTAGCAGTATCAGATATCGTATCCATTTCCATCCAATCTTGTTTCTTTACAAAACAAACTCAAAAATAAACTAATTATTGTAGGACAAAAAAACACACATTCTTCTTTGTGGTTTAAGTGTAAACAAAAATCACCTACTTACTATCTCCATCCAAGAAATATCCGTATATCATTATAGATTTAAGATTATAGTCTCCTGGTCTACTGTGGTCAATGACATAGGACTAAGTAATTAGCAAGTTATTTTTCTATTTTATCCATTGTTTCAGATGGTAAGAAACGATTTCTATTTTCTATTTATTTGATGATAAATTATAAGGGTGATCTACACACAAATTCAAACAATAACAATATATTTTATTGCTTCCAATCCCTACACAAGAGCAATACAATATGCTTGGTTGTTGGTAGTGGTATATTATTTAAGTTGTTCATTGTATATGACCTCTCTTCTTGTAGCATTATAAGGCAAAGACCACAACAGTTGGAAAATAATTTTCTTCACTTGCTACAATTTACAAAGTCCATGCATGAATCATTATATAGCTGGTTATGTTATCAAAAATTATTCTTTAACTACAACCTTTAAAATATCACAAACTTCATTTTTGAGAAATAAGCCATATTTATTTTATATTATAATCTCATGCTAAAATATTAACCTCATCACAAGTGAATAAGATCAAAATAATTGTCATAATTATTTAGGTTTCTAAATCTGCCTTAGAAGCAAGGATTTTGTGGCAAGTAAAAAAAGAGAAAATATTCATAGGTATCCATAGAGGGAAAATTCATAGAAATAATAGTTGATATTTATTAATCATACTATTATCTCCAAATGCTCTACAGATTTTCAATACACATTTGTGACAATGATGTATGATATTTGAAATAAAAATATTTTTGTATAGGGCCTCTGTAGCATATTTGACCTTCAAAAGACCTCTAAAATTATTGTTCGCTTAAATAAATTGTATTTCCAGTAGATTGAAGGATACAATTGTAATAATATAGCTGCATTGTATGCCTAATACTCAACCAATATGACTCCAGTACTATGAGAAAATATATCCATTCACCATATTTTGGTTGAAGTTGATTTTTTTTATATTAACAAGCTTTTGGAGTTCCTATGTTGTCTTGTGCCTATGTTATTTTTTGAGGATTATGCATGTTTGGTAATCCTCTATGGATATATAAGTAATATATCAACTACAAAAAAAAATCTTATTTATGACAATAAGCTATAAATAATATTTCTTTAAGTATAGCATGTTATGGAGTCTTGAAAAATAAATTATAAGACTTTGCATGATTTTGTACATTGTAATATGTTTTTAGGATGTTTAAAATATTTATTATCAGTTTTGATGAGCTGCAATGAAGGGGCAACAACTTGTTAGTTTAAGTTATAGGTCTACCAATATAACACTTATATCTCAATTATCTACAAAATTCATTTTGTTAGTTTAAGTTCTAGGTCTACGATTTATGTATATTTAGAACAATTACGAGATATTTTACATACCATTATATCTAGCTATCATCTGGTAGTCCATGGATCAAGACGCCTTGTAGAATTATTTTCCAACAGAACCATTTTCATCTCTTGAGAATTAAGTTATTTCTACATATTTGATTTATCATTTAATTTTTTAGAGCATTCTTTACCCTAGATGGGGCTTATGTATATGATGGTGCCTGGTGAATTATTTAAGGTTACCTTACCCCAGTGTGACAAGAAATAGTACTTTTTCACAATCAGTCATCTACTATTTGTTTGCATAAATATTTCAGAAGGTCATTTGATCAAATTCATAAGTATTGGAGGCTTAACACATAGCCTCATTTCCAAGTATTCTTGTGGCCATTATACAACTAGCCCCAAAGCTTGGGGGCCCACCTTTTCATTTTGTTGTTTTGGAGGGTCTTGGGTTGTTTTGGAGTGCTAAATTTCATAGGGCCTTCCCCATGAAGTTGTAATGTGGATAGGTTTGCAGGTTTGTGTTGTCTTTTGATTTCTTTTGAGATGTCTAATATGTCGATAAGATTTGCTTTGTTTAATCTTAATGTTTGGAGTTTAATTAATTTAAGCACTTGAGTTAATTAAATCAAATCTAAATTAAATAAAAAGCAAAAAAAATAAAAAGAAAAAGAAATAAATAAAAAGAAAAATAAATAAATAAATATTATGTTATATATATATATATATATATATATATATATATATATATATATATATATATATATATTATATTTATATATATTTAATATAATAATAATAAAAAATGAAAAATAAAAATAAATAAAATAAAATAAAAGGAAAAAAATAAAAACAACAAATAAAATATTTCGTTCCACTTCAATATCTCTTCTAATGTGAAGCAATATATATCCATTTTGATTTGTTTGTTGTTTAAGATCCTTGCATTTTATTTATTATAAAAGGATATCTGTAAATAAAATTCTAATATTTCAAAATTTGATAACGTGCAGATGTAGGGCATCGTGAAATTGAGATGAATGATAATCCATAGCCAAACACAGTAGTCAGACCAACTTTAGCCTGATTATCGGATGATATGGATGAGAAAAGTCTTGTGGTGTGGTATTGAAAGTTGATGACGTTCAGTGAGATATTCGAGCTAAGTCTTCACTTAGTTACTTAGCAATGTGGACTCATCCAACGACGTGGAATTTGTCCACCGATGAGGATCAGACATCACAAACTCAGGAGACAAACTAGAGCTAGCGTGAGCTATATGTGGACTAAATTTATATGACACAAGGATGTTGTAATACCAATGGCATCAAAATAAAATACACGATGATGGTCATGACACAGGTGGTTGTTTCATGAAGAATTACCATGTCCATACTGGACATCCACTAGAGCAGATAGGTATCAAGGTGTGACTACGTATACATCTAGTCTGTATGGTAGGATTGATGATACCTAGGAGTACATAAGGCCAGCATCAGCATGGACTATACCGATTGAAGATGCAATGGAATATGAGGGCCTGTAGGGAGATGTCTACAAGGGTGTGGACAAAACACACCATGGGTGACATGAAATATGGACTTCAAGGGATGTACGACGTATTCAGAGGAGGTCATACTTCGAGAGCGCAGTGATGTTTAAGTGTACCAAAAAAAATCAAGACAATGGGGACCAAACACAGAATAGCAAGGACCAGATCTATGAGGACTTAATGAAAGTGGATGTTTTCTATAATGTTCATGGAGTGCACTGTTTATGTATTAAAATAAACATTGTCATTTGAGGTTTAAAATAATTTTTATATATTTTATTGTATTTCAACATGGCATGCGAGAGCATGGTCTTAGAAATCGAGGATGGTCTGTGAACGTAGAACACGATGTAGATTGTGCTCTAGGGAGGAGGTTCATACCATAAATGGTCAACGGACAAGTAATTCAAATATAACAAAGTCAAGTGCACTGTCACAAAATGATATCTATTCTTGATAATCAGTGTGGCATCAAAGGTCATGCTAAGGTCCGATTGAGTGTCGTTATTATTATATAATAGGGAGCAACCCCTCATCAAAATATATGATCACAAATTTATCTACGTGCAAGGTGTATTTAGGAGTTCCAAGGGGCCATAACAAACTAGCTTACCAAAAAATATTTTAACCATTTGCTTCATAATTGATCTCATCAAAGACTAATACGTTGTGTGGAAATTAATAACTTGAGATACATTAGGTATTCATATTCAATGCAAATGGAGTACAATTGGCTATTTTCGAGTTGACGGTGCCAAAGAATGAATGTTCAAGCAAACAAAAATAAGGATGGGTATATCATAGTTGATGTGGCACTTGGCAGGAGATTTACTAGTAAAATAGGTGTAAGCAAATGCCCACGTCAGATGATTGTCCATGAGCATGGGATGTTAAGACACCTAAAATAAATATTAGCTATTATTCAAGACTTCCACATGAGGAAGAAGCCATGGTAAACAGTTCCAATCGGCACTATACAAAATTTTTTCATAAAATAATAATCAATGTATTAGTTCAAGCCATACTTGAGAAGTCGAAGGAGGACACATCAGTTATGAGGAAAATGAAAAGGAAATATGATAAAGTGATTCATCATTGAAGCATGAGAAGGTGAAAAGAAATCAAACAAAGGGAAAAGGAAACAAAAAGGCAGAGGGGAGATTGTAAAGATCCATTGAAACCAAGGAACAAAGGCTAGAAGGAGGTCCAATGCCAAGGGCTGGATATTTTGGTAAGTGAATGCTGGAAAACTACTGTAACAGGGAAATTATCTTCCTGTTTTTGATGTAAAATGATTCCAAAAATTTGCATCCTATTAGAAAGATAGGAGGAGATTATTTTTGCATGTCTGATTTAATTGTTTATCTTTCTCTACATTTTTCTAGATTTCTATCTAGTGTTTAATGTTGTAAAAATTTTGCACTATGGGAAGATATGTGGGTGTAGATTCCACTTATTTTACTTAGAAGCTCGCACCTATATTATTATGGGTTGTGCAAATGCAGGTTCGGATAAATTAGGTTACATGTAGAAGTTTCTCACATCTTTAATTTTGCAGAAATAGGGTAGCATCATACTGGTGGTAGTTTATTTTTGGTATTTTTAGAATTTTGGTCCATTTCCATACTTTTTTATTTTTATTTTTCTAACCCTTCCTATTTGCATTTTTTTAAAAACTTTCGATGATTAAAAAAAATTAAAAAAAAAAAAACTCCAAAAATAGATGCTTGGGTGTGAAGAATAAGCTTTAAAGTTTCATTTAAAGGAAGTTCAATTTCATTTTGAAGCCATTTCAAAATTATAAAAATTATTCAAAGTTGTTGTTTTAAGAAATATTTTACAATTTTGGAATTTGACATAATTTCATATTTTTGAAGGTAAATCAGATTTCAAGCTTTGCATGTTTACTTTGCAAGCAATACATTACTTTCCTTTATGAAAATTCCAATTCATTAAAGGGGAGTGATTTATATGGCATTTCAAAAGGCCATTATTTTAAAGAAAATAAATTGACTTCTCTTTATGAAAATTCTAATTTCATCAAAGCGGGTAATTCATTTATCATATCAAAGGCTTCTATTTGTTTTGAAGCTAGTCATTTCATTGTTTTATTTCATGCACAAAGCAATTTAAATGAATCCAATCATCATTTAATATTCACATTTAGAGATAGATTTTAATCTTCTATTTCATGCTTAAAGTAGAGTTTAATGCAAGATAAAACTTGTTTAAAATCTACTTAATCAAAAGAAGATAAAACCTATCTAAAGTACTTCAAGACAAAAGGAATTAAGGCTTTACATCATGGTCATATGATGGCCAATCACATTTTCCTTTTCTTTTAAGTTTCATGAATAATCAATGGCATAGCATAATAAAATAAACCAACACAAGCCCCTTGTTAAAAATTACTTGCAAATCACTAAGGTATTGGTAGCACTTATTTGATACATCTTCACAAGATTACAAGCACACATTTTAAAAGGAACCTTGGAGAAATTTATATTTCTTTGCAAGAGAGGGTTTTTAGATTAATACCCCGACTGTGATGGGGATTTTGCAATTGGGAAAAATATCCACTCAATAGAATTGACACTAGAAAGAGGGCTTGAATTGATTTACTTTATTGCTATTTAGATGCTAAATTGTTTATGTTTACTTGAAGGGTTTATTTGAAGCCATTGGTATTGGCTAACAAGGTTTTTTTTACATATGATCAATTTCATTGGTTTGAAAATTCTCTAATTGATGATGCATTAATGCTAACCTTTTGTAGATTGGAGAAGGTTCTCTAATATCATGGTTTAATTGATGTATATATTTTGGTTGATATACATGATGATTTATATGTTAAAAATTTGATATTTTTTAGTCATTTCATGCTTATTTGCAAGATATATTCATTTGACTAACAAAATTGGTGCTAAAATTATGTTCTTTAAGGTCCACTAATGGAATTACTTACTTATGGGAGGTCAAGCTATCCTTTAAACATACATGGGCCTTCCCATCATATACTTACAAAATTTTAGGATCATCTACCTCAGTTTAGGCATGATGGAATTGAATAACACAAGCTTATACTAGGAGGGAGGTGAACAATATAGGACCACTTTTTACTTTTTTTCTCAAACAATATTATCCAATATATCAATGGCAATATCAGTAGAAAAAGCAATGCATAAATCACCACACACAATAAAGACACCAATTTAACGTGGTTCACCCAATGTGGGATACTCCATGAAGAAAATATTTCATGAAAATTTTCTTAGTAAATCTCTTGGGAATCCTTTCCCTATTACAATGTTTATAAACCTATGTCCAAAGGAGATACCAATATCCTAATCAATTTCATGGATCTCTATCCAGAGGAGACACCAATCCCATTTGTTGGTTCATGAATCTCTATCCATAAGAGAACTCCTTCTCCTATGCTATGGTTGGTGATAAGACTACTACCTCCACTACACTAGCTTGTGGATCTCTCTCCATAAAATACTTTGTCCTCACTCATAAGATATCTATCCTCACTACCTTAGATAATGTATCTCTATACATTAGAGACTACTATCCTCTGCTCTATCACCTCTAAATATTACTCTTAGCTCTACTCAATATCTGTCTCAAATTTATATTAAACACAGTCCTTTGGTCTAGCATAAATCTGCTAAATCTCTGTATCAAATTTGCACTAATCATAGTCCTTCAGTCTAGGACAAATCTTATCAATATTTATCTCTATTTTGGTATAAATTTATCCCCAGGTATGCACCAAAACCTGTATTCAAGTATGTCCTCAAGCCTTAACACAAAGCTTGAATCAATCACAAATCAACTCTGCTATATTTGTCCCAAGCCTTAACACAAATCTTGAACAAATCAATCAATCAAATTTGCTCTTCAAGTATTCTCAAATACTTACCTCAAATGTATCCAATAATTCCTCTCAAAAAATTGTCCAATCTACTCTCAAGTATTCTATAATACTTACCTCAAATCTACCCAACAAGTCCTCACTAGAACTTGTCCAATTTGCTCAAAAAGTCTTCACCAAGACTTACCTCAAATCTGCTCAACAAGTCCTCACTAGAACTTGTCCAATATGATTGTAATCTTCCACAAAATCTTACACAAATCTATCCTTAATATTTCACAAAAGCTTACTCAATTTTGTCCTAAATTCCCCTCTAGGATTTACTTAAATTTGCTCACAATATTCTGTCAGGACTGATCAAACTAAAGGGATGTATTATTGATAAAAATGGGTTACATATATAGGCAGAAGGCCTATATGATGAATATGACACTTGTCAATGAAACTGACAAGTGTCAACTGGCATAGTGCACATTACATTAATTCTAACATTCCCCCTTAATGTGTACTATCCTAACTAAAGAAAAAAACAAGTCAACATTAGGTAACATTCCCCCTTAATGTTGACTTCTCAAAAAAAATCTACATCCTCCTTTATTTCTGATTTGGTCTAGGCTCGTGCTCTTTGCGCTTGGCTCTCCAACTATGAATAATGCTAGATTCACTATGTATACATCTCAATATGTTGCCTCAAGGTCAGCCACTTCCATGGGTCTGTTGCCACTGGGTCAGCCATCTAAGTGCCTTAGGGTCATCATGGGTGCCTTAGGATCAGCCACTTTTGGGTCTGTTGCCTCTGCAGGTCATCCTCAGAGGATGTTGCCTCTTGTAGGCCACTGACTAGATTCACCATGAATATCAAATCTCTCTGCATGGTGAACTCAATCTAGAAAGTTTTGGTCTCTGCCAAAAATGCACCTTAATACAAATGAAAAACGAGCCATATAAGAGTGTCGGTATCTGTCGAAAATGCACTCAATACAACAAAAATGAGCCATAGTGCCAAATATGGAGGAGAAGAAGAAAGAAGAATAGAAGAGAATCTTTTGAAGTGTCTTCGTCTGTAGTCTTCAAAAGTAGATCCAAAAAAACCTCGGATAGAGTCTAGGGTGTCTATGTCTATAGTCCCTAGAATAAGTGTCCTTATGGTGACCATGTCATCCCACTAAAATGCATGGGTAACCAGCCGTTGCATTCGCCAAGTGTATAGAAAAAGTCACTAGGTACAAGGATCACAAATAAAATTACCTTGGGAGTGTCGGGTACAACCAAGAGTGCACTCCAAGGTAGAAAAACTTTGAGGCTAAAAAACTCAATTGAAATAGCCTCAAAATTATAATATGACACCACCATTGTGTCCGTTGTAGAAAACTATTTCCAATGACTATAAATATGCCTTTAGTCAGATACAATTTGATGCTTCAAAAAAGGCAAAACATAATGACCTTGAAAAAATGTGCAACTCCGGGACTTCCCAAATGGTCACCCATCCGAGTTGTGCTCTACAAAATTTTGCTTGACTTAGGAGTTTCTATAATATGTGCTATAAAAAAAAAACAACCTCTTTCACTGGAATTAAAATATCAACTGAAGTTCATAAGTAAATTAAGTTTGTTTTGAACCGCCGCATCCCAAGATTCTTTTGAACCGCACTACCTTACAATAAACGAAAAATAGGTGGGACTCCTTGCAGCATACAGGTGGAGGGATCATTCGAGTATGGCGCGCCAAATGGCAAACAATGCAGTGTGTTGTAGGGAAATCCAATCTGCTCTCCAGATTTACTGCTCCATTCCAATTATCTACTGGTGGTGCATATCCACCATATCTCAACCTCGGCAAACATCTTGGCGTAAACATCCAGTGGCCATTTTTCTCGTCAAACAGACATCTTCCAACGCAGAACTCCAACACCGCTTCCATATCAGAATCTCCTTCAGAAATCCGATTCTTGGTTGTCGTCGATCAAAAGAGAAAATTGATGCAAAAAACATGAGAAAATATTTGTAACTAAACAACAACTCCCTTGCTCAGGTTCAAGTCGCGTGGCAGTGGGATAACAAAGCATGTGACTCCATTCTTCGACATCACATAAGAACTTAGCAGCGTCTATCGTCACTTTTGGAACGATGCGTACGGTAAAAAATATCAGATCGTTGTGGTATGGATGCCTTTCAGAGCAAGAATAGACCTTTTTTAGATATCCACCATAAAACAGTCAACATCAGCCAGCATGGGTTCTCAATGCATTTTTGTAATGGAGATCGAAGTTTTCGTGGAAGCTTCGACAGAAGAACCTCCCGCGTCCGTTGCCAAAGAATCACCAAAGGCCAAAACAGCCGTTAATGAAAAAAGATAGATTATGGCTATATTGAACAGTGGGTGGATTTTTTTTGTTGGTCATGGCATAACCCTGGCAGACATTGTTATGGCCTGCAACTTGTCTTTGGGTTTCACCCATTGTATGACCAAAGAATTCACCAAGGAGTTTCCTCATGTTGAAAGGTACTTTTGGACCATGGTCAATCAACCGACAAAGCCCAAGGCTGAAGAGCCATCAGTAGCAACAGCATCGTCTGAGCAGGGGAGGCGGGTTGTTGTCTCCGATGAAGAAATCATGCGGCCAATAAGCAACATTTTGGGGCTATGCTAAAAAACTATTGCTGGACATGAATGGGACCAAAAACGAAGGGTTTAAAAAATATCCATTGATCTACTGTAAAAAATACAGTCAGGAAAAATAATGGAAGATGAGGCGGGCATGGGCGGCACTGCTTGCATATCCCTACAGGCGTGCGTCATGTAGAGCCACAATGCTATGACAAGGCAGCATCAGCCCTTATTGATTTGGGTGTTGTTTTGTTGTCGACGACGATGCAGGCCTCGTCGATGTCTCCGAAAAATCTCATCCGAGAAATCGAGCTCGCACGACTCCGCCTCCGACTTCTTCGCCTTCACACCAAACAAAAAAATGGGCAGCTTCCCCAAACTCCCTCAAACTTCTACAACAATTGCTAAAATATCCATATGTTGAAGTGTGGATTTAGTTTTACGACGTTCCTGTTTGCCGTGGCCATGTAAATTCGCCCACGCGCCCTAGAGGTTCGTTGATCAATTCTTGTCGTAGTCGCTTCCCTTGCCGCAAACCCCAATAGGAAAGTGCAATTCTTCGTCAAATCATGTCAACAGCAAAGGAAATTATTCGTTCTATGATTGTTCAACTTCAGCCCATTTGTTGCTTCTGTCTTCTCCGAAAAAAAAATAAACTTTTTGGAAGTTGGCCTATCAAAATATCCAAGACTGAGCAGAGAAATGAAAATAATGGGTTTCTTTTGGAAGCCAAAAGTGCTCCAGCGACCGCGTATAATGTTGCTTATTAAAAAACTAGAAGCAACCCTCCCTTCAACAACATCATGAAAAATTTTCAATTTTTGCAGCGCGGATGCCAATTCCTTTCATCCATAGCAGGACGTTGTTGTACATGGACAACCATTAATTTTTTAAACCTCCCACGAAGATCTCACTCTAAAAAAAATGGATAGCCATTAATTTTTTTTAAAGCTTCTGGTTTATGATCCATCACATGGATGGAGAGCATACTCCATAGCTTGAAAAAAAATGGAAAAATGGGGGGAAATGATGAGGGGGAGGGAGGATTTCCAAGAGGGAAATCCCCCCTCAAGCTCACAAGGCTAGAGAAATCCTGGAGCTCTGATACCAAATGTCAGGACTGATCAAACTGAAGGGATGTATTATTGATAAAAATGGGTTACATATATAGGTAGAAGGCCTATATGATGAACATGACACTTGTCAATGAAACTGACAAGTGTTAACTAGCATAGTGCACATTACATTAATTCTAACAGATTCCACCAAAGCTTATTCAAATCAATTGCAAAACTTGCATATAAAAACTCAACTCAATCTCTCACAGAAAACCTCTTCAATCCCACAAACAAGTTTCACTCAGAATCTTGTTTAACTCATAGAAACATATAGAGAATGGTTAGAGACTCAATATGTTTCACACTCACAAAGCACTCAATCACTTTCAAACTCTCTTTCAAATCAATTTAGAATAAAGAACAATTTGTTTCACAGAACTTGAACTATCACTCCAATACTTTCAATCAACTATGCTCAATAAACTCCACTCAACCAATCACTCAATGAAACACAACTTGCTTACAAACCCTAAACAAGTGTTTCACAATGCTTTCAACAACTCACACTATGGAACTCAAACCTTGACTCAAGATGATTCCAAATTCACATAACAATGATACTCATGATCTTTCACAAACCCTAGTTCAATATAGTTCTCAATATCACATAACAATGATACTCATGTTCTTTCACAAACCCTAGTTCAAGATAGTTCTCAATCTCACACTCAATTTTCCTCACAACCATTCACCAATCATGCATGTGAAAACTCACTCAAACATTTCCAACAATGCTTATCAAACAAAAACCTTTTCACTCCAACTTTGTATTTCACAACATTCAATCCAACAATATTCCACTCATAAGGAAGATATGCCCATACCTTTTACTTGATGGAGAAATGACCTCAAAACCTATCTCAATCACAATCAACCTCTTTGCCAATCTCAATGGTTAGATAGCAAAAATCTTCACTCAAATATTTCCCTCAATATTAATTCACCATTACAAAAATTAACAAGACTCAAATACACCTTATTATCTCCAAACTTATCAAACAAAGATTTCAATCACTCAGTTTCACTATAACCCCTTTCAGAAATTTAATGCATGAAATAATCCAAAATCCTACTTATGTCTCCCTACTCAAAAATTGTATTTCCAAAATAATTGACTTTATAAAACAAGATAATGCAATTTACTTTTAACCTTCAATAATACTATTTACCACCTTTTGTCTAAGGTAAAAAATATTTTACCTTACCCTCCTTTTAACTCCCTAGGTGCTCACTAAATCCAATACACCACGTTCTTAACTCACACCCACAATGCAAATTAAAACTATGCTCTTCGAATAGTGCTAACCAAGCAAAAATTAAATCATGCGCTTCAACTTAGCGCCACCAAGCAACCATAGACCATAGACCATAGACCATGCACTTTTAATAAAAAATTAAATACCTCACATGCTCCTTGGTGGGACTCGATCCCTGGTCAAACCACCACCTGCGCCCTAGCCATGGCCAAGCTACCACGTGAGCTAGGTGCTCACGTGAGAGGCAAAAGTGCTTTGAGTGCTTTGTCTCTTCCACCAGCACCAAAGCCAAAAAGGCTTTGTCCCTTCATCACCATCGAGACTCGAATGTAGCACCTCTATGTTCCCAATGCCTTACACACCAAGGGCTTGCCACTAGCCCAACCGAAAGGTTGGTGACAAGGCTTTATGCCTTGGTCACTTTGTCCTCCATGATTTTGGCTGCCAATAAAAAATTAAAATCCTCTTTGTCCTTTGCTCATGAATTTTTTGCATTCCACTTCCAATTCTCGCATGTGCATTAATATTCGAAGACTTACCTTTGTGAGGTAAGTGTTATGGTATTTATACCATATGCTTCTATCCTTCGAACGTCGATGGGGGAATATGAATTTAAATTAAATTTGCGCCCAACCCAACTTTGGGTTTTAATAATATTATTTTTATAAATTAATTTATAATATAAATATTATAAATTATTTATAAATTACCTTAGGCTTTAATTTAACCTTTAATATTATAATAAAAATATTATAATATTATTTCCATTAGGCCTAGGTATTTTTCTCTTTCGCCCTTAGACATTTTATGATCGCCTTTAATATTATAATAATAAATATTATAATATTATTTCCTTTAGGCCTTTTCTTCAGGGTATTTAACCATCCTTTTGACCAATCATGTGAAGCTCTTAAACCAAATCTCTTGGGCTTAAAATATAAATATTTTAACCCTTCTTTTGCCAAGTCCTGCACTGATTCCTGACATTGACTCTTGACATCAATGACAACACAACTAACTCAAAATTTCCAACAATCTCCCCCTTTGTCATTGATGGCAACCCCTTTTTTGTAACCATTCCTTTTCCTTTTTCAATACTTACTCCCCTGAGAAATTGCTCCCCTGACTGAATGCTCTCCCCCTAACTCAAATCTCTCCCCCTTTGACATCAATGGCAAAGGGCCACCTTTGGGGCTTGGGGCTAAGAATGAGACTCTTAGCTTAGCCCCTCCCCCACCTCCTCTCTTGAGGTGGTTAATTTTGGGGTGGGAGTATCTCTACTCCCAACATACACTGCTCTTTACCTTTGTCCACCTTCTTTCTCAACTGATCCTTCTGATTCCTCTGAATATTCCTGTTCCTGCTTGTCTCTAGAATTTTTTCTCTACACCACTTTGTTGTATGCCCAACATTATTGCACTTATAACACTTAATGTTGTGGTTCCTTGAAGGTGCAAATATTTTGAAGTTTCTCCTGGTGAAGCCATATCCATTCCTATCATGAACCCTACAATTAACTGCCTTATGACCAAACTGATTACAAGAGTAGCAATACCCTTGAAAGAGATGCATATTTCTAAAGTTTCCATATTCCTGTCTTCCATGTGTCCTGCACTGTGTAGCCTTGTGCCCAAACCTATGACATGAGAAGCAACATCCATTGAAGAAACCTTGCCTTGACCCCATTGGTCTCTTAGTCTCTTCTACCCTGTGTTGTTTCCTGTTCCATTTGTTCCTCATTTGTGCATTGTTCCTTCTCTTATTGAACTTTCTATTGTCCAACTCATCCTTAGAAGTCTCACTTTCTCTTACACTCTCCTCTTCTGAAGCTTCTTCTTCTTTGGAGCTTGATATTGACTCCTCTCCTTGTTCTCTTTATTCTTGTTCAAAACCAAGTCCTGTCTTGTTTGATGAAGATATTTGTACCTTGATAATCTTATCCAATTTCTTTGAGCTTCTCCCAAACCTGTGTAGCTTATCTCTAGACTCTTTTACTTCCTTCCTTAGTGAAGCTACTTCATGCTCTAACTTTTCACATTCTAAAACCTTAGCTTCTAACTTCTCTTTAAATCTCCTTGTCTTAGCTATTGAGTTGGTTAGATCCTCTATAAGCTTTCCTTTCTCTTCATCACATTCTTGAAATTGAAGCTTGAGTTTTGAGTTCTGCTTTCTTACCTTCCTTAATGCATCAAGGGCAGAAATAAGCTCACCCTCAAGATCAACTTCTCCTTCCTCTTATTTTTTTATTCTTCCTCTATTCTTTTGTTTTCAAAATCATCTTTATTCTTTTCTGATTCATTTCCACTAGAAGCACTTCCTTCTTCTTCTATTGCCATAAGAAGACTTTCTTCTTCTGGACCTTCACTAGCATATTCATATTCATCTTCACTAAAACTGAATCCATTCCTTGTACAACTATCTTCAAGATGACCAAAGTTACCACATCTAAAACACTTGAGAATTATTGGTGACCTTTTTCTAACCACTTCTTTTTCTTCTACCAAAAATAGAATTTCTTCTTCTTCATTATCTGAGGATCTTCCATCACTATCACTTGAACTCTTACCTGCCTTATCTGCATAAAAACTCTTCTTATGCCTTTGGAAAAACTTCTTTCCTTGCTTGCCTTGTCCATCCCTGCTTTTCTTTTGGTACTTGTGTTTTCCTGTTTCCCTGTTCTTATGATCCTGTTTCTCATCTTCACTACTATTTCTAGCTTCTGGACAATCAGTTGCATAGTGACCATATTTACCACAATTAAAACATCTAACTAATTTTGTACCTTTATACTTTCTTGAGTCCTTGTTCCTTCTGCCATAATTTGCTTCTTCATCACTGGATAACTCATTGCTTGAATCTGACTTCTTACCCTTTGTCTTCTTTGTAACTTTGAAGGTTGCTTCCTTTTGGGGAATAGGTTCCTCTTTTATTCTCATCTCAAAAGCTGTGAGAATTCCATGTAATTCATCCCTTGTCAAAAGTTCAATATCTTTTGACTCTTCTATAGCTGAAATATTTTCACTATACCTTTTTGGGAGTGACCTTAAAATCTTATCACAAACATCTATTTCTTCAACTTTAAGCCCAAGTCCTTGCATGGAGTTAACAACCTCATCCACACGAAGTAGGTATGCAACAATGTTTTCCTCATCCTTCATCTTTAGGTCTTCAAATGTTCTCTTGTAATTTTGCAACTTTACCCTTTTGACCTTTTTGTCTCCCTCATATATACCTTTCAACTTATCCCAAATTTCCTTTGTTGATGTGCAATGCATAACCTTTATAAACTCTATTTCATGCAAACCCTTTAAAATTCCATTCATTGCCTTTGAATTATTTAGATGTAGGATCTTACCATATTTATCTATAGGTGGAGTAGCTGGTGGTATGTATCCATCCTCAACTGCTTCCCATATTTCATTTCCAAGTGCCATTAGGTGAATCTTCATTCTCATACTCCAAAGTGCATAATTGTTCCCATCAAACAATGGTGCCGAATTCCCTAAAGATCCATTCTAAGAATCCATCTATGTTCTTGTGAGATTTTCCTTCAAGTTATTAAACTCTTCTGAAGGAACCCACTCTGATACCAATTGAAGAACACAAGCTTATACTGAGAGGGGGGTGAACAGTATAAGATCACTTTTTACATTTCTTTTCTCAAACAATATTATCCAATATATCAATGGCAATATCAAAAATAATAATCAAAGCAATGCACAAATCACCACACACAATAGAGACACCAATTTAATGTGGTTCACCCAATGTGGGCTACTCCATGGAGAAAATATTTCACTAAAATTTTCTCAACAAATCTCTTGGGAATCCTTCCCTATTACAATGTTTATGGACCTCTATCCAAAGGAGACACCAATCCCCTAATCAAGTTTGTGGATACCTATCCATAGGAGACACCAATCCCCTTTATTAGTTCATGGATCTCTATCCATAGGAGAACTCCTTCTCCTCTGCTCTAGATGGTGATCCTCTTAGAAGACTACTACCTCCACTACACTAGCTTGTGGATCTCTCTCCACTGAAGACTCTATCCTCACTTAGAAGACCTCTATCCTCACTACCCTAGCTAATGGATCTCTATCCACTAGAGACTACTATCCTCTACTCTATCACCTCCAAATCTTACTCTCAACTCTACTCAATATCTATCTCAAATATATACTAAACATAGTCCTTCGATCTAGCACAAATCTGCTCAATATCTATCTCAAATCTACACTAAACATAGTCCTTCGATCTAGCACAAATATACTCAATATCTATCTCTAATCTGGTACAAATATATCCTTAAGTCTACACCAAACTCTATCTTCAAATCTATCCTCAAGCCTTAACACAAAGCTTGAATCAATCACAAATCAACTCTGCTAGATCTATCCCAAACCTTAACTCAAAGTTTGAACAAATCAATCAATCAACTCTGCTCTTCAAGTCTTCTCAAAGACTTACCTCAAATATATCCACAAGTCCTCACAAGAACTTGTCCAATCTTCTCAACAAGTCTTCACTAAGACTTACCTCAAATCTTCTCAACAAGTCCTCACTAGAACTTGTCCAATCTACTCAACAAGTCTTCACCAAGACTTACCTCAAATCTGCTCAACAAGTCCTCACTAGAACTTGTCCAATCTGATTGTAAGCTTCCACAAAAGCTCACACAAATCTATCCTTAAGCTTTCACAAAATCTTACTCAAATCTATCCTTAAGTCCCCTCTAGGACTTACTCAAATCTGCTCACAAGCTTTCACAAAATCTTATTCAAATCAATTGCAAAACTTGCATACAAAACTCAACTCAATCTCTCACAAAAAACCTCTTCAATCCCACAAACAAGTTTCACTCAGAATCTTGTTTAACTTATAGAAACATATAGAGAATGGTTAGAGACTCAATATGTTTCACACTCACAAAACACTCAATCACTTTCAAACTCTCTTTCAAATCAATTTAAAATAAAGAACAATTTGTTTCACAAAACTTGAACTATCACTCCAACACTTTCAATCAATTATGCTCAATCAAATCCACTCAACCAATCACTCAATGAAACATAACTTGCTTACAAACCCTAAACAAGTGTTTCACAATGCTTTCAACAACTCACACTATGGAACTCAAACCTTGACTCAAGATGATTCTAAATTCACATAACAATGATACTCATGATCTTTCACAAACCCTAGTTCAAGATAGTTCTCAATCTCACATAACAATGATACTCATGTTCTTTCACAAACCCTAGTTCAAGATAGTTCTCAATATCACACTCAATTTTCCTCACAACCATTCACCAATCATGCATGTGAAAACTCACTCAAACATTTCCAACAATGCTTATCAAACAAAAACCTTTTCACTCCAACTTTGTATTTCACAACATTCAATCCAACAATATTCCACTCATAAGGAAGATATGCCCATACCTTTTATTTTATGGAGAAATGACCTCAAAACCTATCTCAATCACAATCAACCTCTTTGCCAATCTCAATGGTTAGATAGCAAAAATCTTCACTCAAATATTTCCCTCAATATTAATTCACCATTACAAAAATTAACAAGACTCAAATACACCTTATTATCTCCAAACTTATCAAAAAAATTTCAATCACTCAGTTTCACTATAACCCCTTTCAAAAATTTAATGCATGAAATAATCCAGAATCCTACTTATGTCTCCCTACTCAAAAATTACATTTCCAAAATAATTGACTTTATAAAACAAAATAATGCAATTTACTTTTAACCTTCAATAATACTATTTACCACCTTTTGTCTAAGGTAAAAAATATTTTACCTTACCCTCCTTTTAACTCCCTAGGTGCTCACTAAATCCAATACACCACATTCTTAACTCACACCCACAATGCAAATTAAAACTATGTTCTCTGAAAGGTGCTAACAAAAAAATTAAATCATGCGCTTCAACTTAGCACCACCAAGCAACCATAGACCATGCACTTTTAATCAAAAATTAAATACCTCATACGCTCCTTGGTGGGACTCGATCCCTGGTCAAACCGCCACCTATGCCCTAGCCGTGGCCAAGCTGTCGCATGAGCTAGGCGCTCACGTGAGAGGCAAAAGTGCTTTGAGCGCTTTGTCTCTTCCACCAACGCCAAAGCCAAAAAGGCTTTGTCCCTTCGTTGTCATCGAGACTCGAACGCAGCACCTCTGCGTTCCCAATGCCTTACACACCAAGGGCTTGCCACTAGCCCAACCGAATGGTTGGTGATAAGGCTTTATGCCTTGGTCACTTTGTCCTCCACGATTTTGGCTGCCAATAAAAAATTAAAATCCTCTTTGTCCTTTGCTCATGAATTTATCGCATTCCACTTCCAATTCTCGCATGTGCATTAATATTCGAAGACTTGCCTTTGTGAGGCAAGTGTTATGGTATTTATACCATATGCTTCTATCCTTCGAACGTCGGCAGGGGAATATGAATTTAAATTAAATTTGCGCCCAACCCAACTTTGGGTTTTAATAATATTATTTTTATAAATTAATTTATAATATAAATATTATAAATTATTTATAAATTACCTTAGGCTTTAGTTTAACCTTTAATATTATAATATTATTTCCATTAGCCCTTAGACCTTTTCTAACCTTTAATATTATAATAATAAATATTATAATATTATTTCCTTTAGGCCTTTTCTTCAGGGTATTTAACCATCCTTTTGACCAATCATGTGAAGCTCTTAAACCAAATCTCTTGGGCTTAAAATATAAATATTTTAACCCTTCTTTTGCCAAGTCCTGCACTGATTCCTGACACTGACTCTTGACATCAATGACAACACAACTAACTCAAAATTTCCAACAAGAAGTAGAATCGGCTGAGGAACATATTTAGGCATACACGAACACTTTAATTCAATGGTAAACTATGCATGTAGATGTAGATTGTTATTCATTTCCATATATTATATGAATTAGCTTATTATTGGTACCTCAATTTACTTGCAGGTTCTATCACTTATTGGGCTCAACTAGAAGCAAATTTTCTTAGTTATTTTGGAAAACCAGTTGATCCAATCCTCATGTACAATCATTTTGTCACCACTTGTAAAGGACCTAATGAATATTTGAAGTTGTTCAATGAAAGGTTCCATGGGTTATATGCTCAATTGGTGGTACCCTATGTTCCTCTAGAGGGATTTTCTATCCAAGTGTATTTCAATGCTATTGACCCATTAATTTCTATGTATTTGCAAGGGATACCTCAAATCACATCTTTGTCCCAAGCTTATACTCAAGCAATGGCAATTGAACAACAATTGAGTTATCAAAATTGTGGTGTGGGTTTTGTATCATATAATTCTCAACCATCTGATACCTCTCTTACCCACCCAACGATTTGTGCACCTCAACCTACCATTCAAAACCAACCATTATTCTTAAGTGCAAATCAATTTTAAAATACCCATCTTGATCATATTTTGAATGATGTTCCTAAGATAAATTTCAATGATTTTCATAATAATATGATTTTAGGCAAGGGAGGAGTCGTAGATCTAACTAGTATTAAAACATGTGATAGGTCAGGAACCCTTTACTCATCAAAAGGTGAATTCTCTGAAATTAAGGAGCATGAATCTCAAGAAGATGAATTTCCTAAAATTAAGGTGAATATAGGTGAACACGAATTGATAGAGAAATCTAAATATCATACCAAATATACAATAGAGTTTCATCACAAAAATTTATATGACAATTTTTATAATGGTTGGGGAAGACATGAAATATCATTGGTTTTTTACGCCCTTATTGATGAAATTTTTATTGACATGTAGGATGCTGAAAACACTATCTCACATGAAGATCTTGTAATTCCTGTACAAGCAAAGAATGACATGCCCATTTCAGAAATAGAGAAGGTTCCAAAGTTTGATCATGTTGAATATGAATTTATTGAAGACCTCATTGAAATAGAAAATAAATAAATGGTAAATGTTTCTTATGATTCATCTATTTTAGATGAGGAAGAGGTAAAATATTTTATTTTCTTCTTGAATATTGAAAATTTGGATGTAAATTCGCATGATTGTCTTGAATATTGAAATGAAAAAATATCGTGGATGGATAACAAGGAATTAGAACCAAATGATAAAAATATTTATTTAATTGAAATGACTCCATTATTTGATCAATAAAATAGATTATTTGACACGCACCTTGACCAACAATATTTAAGGTTTGAAAAGGATGGGTATGTTTTTAATTGGATTCCTAATTTTAATATTTTTTGTGAATAGGTAATCAATGAAGATGAAGGACTACAATATGACAATGATGGAGGTCAAGAAAAAGAGGAAATTACAAGTGCTCATCAAGCTTTGGTAAATGAAAATGTGCAAAAGGTAGAATCTCACTTTGTATTTTCGATCATGCGAACTCTAGGTAAAAACTTACCTAATTTTATATGGGATTAAAATTTTATTTATGATGAAATGACATTGGAGGTGAATGAAGAACTGGATTTAATTTTTACTCACACCACTAATGATATTGCTTTGTTGAAAAAAGATAAATTTATGTGCTTGAATTGTTGAATCAAATTCATCAATAATTGATAATTGAATCTAGGATAAAAGCTTATAATGATCCTCATTTAGTAGATATCCTAGATGCTTGTAAATTGTTACATAGATTTTATTGACCTACAAACATAAACAATGAATTGGCTTTAATTTTTTTAGAAATAGGCTCTTGTTTGTAAGATCTCATATTTGAAAATGAAGGCCTAATTATAAATCATTAATCAAATTGTGAAATTGACATCTTAAGGAACAGACAATAAATAATTGAAAATTAGAAGCTCACCTATGGGATTGTTAATGGAACTAAATCAAATTTGTGGGGTGAGAGAGGCAAAATGAAGATTGCTTTGTTTGGCCTAATTTTATGTTGGTTGGATCCCTATAAAGCTTGTCATGCATATCATAGTATAGTTCTTTCAAAATGTGTTAATCGTGTGTGGGATCTAGGAAAGTGATAGCCTATTTTGTGCATCATCTTGTAAGTAGTGTATATCATTGTATTTAGTTTTACTTTCTTGTTAGTTTACATTATGTTAGGTTTTGGTTTGTGTTTTTAGTTTTTGTGTTTTGGGTTGTTCCCTTGTTTTGAGGTAATTTTCATGGTTGCTAATTTATGGCCTCTTGTGTTCCTTTGTTAAGTAGGATGGAATACCTAATCTAAAAGTAGGTGAACCGGAGAAAAGGGAAATGAGTTATTTTGTGATCATGCTTAGATATTGGGACTAAAATGGTGGAGAGTGGAACAATGAAATATTTTGCTAGAGCTCCACTTATAAATCATATGTTAAAGGGTATTTCTAGAAGTCCTGAAGGATGAAGTCATATTGGGTTGCAAATTAAGGTAAAATTCAACACGCTCCATCTCTATGCTTCCTAACCCTCGTGATACATAAATTATTGCAAAGCTTGATATATATAAAAAATGAGCATTGAAAAGCTTGATCAAATTAGTCACAAATTCTAGATAAACTCTATCGGGGCTATAGATGCCCAACAAGCAGTAGGGCCCTGTCTAGACACAACTTGTCTATAAGGAAAGGCTTTGCAAAGTATCAATTAAACACAAGGGTGAGTTAGATAAACCCTACTAGGGCTATAGATGCCTGATTGGAAGTAGGGCTCTATTTGTAAAATTTTTGTTTTATGAGCCATGCTTCATAGCCTAAATGCAAACCAAATGATGAAATTTGAAAGGTTTTTCAGAGGTGCAAAATGAATAACTTTTCACACACTAAGAAAAGGTAGATGGATTAGTTATTATTTATTTGAAGCTATATACCCCCACCTTATTGGGACATAACTAAATAATTATTATTTCACTAATATTTTATGTTCTCATTTTAGATTGGGTTCTTCACCCGAAATGCTCAAGAGCATTTCCTAGCAGAGTTGCCATTGCACAACTAGCCCCAAATATTGGGGACCCATATTTTTATTTTATTGTTTTCAAGGGTCTTGGGTTGTTTTGGAGTGCTAACTTTCATAGGGCCTTCCCCATGAAGTTGTAATGTGGATAGGTTTGAAGGCTTGTGTTGTCTTTTATTTTCTTTCGAGATGTCTAATATGTCGATAAGATTTGCTTTGTTTAATCTTAGTTTTTGGAGTTTAATTAATTCAAGCACTTGAGTTAATTAAATCAAATCTAAAGTAAAGCAAAAGCAAAAATAATAAAAAGATAATAAAAATGAAATAAAAATAATAAATAAATAAATAAATATATATATATATTATACTTATATATATTTAATATAATAATAATAAAAAATGAAAAATAAAAAATAAAATAAAATAAAATTAAGGAAAAAATAATAAAATGAACAAATACAAGAATTTGTTCCACTTCAATATCTCTTCTAATATGAAGAGATATATCTTCATTTTTATTTATTTGTTGTTTAAGGTCCCTGCATTTTCTTTATTATAAAAGGATATATTTTATAAAGGTAAATAAAATTCTAATATTTCAAAAATTGATAATGTGTATATGTAGGGCATCGTGAAATTGAGATGAATGACAATCCATAGCCAAACATGGTAGTTGGACCAGTACGCGACATGATTCTCGGATGATGTGGATGGAAAAAGGCTTATGGTGTGACATTGAAAGCTGATGACATTCAATTAGATCTTTGAGTTAAGTCTTAACTTAGTCACTCGACGACGTGGAATCATCCAGCGACATGGACTCCGCCCAATTATGAGGACCGAACATCGCACACTCAGGAGACAGATTGGAGCTAGCATGAGCTAGATGTGGGCTGAAGTTAGATGACACGAGGATGTTGTAATACAGACGAAATCAAAATAAAATACATGATTATTGTTATGGTGCAGGTGGTTGTTTCGTAGAGAATTGCCATGTCCATACTGGACCTCCATTGGATAATATGGGTATCAAGGTGTGAATACGTATAAGACTAGTTTGGATGGTAAGGTTGATGATGTTTGGGAGTGCATAAGGCTAGCGTCGACATAGACTATGTCGATTGAAGATGTAGTGGAAGATGAGGGTTTGAAGGGAGATGTCTATGAGGGTATGGATAAAGCACACCATGGGTGACATGAGATTTGGACTCTAAGGGATGGATGATGTATTCAGAGGAGGCCAAGATTTGAGAGTGCAGTGATGTTTAAGTTTACTAGGAAGAAATCAAGATAATGCAGACCGAACATAGCATAGTAAGGACCAGATCTACGAGGAATTGATGGAAGTGGATGTTTTCTATTATGTTCATGGACTACACTATTTATGTATTAAAACAAACGTTGTCATTTGATGTTTAAAACAATTTTCATATATTTTATTATATCTTTCAACATGGCATGTGATAGCATGGCCTTGGAAATTGAGGATGGGCTGTGAATGTAAAATACGATATCGATTGTGCTCTAGTGATGAGGTTCATTTCATAAATGTTCAATGAATGGGTAGTTTGAATATGTTAGAGTCAGGTGCACTATCATAAAATGACATCTATTCTTGATAATCGGCATGGCATCGAGGGTCATGCTAGGGGAAAACTGAGTGTAGTTATGATTATATAATAGGGATCAGCTCCTCATAAAAGTTTGCAATCACAAATTTATCTAGATGCAAGGAGTATTTTAGAGTCCCAAGGGCCATAATAAACCAACTTCTTGATAACATTTTAACCATTTTCTTCATAATTGATGTCGTTGGTGACTGATACGTTGTGTCGAAATCACTGAACCAAGATGTGTTAGGTATTCATATTCGATGTAAATGGATTACAATTAGCTATTGTCAAGTCAACGATGCCAAAGAATGAATGTTCCAATGAACACAAATAAGGATAGGTATAGCATAGTTGATGTGGCACTTGGCAAAAGATTTACTAGCACATTAGGTGTAAGCAAATGCCCACATAGGATGATTTTACATGCACATGGGATGTTAAGGCACCTAAAATAAATATTAGCTATTATTCAAGACTTCCACATGAGGAAGAAGCCATGGTAAACAATGCCAATCGACACTATACAATAAATTGTCATAAAATAATAATCAATGCAGTAGTTCAAGGTATACTTGAGAAGGTGAAGGACGACACATCGGTTATGAGGAAAATGAAAAGGAAATATGATGAAGTGACCCACCATTGAAGCATGAGAAGGTGAAAATAAATAAAGCGAAGGGAATAGAAAACAAAAAAAAATAGGGGAGATTGTAAATATCCATCAAAACCAAGGAATAAATACTGGAAGGATATCCAATATCAAGGGCTGGATATTTTGGGAAGTGAATGCTAGAAAACTACTATAACAGGGACATTATCTTCCTGTTTTTGATGTCAAATGATTCTAGAAATTTACATCCTGTTAGCAAGATAGGAAGATATTATTTTTGCATGTCTGATTTAACTATTTATCTTTCTCTACATTTTCTTGGATTTCTATCTAGTCTTTAATGTTGTAAAAGTATTGCAATATGTGAAGATCTATGGGGTGTACACTCCATTTATTTTCCTTAGAAGATCTCTCCTAGATTATTACAGGTTGTGCAAATGCAGGTTCAGATAAATTAGGTTACATAACGAAGTTTCTCACATATTCGATTTTGCAGAAATAAGGTAGCATTATACTGGTGGTAGTTTGTTTTTGGTATTTTTAGTGTTCCAGTCCATTTTTGAACTTTTTTATTTTTATTTTTCTAACCCTTCCTATTTGCATTTTTCTTAAAACTTCGGCAATAAAAATAAAAATAAAAATAAATAAAACTCCAAAAATAGATGCACGGGTGTGAAGAATAAGCTTTAAAGTTTCATTTAAAGCAAGTTCGATTTCATTTTGAAGCCATTTCAAAATTATAAAAATGATTTAAAGTTGATGTTTTTACAGGTATTTTACAATTTTGGAATTTGACATAATTTCATATTATTGAAGGTAAATCAGATTTCAAGCTTTGCATGTTTACTTTGCAAGGAATAAATTACTTTCCTTTATGAAAATTCCAATTTCATTAAAGGGGGGTGATTTATATGACATTCCAAAAGGCCATTATTTTAAAGCAATAAATTGACTTCTCTTTATGAAAATTCTAATTTCATTAAAGAGGGGTAATTTATTTATCATATCAAAGGCTTCTATTTGTTTTGAAGCTAGTCATTTCATTGTTTTATTTCATGCACAAAGCAATTTAAATGAATCTAATAATAATTCAATATTCAAATTTAGAGATATATTTTAAACTTCTATTTCATGTTTAAAGTAGATTTTAATGCAAGATAAAACTTGTTTTAAATCTTCTTAATCAAAAGAAGATAAAACCTATCTAAAATACTTCAAGATAAAAGGAACCAAGACTTTACATCGTGGTCATATGAGGGATAATCATAGTTTTTTTTTCTTTTAAGTTTCATGAATAATCAATGGCATAGCATAATAAAATAAACCAATACAGACCCCTTGTTAATAGTTACTTGCAAATAACTAAGGTATTCCTAGCACTTATTTGATACATCTTCACAAGATTACAAGTACACATTAAGTAAAAGGAACCTTTGAGACATTTATATTTCTTTGCAAGAGAGGGTTTTCGGATTAATATCTTGATTGTGATGGGGATTTTGCAATTGGGTAAAATATCTACTCAACAAGTCTAGCATAGGTGAAAATACAGGCAAAGGATGAGCAAAGAGAGAATATTATGACATCGCCCGAGGAAGTCACATTGCAAAGTAAATAATAATAATTTTCAAGGTGTTTATCACTTCCAAGATTAGTTTAAGCAATTAATTTCAAAGATATATATATATATATATATATATATATATATCTTTGATTATTTTCATCATCCACTCTACTTTTTAGATGTAATTTATTTGGCTCTCAGATCGACTCTTGCCTCTATCCTTGAGATTCATTGTATACTCGAATAACTTTTGTTATCCAAGTTTTTCTTGGGATTCTTAGTTCTTGATTGTGTACCTCAATAATTTTAACTAGTTCAATATCCCTGAGGGTAACAACAACTAATGCTAAAGGAGACAAATTTAACCATGGCTCTTTCTTTTATTCTTAAACCAGTTCTTTTCTTTCAACTGACTCTTCTAGTTTTTGTTTAGCTGAGGGTTCTTCTACTTTTTGTCTTAGAAGAGTCAGTTGAAAGAAAAGAATTGGTTTTAGAACAAACATGTACTGGGTTATGCAAATGAGTTTTTTTTGCAAAACTCATTGGAATGACAAATATGCATCGAACACGTGCTCTACCACTGATGAGGGTCCAATTACCAAAGATATTCAAGATGACATCATTGGAATGGTCAATGATGCATACAGATTATTCAATGACAATTGCTCAAAGAGTGGACAAGAACTGCGAGATAATGATGTTGAGTTCCAATCATTTTTGTTCTATTTTTAGAAAATGCTAGTAGATAATTAATGGGTAGCCAAGCTAGGAGTGAGGTGAGTAGGTATCCTGAGCATGAGGTTGGTCAGTCAGATACTAGAAGGTAATTTGGTATAAAAAAGAGAGAATACAAGTGTTGCTAGGGCATAGGATTAAGAGTCTAATCATGCATGCATGTTGTAATGTGTTGAAATGAAGGTTTATTGTGTTGAGTGTGTGTTAGTTATGAAATTGATGTTTCATGTTTGACTCTTAGTCCTAGTCCTTAGCAGTAGTACTTGATTTGTATAGATGGATATTTATGTATCTGATAGAAGTCTCTGGATACCCTCTCACCTCATCTCTGATGGTTGGGGTGGGTAGGGATGTTTAGACATCTACCCATTATATGGAGGGCTCAGGTTGTCCATTCACCTATATCTGTAAATAAGAATTGCACTTGAAATAAGAATTTTCCATTCATTTAGCATTCTTACAATCATGCTTTCTATTTATTTTTCTTTTATAGACCAAGAAAAGACCAAGAAAGAGGTCACAGGTAGTTGAGTTTGTCATAATAAATTAGGAGTCAGTGACACACGCCTCGCACGCTAGTAAGTACTTGAAATTTGATAGTGTTGTTCAATAGTGGTTGACCTAGGCATATTCGAATTGATCATGGTTTTATCATCGACTATGGTGTATTGTAGCAACAACTAGACAATACCAACTACGTCATTTCGATAACGAGGAAGATAAGGAGGTGACCCATAACATAAATGAATCTGATGTTGAGAATACTCAAAATGAGGCTGACAATGCTTTGGCTAGTGAAGAAGGTACGTAGACTGCACAAGAAATTTGCTCATGATGTTGGGTTACTCATTTTTGTCATACTATATGGCATAATGATGTTTGGATGGTGTCGGTATTATAGGTGTTGATGCCAGGTCATCACACACTTTGAACACTGAATATCATAGAAAGAGAGGTCCAACAAGATGTGCAATAGAGTCAAGCAACACAGATAGGGTGGAGATCATTTGCAATCTAAATGGATAGCCCATAGGTCCAAATTCTATTAAGTTTTCATCTTACTTGGGGGTGATTGTGAGGGATATTGTCCCTATCACCCATACAAACTAGAGAGCAGTCCCAGTGGAAGTTAAAAACTAGTTATGGACACTCATTACGGTAACTTTCTAGCCAATGCAGTTCATAGCTAGTGTCCATTTTTTGAATACTTATATAAATGTTGCATCTAATAAGATACTGGTCTGATGCAGCAAAAATATATCATTTCGAACACAATGAAGAAATGGGTCTTCACGACCATGGACAAGCAATGGCATGAACATAAGCATCGACTTGTGAAAAACCACTATGATAAGTATGATAATGATGAAGATAGAATTGCTAATCCCCCATCTCATGTATCACAAAAATATTGGGAAGCCTTTGTGAATGGTAGGAGCAATGTTGAGTTTAAGGCAAGTACCAACCAATCTACTATGGTAGTTCATATCATTGTTATGTTCATGTGAATTTTGTCGACCTTGCTCTCCCTAATGAATTAATTATATATTGGTTTCTTCATTGCATTGTAGGTGGTGAGGCAAAGGAATAAACAAAATAGATCTCACCAATCCATCATGCACACTTGCAGTCGAACAGGATATGCTCGACTAGAGCATGAAATGGTATTCTATCATACTCATCCATTATGTGACAAACATATATAGCTATATTGTTTTGTCATGTATGACTTATCCCCATGTCTCTCCAACTATATATCTTGTAGAGGAAGAGCCAACCAAATGTGGAAACTCCACTACCAAGGGCAACTGTGTGGATGGTAGCTCATACAAAGAAGGATGGGGCTCCTATTTCACCAGAAGTTGTAGAGACAATCGTAAGTGACATTCCCTTGGAAATAGCAATATGTTGAACTTCAAACCATTGTTATATCGATTATTTTTTTTAACATGTTACTAGTTAACTATGCATGTGATGTTGCCAAAAAAATTGGATGATGAAATATCATCTACGAGCTCCATAAATCAATCTATTAAGGATGATGCCCTCACCAAGGTTTTAGGACCCAAAATACCAGGTTGGGTTTGGGGTGTCGGCAAAGGAGTATCACCAACTACTCTATTTGTTGGTGAGGGTTACTTACAGAAGTTGCACCAGATGCAAGAGCATACGATAGAGAAAGAGCAAAAGTGGGAAGAGAAGCTTGTAGAGAGAGAAAAAATATGGAAGAGAAGCTTACGGAGAGAGAAAAATATTGATGAGATTTTGACACGGCTTGCACAGATAGAGGTGTGTTAGTTTTTTCATGATTTCATATTTGAAATATTTACATGTTGCACCCCTAAAGTTGTAATGATCCCTTGCATATAATTCCATAGGCAACATCACTACATGCTACCCCTACAAGTGGACACAACATTGGTGGTGGTGATCAAGGTATAGGCAGCTGCTCAATACCTTCTAGGCCAGAGTCATCAATGGTACGACTATTATTTCAAATATAAAATGGTTGACTTAGTTTGTATTGTACGCTATGCAGTGAATTTATCTAGGTTGTTGATTTTCCATGTAGGGACTAAAAATGACACCGATCACTCAAACTGAGAGAAGGGAATGCTACTTGACTCAGATCCATAATGATAACGTAGTGGTCGAAGGTACGATGATCAGTACTAACCCTGAAGACCTTATACATGGTCAACGTTTGGGTGAAGGTTTTTGCAAAGTCAATGTGCACATCACCCATAAAGAGGAAAAAATATTGTATAGAAGGAATGATGAAATGGCCACAATGAAGGATGTTGTGGGCTCCTTCATTGCCTGGCCTATAGCAGATATTGTTTACAAATAAATTATGCCATGTTGTAGCATTAACTATTATTTTATTTTCATTTAAGGTTGCATTGAACTGAGTGTTTTTGTAGTTGATTTTGGTTTATGTAGTTGTTTATTAGTGTTTTATTCTTCCCTTTTCAAAGGGGTTTATATTCTATTTATGGATAAAATCACTTCTACTCTATATTTGATGTTACATTTTTTGTTCTATTTTTAGAAAATGCTAGTAGATAATTAATGGACAACCAAGCTAGGAGTGAGGTGAGTAGGTATCCTGAGCATGAGGTTGGCCAGTCAGATACAAGAAGGTAATTTGGTAATTTGATAAAGTTGTGTTGAGTGTGTGTTAGTTATGAAATTGATGTTTCATGTTTGACTCTTAGTCCTAGTCCTTAGCAATAGTACTTGATTTGTATAGATGGATATTTATGTATCTGATGGAAGTCTCAGGATACCCTCTCACCTCATATTTGATGGTTGGGGTGGGTAGGGGTGTTTAGACATCTGCCCATTATATGGAGGGCTCAGGTTGTCCATTTAAGGTTGCATTGAACTGAGTGTTTTTGTAGTTGATTTTGGTTTATGTAGTTGTTTATTAGTGTTTTGTTCTTCCCTTTTCAAAAGGGTTTATATTCTATTTATGGATAAAATCACTTCTACTCTATATTTGATGTTACCTCTTTTAGTTGTTGACATCTATCTTTATGAGTGACTCGTTCATAGCCCTTGTGTTCTCTTGATCACTGTAAGGAAAATATGGTTACCTAGTCTTGATATATGATACTAATTGTCATGATCATTCGGTTGCATATTATTGCATTTTGTTTGGAACTTCATATTTATTTCATTCTTAATACATTATGTCCTCACTACAAGGTATTAGTCCTAGAGAGTATTTTATAGGGATGCCTTGTGGCATGGAAATTTATTTACTACTACATACAAGGTGATGGAATGATGAGAAGCAAGAAGAATTTAATTTTGTAAAGAATTTTAAAATTTTAAGATATTTGTTTTTAGGCTTGAAGAACTTTGACATGTTTTTGCATTTGCATAAGAAGAAATTATCATGTTCTATTGTAGATGGATTGAACAAACCCTGTAAGTGTATCTTTTTTATCTTTTATGTTTTTGATAAACTTGCCTGTGGACTTGTTATTATGTTCTCGTTTGTGGTATAATTGTAAATTACATTACTGTTTGGCCTAACTTCTAGTCCCTCCAACATGGATCATCTCCTTTATATTTTTTCCAATTGTAGGCATGTGTTGTTTTGCTATCTGTTGGTCAATATACTTTGAGGTAACATGAACAACGATTGCTTACTGCTTATTTAGGACTGCTTGTAGACCATATGTCAGGATCTGGTACTACTATTGTGGCTCATGGGAATCAAAGGCTTGAGAAACTGATGTTCATCAGGCTGCTTCTATCCTGGAACAGGATAGTATGTTGCATGTGTTGTTTTCTAAAATTTTGAAGAACTAATGTCTATGTTCCATTTACAGAGAGACCCTTTTGGGTAAGAGACTACCTACTTATGATGGTCGAAAGAGTTTGTACACTATTAGGGCTCTACATTTTGCATCAAAGTAGTTTATGATAATGCTAATTGATGTAGAGGAATCAAACAATGGTCCAAGGTACATCATAAAAATATCTTGAGTTATTGAACATTACCTAGAATTGTCATGATTTTGTTAATTTCTTATCTTTGGCTATTAGCCAATTATGTGGGAATTATGCACTATTCTATTAATTGAAAAAGAATAAACTAAATTTTCTATTAAAATATTTATTCAACTTTGCAAACAATCATTTTTTTCAAAAAGCCATAAATACAAAATCATCACCACATCAATTTCAATTCTTAGCAACTTTTGGACAAAATAATCTTCTCCACTCTTTTGCTAAGTCCCATTTTGAGTAGTCAAACAAAGTCCTTGCATCATGTAAAATTGTGTTTGTTCAATGTAGGTTCTTGTTCCACATGACTAGTTCACATTCCCTTCATAATAGTCTTTTATATTTTTAGGTTTTACAAGTATATGTCCATCTAAAGTCCTAAACTTATGGTTACAATCTTGAAATTGTTGAGGTAGCACTCATTAGATGTGTAATGGAATTTCACCTCACACTCCAGTTTGTACTTCATGTATGAGTTTACAAACATGAAAAGGATAAGTGGTTGAAGAAGGAGCATTCAACAATATGGTTTTAAAAAACCTCAAAATTCCTCTTCAACTGAGGAAGATCTCAGGTCAACACCTGGAGGATGCTCCACACCATGCCCTATACACCAGTCAAGTGAAAGGGTATTACACAAATTCATGGTAGCCTCATTAGGTACAAATTGAATATAACAACTAACTGACTACGTTCTTGTCATTATTGTTTGGTAGGACGTGAAGGCAATAAAGGGTTTGAATAAGCAAAAGAATATGGAAGAGAAGATATGGCAATTGGTGTCAAGCACTTTCCTTCATTTCATATGTCCCCATAAATGTTTAACTGATTGTCCTTCATATGAGGTGATGGACATGTTTTTCCTTGTACAAGGAGTGGGAAACTTAATGTAAGTGAAAGGTCCCACTTTTGGTGAACAATCATTGTTTATTATAGTTATGTTTACATTTTTAAGAGATTGTTTTTGGTAATAATAATGTAGAACATTGCCTAGAATTGTCATGATTTTGTTAATTTCTTGTCTTTGGCTATTAGCCAATTATGTGGGAATTATGTCAGCTATTATTTTAATTGAAAAAGAGAATAAACTATTAAATTCTTCTACATTATAAATTTTTTGCATGTAAAATATTGAAGTTTGAAGTTTGAATACAACCAGGTGGAGGTGGAAGGAATAGAACCTATGAATCTTTGTTCAAATTTGCAATAGATAATCATTTTGTTTGCCAACACAAGCCATAAATACAAAATCATCACAACACTGGCATCAATTTCAATTCTTAGCAACTTTTGGACATAATAATCTTCTCCACTCTTTTGCTAAGTCCCATTTTGATGTAGTCAAACTGGACTGCAAAGTCCTTGCATCATGTAAAATTGTGTTTGTTCAATGTAGGTTCTTGTTCCACATGACTAGTTCACATTCCCTTCATAATAGTCTTTATATTTTTAGGTTTTACAAGTATATGTCCATAAGCAGGTCCTACAAACTTATGGTTACAATCTTGAAATTGTTGAGGTAGCACTCATTAGATGTGTAATGGACTTTCACCTCACACTCCAGTTTGTACTTCATGTATGAGTTTACAAACCTGAAAAGGATAAGTGGTTGAAGAAGGAGCATTCAGAAATAGGGAGGAAGTAAGGGCCCAACATGAGATACAATGCCATATGAGGATGAGAATGCTCCTTACAGGTAAGCTATTCATACTTTTCATTCCCACAATGGCCTTCCCCAACATTTTCTTTATATACATATATACGAACTTTATGAATATTTTTATTGAATGATATTTTTTCGTTTAGTTCCTTAATTGTAAAATTTAATGCCCATGGAGGTGGGCTACTCTATATTTGCACTATTACTATTAGTTAAGAAATCAACCATCTCTTTATACATCCATAGGATCTTCGAATCATGGAAATGTCAACTTTTTTACCACATATACCTGATTGTATTAGTTGGACAACCAATTGAACATGGGGGATGCTTGTCACATTTTGAACCTGGGTGATTGTTATGGTAAGTGTCTCACCTTCCTACAACACCACATCATGATGGACCTCAATTCAATAATCCTATTGCAGAGTTGTTCTATGAAAATTTCTTGAAGTTGGGGCAACATGAACACTAAGTTGTTTCGTACTGCTAGGAAAAGATATATATACTTAAAATCTTAGGACAAGTGATTGAGGTGATTAACATGGAAATGAATGGTAAGTGGTTCTGATGATATGTGGGTAACAGGCTACTAACTCATAGGGGTGTTCTTTAGGGCATAGGATCTGTAAAGTTTGAATTTTCTCAATATACATTTTTTTTAAAGATAAAAGGAGTGACATTTAATTTAAAAAGCTACGTTCATCACTGTCATTATGATTTACTCTCAGTCCATATTAGTTGATTGATTGTGATAATAAAATACCATTGGATAAGGAAGACAAGGTGCTGATAGTACATGCAAGATCTCATTGATAATCATGTTATATGTCTTGGTAGCTTCTGAGCTTTGATCAGGAGGATGAGTTCATATCAATACATTGATGTCGTAGGCACCGTGGGTGGTGTTTTGCAAGCTGAGACCACAAAGAGAATTGTTTTCTATTACTGAGTATAAATTGATTGATTCTCAAAGAACTGGCAGTATGTGCGAGATCTTGTTTATTATCAAGTAGCTTTGTAAAGTTTGAATTTTCTCAATATATATTTTTTAAAGATACAAGGAGTGACATTTAATTTAAAAAGCTACGTTCATCACTATCATTATGATTTACTCTCAATCCATCTTAGTTGATTGATTGTGATAATAAAATACCATTGGATAAGGAAGACAAGGTGTTGATAGTACATGCAAGATCTCATTGATAATCATGTTACAATGTCTGCTTGGCAGCTTCTAAGCTTTGATCAGGAGGATGAGTTCATATCAATACATTGATGTCGTAGGCACCATGGGTGGTGTTTTGCAAGTCGAGACCACAAAGAGAATTATTTTCTATTGTTGAGTATAATTTGATTGATTCTCAAAGAACTAGCAGTATGTGTGAGATCTTGTTTATTATCAAGTAGCTTTGTAAAGTTTGCAAACTCTTGGGCCTTGATCATGGAGTTAAAACATGCACTGACAGAATTGTTTCTGCTGAGAGAGTGTTGAATAAAGAGTCATAGGCTCTTTATAATCGATGGCATAACTTATCTGATGGCATAGTCCCTCCAACATGGATCGTCTCCTTTATATATTTTTTAGGGTGGGACCATAAGAGGGTGGTTATAAACCACCCTCTTAGTCCCTAAGAGGGTGGGTTATAACCACCCTCTTAGGTCACCCTAAGATGGAAGTTATAAACTGTCCTCTTAGAGTGACCCTAAGAGGGTGGTTATAAACTACCCTCTTAGGGCTAAGAGGGTGGGTTCAATGATGGTGGTAGTGATTTCCATCCATTGGCCCAACTCCCTCAAACCTTGTACTATTGGCCAATACCGACTCCAAGATCTATCCTAACCATGCAAAATAGCACGCATTCCTCTTTGAAGGGGTGTATCACTGCACATGGGGTGTTGGGTGAGGATCGGTAGGACCTATGCTCCCTTCTCGGGTGTGGATTTCATCTCCATATTTTAGGGGGTTTACGTGACCATGACTTTCATTGTCGGTTGTCGAGCTATGAGCATACAAGTGAAAACCCTTAAACTATTGAGCATTACATCAACAATTTCAAACACGATGAGAGTAGTTTAAGTTTTCAACAAATTTCAAAACACATCAAACCAGTGTAGGGCTCACAAATAAAATTTAAAAGAGATAATCATTCTTGTTTGCTTTGTTTGCTTTAAAATCTACATACGAGATAATACACATCATGGTTAGAACATGGAGAGGCCAATATCGATGCAGAACCGAGGTCGAAGCCGAAGCTCCACCCAATGCACAACACAACGCGTCAAACCCTCAATCACAAGATCCTCCCAAATGATGTTCGATGAGCATTAGAGGGGATAAATCTATACACGAGGGTTCTCATCAGAATACCCCACCTAGAGGAGGCAATGTACATGCCTCATGAGATAGATCCAAGTATGGAAGATCCCAACATGGGGCCTTCGAGCATGGGAGCATATATCATGATCATACACCTCATGGATCCACTAGATCCACTGAAGAGTACATCATTGAGGAAGGAACTATAACCAAGTTAGTGCCCATATATACTCGAGCTAAGGGAGGCTCAAGGCCCCCATAAGTTCAAAATAGACAAGTAGAAAATCTACCCATTCAAGGGTAGGAAGAGAGGGCTGCTTCAAAGCATAGGCCCACATAGACTCCAAACAACAATGAACTTGGTAAGTTCACATTTGATATGTCTAAGGTTGGAGTCAATGGTATGCCACCACATGAGCCATGGTGCACTAGACAATTAGATGGTCTGGATAGAGTCCTAGGGTAGCTAGGGTATAAACCCTTAGTTGCGCACTCTCATTCTATGAGTTCTCGTAGTGAGAGCACATGTAGGACCATCAGAGAACCAGGAGAATGCTCTAAGCATTCTCGTAGTATACTTGCCCTATCGACCCACGTGGGCATAGAGCATAGACAACACCAGAATGTGAATGTCATCTACATAGAAAAAGGCAAGAGCATGGCAAACAAGTCTATTGGAGGTCATACCGATAAAGCTGCTCGGATAGAATAGATACACTAGAGACCGCATACGATCGATCTTATAGATCGATCACAGAAATTGGTGTTAAAACAATAGTAGAAGATCTTCCAAGATCAATTGGAAGACATCCGTATAGAGCGTGAGCACCTCAAAAATAAGGATACTCAGAGACAGAGGTTGCTAAGGTAGCATATTTTTGAGAAATACATGCACGAGCAATGCATCCTTGATCAAAAGGAGTATGTTGAGTGAGAGGATCGATTGGCTCATGCCAATTTACCCCCTCAGAGTGAATACAAGGAGCGCACTCATAGATGAGCTACTTTGTAGCCCGATTTACACCTTGAGCACATTGAAACTCGTACTCGCCACACGACCCAAAACATGATGCAACTCCAAGCATTAGAACATCATGGGTGTACATAGTACGAAGAAGTAGCAGGAGATGAACAAGAACAGGAATATCCTAAGATCTCCCTAGTAGACGTGGAGGATGAGCCTAGTCCTCCACCTTGACCGAAGAAGAATTTACCTCCAAAGGCTCCGCAAGGACCTCTCAGAGAAGAGGAAATTCTATCTTCGAAGGCCTATCAGGCCTTGGTAGACAAGGTTCGAGCAATAGAGAAACAAGGGATGGCTTATCAAAAGCCAACCTTGAACAAGATTCATAATGAGCCTTTATGCCCATCAGTGCCCATTCCAGCGTATCTCGAGCACTTCGAGATGCCAAAGCTGGAGAAATTTCAAGGAGAGGAGGATGCTCAGGAACATGTTACGAGATTTATGGATATGTGCTTTCAGATAGAAAGCAATGATGCTCTGTTGCTGAGAACCTTCATCACAACCCTTTTAGGCCCTACCCGAGAGTGGTTCAATCAACTTAAGAGGCACAACATAACCAACTTTGAATAGTTAGCTAATGTATTTCTTGAATGCTTCTCCTTCATCATCAAGAAGGTAAACCTATCCGATCTGGCTGCTTTAATGCAACATGATGATGAGCCGATCATGGATTATGGGAAAATATGGAGAAAGATAATGGTAAAGTTGCCATTTTCCATTCCGACCATAGAACTAACTCGGATGTTTACAAAGAGTTGTGTGAAGCACATCTCACTACTATTGCTATAGTTGCAATAGTATCAAACATTTGAGGAGGCCTTGGCGCAAGCCAAGGTAATAGAGGACATCAAGTTACAAGAGGGTAACTTGAAGCTCCGAAACAAGAAGGAATGGAACAAGAAGAACACCCACAATCAAAAGGAACAAGCCAAGCCGGCCCATGTAAACCAAGTGGTGTTAAACCTCCAGAAAGGGGATAAGGGGAACAATAGAATTATCAAGCCCAACCTCCTCCTACGTGATATGATCAACGCAATAATAACAAGAAGGGTAAGAATAAAGAACAACATCCACCTCACTAGTTCACACCTTTGTCGGAGTCGATGACATCGATATTCCATCAACTGTGCGAGGCCAAGGCCCTCAACTTACTAGAGATCAAATTAATAGACCCTAATCAACCCAAGCCAAAGGGGTATAGGGATGATATGTATTGCACTTTCCATAGGATGAAAGGACATGACATCGAAGGATGTTGGAGTTTCAAACATGTAGTGCAAAACATGATTGAAAGAGGAGAGCTAATGGTGGACAACCCTCAGGCTCCAGACAACCAAAATATGGGGATCTTCAAGAACCCCTTACCGAATCATGAGCCATCGAGGAACAATGTTGGTCATGTGAATCAAGTGCGGGTGGAACCACCAACTCAAGGATTCATCGGCATGGTCAATATTGTCATAAGACAAGGGAGGTATGAGTGACCAAATCTACCTCTAGCTCCAATTAGGGTGCAAGCTGCACCTCAAAAAAGGCCAGCATAAAATGTTCTAGGCCCACCAACTAGACCGGTGGTGACCATCAAGAGTAGGCTAGTTCAAAGCCTGTAGACAACTCCAACGAAGTTGTCAATCTATGAACTGATTCAGTAGTCTCCTAAGCATAGGGAGATGCTCATGGACATCCTAAGGTCTATCGAAGTTTAGTCCTAGGACCCTGAAGCATTTACAAACTTCATGGGACATGTGCAATAGTGTAGTGAACCAGTGATTCAATTCAATGATCATGAGATTAAGATGGTCTCCACTGCTATAGTGGACCCACCGCTACATATAATTGCATGTGTAAATCACACACCATTCAAATAGGTTTTGATTGATACAGGGTCATCAATCAACATTATTACAACCAAGGCATTGACACATCTAAAGTTGCCAAAATCACACATTGTACCTTCTACTTTCACCTTGAGAGCATTCAACGATGCGCTATGCTCAATGGTAGGTACTATAGTTCTTCCAATTTAGGTTGGACTGAAGACCATCCCTGTGATGTGTCATGTGATAGAAGGTACCATGCAATATAACATCCTCTTGGGGAGGCCTTGGATTAGAGAAATGCATTGCGTTCCCTCGATTTTACATCAATGTATTAAATATATACATGAGGGACAAGTTCACATGGTGCCTTCTGATGAAGAGCCATTCAAATATGTGAACTTAGCAGATTTACTGAGAGATTTCATTCTCCCCTCAATGCATCTAGATATACGGTCGACATCGCCAATCAAACATCCAGAAGGTAAATTAAAAGGAGTGTGTGCAGGACCTTCCACGGTAGCACCACAACTATTAGAGCACACAAACAACAACTATCCAAAATGCTTAGGAATGATAAGAAGCTTAAGGTAGTTATGGGTGAAAAAGAGCCAAAGCAAGCACCCAAGGTAGCAACTATCAAGGTTCCTAGTCCCATGGATGAAGGGGACGCTCAAAATCAAGTCGAGGAGGCACCTCAACCTACCTCACCTACTTCTTCAGTAGGGTCATCTGCACCATAGGTGACCGTACATTTGGTTAATCCTGGATTAGAAGAATATATCATGTAGAACATGACATTCATACCATTTATCAAAACTGCATAAGACATGGGCTGACCTCAAGCCCATCACTTTCCCATGGGAATGGTGGTACCACTAGGGGTGCCACCCAACCAAACAAACTTCATTTATGGAGGGCTTGATCAACTAACAAATCGCATGCCCATAGATGAGGATGATGATGAACCATTCATGGTGAATGTTCATTATTTTTCTAACCCTGAATTCACCTTGCACTATTTTGAATGTTACCATTGGCATGGTTACAACTTAGGCTTATTCGAGCAAGGGCACCAAGTTCCCATCGAACCATAGTATCAGCTACCAACTGATAGGTTCAGGTTAGGCTACCATATAAGAGGATAGGATGAGCTCCTAGTAGCATCTTTAGATCATCTAAACCTTAGTTTGGGGGATGATGTGGATTGGAATCCTTATCACCCTAACCCTTCTCACATACGAAGGGGTAATAGGCTGGTAACCTACGTCTCTATTGAGCCACCTGAGATCTATCATGATAACATCATGGTAGAGGTCAATCCAAGAGATAATCCAAGAGCCAACTTGGACATTGAAAGTCATGAAGCTATCGATGACACTGGTATGTAGATCTAAAATCTGGGTATAGCAATAGACACTAAATCAGAAGTTGCTTCTGAGGAAGTGCAAGTAGAGTCCATTGTCGAAAGTGATGGACCAGATTATGATTCTAGAATAGATGATAATGAGCAATCCTCAAGCAATGAATAATATGAGGATGGGACTGAGTTGGCTTACTTAGGTCCTCTACATTTACATCATCTATTACCCATGGAGATAATGGGCGAGAATGAGGGACCCCTCATTGATGATAGTGGCTATGAAGAGTGGGCCTACCTTGGGCCTCATATTGCTAATCACCTGATTCCTATCGATCAGGGTGAAGGACTCATATACGATAGTGATGATGAGGATGAGATCGAGAGAGCCTATCTCAAGCCTCACTATTTACACCATCATCATGATCCGATTGACATCGATGAGATGTATTAGAGAGTCTATCCTAGCCCATGCCTCAGAGGGAGACCACCCAATTTGGATATGATTTATCATATAGTCTTCCCTAATCCATCGACATACATGCAGCTCCTTGAGCCAAGTGATCCCACTTTCCAGTCTATTCATAGACCAGATCTGGAGATCCCCATACCCCAGAGCCACATCTTGGGTATGTGAATAACATAGATAAGTTAGAATTGCACACACATGGTCCTAGAGATCTAATCCATTCCATCAATATGATCTCCATTGATTTGACCACTCCACTTCACAATCCAGTTGACCCCTCCAAACCATTGTATCTTAATGTAGATGCTATTGATTGGGATCACGTTGATTCACCACTAGAGCCTAAATATTTCTTCCCTAATGAAGAAATGTTGCAACCTTTCCATTTTGTGCTAAGATGTGCACATGATGTTTATCATGCTAAGGGAAATTCTAATGTGGGACCTTTAAACCCACTGATGACATCCACTTGATTCCTACGCCTCACCAACTTGAGGAGGGATCACATATGTCAATAGAGGAAACCTTCGATGTGGATATCAGTGATGATCCCACTAATCCTAAGAAGGTTAAATTTGGAGAGAGTCTATCTCTTGATGAGCATGCCAACCTCATCCCTCTACTGAAAGAGAGACCTGATCTCTTTGCTTGGACATACAAGGATATGTCGAGACTAGATCCAAAAATGGTTACTCATAACCTTTTGCTAGATCCCTCTAAAAGGCCTATCAAGTAGAAGCTCAGGAAGATGCATCCAACAGTCACTTTAATGGTTAAATATGAGCTACAGAAGTTGTTGGATGTAGAGTTCATTATCTCCATCGACTATCCAAAATGGGTATCAAACATGGTACCTATAGGAAAACCTGATGGAAGGATCCATATCTGTATGGATTTTAGAGACCTCAACAAGGCAACACCAAAGGATTCATTCCCATTGCCCAACATAGATGCTCTTGTAGATGCAACTGTAGGTCATGAGATGCTCTCCCTTATGGATGGTTTTTCTAGTTACAATCAGATTTAGATTAAAGTTGAAGACCAACACAAAACCATATTCACAATGCCATGGGGAACATTCTATTATAAAGTTATGCCATTCAGCCTTAAAAATGTTGGTGCCACATATCAATGAGCCATGACATACATTTTCCATGACTACATGCACAAAATATTAGAATATTATATCGATGACTTATTGGCAAAGTCATTGCTACATTCAGAGCATGCAGAGGTCCTGAGGAAGGTCTTCGATCACCTGATAGAGCATAATGTCAGGTTGAATCCCAAGAAGTGCGTATTTGGCGTAACTTCAGGAAAGCTCTTGGGATTCATCATTTCAAAATGAGGGATCGAAGTTGACCCAATGAAGGTCAAGGCCATATTAGAAATGCATCCTCCCATAAATATCAAAGAGCTAAGAAGCCTACAGGGCAAAGTAGCATCCATAAAGTGATTTATCACATAATTATCGAATAAATGTTGACCCATGAATCGATTGCTACACAAGGGGGTCCCATTCAATTGGGATGAGGACTATCAAGTGGCCTTCACTAAAATTAAGCAATACCTAGCAATGTCACTAGTGCTAGCTCCACCAAGACCAGATGTGCCTTTCTTGCTATATATATCAGCTACTAACTTTGCATTGGGAACTATGTTAGCCCAAAAGAACGTGCAAGACAAAGAGCAAGTGATATATTACATCAGTCGCACCTTGGTGAGTTATGAGCTAGGGTATGCATACATGGAGAAGTTGTGTTTAGTAGTGGTGTTTGCAATGAAGAAGTTGCATCATTACATGCTAAGTCATACGACGTATGTGATATCCAAACAAAATCCTTTGTAGTATATGATGAGCAAGACATATCATAATACACGTACTGCAAAGTGGATCATGCTATTGATAGAATTTGATTTGGAATTCATCAGCCAAAAGTCCATCAAGGGATAAGTCATAGTTGATCAGCTGGTAGAGGCACCTCTCAAGAATAGTAGGCCCCTCACCATAGAGCTTCCTGATGATGTAGTCTTTGCATTATCAGAATCTCCCAAACCCAAAGAACCAGATAACAAAGCTGACATGACTTTGTTCTTTGATGGTTCAAAGTGTGAGCAAGGGGTGGTGTAGGAATTATCTTCTTCATGCCACAAGGTGCTCCAATGCCCTTGTCATTTAAGCTAGACTTTCCTTGTACCAATAACAATGTTGAATATGAAGCCCTAATCTTGGGCCTCCAAACAACTATCACCATGAAGATTAAAAGGTTAAACATCTTTGGTGATTCCCTTCTCATAGTCAATCAAGTGAAGGGACTTTTTCAATGTAGGTGTCCTATCCTGAAAGCTTATAAGGATCTTGCTGACACTTATCTAGCCCAGCTAGAGTGGTACGACATCGAGGCAATCCCTCATTCATCAAATAGATTTGTAGACACTATGGCATCTTTGGGATCTTTAATCCCTTAGAATCCATCTATCGATTTTACTACCATTCATGTAAAGATGCTATCGCATGTCATGATGCAGCATGAGGCTTTCGATAACAAGGAATCAATCAACATGATTCATATAGAACCAAACCATGAGTGGTTCTATAAAGCTAGAGACTTTCTCAAGAAGGCACCCTAGGGGTCTTTGATCTCGTAGGGTCCTACGGGGAATGGCACCACCATTCACCACAAGGTTGTATCCTAGTCTGCATTCATGCATAGTGAAATGCTAGGGGAACAAGTCATCTTGTCAATCGAGGTAGAAGCTTATCAGGACTGGATGTCACAATTACATGACTTCCTGAAGCTTGGTTTAATCCCTCAGGGATTGTCGCATGTCATGAAGTGCACATTCAGATAGAAAGTGACAAAGTATGTCTTTCTAGGAGACATCTTGTACCATCGAAGCTATGATGGAATTCTCCTTCATTGTCTTGAGCCCCAAGAATCAGCTTGGGCAATTTTGTAAGCTCATGATGGTACATGTGGTGGCCATTTTAGTGGCATGGCCATTGTCAAGTGCATCCTTCGAATGGGTTATTATTGGCCCACTATGGAGAAGGATTGCATCGTGTATGTCAAGAAATGCATTAAATGTCAGCATCATGCTAATCTTATGCACTTGCCATCATAGGCCTTACAGCCCATCCAAGCGGCTTGGCCATTTTCTCAGTGGGGTTTAGATCTAATCGGTAAGATCTCTCCCCCATCATCGGGCTGGCATACATTTATTATAATGGCTACTGAGTATTTTACAAAGTGGGTGGAAGCAATCCCTTTAACAATGACAACTAGAGCACGTATTATGGAGTTTATACTTCACAATATCATTAGTCATTTTGGGATACCATCCAAGATAATCTTAGATAATGGAACGTCATTCAAGAACAAAACTGTAAGGGCTTTAACATCCAAGTACAATATACAACATAATTTTGTGACTCCATACTATCCGTAGGCAAACGGGTAAGCTGAAGCTTCAAACAAGATAGTGGTAGCCATCTTGAAAAATATGGTACAAGAAAACCACAAATATTGGCACATCCAACTACCCCTTGCATTATGGGCTTACAGGACTAGCATACGGATACCCACTAGGGCAACCCCATTTTCGCTAGTATATGGCATTGAGGCCATTATGCCCTTAGAGTTGGAAATTCCAATGTTGTGCATCGCATTGAAAGAGTTCATCGATGATGACACTACGTGACAAGCTCACCTTGATCAATTGATGCTTCTTGATGAACATCACATGAATGCCCTTGAGCATCTCCATATTTATCAAGAGTACTTAAAATGAGCTTACAATAATAAATTCCATCTGAGAGACTTTAAAGTTGGTGATCTTGTGTTGAAAGAGAACCAACAGAACTCAAACCTATCACCGCACTTGCGAGATAAATTTATGGCTAACTAGTTAGGTCCTTATATCATCTCAGAGCAGATTGGACCTAGAACGTATCACCTGACATCGCTTGAAGGTGTTGAAGAGCTTGAACCTCTCAACATCCTTCATCTTAAGGCATTCCATACATAATAATTCAAAAATTCAAAAATATGGAAAATTTCAAAATCCATAAAAATTAAAAAGCAATAAAATCTAAAAATATTGCAAAATATTCAAAACTTCAAAAACATTTGCATCATGCATTTTCATTTTGCACATGCATTTCATTTAATTGCATTGCATTTAGGCATTTCCATCCATCACACTTGCATTAGGATAGGTTGTGTTTGCAATATTACAAATGACACCATGTTTGTATTTCAATCATGCATCTATGCATCATCATCATCCATCACCCTTGTGAGTAATTGTGTTTCTCAACACAACCCCTCCTATTGCTATGAAGAATATACTAGGGTTTTTTGATCATTCAACCATACCTAGTGGTCTTCTCAAATTTAGTAGAAATCTTGCTTTGCTTTTGTAGATGAGGTCTAGTTTTGATAGCACTTAGCATATCAGAATCCCATCACTAATCAAACACATTAACAATCCTAATTAGGGTAAGGAAGGATGAACACTACAAAGTGGTCTAGGTCACCTTAAGTGAAAGGTTTTGTTACTTGCTCATTTGTGAGGTGCAATGGTCTAGAGTAGAGGTCATTGGAAAAAGGACAAGTTCCCCCCTACCCGAAGAAATCCCTTGCTTACAAAAAGGAGCAAAATCCCAAAATCAAATCAAATCCCTTGCTCAAAACAAAAAAAAAACAAAATACAAAATAAATAGTGATTTTTATCACTATATATGAGCAAGTATCCCAATAAATTGAAGAAAATAAGGGGGTGAACTTGAATCCCTAGAATGGTCAATACTCAAAAATCATGGAGTGATCCCCAATACAACAATGGGCTGAATGAATCCCACCTGACATTGGGGTAGGTCTAAGCAATTCATAAATGAGCTAGCTTTAGGTGGCTTGTATTACCTAGTGGTCTAGTCCAACTAAGTCCAAACCTAGGATCGGGTGGACATTTGAGGATCCTCAATACAACAATGGGCTGAATGAATCCCACTTGGCATTGGGGTATGCTTATGTCTCATCTAATATATTCATTTGCACACATAGGGGTAATGAATAGCTTGGTCTTTCATAGCAAAAACTTTATCTTTCAGAAGTCTAGTATAGTCATTATACAACTTTTGATAAGTCAACTAGGGTGTTTGAGTCTCATGGAAAACCTCAAAAATTCCCAAATAGCAACAATCAATTTCAATCAATCAATTATCAACTTATTTTTATAAGAGTTTGTTTGTTAAGGGGTGTTCATAACATAGGTTAGATACCGGATGGATATCAACAATGATATTTAGATGGCCACTGACTATGTTGTGCATATTATTTTAACTTACAAAAGCTTATGAATAGAAACAATACATCATTTCATCTCACATATGGATGTCTAATTGATTAATTCTTATGATAAGATATATCAATTACATTTCATGATTGTTATACATTCTGTGGTGTCATCCATTAGATTGTTAACTCATATTGCATTCATTCCTTATGTTTTAAGTGATTAAAGCATACAGGTTCATTTACATTAGATCATCATCATGTAAATAATGCATTACATACATTGCATTCATCATATCATAACATCATAAATTAAATGCATACAAGTAAATCAAATTAAACATGCATTTAACATCTAACATTGCATCCATATGCATACATCATAGTAGTCCATCTACACATCTAGATCACAATATCTAGTCATACATCCATCATCTAGCTAGTGCATGTCATCCATACATCACATCATATAGCATCAAATAAACATAACATATAAGCATTGCATCCATATGCATCTCATAAACATAAAATAAATAAATGTACACATATAATGAGTCTCATAAATGTCATATCATATATATATGTGTGTCTCAAAAAGTACATAGGTATGTCCAAAATACCCGTAGGCTACAACTATGTAGGTCCTCAGACCTTACACTAAAAAATGGTACAAACATCTAAAAATATTTGTACTAAGTAGGGCCTACACCCCCTACCTATGAGGCTCCTCCATCGCCTCCACCCTCTCGATGAGTCCACCTGGAGCTGGTACCGATGGACCTCTCAGACCTATGAGTCCTATGATTGGGCCAAGCTAAGGACTACCCTATCTCCTATGTCTTGGTCCACTAGGTCCCTGTAGTAGTAGTCCTCTCTAGAACCTCACCCCCAAGTAGTCTAATCTCTCCCTCCAAGAGAGCGATGTGGGCCACATCTAAAGAATATTGTGTGTTAGCCTCCTGAATGAGGACACATAATCTCTAGATCTCTACACCCACATCCAAACCTCTAGTTTCAGTATAACTAGAGCCATAGGAGAAGCCTATGGAGTCAAGGGCTCACCTCATATACTCATCATAAGATCCCTCTCATGAGTCCTGAGCTCTAGCTAAGACTGTAGAAGATCCCACTCAAGCATCATCTTCTCTAGAGCTATAGTGGCACTCTCAATATATGCCAGGTGAAGAGTCCTCTCCTCCTAGTATCCATACCACTACTCCTATCCCTATGCTAGCTGATCCTGTGCTACTCTAAGCTATGCCTATAGAGTGGCAATGGAGGTATCCCTCCCTAAAATCTACATCTGAGTAGTCCCCAACTATGACTACAAGCTAACTACCTAGGCTCTGAGCTATGAGGCCTCATCATCTAGCTCCTCCTCACCCTCCTCCTCTACCTAGGGCTCCTCCTCTATGACTACACCCTCATCCCCATCCACCCTCTATCCAATGATAGACTTCACCCATCCAAATTTACCTTAGCTACCTCTGCTCCTATGGCTCCATCCCTAGCTCTACCTAGTGGGCCACCACCTCACCATATCCTAGTAGTCCACCAAGCATCATATTAATTATGGTCCCTACATCTACTAATCCTAAGTCCTACTAGTCATCATCCTCATCACCTAGTGGAGTCACAGTAGGCCAAGTCAAATCCTTCTCCACCTTAAGGTGATGGTAGTGGTAGGCACTAGTGGAATATCCTAGTAGATACCAAACTACCTAGTGACATGTTAGAAGTGGAAGAACTCATGCATATCAAGCTTACACTCGATGAGCCACCTATCTAATGTCTACCTCAAATAATTTTACCTCCACCATATAGGACAGTCCATGTAAGGTCACCATACAACCTACTATAGCCATAGTGAAGTCAACCGATCTAGGTAATAATCTAAATCCCCTACCCGGGACCTACTCCTGAACCCCTCAGCCTCTCTAGGCCAACAAGTAGCATAGCACTATGAAGCCTCTACAATATCTCCAATATGATGTGGAAGTCCCCCTAGGTGGTCAATGGTGATGTGCTACCACACCCATATCTAGAGCAATAGGCTATAGGCAACCCCAACGTGGCCTCATTGAGTGATCATATACAACTCATCATAGAGCTGTGCTAGGAGAGCGCTACCCCATGATAGAATCAATGGTTGCTCTCTAGTACTCCCTAGAAGGTCTTGCATCCTAGATAGGAGGTTCCAAGGGAACCTCACTCTAGACGTATCTAGGAGTAGGATGTGGATGCACAGGTACATCAAGATGGCATGTCGCTCTATGAAGATATGCACCCTATACCAGCGCTCAATGGGCACACCCCCATGGTCAATGTCCTCTAGTGCCTCATCACTCTAAGCATCGAAGATCCATCAAAATATTATAGCATTCACCATGGTAGGCGAAGAGGTGATGGCCTCACCATCAATCAAGATGCGAAAGATGTGGTAGACATCCTCCAAGGTGATCATGATCTCTTTGATCTAAAGTGAAACGTGTTGGTCCGTGCATCCCAGCGATGGGCCAAAGTAGTCATATAGGCTTGGTCAGCCCTAATAGATGGTAGTCAGATGACATAACCAAGGCCTATAGTGGTGAACCACTCTCGATCGACATCGCTAATCCTACAGAGGAGGTCATAAAAGAGCTCGGACTCCCTCGTCCGAGAAGTCAACTAAAAGGGCAAATAATAATACATAAAATCAATCAAAAACATCAAAAAATATACTTCAAAAGTCAAACAAATTCAAAATATCTTCAAAAATATAAAAAAATTCATAAATGCACAAGAAAATTTTAAAAAAATCAATTAAACTAGTCAAATTTCAAAAAATCAAAAAAATTGAAAATTTCCTAAAGTTGCTCAATCGCAGCTAGGACCCGCGGTCGGTGGCAACGATCAAATTTTTTATGATTGGGATTTGAATCTCATCATGGCTGATAGCCGAAGCCCCCAATTTACCAATTGGGAGCCACGTCTACCACCCACAGCTAAGAGAAGCACCCCTTTCGAGGTCACTTCCCATCCCAAGAAACCCAAAAAAAAAAACCCTCCCATCTAAGCTAACCTAGACTAATCCTAACTAGGTGAGGTTCTTTACCAATAGTTTAATTTGGTTCATTTAACCCATTAATTAATGAGGTTCATTTTAAGTTGGTAATCAAATGAGAGAGATGTGATGCTACCTTCGTGGCACCGGCTCCGCCACTAGAAGATGCCTCTGGTTGGTCAACCATGGGTGTGAGTTTTAGGTTAAAAAAAATTCGGGTCAATGTCTTAATCTCACCTCTCAGAGCTCTCTTGATAGCTACAGCAAATTGGAAAATAATGAATTGAAAATGATAATTTTTTCTTTTATATTTCTTATTTTTCCCTCGATGCCTGGCAACCATGGGTGCAGAATTAGGGTTTGTCGACCGTGGGTCAGAGCCGCGACTAAGGAAATTACAAAAATTAGCTACGATTGACAAGCGTGGCTAGCATCCAGACATAGATACCCTCAAAATTTCACCATGAGGAGCTTCAAAATGCAAAATCAAAAATATCTAATGGTCCAAAACCCTCAAAATTTTCAAAAATAACAAAAAATTTACATAATTCAAAATTCAAATGTGCCTCGTATCCAGTTATTTACCCTATACACTTGGTGGTTGCAGTGACTTGTGATCCATGCAATCCGAAAAGATGAGTAAATTACCATAAGGCCATTTGGGGTAAATTAGTCATCGCTGAATTGATATGCTTCACTTCAATCCCTAAGAAGGCCACAATGGTCGGATTACCCCATGGGAATGAGGATTTATCTCAATTCTTCTATGAAATTTTTAGCAGATCATCGAACATTATGATTCAACATAAACCTAATTGGAATTGCTATCATCTTGATTCCCCAAGAAGGCCATTGCAGTCGGACTACTCCATGGGATAGAGATGTACAATTACTATTAACAGTTGAAATCATGGCTGAATTAGGCCTTGCCAAGTAATATAAAAGTGCTAAAATCTTCAATTGTTCAGATCAATCATGTTGGTCAAGCGACTCATCGCTTCATTCAATGTCCTACCCTCATCGACTCGTCACTTGAGGGGGTAGTCATAATATCAATTATCATAATCAAATTCAATAGGAGATCACTCGATCTTGTCAAATTGCATTCATCTTACGAATCATTGCCAACAACTATCATAAGCTTATCAAAAGCTGAATTTGAACAAGATTCATAATGAGCCTTTATGCCATCAGTGCCCATTCTATCATATCCCAAGCATTATAAGATGACAAAGCTAGAGAAATTTCAAGGTGAGGAGGATGCATAGGAATATGTTACGAGCTTTATGGACATGTGATTTTAGATAGAAAACAATGATGCTTTGTTTTTTAGAACCTTCATCCCAACCCTTTTAGGCCAGGCCTAAGAGTGGTTCAATCAACTTAAGAGGTACATCATAACCAGCTTCGAACAACTGGCTAATACATTTCTTGAATGCTTCTCCTTTGGCGTAAATAAGAAGGTAAACTTATCCGATATGGCTGCTTTAATGCAACATGATGATGAGCCGATCATGGATTATGAGAAAATATGGATAAAAATAATAGCAAAGTGTCATTTTCTATTTTGACCATAGAACTAAGTCAGATTTTTACCAAAAGTTGTGTGAAGCACATCTCGCTACTATTGCAGCTGCAACAGTATCAAACATTCGAGAAGGCCTTGGCACAAGCCAAGGTAATAGAGGATATCAAGTTATAGGAGGGTAACTTGAAGCTCCAAAACAAGAAGGAATGGAACAAGAAGAACACCCACAATTAGAAGGAACAGGCCAAACCAGCACACGTTAACCAAGTGGTGTTAAACCTCCAGAAATGGGATAAGGGGTAAAAATAGAATTATTAGGCCTAACCTCCTCCTACGCGATATGAATAGTGCAATAATAACAAGAAGGGTAAGAATAAATAGCAGTGCCCACCTTGTCAGTTCACACCTTTGTTGGAGATGATATTGATATTCCACCAACTATGCGAGCCTAAGGCCCTCAACTTATTGGAGATCAAATTAATAGACCCTATTCAACCCAAGCCAATGGGGTATAGGGACAATCTATATTGCACTTTCCATAGGATTAAAGGACATGACATCAAAGGATTTTGGAGTTTCAAACATGTAGTGCAAAACATGATTGAAAGAGGAGAGCTAACGGTGGACAACCCTCAGGCTCCAGACAACCAGAATATGAGGATTTTTAAGAACCCCTTACCAAATCACAAGCCATCGAGGAACATTACTAGTTATTTGAATCAAGTGTGGGTGGAACCACCGACTCAAGGATTCATTGCCATGGTCATTGTTGTCACGAGACAAGGGAGGTATGAGTGACCAAATCCACCTCCAGCTCTAATTAGGGTGCATGCTACACCTCAATAAATGCCAGCACAAAATATTCCATACCCACCAACTAGACCGATGGTGATTATCAGGAGCAGGCTGGTTCAAATCCTGTAGACAACTCCAGCAAAGTTGTCAATCTATGAATTGATTCAGTAGTCTCCTAAGCATAGGGAGACGCTCATGGATATCCTAAGGTCTATTGAAGTTCAGTCTCAAGACCTTAAAGCATTCACAAACTTTGTGGGACATGTGCAGTAGTGCAATGAATGATCATGATATTAAGAAAATCTACATAGCGGACCCACCACTACATATAATTGTGTGTGTAAATCACACACCATTCAATGAGTTTTGATTGATACATGGTCATCAATCAATATAATTACAACCAAGGCACTAACACATCTAAAGTTTTCAAAATCACATATTGTACCTTCTATGTTCACCTTGAGAGCATTCAACGATGTGCTATGATCAACGGTAGGTACTATAGTTCTTTTGATTTATGTTGGACTTAAGACCATCCCTGTGATGTGTTATGTGATCGAAGGTGCCATGCAGTATAACATACTCTTGGTGAGGCCTTGGATTAGAGAAATGCATTGCTTTCCATTGATTTTACATCAATGTATTAAATATATACATGAGGCCCTGAGAGATAGGTTCACATGGTGCATTCTGATGAAAAACCATTCAAATATGTGAACTTAGATGATTTACCAAGAGATTTCATTCTCTCCTTAATGCATTTGGATATACGGTCGACATGGCAAATCAAAAATCTAGAAGGTAAATTAGAAGGAGTGTGTGCAGTACCTTCTGCGATAGCACCACAACTATCAGAACACACAACAATAACTTCAACAAAGCCTACGGAATCCAAGATGCTTAGGAATGACAAGAAGCTTAAGGTAGTTATGGGCAAAAAATTTCCAAAGAAAGCACCCAAGGTAGCCACTGTCAAGGTTCCTAGTCTCATGGATGAAGGGGACATTCAAAATCAAGTCGAGAAGGCCCCTCATCCTACCTTGCCTGCTTCTTCAGTAGAGTCATCTGCACCGCAAGTGATCATACATTTTGTTAATATTGGATTAGCATAATATATCATGCAAAATGTGATGTTCATGCCATTTATTAAGACTACACAAGATAGGGGTTGACCTCAAACCCATCGCTTTCCCATGGGAATGGTTGTACCACTAGGGGTGCCGCCCAACTAGACTAACTTCATTTATGGAGGGATTGATCAATTGATAAATTGCACACCCATAGATGAGAATGATGATGAACCATTCATGGTGACTATGCATTATTTATGTAACCCTAAATTCACCTTGTGCTATTTCAAATGTTACCATTAGCATGGTTACGGCTTAGGCTTATTCGAGCATGGGTGCAGGGTTCCATTCGAACCACAGTATCAGCTACCAACTGATAGGTTCGGTTTAGGCTATCACATAAGAGGACAATACGAGCTCCTAGAAGCATATTTAGATCATCTGAACCTCATTTTGGGGGATGATGTAGATTGGAATCTGTATCACCCTAACCCTTATCACATATGAATGGGTAATAGGTTGGTAACCTACATCTCTATCGAGACACCTGAGATCTATCATGATAACATCATGGTAGAGGTCAATCCAAGAGATATTGCAAGATCCAACTTGGACATCGAAAGTCATGAGCTACTAACAACACAGGTATGCAGATCCATAATCTGGGTATAGCAATCGATACTAAATCAAAAGTAGCTTCTAAGGAAGTGCAAGCAGAGTCTATTATTGAAAGCAATGGATCCAATTACAATTCTGGAACAGATTATAATGAGCAATACTCAAGCAATGAACAATATGAGGATGGGACTGAGTTGGATTACTTAGGTCCTCTACATTTACGTCATTTTTTGCCCATGGATACAGTGGGTGAGGATGAGGGATCCTTCATTAATGATAGTGGCTATGAAGAGCGGGTGTATCCTAGGCCTCATATTGCTAATCACACGATTCTTGTTGGTCAGGGTGAAGGAATCGTATACAATAGCGATGATAAGGATGAGATCGAGAGAGCCTATATCGGGCCTAACTATTTATGCCATCATCATGATCCGATGGACATCGATGAGATGTATCAAAGAGTATATCTTGGCCCGTGCCTCAGAGGAAGACCACCCCATTTGGATATGATTTATCATATAGTCTTCCCTGATCCTGTTAGCACCTAGGGTTATATTCCATTATTATGCATTATTATGGGCTTAGGTAAAATAGTGCTTCATAGGCGCTCTCTAAGTCATTAAGGAAGGTGGGGTGGTTACCCAACCTCCTTAACCATATTTCAATGTATTTATATGGCGCACTCATCTTAATTCCAATTTTTCCATTACCATTTGCTATATGGTATCAGAGCCAATGCATAACATACAGGATAACCTCATAGAAGGTGAACAGGCAAGCAAAGATGGGCAATGCATGCTTCCCTAAGACTTATGACTAATGTGCACGCTTCCCAAAAATATATTCCAAACGAGATTCCTTGTAAACCATGACCAACATGAACACCAAGCTAACAGACACAGCCTGACCCTCCCCCAACTCGACACAGAATGAACAAACCTTGACATAGGTGCAACATGTAGATTGAGACCAGAAGACCCTGACATAGGTGCAATATGTAGATCGAGACTATAATAGATAGGCAGAATGAAGATCGAGGTGGCTCATTTTATTTATTTTTAGGTGATAGGGTAGCACGTATATCGAGAAGAGTATGGTATAGCATGGAATCAGGTTGATGTGGCTATGACATGGCAGATTTAGAAGATATGGCTATGATGTGTTAGGTTACTGTTACATGGTAGATTCAGAGGATATGGTTATGACATGGCAGGTTGCTAAGGACGTGGTGGTGAGTAGTTGGTCTTCATGGAATTTAACAAAAAGCTGGGGAGGGGTGACCGCCCGAAGGCAATCACCTTCAAAGGTGGGCCTTCCAGTTTTTTAATGCAGGTGAATACATCTGACGGATGCATGTGGGACTAATCCTATGCGATTTTTTTAAAATATTTTTGGCGCACCTTCTATAAAGCAAGGGTGCTCCTTCTCCATTCCAAGCACCCTCGTTAGTGCACTTGGTGAAGTGTTCCCACTAGCATGGACAAGGTCCATGGTTCGAATCTTGCGGGAGGGGTTCCAAAACAACAAAAAAAAAAAATTTGCCGCCAGCAAGATTTTGCCACCCAAATTTGTTGTCGAGCAACATTTTTTTGTCAGCATTTTTTGCTAACAATTTTTTGCAACTTTTGCAAGTTTTTTCACAACTCTTGCCATTTGTGCCTAATCAGTTTTTTGACCAAGGAGGGTCATTTTTTGCACGCAAGGGGAATATTTTTTTGTCAAAGGAGAATACCGGAGCATTTTTTTTGCCACAAGCCAGAGGAGAGACACATTTTTTCGAGGTATTCTTTCGTACTTCGATTTTTTTCCTTTCAAAGCATTTTTTGGAGGGATAAGTTTTTTTTCTGGAATTCGAAAGGGTCCACATACAATTTTTTCATCCTTGTTTATTTTGCAACAAAAAGGGGGGATCTCTAGCATTTCTTTTTGCAAAATTCTAAGACAAAGGGGGGAAGAAAAATTGTTGATTTGTGGAAAGTGAATATTGTTCATTGTAAAACTGGCATTGTAATAGGTGCATTTTTGGTGGAAACTGACACCTAGAGTAGTTAAATTTGTGGGCATTTGTGGTTGTATTTTGCATTTAAATTTCCTATTTTCTTGCATTATCAATCATAAAATAAAGCAAAAGAAAAGACCCCAAATTTATACACCTATTTGTGCAATTTATTGCACAGTAGCGTTCGGTATCTGTGATACCTTTGGCCCACACTTACAGGTAATGTTGTCATGCTTTGGGCTACTGTATCCACCGCCTAACATAGCTGCAACAATGATGTCTGAGCTTGTTCTCTATCAATCATCGGGGAGAAATAAGGCAAACCAGTTTTGATATTCACTCCATTTTATACCCTAATTCTTTTTGATTGTTTGGCTTAAACTCCTCCAACTCATTATCCTTTTCCTGAGGGTTTTGAGGTAGGTGCCATCAATCTGATTGAATTCTCTTTCAGTATCACCTAAGTTCCACGTATCGTTCTACTCTTATATATACTTATAGTCTCCCTCACGTAAGGGCGGGTATATATAGAGGAGTTTCGGTATAAAGGCCTGGTAGGTATAAAGAAAGGGGGACCATTTGGTGTTATAAGGAACCTTCACAATGGCCACTATTCACAAATATCTATCAGATTCATAGTTGTTGAAAGGTTCTAACTTCACACCATGGAAGAATAAGATGTGTGTTATTCTTCAAGTGGAATATTTATGGGATGTAGTGACTGGCACTACAAAATGACCTAGAATAGCAGGAGCAGATCAAGATGCTTTTGATAAGAAGGACAAAATATATCTCATGTTTATTCTGCTTGCTACTACAGATGAGGTCCAACCTCATATATGTGATGCCAAAACTAGTAAGGAAGCTTGGGATGCTTTGATTACTATTTATGAAGGTAAGAATCAGTCCACTATTCTACACCTTCAAACTCAACTACATACACTCAGTATGAAATCTGGTGAGACAGTTGACCTATTCCTATGTAGAGTGGTAGAATTGAAAGCCAAATTGAATGCTATGGGACAACCAGTGGATGATGCTCTCTTGACCTCTATCATCTTGAGAGCATTACCAGAGTCCTATAAGATGTTGATAACCTCACTTCATGTATCTGGTAGACAAGTGTCTTTTGTGGAATTAGTGAATTTGCTACAAATTGAAGAGGTAAATCAGTTTCAGAAGGATGAAGTGCCAGATAATGCCCTCTACACCAAACAAGGGGGTAAGAAACAAGGTCAGTTTCAAAAAGGAGGATCTTCATCAAAGGGAAAAGGGAAACAACATCAATAAAAAGATAAACAATATTGCAAGATTTATGATATGAATAACCATGACACCAATAGGTGTTGGTTTAAGAACAAACAACAGAATGACCAAGATCATAAGAAGAAGGGCAAAGGGAAATACAAACCATAGAAGAAGAATAAGCCACCCAAGGGGAATGTTGCTTATGTCGAATCAAACTCAGACTCAGATTCTATCGAATCAGACTCGAACTCAGATTCTGAGTGAGCACACAAGGTGCTCATGACTCATACTTCATCTCAATAGAAAGATGTAGTGTGGTATATTGATTCAGGTGCCAGTAAGCACATGACTGGTGATCGATCATGGTTTGAGATATTTGAGGAAAAGGAAGGTAAGCCAGTAACAATTGTAGACAATCAGACCTACCAAGTGAAGGGTGAAGGTGATGTTTCTATCACTCTTCCAGATGGCAAATGTCAGATTGAGAAGGTACTCTATGTTCCTGGATTGGCTAACAATCTATTGTCAGTCCCTCAGATCTTGGATCGAGACATGGATGTTATGTTCAGTGTTGAGAAAGGCAAGAAGAGATGTTTTATAACCAGAAAAGGAAAACATGTAGCAATAGGATCATACAAGCATGGCTTGTTCATTTTAGATGTCATTTCAACGCCTCATGTTGCCCTGGAAGCAACTACCAAGGAGGCTACTTCTCTATGGCACAAGAGATATGGGCATCTAAGTTCAGGATATTTGCTTGAGTTGAGAAAATATGAGATGGTGAGAGGACTTCCCAACCTTTCATCCACATTGCCAGTTTGCTCGGATTGCTTAGTAGGGAAGCAACATCGGGTACCATTTGAAGTTAGCTCTTCACGAGCTAAGAAACCTTTGGAGTTGGTACACACCGATCTGTGTGGTCCTATGCCAACCAACTATGGTGGAAAGAAGTATTTTCAATTGTTTGTTGATGATTACTCATGGAAGATGTGGGTTTTCTTTCTTCAATTGAAGTCAGAGGTATTTTTGTACTTTCAACAGTTCAAGAAGCTTGTTGAGAAGGAGTCAGGATGTTCCATCAAAACCCTCTACTCAGATCGAGGGGGGAATATACCTCCAAGGAATTTTCATCATTTTTGAATGAACATGGGATTAAGAGACAACTGACTACAACCTATACTCCACAACAAAATGGAGTTGCAGAAAGGAGAAATCATTCCATTATGGAAATGGTTCGATGTATGCTTAAAGGGGCACATCTTGAGCATGAGTATTGGGTAGAAGTAGTAAACACAACATCATACCTCCTGAATAGAGCACCCACAAGAGCTCTACAGGGTAAAACTCCACAAGAAGCATGGAGTGGTAAGAAACCCTCCATTTCTCATCTAAGGGTTTTTGGATGTAAGGCATTCATGCACATACCAAAACAGAAAAGGAAGAAGTTAGATGAGAAGACCCTGAAATGTATCTTTCTTGGTTATGATGAGCATTCAAAGGGATATCGATTGATAGATCCTATGACCAAGAAGACACATATAAGTAGAGATGTGGTATTTGATGAAGCTTTCACATCAAATAACACTTCTACAGTTGTATACCTTGAGGAAGATGAGCCTAAGAAAGAGGCTCCACCCCCACAGAACAAGATTCCAAAATGGTATACCAGTACATTGAGAGATTCCAAGTTGACATCACTTCCAGATCTAACTCTAGATCGACCTTGTACTCACAGTATGACTCAGAAGATGAGAGCAGAGGCATCAACTTCAGAGGTTGATGAGCTTTACCAATAATTTGATGAACTATCTATAGATGCAGAGGAAGATAGGGAAACATATATGGAGGATGAGAGGGTTTATATGATAACATTGGATGAAAATGAACCCACAATAGTTTAGGATGCACTTAGTGAGCCTCAGTGGAAGGTTGCTATGGAAGCAGAACATACATCTCTCATGAAAAATCATACATGGAAGCTAGTAAATATGCCTTCAGGAAAGAAGCCCATTGGCTGCAAATGGGTGTTCAAAGTGAAGTATAAGGTAGATGGTACTATTGATAAGCATAAAGCCCATCTTGTTGCAAAGGGCTATGCTCAGAAAGAAGGCATAGATTATGAAGAGACTTTTGCCCCTACTGCAAAAATGACTACCATTCGAGTACTTTGTGCCATGGCAGCTCAGTTTGGGTGGAAGTTACATCAGATGGATGTAAAAAGTGCTTTCTTGAATGGTGACCTACAAGAAGAAGTGTACATGACCCAACCAGAAGGATTTGTTGTTGAAGGGCAAGAACAAAAAGTTTGTAAGTTGATCAAATCCTTGTATGGGCTGAAACAAGCTCCTCGAGCTTGGTACATCAAAATAGATAGTCACCTAGTGCAACATGGTTTCAAAAGAAGTCCTTCAGATGCAAATATCTATATCAAGAACAATGGTTCTGACATAGTGATTTTGGTGCTATATGTAGATGATCTGATCATAACAGGGAGCTCAGAGAGTATGATTGATGCAGTAAAATATGATTTGAAATAATATTTTGAAATGATAGATCTAGGACTTCTTCACTATTGTCTTGGTTTGGAAGTGACTCAAAAAAAGCATCATATCAGAGTAACACAAAAGAAGTATGCCAAGACATTGATTGATAAATATCGCATGACTGACTGTAAGTCTAAGGCAACTCCAATGGAGCCTGGACTCAAGCTATCACGATATGATCAATCACCATAGGTAGATGGCACTCTCTATCATCAACTGATTGGGAGTCTCATATATCTGACAAATACCAGGCCAGATCTCAGTTTTACTGTGGGTTATCTTTCAAGGTTCATGCAGGAACCAAAGGTGAGTCATTGGAAAGTAGCAAAGAGAGTTCTTCATTATGTCCATGGTACTACAGATTTTGGCTTGGAGTACAAGAAGAATAGCAAGTTCTATCTACAGGGATACACGGACTCAGACTATGTCGGATCCATTGATGATCGCAAGTCGACTTCTGGATACATTTTTCATCTTGGATCTGGTCCTGTCTCTTGGCATAGTAAGAAGCAGTAGGTGGTTGCTATATCATCTATAGAGGTAGAATATCATGCAGCAAGTGGAGCAGTCTATGAGATAATATGGTTAAGTCGCATTCTTACAAACATGGGTCTTCCAAAGAACCTTCCACTTCATTTGTTTTGCGATAATCAAGGTGTTTTGAATCTTGTCAAGAATCCAATATTTCATGATCGTACCAAACACATCGACACTCGATGTCATTTCATTCGTGATGAAGTTCCAAAGCATCACATACAACTCCAATACATTCCCACTGATCAGCAAGTTGTAGATATTTTCACCAAGGCACTTGCACGTGTCAAATTTGAATTGTTTTGCAATGCTCTTTGTATTTGCCAATAATGTAATAAGGGGGGATGTTAGCACATAGGTTTATATTACATTATTATGTATTATTATAGGCTTAGGTAAAATATCGCTTCATAGGTGCTCTCTAAGTTATTGAGGAAGGTGGGGTGGTTACCCAACCCCCTTATTTCAATGTATTTATATGGTGCACTAATATTAATTCTAATTGATTCAATTACCATTTTCTAGAGATCCATAGACATACATGTAGATACTTGAGCCAAGAGATCTCATTTTTTAGTATGTTCATAGATCAGATTCAAATACCCCCATACCCCTAGAGCCGCATCTTGGGTATGCGAAAAACACAGATAAGTTAGAATTGCACACACATGATTCTAGATATCTAATCCATTCCATAAATATGATCTTCATTGATTTTACCACTCCAATTTACAATTCAGTCGATCCCTCCAAACTATTGTATCTTAACATAGATGCTATTGATTGGGATTGCACTGATTCACCTCTAGAGCCAGAAGATTTCTTCCCTAACGAAGAAATATTGCAACCTTTTCATTTTGTGCCAATATTTGCACATGATGTTTATCACGCCGAGGGAAACTCCAATGTGGAACCTTTAAACCCTGCTTATGACATCCACTTGATTCCTATGCCTCACTAGCTTGAGGAGGGATCACATATGTCAGTAGAGGAAACCTTCTATGTGGATATCAGTGATGATCCCACTAATCCTAAGAAGGTTAAGTTTAGAGAAATTTTATCTCCTGATGAGCATGCCAACCTCATCCCTCTATTGAAAGAGAGACCTGATCTCTTTTCTTGGACATACAAGGATATGCCAGGACTAGATCCAAAAATGGTTACTCATAACCTTTCTCTAGATCCCTCAAAAAGACCTATCAAGAAGAATCTCAAGAAGATGCATCCAAAAATCACTTTAATGGTTAAATATGAGCTACAGAAGTTGTTGGATGTAGAGTTCATTATCTCCCTCGACTATCCATAATGGGTGTCAAACATGGTACCTGTAGGAAAACCTGATAGAAGGATTTGTATCTATACAAAATTTATAGATCTCAATAAGGTAACACCAAAGGATTCATTCTCGTTGCCCAACATAGATGCTTTTGTAGACATAATTATAGGTCATGAGATGCTCTCCCTTATGGATGGTTTTTTTAGTTACAATCATATTCGGATTAAAGCTGAAGACCAACATAAAACCACATTCACAATGCCATGGGGGACATTTTGTTACAAAGTTATGTCATTTGGCCTTAAAAATATTGGTACCACATATCAGTGAGCCATGACATACATTTTCCATGACTAAATGCACAAAATATTGGAATATTATATCGATGAATTATTGGCAAAGTCATTTCTATGTTCCAAGCATGCAGAGGTCCTGAGGAAGATCTTCAATCACTTGATAGAGCATAATGTCAGGTTGAATCCCAAAAAGTGCGTATTTGGCATAAATTTAGGAAAGCTCTTGGGATTAATCATTTTAAAATGAGGGATCAAAGTTGACCCAACGAAGGTCAATGCCATTTTAGAGATGCGTCCTCCCATAAATATCAAAGAGCTAAGAACCCTATAGGGCAAAGTAACATCCATAAAGTGATTTATTGCACAATTATCACATAAAGTGATTCAATTGGTATGAGTACTGTCAAGCGGCCTTTGCTAAAATTAAGTAATACCTAGCAACACCACCAGTGCTAGCTCCACCAAGACTAGATGTGCCTTTCTTGCTATATATCAGCTATCAAATTTGCATTGGGAACTATGTTAGCCCAAAAGAATGTACAAGACAAATAATAAGTGATATATTACATTAGTTGCACCTTGGTGAGTTATGAGCTCGGATATGCATACGTGGAGAAGTTGTGTTTATCAATGGTATTTGCAATGAAGAAGTTGTATCATTACATGCTAAGTCATACAATGTATGTGATATCCAAATATAATCCTTTGTAGTATATTATGAGTAAGACATCATACTACATGTACTGCAAATTGGATCATGCTATTGACAAAATTTGATTTAGAATTTATCAACCAAAAGTCAATAGAGGGACAAGTCATAGTTGATCAGCTGGTAGAGGTACCTCTCGAGAATAGTAGGCCCCTCACCATAGAGCTTCTTGATGATGCAGTATTTGCATTATCAAAATATCTCAAACCCAAAGAACCAGATAACAAATCTGACATGACTTTGTTCTTCGATGATTCGAAGTGTGAGCAAGGAGGTGGTGCAAAAATTGTCTTCTTCATGCCACAAGATGCTCCAATGCCCTTGTTTTTTAAGCTGGACTTTCCTTATACCAATAACAATGTTGAATACGAAGCCCTAATATTGGGCCTCTGAACAGTTATCACCATGAAGATCAAATGATTAAACATATTTGGTGATTCCCTTCTCATAGTCAATCAAGTGAAGGGACTTTTTCAATGTAGGTGTCCCATCCTAAAAGCTTATAAGGATCTTGCTAACACTTATCTAGCCCAACTAGAGTGGTACAACATCGAGGCAATCCCTCATACGTCAAACATATTTGTAGACACTATGGCATCTTTGGAATCTTTAATACCTCAGAATCCATTTGTCAATTTTACTACCATTCATGTAAAGACACTATCGCATGTCACGATGCAGCGTGAGGCTTTCAATAAAAAGGAATCGGTCAACATGATTCATATAGAACAAAACCATAAGTGGTTGTATAAAGCTAGAGAATTTATAAAGAAGATATCTTGGGGGTCTTTGATATTGCGGGGTCCTACAGGGAATGGCACTACCATTCATCACAAGGCTGTATCCCAATATGCATTGGCACATAATGAAACACCAAGAGAATAAGTCATCTTGTCAATCAAGGTAGAATCTTATCAGGACTGGATGTCATAATTACATGACTTCCTTAAGCTTGGTTTAATCCCTTAGGGATTGTCATGTGCTGTGAAGTGCACATTGAGACATAAAGCGATAAATTATGTCTTTCTAGTAGACATCTTGTATCATCGAAGCTATGATGGAATTCTCCTTCGTTATCTTGAGTCCCAAGAGTTAGCTTGGGCAATGTTGCAAACTCGTGATAGCACATGCGGTAGTCATTTTAGTGGCATGGCCATTGTCAAGTGCATCCTTTGAATGGGTTATTATTGGTCCACTACAGAGAATGATTACACTGCATATGTCAATAAATGCATTAAATGTTAGCATCATTCTAATCTTATGCACTTTCCATCATAGGTCTTACAGCCAATTCAAGTGGCTTGGCCATTTTCTTAGTGGGGTCTAGATATGATAGGTAATATCTCTCCTCCATCATCGGGTTGGCATACATTTATTATAATGGCTACTAAGTATTTAACAAAATGGGTGGAAGCAATCCCTTTAACAACGACAATTAGAGTACATATTGCGGAGTTTATACTTCATAATATCATTATTCATTTTGGGATACCAAGATAATCTCAGATAATGGAACATCATTCAAGAACAAAATTGTAAGGGCTTTAACATCTAAGTACAGTATACAACACAAAATTGTGACTCCATACTATCCGTAGGCAAACTGGTAAGCTAAAGCTTCAAATAAGACAATGGTCACCATCTTGAAAAAGACAATATAAGAAAACCACAAATATTAGCACATACATCTGCCCCTTGCATTATGGGCTTACAGGCCTAGCATTCGGATACCGACTAGGGCAACCTCATTTTCACTAGTATATGGCGTTGAGGCCATTATATCCTTAGAGTTGGAAATTCCAATGTTGCACGTTGCATTGAAAGAGTTCATCGATGATGACATTGCATGACAAAATCACCTAGATCAATTGAAGCTTCTTGATGAATGTCACGTGAATGCCCTTGAGCATCTTCATGTTTACCAAGAGCACTTAAAATGAGCTTACAAAAGTCCATTTGAGAGACTTTAAGGTTGATGATCTTGTGCTGAAAGAGAACCAACATAACTCAAATTTGTCACCGCACTTTTGAGATAAATTTATGGTTGGTTAGGTCCTTATATCATCTCAGAGTAGATTGGACCTGGAATGTATCACCTGACATCACTTAAAGGTGTTGAAGAGCCTAAACCTCTCAACATCCTTCACCTTACCACACATAATAATTCAAAAATATGGAAAATTTCAAAATCCATAAAAATTAAAAAGCAGTAAAAGCTAAAAATATTGAAAAATATTGAAAAATTTAAAAACATTTACATTATGCATTTTTATTTTGCACATGCATTTCATTTAATTGCATTGCTTTTAGGTATTTCTATCCATCGTAATTCACATTATGATAGGTTGTGTTTGCAATCTTACAAAAGACACCACGTTTGTATTTCAATCATGCATCTATGCATCATCATCTTCCATCACCCTTGTGAGTAATTGTGTTTCTCAACACAACCCCTCCTGTTGCTATGAAGAATATACTAGGGATTTTTGGTCACTCAATAATTCCTAGTGGTCTCCTCAAATTTAATAGAAAGCTTAATTTACTTTTGTAGATTAGGTCTAGTTTTGATAGCATTTAGCATATTAGGATTCCATAACTAATCAAACACATTAAAAATCCTAATTAGGGTAAGGAAGGACACACACTACAAAGTGGTCCAGGTCATATTAAACAAAAAATTTTGTTACTTGCTCATTTTTAAGGTGCAATGGTCTAGAGTAGAGGTTATTGGAAAAAGGACAAGTTCCCTCCCTACCCAAAGAAATCCCTTGCTTACAAAAAGAAGCAAAATCCCAAAATCAAATCAAATCCCTTTATTAAAACAAAAGAAAACAAAAAACAAAAATACAAAATAAACAGGGATTTTTATCACTATATATGAGCAAGTATCCCAATAAATTGAAGAAAATAAAGGGGTGAACTTGAATCTCTAGAATGGTCAATACTCAAAAATCATGGAGTGATCCCCAATACAACAATGGGTTGAATGAATCCCGCCTGACATTGGGGTAGGTCTAGAAATTCATAAATGAGTTAGCTTTAGGTAGCTTGTATTGCCTAGTGGTCTAGTCCATTTAAGTCCAAACCTAGGATTGGGTGGACATTTGAGGATCTCCAATACAACAATGGGCTGAATGAATCCCACCTGGAACTGGGGTATGCTTATGTCTCATATAACATATTCATTTGTGCACACACAAGGATAATGAATAGCTTTGTCTTTCATAGCGAAAAATTTATTTTTTAGAAGTCTAGTATAGTCATTATACAACTTTTGATAAGTCAACTAGGGTGTTTGAGTCTCATGGAAAACCTCAAAAATTCTCAAATAGAAAAAATAAAATACAATCATCAATTATCAACTTCTTTTTATAATATTTTATTTGTTAATGGGTGTTCATAACACATGGAAGATACCATATGGATATCAGCAATGATATTTAGATGGCCACTGACTATGTTGTGCATATTTTTTTAACTTACAAAATATTATGAAGAGAAACAATACATCATTTCATCTCACATATGGATTTCTAATTGATTAATTCTTATGACAAGATATATCAATTAAATTTCATGATTGTTATACATTTTGTGGTGTCATATATTAGATTTATTAACTCATATTGCATTCATTCCTTATGTTTTAAGTGATTAAAGCATATAGGTTCATTTACATTAGATCATTATCATGTAAATAATGCATTACATACATTGCATCCACATATGCATAAATCATAGTAGTCCATATACATATCTAGATCATAATATCTAGTTATACATTCATCATCTAGCTAGTGCATGTCATCCATACATCACATCATATATAATTAGATCAATATCACATATAAGCATTGCATCCATATGTATCTCATAAACATAAAACAAATAAATATACACATATGAGTCTCATAAATGTCAGATAATATATATATATATATATATATATATATACACATCCAACATTTTGGACATATGCCTATGTAATTTTTTGAGACACACACACACACAGATATATATATATATATATGTGTGTGTGTGTGTCTCAAAAAAATTACATAGGCATATGTCCAAAATGTTGGATGTCTCATTCTTTGCCAGAAAAGAATTGTACGACAGGCACTACAGAACAAAAGACTTCTATCGCTACTTTTGGAGCGACCCCCAGGATTCCCACGGTTGGTGGGTGGTTAGTGGGTGTGGGTGGTTTAGCCCATGGTGTTGTATCCACGGTACCCTAATACCACTTGGTGGTTTAGGGTTGTAAGATTTTCCTTATATAATTATTGTAATGTCCCGTTTTAGGGACAAGAGAGAGAATAATATATCAAGGAGGATAGACTCTTGTTTGCTAGACTAGCCCAAATTGGGTGAACCAGGGTAAATCTTGTGTGTCATATGTGCATTGAATGGTGTTATTCTTTCTTTAGTTACTTTTTTGCTTTATTTCTAGAATATGTTTTTGTAAAATCTCTTCATTTGGTATCAGAGCCAGGTTATTAGCCATAGGGGGATGCCTTTATTGCTAGGGTTTAAATCCATTTGAAGAAGATCTAGGGTTTCTAGGAGTGAGAGGAAACCTATTTTGGAGTGGGAGTTATGCAGAAGGAGTTTGAAGGAAAAATGTCAGGAAATCATTCAAGGATAGAGATCGAGAAATTTGACGACAAAATTTTTGAGCTATGGAAGTTAAATATGGAAGATATGCTCGTGGATAGAGATCAGTGGGCTGCTATTTCAAAAAAAACAAAACCTACGGGTACTTTCGATGAAGATTGGGAGAAGATGAATCGAAAAGCAAGGAGTCTGATTCGACTGTGTCTTGCAGATTCGGTGCTCATCAATGTTTCGAGAGAAGCTACAACAAAGGATCTCTGGGAGAGGTTAGGGGCTTTGTATCAATCAAAGTCCCTAGTGAACAAATTATTCCTTAGAAAGAAACTGTACAATCTTAGGATGCATGATGGGGATTCGGTTGTAGATCATCTGAATGCATTCAATACAGTGGTAAGTCAACTAACATCTATAGAAATTAAGTTGAGTGAGGAAGATAAATGCATTACTTTGTTATGCTCTTTACCAGATTCATGGGATAACTTAGTAGTAGCAATTGGTAGTACAACTTCATCCACATTGAAGTTTGAAGATATAGTGGCATCTCTATTATCTGAGGATATGAGGAGAAAAGCCATGGAGGGCACATCTAAGGAAGCCCTAATAGTGAGAGGGCATGCCAAGGAGAAGGAAAAATCTAGATATGGTGATAGGTCTAAGTCTAAAGGTAGATCCAAGTCTCGGGGGAAGTTTGAGAGAAAATGCTAGAATTGTGGCAAGCCTGGTCATATGAAGAAGGATTGCAGATCAAAGAAAGCTGAGTCTGGAAAAAATTCTGATGAATCGACTTCCACAGAGATGAATAAATCCATTGATGAAGCAGGGGATGTATATCTGGCATCCTGCTCATCATGCTCCACACGATCAGATAAAAATGATTGGTTGATTGATACTGGTGCCTCTTTTCATATGACTCCTCATAGAGGGTGGTTCAGTGAATATGAAAGATATGATGGAGGGGAGGTACTGTTGGGAGATGATTCACCACTCAGAATCATGGGTCGTGGAAGAGTGAAAATTTTGTTGCAGGATGGTAGGGTTAAGACCCTACCAGGTGTGATGCATATTTTGGGACTTGCTAGAAATTTGATTTCGGTAAGCAAAATGGCCGATGCAGCAGTGAATGTCAGTTTTGGTAGGGATTCATGCAAAATGGTTCATGGATCAATGGTGTTGGCAAGGGGAGTTTGGATTGGAACATTGTATAAGCTATTGGGAAGCACTATGACAAATGAGTGCAATAGCTCAACTATTCCTGAGGTTGATTCTGATAAAAGCTCAACACTCTGGCATCAAAGGATGGGACATATTGGAGAAAAGGGATTGCGTACCCTGTACACAAAAGGTATGGTTCATGGTATCCCTAATTACTCAATGTCTTTTGAGTTCTGTGAACATTGTATTTATGGTAAATAGAATCGGGTTAGTTTTCCATCTGGTGCCACAAGATCTAGTGGGGTACTAGATTTGATCCACAGTGATATTTTTGGTCTTGTTCCTATGCCGTCTCTTGGAAAATCATGGTATTATGCTTCCTTTGTTGATGATTTTTCAAGATATGCATGGATTTACTTTCTTAAGAGAAAATATGAAGTGTTTGAAAAATTTAAGGAATTTAAAGCACTTGTTGAGAATCAAACTGATAAAAGGATTAAGGTGTTGAGGTCTGATAATGGAGGGGAATATTGTTCTAATATATTTGAGAAATTTTGTAAGCAATGTGGTATTGCAAGACAGAAGACTACTCCATATACACCTCAACAGAATGGAGTTGTAGAGAGATTGAACAGATCACTGATGGAGAAGGCTAGAAGTATGCTCAGTGGTGCAGGTTTGGCACAAGAATTCTAGGTAGAAGCAGTGAGTGCAGCATGCTACTTGCAAAATCGGTCACCTACATCAGCATTGCCGGATCAAACTCCATTTGAAGCTCTATTTGGTAAGAAACCATCTATTTCACATCTCAGAGTTTTTGGTTGTGATGCATACATGCATATTCCAAAGGAGAAAAGAAGTAAGCTAGATAATAAGGTTGTTAAATGTATCTTTATTGGTTATAAAGATGGTGTTAAAGGATATAAGCTTTGGAATCCAAAAACTAAAAGTACGGTGTATAGTAGAGATGTGGTGTTTAGGGAGATGATCAGTGATTCCAGGAAGGTAGTTACAGAAGAGGAACCTGGAACGGTCCAATTTGATCTCATGGAAAACTATCAGATAGTAGAGGATCTGGAAGAGGAGCATACAGATGAGGATATGGAAGAGGAGCATACAGGTGAGGATCTGGAAGAGGATGAAGAAGAGGTTCATACACCTGTGGTAAGGAGATCAACATAGGAAAGGAAGCAACCTGAAAGGTACAGTCCATCTGCTTTTCCTACTTCTTTTGTACTATCTGTTACTGATGAAGATCCTAGAACAGTTAGAGAAGCTGTTAATTCTAGAGAGGCAAACCGTTGGGAAGAGGCCATGGATGAGGAAATGATGTCCCTGAAAAAGAACAGAACATGGGATTTAGTGAAATTACCAAGTGGTAGGAAAGCAATAGGTTGCAAGTGGATCTTTAAGAAGAAGTAGAATGCTGAAGGTAAAGTGGAGAAATATAAAGCTCACCTGGTTGCTAAAGGTTTTTCCCAGGTTGAAGGAATTGATTATGGTGAAGTTTTTTCTCTCGTTGCAAAGCTAACATCAATTAGATTTATGTTAGCTATGGCTGCTGCATTTGATCTTGAAATAGAACAGATGGATGTGAAAACTGCATTCCTTCATGGAGATTTGGAGGAAGAAATCTATATGAGGCAGCCTGAAGGTTTCACTATTGCAGGAAAGGAGGATCTGGTATGTAAGTTAAAGAAATCATTGTATGGACTGAAACAATCACCTAGAATGTGGTACCAAAAATTTGATACTTATGTTTTAGGAATTGGTTTTGTTCGTAGCAATGTTGATCACTATGTGTATTCAAAGAAAATTGGTAATGTAATTGTCATTATAGTTCTTTATGTTGATGACATGTTACTAATTGGAAATAGCAAGAAACTGGTCAGGGAAGTAAAGTCTCAGTTGGCATCACAGTTTGACATGAAGGATCTTGGCCCTACAAATTTTATATTGGGTATGCAAATAAAAAGAGATCGCTCTAATAGAAAGTTGTGGTTGGATCAGAAAAAGTATGTTGAGACAGTGTTGAAAAGGTTCAATATGCAGGATTGCAAACCGGTGAAGGTACCTATTTCTTTAGGTGAAAAATTGTCTGTTGAACAATGTCCAAAAATAGAAGAAGAGGTAGAGGAAATGTCACATATTCCTTATGCAAATGTTGTAGGTAGTTTAATGTATGCCATGGTTTGTACTAGAGCAGACATTGCCCATGCAGTGGGAGTCTTGAGTAGATATATGTCTAAACCTAGTAAAGAGCATTGGACTGTTGTGAAAAGGGTTTTCAGATATTTGCGTGGCACCTCTAATTTTACAATATGCTATGAGGGTACAGGTAAAGAAAATAGACAATTGGATATAGAAGGGTTTGTTGATGCAGATTGGGCTGGAGATCTGGACAGGAGAAGATCTACTAGTGCTTATGTATTCAATTTGTTCAGAGGGGCCATTAGTTGGATGAGCAAGAGGCAGACTATTGTTGCTCTTTCAACTATTGAAGCTGAGTATATGGCAGCCACTGATGCAAGTAAGGAAGTTGTATGGCTGCAAAGACTATGTGCTGAAATTGGGTTCTTTCAAGGAGCTGTGAAGATAAACTATGACAGTCAGAGTGCCATATTTTTGGCAAAGAACCCTGCTTACCATTCAAGAACGAAGCACATTGATACAAAGTTCCATTTCTGTAGGGACATGCTTGAACAGAAGAAAGTGTTGCTGGAAAAGGTAGACACCAAGGAAAATGTTGCAGATGCTTTAACCAAGGCTGTAAGCACTAAAAAGTTTAGATTTTGTACAATTGAAATGGGTCTGGCAAAGTATTCAACAAGTGGGAGAATGTTGGATGTGTCTCATTCTTTGCCGAAAAAGAATTGTACGACAGGCACTACAGCGCAAAAGACTTCTATCGCTACTTTTGGAGCGACCCCCAGGATTCCCATGGTTGGTGGGTGGTTAGTGGGTGTGGGTGGTTTAGCCCATGGTGTTGTATCCACGGTACCCTAATACCACTTGGTGGTTTAGGGTTGTAAGAGTTTCCTTATATAATTATTGTAATGTCCCGTTTTAGGGACAAGAGAGAGAATAATATATCAAGGAGGATAGACTCTTGTTTGTTTGGACTAGCCCAAATTGGGTGAACCAAGGTAAATCTTGTGTGTCATATGTGCATTGAATGGTGTTATTCTTTCTTTAGTTACTTTTTTGCTTTATTTCTAGAATATGTTTCTGTAAAATCTCTTCACAAAATGCTCGTAAGCTACAACTGTGTAGGTCCTTAGATATTATACCCAAAAATGGTACAAACATATGACAATATTTGTACTAAGTAGGGCTTGTGCCCCCTACCTGTGAGGCTTCACCATCGTCTCCACATTCCTGATGAGTCCGCCTAGAGCTGTAACCTATGGACATCTCTAACATATGAGTCTTGTGATTGAGCCATGTTGATGACTGCCCTGTCTCCCATGCCTTGGTCCACTGGGTCCCTGTAGTAGTAGTCCTCTTTGGCATGTTGCCCCAAAGAAGTCTAATCTCTCCCTCCAAGAGAGTGATGCAGGCCACATCTAAAGAATGTTGCATGTTAGCCTCCTAAACGAGGACATGCAATATACAGATCTTTGCATCCACATCCAAATATGCTAGTACCGATATGACTAGAGCCATAGGAGTAGCCTATGGAGTTGAGGGCTCACCTCACACACTCCTCACAAAATCCCTCTCATGAGTCCTAAGATCTAGCTGAGACTATAGAAGATCTTGTTGAATCATCATCTTCTATAGAGCTATAGTGGCACTCTTAATCTATTCTCGGTGAAGAGTCTTCTCCTTCTAGTATCCATGCCACTACTCTTATCCTTATGCTATCTGATCCTGTGCTGCTCTAATTTGTGCATGTATAGTGGCAAGGGAGGTATCCCTCCCCAAAATTTTCATCTAAGTGGTCCCTAGATACAACTACAAACTAACCACTTGGGCTCTAAGTTGTGTGGCTTCATTTTCTGGATCCTCCTCATCATCCTCCTCTGCTTGGGGCTCCTCCTCTATGACTATGCCCTCACCCCATCCACCCTATATCTATTGGCAGACTCAATGACCATCTAGATCTACCTTAGCTACATTTGCTCTTGTGGCTCTGTCCCTAGCTCTTCCTAGTAGGTCACCACCTTGCCAAATCCTGGTAGTCCACCAGGAATCATAATCAATTGTGGCCCCCATGTCTACCAATATTGAGTCCTACTAGTCATCATCCTCCTCACGTAATGGATTCATAGTAGGTCAAGTCAAATCCTTCTCCACCTTAAGGTGGCAATAGTGTGTAGGCACTAGTATAATATCCTGGTAGATGCCAAAATACCTCGTGATGCATAAGAAATGAAAAAACTCATGCATATTAGTATTACACCCGATGTGCCACCTATATCAGTGTGTGTGCCTCAGATACCTATCTACCTCTAACCACATAGGATAGTCCATGTAGGGTCACCATAGGACCTGCTCTGGTCATAGTGAAGATCCACTAGAAGACTGTAGGTAATAATCTAGATCTCCTACCCAGGACCTGCTCTTGAACCTCTCAGCCTCTCTGGGCTAGTAAGAAGCGTAGCACTGGGAAGCCTCTGTAATATCACCAATATAACACGGAAGTCCCCTTGGGTGGTCAATGTCGATGTGCTACCACATCCAAATTTAGATAAATAGGCTACAGGTAACCCCAACGCGGCCTCACTGAGTGATCCTTACAACTCATCGTAGAGCTTTGCTAGAAGGGTGCTACCCCATGACAAAATTAGTGGCTACTATCTAGTACTCCCTAGCAGATCTTGCATCTTGGAGAGAAGGTTCCAAGGGAACCTCATGCAAGACGTATCTGGGAGTAGGATGTGGATGCACAAGTACATCAAGATGGTCTATCACTTTATGAAGATGCACATCCTGTACCAGTGCTCAATGGGAACACCCTTGTGGTCAATATCCTCTAGTGCCTCATCAATTCGAGCACCAAAGATCCACTAGAATATTATAGCCTTCATCATGGTAGGAAAAGATGTGATTTCATCATCATTAATCGGGATGAAAAATATGTGGTAGACATCCTCCAAAGTGATCGTGATCTCTCTAGTTGGTAGGTGAAACATGTTGCTCTATGCATCCCAGCGATAGGCCAAAGCAGTCATGTAGACCTGGTTGTCTCTAATGGATGGTAGTTGCATGACATAACCAAGGTCTATAATGGTGAACCACTCTCGATCATCATTGCTAATCCCACAGAGGAGGTCCCAAAAGATCTCAGACTCCCTCACCCAGGCAGTCAGCTAAAAGGGAAAATAATAATACATAAAATTAATCAAAAATATACTTCAAAAGTAAAAAAATCTTCAAAAATATAAAAAAATTCATAAAAACACAAGAAAATTGAAAAAAAAATCAATTAAACCAGTCAAATTTCAAAAAAATCAAAAAATTTGAAAAATTTACCTAAAGTTGCTCAGCCATGGCTGGGACCCGCGGTTGGTGGCAACGGTAAAATTTTTTATCGTTGAGATTTGAATCCCACAACAACCCTCAATTTGTTAATTTGGAGCCACGTCTGCCACCCACGACGAAGAGAAGCACCCCTTTCAAGGTCACTTCCCATCTCGGGTAACCCAAAAAAATTAAAAACCCTCCCATCTAAGCTAACCTAGACTAATCCTAACTAGGTGAGGTTATTTACTAGAAGTTTAATTTAGTTCATTTAACCCATTAATTAATGAGGTTCATTTAAATATGGTAATAAAATGAGAGAGATGTGAGGCTACCTTTGTGGCACCAGCTCCACCATTGGAAGATGCCTTTGGATGGTAATCCATGGGTGTGAGCTTTAGGTTCAACAACGTTCTGAGTCAATGTCTTAATCTCACCTCTCAGAGCTCTCTTGATAGCTACAGTGAATTGGAAAATAATGAATTGAAAATGATAAATTTTTATTTTATATTTTTTGATTTTTTCGTTGACCACGCCTAGCAACCGCGGGCACAAAATTAGGGTTTGTCAACTGCGGGTTAGAACCATGGCTAAGGAAATTGTAAAAATTAGTTGCGACTGACAAGCGCGGCTAGCATCCAGACATAGATAACCTCAAAATTTCACCATAATGAGCTTCAAAATGCAAAATCAAAAATATCTAATGGTCCAAAACCCTCAAAATTTTCTATAATAACAAAAACATTAAATAATTCAAAATCTGAATGCACCTTGTATCCAATTATTTACCCTATACACTTGGCGGTTGTAGTGACTTGTGATCCATGAAATATGGAAAGATGATTAAATTACCATAAGGCCATTTGGGGTAAATTAGTCATCGTTGAATTGATATGCTTCACTTCAATCCCTAAGAAGGCTACATTGGCCAGATTGCACCATGGGAATGAGGATTTATCTCAATTCTTCTATGAAATTTTCAATAGATCATCAAACATTTTGATTCAACATAAACCTAATTGGAATTGCTATCATCTCGATTACCCAAGAATTCCATTGCGGGTAGACTGCTCCATGGGATAGAGATGTACAATTACTATTAACAGTTGAAATCATGGCTGAATTAGGCCTTGCCAAGTAATATCAAAGTGCTAAAATCTTCAATTGTTCAGATCAATCATGTTGGTCAAGTGACTCATCACTTCATTAAATTTCCCACTCTCATCAACTCATTGCTTGAGGGGGTAGTCATAATATCAATTATCATAATCAAATTAAAAAGGAGATCACTCGATCTTGTTAAATTGCAATCATCTTACGAATCATTTCCAACAACTATCATAAGCTTACCCTTTGTTGGGGTAAAAAGCAAATATGACTGTTAAGTTAATAGCTCTCCACCTATTGGTACTATTGTAGTACTAAAGCTACCTGATCGTTGCTAGATCTTGCAAAATGTTTGCAAATTTAATCCTTCCCTTAGTTGGAAGCAATGATTCTAGGATGTATGTCCTTTTGCAAGACTGGGCATCTAATATTGATCAGATCAATGATCATCATTCAATATATGGTATGGTTTTAGGAGGTCTATTTTTACTCAGCATTGTTCGTTATCATAACACATCTCAAAAGGTACATTTGTAGACACCTAAAACATGTCATGTCAAGGTGACTACTCATATGGGCATGCTAATAGACCATATGAATGATCTTGGACAACTCCAAGGTGAAGCAGTGGTTTTAACCACTCAATTTAGGTAGTCTTGGCCTAATAATTCTTAGTCATGGCTAACACTAGTAGCTAACAGAGCTGGTCATGCATCAGACTCGCGGCTAGCATCAAAACTATTTTGAATCTCAGGCCGAGCCAAATTCGGTTGCAATGGTCTAGGCAATGAAAATTCAAACAGTTTTGGGCAGGGAAGCTTCAAGAGTTTTCCTCCCAACTGATCCAACATCTTGTATCTTGATCTTGGATTTCCAAGTAAGCCAATATTAGAGATTAGAAATGCTATAAAGACCCCCCTACATATTGGGGAGAAGTCTGGAGAGGTTTTCATTTGAGCGCAGCGAAGCCCTACCAAATTTGAAATCAACTGGAACAATCTTGAGTTGAAACGTAGTGAAGCTCTGCCAAAAAATATAGTGAATTGACAACCCCTTGAGGAGAGTCAAAATACTACCCAATTGTGGAGTGACAAGCATGAATTCATCAATGGAGATTCCAAAGGACTAGGAAGCATCAATCACAAAATCAAGTCAATCGAATGTTAATCTCATTAAATTCGACCACCAATCCATATTGGGACACAGAGGAGACCCTTGATCATCAATTCCATGGAGGGAATCAGATATCCAAGCCCTAATTACAAGAGCAAGAATACTTCTGGCGTAGTCGCAGTTGTCAGCCATGGCTAATAGTGCTAGCTACACCTTAGAACCGCGGTGAGGATTTGATCCTTAATTTCCTTTGTTTTAGAAGTAGATTTCCATTTCCAATTATACAATTAGCTTAATATAGCATAGATTAACATTTTAACAGACATTTGATCGGTTAATATAGGATTTAGAAATAGATTTACTTCCATTTCCTTGTGTTAGGATACTATCCTAACATTAATAATAATAATACATGTTTTTTTTTTTATTGGTTGAAAGGGTGTTGAAAGGTCCTTGAACCTTGTACAAGTATTTTTACATGTTATTCAAACCGATCGAAGAGGCCCAAGAGCTAAAAATCAGAGAAGAATCCAAACACCACAAGAAGAAAGGTGTCGTGATATCGCAACATGTTGCATTTTCATGGTCCCAAGCATATAGAAAAAGCAAGGAGGAAAAGGTGTCAAGATATCGCGACATGTTGTGTCGTCACGACCAAGGGAGGAAAAGATGTCGCGATATCGCGACAAGATGCAGCATCATGGCCGAAGGAGAGGAAGTGTCATGATATTGTGACATGTTGTGCCATCGCAACCAAGGGAGGAAAATATGTCGCGATATCACGACAAGATGCATCATCGCGGTCGAAGAAGAGAAAGTGTCATGAAATCGCGACATGTTGCAACATCGCTGCCAGAATAGAAGAAGTGTTGTGATATCGTGACAATTTGTGTCATCGCATCTAGAGGAGGAAAGGTGTCACGATATCGCGACAAGTTGTGTCGTCGAGGCCCAAGAAGAAAATATGTTGCAATATCGCAACATGTTACGTTGTCACGACCACAGGAGAAAAAGTGTCGCGATATCGCGACATGCTGCACCATTGCGGCTATGAGGGAAAAGGTGTCGCGATATCGCGACATGTTGAATTGTCATGGCCCAAGGAGAAAAAGTGTCACGATATCATGACATGTTGCAATGTCGCGGCCAAAAGAGAAAAAGTGTCGTGATATCGCAACAAGAAGTATCATCGCGGCCTAAGGAGAAAAAATGTCACGAAATCGTGATGTGATGCATCGTCTTGGCAAAAAGGTAAAAAATGTCATGATATCGTGACATGTTGCAATGGTGCAGCCAAAGAAGGAAAATGTGTCACGATATCGCGACATGTTGCATTATCGCGGCCCAAGAGAAAAGGTGTCGCGAAATCGTGACATGTTGCGTCATCGTGGCCAGAGGAAAAAAAGTGTTGCGATATCACGACAAGTTGCAGCATTGTGGCCAAAGGAGAAAAAGTGTCATGAAATTGTGACAAGTTGCATCATCTCGGCAAAGGGAAAAAATATGTCGCGATATCGCGATATGTTGCATTGCCACGACCAAAGAAGGAAAAGGTGTCGCGATATCGTGACAATATGCAGCATCGCGGCCAGAGAGAAAAAGTGTCATGATATTGTGACATGTTGCAAACTCGTGGCCAAAGAGAAAAGATGTCGCGATATCATGACATGTTGCAACGACGTAGCTGAAGGAGAAAAAGTGTTGCGATATCATGACAAGTTGCATTGCCGCGACCAGATGTGGAAAAAGTGTTGCGATATCGTGACATGTTGCATTATCGCGACCAAGGAGAAAAAGTGTCACGATATCATGACATGTTGCATTATCGCAGCCAAATAGAAAAAGTGTCACGATAATAATACATGTTATCCTATGGTTATATTAATAAATAATATAATAATTAATTATATTAATTATTATATTATTATAAGATTAGGGTTAGGGTTAGGAAGCATGGTGATTCTTCACTCATAACCCTAAAGGGGTATAAGACACTATGTGATTCTATCATTTAATATATCCATGAATATAAAATATAATATAATTTATTGAAGGGAATTCCTGACAATATCAAAAGGTGATTCTTTTAGATTTAGGATATTTATTATTTATTTATCATTTTATGTTCTAGGAACTCTAGGTTCCTACCATCTGGTATCAGAGCCTTATGGATCCAACCACATTGGTCAAGTAAATGAAAAATGACATTGCAAAAATTTGAATAATGATTGAACAAAAACAAAAAAATCAAATGGAACGTTATGATCGTATTATACAATATTTAATGGAAATGCAAGAGGAGACCCTAGCCATGGAATATCAAGTAGAGGAGGATCCCATAGCCATGGAATCCCAGGTGGAGGAAGAGCCCATAACCAGGGAATCCCAGAGGGTACCCATTGCACTCCCCAAGAACGAAAAAAATCCAAACCCTAAAAATATCTCCAATATTGTTTGCAATATCTCCAATGTTGTTTGCAATGTTCTTTTTAATGCAGAGGAAGAAACGAAAGTTTCTAAAAATTACAATGCATATCAAAGTGGAAGCCAACCTAGTATCACCTATGCAAACAAAATAGAGGCTCAAGGTGCTTAGTATCATAAAGTTATTTCCATTGCACTAACATCCACTAAAGCTCCTTATTTCTCTCCTTCACCTGGTGCTACTAAAATTGTTTCTCAAAATTTAGGAGGTCCAATCCTCATGAAGGGCATCATTCCCAGCGAGGTTACATTTGAGTATTCTCATAGCTCCAAATTAGTTGCAGGTGAATTTCAGATTGCAAAAGCAAAAGAAACAAAATCTAAGGAATGCAGCCCTGCCCGTCCACCTCCATGGCCACCTCCGCCATTTCCCATTTCCTATGCAGTGTCAATGATCCTTCTTTGTGGAATTTTTTGGCTGCATTTGAATTCGTATTTAAAAATTATAAAGTACCATTACCATCCTTTCTATTTGATTGAAATGGTCGCTCGACTTGGTGGTAATTCAAACAATTGGGCACATAAAGTGAAGGACTTGTCAAAATTTTCTGAATCTACATGTGAGGACCAACGCCATGCACTGTCATTCATTCTTAGTGACATTCAATATGAATCCTTTCATCATCAATTTTTGGTTTTGAAAAATGTGGACAGTATAAAATTGTGGTTTACGTCTTTAATTCGGTTCAAAAAAACCTGGAATAAATCACAGATAATGGATAGAATATAAAGCTTTGTGAGCATCCATCTCAAATTCAATGCCATCTTTTAGAGTTTTGTTGGGTATATTTTCGTCAGTAACTCAAGCTTACTCTTCTTCGAAAGGGAAATCGAGCCTGAGATATAACAAAACATATGTGTTTAAAATTGTGAGGAACCATAGGCTTTATGGGAATCACATCATCAAAGCCATGTTCAATGCCTAAGACCACCGTGACCATCCAAACCAGGAGACCAGTGCTGATGAACGATCTCTCCACTTCAAAGATGAAATCTAGCAGCAACTCGATCCAAAAATTGCAGGCCAACTACATACCACACCAACCACACTGCCAAGCTAGATGACTGCTCAAACGTAAAATAAGAAATTAAAATCAAAAATACATTTGGCTTCCCTTAAATTCTAAGGGCCATAAAAAGTTCTTCCTTACAAGCTCACACTCTTGTGTTGCGAACGAACGTCAAACACAGTAGTCGGTTCTAAAACACATCGATTAATTTATGGGTGATAATATCTATTGTGCGCATACTTTGCCATACATGGAGAACGAACGAGGGATTTGTCTATTCAAATTTTTTTTGTCTATATATTCATGGATTTCATCCTAGGGATGTCTTTTTGCGGCATCTCATGATCATTGAAAATTTTGAACAAGTTTGAGAAGAAAATATTAATGGAGGTACCAATAGAGCATTAGTTCAATGATAACATATAAGTGATGGGATACACTAAAGTTGAATCAGAATGACAGCAAATTATCTCAAAAATAATATATCGTAGCCTACGTGTAGAAAAGGCCGCCCTTTTTCGTTGTGGTGAACATTAGTTATTACCGGTGTTCATCAATAAGATTTAAGATGGACTCTTATATCACTGGCGGTTAAAATTAGTAAAGTTACAAGAGAATCTTTCTAACTGTTGTCTCTTCTTATAAGGTTAAAATGGAAGCTTTTTGTATACAATTTAGAAGGACAATTAGGTATCTATATCATATTTTGTCTACGTTCAAAAAAAAAAAAACTGAAGTGAAAACTGTTCCATTTTGTTTGGATACGAGATGAACTTCAAAATAAGATGATATAAAGACTACTGAGTAGTGACTACTAATGGAAATGATGATTGTTGATATATGGGCCTGTTTTCATTTCATTGAAAGTGTACGTAGTTTGCAGGTATTATGTGTACAACTTACCGACATGTAAGCTTACAAGCATCAAGCCACATTGAAGAAATTCATAGGCACATGGCACTCAAGTTGGTAACAGACACTTGGTAGATGGTCGCACTTAACGAATTCATAGAGCCCTTTTATTTCATCAAACATACTATGGAGGAGAACCACACAATCAAATTCACCAACTATCACGATCACAACTTAGAAGAAAGACCATCTCCATAGAAGATTGCACATCGTGTTTTTCCTATGCACTAAATAATATAGAGCACTATTATTCTAAAAAAGAGGGAGTTCAATACCTATCATACTCATTTTATAGCATTCCTCGCTTGTCTCATTTTCCTAGGACCACATTGGAAGTCCTCAAATAATTTACCCATAATATTGGGGGTTGTGGGAGGTGTGATTCTGACACTGGCCACCTTTCTCATTGGAGTTCCAAGTAAGATATTATATCAATCTTCCCTGGGAAATTCAAATCCTATTAGAATGGGCATAGAAACTATGCAAGGAAGAAAATGTTATGAATATCATGGATTAGACAGTTAGGGGAAGTTACTCCAACGAAGAAGCCATAAGATACATTCTCATTGGGCTTCTATGCATACAATCTGATGCAACGATCCATCTAGATTGTGCATAGACGTCACACAGGTAGCTGTTGAAAGAAAGAAGTTGTGAATAGACGAGAAGTAGCCGATGTTAATGTGCATTATAGGTGAAAATTAATTTTTTTTTTAAAAGACAAACTTAACTACAAGAAGCCTGTGATTTTGAGATTGGCGAACTTTGTAGAAGCATATTTCCAAATTTTTCTAGCTTTGAGGACAAAGCTCTTCAAAGAGGGATGGCATGTTAGGATACTATACTAACATTAATTAATAATAATAATAATACATGTTATCCTATGGTTATATTAATAAATAATATAATAATTAATTATATTAATTATTATATTATTATAAGATTAGGGTTAGGGTTAGGAATCATGGTGACTCTTCAATCATAACCCTAAAGGGGTATAAGACACTATGTGATTCTATCATTTAATATATCCATGAATATAAAATATAATATAATTTATTTAAGGGACTTCCCGACAATATAAAAAGGTGATTCTTTTAGATTTAGGTTATTTATTATTTATTTATCATTTTATGTGCTAGGAACCCTAGGTTCCTACCACCTTGCAATTATCAATTTAGATTAGTTTCATGCTTTTCAAGTTCTAATGGCTAATTAGGCTTTGTAATTGCTATATTTCATGTTTTTTTTACATGCTTTATAGTAATTTGATGATTTCTTGCATATATTCATAGATTTACATGCTTTCTTGTTTTCTTTATCATCAATATATGCACTTCTCTCAAAAGCCTCATCAAGAGAGGCCTCCTTTGTCATTAATTCCTTTCATGTTGTTTCTTGAACGTAGGGTTTACATGACCTAATCATTTTCAAGGTATTCAAGGTAGCATATACCTCCAACCAAAGTAGAAGAATACTATATTTGGCCTTAAGTAGTTCGTGTACCTTCTAAAAATTTTACCGATTACACCTCCCCCTCATTTAGAGGGTCTTCAATATTGTATCAATTGTATCAAAAATTGAGTATCCCTAAGAGGTACGTATATGTAATTTGGATTTGACAAAGTTTTAATAAAAGGAAACCCTATTTTCTTGTTAAATTAATTGTTGTCTATTCATTATTGCTTTAATACTTGATTTTAATTAACACACTAGTTGGGTGTATGCTTTTTATATCATTACAAATCTCAATTGGGTCATTAGCCTAGCCAGTTGCCTAACCTGTGTTAGGGTGTTGCGGTGCAGAAGATCTGAATTTTGAATCTTCTCGATGGATTTTGTTGTATGAAACAAGTGCAAGGTATGGAAGGTTTATATATTTCATTGTGCAACTTTAATCTCAACTGTTGGCTTAGCCTTGTTGGTTGCCTAGCCCATGTTAGGGCACTGTGGTGCAGAAGGTTTGAAGGTCAAATCCCCTCAGTACCTATTTTGTTGTGGTTTTGTTGTTCGAGATATCACTATGAAGGATCCATATATTTTATTGTACCTATATGGTTTCAACTAATGGGTTAGCACAGTTTGTCACAAGCCCACATTAGGGCACTGCGCTACTAGAGGTCAAAAGGTTGAATCTCATCCACAACTTGCTAAGTTTTGTTGTGCAAGGTAATGGTAAAGTTTTTAATTAAATTTAATAGAAGGGAGATATAAGGAGTCATGTTGTTACTATAAAGTTTTATTTTGCAAGTTATAAAATGGGAGATATAAGGAGTCATGTTGTTATTATAAAGTTTTATTTTGCAAATTTTAAAATGGAGATATAAGGAGTCATGTTGTTGTTACAAAGTTTTATTTTATGAGTTTCAAAAGAAGATCATCATAATTAAGACAAATTTGTAAAGCACATGTAAAAGGAATATCATCATTATTGAGGTATATTTGGAGGGCACAAATTTAAAACAAGTCAAGACATTAAAGAAGAGAGTAAGAGGATTAAGTGCACATATTCACCCAAGCATTCAATTAAAAGGAAGGCCAATTCAGCCAGCTCAAGAAGAAGAAAAGGTGCACATGATAGTGGAATAAAAGAAAGGTATTAGCATCTCCAATTAAACACACAAGTAAGTTATCTAATACTAGACTTGGACTACCATTAAAATGTAATAAATATGAGATATGTGGAAGCAAAAGACTAAATGAATGTGAAGAACATATTGGCCATTTGAAGCTTTCTACACTAGTGCATATCATCCTCTATATGTTCATGAAGTTAAAAAATTTATGGGTAGAATATGTCTAAATTACCTTTTAGTTGAAGAAATAAAACTCAAGAAAATATGAAGAACTTGATACCATTATTGATCAGATTTTGGAGCAGCAGTTTTTGTAAGAAGATTTTGGAGCAGATTTGAGTAGTGTTTGTGAGAAGATTTTGGAGCAGATTTGAGCAGTGTTTGTGAGCAGGTTTTGGAGCAAATTTGAGCAATATTTGAGGATAGACCTAAGTATATTTTTGGACCAGATTTATGAGCAATAGAGGATTGGTGTCTCCTGTGTATTGGTGTACACAAACTTTAGAAAGGGTATTGGTGTCTCATGTGGATTGGTTTCCATAAACTTGAGCAAGGGGATTGGTGTCCATGAACTTGAGCAATGGTATTGGTGTCTCCTATGGATTGGTGTCCATGAACTTGAGCAAGGGGATTGATGTCCATGAACTTGAGCAAGGGCATTGGTGTCTCCTATGGATTGGTATCCATGAAATTTATCAAGGGTATTGGTGTCTCCTATGGATTGATATCCATGAACTTGAGCAATGGGATTGGTGTCTCCTATAGATTAGTGTCCACAAACTTGTATAGGGGATTGGTGTCTCCTATGTATTTGTGTCCATGAACTTGAGCAAGGGGATTGGTGTCTCCTGTGGATTAGTGTCCACAAACTTGTATAGGGGATTGGTGTCTCCTATGGATTTGTGTCCATGAACTTGAGCAAGGGGATTGGTGTCTTCTATGGATTTGTGTCCATGAACTTGTATAGGAGATTGGTGTCTCCTATGGATTGGTGTCCATAAACTTGTATAGGGGATTGGTGTCTCCTATGGATTAGTGTCCATGAACTTGAGCAAGGGGATTGGTGTCTCCTATGGATTGGTGTCCATGAACTTGTATAGGATATTGGTGTCTCCTATGGATTGGTGTCCATAAACTTGTATAGGGGATTGGTGTCTCCTGTGATTTGGTGCCCATGAAATTTATTGAATAAAAATATAAGCAATATTTTGTCGTGATTTTCTCCCGAGAGAGTGTTCCACGTAAACACATCGTATCTTATGTGTATGGAAATTGTGCATTTTTATTATTGCTTTCATATTATTGTTGTTATAATTTGGAAAGAAAAGTTTTATCTTATACTATTGACCCCACTCTCAGTATAAGCTTGTGTTCTTTAGACCTTGCTCTAGTTTTTTGGGGTTCTTTTCATCTACTATGTGGCAGTGTTGTTTGTGCTCTTTCTATGGATATTCATCAATAGGAACATAAGGACAGAGATTTTCTGGGTTGTGTTCCTCATCATCCTTGTCCTCTTCTACATCCACATGTACATAAGTATTATCTGGTAGCTGGCCAATGTAGTGTCCATTTTGGAGGAGATGTATGGCTTGGGCACGATGAAGAAGGCCAAGGAACTCATCAAATGGAGGCGTCTCATGGCTCTAGTGCTCAATATTTTATATGCCATATTTGTTGGAGTTGTGCTGTCAAGAGGTGATAAGAAGAGAGGGATCTACTTTATATTCAAGGATGTTGATATAGAGGTGTTTATGGTGGTTCAGTATGGACTAAATCTCATAGGTGTACTGATTCAGATCGTGTTCTACTTTGTGTGCAAGTTGTATCACCATGAGAGCATAGATAAGTTAGCATTGTCAAACCATTTGGAAGCATACCTTGGGTAGTACATGCCTCTTAAGGGTAGCATAAGCAACATAAAGTTACAACATCTGGACCCCTCAACACATTTTTTTCAAAACCCCCTATAAATTTAAGGTCGATGATATCTTTTGCACTTAAGCTATGGATTACCCACACAATAGGAGCCCTTAATTATTTCAATGTGATTGTTATGTTGTTAATGGATTAGTTTAACCAGCTATAGCAAGGACATTCTTCTATGGAACTGTTAGAAATAATTCTTACTAACTTTCAAAAGTTTTCAGAGTGTATAAATGTTTTAGAATTACAAATTTTCTAGCAGATTGTAGAAATATTTTAGAATTGCAAAGTTTTTAGAAGTTTTTAGAAGTTTTTAGTTGTATATAAAAGTCAAAGTTTTTAGATTGTTCATTCTGGAAGCTTCTTGGTTAAGGCTTCAAGCCTATAAATACTTGAACAATGTAATGGATGCAATGTAATAGATTGAATAAAGATTGTTAATTGCAGCAACAATTAGAGTGCCCTAGTTTATACTCTATTTTTTATGCTCTGTTTTATACTTTATTTTTTATTATTTTCTTTGTTTATTGGTTTTATTTGAAAACCAACATTTGGTATCAGAGCTAGGGTTTCACAGAAGCACGGGTTCTTTTGTTGTTATAGGTTGTGATTTTTTTCTATCGATAGAGAGTGACAACTTTGCAGAGCTGTGGCTAAAAGTCCTTGAGCCAAGGGGCAACAAGTGCCAAGAATTATGTGTAGTTGATTTACGCCATCAACAGAGTGGTAGGATTATAGTTGGGTGAGAGGATTCATGATTTTTTCCAGAGGAGAAGTCGGTGTTTATCAGATCCTGTTTGATTGAATCCTAGGGGAATCCATTCTATGGGAGGCCTAGAATATCGAGCATGGTATTTACAGTCTACTTTGAAATACCAAGTTTTTTTAATGGTTGCAAACAACTTAAGTCTTTCTCAGCCACAGATCCCTCTATTTAAGGGGGAGAATTATGACTTTTGGAGCATAAAAATGAAGACTCTTTTCAAGTCACAAGACTTATGGGATATAGTTGAAAATGGATATACAGAGCCAACAGAGGCTCAAGTTTTAGCCACATGGACAAAGGCACAAAAGGATCAATTGAAAGAGAATAAAAAAGGGATTCAAAAGCCCTATTTTTTATTCAGCAAGCCATGGATGAGTCCATATTTCCCAGAATAGCTACAACCACAAAGTCAAAGGAAGCCTGGGATTTATTGCAGGTGTCATATCAGGGTACAGATAAAGTAAAAGTTGTAAGGCTTCAACAACTTAGAAGGAATTTTGAAAATTTATTTATGAAGGACTCTGAGTCTATACAAGATTTCTTCAATCGTGTTATGGGATTAGTAAATCAAATTAGATCCCATGGAGAAAATCTAATAGATCAAAATATTGTAGAGAAAATTTTAAGAAGCCTACCTCCAAAATATGATGTTGTGGTAATTGCTATTGAAGAATCAAAAGACTTATCACAACTATCAGTTAGTGAGTTGATGGGATCACTTTTAAGTCATGAACAGAGGATAAATAGGCCTGCAGATATACCAATTGAAAAATATTTTCAAGCAAATCTTAATATTTCCAAAGACAAAGGAAGAGAATTTGAAGGATCATCCTCAAACAGAGGTAGAGAAAAATTTAGAGGAAGAGGATGTGGTAGGCTCAAGTAGATATGGAGGTAGCAACCAACGTGGTAGAGGTAGAACAAACTATAGAGGAAGAGGTAATTCTGATAAATCTCAAACTCAGTGTTATTACTGTAAAATATTTGGTCATTATGCTTCTGATTGTTGGAAAAGGAAGAAAGAACATGCTAATAGTTTTGAAGAGAAGGAAGCACAAAATAATTTATTTTTGGCATGTGATATAGCAAAAGAAATATTTGATGATGTATGGCTCTTAGATAGTGGGTGTAGCAGTCATATGATTGGAAATAGGGATATCTTTGCCAAGTTAGATGATTCTGTTAATTCCCAAGTAAAACTTGGAGATGGAAATGAAGTTGAAGTCAAAGGCAAAGGGACCATTTCAATCAAAACAAGATAGGGGATGCAAAAATTTATTCATGATGTTCTCTATGTGCCTGAGTTAACCCATAATCTCTTAAGCATTGGATAACTTATTCAGAAGGGATATTCAATTATTTTTGAGAATAATGAATGTGTTATTTATGATAAAGTTGGTAGCAACCAGATTGTAGCAAAAGTTAGTATGCTACCTAATAGAATATTTCCTTTGAGATTGGCATATGCACAAACTCAAGCCTTGAAGGTTGTTTTAGATGATAAATCTTGGTTGTGGCATATGAGATATGGGCATCTAAATTTTTGAGGGCTAAAGTTGTTGTATCAGAAGCACATGGTGAATGGTCTTTCATTGATTGAATATGATGATCAGATTTGTGAAGGTTGTATTCTTGGAAAGCAGCATCGAGATTCTTTTCTAGTAGGAAGAGCTTGGAGAGCTAAGGAGCCACTTTAGCTAGTACATGCAGATATTTGTGGTCCAATGCAGACCTTATCACTGAACAAAAGTAGGTATTTTATCATTTTTGTTGATGATTTCAGTAGGAAGACTTGGGCATATTTTATTAAAGAAAAATCAGAAGCTTTCTCTATTTTTCAATAGTTTAAAGCTAACATGGAAAAGCAGAGTGGGTATTTTCTAAAGACCTTGCATACAGATAGAGGGGGAGAATTTACCTCCAATGAATTTTGATATTTTTGTAGAAAATATGGTATTTGTAGGTAGTTGACTGCAAGTTATACTCCACAACAAAATGGAGTTGTAGAACGCAAGAATCGAATGATTGTGGAGATGGCCAGAAGTATGCTTAAAGCAAAGGGTCTTCCAAATTATTTTTGGGTTGAAGTTGTAGCTACTTCTATCTATTTGTTGAATAGATGCCCAACAAAATATGTAAAGAATATGACTCCTCATGAAGCATGGTGTGGAAGAAAGCCTGGTGTAGCACATCTCAGGATATTTGGTTGTATTGCATATGCTCATGTACCTGAAGAAAAGAGATAGAAACTTGATGATAAAAGTGAAAAGTGTATTTTTATTGGCTATAGTGAGGAAACAAAAGGATACAGGTTATATAATCCTTTGATAGGGAACTTGATTGTCAGTCGTGATGTGATTTTTGCTAAAAATGAAGCATGGCAGTGGGATGGAAATGTACAATAAGAAAATCTAGTATTGGTGCCTCAATTTGCCAGACCAAATAGTAGCCTAAGAGTGGAACCTCATCCTATTGGGCCAAGTAGTAACTCAAATTCCATAGCCACTCCTTCATCAAGTTCATCATCTTCATCATCTAGCCCAAGTCCTCCTACAAGTCCTCCATCAAGGAAGGTAAAATCTCTTAAAGAAATTTATGAAAAAACTACTGATTTCAGTTCAATCATGAATTATGCTTTATTGACTAATATCCAAGTAGAGCCAAGAAATTTTGAAGATGCAGTGAAAGATGAAGTTTGGCATGAAGCCATGAAGGAAGAAATTGTTGCCATTGAAAGAAATGGAACATGGGAGCTTGTGGATCCTCCACCAGAAAAGAAGCTTATTGGATTAAAGTGGGTTTACAAAATAAAATATAATGTTGATGGGTCAATTGAAAGACACAAAGCCAGATTGGTAGCTAAAGGCTACTCTCAACAACTAGGTATAGATTATGATGAGACTTATGCTCCTGTTGCAAGACTTGATACTGTTAGAATTGTTTTGGCTTTGGCAACACAATTTAAATGGTCAGTTTTTCAATTTGATGTTAAATCAACATTTTTGAATGGTTACTTGAATGAAGAAATATTTGTAGAACAACCACCAGGTTTAAAAGTTGTAGGACAAGAGCATAAAGTTTACAGGTTAAAGAAAGCCCTGTATGGCCTCAAACAAGCACCTAGGGCTTGGTATAGCAGAATTGATGGATATTTTTTGAAACATGGCTTCAATAGAAGTGAAAGTGAACCCACATTGTATATCAAATTTAGAGGTACTCATGACCTACTTGTTGTTTGCTTATATGTTGATGACTTGATTTATACTAGCAATAGTGAAGTGGTGATACAAGAGTTTAGAAATGCTATGAAGCATGAATTTGAAATGACTAATTTGAGTATGATGTATTATTTTCTTGGCATAGAAGTAAGACAGTTGAATGATGGTATTTTTATTTCACAAGAAAAGTATGCAACTGACCTACTTGATAAATGTAGAATGAAAAATTGCAAACCTCTGCATACACCTATGAATCAGAATGAAAAGTTGGTCAAAGATGATGGAAGTAAAAATGTGGATGCTATAATGTACAGAAGTTTAGTTGGTAGTCTTATGTATCTTACAACCACCAGACCTGACATTATGCATGCAGTAAGCTTGACTTCAAGATATATGCAAGATCCAACTGAAGCCCATTTTCATGCAGTAAAGAGGATACTCAGATATGTGCGTGGCACAATTAATTTTGGTATTTTATATAAGTCAACTGATGATTTTGGACTGGTTGGATACACATATAGTGATTGGGTAGGTTGTATTGATGATAGAAAGAGCACTTTAGGATATGTTTTTAGCTTGGGTTTTGGTGCAATTTCTTGGTTGTCAAAAAAATAAACAACTATTTCACTATCATCAGCAGAAGTGGAGTATATTGTAGCATCAACAACAGCATGTCAAGCAATTTGGCTAAAGAGAATTTTGGCAGATTTGAAATGTGAACAAGATGCAATAACTACTATCTATTGTGACAACAAATCTGCAATTGCTATTACAAAAAATATTTTTTTCATAGTCATACTAAACATATTGATATTAGATACCATTTTATCAGGAGTCTTGTAATAGCAGGACAAATTGAATTAAAATTTTGTAATAGTTATGATCAATTAGCAGATGCCTTAAGCATTAAGGGGGAGAATGTTAGTAATAATGCTTAATGTAATATCAGCCTCTAGAACTTTCTAGATTTTAGAAATGTTCTAGAATTACAAAGTTTCCAGATTGTTCATTCTGGAAGCTTCTTGGTTAAGGCTTCAAGCCTATAAATACTTGAACAATTTAATGGATGCAATATAATAGATTGAATAAATATTGTTAATTGTAGTAGTAATTAGAGTACCCTAGTTTATGCTCTATTTTATTCTTTGTTTTTATCCTCTTCTTTGTTTATTGGTTTTCTTTGAAAAACAACAAAAATGTCTATATAAATCGGAAAAGATGAAATCACTTCTAATAATTATTATATCAATTTAATATTAATTCGTTCTGGTCTTTAAAGCATCATCTCCATTATCATCGTTTTTATTTTTTTTGTATCTTTTCTAACTCTACATAGAATGTGTGGAGTCTATTTTAATTAAATTTTAGGTCCATGATAACAACTTATCTCATTCAATATTCTTATGCACTTCATTATTGGAAATAACTTTCATAAATAGTATGCACTCAAATCTATGAGACATTGTGGATTGAGATATTTTTCTTAAAATTTTCATATGTTAAAATCTAGTCAGTCTTCTTGCACTTCCTTACAAGATAAATGGAATAAAGGTGATATTACTCGAAAACAATGGAGGGTTTGGTATAATTTTATAGTCCATTGATGCTCATCTTGAATCTTCTCTTCATTGTTGGAGTTTTGAATTGATCGAAGTCATGTATCCATATAGCTATGATTACTTCAACAATCCTAATTTTTTAAATATGTCATCTCTAGTAAAACAATATTAAGTTGTAAACAATCTTGATTGATGTCATATTTATTCAAACACTATTAAGCTATAAAGAAATAAATATATTTACAAGACTTACAAAATATTAAATAACAAATGTGAAGTGTAATGCATCATAAGTTAAATTAGTATCAATAATATTTATTAACACGTTTTATTTTATTTATTAATTATATATACAATTAGTAGCTTTATAATTCATAAATATTATTTAAAATATGAATAATTTAAACATTATTTTAGAACCTTTAATACAAATAATCTATCCTAACGAAGCCTCACATGACTTGGTTAAGGAGATATTCTTTGAAAATTAATAGATAAAGTTCAATTTGATTATATAAGCAAATAATCTACACTTTTAATATCGATTTTCTTGTTGTTCATGAAGGTATAAGAACTAGCTAGTCACTTTGTGCAACCAAAATGTAAAGTTGTGATAGTATTAATTAATCTAAGTAAGATGTCAAAAGCACCTACAACCAAACACTAAATCCTTTCATCAACTATTGAATATGGTTCCAACATCAATGAACATGGGGCCAATTCCATCAAATCCTAGCTAACATTAGCATTAAATCATTATTAGGCGTCGAAGCCAATATCACTCTAATCAACAAATAACATTGTGCATGATGTTAGGGATACTAAGAGGTACCAACCCTTAGAAAAGTAACATGAAACATTGGTAATTCCATAATTTCCATGACACTTAACCATCGAAAGATGAAATACTTTAATCTTCTTAGATCCTTTTAATATTCCTTTATGTGGATATATTCTTCCTAAGCAGTTTCTTAGTAGGATGAGTTAAAAGTAGGTTTGAACATAGCATACCACATATCTTCACAAAAAATCCTATGTATCTCCTGTAGTGTGCATTATTGTGTGCAATTTCGTTTACTAGAACTCAATAAAAATATAATTTTCTATATTATGTCTATATGCATGTTCTTCTATTCATTAACAAAGTAATATTTGACTTACCTAAAATAACCCTTGATTAGTGATACTAGAGCATATGTTTGTGTTGTATGCAAACCTACACAATATTAGGTTATTTGAAAGAGTGGTCTCACATCAAGTGATCTTCTTGTATATCTTTCCTCTTATAGCAAGCAATCATAGAAGGCAGTTGACAACTAAATATCATATCATATTCATACAATTTTGGATATAGCATTGGCTAAAAAAATAATAGGGATATTTAATCATTTTATATAAATTTTTAGGGTATCCTTAACCTTATCCTCCAATTAGAGAATCCTTTTAAAGCTTCATGTCCTTCTAAGTTAAGGTAAAACTATGATATTTCTTCTTTCAAAGGCGATATTGATATTGAAGCGTAAAGAACTAATTAGACTAAGTATAGTAGTACTTTTAGGTTATCAACTTCTTTATGAAAAAACATCATATTTTCCCTCTTGATAGCCACCATACCTATTTTTAACTAACGAAAATCATATACATTTAATCTATAAGAGAGAACACTAATATTGACATACCTAATTTAATGCTATCCCAATAGAATTCATTAATACCTCCAAGAATGAATACTACTTACTAGGTGACTATGATGAATAGTACCTCAAATGGAAATAATTATGGTAATATAGAGATAAATTTGTCAAATATATGCTAGTATAATTTATAAATTATTGACAAAATTAGGCATACAAGATGTAGAGTGATATAATATATTTAAGTATCATACTAGTTTGCATATATTCATACAAACAAAAATTAATTTTGTCAACACCACATTAGGAGAATTATAGAGATAAGCAACAAATATTGAGCTAATATTGGGTGGCTTCAACTAGAAGACACAATCCAAGGACACAAGCAATCCCAAATCTGATGCTAAATCTTATATCAAAATATAACCACAATAGAACTAGTCTAATAAGATGCTAAAATATCAACAAGTGATGTTTTCATTACAAGAGTAGTTTCACAACTAGGATAAATATTATACCTAAAGGACAAGAAATTTACACCTTGTTAATCCTTAGCATGGGATAAAAGAAATAAAAAAATAGATACAAACTTAAACAACATCAATGTCATGGTATCATTAGAAAATGTAGACAAAAGGGATTGCATATTTCGTTCAAATTTTGATGCAAAGAGAGCCTTTGCATTTCATAATAGAGAATAATGTAAATATAAGTTGACTAGTAAATAAGCCTTACCCTCAACCATACAATCTTTTATGGTTTCAACAAAGGAAATACATTCTTATCATAAAATGATTTCTTATCTTCTTTATCAATATTTTTTAATATATTATATGATATCATTCAACTCAACATTTGTGATGTTCTCCTTGGTAACCCTACATATGAGAGTGTCTTATGATCTATAATTCTAGATTTAATAGTGTCATCATCATATTTGAAAACTAATATTATAATATACCAAAGGTGACACCACCCAAAAAAAACTCCTTTATCAATGTTAATTAATTTTATAAGGTGCAATCAAACATGTAAGTTTATACTTTTGATAACCAAACCTTAGTAATAATGGGATTTTAATGCTTCTATAACCCAATCCATTGTGGATACCCAAAAGGGATAACAAATATAGATGGACCAAGTGGTCTAAACTTACTATTTTTCACATAATATTTAGGTGTACCACTCCATTTTTAGGTCAAGTACCCCATTTATCTAATTCTAAGAATACCTCTACCCAACATGCTAATATATCATCATTTCATTATAGAAATTAAAAATATGAGTAATTTCTAGATCCAAATATTAGTATGGAAAGGTTACATATGACCCAACACTTCACTACACATAAGTCTCATTTTGAAAAAAAAGTAATAAATAGAACTCATAATTATTTTTTTTAAACTAAATAACACTCAATAAGACCAGGATGAATAACCAAGATCTCATTCATCATATTAATGAACTCATTGACCAAGGGGTAACCTCAAATCTATATACCATCATATATTTTATTGAGCTATTCAACATATAAAAAATAAACTTTATATTCAAGGGATAATTATGTTGATAAGTGGTCATTCTCTTTATCTTAAGCAAATACAAAATATGGAATAAAAAAAAGCATACAAGCCAAGTGTTGGACACTCTACACCAACATAAGCTTCATGCTAACTTAGAGAAGTGTTCATTAGCTACTAGATGCATTGATTATCTAGGATTTGTCGTAAATAATCATGGAACTCATGTTCATCCAAATAATATCCATGTAATCTAATATTCATCAATGATATTTGTAGATATCCATAGCTTCTTATGCCTTGGTAATTTATATTGTTGTTTTATTTTAGGATTCTTCAAATTTTACTGGCTACTTAACCAAGTGACCAAGGGAGGAACTGAATTTTAGTTTACATATAAAATTGTATTTATATCAATTTAAGGGATTGAATAATCAACTTTGACTAATTTGTTTCCTTACATTACCATATTACATTAACCATTAGATATAAAATTTAATACCTTATATTATACACTCGATTCCATCCTTTCTTAGTATGGTCATTTAGTTTCTTATCATAATAATATATTCAATGATATAGTTTAGAGATATCTTGCATACAACAAAGATATTTATGTATTATTCAAACATGGTACTATGGAAATAATGCATCATGGATATCATGTCTATCATATACATGGACCACTAATTATTATATTTTTTTGTATAACAACAAGTTATAGTATGATTATCATCAAAAGTAATTGACCTTGTTTTAGTAATTCCTCTTAAATATTAAGCATATGACAAGAAGCATAAACAAAGATATATATTGCTGATTTTGGATTTCATTTGTCACATTAAGTGTAGTCGTTGATGCCTATGGCCATAATACATGTAACTACTATCACCTATATGAATTTGAAACTTATTTTGCTAGAATTTATTAAGAACCATTCTCAATAAAATGTACTGCTAATACCATCTACATGAAGAAAATGTGTGCCACCTAGGATCCATAATATGAAACTTTGGTGTTATCAAGATTCTCACCATTCCACATAGTATTGACCTAAAATTTATAGTAAAGTCCACAAGTATGTTAGATCATGCATAACCGATTATTTCAACATGAAGCAATTATTAGATAAAATAATCTCAATAGACACTATGATGATATTCCAAAGACACCATACAAATGAATATGTATGTCATGGTGGATAGTTTTTACAAGATGACTATATTAGTGCTCTATGAAAATATCTTCTTGGAGGAAGATAAAATTATATTCTTGTTTAATTATGTTAGGTTTCACTTTGAATTATCATAGACCATTATGTCTAAAATAATACCATATTCCTTAGTATTTTTATTTATCTTTTGGTCTATGATGGATTTTCAAATTGACCCATTCAACTATCTTTCATCCTCAAACTTGATGAAGTGGTGAATTAAATTATTATGCACATTATTAAGATGTACAATGTCAAGCATTTAATAAATTATTTTCATATAAAATAAGTTAAGTACTAAGTATTTAAATTTGTATTATCATATACACATTTTAGCTTATTTGCCACCAAAGATGTGGTTCTCTTAGCTTACACATTATCATCTATCTTTTTTTCTTCTATAAGTCCTCTTTATTCATTTATTTTTATTACCCTTAAAGCCTTTTTATTTATTCATATCACTTAATGATGACCTTCATCTATCTATTTATTTTTATTACCCTTAAAGGTGGTATTGCAAAAAATGGTTACCAAAATATAGATATCCATACTTCATCCACCATTCTTGAACATAGATGTCATCCTTTCTAGAGAATATTGACAACTTCATGACTTCAACCCAAAAAATATTTCCAAAGCAACTAAGGCTTTAAAAAACTAGGGTTTCTTAGTTCTCCTCTATTCCTTGATATCAATAATTAATTTTGTAGATTTTTTCAAAAACTAATTAAACAACTCATTTTCTTACCTTGACTGATAGTTATTTACAATTTTATCTTCAAAGACTTGAAAAATTATCACTGCTCTTATTATAGATGACTAAATTCATATGGTTATGTATCCCTCAATACAACTTGAATTCTTTAAAATGGTCGTTCATTTTAAATCTCTTCAAATTTTGTACAAAATGGTCCAAGTTTTTTAATCAAACAAATCTTCACAACTATATGACTCCTAAAAGATCAGATATTTTTTGGAAAAAATGTCCTAATATCACCCTCATTCTAGATGGCTATTAGTTAGATACCAACAAGTATTATTGAATAATTTCTTAAGAAAATTATACTTTTAAAATTTCACTAAAAAATGGGTAAGAGCAAAGGGAGCATGTTCTCAAACTTGTTGTTTGGTCCTGCCACCTTTCACAATACAACTATATTTTCAAATAAAACACCAAGTAGATGAGGTGAGAAGAGATGCACCTTCACTAGATTTTGAACCAAAACTCTACATTTATTCAACTGAAAAATCTTCCAATATTGGACCCATATAAATAATAATCATTTAACAAACTCTCATGCCCATGGAAACATTAACCCTAAGCCTTTCATTGTGCTCTTTCTCTTCATGTTGTTTGCTTACCATGGTCTTTAAACCATAGAAAAATATACAACTTCCAAACTTAATATTCTTGGATTACCAATAGTAAAAAAAGTATAACCTCTTATGCAATTTCTTATTAGATAGTATTCCAATCATTTTCATGTAGAAATTATGTTCTATGACATTTAAGGGGCTGAAAATGGTGAATAAAAGTAAAAATTGCATTTTCTTTGATTGTTGATAGCAAGCATAGTACAACATTTTATATATCTCACATATTTTTATTTGTTAGGCCAAACAAAATATATATACAAGTTTACTAATTTATTTATCTTTCAAAGTAACCAAGAATAGTGGAAGAGTTTGCTTCCTTCAAAAGATGAATTCCACTACCAATATTGTATGTGCATACTTACTCACTTTATAAAAAAAAATGCTTGCATAGAATAGTCACCAAACTCTTTCTTATAAGCATGTATGGATCAATATAAATGCTAAGAAGTCTTCAACAAAATTGAAACCTCAAATATAACTTTCCTTTAGCACATCATGGATTAAATTCTTAAACTAATGATGTTATCAAAAGTTGTAGATTTTTCCTTCTTATAGTGACCTTTGGATAATATTAACCATTTTATTTCTTTTTTAGCTTATGACAATTCCCTATTTTATATATATAAATATTTGAGAGTTTATTATGAGGATCTAGCATACCATAATTTTAAGCTTTATTAATGTTTCATTAAAGTATTTAAATTTATTTTATTTTATAAATCATTTTTGAGAAAATATTAAGTATTTGGAAAAGATCCGTAAATATAAATACATGCTGACATAAAACAACAGCATCTAGACCCATAAACGCGGTTTTTTTTATTTTTTTTTAAACCTCCCTTATAAATTTAAGGTCGATGTTCTCTTTTGCACTTAAGCTACGGATTACGCACACAAGATGCTCCTAATTGTTTCAATCTGGTTGTAATAATTGTAAAAGATGAAATCACTTGTAATAGTTATTATATCAATTTAACATTAAGTCGTTCTGGTCTATAAAGCATCACCTCCATTATCATCTTTTAAAAAAAAAAAATCAGTATCTTTTCTAATCGCCAAGTCTATTTTAATCAGATTTTAGGTTTGTAATAACAACTTAGCTCATTCAAGATTCGCATGCATCTCATTCTTGGCAACAACTTTGATCCAATTGTATGCACTCATTGATTAATTAGTTAACTGAATTGTATTCCTTAATTAGTTGATTGAGTTATAAGTTTCATATGTTAATGTAAGTCTTCTTCAGTGGCAGTTGGGAGGACAACAAGGTGTGGAACAAGTTGCAGGAGTTGTGGAAACGCAAACACTACACCTAATTTCAAGCAAATAATTGTGGAAGGGCTGCATTGACTTTGCAAGGGCGTTCACACCACATGCATAGAATACTGTACGGGATTTGAAAGTACGGTGGCTCTGATCACCACGTCACTGAGCATTTACCACCTTAGTGGTACTGTTTCTATTAAATGACCTTTGGGTATACAACAACTTCGACGAAGTTGTTGGATTCAAGAATGACGCAAAGAAAATAACCGAGAAAATTCATCTCGAAAGTGTTTTACGAGGTAATACCACCGTTCCTGATGTTGTCATTCCGTTAGAGGATTTTAACAAGTCCTGTAGATAGCTAGAGAAGCATACTCTTATCGGGTATTTTCTGAGATGTATTCCTTATGAATCGCTAATCCGCAATTGGATTTAGCATTATTGGATTGCTTATGGTATTGAGGTTGAAGGATTCCAAAACCTGACAAAAGGGTTCTGTTTTTTTCGTTTCTCTGATCCTGAGTATGCTAAGGCAGTGTTTCACCATGGACCCTGGTATATCCACAACTCCTTGCTAGTGTTCCAACCCTAGACCCTAGGATTTCTCCATCGAGGATGGCGCTTCCCTTGAGGTTCCTATTTGGGTTGAACTTCTTGGTCTTTCGGTTGCCCTTTGGCCTTTCTTGGAAACCATAGTTGCTCCGTTAGGCCCCTTTGTCTGCATTGAGCATCCGAAGTTCTTTGGCATCCGCCCCTTCAGAAGGGTGTGTGTGAAATTTGATTTGTCCAAGGACCTTAAGGACCATCTCACCGTGAACATTGGTGAATTCTCATTTGTTCAAAAGCTGGTTTACATAAACCTATCGAACACCTATTATCGTTTCCATTTGATAGCTCACAAGATTAAATATTATCCCTTAATGGAGGGACGTTTCAAGAATAACAAGGTAGCGGCTAATGTTCCAAACCCTATGCCTATGATTCCACCTTAGGTAGCTCAGGGAGCTCAAGGGAACGGGAATAATGGTTCCTAGGAGTCTTGGATCATTGTTGCCAAGAAAAACCACCCAGGCAAGCAATTTGTTAAGCCAGGAGGGCATATTATTGCCCCTTCGTTGCATGCACAAAAAAATATGAACATGCATATAGTAGTTACTGAGAACCTCCAAGGGCCATCCACTTCGGCAGAGAATACTATGCTTAAACAAAAAAAATAGAATACCCTTGAGGTGGCACGAGCGAGAAGGTCTCATAGCCCTAGTCATGACCCTTCTACACAAAGACAAGACAAACGACTATTCAACATGTTTCTAGATGGTAATCATGATCGATTCATCTCGAACCCCTACTCCTCGCTTGGGGAGATAGGTTATTCCGAGGATATTGATGGTGATATGCAACTGGATTGTTCTCAGTGATTTTTTTAGCCTGGAATGCCAAAGGGCTGACAGACCCAATCCACAAATATTTGGTTCAAAGTGAGATTGAAAGTATTTCTTGCCAGTACGGTAGGTTTGATATCCTTTGTTTACAAGAAGTCAAATTTTTTTATTTTAATTTACAGTGTGCTTGTTTGTTTATTTGGCATGGCAACCAGTTTTACTCCACTAATCATTCTCTGGGATGAGGAGGAGCTATCACCTTCGTGGCACCTGCATGGTAGTCCCATCTGGTCACATGGGGGGTGGATCCCTCTAATCAGGTCATGTGGACCCTTTTTGAGTTTGATGGACATTCCTTTAGAATTATCAATGTTTATGCCTCCAATCATGCCCTCGAGAGATGTGCTCTGTGGCGGTGGTTGGCTTTGTCATTACCTCAAGCAGTTTGGTTGCTCTGTGGTGACTTCAATATGATTGAGAAAGCTAATGATAAAGTTGGCCGACTCCCTATGCGGTGGTGCACTAGGGAAAGAGAAGCCTGGTTTTTTATGAAGAACAAATTGGGTCTTGTCGACCCCAATGCTTGTTCTTCTTCCAAATATTTCCAGAACTCGCTTTGGTTTTCTTGGTCCAATTTTCAAAGTGGAGATGATAGAATTTTAAAAAGACTTGATAGAGCAATGCTTACTAATCATTCTAGGTTCAATTTTTAGAACATTGTGTAGTCCGCCCCTCTGGTGGCTGCCATTCCATGCACAACTATGTTGGATCATGTGCCCATTATCTTCAACATCTCTTCAAACCCGCAACCGATCAAAAAGTTCCACTCTTAGTTTTTTATGAATATCTCTTTCCTGCAACATCCAGCCTTGAAAGCACACATTGTTAGATTTTGGAACTTGGTTCCTCAGCATTTCGGGAACATGGGTTGGATTGAATGGTGGAATGGTGCCATTGTTCACACAACTACCATTCTCAAAGCTCTTGGGGTCAAGCTTGCTCAGCTGCATAAGTAGTCCAATTTGGCTCTGAAGAATGAGCTTGCCAAAGCTTTAGTTTGGCTTGATGCCTCCCCCCTAAGTATCTCTCTGCAACAACATGTTGCAGCCCTTAGGCATGAGCTTAAAAATTTGAGCTTTATGAGGCTAGAGGTGCCCAAATCAGAGCCTGAATGCACTGGCTGAAAGTTGGAGATAGGGTCTCAAAAGAATTCTTTCAATGCCTCAGACCGCCCAAACAAGTGGTTCAATTCAAAGCCATTATGGACAATGGTGAATGTTTTATAGAGCTACCTAACATTGCCAAAGTGTTTGTTAATCACTACCATAAGGTTTTTGCTGCTCAACTTCTCTCTTCTGAGAGACAACAAGATCTTGAGGAATGTTGCCCGATTGTGCCAGAAAAATTATCAAACTCCTAGAAATAAGACTTTGAAAGGTCTATTTTCTTAGAGGACTTAACCGGTGTTCTATCCTGGATGGCTAATGATAAAGCACCAGGTCTGGATGGTTTCCCATGTGAATTCTATAAAGTTTTATGGGACCTGGTTGGCCCAGACCTTCTACGAGTCTATCAGGAAGCCATGGCCACTGGCTCCTTAGGCTCCATTATAAATAAAGGTAACATTAAATTCATCCCCAAGCCTAGATATCTTGAGGTTATCACAAACTGGAGACCTATTACATTGTTGAATGTAAGCTACAAAATTATTTCTAAGGCCCTTGCTCTTCGGCTTCGGCCTCTGCTTCCTCTCATTGTGAGACCTGAGCAAACAAGGTTTATTCGTAATAGGTATATTCTTGACAATGTCATTGCAGTCTAGGAAGGCATGGAATGGGCTAGGGAATCTCAGCAAGAGGCCCTATTTATCAAAATTGACTTTGAGAAAGCATACGATAGAATTGAATGGAATTTCATTCTATTAATGCTCAAATCCCTTGGGTTTAATCCTTGCTTTGTTAATTATGTGTAAATATTGTTCAAATATGCTTCAATGGTTGTCATGTTGGATGGAGTTCAAACAGAGAATATTGGCCTTTTTAGGTCTATTAGACAGGGGTGTCCTCTTGCCCCCTCCCTCTACGTGCTTGTTGTTGAAGCTTTCGGCTATCTTCTTGCCAACAAAGCTTCACAATGGCTAGTTAAGGGAATTTCTCTCCCAAGGAATCAAGGGCAACTAATCAATGGTCATTTTGCTGATGATTCATTCTTAACCATCCTTGAGGATAGGCAATCCATCACACAGGCTCTTTCTTGCCTGGATTCTTTTTGCAAGGCTTCTGGTTCCAACATTCAATGGAGGAAAACGTCGTGTTACAAACAATCCTCCAGACCCATGCCAAGTTGGCTTGAGCATTATCAGTGGAAATGGATTCAACCGGGGGAGATGTTCAAGTTTTTGGGCATCCCCTTTGCTTTCTAGAGTACCCCCTCCCAGCTTTGGGAATATGTTGTGCAAAAAGTGGAAAAAAACTCAATTACTAGGTCACAAAAAAGCTTTCCATTGCAAGAAAATTCCAAATTTGCTCTAAAGTTCTTGCCTCTACTCATGTTTATTATTCATCATGTTGGGTTCCCTCTCAAACTTGCTATAAGAAGTTGGAGAAGCTTCTTCAAGATTTTCTCTAGATCAATTCTTCTCAAAAGAATAGATTTCATAGAGTTGCATGGGAATTTTGCTACCTCCCTAAGAGCTTGGGAGGTGTGGGGCTATTTAATTGCCATCGCCAAGGTCTGGATCTGAGCGCTAAGTGGATTATCCGAGCTCTTAAAGGCTCTAAAGCTTGGAAAGTTCTAATTCGGCACTGTGTTGCAACAGGGTTACCATTTGGCAAGAAAGTTTGGAAGGGAATGGATATGTTGTCCATCCTTGTGGCCCTAGTTCCCATTAAAATCTCTGGGTCATTCGTGATTCAGAGTATTTGGCGGGCCTGGGAGTCTATCAAGCCTTGGTTACAATGGAAAGGAGTTGGCCACCAACATGGGGTCGTTGTAGCTGCTTTGAATATCTGGTGGTCCCCTGTTATTCAGTATCAGGGGCAACCACTAGCCAAAGTGTAATGGATTCATGCTAAAAAAAAATTAAAAAGGAGTTGTGTCCATTTTAGACTTTTTCAACAAATAAACCAGAGATTGGATCCTGTGGGAGCTTTTTAAACAGAGGCATGCCTTAAATCCTGAAGATAAAGATACCTATGACACTGTTACCAGTCGTACCCCATTTTCCCTTTGGTTGAAGCTTGGCCAGGTTGTCCAACGACCTTGGTGGACAGAGTGGAAATGGTATAAAGATGTGCCTCTGTTCAACTACAAGACTAAACACAACTATAGTTGGCTTTCATCCAATTTACCAATGGTAACAAAGCTCAATGAGCGTTGGGATCTTTTCTCCTCCAAATCCATTTGGCATGCAAGATTTCAAATTACTTGGGCCAGCTATATTGAACCCAAACAAGTTAATTTTCTTGGAGTATGTTATTTCATGGTCTCCCATTGGGCCAAAGGCTTCGACACCTAGGAGTTGACAATCCCACATGTCCTTTCTATGGGGAGAATGAGTCTACCATGCATCTTTTCTAGGATTGCAGAAAAGCAAAAATGGCATGGGGGTGGATGGAATATTTTTTCAGGCTATTCTTGCCTTATCCTCTAACGTGGCTTCACAATCTATTGGGGGATCCCCCTAATTTTTCTCAGTCTTTGTTAGAGTTCTAGAACATATTTAGAATTAGCATGTTGTTCCATATTTGGAAAGCCAAAAATGAGATAGTTTTTACAAATAGAATTCCCTCTGTAATTTTTTCTCTTTCAGATAAGCTTATGGTCTTCCATGATGCTTGGTTACAGATTCGAGTTCAAGCCAACAAGGCAGCAATGGATATCAAGCACCTGCAGGACTTGATTGACTATTGGGGCAATGCTCCATGCTCGGTGAGCAAATTCCCCCAGAGCCAGAGTAGAGAATCTGTTCTAGGTCCCAGCAGCAACGTCGCCCACCCCCGAAGAGGCGGGACCGGCCATCCTCCAGCGCTCACACTCAATCGCCTATAAGAAGCAAGTCTTAGTCGCCAAACTCTAATAGTTCTCATCATTTTGATGCTTGGGGAGCTCGACCGTGTTCTCCTCACTGAGATGATGGTTGGGGGACTCGCTTGTCCTCTCCCAACTAAGATGATGGTTAGAACAACGACAATGATGAAGGCATAATGGTTGGAGCATAGGCATTGATGATGATACAAATTCAAATATAGGCTAGATCATTCCAGGTTAGAGAACTTCACTCCCCAGTAACGTCTAGAAACACAATGAGGAGGCCGAGGTGACGGATCCTCCTAATGATGGGGTGCAGAATAATTAATGGTTGTTGTTATGATTCTCTTTATGTTTTGATCAATGTGTTTTGATTTAATGCTTTAGTTAATCCCGCTAGTTGGTGGTTGTTTGATGGTGGTACTTTGAACTTTGTCATGGCTGTCTTGTCAACCCATTTAATTTGTGTATGGGGTGTGACCATTTTATAAGCCTTTATATTTATTATAGTGCTTTTTCACTCAAAAAAAATTAATTGTGCAAGGCTGAAATAAATAAATATTATCTTTTACTTTTTCTCTTCTAATAACTTACTATTGGCCTTTCTTTTTTATTTTTTTAATAAATTTATATAAAAAAAAAAATTGGGTTTTTATATATGTGAAATTTAAACTTCTAAAAAAAGCAAAAACTTACTATCAAGGTGCCGTTTATAATTCCATCAGATAGTTTCTTGAGAGGCGCCGTTTAAAATTCCGTCTGATAGTTTCTTCGTCCTATTACTCCACTCACAATGACTTTGCGTTTGACCGGTTTGGTTGTTTGGGTTTGAAGGGATGGAAGATAAATAGGAGAAAGGTGAGATTCCTCAAAAAGAATGGAGGAGTTTGATTTTCTAGCCCATTGGTGCTCATCTTAACTCTTATCTTCATTGTTGAAGGTTTGAATTTTTTTGCCATGGAGTTCCAAAGTCCAACCCTTATCAATTTGCATATATTAATTGTTAATTGATTGAAGTCATGTATCCCTATAGCTATATGGTCGCTTCAACAAAACACTATCAAGCTGAAATAAATATATTCATAAGACTCACATAATATTATAAAAAAGCATTATATCTTATCAATAATGTTTATTAATATATTTTATTTAATTTAAAGTTATATAAGATATCTACTAAGTATTTTTTTAAATATAAATAAATTTAAATTTTTTATAATTTTAATATAAATAATTTATTCTAATATAGTTTTCATGTATCCATATAGCTATGGTTGCTTTAACAAAACACTATTAAGCTGAAATAAATATATTCATAAGACTCACATAATATTATAAGAAAGCATTATATCTTAAATTAGTATCAATAATGTTTATTAATACATTTTATTTAATTTAAAGTTATATAAGATATTTACTAGTTTTATAATTTATAAGTATTATTTAATATAAATAAATTTAGATTTTTTTATAATTTTAATATAAATGATTTTTTATGTAGTTTTTTTATTGGTAACAAAGGTTTTGAAAGGGTCCAGTAACCTTTTAAAGAATGGAGACTATTTAGATAAGCCCTCCACAACAAAAATAAAACAAAAGTATCATCCTTCTATGGGGTCATCAGAGAAACAAAAAGAGACTTGAAAGCCCACACACAACACAAAGAGGGAACCCAATACTAGAACATATGCAGGGGCAACCAAAAATAGAAAGAAAAAATGAAAAGCACTTAGACAGTAAAAAAAAACCATAACAGCTAAACTTGATGTTGGGGTAACCAAAGCCCCAAAACTTGTAAAAACCTTCATCTATTGTTAAGACTCCAGGAAATAATCTACATTAACAAAAATTGGGATTGGATCTCTTTCCCCTAGCAAAGGGCTAAGAAGGATTTCCAACACCCATATTCAATAAATATTGAGAGCCATTGACAATCTTTGACTCTGTCTCCTTTTTCCTTAGAGCTTTAATTGATGGTCTCCCAACATTACGCTCTACCCCAACATCTGCAAATCTCTTTTTAAGACTTCTTGGATTAGGGTAAAGAAATCCCTTCTCCAATAAGGGTTTTGAAGGACATTTATGACTTTTGGTTTTAGGGCCCAAGGACCCGGTATTCTGAGAATCGGGGATGGAAAAGAAAGGACTAGGGAGGAAAATAAGGGGAGAGCCGAGGTCATTTATGGGGGAGAGGGAGGGCTTGTAAGGAGGTAGGATCCTCAGGCTAGGGGATGAGATCATATTCGGAGAGAGACTCAAAGGATTTGGAGATGAGGACAGGGGTACCAGACTGAAGTGGAAAGGAGGTAACAACACCATCCAAGGTAGGATCAGAGGAAGAGGGAGCAGAGGCATCAGTAGAAGGTTGAGACTACGGTGGGAGATTTAGAGGGATAGAGGGAGCCTTGTCAGGAGGGGGTTAGCCAGAGAGGATGAAATGGGGTGCCTCTAGAAGGATTGAGAAGGATGAGGTCCGACTTTGGGAAAGCTTACCTTTGGCTTGGAAACATTTGGGCATTGTGAGCGGAGATGGTCTTGTTTGGAGCATTCACCACAGAATGCAGGCTTATTTTTCGTATTCAATAGGTTGGTTAGTAGATATTTTTTGAAAATTAATAAATACAGTTTAAAGTGATTATATAAGTAAATATTCTATGTTTAATATGAAATTTTCTTATCGTCAAGGAAGGCATAAGAATTAGCTAATCACTTTATGCAACTAAAATTTAAAATTGTGATAGCATTAATTGACCTAATGTAGTTTTACATGAGTTGGTTAGTAGATATTTTTTAAAAATTAATAAAGAAATTTTAAAGTGATTATATAAGTAAATAGTCTATGTTTACTATGAAATTTTCTTACTGTCAAGGAAGGCATAATATTTAGCTAATCAATTTATGCACTAAAATTTAAAAAAATGATAGTATCAATTGATCTAAATAAGATCTCAAAAGCACCAAGAACCAACCACCAAAGCCTTTCATCAACTATTAAATATGGTTTTGATCAACATGGGGTCAATACCATCAAATACTATCTAACATTAGATCAAAATCGATATTAGATATCAATTTCAATATCACTCCAATCAACAAGCCGCATTGCTTTTGATCGTTGACACTTGATGATAGGGATACTAATAGGTACCAACCCTTAGAAAAGGAACATCAAAGAATGGTAATTCCATTATTTCCATGACTCTTAACCACTAGAATATGAACTAATTTTATCTTCTTAGTTCAATTTAATATTCCTTTATATGGATATGTAATTCCTATGCATTTACTTAGTAGGATAAGTTAAACATAGGTTTCAACATAGCACACCATATCTCTTTACAAAAATTCCTATGTATCTCCTATATCTTTGTAGTGTGCATTATTGTGTGCAATTTTATTGACTATCACTTAATAAACATTTGATTTCCTATATTATATCTTTATTCATGTCATATTCGTTAACAAAGTAAGATCTTACCTAAATAACCCTTTATTAGTGGTACTAGAAATTTTTTTGTTTGTATGCAAACCTATATGAGATCAGGTTATTTGAAAGAGTGGTATCACATCAAGTGATCCTCTTATATATTTTTTCTCTTATAATAGATGAGCATATATGGCAATTGACACCTAAATATCAAACACCAAAGCTGAAACCACCCACAAAACCTTCCTTGATCAATTTTAATCAATTTCTTAAAGTAAGTAATCAAACATGTAAGTTTATACTTTTGATGGTTGTCCATTCTCTTTATCTTAAACAATGTGCCAACAATATAGGACATGGAAAAAATAAAAGTATACGAGCCAAGTCTTGGACACCCTACACCAACATAAGCTTCATGTCAACTTAGATAAGTGTTTATTAAATACTATATGAATTTGTTATTTAGGATTCATCATAGATAATCATGGAATTCATGTTGATCCAAAGAATATCTACTTCATCTAATATTGATCTTAGTGAAAGAGCTATATAGATATCCATTTATTCTTAGGCCTTGATAATTTCTATTGTTGTTTTATGTTGGGATTCTTCAAATTTGCTTGGCCACTTAACCAAGTAACCAAAGGAGGAACTAAATTTAGTTTGCATCTACAAAAGTGAAATAATATTAACTTAAGGGATTGAATAATCAACTTTAATTAATTTTTGTCCTTATATTACCATATTACAAAAACCATTAGATATAGAGATTAATGTCTTAGATTATGCACTAGATTCCATACTTTCTTAGCATGGACATTTAGTTTCTTATTGTAATAATATATTCAATTATGTAGTTTGGAGATACCTTGCATAGAACAAAGATATTTATGGATTATTCAAATATGGTATTGTGGGAACAACACATCTTGGCTAACATGTCTATCATATGCATAGACCACTAATTATTATAGTTTTTATATTACAAGTTTTAGAATTATTACCATCAAAAGTAATTGACCTTGTTTTAGTAATTCCCCCTAAATATTAAGCGTAGGAAGGGAAGCATCAACAAAGGTATAAAAAACTTAAGTTGCATTTTATTTGTTATGTTAAATGTAATCATTGATGCCTATGACCACAATACATGTAACTATTATCACCAATGTGAATTTAAAACTAATATCACTAGTACTTATTAAGCACTACTCTCAAGAAAATGTATTTCTAACTATCATCTAATTGGGCCATAATATGAAACTTTTGTATTATCAAGACTCTCACCATTCTATATATTATTGATCTAAACTTTATAGTAAAATCCACAAGTATGTTAGATCATACATAACCAAGCCTTTCAACTTAAAGCAATTATTATATGTACTACTACACACACCTAAAAACCTTGGAAATAAATCTCAATAGACTTCACGATAGATATTCCAAAAATTCACCATGGGAATGAATGCTTATGTCATGGTGGATATATTTTCCAAGATGACTATATTAGTGCTATATGACAAGATCTTCTTGGAGGAAGAAAGATCAAAGTTTTGTTTAGTTATGTTGGTGTCCACTTTGTATTTTCCTAAACCATTAGTGCTATATGAAAAGATCTTCTGGGAGGAATAAAGATAAAAAATTTGTTTAATTATGCTGGAGTCCACTTTGTATTTTCATAAACCATTATTCCTAATAAAGATACCATATTACTTAGCATTTTTTTGATGAAAAGCTAAATTATATTAATAATAAATTTTAACATGAAAAAAGTGGCGGGTGGCAATGATCACACCCCTAGAAGATACAAACCAACCCTAACCACGGGTTGGGAAACCACAAAACAGAGCTCACTATAAACTAGGCAACATCAATCAAACAGGCAGTGAAACTTGCATGCAATCAAAAAGTTTGTGGCTGCTCGTCTATGTTGGAGTCCCATGGAATGGCCAAGGTATGTGGTAATCCATTTGCGTTTCCCTGATCCTCATGAACATTTGAATCTCCCCAGCCCTATCCTCAAGATCTATCAAGCCAGCGATTATGTGCACTTATATCCCCTGCATTCCAAGTACGATCCTGTGTGCCACCATTAACTTCCACCAGATCATCCTAGGCACCTCTGGGTGGAGAACGTGATGGTGATTGAATTGGCTGTGCATTCCATCCATCATTGTAGGTAAAATTGTCATGTCCCCAACCTCCCTATGCATGCACCAGACATGGCAGTTGATGAGACCTCGATCGAGAACAGGACGTCTGTTGTGCGTTGTTTGGAGAAACCCTACTAACTGAGCATGGTGCATTTTTCCAGTCATCCAAAAGTGCCTTCATGTGCGCCTGCTCAATGTCAAGTTTAGCCTACTGATTGCAAATCTAGAACCATGTATCTTGAAACACCTCTATTTTGTCAGCTAGAGAAAATTCATCAGAAGGATTTTGATGCTGAAAAACTATCTTGTTTCTAGATTTCCACATGTGAAAAAGAAGACTAATTCAAAATATGTGCCACACTTTGGACAAGGGAAGAACAAATTTAATCTTATCCCCTAACAGAGCTTGTTGCCAAGTAAGGGATTCATCCTGGAATTGGGAAAAAAATACCATCCCCATTCCCAGGAACTCCTTGCTCTTGTGCAGAACAAAAAAATATGAGGAGAAGATTCATCCTCATTATAGAACACACATTTAGGGTTTGCAACTCCCAAGTGCCTAAGTCTATCTCCTAAGGGTAAACTTTGAAAGAGAAGGGCTCCAAGCAAAAAATGATTGTTTTGTCTCAAGAAAAGAAGACCAAACTATCTAAAATTGATCCTTCCAAACAGAAACCGCCATTGGATCTCCCCATTTATCATTAAGTCTAGGGACCATTGGCAACATTGGGGAGAGCCACTTGTAACCCAATTTAGCTGAGTAATTCAACAATGGTATATCCGAAAACCAAGACCAATCTTTCCACCATGGCCTCTGAGAGTGCTTCCCACACTTATGCCACATGGAAAAGGGGATAATGTCAATTACTGAGTCATAAGTGATCTTGTCACTAGTGCTCAACTAAAATTGTTGTTTAAAAAGTGGCCAAGAGATCCAATCCCTCGAGGTTTGAGAATAAAAATCAAAAACTATAGATATACCTTTTTTAAAAAACTTTTGGGCATGAATCCACGGGACCTGAGCAAGAGGAGTTCCCTAAATTTTAATCACCGAAGACCACCAGATGTTTAAAGAATTGATGGACAGTCCTTTATGGCCTCTATTCCCTTTCCACTTAAGCCAAGGAGTGAATTGCTGCCATGATTTCCAAATACTTTTAATCACAAAAGAACCATATATTTTCACAAAGACTGTCATTACAATTAGGGAAGTGAGGTCAATTCCTCTCCAGGCTTGTTTGTTCAAAGGCAGCCCTGAAGAAATACAATGTTTGATGAGGATTTTCTAGGCCTCCAAGCCTTTAAGGGCTCGTATGATCCATTTGGCACAGAGAGCCATGCCTTGTCTTTTACAGTCAACCATGCCCATTCCTCCTGAAGCTTTAGGTAAACAACACATATCCCAAGCAACTCGGTGAACTTAGCATTTTTATTTATCTTTTGGTCTATGATCAATTTAAAACTGACTCATTCAACTATCTTTCTTCCTCAGACCAAAGTAGGATGAAGTGCTGAATTAAATTATTGTGCATATTATTAAAATGTATAATGCAATAAATTTTTACTTTCCAATATGACGTTAGTGAGAAAAAGAGGGCATGATAGGGTAAACATAATTTCTATAACACAATAATGAGTTTTTTTTATTCCAATGTTAATTATCCAATTTCATGGAAGATTTAACAAAATAATTATGATAATGACCTTAATGATTGAGATTGAGTATAATAACAAATGATGAATATATCAAGGTGGGCAAGCTTTTCATAACATTGTAGAAAATGGTTCTTAAATTGTTAGGATAGTCTTGAAAAAAACTAGGATGTTATGATTGAATTTATAATTAATTAATTAATTTTATATAAAAAATAATTATCATACAAGAATATAACTAAGTGACTATAGTATCACATAAAAATAATCTTGAAAAAAAAACGATTCTTTCTTTTTCTTTTTTCCTTATTGGATCAATTCTATGTTATTTTCATATAAATATTAATCTTATGTTTTAAGAATCTAACATACCACAAATTTTATCTATATCTTATTATAATCACTTAATATTTTGAACTTTGTTATTTTTCGATTAAAATATTTAAGTTTATTGTCTTATAAAATCTTTTTATTTTTGAAAAATATTAAATATTTAAAAAACAAATTCAAAAATATATATGTTAATGTTGACAGGACTTCTATTTTTATTATAACAAATATATCAAATAACTTATATTTTTTAAAAATATTTTATTAATTCATTATAATAATTTTTCCCTTTGGTTTTAAATTAAATTATTTCTAACCTCTTTCAAATTAAACAATATAACATGGAACTATTTTTAATACAATTTCAACATTTATATTCAAAAGCATGACCACAATTCATAAATAATAATAATAGACATTGTTTAAACACTCATGAGATAAAATCCAATCTGAAAGTCCAAAATTATAATATTATGATTACAGACCACATCCTAATTATTATCGGGATTGTTGGGATTCTTCCCTATGGCTTGTAACAAAGTCCACACCACTATCTGTCAAAAACTAAGTGAAAGACGAATTATAAGATTTAAAAAATAATAATAATGACTTATGACATGGGCTGTATATATCAATTTATGGCATGCTCTCCCGCACTATATCGCCCACTTGCGAGAAACATATTCTCCACGCCTAGCATATTCTCAGCGGAACGATCGACATCTATCATGTCCGTTCCTTAACGCGGCACAGCCTTAAGATAATAGAAGTGAGTTTTAGCACGAATTTCAGATATCGGACATCAGCCATGGATTAGTTTAACCAGCGACAGCAAGGACATTATTCTATGGAACGTCTCTAGAAATCGGAAAAGATGAAATCACTTCTAATAATTATTATATCAATTTAATATTAAGTCGTTCTGGTCTGTAAAACATCATCTCCATTATCATCGTTTTTTAACTTTTTCTGTATCTTTTCTAACTCCACATAGAATGTGTGGAGTCTATTTTAATTAGATTTTAGGTTCGTGATAACAACTTAGCTCATTCAAGATTTGTATGCACTTCATTCTTGGCAACAACTTTCATCAATTGTATGCACTCAAATCTGTAAGACACTGGATTGAATTGTTTTCCTTATGAGTTTCATATGTTAAAATTTAGTCAGTCTTCTTTCACTCCCCTACAAGATAAATGGAAGAAAGATGAGATTCCTCGAAAATAATGGAGGGGTTCGGTATAATTTTATAGTCCATTGATGCTCGTCTTGACTCTTATATTCATTGTTGGAGGTTTGAATTGATCGAAGTCATGTATCCATATAGCTATGATTGCTTCAACAATCCTAATTCTTTAAGTATGCCATCTCCAGTCAAACACTATTAAGATGTAAACAATCCTGATCGATGTCATCTTCATTCAAACACCATTTAGCTGTAAAGAAATAAATATATTTACAAGACTTACAAAATATTAAATCAAGAATGTGAAGTATAATGCGTCATATGTTAAATTAGTATCCATAATGTTTATTAACACATTTTATTTAATTTATAAATTATATATAATACAACTAGTAGCTTTATAATTCATAAATATCATTTAAAATATGAATAAATTTAAACATTATTTTAAAACCTTTAATACAAATAATCTATCCTAATGAAGCCTAGAGAGCTAGTTAAGGAGATATTCTTTAAAATTAATATATAAAGTTTAAAGTGATTATATAAGCAAGTAATCTCTTGTTGTTAGTGAGGGCATAAGAACTAGCTAGTCACTTTGTGGAAACAATATTTAAAGTTGTGATAGTATCAATTGATCTAAGTAAGATCTTAAAAGCACCTAGAACCAACCACTAAAGCCTTTCATCAACTATTGAACATGGTTCCAACATCAATTAACATGGGTCCAATGCCATCAAATTCTAGCTAACATTAGCATTAAAATCATTATTAGGTGTTGAAGCCAATATCACTCCAATCAACAAACAACATTGCACATGATATTAGGGATACTAAGAGGTACCAACCCTTAGAAAAGGAACATGAAACATTGGTAATTCCATAATTTCGACGACTCTTAACCACCAAAAGATGAAATACTTTAATCTTCTTAGATCCTTTTGATATTCCTTTATGTGGATATGTACTTCCTATGCCTTTGCTTAGTAGGATGAGTTAAAAGTAGGTTTGAACATAGCATGTCACATATCTTCACAAAACATCCCATGTATCTCCTATATCTTTGTAGTGTGCATTATTGTGTGCAATTTCATTTACTAGAACTGAATAAAAATCTGATTTCCTATATTATATCTATATTCATGTTCTTCTATTCATTAACAAAGCAATATTTGACTTACCTAAATAATCCTTGATTAGTGGTACTAGAGGATATGTTTGTGTTGTATGCAAACCTACACAAGATTAGGTTATTTGAAAGAGTGGTTTCACATCAAGTGATATTCTTGTATATATTTTCTCTTATAGCAAGCAATCATAGATGGTAGTTGACAGCTAAATATCATATCATATTCATACAATGTTGGATGTAGCATTGGCTAAACAAATAATGGAGATATTTAATCATTTTATATAATTTTTTAGGGCATACTTAACCTCCTCATCGAATTAGAAAATCCTTTTAAAGCTTCATGTCCTTCTAAGTTAAGGTAAAATTATGATATTTCTTCTTTCAAAAGTGATATTAATATTGAAGCGTAAATAACTAATTAGATTAAGTATAGTAGTACTTTGAGGTTCTCAACTTCTTGATGAAAATAACATCATATTTTCCCTCTTGAGAGCCACCATACATTTTTATGAAAAGCATATACATTTATCTATAAGAGAGAACACTAATGTTGACATACTTGATTTTATGTTATCCCAATAGAATTCATTGACACCTCCAAGAATGAATACTACCTACTAGGTGACTATGATGAATAGTACCTCAAATGGAAATAATTATGTTAATATAGAGATCAATTTGTCAAAGATATGCTAGTATAATTTATAAATTATTGATAAAATTAGGCATACAATATGTAGAATGATATAATCTCCTTTAGTATCCTACTATTTTGCATGTATTCATCCAAATAAAAATAGATTTTATCAACATCACTACATTAGGAGAAGTATAGAGATGAGCAACAAATATTGAGCTCATATTTTGAGGGTGGCTTCAACTAGAAGACGCAATCCAAGGATAAAAGCAATCCAAACTTGATGCTAAATCTTATATCAAAATATAAATATAATAGAACTAGTTTAATAAGATACTAAAATATCAACAAATGATGTGTTCATTACAACAGTAGTTTCACAACTAGGAAAAATATTATACCTAAAGGACAAGCGCTTTACATCCTATTAATCCTTAGCATGGGATAAAAGAAACAAAAAATAGACACAAACTTAGACATCATCTTTACCACGAGTATCATTGGAAAATCTAGACAAAAGGGATTACATATTTCATTCAAATGTTGATGCAAAGAGAGATTTTGCATTTCATAATAGGGAATAATGTAAAAATAAGTTGACTAGTAAATAAACCTTACCCTCATCCATACAATGTTTGATGGTTTCAACAAAGGAAGTACATCCTTCTCATAGAAAATTTATGTCTTATCTTATTTATCAATATTTTTCAACATATTATATGATATCATTCAACTCAACATTTGTGATGTTCTCCTTGGTAACCCTACATATGAGAGTGCCTGATGATATGAGTCTAGATATAATAGTATCACCATCATACTTGAAAACCAATATTATAAGATATCAAAGGTGACAGCACCCATAAAACCCTCCTTGATCAATTTTAATTAATTTCATAAGGTGCAATAAAACATGTAAGTTTATACTTTTGATAACCAAACCTTAGAAAGAGTGGAATTTTGATGCTTCTATTACCCAATCCATTGTCGATGCCCAAAATAGATAACAAGTCCAGATGGACCAAGTGGTCTAAACTTACCACATAACATTTAGGTGTACCACTCCATTGTTAGGTCAAGCATCTCATTTATCTAATTCCAAGAATACCTCTACACAACATGCTAATCTATCATCATTTCATTCTAGAAATTAATAATATGAGTAATTTCTAGATCCAAATATTTGTATAGAAAGGTTACATTTGACCCAACACTTCACTACACATAAGTCTCATTTTTAAAACAAGTAATAATATAACTTGAAATTACTTTATTTAAACTCAAGAACACTCAATAAGGCAAATTTTAATAACCAACATCCCATTCCTATTATTAATGAACTCATTGACCAAGGGGTAACCTAAAATATATATACCATCACATATTTGATTGATCTATTTAACATATAAAAAATAAACTTTATATTCAAGGGATAATTATTTTTATAGTTGGTCATTCTCTTTATCTTAAACAATGTGCTAACAATACAAGACATGAGAAAAAAATAAAAGCATATGATCCAAGTGTTAGACACTCTACAACAACATAAGCTTCATGCTAACTTAGAGAAGTATTCATTAGGTACTAGATGCATTGATTATTTAGGATTTGTCATGGATAATCATAGAATTCATGTTAATCCAAATAATATCCATGTAATCTAACATTCATATTAGTCAAAGAGCTTTATAGATATCCATATATTCTTATGCCTTGGTAATTTCTAATGTTGTTTTATGTTGGGATTCTTTAACTTTTCTTGGCCACTTAACCAAGTGATCAAAGGAGGAACTAAATTTAATTTACATCTACAAGTGTATTAATATTAATTTAAAGGATTTAATAATAAAATTTGACTAATTTTTGTCCTTATATTACCATATTAAAACAACCATTAGATATAAAAATCGATGCCTTAGATTATGCACTCAATTTCATCCTTTCTTAGCATGGTCATTTAGTTTCTTATTATAATAATATATTCAATGATGTTTAATTGTGTTAGGTTTCACTTTGTATTGTCATAGACCATTATGTCAAAAATAGTACCATATTCCTTAGCATTTTTATTTATCTTTTGGTCTATGATGGATTTTCAAGTTGACTCATTCAACTATATTTCATCCTCAAACTTGATGAAGTGGTGAATTAAATGATTATGCACATTATTAAGATGTATAATGTCAAGCATTTAACAAATTATTTCCATAGAAAACAAGTTAAACACTAAGTATTTAATTTTGTATTATCATTTACACATTTTAGCTTATTTGCCACCAAATATGTGGTTCTCTTAGCTTACACGTTGTCATCTATAATTTTCCTTCTATCATGTCCTCTTTATTCATTTATTTTTATTACCCTTGAAGCCTTTTTATTTATTCTTCATATCCCTTAATTATGAGCTTCAAACTATCTTTTTACATGGGTCCCACTAACTCAAGAGTGCATGTTCCATTTTTTCCCAAGTGTAATTATAATTCTTTTCCTTAGAAAAAATTACCCACCAAAAATAATCTTCCTCTCTTAAAATTTTGTAAAGGTGGCATTGCCAAAAATGGTTACCAAAATATAGATATCTAAACTTCATCCACCATTCTTGAACATCAATGTCATCCTTTCTAGTGAATATTGACAACTCCATGACTTCAACCCAAACAAATTTTTCAAAGCATCTAAGGCTTTGAAAAATCTAGGGTTTCTTAGTTCTCATTTATTCCTTGCTATCAATAATTAATTTTATACTTTTTAAAAACTAATTAAAAAATTCATTTGCTTACTGTGATTGATAGTTATTTGCAATTTTATCTTCCAAGACTTGAAAATTTGTCATTGCCCTTATTCTATATTATTGAATTCATAGGCTTATGTATCCCTCAATACTACTCAAATTTCTTCAAATGGCCACTCATTTTAAATCTCTTCAAATTTTGTACATATTGATCCAAGTTTTTTTAATCAAAAAAACCTTCACAAATATACAACTCCTAAAATATGAGATATTTTTTTTGGAAAATATTGTCCTAATATTTCCCTTATTCTAGATGGTTATTAGTTGATACAAACATGGATTATTGCAGAATTTCTTTAAGAAAAATCTACTTTTAAAATTTTACTAAAAAATGGGTAAGAGCAGAGGGAGCATGTCCTCAAACTTGTTTTTTGAACCTGACACCTTCTATAATACAACTATATTTTTAAATAAAACACCAAGTAGATGAGGTGAGAGGAGATGCACCTTCACTAGGTTTTGAACCAAAACTCTCCAATTCTTCAACTGAAAAATCTTTCAGGATTGCACCCATCTAAATAATAATTATTTAAAGAAACTATCAATGCCATGGTAACATTAACCCTAATCCTTCCATTGTGTTCTTTCTCTTCATGTTGTCTGCTTACCATGGTTTAAAACCATAGAAAAAAATACAAGTTCCGAACTTAACATTCTTGGATTACCAATAGTAACAAAAGTATAACCTCATACACACTTTCTTATTAGATAGTATTTCAATAATTTTCATGTAGAAATTATGTTCCATGGCATTTAAGGGGTTGGAAATGGTGCATAAAAGCAAATCTTTCATCTTATTTGATTTTTAATAGCAAGAATAGTACAACATTTTATGTATCTCACAACATATTTTTTTTTTTTATGCTAAAATATATATATTTGTACAAGTTTATTAATTTTTTTTATCTTTCAACATAACCAAGAATAGTGGAAGAGTTTGCTTCCTTTAAAAGATCAATTCCACTACCAATATTGTATATGCATACTTACTCACTTTATTAAAAAAATGCTTGCATATAATAATCACCAAACTCTTTCCTTTAAGCATGTGTAGATCAATATAAATGCTAAGAAATCTTCAAAAAAATCAAAAACTAAAATATAACTTTCCTTTAGCACATCATGGATTAAGTTCTTAAACCTAATGATGTTGTCAAAAGTTGTAGTTTTGTCCTTCTTATAGTGACCTTTGGATAATATTAGCCATTTTTTTGATGATTCCCTCCTTGTAGTTAATAAAAATATGAAATTTATGTGGAAACTACATCCACTTGAAGTGCTTTGTTTATTAGAAAAAAATATTTATTTTTGTAAGATAATTAGGGTGTGGGTTTTAAATAAACATTCATTATGGAGTCTACAATTGAAAAAATACTTTGAAAGTATACAAATAGCCTTCATAACTTTAAGGTTGAAAATAACTCAATACCCAATTAAGATGATATATTTTTTGCATGTAAAACCTTTAACAATGATAATCTATTAGTAAGAAAAAATAGAAAGGTAGTGATAAACATTAATGCTTATGAATGCATAAACTTCCTGATAAATATTGTAAACTCTATTAATAGATGTTATATACAAGATGCCATAAAAGATCCATCATTTTAGCACAATGACCATTATCCTATTGGACATTAACATTAATGTAATTCTCGTTTATACTAGAGGTATCCAATTCATATAGAATATGGATAATAAGATAAAATTAATTTTTACTTTTTATTTTGACTTTAGTGAGAAACAAGAGGAATAACATAATTGCTATAACATAGCATGATAATGAGTTTTTTTATACCAATGTTAATTATTGAATTGCATGGAAGATTTTAGAAAAATAATTATAGTAATGACCTTAATGATTAAGATTGAGTATAATAACAAATGAGGGATATAACAAGGTGGGAAAGCTTTTTATGGCATTGGAGAAAATGGTTGCTAAATTGTTAACATAGTCTTACAATAGACTATGATGTTATTATTGAATTTATAGATAATTAATTAATTTTATGTCAAAAATAACTACCTTACAATACTATAACTAAGTGACTACACTATTAAGTAAAAATAATCTTGAAAAAAATAAATTATTTCTTTGTAGCCTATGTCAATTGCCTATTATATATATAAATATTTGAGAGTTTATTATGAGAATCTAACATACCATAAATTTTATCTTAGTTAAGGAGAGTTGAGATTTTAAGCTTTATTATTGTTCCATTAAAGCGCTTAAGTTTATTTAATTTTATAAATTGTTTTTTAAGAGAATATTAAGTATTTAGAAAATATCCTTAAATATAAAAACACGCTGACATAAATTCTCTTTTATTATAAAAAATATATTAAACAATTTTTTTTTTAAATATTTTATTAATAATTTGTAATATTTTTTCTTAAATTAAAATTTTATTTTTTTTCTAACATCTTAAAATATAACTATCTTAAATACAATTTCAACATCTATATTCAAGTGCATAACCACAAATCATTAATAATATGTTGTAGTATGCATTGTTTATACATTCAAGTGATACATTGCTTTTGTTTTTTTTGGATTATATAGGAAAATTGATCAAACCACACTATTTTAGTAAAGGGGTTCAAACCACATGAACTGCTTCCACCAAACCTATTCCCTCTCGTTATTGTTGACTCCGCCCATGAAGCAACCACCACCACCAGTTGCTAGGGATTCGTATCGTGATTGTAGATTTGGATCGTTATTGTTGACTTAATTTGCTAGGGATTATTGGTTTGGTGCGCGCATTCTGGAAATTAGGGTTATGCATAAGAGGTCGGCCCCAAAATGTATTTATAAAAAATTGGCGAATTAGTTTCGAAATCCAAGTAAATAGTGTCCAAATGCATGTAGAAGGTTCACTATTATTAGAGGCAATGTTCAAAATTTAAACCTAAAATGGTCAAATTATTATAAATTTAGGGCGAATCAACCCCTAGACCCATAAATTTTTAGCTAATGGGCCCTGGTCAAGGGTCCCAAATATTATCCAAATTCAAATTTTAAAAATCCTAATTTTAGCCAATTTGGCTATAAATAACCACTATGCATAACCCTGTTGAGGATTCTGCTTAAACTACTACCAAACAAATTACCCTTGAGATTTGAACCTAGGTATCTTCTGACTAAACAAATACTTGCCAAAATTCAATTTGATAAAAAAATATAATATTATGATTAAAGACCACATCGGGGATTGTTTATATGACTCGTAACCAGGTATACACTAGTATACGTTAGTGAACGAGTAATTTAACGATCGACATCTATCCATGTCCGTTCCTTAATGCTGCCTAGACTATGCAAGGCAATTATTAGAAGCAGACGATGTGAGTCGCTGAAATTGAATTTTTGATAGACCTCCTCCCCTCCGTGACGGACACTACAAGGCATTAGCGAAATACCCTTCGTTCAAATGTTCGCCCCCGTGCCAAAAAAAATCATTGATAATAGAAGTGATTGTAGCACGAATTTCAGATATCGGACATCGGCCATGGATAGAAAGCCGGAACAACTGCAGTTTCTGGGCGCCTTCGGCATCATAGGCCAGGCTGTCAATGTCCTGCGCTCCTGCGCCAAAGTGTTGGGCGACATCACGCTAACCTGGTTCTGCCCCTCTCCTTCGTAATCTTCGCCCATGGCTTGATCACGCAATTCTTCTTCAACAAAATCGGCGTGAACTCCATGTACGCCTAGATGAATCCCGGCAGCCCCGCCTCGGAAAAGACCCTGCACCAAATCTACGTGGAGTGGGGGGAGGTCCTGCTCATCGAGGCCGCCTACCAGGCCTTCGTCGTCGTCTTGTCGCTGCTTTAAATTGATTGATTAGTTGATTGAATTGTATTCCTCGCTATTTGCCCTTTCCTCCCGTCTACAATGTAGACGGGCTTACTGATTTTTCTTGGAAGTTGACTCGGATATTGTTTTTTCCACGATATTGCTAAGCAATACTGTACGGACAGGAACCAAAAAAAAAAAGTTGGGATGTTTATTCAATGCCATCAATGTTTTTAATGTACATCTTCTTGAGGAGCTGGGAGTGGAACTTGTAGAAACGCAAACACTACAACTACTTCCAACATTAATATTTGATGTCACAGGGACGCGTTTATGTCCGTTCCACCATAATTTCAAGCAATAATTGTGCAAGGTGGAAATAAATAAATATAGTATTTTTACTTATAGACTTATAACTATTTAATACATATAAATGCCGTTTACAATTCATCTGATGGTTTCTTCGTCCTATTACTCCACCCATAGTGACTTTGCGTTTGAACGATTTGTTTGTTTGGGTTTGAAGGGATGGAAGATAAATGGGGGAAGGTGGGATTCCTTGAAAAGAATGGAGGGGTTTGGTCTGGCGAGATTCCTCGAGATGATGGTATTAAAGAACAAAAAGATGATTCAAAAGTTCTAATTTTTTTTTAGAAAAAGATTGAAGATATAAGATTTGAATTTCAAGATGTGCAAAATGAAAATGCAAAACAAAGAACCTTTATGGCTTAGAGAAATACACGTAGAGATTTAAATTTTACTACTACAAGACCTCAAACTTACAGTTTGACTAGAATAAATAGAGGATTTTTAAGCTCTATAGCAAAACTAACAATAACACTTTAGGATTTAAATCATCCAAAATGGAAGGTGACTATGGAATCAAAATATACATCATTATCAAAAAATAAAACATGGAATTTAGTTGAGATATCTCGAGGGAAAAAAATAAGTGGTTGTAAATGGGTTTATAAGGTCAAATGTAAAGTATATGGTTCCCTTGAAAAATACAAGTCTCAACTAGTAGCAAAAGGATATACTCAAATAGAAGGAATTGATTATGAAGAAACTTTTGCACCAACAACAAGAATGACTACTATCAAAATAATTTATGCTTTGGCAACACAGCATGGATGGAAATTTCATCAAATGGATGTAAAAAGTGCATTTCTTAATGGTGATCTTGAAGAAAAAGTTTATATGTCATAACTAGAAGGATTTGTAATTAAGGTATAAGAACACAAAGTTTGTAAGTTAAAAAAATCCTTGTATGGTCTAAAACAAGCCCTAATAGCATGGTATATAAAAATCAATAATCATTTATTATAATATAACTTTAAGAGAATCTTGTTAGATCCAAATATCTATACAAAGAGGATTGGAAATGATATAATAATACTTATAGTATTTGTTTACGAGGAAGTTCAAAGGGTTTAATAACTAAAGTAAAAAGGGATCTCGAAAAGGATTTTCAAATGATTGATTTGGGACTTATGCATTATTACCTTGGTTTAGAAATTCATCAAAATGAAGATAATATTACAATAACATAGACAAAGTATGCAAAATATTTACTTGAGAAATATAGAATGAACAATTGTAAGCCCAAGGATACACCTATGGAACAAGGACTATAGTTATCTAGATATGATGAAACATATTTTGTTTTAGTGACAACCTATCGTCAATTAATTGGAAGTCTCTTATATTTAACAAATATGTGACCAAATATAGTTTTTGTTGTAAATTATCTCTCAAGATTTATGCAAGAACCCATAGAAAGTCATTGGAAAGCAATAATAATAATATTACAATATATCAACATGACTACAAAATATGGACTTACATATAAAAATGATGATACAATTTTTTTCTACAACGATATTCAGATTCAGATTATGTTGGATCTATAGATGATAGAAAATAAACATCATGATATATTTTTTTATCTTGGTTTATGACCAATATCATGGTACAATAAAAAATAACATAAAATCGAACTTTCATCTACAAAATCAGAGTATCATGCAACAAATGATGTAGTTTGTAAAGTATTATGGTTATAGTATATACTGTCAAACATGAGAATCAAAAGAACAACAATAACAAATTGTGACAATCAAAAAGTATTAAATTTGATAAAAAAATTCAATCATAAATGAACAAACCAAACATATTGAAGCTCAATGTTATTTTATTTGAGATCATTTTCAGATTCATCATATTCAATTAAAACATATACCTATAGAATAACAAATTGCAGATATTTTCATAAAGGCTCTGGGTCGAAACAAGTTTCAGATATTTAGGAATCATCTATGCAGATCAAGAGAAACTCACATCAAATAATGTAATATAGGGGGTGTTAGAGTATATTACATTATTTGATATATGTCATAAGAAAAGATCAAGAGACTTTTAGATAGGTGGCAAGATAAGAAATTCAAAGGTCATTTTGTAAATCTATATTATGGACTCAAAGCTCCATAACTTAAATGTACAAGTTCTTTTACATAATATAATTCTGTAGATTGTATTCTCTCTCTTGTTAAGTTTGTAAGTTTCATTCTTATCATTATCTTGATCTTATTGTATTGTGACTATATTATATTTGATCCTATGGAATTTATCCTATGAGTTTTATGTTAGTATTAATGCTTAAAAAGCCATCATTTAGAAAGCGATATTTTGGCACATAGTGGCACACTTAGTAATTTTGAGATCCTTCTAAACCTATTAGAGTCATAATTGGAGGCATGTAACATTTGGTGGTACATCATTTTGCTAAATATGTCGCCAAACCTTTTTTTGGTGGTATCCTTTAACATCACATTATTTCTGCCTCATGAATCCTTTGACATTAATGAAAACTCAATGTACATAATATTTCCAATAATATCCCCCTTTATCATTGATGGCAACCCTTACAAAAAAATATTTTTTTGGTGCAACTGGATATCAAAACTGCTTCCCCTTACTAGAATCTCTCCCCCTTACAGAAATATCTACCCCTTTGACATCAATGGAAAAGGGCTCTTTGGGGCTAAAAATAAGATATTTTAGCATAGCCCCCACACCACCTCGTCTTCTTGAGGTGATTAATTTTGGTATAGGAGTAAAACTACTCCTAACTTTCCTCTGAGATACTCAAAGGTTTCCTTTGGAAGTGGTTTGGTGAATATGTCAGCAATTTGTTTCTTTGTAGTAACATATTCCAATTTGACTTGTTGATTTGTCACTTGTTATCTCAAAATATGATATTTTATCGGGATGTTCTTGGTTTTTGAATGCATTACTAGATTCTTTGAAATATTTATGGCACTTGTATTGTCACAAAGTATAGAGATTGGATGATCATGCTTTATTTTGAAGTCTTGTAACATTTTCTTCATCCATAAAACCTATGTACACCATGAAATTGCTACAATATACTCTACCTCTACTGTGGATAGAGATACTAAAGCCTATTTTTTTCTTAGACAAGATACTAAACAATCTCCAAGAAAGAATACTCCTCTAGTTGTAATCTTTCTATCATCAACACTACCAGTCCAATCCACATCTATATATGTTGTGAGAGTGAGCTTTTTGCCCCTGGGATACCATAGTCCAAACTCCATAGTTCCTTTTAGATACCTAAGGATTCTCTTTATTTCTTGTACATGTGTTTCCTTTAGTGCTTCTTGAAATCTTACCACTAATCCCACTACCTACATTATATCTGGTCTTGTAGTTGTGACATATAGTAAACTTCCAATCATGGATCTATATAATGTATGATTTGCCTCAAGATATTCATCATATTTACTCATCTTGCATCCTATAATAATGGGGGTACTTAGAGGTTTGCAATCCTCTAGCTTAAATTTCCTCAAAATTTCCTTGATATACTTGGTTTGAGAGAGAAATAAGCCTTTGTCCAATTGTAGAATTTGTAAACCAAGAAATTAAGATAGCTCACCAAGCATTGATATTTCAAACTCATTTTGCATGTATTTTATAAATTTTTAACACATCTAATCATTACTGCCTCCAAAAATGATATCGTCCACATAAACCACTATAATCAACAAGTTATCTCCTTCATTTTTTATGTATACATTGCTATCGACTATACCTTTCCTAAAACCTTGTTCTTGGATATACTTATCCAACCTTGAGTACCAAGCCCTAGGGACTTGCTTAAGTCCATAGAGAGATTTCTTTAATTTGCATACATATTTTGGCTTATCTGTTAGGTTGAAACCATCTGGTTTCTCAATGTAGATTTCTTCATCTAAGTAACCATTTAGAAAAGTTGACTTTACATCCATCTAATACACCCTAAAATTTTCGAAACTTGAGAATGCTAAAAATATTCTTATAGCCTCAAGAAATGCAATAGGAGAAAAATTTTCTTCAAAATAAATCCCTTCAACTTATGCATATCCTTTGCATACCAATCTTGCTTTGTTTTTGATAAACCTGACCATCTTCATTTAACTTATTTCTATAGACCCATTTGGTGCCAATTACATTCTTACCTTTTGGATGTGGGATAAGTTCCCAAGTCTCACTCTTTTTTATTTGGTCTAACTCTTCATTCATCGCCTTGACCCAATGTTTATCTTATCTTGCTTAACTAACATTCTTGGGCTTAATTTTAGATAGTAGAGAAATATTTGCATGTTCATTTGTTTCTATTATATTCCTCCTTGTTTGTCTCTTGTATTAATTCCCAATAATCAACTCCCTTGGATGATTCTTTTACACATATCTAGAAGGTGTCCTTGGTACTCTTGGTGTCTCTTCCTCTTCTATTTCTTCACCTTATTCTTCTCTGCAACTTTCTCCTTCTTGATATACAATCTCCTGAGCTGATTATCTTGGCTCTATCTCTTCATCAACTCTTACATTTGCACTTTCCACAATTGTATGTGATATTTTATTATAGGATTTGTAGGATTTCCTCTTTGTGGAATACCCTAGGAAAATACCCTCATCGCACCTAGAATCAAATTTACCCAAAATTTTCTCTTCTCGTATGATATAGTATTTGCTTCCAAAAATTTTAAAATATTTTACAGTGGTTGATCTTCCCTTCCAAAGCTCATATGGGGTTTTATGGTGATTTACTCTTACTTAAGCTCTATTGATGATATAAACTACTCTATGAACTGCTTCTTTCCAAAAACCATCTGAAATATTAGACCCATTTAACATAGCTCTGGTCATACCCTAAATAGTTCTATTTTTCCTTTCAACTACTCCATTTTTTTGTGGAGTTCTTGTTGCTGAAAATTATCTCTTGATTCCATGCTGCTCATAGAATTCTATAAATTCACCTTAAATGAATTTTCCTCCTCTATCTAATCTTAAAGATTTGATCCTTTTGCCTATTTCATTTTCTACTAGTGCCTTGAATGCTTTGAAATTTTCAAATGCTTCTGAATTTTTTGTTAAGAATGGTATCCAATTCATTCTAGAGAAATCATAAATAAATAACATGAAGTAACTTTCATCTATTAAACATTTTGTCCTTGTGGGACCACATATATGAGTGTGAACTAGTTCCAAAGGTTTCGATGAAGTAAATTCTTTTGATATAAAACTTGTTCTTACTTGCTTGCCATGCTGACATTGTGCACAAACTGTGTTTTGTGGTTTTGTTATTTTGGGCAAATCTCTAACTGCTTGTTGTTTATTTTCACTATGTTTTCAAAATTCAAGTGACATATATGTTGCATAACTTTATTATTATTAACATAAACCATTCACCAATATGAAAAAATATCAAATCATTCATCCACAATACATTATCCACAATAACAATCCACAAATGAGAGAGAGATAGATAATACCCCTAATGTAGGAAAACACCAATAATAATCCGTAAGGAAAGAATAACTCCACAAGATCTCCCAAGGTGAGAGGCCACTTCGTGGGCATATATGATTACATAATATTATTCTTCAATGATGATTACAATAACAAATATCTTTTCTTTATATATCCATATTCTTATTCTACTTTGGAGAGCCTACTACTAATATTATATTATATTATATTATAATACAATTAACCTTGGGTTATGTGTGGCCCATGCCAACCCTTATACAATATAATATATCCCCAAATATATTCCTAGATACCCTACCATGCCACCCACCTTACAAATGTTTCGTCCTTGAAACATATAAAGAAATATGATAATATGATTTGCTAAGCAATGTTAGCAACTGGTACCAATCTCGATCATCCATCCATCCAAGTTAAACATGTTGATGTTAGTATGCCATTTTTTTACTTGAGTATCCAAATCTGCTTTGTTGGCTCCATGCTTCTACTACTATATTTTTATAACTTAAATGATGGGTCCACTTGTTCCTTGATGTTGATGAACCACTCTAAAAACCATGATCACTATGCTTTCTCTACAAAACACTGTCATACTTGGTGCCCTTTTGATTCCATGTAGAACCATAATATTGTTGCCTTGAACCATGCCCTTAATATTGTTGTTGCTCATGGTGGTATGGATGGTGATATGGTGCAACCTTAACTTGATGTTCTACCTTCTTTGACTTCTCAACATTTGGCTCCATTATTTTAAATTCCTCTACATATTTTTCTTTCAAGTTCTCTTTGTTTGGTGTGTCCTTGTGCTCTTCTATCAAAGTTTCCTTGTACTATTTTACTGTTATTTCCACTAAATTAGTTGCTGCTACTTCTTCCATGGACTCTTTTGTTGCTACTACCTTCTTGGATTCTATTTCAGGTTCTTCAATTTGTTTCTCTACAATCACTTCTTGAGTTTCCTTGGATCCTTGCTCTGTAAGATGAGAAATATCCTACAATGTTATCTTCTTTTTCCTATACCATAACTTCATAAACTTCTTTTGCACATTAATGTTAACAGTACCCAAATAATCTAACCAAGGATAACCAAGAATAATATCCTCATCATCCATCTCAATAGCATAGAAATCTGAATGTAAAACATATTTATCCATGGTGATCTTCAAATATTCAAAAATTTGAACATGCTCATCCTCTAGTGGTTTGTCCTTAACTTTTGTTGCTTGAACTTGCAACTTCTTAGCCAAATTAATATTAATAAAATTATATCAGCTACCAGGGTCAATGGAAATAATAACCTGTTCCTTTTGAATGCTTCCATGAACCTACAAAATAGAACTTTTAGCTGAATTTAAACATTTTTTATTCTGCTCTTGCTTTTGTAAATCCAATGATGTGCCTTCTATATTCCTCTCATTATCTTCCCTGACCTTTTCCTCTTTCTTCTTGAGTAATTTTATTTCTTTTTCATAGTCTTCATTTTATTTCCTAAAAACTTCCCAATCTCCTTTTATTTCATTTCGCTCATTTTGAATTCCATGTAGTTTCTTTTCAAGGTCTTTTATGACATCACACATGCTATCTATCTTTTTATCCCTTCCTTCAAGTTTTCTCTTAAAAATATCTAATTTTCTTTGTAATTGAATAGGTACCCATGTGCTCAAGAATCTTGGTTCAATTTTATCCCAAGTATGCAAGAATTGAAACTCTTTAAACCATTGTAGAGCTTTCGTCGTAAATAAAGTATGATAGCCATATTGTAACCTTCTTTTACTAACTTGAAATTTTACTATTTTCAACCACTCTCTCACATCAATATCATTTTCTCCATTAAACATTTCCACTCTCACATCAATATCATTTTCTCCATTAAACTTTTCCAATGACATAGTTGATGCCCTAATGCAACTAGGGATTTTTGACAATATATATCATGCCCTAATGCAAACTAGGGTTTTATGGAAATAAATATCTTACCACTAATTTGAAGCTAAAAATCCACATAGACAACTAGATCTGCAATTTTTCTTCCAAACAAAATAAAGTGCAACTGATTTTCTTACCCGAACTAAACAAATTTCATATTTTGAAAAATTTGGGACTTAAAAATTCGTCACTACCCTTGTTCCAGACATCTAAATTTAGAGCATCATATCTCCCTCAATACTACTTAGATTCCTTCATATGACCACTCATTTTAAATCTCTTCAAATTCTGCACAAATTGATCCAAGAATCACTTGAATTGGATAAACTCTCCCAAAGATATGGCTTCTGAAATATGAGATATTTTTCTAGAAAAAATCTATGAAATTTGTTACTATCTTTGTTTTATATGACTAACTTCAAAAGGTCGTATCTCCCTCAATACTACTCAGATTCCTTTATATGACCACTCATTTAAAGCTCTTCAAATTTTGCATAATCCGATCCAAGAATCGCCTGAATAGGATAAACTTGCACAGAGATATGGCTCCTGAAAGATGAGACATTTTTACCAAAAAATAAATTTTCCCTAATTTTGAAATTTCATAAAAATCCCCACTTTGCCAAAATCGTTGCTCTGATACCACTTGTTACATAAATTTATTATTATTAACATAAACCATTCACCAATATGCAGAAATATCAAATCATTCATCCACAATACATTATCCACAATAAAAATCCACAAATGAGAGAGAGATAGATAATACCCTTAAGGTAGAAAACACCAATAATAATCCTTAAGGAAGGAATAACTCCACAAGATCTCCCAAGGTGAGAGGCCACTTCGTGGGTATAGATGATTACATAAGATTCTTCTTCAATGATTATTACAATAACAAATATCTCTTCTTTATATATCCATATTCTTATTCTACTTTAGAGAGCCTACTACTAATATAATATTATATTATAATATAATATAATATTATAATACAATCAACTTTGGGTTATATGTGGCCCATGCCAACCCTTATACAATATAATAATATATCCCCAAATATTTATTCCTAGGTACCCTACCACTATCCTTCTATGCCATAACCTGCTCTCATCCTCTTTTGACAAAAAGTATTTTTCTCCCTTGATATCACTCAACATGTAGAGATTGTTTGTAGTCCTATTGGAATTTGTAAAAAGCTTTCCTATTTTGGATTTCCTAATCTCACATCCATTTGGGTGAAAATTAAGTGTGTTTCCTTGATCACATAGTTGACTTACGCTTAGTAATTTGTACTTCAATCCTTCAACATATAACACATTTTCTAGTTTAGATCTTCCATTATTGAAACTCAAGATCCCTTTTCCAACAATTTTAGCTGAAGCATTATCACCAAATTTTACTATTCCTCCATTTATTTTCTTGAGAGAAAGAAATTTTCTTTTATCACCTAGCATATGGCTTGAGAAACCACTATCAATATACCACTGATTTTCTTCATTTTGAACATGAAGAGTTGCTTGTACTAACATAGATTTTTCCTTTTTTTGTTCCTTAATTTTCCATACTTTTGAAGATATATCTTTCTGAACTAATTGAATTTCTTCTTTTTTGCTTAACTTAGAAATTTTAGGATCCACTATTTTACACCATCTAGCCTTGTGTCCAAAATTCTCACACTTATAACACATGACATTGTTTAGAGGTCCAAAAGAATTCTCACTGAAGATGCCAAAATCATTTTTTTACATGGATCTTGCATTGTGTAGCTTTGTGACCATATTTGTTACATGAGAAACAATAACCATGAAAGAAGTATTGAAACCTGTTTGATTTTTTATGATTGACCATTTTCCATGATGATTATTTGCTCTCTTCCTTGATGCTTTTATTTTTTAACACATCTGCATAAGTCATGGGCCTTTTATCACTTATTTTCTTTGATAATCCTTTTGAGCTTGATTCCTTCTCTTGTAACCTTGTACTTTTTTGTATCCTATTCTTATATTTTTGACTCCTTTTATGAGAGACTACCTTACATTCCAATCTTTCACATTCTTGTTCTTTTGTCTTTAATTTCTCAATTATCAATTCTTCAATTATTTTTGCCTCTTCAACCTTTACTTTTAAACCTGTGAGGTCTTGTAGAAACCTTACCTTAATTTCCTTATCATATTGAATTTGAGATATCAATTTTAAATTCTTATTTCTCATCCTTTTTAGTTCTACAAGTGTGGTGGTAAGTTCCTCTTATATGTGAACCAATCCTTCCTTCTCCTTTTCTGAATATCTTTTGTTGATTTAAACCATAGAAGTAATTTTTATCATATCAGTAGCCATGAGTGTTCTTATAAGATATTTCTTTATGTTGTTAGACTTCCCTAAAGGAGCTCGCTCTAATACCAATTTAATAAAATAAGCTTATATTGAGATGAGGTGAACAGTATAAGACCAAACCTTTACTTTTATTTCCAAATCAATATTATCCAATATTAACAATTGCAATAACTTTCCAAAGCAGTATTAACCAATATCATCAATAGCAATAACATGGCAATTCGCAAATAATCACACACATAAGAGACACAGATTTAACATGGTTCACCCAATGTGGGCTACGTCCATGGAGAAAATATTTCTTATAAATTTTCTCAACAAATTTCTTAGGAATCAATTTCCTATTACAATGTTTATGGGCCTCTACCAAAAGGAGACTCTAATCCCCTATACTCAAGTTTGTGGACCTCTATCCATAGGAGACCTTTGTCCCCAATGCTCAAGTTTTTGGACCTCTATCCATAGGAAACCTTTGTCCCCTTTGCTCAAAAATGCTCTAATCCTTTTCACAAGGATTTCAATACTCCTACTCAAAAAATTGCTCAAAACTATTCTCAAATATGCCCAAAAACTTGCTCACAACTACTCTCAAATATCCCCAAATCTACACCAAGCCTACTCATAAGGCTTACTCAAAACCTTCTCAAAACACTGCTTAAAAACTCTGCTCAAAATACTGCTCAAAACTCCCCACAATAACCTGCTCAAAGTTGTTCTTATCTTGTTCATATAACTTGCTCAAATCTACTCATAAAAATTTCTAATTCTTGCATACACACAATGCTCATGTATTCCAAAAATCAATATGAACAATATGCGATTTTATTTTCACAAATTTGATCTACAAGACTTGTTCCTTTTTTTTACAATTTCAGTCAAAGTAATATACACTTATGTCTTCAAACCCTTTTAATTCCAAAATTATTCAAAACATGTGCATAACTTATTTTCAATTCCTAGCTCATATATTTTCAATTTCAACCAACATAAAGCTTACTTTCAAACCCTAGGACTAATGCACACTTACTCAATCTTTATTTCTCCAATCATATAACAACAAAATATTTCTTATCCAAACACTTTGTGAAAGAGATCAAAACACCATACCTCTAAAATTATCTTGATGATGATATACCTCTAAAACCTATCTCAAAACAATTTTCCTTTTGATCCTTCAAGAAATCTGGTTAGTGATATTCAATTCTAGCATAGATAAAAACATCATCCATACAAACCTTTCCAAAGGTGTTCACAATAAGTCTACAAAACAATACCTTATTTCTCCTCTATAATATTTCAAGAATAATGTTCCAAAACCCTAGGATCCCTTTTTCTATAATATAAACATTACACTTGGAAGTACATCAATTTACACCTTATAACTCCTAACTTGTCATTCAATAAAATACCCCAAACATTCAACTTATAAAATAGAATATTCAAACCACTAGAACTACCTTATAACTCCAAGATTTAAATAATAAACAAAATATTTTACTTTACCTTGCTCAAAGTAATATACAAACCATTGGAAATACCTTATAACTCCAAGCTTTAAATAATAAACAAAATATTTTACTTTACCTTGCTCAAAGTCCTCGTGTGCTTTATCCACACCACTCAACACCAAGCAATGCTCCAGTCAACACCTACCAACCTTAGCGCTCACCAAAAATCAACATTGTCAATGCCAAGCAACCTTAGTGCTTACCAAAAATCAACACTATCATTAATGCCAAGAAAAATGTACTCCACAAGATTCAACCCGTAGACCTCTGCCACAATAGTGCTATCACATGCGCCTTAACCAACTGCACCATCGCAATGGTTGGAACCAAAGAATAGCCCAACCAACTTTATCTTTGTCACAACGCGTAGATCGAAAAACTCGATGTTGCCTTCAAAATGATGTCCAAGGTTTTTTACCCTACGACCTCCCTCCTGCTAGTGCTCATGCACATCACATAGCCAGCTGGGCTATCCAGTTGGATAGGACATCTCAGGTGCTCACAATGTTTGTCCTTAAGCAATCACATGCACACCTTTCAACACACTGTCCTCTTCTTGTTGTTCGTAGGAGATTAGCACTTCAAATCATACACATTTTTGCATTAATTCCACACAAGATATAACATTAGTGCTTGGGTAAAAATCAAATCTCTTGTCCCTTATTTATATGCACTTCATCTTGACTTGAAACATTGGCTCACGTTTTTGCATGGGAGTGTTTAAAGGAATGTTGGCACCAAGGGTTTATATCCTTATATTATAATATTTAATAAATATTATAATATTTCCTTTTGAACCTTTGCCTTCAAAATATGGTCCCAAGAGAATTTTATTTAAACCTTTGTCCCTATTTATTTAAACTTTATCTTCTAAACCCATTCTTAAACCTTTTGTCCTCATAATAAATATTATAATTTTTTTTTCTTTTAGCTCTTTGTCCCAGATAAAATTCTTAATATTTTTTTTTTTTGAATTTACATGGTGGAATCATTAGCCGCCATGAATCCAAGTAGGATTTCTAGCTTTTATGGCCTCTATAGTATTCTGCGTTGTCTGCCCTAGAAGCCGCCACACAGATCTTTGTGTAGTCCACCCTTATAACCACCATGCCACAATCATTTTAAATATTTTATGCCATTGAAAGCACCAGGAAAGGGACAAGCATTCAGTCCGATGAAATTCTTAATCCTTTTTTAATTTCATATAATATTTAAATAATAACTATTATAAACCCTTTCCAATAATTTTATTTATTGGGAGATATACCTTACCTTGAAAATTGTTCATAGTTTTCTATCAAATCCATGTAGAATATTCTTTGACTAACACATTATTTTTGCCTCATGTATCCTTTGACATCACATTATTTCTACCTCATGAATCCTTTGACATCAATGACAACTCAATGTACACAATATTTTCAACAATCTCCCCCTTTTTCATATGGTAACCCTTACAAAAAAATATTCTTTTTGGTGCAATTGGATACCAAAAATACTCCCCCTGAGAAGCTGCTCCCCCTTACTGGAATCTCTCCCCCTTACTGAAATCTCTTCCCCTTTGACATCAATGGCAAAGGGCTCTTTGGGGCTAAAAATAAGACATTTTAGCATAGCCCCCACACCACCTCCTCTTCTTAAGGTGATTAATTTTGGGATGGAAGTAAAACTACTCCCAAATTTCCTCTAAGATACTCAAAGGTTACCTTTGGAAGTGGCTTGGTGAATATGTTGGTAATATGTTCCTTTGTAGTAACATATTCCAATTTGACTTGCTGATCTATCAGTTTTTCTCTCAAAAAATGATATTTGATCTGGTTGTGCTTGATTTTTGAATGCATTACTAGATTCTTTGAAATATTTATGGCACTTGTATTATCACAAAGTATGGATATTGGATGATCATGCTTTAATTTTAAGTCTTGTAACATTTTCTTCATCCATAAAACCTTTGTATAACATACAACTGTTGCAATGTACTCTACCTCTACTGTGGATAGGGATACTGAAGCCTATTTCTTGCTTAGCCAAGAGACTAAACAATCTCCAAGAAAGAATACTCCTCCACTTGTACTCTTTATGTCATCAACACTGCCTTCTCAATCACATATGTATATGCTATGAGAGTGAGCTTGTTGCCCTTTAGGTACCATAGTCCAAATTCCATAGTTCCTTTTAGATACCTAAAGATTCTCATTATCACCTGTACATGTGTTTCCTTTGGTGTTGCTTAAAATATTACCACTAATCTCAATGTCTACATTATATCTAGTATTGTATTTGTGACATATAGTAAACTTTCAATAATGGATATATACAATGTCTGATTTGCCTTAGGAGATTCATCATCTTTACTCAAATTGCATCCTGTAATCATGGGGGTACTTACAGGTTTGCATTCCTCTAGCTTAAATTTCCACAACATTTCCTTGATATACTTGGTCTGATAGAGAAATATGGCTTTGTTTTATTGTAGAATTTGCAAACCAAGAAAGAAATATAGCTCACCAAGCATTAACATTTCAATCTCATTCTACATGCATTTTGTAAATTTTTGACACATCTTATCATTACTACCTCTAAAAATGATATCGTCCAAATAAACCACTATAATCAACAAGTCATCTCCTTCATTTTTGATGTATAGATTGCTATCGGCTATACCTTTCCTGAAACTCTGTTCTTGGAGATACTTATCCAACCTTGAGTATCAAGTCCTAGGGGCTTGCTTAAGTCCATAGAGATATTTATTTAATTTACATACATATTCTGGCTTATATGTTATGCTGAAACCATATGGTTGCTCAATGTAGACTTCTTCGTCTAAGTAACCATTCAGAAAAGTTGACTTTACATACATTTGAACTAAATTTTTTTATTTTTGAGAATGCTAAAAATATTCTTATAGCCTCAACACATGCAACAGGAGAAAAATTTTCTTCAAAATCAATCCCTTCAACTTGTGCATATCCTTTGCATACCAATCTTGCTTTATTTCTGACAACCTAACCATTTTCCTTTAACCTATTTTTGTAGACCCATTTGGTGCTAATTACATTCTTGCCCTTTGGATGTGGAACAAGTTCCCAAGTCTTAGTCTTTTCTATTTGGTCCAACTCTTCATTCATCACCTTGACCCAATGTTTATCTTCTCTTGCTTCACTAATATTCTTGGGCTCAATTTTAGATAGTAGAGAAATATTTGCATGTTCATTTGTTCCTATTATCTTCCTCCTTGTTTGTCTCTCATGTGAATTCCCAATAATCAATTCCCTTGGATGATTCTTTTGCACATATATGGAAGGTGTCTTTGGTACTCTTGGTGTCTCTTCCTCTTCTATTTCTTCAACTTCTTCTTCTCTTCAACTTTCTCCTTCTTGATATACAATCTCTTGAGTTGATTCTCTTGGCTCTATCTCTTCATCAACTCTTACATTTGTACTTTCCACAATTGTATGTGACATTTTATTAAAGCATTTGTAGGCTTTGCTCTTTGTGGAATACCCTAGGAAAATACCCTCATCGCACCTGAAATAAAATTTACCCAAATTTTTCTCTTCTCATCTGATATAGCATTTTCTTCCAAAAAAATTGAAATATTTTATAGTGGTTGGTCTTTCCTTCTAGAGATCATATGGGGTTTTCTGGTGATCTACTCTTACTTGAGCTCTATTAATGATATAAACTATTGTATGAACTGCTTCTTTCCAAAAACCATCTGAAATATTAGACCCATTTAACATAGCTCTGGATATACTTTAAACAATTTTTTTTTTCCTTTCAACTACTCCATTCTATTATGGAGTTCTTGCTACTAAAAACTATCTCTTGATTCCATGTTGCTTACATAATTCTTTAAATTCACCTTAAATGAATTCTCCTCCTCTATATGATCTTAAGCATTTAATCCTTTTGCCTATTTCATTTTCTACTAGTGCCTTGAATGCTTTGAACTTTTCAAATGCTTATAACTTTTCTGTTAAGAATGCTATCAAAGTCATTCTTGAGAAATCATCAATAAATAGCATGAAGTAACTTTCACCTGTTAAAAATTTTGTCCTTCTAGGACCACATGGATGAGTGTGAACTAGTTCCAAAGGCTTGGATGAAGTAAATTCTTTTGATCTAAAACTTATTCTTACTTGTTTTCCATGCTGACATTGTGTACAAACTGTGTTTGGTGGTTTTGTTATTTTGGGTAAATCTCTAACTGCTTTTTTGTTGCTTATTTTCACTATGTTGTCAAAATTCATGTGACCCATCCTTCTATGCCATAACCAGCTCTCATCCTCTTTTGATAAAAAATATTTTATCCCTTGATATCACTCAACATGTATAGATTTTTTGTAGTCCTATTGGCATTTACAATAAGCTTTCCTATTTTGTATTTCCTAATCTCACATCCATTTGGGTGAAAAGTAAGCGTATGTCCTTGATCACATAGTTGACTTACGCTTAGTAAGTTGTGCTTCAATCCTTCAACATATAACACATTTTTTAGTTCTTTCATTATTCAAACTCAAGGTCCCTTTTCCAACAATTTTAGCTGAAGCATTATCACCAAATTTTACTATTCCTCCATTTATTTTCTTGAGAGAAAGAAATTTTCTCTTATCACCTTTCATATGGCTTGAGCAACCACTGTCAATATGCCACTGATTTCCTTCATTTTGAACATGAAGAGTTGTTTGTAATAACATAGATTTTTCCTTTTCTTGTTCCTTATTTTTCCACACTTTTAAGATATCTCTTTCCGAACAGAATGACTTTATTCTTTCTTGCTTAACTTAGAAATTTTAGGATCCACTATTTTACACCATTTAGCATTGTGTCCAAAATTCTTACACTTATAACACATGACATTGTTGCGAGTTGCAAAAGAATTCTTACTGAAGATGCCAAAATAATTTTTTACATAGATCTTGCATTGTGCAACTTTGTGACCATATTTGTTACATGAGAAACAATAACCATGAAATAAGTATTGAAACATGATTGATTTTGTTTAATTGACTTTTTTCCATGATGATTCTTTGCTCTCTTCCTTGATGCTTTTATTTTTTAACACATTTGCATAACTTATGGACCTTTATATCACTTATTCTATTTGATAACCCTTTTGAGCTTGATTCCTTCTCTTGTAACCTTGTACTTTTTTGTATCCTATTCTTAGATATTTTGACTCCTTTTTTGAGAGAGACTACTTCACATTCCAATTTTTCACATTCCTGTTATTTTATCTTTAATTTCTCAATTATTAATTCTTCAATTATTTTTACCTTTTCAACCTTTACTTTTAAACGTATGAGGTCTTGTGGAAACCTTACCTTAATTTCCTCGTCATCTTGAATTTGAGATCTCAATTTTAATTTTTTTTTCTCATCCTTTTTAGTTCTGCAAGTGTGGTGGTAAGTTCCTCTTATATGTGAACCAATCCTTCCTTATCCTTTTCTAAATATTTTTTCTTGATTTCATCCATAGAAGCAATTTCTATCATATCAGTAGCCATGAGTGTTCTTATAAGATCTTCCTTCAAGTTGTTAGACTTCCCTGAAGGAACCCACTTTTATACCAATTGAATAACATAAGCTTATACTGAGAAGGGGGGGTGAACATTATAAGACCAAACTTTTACTTTTCTTTCTAAATCAATATTATCCAATATTAACAATTGCAATAACTTTCCAAAGCATTATTAACCAATATCATCAATAGTAGTAACAAGACAATGTACGAATCATTACACACATGAGAGACATATATTTAACGCGGTTCACCCAATGTGGGCTACGTCGACGAAGAAAATATTTCTTATAAATTTTCTCGACAAATATCTTGGGAACCAATTCCATATTATAATGTTTATTGACCTCTACCCAAAGGAGACTTCAATCCCCTATGCTCAATTTCATGGACCTCTATCCACAGGAGACCTTTATATCCAATGCTCAATTTCATGGACCTCTATCCATAGGAAACTTCTATCTCCTTAGCTCAAAAATGATTTAAGCCTTCTCACAAGGCTTTCTCAACTCTTGCTCAAAAACCTACTCAAAACTATTCTCAACTCTACCCAAAAACCTTCTCACAACTACTCTCAACTCTGCCCAAAACTGAACCAATACTACTCATAAGGCATACTTAAATCTTCTCAAAAATTTCTCAAAACACTACTTAAAACTCTGCTCAAAACTACTCAAAACACTACTCAAAAACTTTGCTCAAAACTACTCAAAACTGCCCACAATAACCTACTCAAAGTTGTTCTCATCTTTTTCATAGAACTTGCTCAAATTTACTCATAATAATTTCTAATTCTTGCATACACACAATTCTCATGTATTCCTAAAACCAATATGAACAATATACAAATTTATTTTCACAAATTTGATCTACAAGACTTGTTCCTTTATTTTACAATTTCACTCAAAGTAATATACACTTATGTCTTCAAACCCTTTTAATTCCAAAATTATTCAAAATATGTGCATAAATTATTTTCAAGTCCTAGCTCATATATTTTCAATTTCAACCAACACAAACCTTACTTTCAAACCCTAGGACTAATGCACACTTTACTCAATCTTTATTTCTCTAATCATATAACAACACAATATTTCTTATCCAAACACCTTGTGAAAGAGATAAAAACACCATACCTCTAAAAGTATCATGATGATGATATACCTCTAAAACCTATCTCAAAATAATTTCCCTTTTGATCCTTCAAGAAATATGGTTAGTTATATTCAATTCCAGCATAGATAAAAACATCATCCATACAAACCTTTCCAAAGGTGTTCACAATAAGTCTACAAAACAATACCTTATTTCTCCTCTATAATATTTCAAGAATAATGTTCCAAAACCATAGAATCACTTTTTCTATAATATAAACATTACACTTGGAAGTACATCAATTTACACCTTATAACTCCTAACTTGTCATTCAACAAAATACCCCAAACATTCAACTTATAAAATAAAATATTCAAACCACTAGAACTACCTTATAACTCCAAGCTTTAAATAATAATAAAAGAAAATTGTTTTACCTTGCTAAAAGTAATATACAAACCACTAGAAATACCTTATAACTCTGAGATTTAAATAATAAACAAAATATTTTACTTTACCTTACTCAAAGTCCTCATGTGCTTTATCCATGCCACTCAATACCAAGCAACGCTCCAGTCAACACTACCAACATTAGCGCTCACCAAAAATCAATGTTGTCAATGCCAAGAAACCTTAGCACTTACCAATAATCAACACTACCATTAATGTTAAGAAAAATGTACTCCACAAGATTTGACCCATAGACCTTTGTCACAATAGCACTATCACAAGTGCCTTAACCAACTGTACCACTGCGACGGTTGGAACCAAAGAAGAGCCCAACCAAATTTATCTCAGTCACATCATGCGGATCGATAAACTTGATGCTACCTTCAAAATGATGTCCAGGGATTTTGACCCTATGACCTCCCTCTTTCCAGTGCTCACGCACATCACATAGCCAGTTGGGCTATCCAGTTGGATAGGACATCTTAGGTGCTCACAATGTTTGTCCTTAAGCAATCACATGTACACCTTTCAACACATTGTCCTCTTCTTGTCATTTTCAAGAGATTAGAACTTCAAATCATATACATTTTTTACATTAATTCCACTCAAGATACAACTTTAGTTCTTGGGTAAAAAATCAAATCTCTGGTCCCTTATTTATATGCACTTCATCTTGAATTGAAATATCGACTCATGTATTTTCATGAGAGTGTTTAAAGAAACGTTAGCGCCAAGGGTTTATATCCTTATATTATAATATTTAATAAATATTATAATATTTCCTTTTGAACCTTTGCCTTCAAAATATTGTCCCAAGAGACTTTTATTTAAACCTTTGTCCCTCTTGCTTTAAACTTTACCTTCTAAACCCATTCTTAAACCTTTTGTCCTCCTTGTAATAAATATTATAATTCTTTTTTATTTTAGCTCTTTGTCCCAGATAAACTTCTTAATCCTTTTTTAATTTCATATAATATTTAAAAAATAAATATTATAAACCCTTTCCAATAATTTTCTTTCTTGGGAGATATACCTTGCCTTGAAACTTGTTCATAGTTTGCTATCAAATCCATGTAGAATATTCTTTGACTAACACATTATTTCTACCTCATGTATCCTTTGACATCACATTAATTCTACCTCATGTATCCTTTGACATCAATGACAAATCAATGCAAACAATATTTACAATAAGGTTCCATTAATGGCACCAACCTCTTGGTTTTCTAAGTGTGTGATGGTTGTGGTATAGCCCTTTTATTTCATATTATCATTTACTTATCAATTTTATTATTTAATGAATGGGTGGACATTGATATTATTTTACTTCTCATGTGTTTATTGATTACACACTTTCCTCACTATGGTTTAAAATTAAATTTGGTTGAATCACTTGCACCCTTAAAAGTTTTTGTATTTTTATTTCTACACTTTACTTTTTTGCATTTTACTTTTTGCACTTCTATTGTCAATGCAAGTTAGTGTAGGTTAGAATAGGAGTATTTTGTGAGGATAGTGAGGATTTGATCTAAATATAGAGGTTTGGAGAAGCCATTGTCAATCCCTTCCAACTTTATTGAAACTCGGTTTGAGGTGCAAATATTTTAGAAGTTAGGACAATTCCTTGATTCAATAGGTAAATCTAACAAAAGGCTACACAAATAAGTTAAAATACCAAACAAAAATTAATGATAGGTTTTAAAACCATACCAATCTTGTACCGATTGCCTTAGTAATTTCCATACCAATGGGTAGGTTGGAATGTAAGGCATCAATACATAATATCCATCCCTACTAAAGTTAGAGGGAAAAATAAGGAAAAAATAATCATAATTGATTCAAACTCATGATCAAAGGAATGTAGGCCAAGTGGTTTACCACTATACCAAGGCGAGTTAGTTAAAGGATTTTCTATATAGCAGGAAGATGTCAACTTGTGAGTGCCACATAAAATACTAGTGGTAAAAAAAAAATTGCTAAGGCATTGATGATGAGGCTCAAACATGAGACTTCTTCTTTTCTATCATGTGACCTCACCATTGCACTGTCAAGTTCTAAGTAAGAGTAACATTGGGTTAAATATTGGAAATCATCCAAACATATTAAAAATTAGCATGTGTGCCTCCAAAAAATACAAGAAATGCCACCAAGTTTTGAATATTTGACCTATTAGTTACAAATAATACACCTTGTAATTGAACCAAAATGTATTGTTTATTTATAAATTAAACTACCCCTTACAATATTGGAGGTTAGAAAATGTGATTAACAAGATACATGCAACGGCGGGATGAAGGGCGGGACTTCATCTGTGGTTGAGCATGGTAGCGGCAATGGTTTGGATCTAGGGCACAACAGAGCGTACGAAGGGCAGGTGGGTCTCATGGGTACCGAGGCATCCTTGTCTTCAGAGGGATTACGGAATGATGACGAAGATGGTCAAGGTAAGGAACCTCCAAAAAAAATGGGAGGAGGGCTTTAGAAGTCCTATGCCCAGGTAGCTGCTTCAGAAACCCTAAGCGATCACTTCACCAAGGATCTATTTTTGGCTGGGGATGAACTGGACATCTCGGCAGATGTCCTCTCAAGTTTCATGGAGTATGAGAAATATACTCTCATTGGTAATTTTATCGGTGGTCGACTTGACATGGAGACCATCCGCAGATGGGTGACTTCCAAATGGAGGACCTCTGGGCACGTCCCTAACCTGAGGCTTTTTTGCTATTAGACTAAACAACAATGAGGACTACTACAAAATCCTGGCTGGAGGCCTATGGTTCCTAGTTCGTAAGAGCCTATTTCTTAGAAAATGGGGCATGGACTTCAACCCTAACACCCAAACAATCAACATTGTTCCAATATGGGTCAGAATCCCGATTCTCCCCCTCTTCGGATGGCATGAAAATATAATAAGAGGCATTGCCCACTCCATTGGAGAGTTGGTCACTATTGACCCTCCCACCCGAGCCCAAACCAAGTTCGTCCAGGCCTGATTTTGTGTTTTGATAGATCTGGAGGCGGACCTCCTATCCTCCATCACTCTCCGGTCTAGATGCACTATCCTCCACAAACAAGCTATAGTATATGAAAATAGACCAACTTTCTACCCCTAGTTCCGTTCACAAGGCCACCTTCTGTCCAACTGTCCTTAAAAACTAGGTGAGAAGAAGCGGGAGAGCTTTAACCCTGGAACACGGAGAAGGCCAGGAGAAAGGGCCTAGTCCTTCAAATGCGATGGCCCAAGTTTCTTCAAGCCCCACCAGGGACCAGGATGAAGTATCTCAGCCAGAGGAGGATAATACCCACCAACCGAAACTAGAACATCTTAGCAAATTGGAGTAACCCATCCTGGAATCAAAATCAAAACAACCCCTCATGGAATCAAAACAATCCAGCTTGGAATAAAAATCAAACTAATCCACATTGGATGCAAAACCAACCACAGTGGAGTCAGCAATACCATTCCTATCTAAGGCAGCAAAGGAATCAAGGTCAAACTCAACATTTGTTGGCTGCACCTAATCAAAATTTCCAAGAAAAATAGCAGCAAACACAGCAAGTGAAACAACCTCAAATGCCAGCTCAACCAGTCACTAGTCCAAATAGCATGAGACAGACACCTCCCTGTCTATGTGGTCAAGTCGAAGAAAATGTGGAAATTAATGTTCTTGATTGTAGTAACATCCAACTTCGTTCAGAAAAGTTGTACCTGAACCAGTTTCAAATGAAATTAAAAAAAATGAAGAGCAAGAATCATTGGAACCAGAGAAACTCCAACCAACAATAGAGACAGAAGAAAAATTGGAACCAGTGAAAATCCAACCAACAATAGAGAAAGAGACAAAACCACAGGCGGAACAATTACCAAGGATAGTTCCATATCCTAAAAGATTTAATGCAATACCAAAAAATTCTGAGTCAAAACTGGTCAAAGAACTCAAAAAGTTAACTATATCATTGCCCTTATTGCAAGCCATTAAGGAAATACTAGAGATTAACAGTACTATCCAAAATTTGTGCATTTAAAGAGCAGGAAGAAAAAAGAAAGCATTTCCTAAAACTATGCAGGTTGAAGGGAAGATAGCTGATCTCTTATCTGGAAAACTAGTACCTCCAAAGTATAGTGATCCAGGAAGCCCAGTTATCACAGTCACCATAGGTTCAATACCAATATCAAATGTCTTAGTAGATCTAGGAGCTGTAATAAATGTCATGACCAAGGATACAATGAAACAATTACAGCTCAAACATCTCAGCCCCGCATTTACAGTTTTAGAAATGGCTGATACGTCAATTGCAAAACCTGAAGGTATCATTGAAGATGTCCCTATAGAAGTTTCTTCTTGGGAATTCCCTATAGATTTTTTGGTATTGATAGACTGCAGATCTAGAAATATGACTATTTCAAATGGTATTGATCTGAAACAGATTTCTTTATATCCTCCTGCAAAACCATCTAGCAAATTTTGAGGTCAGTTATGGTTTTTTGACTCAGATGAAGAACCAGAAGAATTCATTTCTACACTAGCTACCTTAGTAGTAATAGAACACACAGAAGACCTCAGTGACATAGAAAATTTAGAAAATGAAACAATCCTGATTAATGTTCTACATGAACAAGGTTTAGAAGGGGAAGCAACAAATATCCAACAGTTGTTAAGTAATGAGGAGAATCAAAAATCTGAAGATGAACCATCTGTACTATCACAGGGAAACTCTGTTTCACTACCGCATGGATGGCACCATCATCTGATTTTTTCTTCTCACTGTTCCATACAAGATATGCTTCCCTCAAGCAGCAATAAAATAGAAACTACTTCTTTTCTCCCATCTCAAAAATGTCCTCTTAATCCCCTAATCACCAGGTATGGAGTGAATTCAGTACTTCTAAATACAAAACAAATAGAAGTCCATCCAGGCAAATTTTTGAACATTTACAGCCAGCTTGCTAGGGAAGAGGAAGAAAAATTGATAGTTTTCTTGCAGAAGCATGTTCATGCTTTTTCTTGGAACTACAAAGATATGTCAGGAGTTCATCCTGATATATGTACCCACAAAATCTATACTGAAGAAGTAAATCCAGTTAGACAACCCCAGAGAAGATTGAATCCTGCCTTAAGAGATATTGTGAAAGAAGAAATTGAAAAACTTATGGAAGTAGGATTTATTTATCCAATTTTTGATAGCCAATGGGTTTCTCCATTGGTGATAGTTCCTAAGAAAAATGGAAAAATGAGAGTATGTGTAGACTATAGAGAGTTGAATAAGGTGACATACAAAGACCATTTTCCATTACCTTTCATAGATCAGGTGTTAGATACTTTTGCCATAAAAAGATACTTTTGTTTTCTTGATGGATTTAGTGGATATAATAAAATTCAGATTGCACCTGAAGATCAAGAGAAAACAACTTTTACATGTCCTTGGGGAACATTTTCCTATAGGGTTTTACCTTTTGGTTTATGTAATGCCCCAACAACTTTTTAGCGAGCAGTCCTAGCAATTTTTGCTGATCTGACCACCAAAAGTGTTGAAATATACATGGATGATTTCACAGTATGTGGATAGACTTTGGATTTTACATTGGAAAATCTTGACAAAGTCTTAACTCACTGTGAAACATACCGGTTATCCTTGAATCCAAAAAAATGCTTCATGATGATGAAGGAAGGGATAGTTCTTGGTCATCACATCTCTCCTGAAGGGATCCAAGTTGATCCAAAGAAAGTGGAAATTATCAATAATCTCCTTCCTCCTAAAACTCAGACTAATGTCAGAAGCTTCCTAGGACACATTGGTTTTTACCCCAGGTTTATTCCCAACTTTAGTACAATATCCAGTCCTATGTTTGCCTTATTGACTAAAAATTCTGAATTCTCCTGGACTGCAAAGTGTTAGGAAGCATTTGAAGCTCTGAAAGAGAAATTAATAACTCCACCTGTGCTCAGAGGACCTAATTGGACATTACCATTTCACATACAGACTAATGCCTCCAATACAACAATTGGAGCAGCATTAGGACAAATTGACAATGGTGAACACTATACCATCTACAACATTAGCAAGAACTTGACAAGAGCCAAGAAAAATTATACAACAACTGAGAAGGAATTCCTAGCAGTAATATATGCCATCAAAAAATTCAGGCATTACATCACAGGTTATCAAATATTTATTCACACAAATCATATAGCCATTAAATATTTGATGAATAAACCTATGGTAAGTGCAAGAATTATTCGTTGGTTGTTGTTGCTGCAAGAATTTGATATCACTATAATCAACAAACTAGGAAAAGCTAATGTTGTAGCAGATTTCTTGTCCAGGTTATAGAACACAGATGAAGGGGAATTAGTTGATGACACTTTTCCTGATGAAAAACTATTTGCTATATCAGTCCAATCACCTTGGTTTGTAGATATAGCCAATTATTTGGTCACAAGGTAAGTTCCTCCACATTTCACTTCAAAACAAAAAAAATAATTGATCAAACAGAGTTCTTCTTTTGAATGGATTAAGGGTATGCTTTTTAAATGCAGTCCTGACCATGTGTTACATAGGTGCATCCGAAAGGATGAAGTGTATGATATCCTTAGAGCTTGTCATGATGAACCCTCAGGTGGACACTATTCTATAAAAAGCACAATTAGGAAAATCCTAGGGATAGGATATTATTGGCCATCTCTTCACAAGGATGTAAAAAAGTACATCAAGCATTGTGATGCATGCCAAAGAATGGGGAAACCCACTCATAAAAATGAGATGCCACTGCAGCCTCAAATGGTTTTAGAACCATTTGAGAGGTGGGGGCTTGATTTTGTAGGACCTATTGATCCACCTTCTCAAGGAAAGGTGCATATTCTAGTATGCACTAATTACCTGACAAAATGGGTAGAGGTGTGTGCTTTCAAACATGCTCGTGAAGAGAAGGTCGTTGATTTCTTGTATACTTAGGTTTTTTAGAGATTTGGAGCTCCACGGTCTATCACCACAGACCAAGGACCCCAATTTGCATCCAAAGTCATAAAAGCATTTACAGAATTGTATGAAATCAAACATAGGAAATCATCACCTTACCACCCACAAGCAAATGGCCAGGTTGAGGTAACAAACAAGGAACTAGAACGCATCTTGACAAAAATAGTATCCTTTCATAGGAGGAATTGGCTAGATAAATTACCTGAAGTAGTTTGGGCCTACAATACTACTTGGAAGTCCACTACTGGATTCACACCTTATGAACTAGTCTTTGGTAAAAAGCCTCTCTTACCTATTGAATTTGAGCTACTAACATTGCGCATAGCACTGGAAATTGGAATTGAATTGTCGCAGGCACAGACAAACAGGATTCTATAGCTGAATGCATTGGATGAACTTAGATTGGATGCTCTGCACCAAACTGAGGTAATTCAGGAGCAGAGGAAGTTGTGGCATGACAGTCACATTCAGTAGAGGAAAATTCAACAAGGAGATTGGGCTTTACTATTTGATTCTCACTATGAAGAATTCCCTGGAAAACTAAGAACTAGATGGTTGGGACCTTACTGGATTGAAGAGGTATTTGACAATGGAGCAACTCGTCTATCTCCTATTGATGGGTCACAAAGGAAGTTGGTAGTAAATGGACATTGCCTCAGAGTGTACCATACACCTCTGACTAAAGAAGAATTCTTGTAGCAACTTGATAGTTTGGATACACAACAAGTGGAAGAGATTCCCTCTTCCACTTCAAAACAATCAGCATGATCATGGATTTCAAGAAAAAACAAAAAATACAAAAAAAATCAAAAAAATAGAAAACAAAAAGATGAATAAATTCTGATTATGAATTCCTTCACGGGCATGATTTCAGGGGAAATCATGAAATTCCTTCATGGGCATAGTCAGAATCAAGAAAAAAAAAGAGAGAAAAGGAGAGGTAAAAAAAAAAATTAAAAAAAAAAGAGAGAAAAATGAATAACTCAGCAATGAAAACCTTTTCTAAGGCATTACTGGGTTGGTATGTATGAAAACCAGTTTTCTAGCATGTATAACCTTGAGAAATTTTTGAACCATCATTGTACAAATTCACCAAGTGCACTTGTTTTGAAATGTTGTAGAAAATCTCAACAAAACATCAACAAAGGCAGTCATTCTTCAAAACTGGCATTAACTATTTTTATCAGGTATATATTTCTTACATTTCTTCATTGTAAAATGATTGGTATATAGTATATAACGATTAACAATTAGCATAAAAGGTATTCATAAGAGTTGGCATACTTAAAACATGTTTTTAAAATGAAAATATTGATTTTTGCCTAATCTTCGAAACAAGAATGTCAAACACAGTGCCTGCTGTATTATCTTCGGATTGAAATTGTCTTCGGAATGACAGCAGAATGAATGTTGCACTTTGTCTTCAAAAAGAAGCTTTGTCTTCGAAATGACAATTTGTCTTCGAAACAAAACTTTGTCTTCGGAATGACGACTTGTTGCATCATCTTCGAAATGAAGATTTGTCTTCGAAATGAAGTTCTGTCTTCGGAATGAAGATCTATCTTCGAAATGAGGATCTGTCTTCGAAATGAAGATCTGTCTTTGGAATGATGATTTACCTTCGCAATATAGCCTGATCTTTGGAATGAGGATTGATCTTTGGAATGAGGATTAATCTTCGAAATGAAGATTTAAATTTGCAAAGAGGATTTGTCTTCGGAATGAAGACCTGTCTTCGGAATGAAGTTATAATCTTCGAAATGAGGATTTGTCTTCGGAATGAAGACTCATCTTCGGAATGAAGTCATAATCTTCGGAATGAAGTTTTTAATCTTCGAAAAAAGCATTTCCACGTGGCATCCAAAAATACAAGGTACGAAAAAAATCAAATTATTTTAGCTGCATACGATAAAAAGGAACACGTGTCAGCAAGGATATGGTTTATTTTGCACATGAGAATCTGTGTACTGAATAGAAAAATTAAAACCAAATGAGGTGGATCTGATGGCAAGGCATCCATGCAATCATTAACGGACAAGTGTTCAGTGCAACAGTAGAAATGCGTGCCACCTTCCTTTCTGAAGACGTGTTTGCGAAGTATAGTGCTCAGGTTATAGTTCATTCCGAAGAAGAAGACGAGAAATAGGGCAAGCGAAGATTTCAAACTAAAACCCTGCAAATCTGCAACATAAAAAACCAGAGATCTAGCAGAGGAATAGCAGCAGCAGTGAACATTTTTTTAAAACAAAAAAGATGGGGCGAAAGATCAGAACGGAACTAGCAGATACCACCTACCTCCAAGAAAATCTGGCAGTCCTATAGATTTTTGAAGATGGAGGGCTTATGCCATTTCTGGATAAGTTTAATGGGTCCTCTGAATATTTGGCTGGCATGTTCGCCCATACATTCAGAAACAACCGAGCACATGTTAATGGCATGACTATTGAGGTAACCCCTAAAATTTTAAGTTAGATTACTGAGCTGCCATTAGAAGGGATTTCAATTTCTAGATTTGGCAAGAATACATTGGTAAATGTAGTTAATCAGTTTGTAGAAGAAAATGATAGAGAACCAAAGTACTTAACCCATAACAACACATGCAAAGGGTTAAAAAGGGCCAACCTACAGGAACCCTGGGATGAAGTAGCCACTTGGGTAATTAAATTCCTAACCTGTGAAGGGCAGTATGTGATGTTGTCAAGGCATCATCTACAAATTTTAAACCATCTCAAACATGGTGAGCAGCAACTGGAAGTTAGGGTAAACCTTCCCCTGTATCTGTATCAAGAATTAAAAAACATGGCAAAGAGATATCGGGAGGGCAAAGGAAGCCTTCGCCACCATGGCCTCATCAAACTAGTTTGCCAACATCATTTTAGAAGAAACCCTAGGAGTTTTGATAGGTTTTACTCTACCCTAAACGATGTCATTTTTAGGGATGAATATGAGAAAGAAGAAGAACCAGATGCTGTTGACATTATTATAGAAGAAGAAACAACTATTGCAGAGGCTATTGTAGAAAAAGAAACAGAGGCTTCTGGAGAACCTATTACAGAACCACACCTAGCAGCAGCAACAGAAAACCTTGCTCCTGAACCCTCAACTTCATGAACCAAGAAACAAAAGAAAAGAGGGTCTAGAACTGGCAGCAGAACAGAAAAACAAAAGAAGGTTCATTTTTTTGGAGTGACTACTGATTTGACAGAGCAAGAAATGACAAGGGAAACAGAGGCATCTGAAACTGTCCCCACAACCCCTGTTGACACCAGGAAATAGAGCAAAAAGAAGAAGTTTGCATCTAGAACTAGGAGGTCCACTAGAATCCATTTGAAAGAAACAACAGAACAGGTTATGGAGGAAGAAGAAGGACAAAGCAGCCCAAATGTCACAAAAATACAACCAGCCTCTGGAAATTTTCTAGAATTCCCTGAAAAGATAGCTGAGGCAAAAACTAGGCAGGATAATTTGGAGGAGGCTACAGTTCAACAGGATACAGATATGGTGGATACAATTATAAGTAGTTTCATAGAACCTGTTGAACAAGAGCAAATTATTGCAGAAGAAGAGATATTGGTTGAGCAGCCAACTATAGCTGATCTGTCTGCATCAGATTCTTAGGCAGAAATAGAAGTGGAAGACATCACAGAGCAGCTGAGGGCAGCAAGGAGTGTTTTCAAAACACAGACCAGATGGATTTAAGAGAAAGAAAACATCATTGAGATACAAGAAAGAAAAATTGCAGAGCTTCAGCAAGAAGTGGCAGAATTGAGAAAAATGTTGTCATAGACTGAAAAACAGCCAACTGTATCCTTTGATGAAGACAATTTAGCTCAATTGCTTTTGGGTCTATCAAAGGCAGATGACTCTGTTGAGACAGACATGGGCGTTCATTCTGAAGCAGCACCCCTTCATTCTGAAGAAGTGTCTGTTCATTTTGAAGCTGCACCATCTCATTCTGAAGCATTGCCTTCTTGTTTTGAAGATGCTTCAAAAATGGTAAAGAGCATAGCAGAGGATGTTGAAGATGAGCCACCAACATAGGAACAGTCCCAACAGTAAGAAAATGTTCAAGTAAGTACTCCTATTGAGGTCCCTGTATTTCAAATTGTTATACTTTTAGCAGATAAGGGGGTACAAGTAGAATTACTATCTGATGACAACCCAATAGAAATAGCAAATAAGGGGGTACAGGTAGAATTATTGGTAGATAGTCAACCAGTGGAAGTGGCAGAAAAAGGAGTTTAGGTAGATCTGCTACCTAGGATCCCCCCTGTAGTCAGACCACCTAATATTGTGTCTCTAGAGTAGTATAATGCAGACATAGCCAATTGGGTGATTAGATATGAGCAGCTTGCCACTAAGACTAAGAAATTCAAATTGGAAAGGAAACAGCTAGAGGCAAAAGAAAATAAAAACTAAGCATTAAAAGAAAAGGTGTCTGACTTATGCCAAATTGTTGAATTTTTAGTTCAATTTAGACGACCAACAAGATTTTACAGCCTTATTTTGAAGGAGAAATACCTCAGATGGCAGGTCATGAGGATTAGTTCAAACCTCCCATATAAATTGGACACAACTGCAGATTTCTTGGAGGCATATTTTGACAGCCCCATAGAACAGAAAAATATCCTATGTGAACTATTTTTGCACAGCTTCTTCATTCCAGAGGAAGTAGAGTTTCATCCTCAAATCTACATTGGAGATGTTCAACTGAGAGCATTTATGTCTACTTTGTAGAATCAGCTTTACTGGGATCAAGAGAAAAAGCAGAATAAAGAGTTTGAAACAAGGGTTGAACTGTTAGTCAGAGCAATCCAACCAAACCACCCAGTTATCACCAGACAACACTTCTCAATGATGAACAAGGATGATGTAAAGAGGATGTACTTGAACAACTTAAGGGACTGTGTGGCCAGGTTCAACAATTTCTATGATCATAATTTTTTCCCAGCATTGTCAGTGTGCAAAAATAGATGGGATGAACTTCCCATGTCTTTGCGAAAAATAGAACCCATCTCCCCCATCAACTTAGAATGGTCCAAAAGAAGAGCAGAAGGTGTAATCCAGCTGATTGAAATCATGCAACATAACTGGATAGGTCTTAGGTTTAGGCCTCCAACCATCATTACTCCAGTTCCATTCTACTTTGAGGAAGATGCCCAACCTGATGAATAGTTTGAAGACTGGCTCAAAAACATTCAGGAAAATAGGGGGTATTATATAGGCAAGAAATTATTCTACAGGTCATGGAATCTAAACATGGACATATGTGATTCCATAGCCCAATAGAATGCATGAGGGCATGCATTAATATAAGTTGGGGGGAAAATGATGAGGCCTGGAAATGCCTCAATCATAACATGTTTTGAACACTAAAATTGCCTATAAACTCTTATGTTTTATCTGATATGTTAGTTAAGTTGATTCAATATGTCGTATATTAACCATTTTGCATGATCAATGTATTTGGAATATTATATGCTGATTTTTACAGCTTTTTGCATAGTTTTGTGTTCTTTTTGCTATGACTTGCTAAAATGGGATATGCTTAGAATAATAGCAGCATTTCACTAATCATGTTTTGATTTGTCTCAAGCATTTATTTCACCTAAATCTGGCAACAGTGCAAGCAAACTATTGTTGTGCAGCAAAAACTGGTCTTTCCCATGTAAATTCTAGCCAGCTGTCCATAAATAGCAAGGCATGGAATTCACATGTGGAAAGAGATGAAGACCATTGGAATTTGATCTTAGGAGATAACCCACCTGAGAGATGTAGAAGAAATCATTGGAAAAGCACACATTTGTTCATTTCAAAGTATCTTCGGAATGAACAGATATCTTCGAAATGAGAGAACATAGCGTCTTCAAAATGAGCGGATCTTCAGAATGAAGAATGCATTATCTTCGGAATGAGTGGATCTTCGAAATGAGAATTGCAGTATCTTCAGAATGAGAATTGCAGTATCTTCGAAATGAGCGATCTTCGAAATGAGAATTGCATTGTCTTCGAAATGAAGCCACTTATCTTCGGAATGAAAACAAAATGTGCTTTTTGACTTGTTGACCGATTTTTGAAGCTGGAAAAAGGGAAATAAAGGTTGAAAAAGGTAAAGGAAAAGATCTTCCATCTGTCTTTGCCGTCATTGCCGACCAAAGCCATCATTAATGGAAAGATCAAGTTTTAATCTTCTTCTAGGATAAAACCAGAATTTGTTGTAGCATTGTAGGATTAGATCTTTTGAGATATTCACAGTTTGTAATTAGATCATAGGACATCTATAAATATTGCTCCCGTTCAGGTTGAGCCTAGTAGTAGTAGTAGAGGTAGTGATATATGTAGAGAGAGTAAGGAAGCTAGCAGAAAGCAAAAAATAGGTAGAATTTGACTGTTACAGTCCTGTAACAGGTTTTCAACAAAATTATTGTAATCATGTTCTTTAATCAATAAAGTGCACCAGTTCTATTTCATATTGCTTGTAAATGAGTGTGATTAAGATCTAGAGAGAGAGAGACTCATACCTTCTTCTGGACAAGGAGGCTGGCCACTTCCAGACCTAGGAGGAGGACTAATAAGAAGGTTTTTATTTTGATTTTGCTATAGTAGAATGAGTTGTAGAACTTGTTATTTCAATTGCTTGTAAATAGTTGACAATATCTGTAGTCTTAGTTTATTTATGCTTAGATTAATCTTGTGCTTAATGTTTTAGCTGTAATATTTACTTTCAGCAAAGCTTCCATTTTATTTTAGACTGTTATTTCCAGAATTTGTTGTTTTCAGCAATTTCTTGCATTTTGTGTTTTGTTGTCAACCCCTGCACAGAAGATTGACAACCTTCTATTATAGAGTCTTGACAGGGTTTTATTTTCCATGCTATAATTAGATTTCCATTGCTACAAAAGTAAATAGATTTCCTTTTTGCAATTAGAATCAGACTTTCAATTCTGCAACTGTTATTTCTGCAACATAATTAGGTCTCATTCTGCAATTGTAAATCAGGATTTCATTTCTACAGTTAATGATTAGTTTCCATTTCTGCAATCAGAGTAAGGTTTAATTTATGCAATTAGAGATAGGAATGTCCTAAAAACCCCCCACACAACCGGTTCCACCAATAAGACCTATTGCTCTAGATTGACCTAAGTTATAGTTGTTTCACTTCTTCTGTAGATAGCCTTGTACACAGCCCTGGATTGACAAATTCATTGAGAATTAATGATGGTATAACGACTACGCATCATTTTGGCACCGTTTCTAGGGAATAGTGTTGCTAGAAAAAAAAAATAGTCCAATAGCTATAATCAGACTAAGCTATGAAAATTTAGGTTAAAATCTGAATACAACAGCTGAGGAAGGTAACAACTATTGACTTAATTTATGTCATTCAAGAGTAAACATGAATGAGTAAGTCTAGGGATGAAAAAGGTAGAACTACCCCAAAGGATCCCTGGCTTGTTCCATTAAGGAGATCTTCACGCCTAAGGGGTGAATCACCTGTGTTTGAACTACCGGAAAGATTGATAGAAAAATCACCAGTCTCACCATCATTAGAACATTTTGAGAAAGGAAAATCACCAATTTTATCATCATCAGAATATCCTAAGGAAGAAAATTCATCAGACTCATCATCAACAGAGAGGCTTGGACCTCTTGAGAGAACAATTTGGGAAGCTTTAACTTCTCCCAGTAAACAGGAAACTATGGCAGAAGGAGGCAATATAGATGGCCAACATGGCTATGTCCATAATGAAGGAGATGATCAGGATATGCCCCAACCTTCCGAACATTTGAATATCCTATTCGCTTGAACTCAACTCAAAACTCCCCAATAAAAACCATTTCACCTTCAGTACTTCCAACCTTTCGAGGTGTTGTATCCGAAGATCCCGATCGTTTTTGTTTGAATTCAAGGTAGTGTGTCAGACCTATGATTATATAAATGACAATCAGAAACTTAAGGTTTTTCCCTCAACACTCAAGGATTCAGCATTGCGTTGGTTCATGAGCTTAGAGCCAAATTCCATAAGAACCTGGGATCAAATGGAAACTATCTTTTTAGATAAATATTAGGAATATTGCCGTGTAAGGAATAGAAAAGATGAGTTATTCAGAATCAAGCAAGAAGATGATGAGACATTGGAAGATTATCTTGATAGGTTCTCCTTTGTTCAAAGGAGATGTGGACTTGTAGAACCAGAATTATGTAAAACCATCTTTTTGAGAGGATTGCAAGATGAATCCGGAGAAGTTCGGATTTGATGGGAAAAGGGGATGTAACCACTCTCGATAATGATGAAATTATGGATCTCTGCAGGAATTACTCTCGCACTAAGCAGAGAAGAAGAAAAATCCGCACAAATGGCACTGATGTGAAGGACCTGATAGAGGAACTTGCAAATTTCAAAACTGATATTCTAGTGCACCTAAACACTACTTTGGGGGAAATGTCTGCAAAAGCAAAAAACACAGAACCTTTGGCAATTTATTGCCCAAGATGTAGAAATAAACATGCTTTGTAGGAATTTCCTTTGAATAAAACATCTATCTCAACCATTTGTAGTATCTGTTCAAAAAGGCATTCAACTGATCAATGCCACCTGCTACCACAACTCAAAACTGTGTTAGAAAACCAGACTGAGGAACTCAACTATATTGGACCGAAACAAGGGGGAAATTTCTCTCAATACCAAAATCCCCCTCATTTTCCTACAAATTGGGGGCATAATCCTGGTACTATGCCTTGGGGACAATCAGAACCACCCCAACGTCCTTGGAATTATCCTCAATGGAAAAATTCCCAAGAATGGCCACAAGCAAATTGGAGTAACCCAGCCTGGAATCAGAATCAAAACAACCCCTCATGGAATCAAAACAATCCATCTTGGAATCAAAATCATACTAATCCACATTGGATGCAAAACCAACCACAGTGGAGTCAGCAATACCAGTCCTATCCAAGGCAACAAAGGAATCAAGGTCAAACTCAGCATTTGTTGCTTGCACCTAATCAAAATTTCCAAGAAAAATAGTAGCAAACACAACAAGTGAAACAACCTCAAATGCCAGCTCAACCAGTCACTAATCCAAACAGCATGAGATAGACACCTCCTGTCTATGTGGCTGAAGCTAAAGAAAATGTTGAAATTAATGTTCTTGATTGTAGTAACATCCAACTTCGTTCAGGAAAAGTTGTACCTAAACCAGTTTCAAATGAAATTAAAGAAAATGAAGAGCAAGAATCATTGGAACCAGAGAAAGTCCAACCAACAATAGATACAGAAGAAAAATTGGAACCAGTGAAAATCCAACCAACAATAGAGAAAGAGACAAAACCACAGGCAGAACAATTACCAAGGATAATTCCATATCCTGAAAGATTCAATGCAATACCAAAAAATTTTGAGTCAGAATCGGTCAAAGAACTCAAAAAGTTAACTATATCATTGCCCTTATTGCAAGCCATTAAGGAAATACCAGAGATTAACAGTACTATCCGAAATTTGTGCATTAAAAGAGCAGGAAGAAAAAAGAAAGCATTTCCTAAGACTGTGTAGGTTGAAGGGAAGATAGCTGATCTCTTATCTGGAAAACTAGTACCTCCAAAGTATAGTGATCCAGGAAGCCCAGTTATCACAATCACCATAGGTTCAGTACCAATATCAAATGTTTTAGTAGATCTAGGAGCTGCAATAAATGTCATGACCAAGGATACAATGAAACAATTACAACTCAAACATCTCAGCCCCACATTTATAGTTTTAGAAATGGCTGATAGGTCAGTTGCAAAACCTGAAGGTATCATTGAAGATGTCCCTATAGAAGTTTCTTCTTGGGAATTCCCTGCAGATTTTTTGTTTTACTGACCAAGAAATTTAGCACATGGATATCCCATTATTTTGGGAAGACCTTGGCTTGCAACTGCGGCAACCTTCATAGATCACGATCCGAAATATGACTATTTCAAATGGTATTGATCTGAAACAGATTTCTTTATATCCTCCTGCAAAACCATCTAGCAAATTTTTAGGTCGGTTATGGTTTTCTGACTCAGATGAAGAACCAGAAGAGGTCATTTCTACACTAGCTACCTTAGTAGTAAGAGAACACACGGAAGACCTCAGTGACATAGAAAATTTAGAAAATGAAACAATCTTGATGAATGTTTTGCATGAACAAGGTTTAGAAGGGGAAGCAACAAATATCCAACAGTTGTTAAGTAATGAGGAGAATCAAAAATCTGAAGATGAACCATCTATACTATCACAAGGAAACTCTATTTCACTACCACATGGATGGCACCATCATCTAATTTTTCCTTCTCATTGTTCCATACAAGATATGCTTCCCTCAAGCAGCAATAAAATAGAAACTGCTTCTTTTCTCCCATCTCAACAATGTCCTCTTAATCCCCTAATCACCAGGTATGAAGGAGTGAATTCAGTCCTTCTAAATACAAAACAAATAGAAGTCCAGCCAGGAAAATTTTTGAACATTTACAGCCAGCTTACTAGGGAAGAGGAAGAAAAATTGATAGTTGTCTTGTAGAAGCATGTTCATGCTTTTGCTTGGAACTACAAAGATATGTCAGGAGTTCATCCTGATATATGTACCCATAGAATCTATACTTAAGAAGTCAAGCCAGTTAGACAACCCCGAGAGAAGATTGAATCCTCGCCTTAAGAGATATTGTGAAAGAAGAAATTGAAAAACTTCTGGAAGTAGGATTCATTTACCCAATTTCCGATAGCCAATGGGTTTCTCCATTGGTAATAGTTCCTAAGAAAAATGGAAAAATGAGAGTATGTGTAGACTATAGAGAGTTGAATAAGGTGACATACAAAGACCATTTTCCATTACCTTTCATAGATCAAGTGTTAGATACTCTTTCTAGAAAAAGATACTTTTGTTTTCTTGATGGATTTAGTGGATATAATCAAATTCAGATTGCACCTGAAGATCAAGAGAAAACAACTTTTACATGTCCTTGGGGAACATTTGCCTATAGGGTTTTACCTTTTGGTTTGTGTAATGCCCCAACAACTTTTCAATGAGCAGTCCTAGCAATTTTTGTTGATCTGACCACCAAAAGTGTTGAAATATACATGGATGATTTCACAATATGTGGACAGACTTTTGATTTTACATTGGAAAATCTTGACAAAGTCTTAACTCGCTGTGAAACATACCGGTTATCCTTGAATCCGAGAAAAATGCTTCATGATGATGAAGGAAGGGATAGTTCTTGGTCATCACATCTCTCCCGAAGGGATCCAAGTTGATCCAAAGAAGGTGGAAATTATCAAGAATCTCTTTCCTCCTAAAACTCAGACTAATGTCAGAAGCTTCCTAGGACACATTGGTTTTTACCGCAGGTTTATTCCCAACTTTAGTACAATAGCCAGTCCTATGTTTGCCCTATTGACTAAAGATTCTGAATTCTCCTGGACTGCAAAGTGTCAGGAAGCATTTGAAGCTCTAAAAGAGAAATTAATAACTCCACCTATGCTCAGAGGACCTAATTGGACATTACCATTTCACATACAGACTGATGCCTCCAATACAACAATTGGAGCAGCATTAGGACAAATTGACAATGGTGAACACTATACCATCTACAACATTAGCAAGAACTTGACAAGAGCCGAGAAAAATTATACAACAACTGAGAAGGAATTCCTAGTAGTAATATATGCCATCAACAAATTCAGGCATTACATCACAGGTTATCAAATATTTATTCACACAGATCATACAACCATTAAGTATTTGATGAATAAACCTATGGTAAGTGCAAGAATTATTCGTTGGTTGTTGTTGTTGCAAGAATTTGATATCACTATAATCAACAAACCAGGGAAAGCTAATGTTGTGGTAGATTTCTTGTCCAGGTTGTAGAACACAGATGAAGGGGAATTAGTTGATGACACTTTTCCTGATGAAAAACTATTTGCTATATCAGTCCAATCACCTTGGTTTGCAGATATAGCCAATTATTTGGTCACAAGGAAAGTTCCTCCACATTTCACTTCAAAACAGAAAAAATAATTGATCAAACAGAGTTCTTTTGAATGGATTAAGGGTATGCTTTTTAAGTGTAGTCCTGACCATGTGTTACGTAGGTGCATCCGAAAGGATGAAGTGTATGATATCCTTAGAGCTTGTCATGATGAACCCTCAGGTGGACACTATTCTATAAAAAGCACGATTAGGAAAATCCTAGGGACAGGATATTATTGGCCATCTCTTCACAAGGATGTGAAAAAGTACATCAAGCATTGTGATGCATGCCAAAGAATGGGGAAACCCACTCATACAAATGAGATGCCATTGCAGCCTCAAATGGTTTTAGAACCATTTGAGAGGTGGGGGCTTGATTTTGTAGGACCTATTGATCCACCTTCTCAAGGAAAGGTGCATATTCTAGTATGCACTGATTACCTGACAAAGTGGGTAGAGGTGCGTGCTTTCAAACATGCTCGTGAAGAGAAGGTCACTGATTTCTTGTATACTTAGATTTTTCAGAGATTTGGAGCTCCACGGTCTATCACCACAGACCAAGGACCCCAATTTGCATCCAAAGTCATAAAAGCATTTATAGAATTGTATGAAATCAAACATAGGAAATCATCACCTTACCACCCACAAGCAAATGGCCAGGTTGAGGTAACAAACAGGGAACTAGAATGCATCTTGACAAAAATAGTAGCCTTTCATAGGAGAAATTGGCTAGATAAATTACCTGAAGTAGTTTGGGCCTACAATACTACTTGGAAGTCCACTACTAGATTCACACCTTATGAACTAGTCTTTGGTAAAAAGCCTCTCTTACCTATTGAATTTGAGCTACTAACATTGCGCACAACACTGGAAATTGGAATTGAATTGTCGCAAGCACAGATAGACATGATTCTATAGCTGAATGCATTGGATGAACTTAGATTGGATGCTCTACACCAAACTGAGGTAATTTAGGAGCAGAGGAAGCTGTGGCATGACAATCACATTCAAAGAGAGGAAACTTCAACAAGGAGATTGGGCTTTACTTGTTTGATTCTCGCTATGAAGACTTCCCTGGAAAACTGAGAACTAGATGGTTGGGACCTTACTGGATTGAAGAGGTATTTGACAATGGAGCAGCTCTTCTATCTCCTATTGATGGATCACAAAGGAAGTTGGTAGTAAATGGACATCGCCTCAGAGTGTACCATACACCTCTGACTAAAGAAGAATTCTTGTAGCAACTTGATAGTTTGGATACACAACAGGTGGAAGAGATTCCCTCTTCCACTTCAAAACAATCAACATGATCATGGATTTCAAGAAAAAACAAAAAATACAAAAAAATAAAAAAAATAGAAAACAAAAAGATGAATAAATTCTGAGTATGAATTCCTTCATGGGCATGGTTTTAGGGGAAATCATGAAATTCCTTCATGGGCATAGTCAGAATCAAGAAAAAAAAGAGAGAAAAGGAGAGGTAAAATTTAAAAAAAAAAAAAAAGAGAGAGAAAAATGAATAACTCAGCAATGAAAACCTTTTCTAAGGCATTACTGGGTTGGTATGCATGAAAACCAGTTTTCTGGCATGTATAACCTTGAGAAATTTTTGAACCATCATTGTACAAATTCACCAAGTGCACTTGTTTTGAAATGTTGCAGAAAATCTCAGCAGAACATCAACAAAGGCAGTCATTCTTCAAAATGGCATTAACTATTTTTATCAGGTATATATTTCTTACATTTCTTCATTGTAAAATGATTGGTATATAGTATATGACGATTAACCATTAGCATAAAAGGTATTCATAAGAGTTGGCATACTTAAAACATGTTTTGAAAATGAAAATATTGATTTCTACCTAATCTTCGGAACAAGAATGTCAAACACAGTGCCTGTTGTATTATCTTCGGATTGAAATTGTCTTCAGAATGACAACAGAATGAATGTTGCACTTTGTCTTCAGAAAGAAGCTTTGTCTTCGAAATGACAATTTGTCTTTGAAACGAAAATTTCTCTTCGGAATGACCGACGCTACATCCTTCGGAATGAAGATCTGTCTTCAAAATGAAGTTTTGTCTTCGGAATGAAGATCTTTCTTCGAAATGAGGATCTGTCTTCGGAATGAAGATCTATATTTGGAATGACGATTTACCTTTGCAATACAGCCTGATCTTCGGAATGAGGATTGATCTTCAGAATGAGGATTAATCTTCGAAATGAAGATTTAAATTTGCAAAGAGGATTTGTCTTCGGAATGAAGACCTGTATTCGAAATGAAGTTATAATCCTTGGAATGAGGATTTGTCTTTGAAATGAAGACTCGTCTTCGGAATGAAGTCATAATCTTCGGAATGAAGTTTTTAATCTTCAAAAAAATCATTTCCACGTGGCATCCAGAAAGACAAGGTATGAAAAAAAATCAAATTCTTTTAGTTGCATACGATAAAAAGGAACACGTGTCAGCCTACAGAAACCCTGGGATGAAATAGCCACCTGCGTAATTAAATTCCTAACCTATGAAGGGCAGTATGTGCTATTGTTAGGGCATCATCTACGAATTTTAAATCATCTCAGACATGGTGAGCAGCAACCAGAAGTTAGGGTAAACCTTCCCCTGTATCTATATCAAGAATTAAAAAACATGGCAAAGAGATATCAGGAGGGCAAAGGAAGCCTTCGCCACCATGGCCTCATCAAAATGGTTTGCCAACATCATTTTAGAAGAAACCCTAAGATTTTTAATAGGTTTTACTCTACCCTAAATGATGTCATTTTTAGGGATGAATATGAGGAAGAAGAAGAACCAGATGCTGTTGAAATTATTACAGAAGAAGAAATAGCTGTTGTAGAGGCTGTTACAAAAAAAAAAAATAGAGGCTACTACAGAAGCTATTACAGAACCACACCCAGCAGCAGTAACAAAAAACCTTGCTCCTGAACCCTCAACTTCACGAACCAAGAAACAAAAGAAAAGAGGGTCTGGAACTAGCAGCAGAACAGAAAAACAAAAGAAGGTTCATTTTTTTGGAGTGACTACTGATTTGATAGAGCAAGAAATAACAAGGGAAACAGAGGCATCTGAAACTGTCCCCACAACCCCTGCTGACACCAAGAAATAGAGCAAAAAGAAGAAGTTTGCATCTAGAACTAGGAGGTCCACTAGAATCCATTTGAAAGAAACAACAGAACAGGTTATGGAGGAAGAAGAAGGACAAAGCAGCCCAGATGTCACAAAAATACAACCAGCCTTTGGAAATTTTCTAGAATTCCTTAAATAGATAACTGAGGCAAAAACTGAGCAGGATAATTTGGATGAGGCTACAGTTCAACAGGCTACAGATATGGTGGATACAATTATAAGTAGTTTCATAGAACCTGTTGAACAAGAGCAAATTGTTGCGAGAAGAAGAGATATTGGTTGAGCGACCAACTACGTAGCTGATCTATCTGCATTAGATTCTGAGGTAGAAATAGAAGTGGAAGACATCACAGGGCAGCAAGGAGTGTTGTCAAAACACAGACCAGATGGATTTTAGAGAAAGAAAGCATCATTGAGATACAGGAAAGAAAAATTGCAGAGCTTCAACGAGCGAAGTGGAGAATTGAGAAAAATGTTGTCACAGTCTAAAAAATAGCCAATTGTATCCATTGATGAAGATAATTTGGCTCAATTGCTTTTGGGTCTATCAAAGGCGAGATGACTCTGTTGAGACAGACATGGGCGTTCATTCTAAGCAGCACCCCTTCATTCTAAAGAAGTGCCTGTTCATTACAAGTAGCACCATCTCATTCTAAAGCATTGCCTTCTTGTTCTAAAGATGCTTCAGAAATGGTAAAGAGCATAGCAAAGGATGTTGAAGATGAGCCACCAACACAAGAACAGTCCCAATAGCAAGAAAATGTTCAAGTAAGTACTCCTATTGAGGTCCCTGTATTTCAAACTATTATACTTTCAACAGATAAGGGGGTACAAGTAGAATTACTATCTGATGACAACCCAATAGAAATAGCAAATAAGGGGGTACAGGTAGAATTATTGGTAGATAGTCAACCAATGGAAGTGGCAAAAAAAGGAGTTCAGGTAGATCTGCTACCTAGGATCCCCCCTGTAGTCAGACCACCTAATACTGTGTCTCTAGAGCAGTATAATGCAGACATAGCCAATTGGATGATTAGATATGAGCAGCTTGCCACTAAGACTGAGAAATTCAAATTGGAAAGGAAAAAACTAGAGGCAAAAGAAATAAAAAACCAAGCATTAAAAGAAAAGGTGTCTGACTTATGCCAAATTGCTAAATTTTTAGTTCAATTTAGACGACCAACCAGATTTTACAGCCTTATTTTGAAGGAGAAATACCTCATATGGTAGGTCATGAGGATTAGTTCAAACCTCCCATATAAATTGGACACAACTGCAGATTTCTTGGAGGCATATTTTGACAGCCCCATAGAACAGAAAAATCTCCTATGTGAACTATTTTTGCATAGTTTCTTCATTCCAGAGGAAGTAGAGTTTCATCCTCAAATCTACATTGGAGATGTTCAGCTGAGAGCATTTATGTCTACTTTGTAGAATCAACTTTACTGGGATCAAGAGAAAAAGCAGAATAAAGAGCTTGAAACAAGGGCTGAACTGTTAGTCAGAGCAATCCAGCCAAACCACCCAGTTATCACCAGACAACACTTCTCAATGATGAACAGGGATGATGTAAAGAGGATGTACTTGAACAACTTAAGGGACTGTGTGGCTAGGTTCAACAATTTTTGTGATCATAATTTTTTCCCAGCATTGTCAGTGTGTAGAAACAGATGGGATGAACTTCCCATGTCTTTGTAGAAAAGAGAACCCATCTCCCCCATCAACTTAGAATGGTCCAGAAGAAGAGCAGAAGGTGTAATCCAACTGATTGAAATCATGCAACATAACTGGATAGGTCTTAGGTTTAGGCCTCCAACCATCATTACTCTAGTTCCATTCTACTTTGAGGAAGATGCCCAACCTGATGAACAGTTTGAAGACTGGCTCAGAAACATTCAAGAAAATAGGGGGTATTATATAGGCAAGAAATTATTCTACAAGTCATGGAATCTAAACATGGACATATGTGATTCCATAGCCCAACAAAATGCATGAGGGCATGCATTAATATAAGTTGGGGGGAAAATGATGAGGCCTAGAAATGCCTCAATCATAACATTTTTTGAACACTAAAATTGCCTATAAACTCTTATGTTTTATCTGATATGTTAGTTAAGTTGATTCAATATGTTGTATATTAACCATTTTGCATGATCAATGTATTTGGAATATTATATGCTGATTTTTACAGGTTTTTGCATAGTTTTGTGTTCTTTTTGCTATGACTTGCTAAAATGGGATATGCTTAGAATAATAGCAGCATTTCACTAATCATGTTTTGATTTGTCTCAAGCATTTATTTCACCTAAATCTTGCAACAGTGCAAGCAAACTGTTGCTGTGCAGCAAAAACTGGTCTTTCCCATGTAAATTCTAGCCAGCTGTCCATAAATAGCAAGGCATGGAATTCACATGTGGAAAGAGATGAAGACCATTGGAATTTGATCTTAGGAGATAACCCACCTGAGAGATGTAGAAGAAATCATTGGAAAAGCACACATTTGTTCATTTCAAAGTATCTTTGAAATGAGAGAACATAGCGTCTTCGGAATGAGCGGATCTTCAGAATGAAGAATGCATTATCTTCGAAATGAGCGGATCTTCGAAATGAGAATTGCAGTATCTTCGGAATGAGAATTATAGTATCTTCGGAATGAGCGATCTTCGGAATGAGAAATGCATTATCTTCGGAATGAAGCCACTTATCTTCGAAATGAAAACAGAATGTGCTTTTTGACTTGTTGACCGATTTTTGAAGCCGGAAAAAGGGAAATAAAGGTTGGAAAAGGTAAAGGAAAAGATCTTCCATCTTTCTTTGCCGTCATTGCCGACCAAAGCCATCATTAAGGGAAAGATCAAGTTTTAATCTTCTTCTAGGATAAAACCAGAATTTGTTGCAAGATTGTAGGATTAGATCTTTTGAGATATTCACAGTTTGTAATTAGATCATAGGACATCTATAAATATTGCTCCCATTCAGGTTGAGCCTAGTAGTAGTAGTAGAGGTAGTGATATATGTAGAGAGAGTAAGGAAGCTAGGAAGAAGCAAAAAATAGGTAGAATTTGACTGTTACAGTCCTGTAACAGGTTTTCAATAGAATTATTGTAATCATGTTCTTTAATCAATAAAGTGCACTAGTTCTATTTCATATTGCTTGTAAATGAGTGTGATTAAGATCTAGAGAGAGAGAGACTCATACCTTCTTCTGGACAAGGAGGTTGGCCACTTCCGGACCTAGGAGGAGGACTAATAAGCGGGTTTTTATTCTGATTTTGTCTGTAGCAGAATGAGTTGTAGAACTTGTTATTTCAATTGCTTGTAAACAGTTGACAATATCTGTAGTCTTAGTTTATTTATGCTTAGATTAATCTTGTGCTTAATGTTTTAGTTGTAATCTTTACTTTCAGCAAAGCTTCCATTTTATTTTAGACTATTATTTCCAGAATTTGTTGTTTTTTGCAATTTCCTGCATTTTGTGTTTTGTTGTCAACCCCTGCATAGAAGATTGACAACCTTCTATTACAGAGTCTTGACAGGGTTTTGTTTTCCATGCTATAATTAGATTTCCATTGCTGCAAAAGTAAATAGATTTCCTTTCTACAATTAGAATCGGACTTTCAATTCTGCAACTGTTATTTCTGCAACATAATTAGGTCTCATTTTGCAATTGTAAATCAGGATTTCATTTTTGTAGTTAATGATTAGTTTCCATTTTTGCAATTAGATTAAGGTTTAATTTATGCAATTAGAGATAGGAATGTCCTAAAACCCCCCACACAACCGGTTCCACCAATAAGACCTGTTGCTCTAGATTGACCTAAGTTATAGTTGTTTCACTTCTTCTTTCGCAGATAGCCTTGTACACAGCCCTAGATTGATAAATTCATTGAGAATTAATGATGGTATAACGACTACGCATCAAGAGTCATCCATAGGAGGGGAAGGAACGTACCCCCCCCCAAAACACCACTCGATCAGATCCACCCAAGCTCCAGGACCAGGGCCATTTCGATTTCAACCATTCCCAAACCTTGCTAGAAGATTACCTCCTTGGAAGGAGGGCCGACGAACAGACCGGTCATATAAGCCCTCGAAATACTAGGAGCCGAAAGCAAAGCGTGGATTATGGAAGTGAGAGGAAGCAAGGCCGACCTCCCAACAAAGATAGAAGAGACAAAGAGACGGCGGTAGACGTCGTGAATGGCACCCAACGTCTGTTGTTTCCAGATGACTCCGATACTCAGACGGGTGAAACGCATGTACCAAAACCTCCCTTCCAACAAGGAAAGGGAGGCAAGAAGAACCTCAAACTATCCAGATGAAAGTCCTCTCATGGAATGTGAGAGGACTGAATGGAGCAGCCAAATGGAGGTTAGTGGTTGATCTTCGAAAGAGGACCAACCCCTCCATCCTAATTTTGTAGGAGACCAAGACCGATGTTGTCTCCTCTGATAAAGTTGCTAAAGCCATTTGGGCCAAGGAAAAATTTCTCTCCAGTCCTGCAGTGGGAACAGCGGGTGGCCTCATGGTCCTTTGGGATCCAGAGAGTGTCGAGGGTAGCTTGCTATCAACCTCCAATAGGATTATCAATGTGTTGTTCCACTCCAAAACCACCAATTTTTCCTGGATCCTGTCCAATGTTTATGCCTTGAATTCTGCCATGGAGAGAGCAAAAATGTGGAAGGCTATGTCCCAGATGTGGGATAATTTTAGTAACTTTCCTTGGGTCGTAGGGGGAGATTTCAACTGTCCTCTACACCCATCTAAAAAGAAAGGAGGATCCGACCTTCCCTGTCGTAGCCTGGAGGACTTCAGAGATTTTGTCTCTACTAACAGCTTGCTTGACATTGACCTCAAAGGGGCTTCCTTCACATGGAGCAACAGGAGGATCGGGAGTAGCCTTATTCAAGTCAAGCTCGATAGATTTTTCATATCTCAAGAAGCTATTCCCATCCTTGGAGGTGCAACTCTCTCGACCTTACCAAGGATTGGATCTGATCACAACCCTATTATTCTCGAGACGAGCGACGGGCCTGCCTATAAGACCCCCTTCAGATTTGAATCCATGTGGACTTCTCATAAAGATTTCAAAGGACTGGTTTCAACTTGGTGGCAACAGGAGGTGAGAGGATCCGCTTCAAAGAGAGTGGCTATAAAACTCAAGATGGTCAAAGAGAAGTTGAAAATATGGAATAAAGAGGTCTTTGGCAACATATTCGATTCCAAAAAGTCCATTTTGGAGAACCTGAAAAGTCTGGAGGAGAGAATGGAGCTCGAAGGTTACACCGAGTCCCTCAGGGAGGAAGAACGGAGCCTCTTGGTGGACTACCATTCTATTCTTGCAAGGGAGGAAACCTTCTGGCGCCAGAAATCTAGAGACCTTTGGTTGAAGAACGGAGACTCCAACACGAGGTTCTTCCATGCATCAACCATGAGGCATAGAGGGGCCAACAAGATCAGGGAAGTGTCCTGCAAGGATGGGCACGTAACAAGAGATATTGAGGAAATCAGAAATGAAGTTGTTGGTTTTTTCAGGACTTGCTTGGCGATCCTCCCGACAGTGACCTCCAGGTCCAGAAATCTTTGCTTGCCAACTTTTCGACTAAAGTCCCCCATGAGGTAAGCATCAAGTTGTTGGACCCTTTTTCCTCGTCTGAGATTAAAGAAGCCTTGTTCTCTATGCAACCTGACAAGGCCCCTGGCCCTGATGGTTTTCCTCCCCACTTTTTTCAAGTCATGTGGGAGGTTGTGGGTTCGGATGTGTGCGAAGCTATTCGGGATATTCAAGCTTCCAGATCCATTCACCCGGGGCTTAATTCCACCTTTCTTGTTCTCATCCCAAAGTCCCCCGCCTGCAAAAGCTTCTCTGATTACCGGCCCATCAGCCTGTGCAATGTTTTTTACAAGATCCTCACCAAGTCCATAGCAAACAGACTGAAGCCCGTCCTCCCTCTCCTGATTGATCCTTGCCAGGGAAGCACTGTTAAAGGCAGAAACATTCTTGATGGCGTCATCACTGTCCATGAAACTCTTCACTCTGCTTACCGCTCCAAGAATGTTGCACTCTTTCTCAAATTAGACATGAACAAAGCCTTTGACAGAGTGGATAGAGGGTTCTTGTGTGCAGTCCTCCTCAAGCTCGATTTCCATCCTCACTGGATCGACCTTGTCTTTAGCTGCATATCCACTCCCTTCTTCTCTGTCCTGGTCAACGGATCCCCTGTTGGGTTCTTCCAAAGTGCCAGAGGCCTCAGACAAGGTGACCCTTTGTCACCTATCCTCTTCATCATCCTGGCGGAGGTTCTGAGCTGGTCTTTGAAAGAGGCTCTTCGTCAGAACAAGATTTTTGGCATTCTTCCCACTTCTAGAGTTGACCCCATCACTCACCAGCAATTCGTGGATGACACCCTCATCTCCACTGGGGCGTCGGTAGCCCAAGCCAAATCCCTCAAGCGAATCCTCTCCCATTACGAACAGGCTTTCGGGAAAAAGGTCAATTACATTAAGAGCAAAATCTACTTTATTAACACTCCCCTGCGAAGGCAACTCAGGATTGCCAAAATTTTGGAGTGCACCATTGACTCCCTGCCTACTTCTTATCTGGGGCTGCCCCTATCTTGCAATGGGCATGGTAGTGGAAGTATGTGGAACATGATCCTGGAGCGCCTTCACAAGAAGCTGGGCACTTGGAAAGGCAAACTCCTATCACAAGCTGGGAAAGCCACCCTTACCAAAGCTTGTCTTCAGGGGATTCCAACCTATTTTATGTCTGTGTTCCTACTTCCAGCTTCTGTCCACTACAAAATTGAGAAGATCCAGAGGACCTTTCTGTGGTCTGGCAATGAAGAAAAACTCAGAATCCCCCTCGTGGCCTGGGATAAGGTCTGCTCATGGAAAGATCAAGGTGGCTTGGGGATGAGGAGATCAGGGCTTATGAACACAACTTTGATTGCTAAGCATGCATGGAGGATCCTAGCAAATGACTCTGTTGAGTGGGTCAGGTTGGTCAAAAGGAAATATCTTGGTTCCAATTCTTTCCTTGATGTCGAGGCTCCCTCCGAAGCTTTGGCTTTTTGGAAATCGGTTCTCCAAACCCGTCATTTGATCAGCTTGGGAGCCCGCTGGATTTTGGGTGATGGCAATCTCATCCTCTTTTGGAAGGACAGGTGGGCTTCTGATGAGGGCCTTGGTTTGAGGGCGGACCTGGCTGGCCTGAGAGCTCAGACCGACCCAAATTCCCAACTCAAGGTGATGAATTTCATAGACCGGAGTACCTTTCCCCCTCGATGGAAGTTACCAGTTGTGGATGGGTTCAATAATGAAGTGACTTATCTGTCCAACATCCTCCAATCGGTTATCATCCCATCTGTTAGGAGGACAGACAAAATCATTTGGCGAGGCACGGAGGATGGTCTATTCTCTTGTCAAATCTGCCTATGATTTTCTAACTAGCGAGACTGCCCTGGATCATCGGTGGAAAGTTGTCTGGAGGAAAGGGGTCATCCCTAAAGTGAATTTCTTTGCTTGGATTGCTTTCCACAACAAAGCTTTAACCATTGACAACCTTCACAAGAGGGGCTTTGCCTTCCCCAACAGGTGCTACATGTGCTTAGCTGAGTGCGAGACGGTGGATCATTTATTCCTGCACTGCCCCTTTTCCCACTCGGTCCTCAGCATTGTCCTATCCTCCTTCCAAATCCTCTGGTGCTCCCCTCGATCCCTCAGAGATGCTTTCCATCAGTGGCCCAATCCTTTCAAGAATCCAAAACTTCGCTTCCTTCTTGAGGCCTCCTTCCACCACTCCATCTGGAAAATCTGGCTTGAAAGGAATGCTAGAGTCTTTGGTAGAGCCCTAAAAATGCCTCCTTTCATCGCTCAAAGGGCCTTATCCTACGCCATCGAGAACTCCAAAGCCACTCCCGGTCCCCGTCCCCACATCCCGAGCGAAGAAGTGATTTTTAGAAGGATGGATCTTTGCCCATCACCGAAAGCTGACACAGGACCCTATCGAAGAAGTGTCATTTGGACCAAGCCTCCCGTGGGGTGGATTAAATTGAATTTTGATGGAGCGGCTAAGGGTAATCCAGGGCCCACTGGATCGGGCGGAGTAGTTAGAGATCATGATGGGAACCTAGTTTTGGCCTACTGTGAAGAGTTGGGCTCCCAGTCGAGTCACTTTGTCGAAGCCAGAGGCATCCTGAGAGGAATCCAGATCCTCTCTGAGGATCCTCAACCTTTAATTATAGAAGGAGATTCACTCAACATCGTAAACTACCTTCTAGGCACCAAGGACCCATCTTGGAGGGTCTTTAACATCATTCTCGAGGCAAGAACGCTCCTATCCCAATGTGGCAGGTGGAAAGCGGGTCATATCCTCAGAGAAGGCAATCGCGTGGCAGACCACATGGCCAACAAAGGGCTCATGACCACGTGTCCGGTCGTGTGGCGGTCACGCTTCCCATCCGAGGTGGAAAGATTAGCCAAAGCGGATATCCCATCATGATGTCTTCCCCATGTAGATTTTGGAAGGTCCTTCCCGATGTGTGTCGGGTTGGGGTGGTAGCTCTCTCCAATCCCCTATGTGGTAGCGGCCGCACGAGCCACGTGAAGTGTAGTACTTTCTTCAAAGCCAGAAGCTTTCACGTTTCCAAGGCGTTCAAGACTTGGTGTCCTGGTGGCAATCAGTGCACCCTTTTCCACCGAGGCGGTCTTGCTGGATTTTCCCTCACGTGGCAGATCCCAATTACGTTCGGTGATGGAAGTCCAAAGTGCCCCTTCCCAATGGTGACCACGCGTGGATGGGACAGTGGCATTTTGCTGGAATGTTTGGGCAAGGCTCTCGCCAAATCCTTGCCTCGGATTTGGCACGATCTCTATAGTCCTTCCATTGTTTGGTGCCTCTACCGGACTGCCTCCCGTGCATGGAGGGATGACGAAGGACTTATGGTAAGGCATGTGGGAAGGCAACGTGGCACCTTCAGTCAGGGGATGGGTGGGCTCTTGATCTACGTGCCACCTCTAGGCCATTCCCCTTTTGGCCCTAGGCTTGCGGTGCTCGCTCCGGGATGATCGTGGATGGCGGTTCTCGGTCAGGTTTATCCACCCTTCTTTGTCTTATATTTTTTGGTGGTTAGGTCCAACCTCTGTCTCTGGAGCATTCTACGGGTAGCATTAACCATGGTCGGTCCCTTTATCGAGCCCTCTACTCTATCCCTGTGCGATGAGGCGAGGATGTTTATGAAAGCCAAGAAGCTGTTGCCCTTTCTGGAAAATTTTGTCGGTCCCGACCAGGAAATCACGCAAGCCTTTGTTGATACTTGGACCCAGGGCGATGTGCTCATTAAAGGGATAAACATTCATGTTTCTATGGAATTCATGGCGGTGGTCTCTGGTATGCCCCTCTTTGGGCGGAACATCAGAAGAGACAGCCACAATTGGGCCGAGGAGATGGAGCAGTTCCTTGATAAAGGGAAAAACCTCGACTGGGACAAGACTTGCCTCCTCCGGTCAGCCCTCCCTAAACCATACAGGTCCGCCATGATTCCCATCATGCAATATATCACTTGTGATGATCCGGAGAAGCCACTCCGTAGCTTCCACATTAGTTTTTACAATCACCTCCACGACGCCAAGCAAGTGATCTTCCCTGATTACCTAACGAATTCCCTTGCCCTTGCCATTGAGAAGAGTAGGAAATCATCCTCCCCACCCACCCATCAAGGCCTCATGGCAGTCATTTACAGGCATTCCCTGGCCATGCGCCCTCCCCCGCAAGTTGTCAACCCTTTAAACTCCCAGGCCCCTGGCAGTGCGTTCACCCATGTGAAGGGCCAAGCCCCCAGCCCCCCAGAACCTGCCCTCCCAGCACTGACAGGCCTTCCCCCTATAGGAGCACCATTCGAATTCGCCAAAATGGAGCATTGGCGGTGAGTCCTCCACCCCCGACAGATCCTCCCAGTGCCTGAAGAAAATCAGGAAGGAGAAGGACGTCCTCCTGCAGCAGATTTCGTCAGACACTGAGAGTGATAGGGAGATCCCTTTCGGATAGCCCCTCCTAGGCCTGGCATCTACCATTCTCACTTCTGTTAACTCCATGATCAAAATTTTGAAGCAGACCCAGGAGCGTCAGAACTCGGAGGATCAGGAGGATCCGGAGTAGCTGTGTTTTGACTGGTGAAAGGCTGTTTGTTTTTGTTCTCTAAATGTTTCTGTTTCTTCGGCTATTATTTTTGTTACCTCGGTTAAAAACGTCTTGTTATCTCATTATTCAGGCATATATGCCTTCACTGTAGCCTCCGAGCAATTAGACTAGGTTTTGCTATCTCTGCAATCAGGCTTATATATCCAGCCAGGAGGCATGATGCATTATTAGAAGTAAGGCTGATTTTGTACATAAGGTTTTGGGATCCTCTATAAAAACCCACTGTTAATATACTAAATTTACCAAAAAAACTACCCCTTACAAATTTAAATACTTTTAAGCACAAAAAATACAAATGTGTGCACCTATGCTTTTTTCCACAATAGGGAATTTTTGATGAAATATTCTAACATTCAAATTCAAAATTTGAAAACCAAAGGAAAATTTCAAACTCAAATAGGCGCCAAGACGATGAAATGTTCCAAAATTATTGAACTAGGACCCCTCTTAAAATTTTGAAAGGAATCCATTGGAACAACAGTTCATCCATATCTGCCACAAATTTTCTATATAGTATTTTTGTATGTATGATTAAGAGAAATTGCTTCATATACCATGTTGAAATTTACAATACATTAAAGAAATATTCTAAAACAGACATTCACCACAGTGTTATCCAAAAAAAGGAAAAATGAGTGAAATAGAAGAGCATAGCCAAAATTAGTGAAAGCAATAAATAACAAGAATTGATAGAAGGAATAAAGGATGGGTGTTTTTAGGCACACCATGATCTCACATATCACAAACTTATATCATGGATCATTAATTGAGGGGTATTTATAGTAATACCAAAAATCCAATTAAATTTTAACTTCAAGTCTACATAGCTTGACTTGAAGGTTAAATTACAATAAATATATGTATTAAACCATTTAATCAAGGTTAATAATAGAGGTGGTTTAACCAATATCAGTAATGGTGAATACATTAAAGGTACCTTTAGGCTTACATTAATATGCTTGTAGGATTACATAAAGATACCCATAGGATTATATAGAAGAATGCACGTAGGATTATATAGAAATATGCCCATATGATTACATATAGGATGCCTATAGGATTACAAAGAGAATGCCCAAAGGCTTACATAGCACTTTCCTATAGGTTACATCAAGAGCATTTGTAGGTAATTCATCATAATCATTCTTGGCCTAATAAGGCTAGATGCTAAATATTTAAAAACATATAGATCATGAAGGTAGTACTAGCTCTTCTCATTGAGTGTGGATAGTTAAAATAGCTTCAATTTATTTACATTTACAACTAAATATTTATTATGTAGGAAGAAAAATCATGCTCAAATGCATTCCCACTCTCTTGGTCAAGTATCTTGAAAGGTATATATTGAATTGGTTTCAAATTTTTACCTTGAAAATGACGTATGTCATTGGTGTTGTAGATTCAAACCATATCCCTAATATAGAATTGATATTTTCCAATGCTATCCATGCTTTGACTTGCACACTAGTTATGACTCTTATTATCTTTCTAAAACATTAATTTGTTGTATTTTCCTTATTTACTTAATAAGATTGATGCATTTTTATTAGTTTTTATTCTTGTACTTAACTACAAATATCAAGAACCAAATTAGATCTTGGTTAATTAGGACAACCTAATATGTTATGAATGATGAAAAAGAGGTGGAAACATAACGAGATCAATGGATTTGTATCACTCATATGTCAAGTAATAGGATGTCTTCTATTATATCTTCAAAGTAAATATAAAAGGTATGATTACCCATTCATTTGGGGATGGAAAACAATAAATTAATTGAAAGAAGTATATTTTTTTCAATATATATTTAAAATAGAACTCAATATCCTTAACTTCCTATCCAAACAATGTGTGAATAAAAAAAATAATCACATATTGAAACTAAACATTTGAGATACCTCTTGCCTAGTATTTGTCTTCTTATTTATAATACACAAGTAGAAATTACCTTGTATTCTCTTGGATAATATTCTAATAAATTCTATAAAAATAATTTTTTTACTAGATGAAAATTTTAGGGGTTTTGAAAGGCTTCCCTAACCTTTTACAAAAGAAACCCAAATACTATCATAGATCAAACGCAATCAAAAAACAAGCAGATCTTACAAAAAAACAAGAATAGCCCATCCAAGGTACATGGAGTGGAGACAAAAAAGACAAAACCACTCAAGAAGACAAACATAGAATGACCAAAGACCAATATTAATCCTTAGAGGTGTCACCTGAGATAATGAGATCTATTGTTGGGGTGCTTAGAGTGTGTTTTAAATTACAAGAGAGCTTGTTTACAAAGTAAATGGTCTGATTAACAGATATCTTAATTGATCTTAGGAGATCCTTAACTAGATCGGATGAGTTGGGCATTATAATAGAGTCATCCTAGATCTTGCTCTTAGATAGAATGATCATCTTCATTTTAAAATAGGGTGCATCTCTAAATATTCTGAATCAAATGAGTCATCAAAATTGAGTGTTTTTAGATTCTTTATAACTTTGGACTTGATCTAAACCAATTTTCTCATTCCATTGACTTTTGACTTGGACTTATTTAGAGATCTAACTTTCCTTTTTCTTATCTAGATTGATCTCATTCAGAGAGGATGAGTCATTATCATCCAAATACTGAGAGGATAAGAGAGAGGAGGGAAATGTTACCTTCTGCATACCATCTTGGTTGAACTGAGGGTCCTCCTCCATAATAATACCTAGACTCTTATCTTTAGTAATATTTGCAACAAGGTATCCAACTCAATTTCAAAATGATTCACGTTGTGCTCCAAGATATTTCCAATCCTAACATTACCATATTTTAATGAAACCACCTCAATCCTTCTAGGAGTAGGGTAGAAAGATTCACCATCTTTACCAATATTAAGGTAAGAATAATCACCATCTTTCCCAATAGCAAGAGTATCTGAGGAAGTGATTTGAACCACTCCATATTTTTTCCAAAGATAAATATTCATTCTTCCTAGAAATAAAATCAAATATTAGTTTGAACAAGCCTTTATTATTGGGAATATAAACATTAGCATCTTAAATTTTCATCGATATTTTCTCTAATTCTTTGAACAAAAATCCTGGGATGTTCATATGCTTTTTCTCCTTGATGTGATTCACGAGTGCCATATGTAAATTGTGGATCACATCTGTATTGCATTAAGGGGTAAAAAAGTTAATAATTACAGAGATAACTATGTTCCATGGTGCTCTGAAATATGTCATTTTTTACCCATTGTAAAATTATTTTGGTCAATCTACCTTTTGCCCAAAAAGGTCCAGCTCCTTAGCCAATGAGTGTTTCTTTCTATCGATGCAATCCCCTAAGTTAGAACACCAATTATCTTTTCCAATAGTAGAATTAAGATATTAAAGCTAGTGCCCTTCATAGATACCTTTCCTTTGAACCAAGAATGAGCGATATCCATGGCCAATTCTATGTCGTGCCCATTGAATTTCCTTAGAAAACCTAGTAGACCATCCTTTTCTAGCATTATTAAAACCTTTTTATTAGCCTCCACCACAGTCGGATCGATTACTTTGATTATTGTTGCCATGGAAATCCACCACTCAGAATAAGGGCTCACACCAGTAGAAAGGTTCAGACCAATCTGAATCCCTTTTCAAAGCACTCATTTAACAACAAAAATTGATCTAGAAGACTCAATTTGAATTATGCCATTGGAAACCCCTCCTTCAAGCTATAGGACATCACACTGACCAATACCAAGCCTCCTAGAACATCCAAATCCCTTTTATAAATTGGAAATACAATAAGAATAATTAAGCTAAATGGGATGCATTGGAAAATGATTCAAGTCCCTAGGAAAGATAATCTTTCTGACTTCTTGATCCAAACTAAAGGTGGTACAAATGCACCATATATGTATAGGATATAAATAGAACTAACTCATCCATGAAATAATTTGATTCTAAATAGAAAGATTTTTCTTATCAGTACTCACAATGTGACTGGAACCACCCCAACCAATTGGAAGGTTGTGCTTAGAAATCAAACCATTTCTCCACAAAAAGAGGCAACAGTTCTTAGTAATATACTTAAAAAATATATAATATTTAGATTATGATAATAAATGCCTCCTTTCCCAATTTGGATAGTATCCCCAAAATTCTAAAATCTAGACATGAATGATCATTATTCTCTCGCTAAAAACCAATGATACCCAACTTGACAAAGATGCCATAAAAAATAATTGAAATAATAAATTCCAAACTAAACACTAAGAAAATATAACTTAGTGGATCTCTACCAATATCCCAACCTATAGACTGGACCTCCCTACAATACAAAATATTAATAATTTCCTTCATTTTGAACTAGTACAATCTCATGGGAAAAATCTCTCCAAACTCTTGAACCATTCCATAAAAATGATTTACCATGGTCTTAAAACTGTAGAAAATATACAAATTACAAACTTAAATATTCTTGGATTTCCAATAATAACAAAAGTATAACATCTTATGCACTTTCTTACTAGATAGTATTCCAATAATTTTCATGTTGAAATTATTTTCCATGGCATTTAAGGGGTTGGAAATGGTGAATAAAATCAAAAATTTCAATTTCTTTGATTTTTTTTATTTATTATTATTGATAGAAATAAGGGGTTTTGAAAGGATTCCTAAACCTTTTACAACTATAAAAGGCCTTCAAAGATAGGCATACAAGGTAACCACCTAGAAATAGCAAGGAGGAGAGCTACCTAAGTCCTAAATAAACAAAAGGGATGACTCAAAAGCAACCACAAGAATAGGGAAAATTGAGGCCAAACAAAGAGATACAAGGGAAATGAAGAAGATATAGACGTAAGGATACAAGTTGTGGTTATATCTAGCTAGCACCAGTAGAAGCAAGAGGTCTACGAGATCATGAATATCAACATCACCATACTTGTTCTTGAATTCTTCTAGCAGGATGGCCATTTCTTCTACATAGAATATACAAACTTTCCCTGGTCTATACATCAATCCAATGAGATCATTAAGCCCCTAAATATATCCTCTCTAATTGGGAAACATGATAGTCATTCCTTGGATATGGGGATTTTAAAACCAAAGGGGAGCTGTGTTGAACCACCATCTTCCAAGAGGGAGGCTACTGAGGAGTGCTTTCATATTTAGCCTTCTGAATGATTGGAAAATATTCTAAGGCCTCCTTTAAGTGTTGGTCATATATAACCTAAATGGGGTATCTCCTCATTTTCACAATCTAAGATTTTAGCCACATAAAACATCTCTATGACTCAAACTTAATCCTATATGTTACAACTTTACCCCCACATTTCTTTGAATTAATAGCCTTACTCTTGTTAGAAGTTTAGGGGTGACCTCTCTGACATTGTTACTACCCATAAGGGTGCTCTCAATGGACACCTCAGAGATAGCACCCTCAAAATGGGTTAACTCCTTAGAGATTTTCCCTTTAGAGAGTTGAGGGAAGTCATGTTTAGTTTTACTAGAAGGGCTCCCTATACTTTGATTGAGGTTCAAGAGGGTACTTTGGGCTCTTTTTCATTACATTCTAAAAGAGGATTAAGTGAAGCCCTTGGTGGATTGGAAAGGAAGAGGTACCTTTATAAACTTGATAGATGGATTTATCCATGGATTTGAAAAGAAAATAGGGATATTAATATTTTTCTTACCTTGAATATAGTTCAAAAAAAGCAAAATAAAAACTCTTGAGGAAGTAATACTAACCATCCAGCATGAAATACTAGATTATGGGGACTACAATCTTGTCCCAAGGATTTGGTAAGGATTCTCTAATAATTCTAGTTTTGTATTTGCTGAGATTTTTTCCCTGGTCTTTGAAAAGCAATAGCTCATTGGCCAAGGAATGCTTATCTCTATTTATGCATTCTCTAGTGTCAAGGAGACTTGACACCTCGGTAGTCAAGTTAGGGTAAATAATAAAACCCATTCCTCTAACCTTAACTTTGTCATTGTTCCAAATGAGAGTCATTTCCTTAGACAGATGGCCATCATGACTACCAAATTTTCTAAGAAAAGGCATGAATCCTACATCCTCCATAATTTCTTCCACCAATTTTTTAATTTCTAGGATAGCAAGTTCAACTCTATTGTCAATTTTGGCCATCTTCAAGAAAGCACTTGAAAGAAACAGACACTATCGAAGAGGAGAAGGGTCATGTAAAGAAGAAATCCAAAAGTGGATCAAAAAGGGCTAGGGATACCTTTAAAAAACCAATTCACTCTAGATCACAAAGCAATAAAATACCATATTACGAGCCAAAAAACCTTGGGAAGAAAATCTTACCAAACAAAAAAAAATTCTTGGCTTGCCATAAGATCTTCCTTAGGACTAGCACCATTAAGTAACACGAGAGGGGGAAGGAGATGTTCAACTACCTACATTCATTAAGATGAGTGAGGTGACGAGCTTGATCCCAAGGCCAATTAGATATGAGGATAATTGGATACACATGGTGTTATATGCCCAACAAGAAAATATCCACAACATTGATTCGCTTGCTTCTAGAAGATATGGATAAGCCAAGGTAATCATTGGGTAGAGCACAACATAGCTTGTAGTTGAAAAACCATGGTATAACTGAAATAGGAACCATGTGATACGTTCTAGGTCATATCATAGGAGATTCCACTAGCCTAGGATCCTTGAAGGACTTAAAAATATTAAAGTGAAAAGAGGCATGACAAGTGGCTAGAAAGGAAAGAAAAAATAAGAGTTGAAAATTTAGTAGCCACATCAAAGAATCGAAGAGATGGTTGGCTAGAAAAGGACAAGTAATCACGGGTGAAAGGATAGTAACCACATCAAAAACAACTACAACATGAGAGAGGCCACACACCTGGAACCTTTATGTGACTTGTCGATCATAAATAAAAAAGGGGAATGACAAGTGGTAAGAAAAGGAGGAAAAAACAAGAGATGAAAAGTTAGTGGCCACATAAAAAATAATAGAGTAGAAGGGGGAGGAAAAATTTTAACTGATAGAGCTTAACAAGACGAAGAGGAAATCCTTGGCAACACCTATAAAGAATAAGGACCAAGAAGGAGGTTGAGAGGTTAGGCTCTAATAGGGGAAATCCAAAGGTCTTAGTGGGAGAGGACCAAAACCAACAAGGGATTAAACTGGTTGAATCAAACCATCAAGGATATAAATTTATAATAGAGAAAGAGAGAAGTTGCATTTACAAATGGAAAGGTCTTCCTAAAGGATGCCTAGGTTGGTAAGGGATTCTACATCTTTGTTTCCCTCGTGGTAAACTTTTTAGATAATGTTATTTTTAAAATACAACATGATTCTTTTGTCATCCTCCATGAAATTTCCTATGCTCCATACTAGCAACTGAGATCCTTTGAGTGAATTTATAATGCTCATGGAATCCCCTTCGATGATAATGTTCCTAAAAGGAAGGTTTTCCAAAAGCATTGGTCCCTAAAACAAAGCTCTTACCTATGCAAAATGGCTAGTTTTGGGCTCAGGTTTTTACCATAGGCAAGGAGGATATGTCTCTTTTTATTTCTAATGATTCCACCAACTCCAAATATTCTTGGGTTACCCATGGCCGCTCTATCAAAGTTTAATTTTATTCACCAGTGGGAGGGGTCCATTTAAATCTGTATCTAACCACTTTGCTTGGATTTTGGATAGTTGTAGGTATGCAAGGGAGATGAAGAGATACAACCAATCAATATTCAAGGGTACTTTTATTTCCAGATTGGTGGGTGATCAGGGATAAGTTTTCCTTCATAGCCTCCAAAATTCTAATACCAATAGAGATGGGATATCTACAAATTTTCTAGATGGTTTTTTCATTCCTTTCTAGCCAAATCCTCCAATGGAAATGAGGTAAACAAGATAACAATAGGAATTAAAGCATTTATTCCAAAAAAGGATAAGATCACTATAGGCAAAGGTCTTCAATATGGTTGGGTTGGTTCCAAGAGTAGCCAAATGAGCTCAAAAAAATTGGAGAACAAACTGGGAGAAGGGATAGGCAAGGAAGAGGTGATGAGTGGATTCATAACTAGATTTGCATGGGTAACATTTGTTAGGGATAACTATTCCTCTAGACTAGAGATTTTTGATAGAGAGGATTTTGTTTTGAATACAAAGCTAGAAGAAAATATACACTTTAGGAAAAATATGGTTGATTCAAACATGTTTTATGGGAAACCAATATATTTCCCCATCCTCTTCTAAAAAATAGATATATTTAACTAATAAGAGGACATCATTACTTACCTTCCAAATCAGGGAGTCCTTGATCTTAAATTTTGGAGAAAAAAAGTTTTCAACATCCTGGAGATATCTTTTCTAGCTTTTTCTTCCCTATAATTTAGGTTCCTATTGGGGATAGGTCTCTATGTTTTCCTTTCATTAGAAATTTCAATAAAATCATGGACTCTATTACCAAAGAAACTAGCAATGATTGTTTCTAGGACATAAATCTCTAGAAAAGAGATAAGAGGATAATCCCAAATCTAGAGATCTCTCCAAAAGTTTATCCAATTGACTGAAACCAATTTCCATCTGACTCCTTTTTGGATGAGTTGTCTGGTCTTGAGAAGGAAGTTTTAGAAAGTAGACCCTTTGGGAGGTGAGGGTTCTTGGTTGAGATTCCTTCCTTGCCATAGGTATTTGACTATGAGTATTTGGATCCATGTAGCATTGTCCTATTTTAGCAGCTGCCAACCTTTCTTAGCATTAAGAGCTCTATTCATCTACCTAAACTTCCTAAAACTAAACCCACCTAATTCTTTCTTAGAACAGACCTAGTCCCAAGCCACTAGATGGAATCTTTTGTGGAAATCTAACCCAAACTAAAGGAAATATTTTTGAAATTGCTCTATTTTTTTGTTGATAGAAGCTAAAATTTTAAAAAGGGATAGGAAGTATATCGAGATGCTTTGCAAGGTATTTTTGACTAGTTGAGTTTCCCTAATTGGCTGAGGAGAGCTCCCTTCCAACTCATCAATTTTTTTTTAATTCTTTCAAGGATAGGGGTCCAAAGACCATCTTGAATCTTCCCTTTGAGAAGAGTTATTCCTAGGTAGTTTGATGGTAGTTCTAAAATAGTGCATCCAATGATCTAGTTATTTTCCTTTACCTTCTAATGGGAGTGTTGAGGAAGAAATTTTTTCTCTTTAGGAAATTGACTTTTTGTCCTATTTTACTTTCATAAAGACTCAGAATCTCTTTCATGACTCTATTTTATGGGATATAAGATATTATGGTTAGGATAGTATCATCAACAAATTATTGATGGATTATAGGATTTAGGGAGGAGGTAACCTTAATTCTGTCAATGATCCCTTGGATTGAAGAAAATTTTAAAGTTCCCCCTAAGTATTTGGTCATAATGATGAAGAGATAAGGGGAGAGGATCTTCTTTTATAATTCCCCTAAATATTTTGAAGTAGCCAATAGAAGAGCCATTGATAATAATAGAGAATGTGGTCGAGCATACACATTTCTTTACAAGTTTTATCCAATCTTGTTGAAAGTCAAAGTTGAATAGGAATTTTGAAGAGAAAAGCCTAGGAGACATTGTCAAAAGGTTTATTCATATCCAATTTCAAGAATAGGCCCACTTTCTCACTTTTGTCCACTAAGTGTATGAGTTCATGAATTGTGATAATACCATTTGTGATAAGTTATCCTTGCACAAAGCTACCTTGATAGGGTTCAATTATGAGGGGAAGAGCTAGTTTCAACCTATTGGCCATAGCTTTGGAGAGGATCTTATATATGGTATTAAAAAGAGTAATGGGCCTGAAGTCTTTGAATTTTTTTGCTCTAGCTATCTTGGGGATAAGAATTAAAATGGTGGAATTGACATCTCTGGGAATGTGCTAGGTTATCTTAATTTCCCTAATTTCTTCCACTACATCATTGCCAATTACACCCAAGAATTTCTAGAAGAATAATGCTAGAAAACCATCAGGTTGAAGCACCTTGTCACCACATTATTTTCTTTTATTGTTAATAGCAAGCATAGTACAACATTTTACATATCATAGAATATATTTTCATTTGTTAGGCCAAACAACATATATGTCCAAGTTTATTAATTTATTTATTTTATAAAGTAACCAACAATATTAGAAGAGTTTGCTTTCTTCAAAAGAAGAATTCTACTATTAATATTAAATGTGCACACTTACCCACTTTATTAAAAAAATACATGAATAGATGAGTTACCAAACTCTTTTATTTAAGCATGTGTGGATCAATATAAATGCTTATTTTTTTTAGAAAAATTGAAACCTCAAATATAACTTTCCTTTAGCACGTCACCGATTAAGTTCTTAAACCTAATGATCTTGTCAAAAGTTGTAGTTTTTCCTTCTTATAGTGACCTCTAGAAAATATTAGCCATTTTATTGATGGTTACTTCATATTTAATAAAAAAATAAATTTTCTATAGAAATTCCATCCATTTGAAGTGTTTTGTTTATTACACAAATTTCTTCGTTTTTGTAAAAGAGTTAGGGTGTGGGATATCCTAGAAATTGTTCAACAATATTTTAGATAAACATGTATTATAGAGCCTATCATTGAAAAAATACTTTGGAAGATAAAAAATAACCTTCATAACTATATGGTTGAAGAAGAATTCAATACCCAATTAAGATAATATTTTTTTCACATGTAAACCCTTTAAAAATGATAATTTATTAGTAAGAAGAAAAGGTTTAGAGAGCTAGTTATAAATAATGATGCTTATGAATGCATAAAATTTCTCATAGACATAATAAACTCTATTAGTAAATGTTATATACATGATGTCATAAAAGATCCATCATTTTGGCATAATGACCAGTATCCTATTGGACATTGACATTAATGCAATTCTATGTTTATATTAGAGGTGTTCAATATAGAATATGGATAATAAAATACAATAACTTTTTACTTTCTCTCTTGATGTTAGTGAGAAACAAGAGGACATAATAGGCTAAACATAATTGCCATAACATGATAAGGAGTTTTTTAATTTTAATTTTAATTATCAAATTTTATAGAATATTTTATCAAAATAGTTATGATCATGACCTTAATGAATGAGATTGAGTATAATAACAAATGGTGGATATATCAAGGTGGATAAGCTTTTTATAGCATTGTAAAAAATGGTTCCTAAATTATTTTTATATATACATAAGGGAGTTAATTACATCAAATAGCTCCTAAATTATTAAAACAGTATTGTAAATAACTATGATGTTATAATTGAATTTATAAATAATTATTTAATTACCACACACGATTATAACTGAGTAGCTATAGCAACACCTAAAAAAATCTGTAAAAAAATCAACTCTCTTTTTTATTTTATGGGTCAATTCCTTGTTATTTCATATAAATATTGATACGAAAGTTTGTTAGGTTGAGGATCTAACATACCGTAAATTTTGTCTATATCTCGTTAAGGTGACTTGATATTTTAAACTTTATTTAAAATGCTTAAGTTTATTGTTTTACAAATCATTTTCTTTTTTTTTAATTAAATATTTTGAAAAAATATATACCTTGGCATAACTTTTCTTTTTTATTATAAAAACTATATCAAATAACTTTTAATATTAATTTATTTCTCCACAGTTTGAAATTTATCATTTTCTAACATCTTTCAAATTAAACATAACTATTTTAAATACAATTTCAACCTTTATATTCAATAGCATGAACACAAGTCATTAATAATATAATGGTGTAGACATAAAATCCAATCTGAAAGACCAAAATTATGATGAGACCACATCCTCATAGTGATCAGGATTGTCAGGGTTCTTCCATATGTCTTGTAACCAAGTATACACCACTATACGTCGAAAACTAAAAAACTAAATGAATGACGAATTATAAAAAAAAAAACCAAAAAGACTACTGACATGCGCTGTATACATCAATTTATGCCAGGCTCTCCCAAACTATATCGTCCACTTACGTGACGCATATTCTCCAAGCCTAGCATTCACCGGAACGCTCGATGACATCTACCATGCCGTTCCTTAACGCTGCATAGCCTTCTTTGAAATGTTCGCTCCCGTGCCAAGACATAATCGATAAGGGCCGGCCAATTTCTTCCTCCACACACCCATATAAAATACATATTCATTCCATACATAATAAAAGTGATTTTAGAACGAATTCTGGATATCGGACATCAGCCATGGATAAAGAGCCGGAACAACTGCAGTTTCTGGGCGCCTTTGGCATCATGGGCGAGGCCGTCAATGTCCTACGCTCCCGCGCCAAAGTGTTGGGCTTCATCACGCTAACCCTGGTTCTGCCCCTCTCCTTCGTAATCCTCGCCCATGGCTTGATCATGCAACCCATCTTCAAAAAAATCGGCTTGAACTCCATGTACTCCCAGATGAATCCCGGCAGCCCCGCCGCGGAAAAGACCATGCACCAAATCTACGTGGAGTGGGGGGTGGTCCTGCTCATCGAAGCGGCCTACCTGGTCTTCGTCGTCGTCTTCTCGCTGCTGTCCATGTCAGCCGTGGTGTACACGGTGGCGTGCCTCTACACGGGCAAGGACCTCTCCTACGCCAGAATCATGAGCGTCGTGCCCAGGGTCTGGAAGCGCCTGATGATGACCTCCCTCTGGTTTTTGGCGGTCTTTTTCGCCTATCACGTGGCGCTGATGTTTGTGCTTCTTTTCTGGATATTGATCAATCAGAGGGACGGAATGAGGACGGCGACGTTCTGGCTCGTGGTCCTCGTCATCGTCGTCGTGTACATCTCCGTCCACGTGTACATCAGTATGATCTGGCAGCTCGCCAGCGTGGTGTCCGTAGTGGAGGAGGTGTACGGCTTGGGTGCGATGAGGAAGGCCATGGATCTCATCAAGGGGAAGCGCTTTACGGCTCTGTTGCTCATCCTTGTGTATGCCATATTCCTTGGAGTCGTGGAATATTTTTTCAGGTATGGCTTGGTGGAATGGGACGAGCACAAGCTAGGGGTCCGGGAGAGGGTGGTCAATTGGACGGGGCTTGTGGTAGTACAGTGTGGGCTAAATCTCATGGCTCTGGTGACCCAGACCGTGTTCTACTTTGTGTGCAAGTCGTATCACAAGGAGAGCATAGACAAGTCAGCATTGTTGGACCATTTGGAGGCCTACCTTGGAAAGTACATTCCTCTTAAGCGCAGCATAAGCAACATAAAGCTGCAGCATCAAGACCCATAAACACTTTTTTTTTTTTTTTTAAAAACCCCTTCTATAAATTTAAGGTCGCTGTTCTCTTCTGCACTTAAAGTCGTTCCGTTCTATAAAGCATCATATCCATTACATCCTTTGAAAAAAATTCTAGTATATTATCTAACTCTATTTAGATTTTAAGGTGGTGATAATAAGTTTGAGGTGTAAATTAATTGGTTTAACCAAATTTGGTAAGGGGTATGGAGGTGAAAGCTTAAAATCTCCTCTGTCCGACTCAACGTTTGTCCTTTTCATGGTGCTTTTCGTTTGTCCTTTTCCTGATGCTTTTAGGGATGTTTGTGGCAAAGGTTTAAAATGATTGTGACATGGTGGTTATAAGGGCGGATTGTACAAAGATCTATGTGGCTGCTTTTAGGACAGACAACACAGAATAGTGTAACGGCCATAAAAACGAGAGCTTTGTGCAAAGATCTATGTAGCTGCTTTTAGGACAGACAACACAGAATAATGTAGCGGACATAAAAAAGAGACAGTGACAGCCTACTTCATCATGTAAATTAAAAATAAATTAATAAAATAGATTCTTATGCACTCCATTCTTGGCAACATCTTTCATCCATGCACTCAAATCTGTGAGTTACACAATTGATTAATTAGTGGATTGAATCGTTTTCCTTATAAGTTTCATATGTTAAAATTTAGCCAGTCTCCTTGCACTTCCCTGCAAGATAAATGGAAGAAAGGCGAGATTCCTCGAAAAGAATGGAGGGGTTTGGCATTTATAGTCCAGTGATGCTCTTCTTAATTGTTATCGTCATTGTTGGAGGTTTAAATTTTTATGCCATGGAGTTCCAAAGTCCAACCCGAATTCGCATGAATTATTGTGATGACTATTGCATATAATAGTTGTTAATTGAGCGAAGTCATGTATTCATATAGCTATGGTTGCTTCAATAATCCTGATTCTTTAAATATGTCATCTTCAGAATGTTAATTTTTCATTAAATTTGTAAGTGTTAGTGAATTGGTAATTATTTTAATTTTTCAATTAAATTTTTAAGGGTTAGGTGGATTAGTAGTTATTTTAATTTTTCATTTAAATTTTTAAGGGTTAGGTGGATTAGTAGTTGTTTGTATGGCTAGGCACTTACCAAGAAGACATGTAGGTTCAAACATTTGGGACAGCCTATTTACAAAGGTAGTAGTCTGATCCGAATCTTCTGAGTGTGTGCCAGACCAATGATGATAATACAAATCCTGAGGAATTGGTCCTTTCAGGTCGAGTCAACAACAACAAGGTGGAATAAGTTTGGTGGAAGCAGTCCATGTGGTTTGGGCCCTACACTTGATAGTTACTAGATATAGTGTGGTTGTAACCAACTCTCCTATGTATTAAAAAAAAAAAGTTAAGAATGTTAAGTATGAAGCATTATATGTTAAATTAGTATCGATGATGTTTATTAATACATTTTATTTAATTTAATAATTATATATTTAGTATTTTTATAATTCATAAGTATTATTTAAAATATAATTAAATTTAAACATCATTTTTAAACCTTTAATACAAATAATCTATCCTACTTTATCCTCACGTGAATTGGTTAGGGAGATATTTTTTGAAATTTTTTTTAGAAAGTTCAAAGTGATAATATAAAATTTTCTTATTGTTACTAAAGGCATAAGAACTAGCTAATTACTTTGTGCAACCAAAACTTAAAGTTGTAATAGTATCAAATGATATAAGTAAGATCTTAAAAGCACTTAAACCAATTACTAAAGCCTTTCATAAACTATTGAACATGGATCCAACATTAATCAACATGGGGCTAGTGCCATCAAAACTTAGCTAACATTAGCATAAATATCATTATTAGGTTTCGATGGCAATATCCCTCCAATCAACAAGCACCATTGCTTTTGATCATCGACACCTGATGTTAGGGATACTAACAAGTATCAACCTTTAGAAAAGGAACATGAAACATTGGTAATTTCAAAATTTTCATGACTCTTAACCACCAAAAAATAAATTGCTTTAGTCTTATTAGATCCTTTTAATATTCCTTTATGTAGATATATACTTCCTATGCATTTTTGTAGTAGGATAAGTTAAAAGTAGGTTTGAACATAATGTGCCATATTTCTTCACAAAAATCCCTATGTATCTCCTATATCTCTATAGTGTTAATTATTGTATGCATTTTCATTTACTAGAACTCAATAAATATTTGCTTTCCTATATTATATCTCTATTCTTCTATTCATTAACAAAGTAAGATACGACTTACCTAAATAACCCTTGATTAGTGGTACTGGAGCATATGTTTGTGTTGTATGCAAACCTATATGAGATCAAGTTATTTGAAATATTGATCTCACATCAAGTGATATTCATGTATATATTTCCTCTTATAATAGATTATCATAGATGATAGCTAACACCTAAATATCATATCATATTCATACAATGTTGGATGCAACTATGGGTAAAAAAATAATGAAGATATTTAATAATTTTATATAGATATTTAGGGTATCCTTAACCTTCTAATCCAACTCAAAAAACCTTTTAAAGCTTCATGTCCTTCTAAGTTAAGGTAAATTATGGCATTTGTACTTTCAAAGGTGATATTGATATTGAAGCTTAAAGAACTAATTATATTAAGTATAGTGCTTTCAGGTTCTCAACTTATTTATGAAAATAGCATCATATTTTTCTCTTAAGAGTCATCATACCTATTTGTAACTGGTGGGAAGCATATACATTTAATCTAGAGGAGAGAATATTAATGTTGACATACCTGATTTCATGATATTCAAGTGGAATTCATTGACACCTCTAAGAACAAATACTACCTAGTAGGTGACTAAGATGAATAGTACCTCAAATAGAAATAATTGTGGCTATGTAGAGATCAATTTGTCAAAGACTATGCTAGTATATTATATAAATTATTGATAAAATTGGGCAGACAAGATATAGAATGATATATGTATCCTTTAGTATCATAGTAGTTGCATATATTCATCCAAACATAAATGGATTTTATCAACATCACCACATTGGAACAAGTATAGAGATGAGCAACAAATATTGAGCTATTTTTTAAGGGAGGATTCAACTAGAAGACACCATCCAAGGACACAAACAATCCCAAATCTAATGACAAGTGTTATATCAACAAGTGATGTGTTCATTGCAAGAGCAATTTTACAACTAGGATGAATATTATACCTAATGGACAAGCACTTTGCACACTCTTAATCCTTAGCATGTAATAAAATAAATAAAAATATAGATACAAACTTAAACAACATCATTGCCACAAGTATCATTGGATCTAGATAAAGAGGAGTACATATTTCATTTAAATATGTTGATGCAAGGAGAGCCTTTGCATTTCATAGTAGAGAACAATGTAAAAATAAGTTGACTAGTAAATAAGCCTTACCCTAAACCATACAATATTCGATGGTTTCAACAAAGGAAATACATCCTTATCTATAATAATGATGTTTTCTCTTATTTATCAATATTTTTTAACATATTATATGATATCACTCAACTGAACATTTGTGATCTCCTTCTTGGGGCAACCCTACACATGAGAGTGCCATATGATCTATGAGTATAGACCTAATAGTATCATCATCATACTTGAAAGTTAATATTATAAGATACCAAAGGTGACACGACCCACAAAACCCTCCTTGATCAATGGTAATCAGTTTCATAAGGTAAGCAATTAAACATGTATGTTTATACTTTTGATAATCAAACCTTAGCAAGAGTGATATTTAGATGATGTCACTACCCAATCCATTGTAGATGCCCAAAAGGGATAACAATTCTAGATGGACCAAGTGGTCTAAACTTACTAAGATATATTTACATAACCTTTAGGCATATCACTCCATTATTAGGTCAAATATCCCATTGATCTAATGCCAATAATTCCTCTACCCAATATGATATTCCATCATCATTTCATTCTAGAAATTAATGAGTAATTTCTAGATCCAAATATTGGTATAAAAACATTACATTTGACCCAACACTTCACTACACATAAGTCTCATTATGAAAACAAGTAATAAATATAACTTGTAATGCAAAAAAAGCTGACTGCGTGAAAAGGAGTTTTACTGAGCCAGGATGGAAAAGTGGTGATGGCCAAAAACTCTTTGCAAAGCATCCTTGTATACTTCTTGTCCTTATTCAAAATACCCGAGAGAGTGGTACAAAAAATGGAAAGCATTATCAAGGCCTTAATTTGGGTTGGCCCATAAATAAAAGGTAAATTTGACCTGGCATAGTGGGAACAAGTTTGCAACACCAAGAAAAGAGGATTTTTAGGACTAAAAGATGTGCACATGATTAATAGAGCACTGGTTGCAAAGCAAGCCTAGAAATTGATCGTAAATGAGGATGTGGATTGGGTAAAGATTCTTAAAAGTAAAAATACCATTTTAAAAAATTCTTAGTTGATCCACTCCCAAGCTCTGGTTCTTCTTTCTAGAAGAGCATTTCTAAGTCCCATGATTTGTTGTGTTAGAGAAGAATATGGATTTTGTGTGATGGCAATTTAATCAACTTTTGGAAGAATACGTGGATTTTTTATCACCCCCTAATCAATGATCCCAATTTTAACATTCTAGAACCATTGTTTAGGTCCCTAAGGTGGTATAAGGTGTCAAATTTTATAGCTCCGATAAATGCAAGAAAGGTTTAGGATCTGCCCCCTCTAATTTCTAATAACTGAGATGAGGTTCATGCTCTTGAGAAACTTGTTGCAATCATCAACCACCAAATTATTCCTATCTCGAGGAGGGTAGATAGATGTATATGGGCTGGTGAAACTGATGGGTGCTTCACATTCTGATCTGCATACTTGATGTCTGAACTGGAGTTCTGCTAGTGGATATCAAACAATAAAAATTTTATCCAAAATATTCTTCCTAAGGTGAATATTTTCCTGTGGTTGGCAGCACAAGATAAATTCTTCTTTATTGAAAACCTCTTAAAGTGTGATATGTACATCACCAATAGGTGCTATCTATGTGAAGTGGATGAAAAATCTACTAATCACATCTTCAGTAGTTACCCCTTCTTTAAGTTTTTTTGTGAGGATATTTTGAATCTATTATCGGTTAATTGGGTTTTGCTAGAGTCTATGTTGGAGATTCTTGCCCAATGGATTTCTTATTTTTACTCATCTAGGTTAAAATGTTTGTGAAATTTCCTTCTCCCCCATATCCTATGGAGCCTTTGGATGGAGCATAACACCCGAGCATTCAAAAACCTCAAAAAATTAGCCTATTAAGTTGCAATCAGAGCATTGAGGAATGTGAATGAGAATGTTAGTATCCTGGACACTAACAAATGAGATAGGTCTTAGAGACCCCCATCAATGGAGCTCACTCTTGAATGGGAGCTTGGATTTACCTATGATAGAGCTATGGACCTAGCCCCAAACCCAAAAATATTTTGTAAGTGGAGACCACCATCTGGGTATTAGGTGAAGCTCAACTATGATGTAGCATCAAGAGGGAACCCAAGGTTAGCCGGGGTAGGTGGTGTCATCAGATACCATGGTGGTAGAGCTATAGCCACATTTTTTGAACACCTGTCCATCCAATCATCCTTTTATGCGAAAACTATGGCAACCTTCCTTAAAGTTTCCCTAGCTCACTTTTTAGGGTTCAATAAATTTATTGTAGAAGGAGACTCTTTGAGTCTCATAAACCTACTAAAATTGGACAAGGATCCTAATTGGTGGGTTTTCAATGAAGTGATGGAAATTAAAAGAATTACAAGCCTGATGGTAGGAGTTCAATTTGTTCACTCCTGGTGAGAAGGGAATAAGGTGGTTGACTTCTTGGCGAATTGGGGGGTAGAACATCCAAGGAGAGAGGAATGGAGAGACAATTTCCTAGGTGATATGAGAATACGGGTGAATGATGATCACCCATGACCTAGGAGAGGAGGGCCTTGATCTATTGGCTTCCCTCAGATAAATTTCTAAGTTTTTTCATCAAGTTGGTAGTCTACCTAGTGGTTTGGTTGGTTCAGTGCTTGGTGGACAAAAGGCTTAATGTTCAGTTCATGCCTCCTATTGCTCACTCTAATCTGGTGCTCCTCTCTATATTTTATGGTTCCTGGTGGGACTTTGGGACTGGCTCAGATAATGTTTGTGGGTCCATTTTTATATTGATAATCAAGGTGTATTGCCTCCGAATCTGGTGCCTAGATATTTTAGTCAACTCTGGCTTCTATGCAAGTAACTATCAAGACCATTTCCATGGATTTTCATGCATATTGTGCATATTGATTGGATGTATTGGTGTTTTTTATTCTTATCATCTTGTATGATGCGGTGCCTATTTTGGAACCATGTGGAAAGCTAAATTGTTAAAACATAAGTCTGTATTCACAAAGTTAATATTGGAGCCTTTGATTCTGGTTGTGGATGAAGAATTTCTTAGTATCCTAAAAAGAGGAGGGTTATTGGATGTAGTTTCCTCATGTACGAATGTTCCAGATAAATATAATCCTTAGTTTTTTTTTTGGGACCCTACTCCTATAGGGTAGTTATGGGGTTTGTCCTTGGGTTGGTTTTACACCTCTCTATTATTGTTTTGCTTTTTTTGTAGCCCAAGTGGACTTCTATATTTTTGGTCTCCTATGGGAGCTTCTGTTTCAAGTTGTAGGAGCCTCTCAAAACCCTCACCTTTAATTATTAATATATATATATATAACTTGTAATGACTTTATTTTAACTAAAGAACACTCAATGAGATCATGATGAAGAACCAATATTTCATTCCTCGTATTAATAAAATCATTGACCAAGGGGTAACCTCAAATATGGGTACCATCAAATATTTGATTGATCTTTCCAACATATGAAAAATAAACTTCATATTCAAGGGAGACTTATTTTTATGGTTAGTCATTCTCTTTGTCTTAAACAATATGCCAAAAATATAGGACATGGAAATAAAACAAAAGCATACGAGCCAAGTCATTGACACTCTACACCAACATAAGCTTCATTCCAACTTAGAGAAGTGTCCATTAGGTACTATATGCATTGATTATTTAGGATTCATTATGGATAATAACGGAATTCATGTTGATCTAAAGAATAGCCATTACATCTACTATTGATATGATAAGGAATTATATAATAATTTAACTAGTTAGGTTTAATTTTAATTAAGGTTTCAATTAAATAATATGTTTTTATAGGCCTTATGACCTTATCTTGAAAAATATTAGACATTGTATTGTAAGAGCCTCACAAGCCCATTTCCTCACCCATCCTCTTGTATGGGTATTTAACATGGTTTTGGTTGTCGCTCATGGTTTTGTATCATTGTATTGGAATCGTTTATGCTAGTTAAATACCATTAAAATTATAGACAAGTATTGAGGTAAACTTCCCATATCATCTGGTATTAAAGCATCTCAATCCATCTATGGATTTCAAAAAATACACCATGTTGCCTAATTAAGATCATCTCAAGGATCTCTCTATGCAAGATATGACACTATACATCAAAGAGCTTTGCATCAAGGTCATCTTGATCATGATGAACATGGACAATATGGACTTGGATGAGAACCTCCATGTTGAGGATCCCAATCTAGTTGTAATAGATGATTAGTCGATCCTTATCAACATTGACTCTTCCTTCAATATTGACCCTCCTATATTTCACCAAGATGTCAAGGCCACCATGGCCTCCTTCAATGATATGGATAAGTTGTACTATGAGCAAGAGGATGAGGCATCATCATTGACTCTAAAGAAGGTGGCCATCCACATAGTCCCTCCACCTATTTATCATGGAATGCATTCCCATCCCTACTCACCCCTACATATTTTGGACAACACCATATCTCTGATGGATTTCCAATATCCCTAGGCAAGCCCCCAATATTATCACTTATTTTGTAGAGGACCATAAGAAGAGCATCAAATACAAGAACAATTATAAAGAAGATATCTGATATTTTTAGGATGGATAAGCACATTGCATACATATTTAACATTATTTTTTAGGCTTCCATGGTGGCCCCTACTATAGCAAGAGTCATAACTGCATCATTCCCATGTCATATTGCACTCATATTTCTCACATACCATCAGTGTACCAGCCACTATGTGTGCCACCCTGTGTGCCATTGTCATCTATGTTTTCTTGGACCACTCAAGGACCTAATGATTTGCATCCCCATTTTAGACACTTCTCTTGTACTTTGTGTATTTCCCCCTCATGTGTCACATGTGTGCCAACCATCACGTATTCCATCCTATATGCCATTGTAATTTATGTTTTTCTTAGTCCACTCATGGCCCTCATTATTCATGTCCCCATATCGAACACTTCCCTCACCCTTTGTGCATAAACCTCCCTCATGTAGCCTTATCCTGAACACCCCTACTCCCCCTGCCTTTCACATGTGATCCCCTTGCACAACCCTATCCCATACTCTCTCTACCCTTTAGCACATGACCATATCACTCCCCCCATTCTATTTTATGCATGCACCTATTGCATAGGCCACCCCATGGCCTCTTCCCTACACATCTATATCAGTGATTCATCAGCAACACACCCTTCCAAACCTACAAACTAAAAAACACTCTACCACACCTATGAACTATCGATGATATAAAAAAATCTAGGAATTATGGGTGCAAGAGAATCTATGGATAGCATGGGATTCAAAATATTTGTGTTATTAGAATCATGGAGTTTCTTTTCCGTGATGGGGATAATGGCAATAATACTACATGCTATATTTATCAATATTTTGATTATTAAGATGAATATCGTGGTGAGCATGAGTAATAGATTGGAAAAGAACTTCTTGTACAAGCTAAATCATAATTCATATTTGATGTTGCTATATTTTGGACCTCTCTTGTCAATTTCCTCACTACACTCCATGTGGATCTTGATGCCACACATAATCTCCCTCATCAAACTATGCCAAGGAGGATTTGTAAGGATTCTTTACATGCTTGCAACTACACTTGGATGGCATGTACGTAGTTCCTTTGCAATAGAATACTTTGCCTATGACAAACTCTTCTAGATGTGATGCTCACAATTTTTATCTCATTGACATCATATTACACCTATATTTGGACTTCCTCAAATACTTTGGCTATGTTATTCAATAATATTTTCTTCCATTTGTATGTATGGTGTGCCAATCAACATTGACTCAAGTTCCATTGAAGACTCAAAGGTGGAGCCATGCCACAAGACCAATCTTGAGTAGGCTTATAGAGAAGCCAATGCCCTAAATAAGTTGTTCATTTTTAAATACAAACAAAAGAAGACCATACTTCTTTCCAAAATATTTTCCACAAATATTTTTCAATTCCTTTCTCTAGAAAAACCATGCATTTCTATATGATTCAATTCAATAGCAAACACAAGCGAAATAATACCATACTTCTTTCCAAAATATTTTCCACAAATATTTTTCAATTCCTTTCTCTAAAAAAACCATGCATTTCTATATGATTCAATTCAATAGCAAACACAAGCGAAAGAAGATCATACTTCTTTCCAAAATATTTTTCAATTCCTTTCTCTAACAAAACCATGCATTTCTATATGATTCAATTCAATAGCAAACACAAGCAAAATAAGCCCATACTTCTTTCAAAAATATTTTCCACAAATATTAAATCCAAGCACATCAATAACAAATCTAATTAATCAATCCATCATTAGCAAGTCTTGTCATTCATTTGCAATACTATAGATTAATCTATAATTTGATTAAATACCAATCTAATCTATTCTTTGATTAAATTGTCAATCTAAATATTGAGATAAACTAATCTATCATTTGATTAGTTGCCAAACTAATATATCATTTAATAAATTGTAATCTAAATATTAAAAATAATTAATCCATCATTAATATATTATTTGATTAATTGTAATCTAAATATTAAAATGAATTAATCTATCATTAAATTAATTACAATCTAAATATTAAAATGAATTAATCTATCATTACCCAAGTGTTTGTAGGTGAGTTGGAGAGGAGAGGGCAATCCTCCAAGGGAGATCCCAGGTTCGAATCTCCACCCTACCAAAAAGCTGAATTGGGTACCCAAAATCCATTTGATAATGTTGGTGCGGGCAGGGCTGGGTGCGACCCCTAGGTGAATTTGACGGTGTAGAACCCCCTGTTCGTGGTCTCTTAGAACAAGGTGGCCCCGCAAGGGGTTTTTCGCTTAAAAAAAAAAAAAATCTATCATTAGATTAATTGTAATCTAAATATTCAGATAAATTAATCTATTATTTGATTAATTGTAATCTAAAGATTGAAAGAATTAATCTATCATTGGATTAATTGCAATATAAATATTAAAATAATTAATCTATTATTTGATTAATTGCAATATAAATATTAAAAATAATTAATCTATCATTAGAAACCAAAGATTATTAAATGGTAATCTTCCTTTCGATTGATAGCAATCTAAAGTCTACTTTGCATTAATCTACCCTTTAATTTTTGCAAAACTAAAGATCAATTAATATTAATCTTTTTTTAAAGTGAAAAACCCCTTGTGGGGCCGCCTTGGTCTAAGAGACCATGACTAGGGGGTTCTACACCGTCAAAGTCACCCGGAGTCACGCCCAACCCTGCCCGCACCAATATTATCAATTGGATTTTGGGTACCCAATTCAACTTTTTGGTAGGGTGGAGATTCGAACCTGGGACCTCCTTGGAGGATTGCCCTCTCCTCTCCAACTCACCTACAACACCTGGGTGATTAATATTAATCTTACATTAGATTAAACAAATCTATAATTAGAATTGCTTCAATCTAACCTTAGATCATTTGAAAAACTATAGATTGATTATCATTAATCTTATATAGCAAATATAAATTTATATTGCACTAATCAAACCTTATATTATGGCAAAAATCTACATTAATTAATAATTGTTTTACAATAAAAATCTAAAATTAAAATTGCATTAATCTAACCTCGGATTATTTCTAAAAACTCTAGATTAATTAATATTAATCTTACAAAGCAAATCTAAAATAATATTGCATTAATCTAACCTTAGATTATGCAAAATTATACATTAGATTAAAGCAAAATAATTATTTTTCTCAAGCACTGACTAGCTAAGGGTAGTTCCAGTTATTTGAAAGAACAAGAAAGAATTAACTTTAATAATTCTATCCAAAAGCTAAAATACCTTAAAGCTCAACTAACTAAGCAGCAAAAGTTTAGAACTAATAATTGATTCAAACTTAGCATTAAACACTAAAATAAACCCTTTCAACATACACACATAACAAAACCATCTAATCTGATGTTAGAAGAAGATGATAAAAGAGCACCATGTGCACTGCAATCCAGGTGCTAACAATAAATAGCCAAGGCCTCAACTAATGGGTAGGGTTCAAATTCCAAGGTTCATGGATATTTAGTAACAACACGAACATATAGAGAACGTTCCAATTCTACCATCCTCCTTAGTGCCCTTTTCCATACAAGGAAACTTGTTCCAGGATGGCAAAACCAAGAACTCAATTTTAGGCTCAAAAAAATCAAATTGAAACCTACGTAAAGATGCAAACCAACACATAGTGTAGTGGCTAAAATGGAAGTACAATAAACTAGCAACAACAATAAGTAAAAATAGTATACAACATATCACCAAGCTTTTCAATTACCATAAGTTGTGGATAATACCTAGCACATAGCAAAAGAACTGGTGGTATATGTCTCTCTGATGCTCTTACTCCATTCACTTTTTTTTCCTTTTGTTGCACCTCCATAACATTCCTTTCCTCTTACTCCTAATTCATGACATTGTCCCCCTCTTAATTCTAGCCAACCCTCTCTTAAAACATAATTATTTCAAGGATACACAAGGAGATAATGAAAACCAAAAATTCATATGCAATAACAAATGCATTCTCTCAATATTTCATATCATTTTTTATCACTAAATGAGTGGCTCATTATTTAAGATAGACATAAACTATCACTGAATCATGTTAATAAGACTAATTGCAAGCAAAATTTTTGGTCCAATGGTATGAACATGAGCATAAACAAACCATAATGCACCTACATGAAAGGGTATTCATTCATGTTACTCTAAGTTGTTTAATGAACTAGTCATCATCATCATTTCCCCTTCAATATGATTTACCATTCCTTATGGCCAAATCTCTTGTCCACCCATGAGAGTACATGATCCTACAACCAAGAAAAGCATCATTAGTACCATATTCTTATATAAAATAGACACAATATTAGAAGCATATATCCATAAAATCAATAAATCTAAGTATAACATCATTCACTAATATATAGTCCAACTTGAGTAGCTAGTACTGCTAATATGGGTTGTGACACACCGAGTAATAAAAGCTACTAGGATTGCTACCACAAAAGAATTAATAATGAAAACCATTAATTTTGATGATTTTTTAATGAAGGTCCCAATTTGGTAGAGTCCATAACCAAGGATAAAGGTAGGAGTTGGTATCTCACACTAATCATGATTGGTGCCCCACAAAGTTTTCATGAATATGGGACCTTAGAAATACCTTGTAAATTTTGCAAATTTTGAAAGGGAATGTGATATAGAAATCAAATAAAATACACTTCACAAAAATTCTCAAAATTTAACCAAGTAGACAATAGGAACCAATCCGCTTGCAAAACATGATTGATTGGATCTAAGTACTAATTTGCTTGCTAAAGAGGACCACATGGATTAAGGGATAGGTTTTAAATATATTTATAGAGTTGTAAATACAAGTGATTTACCTGCAAAAATCAAGCAATATGCTCACTAAACTAGAGGAAACACTTGGATGGTCATAATGGTAAATTGAAGGTGCAAATCCCAAGGAAAATATTTCAAAATATGATATTTTAGCATGTAGTGAACGTTTAGTCATTTTGAAATCCTTATAAGCCTTTTAGATTCATAATTAGAGGCATGTAACTTTTGGTGGTGTATCATTTTGCTAAATATGTCCCAAATCTATACTTTTACTAGTGCTTATTTCTCACCATAAGTAAACCAGGGGTAAATATTTACTATAAATAGTGGCCTAGGGCCCTCATTGCATTCATATTTTGGATATGATAATTCATAGATACACTCTATGAAACCTATATTATACCTTGAACTTATGATATTATAATAAAATAGATATTTCTTAGGTAATCCATCAATGACACCACCTTCATGGTTTGCTAAGTGTGTGACAGTTGTGGCATAGTCCTTCTATCTCATATATCTAACGAATTAGTCGACATTGATGTTATTCAACTTCTCATGTGTTGATTGATCACACACTTTCCTTGCTATGATTTAAAATTATATTTTCTTGAGTCACTCACACCATTAAGCTTTTATGTATGTTAATTTCTACACTTTAGTTTTCTACATTTCACTTTTTACATTTGTACTTTCAATACAAGTTATGTAGGTTATCATAGGCATATTCCACGAGGATAGTTGGTAGCCAATATAAATCTAGAGGTTGGGAAAAGATATTGGAAATCCCTTCCAACTTTGTTGAAACTCGAATTGGGATGAAAATATTAAATATAAGTCAAATAAATTCCTTGGTTCAACAAGTGCATATCACAAAATACTATAAAAATAACTTTAGGTTCCAAATAATAAATGACAATAGGTCTTCATCCTATACCAAGCTTGTAGTTACTGCCTTACCAAGTGCCATACCAACGAGTAAGTTGAAATCTAAAGCGTCAAGACATATATCCATCCCTAAAAAACTTAAAGGGAAAAATTAAGAAAAAAATAATCAGACTTCTTTCAAACTCATGATCAAAGTAATGTACGCCTAATGGCTTACCACTATGCCAGGGTGAGTTAGCAAAAAAAATTTCTATATAGTAGGAAGATGTCAACTTTTGAATAACATAGAAATGTTCGATGGCTAAAAATAAATATTAATGCATTGATAATGAGGAGGCTTGAACATGAGACTTCCTAATTTCTATCATTTGACCTCACCATTGCACTATCAATGCTTGACTAAGAGTAACATTGGGTTAAGTATTTGAAAATATTCAAAGACATTGAAAAATCAGCATGTGTGCCTCTAAAAAATAAAATAAATATCATCAAGTTTTAGAAATTTGACCTACTAGTTACCAATAATGCGCCTTACCATTGAGCCAACATGCATTTTTATTTATAAATTAAACTACCCCTTACAAATTCAAATACTTTTTAAGCACCAAAAATACAAATGTGTGCACCTATACTTTCCCACCATAAAAGGAAATAATTGATGGAATATTTTGACATTCATATTCAAATTTTGAAATCGAAAGGAAACTTTCAAACTTAAATAGATGCCAAGATAATGAAATTTTTAAAATTATTGAACTAAGACCCCTCCTAAAATTTTGCAAGGAATCCATTGAAATTAATAGCTCATCCATTTCTACTATAATTTTTCCTAAATAATCTTTTTATATGATTAAGCAAAATTGCTTTGTTTTGGATTTGATACCATGTTGGAATTTACATTATTTATTAGAGGTATTCTAAAACATACATTCACCACAATCTTATGCAAAAAATGAAAGAAGAGTGAAACAGAAGAGCATAAAAAAAAGAGAAAGATAAAAATGACACGAATAGATAGATAGAATAATGGTTGGGTGCTTGTAGGTACCCAATGATAACACATCACAAACTAATATAATGAATCATTAATTTGGGGGTATTTATAGTAAAACCAAATCCCCAATTAAATTTTAATCTCAAGTCTATAGAGCTTGACTTGAAGGTTAAATTACAATATAATATATGTATTAAACCCTTTAATCAAGGTTAACCGTAGAGATGGTTTAAGCTAAGAAATATATTGTATTTTTGTCTTATTTTTCATGTACCATAATTTTATAAACTTCATTTGCATATTAATGTTAACAATATTTAAAGAATCCAGTCAAGGATAACCTAGAATAAAATCCACATCATCCATCTCAATAGCATGAAAATCTAAATGTAAAACATATTTATGCCTGGTGATCTTCAAATATTTAAAAAATTACACATTCTCACCCTCAAGATGTATGTCCTTAATTTTTTATGCTTGAACTTTAAACCTCTTAGGCAAAGAAATTTTAGTAAAATTATATTTTCTACTAAGGTTTATGGAAATAATAATCCTTTTGATCACTTTTTATCTTATCTTCCACCAAAGGTGTGGTCCTCTCAGCTCACACATTGTCACCTATATTTTTTCCTTCTATCATGTCCTCTTTATTCATTTATTTATGTTATCCCTGAAGTTTTTTTATTTCTTCTTCATATTCCTTGATGGTGACCTTCAAACTAATTATCCTTTTATAAGGGTCCCACTAACTCTAGAATGCATGTTCTTTTTTTTTCCAAGTGTAATTATAATTCTCTTCCTTCGTAAAATTTATCCACCAAAAAAAACCTTTCTCTCCTAAAATTTTGTAAAGGTGATATCGCCAGAATGGTTACCATAACATAGAGATCTATAATTCATCCACCATTCTTGAGCATCAATGTCATCCTTTCTAGTAATTTTTGACAACTCCATGACTTCAACCTAGACTTTTTTTTTTAAGTAGCTAGGGCTTTGAAAAAATTAGGGTTTCTTAGTTCTCCTCTATTCCTTGCTATCAATAATTAATTTTGTAGTTTTTTTCAAAATTAATCAAACTATAACTCATTTGCTTAGTCTAGCTTACAAATATCTATAATTTTATTATCCATGACTTGAAAAATCATCAATATCCTTATTTTAAATGAGTGAATTCATAGGGCTATATATCCCTTAATACTACTTGGATTCCTTCAAATGACTACTATAATAACCCTCCAAGATCTACTTTGTTATATACCTAATTTATCTGCAAGGATGAGATACTGCTAATGTATCTGTGGATGCAGGGATAGGTATTATTATGGATGGGAACAATTCAAAGGAAAAATGTCTCCTCAGTGGGCAAAAAGGGTTAACTGGTGTAAGGTAAGTCAAGGGAAATGATGAGCGGTGGAGTATTCGCCATTGATAGGGATAAAGAACCCTACTATCAATGCATCTGCCAGTGATCCATATAGATGCATATCATGTAGTTGCACTGATAGGTATGCTTGTGTATGTTTTCTTTTGGAATTTATTTATATATATATATATATATATATATATATATATTTTATTAAAAGAATAATAATAATATTTATAATAATAAAGAAAGTAAATAATGAAAGAAATAATATAAAATATTAATAAATAACAAAATATAATTTAAAAATAAAAAAAAAAGAAAAAAAGAAAGAAAACAAAACAAAACCTTGTTGCTTATTAAACAAGGTAATTGGAAAACATTGGGTATTATAGATTATTATGAAGATTTGAGTTTTTTATCATGGAAACAATGTGGATTCCACATGGTAAGCTTCAGATTGGAGGAATTATAAACGACAAATAGTTGTTAAGCAGAAAAATAGCACTTATCTTCTAAAAACGGGGAAAGTGGAAGAGATGGAGAGCATTTTATTCTTGGAGTGAAAAAAGGATGAGGATTTCTGAAATAAGGAAAGGAAACAAGCGTTCATCAGTAAGTGAATATTTTCTAGCAATTTTTTTTGATAAATTAATGTCATGAAATAGTAGTAAACTGATTGTTAAAGGTGTTGGAAATTTTGTTATGTGGATATAAATTAATAAATGAAAAATGAACTAGAGATGAACAGAATACATTTTGGTGCATGTGATAGATTGCATACTATGTTGGATGTGAAATTATTGTATGCATGTAAAAGTTAGTTGCATGTCATTTTAATTTTGCCGCTTTGACCCTTGGAAGACATCGACAAACCATGGCATAAAATTTGGAGAAATCTTGAAGACAAAAACCAAATTCTTTTCCTTGTTAAATTATTTGATAAACCATTTGCATTCGAGCACAAGACGTTGCACTCAATTTGGAAGAAGAGTTGCTTTTCAATCTTGAGATTCTTGTGATTTAGCATCACAAAATTGTGAAAAATGAGCTCTGAGGATATTTAGAATACCCAAAACAAATGTTAAATGTATTTTATTTGTATTTTGAAGTATGGATGTTTTGAAAGAATTGCATGGCAACATTCTGAGAATCTTTTTGAAAAAAAAAGTAGCCAATTCTATTGTTTCCGTTAGAAAGTATGAATGAACAAGAATACATGGTGGAATTTGTTTCATATTTGTGGATTATACTTTAAATTATTTTAAAATACATATATAAATTATAAAGGTTTTTTTTCTGTGTTCTACCTGTGAAAGATATGACAATTTAACGTGATGACTTTTCTGTTTGCCTAAACTATTACTTTATGGCTTTCAAGATATTATGTTGGTTGTCTACTCTGTTCATATCTTTAATCCTGCTTGTATTTGGAGAAAGTGAATAAATAGCCGGTTATGGGTGATTTTTCCAGAGGATGCATTCTGGGTTAAAGATCTCCAAGTGAATCCGAGAATGCATGATGGGAAACTTAAGATTTAGACCTTCTTTATCATATTTGTGAATATGTTGGTTGATAAGTGTCTTCATATGTATTATTATGTTTAAATTTTGATTATCAAATTTGAGATATGTTACCCTTTGTGCTTCAAGTTAGAACACCTCACAATAGAACTTTCTATAATTATTAGAAACTTGCCTTGTATGTCTTTTAACTCAAACGATAGAAATTTTGTTTGATATTGTTTAGACGAAGAATCTCCAGCCTAGAGATGCAATCATATCTTAGCCAACATTGCTTGGTCGTTTGGTTTAATATTTTGGCCAACCGAGCAAATTTAGATGATCACCGATGTGTGAAAGAACGTAAACCCATATATTTATATTCGAGTTATACAATATAAATTAATTCTTAAATATATTTAATATAAATTACTAAAAAAGATTTATGATTTGGTAAGATGTGTAAGAGAACCACGAAAAAGCTATTAGGAGATCTATTATAAATTGAATGATGACACTTCTTGTCTAATCAAGTCCATGTGTGAGAGATTCGATATTTTGAATGAGTTGCAGTAAATACAATGAAATGATGATTTAGAATGTAAATTGTCTTCATGTGTTAGTATGGTATTAAGTTTTACTTATAATGAAAATATGCAGTGGCACAGTAAAGAAGTATTAGTTTCTCTTGGTTTGAGGTCACTTTATATGAATTAATAGCATTGTATTATCTATCTTAGTTAATGTTGATTGAATCATAGACATCTTAAAGCTCATTTAATTTTTATATTATAGCTAAAGCATTAAGGTAGTCCTAGCTTTGCTTAGACTTAAAGGAGTCTATCTGCTCGACATCGTGGTTATAGTTGTAAATATTTTAGTGTAATATTAGGGAGAGAAAGAGGTTTACGTGAAAACTTTAGAGTAGCTCTTAATCCATTGCAGAATACAATTAGAAATTTAGGCAAAATGAAATCTAATTAAATTTATTATAGTGATGTCTTAAGATTCTTTAATTTTGATTTTTCAAACTATTATGACATTCTTATGACTTCTCTGTTTTCCCTCCTTTCTTAATGGTAAAAAAACAATTAACTATATGAAATCTTGAGATCATATTTTATAGTAAAATTTATTAATGGTTATGAAACTGTATTTTCTTGTAATCCATTGCATAGCTAAACCTTTAAAACCTTTAAAATCTAAGTAAACCTTTGATTAAGAGACTCCAATATTGTGGGAAGATAATCTTGATTCGCAACATGAGATTGTGGGTAGACAATCTTAAAAATATTTAATAGTGCTTGTGGGTGGATAAATACCATAATACAAGGATTAACCATATTTTTGATGGGATAGGTCAAGATGGTAGGTAACGGAGGATGAAATGGGTATCTCTCCTAGGTCATTCCCTGTTAGTATGGAGTGATGGTTCTTGTGCTTGAATTCATTATGGGTTATCAACAATACAGTGGAATGGGACATTATATTATCAAGACAAGACATCGGGTAGTACCAGGGTATTGGTAGACCCTAGACGTAGTCCAAGAGAGGTCGATATTCATCTAGCTCAAGCATGCATACGCTAACTCTTGCAATACTTGAAGTCCTAGTAAGAGACAGGGAAAATTATGCATCCAACCTTTAGGTGAAATAGGCCCTAGAGGAGAAACCCCTGCCTGAAATTGGAATCTCGGGTAGAGAGTGAAGTTCAATAAAGGTAACTATACCAATATTTGGCCAATATCGATCTCGTGGGTATTTCAACTACAGCGGGATGGCACTCATGAAGATTTTTAGCATGCTCATACTATTAATTAATTTGGAAATTATTGAAAAATTTTCTCACTGTGACCCCTGATGTAGGACAACCAAGTGGTTAGGACTTGGGTTGTTACAACTGCTCATTTTAGAGCTCTTCAAATTCTACCGAAAATGGTCAAAATTTCATTTGAATCTGATAAACCTTCGCAAAGATATGACTCCTAAAATATGATATATTTTGTAGGAAAATTTACCCTAATACTACCCTTGTTCTAGAAGACTGTTAATTAGATACCAACATGGATTATTGAAGAATTTCTTTAAGAAAGTTCCACTTTTGAAATTTTATTGAAAAAGAGGTGAGGGCAAAGGGTGTGTATCCTAAAATCTATTGTTTGGACCCTATGCCTTATACAATACTACTATATACACCAAGTAGATGAGTTGAGAGGAGATGCACTTTCAGTATATTCTAAACTAAAACTTTGCATTTACTCAACTAAAAAATCTTCTAAGATTACACCCATCTAAATAATAATCACTTAAGAAACTATCATGGCCATGGAAGCATTAACCCTAAGCATTCCATTGTGCTCTTTCTCTTCATGTTGTATGCTTTATTGTGGTCTTAAAACCATAGAAAAATATATAAATTCTAAACATAATTATTCTTGGATTGACAATAATAACAAAAGTATAACCTCCTATGCACTTTCTTATTATATAGTGTTACAATAGTTTTCATGTAGACATTATGTTCCATGATATTTAAGGGGTTGAAAATGGTGTATAAAAGCAAAACTTGTATTTCTTTCATTGTTGATAGCAAGCATAGTACAATATTTTATGCATCTCACATATTTTTATTTGTTAGGATAAACAGCATATATGTACAAGTTTATTACTTTATTTATCTTTCAAAGTAACCAATAATATTAGAAAATTTTACTTCTTTTAAAATATGAATTCTATTATCAATATTGTATGTGCACACTTATCCACTTTATTAAAAAATGCATGCATAGAATAGTCACCAAACTCTTTTCTTTAATCATGTTTGGATCAATATAAATGCTAAAAAACCTTCAACAAAATTGAAACCTCAAACATAACTTTCCTTTAGAACATCATGGATTAAGTTCTTAAACCTAAAGGTGTTATCAAAAGTTGTAGTTTTTTCCTTCTTTTAGTAGCCTTTGAAGAATATTAGCCATTTTTTTATGGTTATCTCCTTGTAATTAATAAAAATATAAAATTTCTATGGAAACTCCATCCAATTGAAGTGCTTTATTTATTAGATAATTTTTTTTTGTAAGAGAGTTAGGGTGTGAGATACCTTATAAGTTGTTCAACAAGATTTTAAATAAACATGTGTTATGGATTCTACCATAGAAAAAGACTTTGTGAGGACACAAATAGCCTTCATAACTTTAGGGTTGGAAAAGAACTCAATACCCAATTAATATGATATATTTTTCCCATATAAAACCTTTAACACTAATAATTTATCAGTAAGAAAAAATAGAAAGGTAGTGATTAACTTTGATTCTTATGAATGCATAAACTTTTTCATAATGTTATAAACTCTATTATAGATGTTATATACACAATGGCATAACAGGTCCATTGTTTTAGCATAATAACCATTATGCTATTGGACATTGACATTAATATAATTCTATGTTTATATTAAAGGTGTCCAATTCATATAAAATATGGATAGTAAGATGCAATAGATTTTTACTTTCTATTTTAACCTTAGTAAGAAACAAAAGGGCATAAGAGGCTAAACATAATTGCTATAACATGATAATGAGTTTTTTAAATTCAAATGTTAACTATCAAAATTTATGGAAGAATTTAGTAAATCAATTTTAGTAATGACCTTAATGATTTAGATTGAGTATAATAGCAAATGGTAGATATAGCAAGGTAGGTAAGATATAGCAAGATTGAGTATAATTTATATAGTCTTACAGAAGACTATGATGCTAAGATTAAATTTATAGATAATTAATTAATTTTATGTCAAAAATTACTACCCTAAAATACTATAAGTGACTATAATATCAAGTAAAAATAATCTTGAAAATAATCAATTATCTTTTTTTACTTTATTTCAATTCTTTATTGTTTTCATATAAATATTGATCTTTGTAATCTGATTGTTGGTTGCTCATTAGCAAACTATTGTAATGTTGCTATGAGAATATATTCTTTGATTATTAGTTAAGATGAAGTATTTTTCAAAAGAAAAAAAAAAAATGTATTCATCTTTGAAAATTTATTATGAAGATCTAACATTCCATAAATTTTATTTATATCTAATTAAGGTGACTTGAAATTTTAAGCTTTACTATTGTTTAATTAAAATGCTTAAAATATTTTTTTCACAAATTATTTATTTTAAATATTAAATATTTGTAAATATAAATATATGTTGACATAACTTTTTTTTATTATAACAAATATATTAAAAAAATTTAAAAAAAAATTAATAAATTAAAATATTTTCTAAATTAAAATTTATTTTTTTCTAACATCTTTGACATTAAACATTGTAAAATTTAACTATATTAAATATAAAATTTAATATATTTATTGAAGAGCATGACGACAAGTCATTAGTAATATGCATTGTTTATACACTCAACAGATAAAATCTTAATATGTGATTTTATATGTAACCATAAAATCCAATTTGAAAGTCTTTGTATAAAAAATTATAATATTATGATGAAAGACCGCATCCTGATAATTACGAGGATTGTTTATATGACTTGTATTTTTTTCTGTTATAGAGACTTGGTAATCCTGATAATTACGAGGATTGTTTATAATTACGGTGTTGTTTGTGCTACTTTTCTGGATATTGATCAGTGGGGGGGACGGAATGAGGACGTTCTGGTTCGTGTTCCTCGTCATCTTCGTCGTGTACATCAGTATGATCTGGCAGCTCGCCAGCGTGGTGTCCGTTTTGGAGGAGTGTTACGGCTTGGGCGCGATGAAGAAGGCCATGGATCTCATCAAGGAGAAGCGCGTCACGGCTCTGTTGCTCTTCCTTTTGTATACCTTATTCTTTGAAATCGTGGAGAATGTTTTGGTGGAATGGGACAAGGAACACCTAGTGGTCCTGAAGAGGGTGGTCAGTTGGGCGGTGCTTGCGATGGTACACTGTGGGCTAGTTCTCATGTGTATGCTGACTCAGACCGTGTTCTACTTGGTGTGCAAGTCATATCACCAGGAGAGCATAGACAAGTTAGCATTGTCGAACTAGCTAGTACATTGGGTTGTATGCTGACTTTATAGTATACTAGACAAGTCCCATATTAGAACTAGCTAGTCACTTGGTGCAACCAAAATTTAAAGTTAATTATAGTATCAATTGATCTAAATAATATCTCAAAATCACCTAGAACCAACCACCAAAGTCTTTCATCAACTATTGAGCAAGGTTCCAACATCAATTAACATGGGCTAATACCATCAAATTCTAGCTAACTTTAGTATCAAAATTATAACTAGGTGTCAATGCCAATATCACTCCAATTAACAAGCACCATTGCTTTTGATTGTCAAAACCTGATGTTAGGGATACTACCTGGTACCAACCTTTAGAATAGGAAGATGAAATATTTGTAATTCCATAATTTCCATGAATCTTAACCACTAGAAGATGTACTACTTTTACCTACTTAGATCTTTTAATATTCCTTCATATGGATATGTACTTCCTATGCATTTGCTTAATAGTATAAGTTAAAAGTAAGTTTGACCATAGCATGTCACATCCCTTCACAAAAAATCCTATGTATCTCCTCTACCTCTCTAGCATGCATTATTGTTTGCAATTTTATTTACTAGATCTTAATAAGCATTTGATTTCCTATATTATATCTCTATTTGTGTTTAGCTATTCATTAACAAAGTAAGATACAACTTACCTAAGTAACCTTTGATTAGTGGTATTAGAGCATAATTTTGTGTTGTATACAAACCTATATGAGATGAAGTTATTTGAAACAGTGGCCTTACATCAAGAAATCTTCTTGTATATATTTCCTCTTATAATAAACAATCATAGATTACAACTGACACCTAAATATCATATGATATTCATACAATATTGGATGAAGCATTGGCTAAAAAAATAATGGAGATGCTTAATCATTTTATATAGAATTTTTAGAGCATCCTTAACTTACTCCTTCAACTGAAAAAACCTTTTAAAGCTTCGCATCCTTCAAATTTAAGGTGAAATTAGGAATTTCTCCTTGCAAAGAAAATATTGATATTGAAGCTTAAATAACTAATTAGATTAAGTATAGAAGAATTTTTAGGTTCTCAACTTCTTTATGAAACGAACATCATATTTTCCCTCTTAATATCCAACATACCTATTTGTAACTAGTGGGAAGCATATACATCCAATCTAGAAGAGAGAACACTAATGTTGACATACATAATTTCATGTTATCCAAGTAAAATCAATTGGCACCTCCAATAATAAATATTACCTAGTTTATGACTATGATAAATAGTATCTTAAATGAAAACAATTGTGCTAATGTAGATATCAATTTATTAAAGACTATGCTAGTATATTCAATAAATTATTGATAAAATTAGACATACAAGATGTAGAATGATATAATATCCTTTAGTATCATAGTATATTCATCCAAATAGAAATGGATTTTATCATCACCATATTGGGATATTTATGGAGATAAGAAATAAATATTGAGTTAATATTTCAAGGTTGGATTCAACCAGAAGATACCATCCAAGGATACAAGCAATCCCAAACCTGATGTCAAACCTTATATCAAAAGATAACCACAATAGAACTAGTTTAATAAGATTCTAAAATATCAACAAGTGATGTGTTCATTACAAGATTAGTTTCAAAAAAGGATGAATATTATATCTAAAGGACAATCACTTTAAACTCTCTTAATCCTTAGCAAGGGATAAATAAAATAAAATGATAGATACAAACTTAGATAGCATCATTGCCAAAAGTATCATTGGATAATGTAGACAAAGAGGAGTACATCTTTCATTAGAAGATGTTGATGCAAGGAGAACCTTTGCATTTCATAATGGAGAATAATATAAAAAAATGTTGACTAGTAAATAAGTCTTACCCTCAACCATAAAATATTTGATGGTTTCAATAAAGGAAATACATCCTTATCATAGAACAATGACATCTTCTCTTCTTTATCAATATTTTTCAACACGTTATATAATATCATTCAAATCAATATTTTTGATGTCCTTATTGGACAACCCTACATATAAAAGTGTCATATGATCTATAAGTATAAAGGATCATCATGATGCTTGTAAACAAATATTATAAGACACCAATGATGACACCACCCACAAAACCTTCCTTGATCAATGTTAATCAATTTCATAGGGTAAGCAAAAAACCATGTAAGTTTATACTTTTAATGGTCGGTTGTTCCCTTTGTCTTAAATAATGTACCAACAATATACGATATGAAAAGATGACATAAAGCATAAAATCCAAGTCTTGGATATTCTACACCAACATAAGCTTCATGCTAATTTAGAGAAGGGTTCATTAGGTACTAGATGCATTGATTATATTCATGGATAAAATCATGGAATTCATGTTGATCCAAAGATTATCCATGTCATATAATATTGATCTTAGGCAAAGATCTTTATAGACACCAATAGCTTTTTAGGCCATGGTAATTTCTATTATTGTTTTATGTTGGGATTCTTCAATTTTGCTTGGTCAGTTAATTAAGTGACCTAGGGAGGAACCAAATTTAATTTTACATCTACAAAAGTGCATTAAAATTAATTTAAGTGATTGAATAATCAAATTTGATTAATTTTTATCCTTATATTATTGTATTACAACAACTCTTAGAGATATAAATCAACACCTTAGATTATACACTGGATTCCATCCTTTATTAGCATGGATATTTAGTTTCTCATCATAATAATATATTCAATGATGTTGTTTGGAGATATCTTGCATACAACAAAGATAGTTATGGATTATTTAAACATGGTACTATGGAAACACCATATCTTGGATAACATGTCTATCATATACATAGACCACTAATTATTGTAGTCTTTATATTACAACTTATAGAATGACTAACATCAAAAGTAATTGACCTTGTTTTAGTAATTACTCTTGATTATTAAGTATATGAAGAGAAGAATTAAAAAAGGTATATGCTACTTAATTTAGATTTTATTTGTCACATTAAGTGTAGTTGTTAACGTCTATGACCATGATACATCTAACTACTATCACCGATATGAATAAAATCTTGATTTTACTAGTATTTATTAAGCACTACTCTCAAGAAAAGGTATTTTTGACTATCATCTATGTGGAAAACAATTATGTGCCACCTAGGGACCACAATTTGAAACTTTGGTATTATCAAGACTCTCACCATTTCACATATTATTGACTTAAACTTTATAGTAAAATCCACAAGTATGTTAGATCATGCATAACCAAACCTTTCAATATGAAGCAATGATATACCACTGTACACACCTGAAAAATCTTGTGAATGAATCTCAATAGACTTCATGATAGATGTACGATGGGAATGAATGTGTATGTCATGGTGGATATTTTTTCCATGATGACTATATTAGCCCTATATGAAAAGATCTCCTTGGAGGAAGATAAAATCAAAGTCTTATTTAATTATGTTGGGTTTCACTTTGTATTATCATAGACCATTATATCTAAAAAATAATACCATATTCCTTAGCATTTTTTATTTATCTTTTGGTCTATTATGTATTTTCCAATTGATTCATTCAACTACCTTTCATCCTTATACTTGATGAAGTGGTAAATTAAATTATTATACACATTATTAATATGTACATTATTAAGCATCTTGTGATGCTCCTTCATAGCACTAAAAAACCACTAAAAGTTATTTTTATAGAAAATAAATAAAATACACCTTAAGGTGTGGTTCTCTCAACTTATACATTGTCATATATCTTTTTTCCTTCTATCATGTCCATTTTATTCATTTCTTTTTATAACCTCTTAAGAATTTTATTTCTTCTTCATATCCCTTAATAATGATCTTCAAACTAGCTATATTTTTATATGGGTCCCACTAACTCAAGAATCCATGTTCTGTCGAACATCAATGTCATCCTTTTGAGTGAATATTGAAAACTCCATGACTTCAACCCAAAAAAAAATTTCAAAGAAACTAGGGCTTTGAAAAAATTAGAGTTTCTTAGTTCTCCCCTATTCCTTGCTATTAATAATTAATTTTGTAGATTTTTCAAAAACTAGTTAAAAAATTCATTTGCTTGCCTTGATTGATAGTTATTTACAATTTTGTTTTCCATGACTTGTAAAATTGTCACACTTCTTATTCCAGATGATTTTATTCATAGGTCATGTATCCCTCAATACTACTTGGATTTCTTCAAATTACCACTCATTTTAAATCTCTTCAAATTTTGTACAAAATGGTCCAAATCATTTTTAATAAAACAAACCTTCACAAACATATGACTCCTTAAAGGAGAATTTTTTTTGAAAAAAAAATCCCTAATACTACCCTTGTTCTAGATGTCTATTAGTTAGAAACCAACATGGATTATTGAAGAATTTTTGTAAGAAAATTCTACTTTTGAAATTTCATTGAAAAATAGGTAAGAGTAAAGGGAGTGCATCCTCAAACTTATTGTTTGGTCCCAATGCCTTCTACAATATAACTATGTTTTAGAATAAAACACCAAGTAGATGAGGTGAGAGGATATGCACCTTCACTAGATTCTGAATCGAATATTTGCATTTCTTGAACTAAAAAATATTCTAATATTACATCCATCTAAATAATAATCATTTACGAAACTAAGATGGCCATGACGACATTAATCCTAAGCCTTTATGTGCTCTTTCTCTTCATGTTGTTCGGTTTATTGTGATTTAAAACCATAGACAACTATATAAAATATAAACTTAAATATTCTTGGATTTCTAATAATAACAAAATTATAACCTTTTATGCACTTTCTTATTAGATAGTATTCCAATAATTTCATGTAGAAATTAAATTCTATGTCAGTTAAGGGGTTGGAAATGGTGCATACTTGCATTTTTTTATTATTGATAGCAAGCATGGTACAATATTTTATGTATCTCACATCTTTTAATTTGTTAGGCCAAACAACATATATGTACAATTATACTAATTTATTTATCTTTCAAAGTAACCAAGAATAGTGCGAAGAGTTTGCTTCCTTCAAAAGATGAATTCCACTATCAATATTGTATGTGCCTACTTACTCACTTTGTAAAAAAAAATGCTTGCATAGAATAGCCACCAAACTCTTTCATTTAAGCACGTTTGGATCAATATAAATGCTAAAAATTCTTCAACAAAATTGAAACCTCAAACATAACTTTCCTTTCAAAATTTAAACCTAATGATGTTATCAAAAGTTGTAGTTTTTCCTTCTTATAGCTGCCTTTAGAGAATACTAGCCATTTTATTGATGGTTCCCTCCTTGTAGCTAAATAAAAATATGAAATTTCTATAGAAACTCCATCCACTTGATGTGCTTTTTTTATTAGATAAATTTCTTTATTTTGTAAGAGAGAGGATGTGGGATACCTTAAAAATTGTTCAACAAGGTTTTAAGTAAACATGCATTATGGAGTCTACCATTGGAAAAAAGACTTTGAAAGGACACAAATAGCCTTCATAACTTTAATATTGAAAAATAACTCAATACCTAATTAAGATGATATATTGTTTGCATGTAAAACCTTTAATGATGATAATTTATTAGTAAGAATAAATAGAAAGATAGTGATAAACTTTAATGCTTATGAATGCATAAACTTTCTCATAAAGATTGTAAACTCTATTAATAGATGTTATATACAAGATGTCACTTTCAAGGATGACTAGGATCAACAATCTCAGCATAAGGCTGGATATTGTAATAGGTTTTGGGTTAACCTGCAAAACCCGGTAATTAACGAAGACTTTTATTTACCAAAAAAAAATAAAGGTCCATCCTCTTGCATAATGACCATTATCCTATTGAACATTGACATTAATATTATTTATGTTTATACTAAAGGTGTTTAATCCATATAAAATATGGATAATAAGATACAATAACTTTTTGCTTTTTATTTCGATGTTAGTGAGAAACAAGAAAGCATAACAAGTTAAACATAATTGCTATCACATGATAATGAGTTTTTTTATTCAATAGAATATTGTAAAAAAATAATTATAATAATAACCTCAATGATTAAGATTGAATATAATAACAAATGGTGGATATAGCAAAGTGGACAAACTTTTCATGGCATTATAAAAAATGGTTGCTAAATTGTTAAGTAATCTTTAAAAAAATAAATAGCCTTCGTTGAATCTACAGCATCTAGACCCATAAATACGGTTTTTTTTTTAAACCCCCTATAAATTTAAGGTCGATGTTCTCTTCTGCACTTAAGCTACAGATTATGCACACAAGATGCTCCTAATTGTTTCAATCTGGTTGTAATAGTTGTAAAAGATGAAATCACTTGTAATAGTTATTTTATCAATTTAATAGTAAGTCGTTCTGGTCTACAAAGCATCATCTCCATTATCATCCTTTTAAAAAGAATTCAGTATCTTTTCTAACCCTAGATAGAATATGTGGAGCCTATTTTAATTAGATTTTAGGTTCGTGATAACAACTTAGCTCATTCAAGATTCGTATGCACTTCATTCTTGGCAACAACTTTGATCCAATTGTATGCACTCAAATCCACGAGATACACATTAATTAATTAGTTGATTGAGTTATAAGTTTCATATGTTAATGTACGTCTTCTTGAGGAGCAGCCGGGAGGACAGCGAGTTGTGGAACTTGTGGAAACGCAAACACTACAACTACTTCCAACATTAATATTTGATGTCACAGGGGACGCGTTTATGTCCTTTCCACCATAATTTCAAGCAATAATTGTGCAAGGTGGAAATAAATAAATATCGTCAGTTTACTTTTTCTCCTTTGCTAATAACTCACTATTCCTCGATATTATTAAGATTTAAGCTTCATTTTAAAAAATCAAAATATAAAAAGGTGGCTGTTTGCATTTCCATGTGAGTTTCTTCGTCCCATTACTCCACTCAGACTGAGTTTGAGTTTGACCGGTTGGTTTGGGATGGGAGATAAATGGGAGAAAGGGGAGATTCCTCGAAAAGAAGGGGGGGTTTGGTATTTATAGTCATCTTGACTCTTATCCTCTTTGTCGTAGGTTTGAATTTTTATACTATGGAATTCCAAAGTCTAACCATGTGATAACCAATTTAAAATTAATTGATTAAACTCTATATTAAGCTCAAATAAATATATTGATTAAAGCTATGGTTGCTTCAACAAAACACTATTAACCTGAAATAAATATTTTCATAAGACTTATATAATATTATAAGAAAACATTATATATTAAATTAGTATTAATAATGTTATTAATATGTTTAATTTTATTTAAAGTTATATAATATATTTAGTACTTTTATAATTTATAAGTACGAATAAATTAAAATATCGTTTTTAAATTTTAATATAAATTATTTATTTTAGTGTAATTTTATATGAGTTGGTTAGAAATTTTTTAAAAATTAAAAAATAAATTTTAAAGTGATTATATAAGTAAATAGTTTATGCTTAAAATATGAAATTTTTTTATTGTCTAAGGAAAGGCATAAAAACTAGCTAGTCACTTTATGCAACCAAATTTTAAAATATTGTGCTAAAGGCATTATACTACATAGATTATTACATTTACTTTTTACTACTTACCATAGAGATATTGTGCTAAATATCTACTGGTAAATCTAGATTAATATCTAAAATATCTTAGGTTAGATATTTTAGATTAGTAGTTAGTTCATACTTCTCTACCTAGGTTACTGGTTAGCACACTTCTCTACCTAACGCGTTGTATTAGTGTTATTTGTGCTAATATAGTTTATTTGTAAACTATATAAAGCTTAGTATTTCCTAAGCTAATGTTAATGTTCATTCTTGATTAATTCAATTGTATTTTGCTCGACTATTTACTCACATTGGTATCAAAAGCCATGGAGGAGCCACTGGTGATCTTGGAGCACTAGGTGAGAAGCCCGCAACTGACTCTAGACACGGATCCCGAGGAGCGGGACCTACTGACGTCGTGGCCCGTAGTTCGAGACCCATATAGGCATAAATATTGAGGAGCGAGACCTGCTGACGTGGTGACCCGTAGCCTGAGACCTGCGTTGACGTGGCCTATTTTTCATTGGACAACTCCCCCCACATATGGAGAGGCAAAAGACCTAATTCCAGGCTCCAAACTCTAATAGGTTTGACTCCCTGTAGCTTGGCACGCACAACAAGGCTATCACTGAATTGACAGATTTGGAGATGGCATGCACAGTAAGGTGGATTGCTATCACTAAATCAATGGATTTTGAGATGGCATGCACAACAAGGTAGATTGATGTCACTGAATTGACGAATCTGGATGGCACGTGGAATCTCGAGGATCACCTGACATCATCACAATCATTGAATCGGATGAACTCCAAGGTACAAATCTTGTAGCAAACACGGACCTCAAGCGATGAGCCCTTAACCACCTAACTAGATGGAAACCATATGTGGCCGCTGATTGGATGCTAATCAAGCATGAAAATCAATGCAACTGACTGGCCTGACTGGGCATGGACTGAGGCGAACACATGGATAGACAAGAACCTGACAAGTGGTGGATAAGCCATTGGACTGAGCTGACGTGGACCCTGGCTGATGTGGACTGACACGAGCATGAAAATCAAGGGGTGATTGGGTGCTGACATGGCATCGATGACGTGGCATTGTTTGATTTGTCAAAACAAGTGCTGAGCTGGCAGGTTTTAATTGGCAGTTTGAGAGGCAAAAGGGAGTCGTTCATGATTTCTAGAAGGCAATCGATAATAATGTGGGAGTTTACCTCTTTATACCGCTAAGGATGCATCCGTGGGACGCATGTGGGATAATATCTCACTTTACTCCCACACAAAGGCTGGACAACCTTCATATAGAAGGTCGCAACCTTCCATTGTCGTCGGGCTAGCTAGCCCGACTGGAAACTGTGATCAATTTAAGGCGTTGCCCACCAGGCCCGAGTTCAAGTCCCAGCAGGGACTCACCAACCATTTTTTAAGGTAAAATTAAATTTATTTTTTTATTTTATTTTGCATTTAAGTTTAATTAAAGTTTATCATTTTTTAATAATTTAAATTTTAATAATGTTTTTCTTTAAATCAATTTTTTTAACACCTTAAATTTATTTACTTAAAGCATTTATTTTATTTTTTTATTATTACTTAAAAATATTTTTAAATTAACTTTCTTTAAATTTTGCAAATTAAAATTAAAGAAGAAAGGATTTTTTTTGCAACATGAAAAAAATATTGCTTTTGTTTTCTCCTACAAAGGGGATATAAGACATTCAATGGCAAACATTTTCTTGCAAATTAGAGAACCTAAAATCCCTTAAATACTTCTCAAACCTTGTCAATTTTGCAACATAAAAGGGAGACAAATATCAAAACATTTGCTTGCAAAATTGGAACACAAGGAGACTTAAAAATTTGCAAAACATCAAAATTGAAAGTGTGCATTTGTTTTCTCCAAAGGGGGATATAAGACATAAAATTGCACATATTTTTTGCAAAATTGAGAAGAAATTTGTAACCTTGGGTCCATAAAAACTATGTCATGTGTCGACTAGTTCTGGAAGCCTTTCAAACGTGGGTCGTGTGTCGACTTGTCTTGGAAGGAGTGCTCTATTTGTTAATTTTGCAAAATAAAGGGGGGAAGACACCATTGTACTTCTTTTACAAAATTGTAACACAAAAGTGAGGAGCACTTACAAACAAATCAAACTTGTTTATTTTACAAAATCATGAAAGATAGGCAATTGTTTATTGCCACATTATTTACAAAATTGTAAGACAATGAGGAGACAAAAACATAACAATTTTTTTCACAACACAAATTCAAATTTTGTTGTAAAAATTAAAAGGTGTATTTTCGATTTTACTCGACACCTTCATTGGCAAATTAGGTGCATTTTCGATTGCATCCGACACCTAGGTGATAAGAATTTTGTGGGCATTCTTGTTTGATTATTGCATTATTTCTTTTGCAATTATAAGTCATAGAATCAAGAACACTCCATACCCCAAAATTTCACTAATAAATTTGTGTTAACCATTGCACAGATTTAAAAGCCAATATTCACTTGATATTCTCTCCTATAAACAAAAACCCCTAATTCACTCTATTTGTTTGGCTTAATTTCCTCAAACTGATTATCCCTCTTCAAGAGGATTTTTAGGAAGGTGTCATTAAATATATTTTTGAGTGAATTATCTTTCATCTCTTATTTGTTTGGCTTAATTTCCTCCAACTGATTATCTCTCTTCAAGAGAGTTTTTAGGCAGGAACCCTTAAATACCACTAGAGAGTGAAAGAAATATTATCTTAGTACAAATTATAGGACCTTCATCATGGCAACTATCAATAAATACTTAAGTGATACACAATTGCTAAAGGGTCCTAACTATTCAGCATGGAAAACTAAGATGAAAGCCATCTTGATTGTAGATGACATGTGGGATTTAGTTTATGGCACTGAAACAAGACCCGCATCACCAAGAGTAGATCAAAAAGCATGGGATAAAAAGAACAATCATCTTCTCATGTTGATGCTCCTTGCAACTACTTATGAGATCCAACCTCACATAAGTGAAGCTAAAATTGGTAAATTTGCATGGGATGCACTTAGTACCATTTTTTAAGGCAAGAATCAATCAACTGTTCTAAACCTTCAATCACAACTTCATACACTCCATATGAAGTCAGGTGAATCAGTAGAACTATTCCTCTACAGAGTGGTAGATCTAAATTCTAAGCTTAATATTGAAATTCAAATCTTCAATATTCAAATTTGATAAATAATTTGAGTTACAAACATTATATAGTGTTTACAATGTAGCTGGAGAGATATTAGGAAGAGAAGAAATAGGGAGGAATAGAAAAAAGGAATTAGAAGTCTAATGCTCCTACCGTCCACCAATCTATCTACCACCCAATCATGTTGACTAGGATGTCGTCAAATGGGAGCAAAAAGGTAAGGTCAAAACAAAATTTGACAAATTTTTACCATTTAACTTCCAACATTCTCCCCCTTAAAGTTGAGAGGACTGACTATACATTCTCTCAGCTTTATATATTGAGCTTTAGCCATGCCTTTGGTGAAGATATCTGCAATGTTGTCCAAAGTGCTGTAATATTTAAGCTCAACTATTTGTTGCTCCACCATGTCTCGAATGAAGTGATACTTCATATCAAAATGCTTTGATCTGCTATGGTGGATTGGATTGTATGCCAATTGAATGGCACTCATGTTATCACAATACAATCGAGTTGGACCACTTTGACTTTCTCCAATCTCTTCAAGGACTTTTCTCAACCATAGGGCTTGAGTACTAGCATGTGTGATGGCTATATACTCAGCCTCAGTAGATGACAATGCTACAATAGTCTACTTCTTGGAACTCCATGTAATTAGTCTTGACCCTAGACTAAAACAGTTCCCTGATGTAGATTTCCTATCATCTATATTGTTGCCCCAATCACTATCACTGAAGCCAACTAATTTAACAGAATTACATTTGTGGTAATGGATTCCAAAATCCAATGTACCCTTTACATATCTTAAGATTCTTTTAGTTGCTTATAGATGCATCTCAGATGGACTTGCCATAAACCTTGAAACTAGAGAAACAACATATTGAATATCGGGCCTTGTGTTGGTGAGAAACATCAAACTCCCAACCATGCTCCTGTAAGTGGTCATGTCAACCTTTGGTGCTCCGTCATCCTTGCTCAATTGGATCCCATGTCCAATTGGAGTTGCAACTCGATTTGCACTTGCTCCATGGCAAATTTCTTGATCATGTCTCGAGCATACTTGTGTTGACATATGAAGATCCCCCTATTTGATTTATGCACTTCCATGCCTAGGAAGTATCACATTAAACCGATATCTTTCATCTCAAATTGCTTTTTGAACTCCATATTCATTTTAGTGTTACTACCCATAAATATTAGATCATCCACATACAAAAAAACTATGAGAATGTCTACACCATGCTTTAGGTAGTAAATAGTTGGTTCACTTTTGCTTCTAGTGAATCCATACTCACTGAAATAGCCATCAATGCGTGAGTACCAAGCTCTTGGTGCTTGCTTGAGGCCATAAAGTGTTTTTTTCAATTTATAAACAAGGTTCTCCTTTCCTTGTTCTTGAAAGCCTTGAGTTTGTTGAACATAAACCTCCTCAATCAAGTATCCATTCAGAAAAGCACTTTTCACATCCATGTGTTGAATGTTCCATCCTTTATGGGCAGCTAAGGAAAGAACTGATCTGATTGTCTCTTGTCGTGCAACAGGAGCAAAGGTTTCCTCATAGTCAATGCCAAATTTTTGAGTAAAACCTTTTGCTACTAATCTCACCTTGTGCCTCTCAATGCTTCCATCAACATTGTATTTGGTCTTGTAGACCCATTTACATCCAACACATTTTTTTCCTTTGGGAAGCTTTACTAGCTCCCAAGTATCATTATTTTTTATAGAGGTTATTTCCTCTTTCATGGCTTCTTGCCATACATTTTGAGTACAAGCCTTCTCATAGCTAGATGGTTCTAGCTGTGCACTAGCCAATAAAGCATAATTGACTACATCTCCCTTAGGATCATGGGAGTCATCATCCCCATACATATGCAAATTTTCAAGTTTATGCAAAACTGTATTCATTTCACTAGCTTGGCTTCTAGTGTATCTTTTCTAGAAATTTTGATCCAACATTTGAAAAGATGGATGATGTTGTAATGTTATTTTACCTCTTTATGGAGAGTCACTATCAATGTCCATCGATGAAGAACTTACTGATCTCTGTGGAGAAGTACTTGGAGTGGCGGTTGAAGTACTTGATGTAGTACTCATGCTTGGGCTTGGAGGGGTGGTGTGCCTTTGCTTTTCTTGGGAGACACCTGCTATACTTGTGAAGAACTTACATCTTGGGACTCATCATCAACAAAAATTCTTTGATGACCCCATTCTCCCCCTTCATCAAAAATTACATCCCTGGAAAGTACAATTTTATGAGTCTTGGGATTGTAGAGTCTATATGCTTTGGTAGACTCACAATACCCTACAAATATACAAGCTTGACTTTTGGGATCAAGCTTCTTCCTCTTCTCATCAGGAATGTGTGCATATGCTAAAGAACCAAAAACTTTGAAATGCTTTACATTTGGTTTCTTTCCATACCACCCCTCATAAGGAGTGATGCCATCTAAACTAGAAGTTGGACTTCTATTTAGAATGTATACACTGGTTCTTACAACATCAGCCCAATACATATTAGTTAGATGCTTAGTTTGAAGCATCGTTCTCGCCATCTCAACTATGGTGCGGTTCTTTCTCTCTGCCACACCATTCTATTGTGGGGTATAGGCAGTGGTGAATTGCCTTTTGATCCCACTTGCTTTACAATATTTCAAAAATTCTTTTGAGGAGTACTCACCTCCTCGATCTGTCCTAAGACATTTTATAAAATACTCACTTTGTTTCTCTACATTGTTTTTGAAATCTATGAAGCAATCAAAAGATTCATCTTTATGTTTCAAGAAATAAATCCATAAAATTCTAGAGAAATCATCTATGAAAGTGAGAAAATAGGAATTATTTCCGATACTCTTTGTTTGCATTGGACCACAGATATCTGAATGCACTAATTGAAGTGGATAGTTGGCTCTCCACGCTTGTCCTTTTGGAAACTTCGACCTTGAGTGCTTTCCCAAAGCACATCCTTCACATACCTCCTTCTGTTCATTGATTTTGGGAAGTCCTATCACCATAGCTTGAGAAGTTAACAATTTCAAGCTAGCGGAATTAAGGTGACCATATCGCAAGTGCCAAAGCACACTTGGATTTGCTATAGCTACATTTGCAAGTTGAGCTCCCCCTGGCTCACCAAATTTGAGAGGAAATAATCGATTCTTGGTCATTGGGACCTATGTGATGACACAATTACAATTGTTTTTATCAAGAATGAGACATTTTCCTTCATCAAAAACAAGTTTGTAATTATTCTCCATCATTTTCCCAATGCTTAGCAGATTGTGTTGGAGCTTTGGAGTGTAGTAGATGTCATTCACTTTCTTTAGTCCTTATTTCTTTGGAACCTCCATGGCTCCAATGCCTTCGACTTGCAAAGCTTTATCATCCCCTAACTTGATGTGGGATTTATAAGTGGAATCTAGAGTAGCAAATAGATTTTCTTTACCACTCATATGGTTTGAGCAACCAGTATCCAAAATCCATGTGTCATTTAGATTTTGTTCTGATTGTCCATATGAAAGAAAAATATTAGAGGTATCATCTTCTTCACCATAATTTCCATATTGACTGTAATTGCCTTGAGAAGATTTTGACCAGCAATCATGAGCAAAGTGACCTGGCTTGCCACAGTTAAAACAAGATGTTTTGGATTTGTCACTTCCTCGTCCTTGATTTCCACTTCGTCCTAGATTTCCTCCTTGATTTTGGTTTCCACCTCTGTTTTGATTGCCTCCTCTGTTGGAGTTGCCTCCTCTATAGTTGCCTCTACCTCTACCTCTTCTCTGGCCTCTGCCTTGACCTCTTCCATGTCCTCTTCCAGTATTTTCATTGGATGTGAAGGCTTTATCATCACCTCCATAGCTGGTTGAAGGAGATTCTTGTAATCTCTCTTCATGAGACATTAACGACCCGATTAATGCATCAAATGTTAAAGTGGAAAGATCTTTTGACTCTTCTATGATTATGGCTATGTGATTCCATATTTGTGGAAGTGTTCGCAACACTTTCGTTACAATTGTTTCAGGCTTAATTTCCTCGCCAAGAGTAACCATTTTATCAACAACTGCTTTCACTCGACATAGTAGTCACCTATTTTTTCATCTTCTTTCATTTTGAGATTTTCAAAATATCGTTTCAGAGTTTGAAGCCTCACTTGCTTCACTTGATCACTTCCCTAGAATCCATCTTTCAAATCTTTCCATGCATCTTGTGCAGTTGTACAAGCGGCTATTCTAGGGAATATACTCTTCTCCAATGCTGCTTGGAGATGATAAAGATAAAAAGAGTTGCTCTTTTGTCCTTCTTTCCTTGTTTTCTTATTTGTGGCACTTAATGTTGCCCAATCTGTGGGTTCAATGTAACCCTCTTCTATTATATCCCACAAACCTTTCCCTATGAGTAAGGTCTTCATTTTGATAGACCAATACTCATAGTCATAACCGTTGAATTCTAGAATTGGTAGATTGTTATGTGAGGCCATAGTTGCTATACACTAAAAAACTCTCTTTATTTCTTGGTTACAATAAAGCACTCTACTTTTAGAAGGAAGAAAGAAGAAGAAAGAAGAGATTACAAATTTAAGTCAAATCTGACTTGATTCACTCTATCACTGATGGCTTGTTCCTCTTGTTGTGGCGTTGTTATTTCTTGATTCACGAAATTATCTGCTACTTGTTCTTCGTCTTCACTGATCAATATTATCTCTAGTGATTCTGGTTCTAGAATTTCCACTGAATTATTGTAATGAGTATATTCAGATTCTTGTGGTGCAACTTCTATGGAGTCGTATTGCTCAAATATACTCCCAAAAGAGTTATCTTCAGAGTCTGCCTCGTACCCTGAGTCTAGATGTCTCTGGTGTGTTATTACTGTGTTCTACAACTGACTAAATATAGTATGTAGCCCATAAGCTCTCACTTTTTCATCAAAAATTTTGGCGTTTTCTCTTACCAAAAGTGCACATAGGGCATGATAACAACCACTTGGTCTTATCATCAATGCCTCTTTACAAATTTTAGTTTGATCTTTTGTCTCTCTTACAAGGAAAAAATACTAAGCCTCTCAGGCTTGTTACAAAAAAGAAAAAATTTCAGCTTGTTATAGCCTACTAGGCTATCATAGCATATTTTTCCACTACAATTTTTATTCCTCAATCAATTGTAAAGATCCTTTTTTACAATAAATTGCCTCTTAGGCAATGTTCTTCAAAAAAATTTTTTCTTCCTATTATATTTAAGTTATTATATCAAAAATAATAAAAATATTTTTATTTAAAAACTTTAAAAAAGAAATATAATTTAATTGATTAATAAAATTTATTAGAATTTGGAGCTCTGCTAGGGTTTGATGAGGAAAAACTACTCTTCTAGGGTTTGATGAAGAAAAACTACTCTACGGGGATGGCAGCAACTTTCGGAGGAGGTCTGAAAAATTGGAGGAATGTCGTGATGGCATCGGGTCCGCCACAGAGAGTGCATGCTCGTGATATTTTTTCATCTAAAAATGACTAGAAGGAACAGGATTTTCCAGTGCATGTCAGGAACCGCTTGTTAAAGAACAATGGATGTTTGGAACGATGTGAAGCTAGGCCAGTTCTAGTGGTTCAACCAGACTCGGTGGCGAAAGATGTGGAGTATCTAACCAAACATGCCCTTATTGGAAAATTTTTGGGCATCCAAATTTCTCTCCCCTTTGTGGAGGCTTGGGTCAGGAAGACTTGGAATCCTGAAGGTGATGTGGAGGTGATGCTGAGTGCGAACAACTATTTTATGGTGGTTTTCTCTTGTATTGTAGATCGTAACAAAGCATTTGAAGGGGGTCCTTATTTCTATAACCAAGTGGGACTCTTTCTTAAACCCTGGCATGTGGGTTTCAACCCATCAGAGGAGCGGCCATCACGGGTTCTAGTATGGGTGCGGCTTCCATGGCTCCCATTGGAATTTTGGAGAACTGATATCTTGCATAAGATTGCCCTTCTACTTGGGAATTTGGTTGGACCGTCACAATAGACAATGGATAAAAAGGTAATCTATGTTGCTCGTATTTGTGTTGAAATTGACTTAAATAATCCTATTCCAGATTCTATTGAAATACAATTTGGATCAACTACATGGGTTCAAAAACTTGACTATGAAGCTCTTCCATTTTTTTGTCGGATTTATCATGAATATGGCCACCTGCAAAGAAAATGCCCTAAGTTTGTCTCGCCTGTGGCTTCAAATCCTAGGCCCTCTTGGTCTGGACAAATTTTGGATAAAGGAAAAGCCCCGATAAAGGAAGGGGAATGGGATAAGGAAGGTTTTGTTTCGGTAAAAGCTCAAAACAGAGGACGAAGGGCAAACAAAGACCTTAAGGATAGCCAACCAGATGCTCTACTCAACCATTTTGAAATATTAGATGATCTTGATCAGTGCATGGAGATACCTGAAACGTCACTACCTAATGCAAATATAACAAGGCTGAATCAGATGTCTCTTCTTGAGGGGGAACTTAAGGAATCAGATCTAGGGGGTTTAAATGAAGAACAAAGGGCTTTGGATCTGAGTATAGGGGACATGGTTGGGTCTATCCCTATAAGGGAAACTATTTTGGAAAGTGGTACAAATTTAGTTATGCCCTCTCCTACTCAAGCACTTATGCAGTCATCCTTGGACTACAAAACTCCTATGGTGTTGGGATTGTAGCAGAAAATAATTAAAAAAAGTTTTTCGGATAAGAATATGAAGGTGGGTCGAAAGAAGGACCGGGATAAAATTAAGTTAATGGGGGAGACTTTGGTGGAGTCAGGCTTGGTGAGAACATTGGACTCCCATTTTTATAACCCCCAAAAATGATTATCCTCTCATGGAATGTAAGGGGGTTGAATAGCATCCCTAGATAAAAAGTTGTTCGTGATTTGGTTCGTGTGCATTCTCCGGATGTGGTGTTTATTTAGGAGACTAAATTGGCTATTGATAGTATGTTCAATATTGCTCCCAAGTTGTGGAGAAGGGGGCAATGCCAGTGTATTGGTGCATGTGGATATGTTGGTGGTGTCGCTTGTTTATGGGATCCGATTAAGATATCCCCTCTTACTTGGATTTCCAGTAGATGGTCTATTTCAATGGTCGGACATGATAATGAATCTGGTGAAATCATCCTACTTACAAATGTGTATGCTCCTATTTATTACAATGGTAAAGTGAATTTGTGGAAGCACATTTTCTTTGTGAGAAGTTTGGTTCCCCTGTACCCATGGATTTTGGCTAGAGACTTCAACTCTATCACTTGTCTAGAGGAGAAACGTGGTGGGGTGGACCGTCTCGAGCCTTTTTCTTCTATCTTCAGTGCTCATATCCAGGCCCTAAACTTGGTTGACATCAAGCCAGATAATGGGATATTTACTTGGCACAATAGAAGGTGTGGGGAAGCTTCCATATCAGAGAGACTGGATAGGTTTTTGATATCTAGTTATTGGATGGGTAATAACAGAGGTGCTAGTTCTGTGATTCTGGAGGGTAGGGGATCTGATCATTGGCCTATCAAACTCTCTTGCTTTGGAGTTAGGGCTAAAAAATAATCCCTCCTTTAAGTTTCAACTTATGTGGCTTCGTGATCCTAAGCTTCATGATTTCATGCGAGGTTGGTGGACCACTGGCAAACCTCCTCATGGCACCGCTATGTATTCCTTTATGAAGCGACTACAATTTGTAAAACATAAATTGAAGAGATGGAATAGACTAAATTTTGGGAACCTTTCCTTGGCTAAGTTGGCAGCTCTTAGGAGGATGGAAGAATCTTCAAGGAATATTAGAGATCAGGGATTCACGAAGGAGCTTCTTGTTGAGGAATCTGAGGTTGCAAAAGACCTTGTTGAATGGGAACTGAGGGAAGAATTTTTTTGGAAAAAAAAGCTCGAGTAGATTGGCTTCAGGAAGGGGATAGGAACACAACCTTCTTTTATAACTTAGTTAAGGCTCACCATAATGGTAACCTAATTACCTCTCTTGTGAATTCTCAGGGTGCCACTCTCTTCTTTAAGGATATTTCAGAAGAGACTAAGAGGTATTTTTCCTCTCTCTTCAAGGAGGACTCCCTATCAGATGATGAGAATGAAAAGCTTATTCTAAATTGTATTCCAACGATTATTTCTAGAGAGATGAATGAGCACTTGATGGGTCCAATTTCCCTTGAGGAGTTGGAAAATGTTGTATTCAAGATGAAAAAAGGAAAAGCCCCAGGTCCAGATGGATTCCTGATTGAGTTTTATCAGGAGTTTTGGGATTTAATCAAATTTGATCTTTTGGAGGTGGTCCATGAGTCCCAAAAGAAAAAATAGATGCTAAGGGCCCTAAATGCTACCTTTGTGGTGCTTATACCCAAAAAATAGGGAGCAAATTCCTTGGATATGTTCAGGCCTATTGCTCTCTGCAATGTTGTGTATAAGATCATCACAAAAATTATTGTTGAGAGGGTGAAGATATGGTTGAGCAAAATCATCTCTGAGGAGCAAGGAGGGTTTGTTGTTGGCCAAAAAATCTTGGATGGGGTTGTTATTTCTACAGAAGCTATTCACTCGATGGAAACTTCTAAGGAGAAAACTATGTTCATTAAGTTGGACATGGCCAAAGCCTATGATCGGGTCAGATGGTCCTTTCTTCAGAAAGTTCTTGCTACTTTTGGATTTGAGGAGGAATGGATTAGATGGGTGATGAGTTGTGTTTCTTCTTCCTCATTCTCTGTTCTTGTTAATAATGAGCCATCAGAGTTGTTTGAGGCCTCAAGGGGATTGAGGCAAGGAGATCCTTTATCTCCTTATTTGTTTATCATTATGGCAGAAGGGTTGGGAAGATTGCTCAAGTCTCAAGTCATGCAGGGTCTCATTCAGGGGTGGAAGTGGGATAGTAGTTTGCCACCTCTTTCCCACCTTCAATTTGTTGATGATAATGCTTTTTTGGGAGTTGCCACTATCAGGGAAGTTGGAAATATTAGATAGTATCTTGACATATATCTTGGTGCTTCTAGATAGTTGATTAATGAGGACAAGTCTTCTATTTTCTTCTTCAATACCCCTCCTCTTATTCAAGCCAGGATTGCTCGCATTCTAAGATTCCAGGTTGGGACTCCCCCCTTCATTTATCTTGGTATTCCAATTTCATCTCACCCTCTACCTAGATCTTCTTGGCAGTCTATGCTTGATAAGTTTAGAAGGAAGGTGAATCATTGGACTTTCAGATGGCTATCCACTACAGGTAGAGTGTTGCTTTTAAAATCTATTGTTCAAGCTTTACCCATTTATAGATGTTTTGTACAAATAGCTCCCTCTCACTTCATCAAGGACATGGATGCTTTGTCAAGACAATTTTTATGGTTTGGAAAACTTGATCAATCTAAATGGAGTTTGGTTAGGTGGGATTCTATATGTAGGCCAGTGCAAGAGGGAGGCCTTGGGTTGCGACAGACAACTCTTTTTGGGTAGGCTTTGGCTGCAAAAATTTATTGGAGATGGTGTACCTCTCAAGATCATATTTGGGCTAAAATATTATCTTGTAAATACTTGAGAGGTATTTCTGAGGCTGAAATCCCTAGAGTCGACTTGGTTGGGAAAGGTTCAGTTATCTGGGACACTCCGAAAAGAGGAGCTAATTTAATCAAGCGAGGTTTGTTCTGGATTTGCAATCGGGGATCAAATGCTCTTTTTTGGGAGGATTCTTGGGATGGCCACCCTCCTATCTTGAATCAATATCCTAGGTTACGTTCCCTAAGCATTTTTTTCTTGGAAGCAGGCTAGTCTCGTGTGGAGGACTTTAAAAAAATCCAATCTTTTGGAAATATGGAGATGTACAGGTGGAAAGATCTGCAAGAATGGCCCCAAGGGGGACTAGCCAAGGACAGAGAGGTGCTTGCTCTTATTATTACGGGGAGGCCTTGTTCTTCATTGAGGGGTAAAGATATTCTGGCTTGGAACCCTAATCCTAAGGGAACCTACTCGATAGCCTATGGTTATCAGGTTCTTGATAAGCAAAAGTATGGGAGTCTTCCTGTCACTTGGTGGAAAAAGGTGTGGAACAAATTTGCCTGGCCAAAATGTAACTTCTTTCTCTGGTTGGTAGCTCGTAATAAATGCCTCACTTGGGATAATGTGAGGAAGAGGGGATTTCAAGGTCCCTCTTTTTGTGTCCTTTGTAGTAATAATGAGGATGACTCTTCTCATTTATTTTTCCAATGCTCCTTTTCCAGAGACATTTGGCACCATTGGTGGAGCACCTGGAACCATCCATGTTTTCATGTGTTTTCCCTGGTGGAGTTTTGGAGTAGTCTGGGCAGACCTCCGGCCAAGGCCCCCTTCCTTCGGGTGGCTTGGAATTTGGGCCCTTCTTGCATCATCTGGCAAATTTGGCTCGAACGAAACCGATGCATATTTTAGGGCAGTTATTTGGTTATTCAATAGATCTAGCAAAGGATCCTGTATATGGTTCAGGAAACCATCCATAGCAAATGTGATGTGGACCCTCTTTTGGATTCTAGGGAGGAGAAGGTACAACAAGCCCTTGGTCTCTTTGGGGATGGTGTGAACTCTTCTAGCCCTAGTGGGTCCCTCACCCGGCAAGGGGGGGGGGGAGAAGGTAGGTGGAGGCCACCCGGGGGGGGGGTGGCGGTGTTGGGAGAGATTCTACTAGTGGTGTCGGTTTTTTCTTTTCCATTTATAAAGGTGTTCACTCCAACAATTTTATGGAAGCTCTTGCAATTCTTGAGGCCTTGCGGAGGGGGTTTTCTCTTGGCTGGCATAGGATTATCTACGAGTTTGACTCTCAAATTGTGGTTAATATTTTAAATAGTAAAAGGGTGGAGGAATTTAATTGGTAGTTGGCCTCTGTAGCCGTTCAGATTCTCAGAATGAGTGAAGAGTTTGAATTTATATCCTTTGTGCACATTCCAAGGGAATGGAATGTGGTTGCTGATTACCTAGCCAAAAGGGCTTTTGAGCTGCTAGATCCTTGGAGTATCGATAATTGGGAGAGTCTCCCATATGGGGACTCTCAACGCCTATGGGAGTTGATCCACAAGGATGTACAGACTTAATGTGGTTTATTCTTGTTGTCTTTTTTGGGTGTCATTCTAGTCTAGTGGTTTTAGCCAAAAATAAATAAACTTTATTATAAAGCTTTAAAAAATTATAAAAAATAAAAACCTTTTTTTTTTTTTTAAATTTAATGCCAATTTCTTATGCGACCTTCGAAGACCTTTATCATATGCCAATAATAATAAAAAAAATTATGTCACTGGATTTTGCCCGCGACCTCCCCCATGCAACAATCGACCCTTTACCACTTATGCTATAAGCCGCTTTTGGCTGTAAATGCCTTTGCATTTATTTAAATAGGAGGGTGACGCGATTTAATTAAAAAAAATTAAAACCTATTATCCCACATGCATTGGGATTTTGGTGCAGAGGGTGATTAAAACAATGGGTGCTTGGTAGATAGTTTGATTGCCTTTGGGTAATCATACCTTGCCCTTTTGCTCCCTTCAGGTGAATCGCCTTTCGCCATGTCACCTTCTCCTTGCTTATTCGCTCACCACGTCAGTGTTTCCTTACTATCTGCTCGCCATGTTAGCTCTCCTTTTTGTGTGTCCACCACGTCATCGCCTAGTCAGTGTCCCACCATGTCACTGCCTAGTTAGTGTTCCTCAATCTACGTGCCATCTACATCAACTATGCCACATCATCGTCTGATCAGCCTCGGTCCACTCTACCATGTCAGCCCTACTGACTTCCATGTGTCTGGTCTACTACTGCTGGTCTACGGGCCTCACTTTACCTTCAGTAGTCCACCTCGAGAATTGTCCCTTCACATGTCCTCGGGTTTCATTATGGCCTTCTCGCTTGACTTTGAGATTCGCACCCTATGGGACTCCTCAAAAATCGTGCCTAGCCTCGACACTCCTCCTACACTCCTATGGGCCTCCTCAGGCCTCCTCGAGAATTATGCCTAGCCTTGAAAACCTAGACACTCCACCTACGCTCTAATACCATATATTGAAATACAAACCTTCAATATTCAAATTTGATAAATAATTCGAGTTACAAACATTATATAGTGTTTACAATGTAGTTGGAGAGATATTAGGAAGAGAAGATATAGGGAGGAATAGAAAAAAGGAATTAGAATTCTAATGCTCCTGTCATCCACCAATCTATCTGCCACCCAATCATGTTGACTAGGATGTCGTCCAATGGGGGCAAAAAGGTAAGGTCAAAACAAAAGTTGACAATTTTTTTACCATTTAACTTCCAACACTTAATGTTTTTGGGGCCAAAGTTGAAGACACTATTTTGACTTCAGTAATCTTGAGAGCTCTTCTCGAATCCTACAAAATGTTGATTACATCCCTTAATGCTTCACAAAGAGATGTCACCTTTGTGGAGTTAGTCAATTTGCTTCAAATTGAGGAAGAAAATCAACTCCAAAATGATGAAGTGTCAAACAATGTACTTTTTTCAAACTATAAGGGTGATAATAAGAAAGAAAACTTTCAAAAGGGAGGATCATCCTCAAAATGTAAGGGAAAGCAATCTCAAAAGAGGTTTTGCTCGCATTGTAAAAAGGACAACGATGACACCAATCGGTGTTGGTTCAAAAATAATCAAAACAAGAAAGATAAAGGCATAACACAAAAGCAAAACAAAGGCAATATTGCTAGTGAAGTTTCTAGTTCTGATTTTGATTTTGGTTTAGAAAAAGCATACAAAGTGCTCATTACTAAGACATTTTTGTAGAGGGAAAACACATTTGTCACCTTGAGCAAACACCATTTCCTCTCTCTCTTTTTTAGGCTTCATAAATAGCATAAGTTTTTGTTTGAAGTACTTGTAATAAAGGGGTGTTTGTACCTATTTTAGATTTCATAAATAGCACACTCTCATTTTTTGAAGTTTTTGTAACAAAAGGAGAGAATTTTTTGGTGTAAAATTGCCTAGGAGGCAATATTTGTAAAATCCTTCTCAAAGGTTCTTAAGTTGCACATATTTTACAATTAAGGGGGGATATACTTTCTTTTCTTCACAATTTTTTTGTAAAAATGGAAGAATACTTATAAGGGTGCATTTTTCAACAACGACCGACACCTTAGTCATACTTATTTCAGAAACTAATTACAACATGTTTTGCAACAAGAAGGGGGAAACTTATAAGGGTGCATTTTTGGCAGTGATCGACAACTTAGATACCTTATCTTTTGCAAACTCATATTGTAAACTTAATGAACCTCGTATGAAGTGATATATTCTACTACACCTAGTGATAAGATCATGATATATCCTCGAGCTGACGGGTTCTCTCCCCACTTTTTCCAGCACTTATAGGAAATTGTTGGCAAAGATGTCATTGAAGCTGTCCAATTATTTCAGAGAGCCAAGAAAATTCCAAAAGAGGCAAACTCGACATTCATTTTCTTAGTTCCCAAATATAACAACTACAAAACCCTCTCGAACTACAGGTCGATCAGTCTGTGCAGTGTTATATACAAACTCACCACCAAAGTGATGGCAAACAGATTAAAGTTGATCCTTCCCTCCATCATCGACCACTACCAAGGTAGCTCGGTCAAAGGCAGATTCATCACAGATGGGGTCATAACGGTCCATGAACTGGCCCACTCTATAGCCAAAAACAAGAAGCCCAACATGTTCCTCAAGCTCGATATGAACAAAGCTTTCGATCGGGTTTCTTGGAACTTCCTGTTCGAGGTCCTCGACAAATTCGGCTTCCACAAGGAGTGGATTCAGATGGTAAGAGAATGTGTCTCCACTGCTTGGTTCTCTATTATGATTAATGGCTCTCCTTGTAGGTTTCTTCCAAAGTGCCAAAGGAATCAGACAAGGGGATCCTTTATCCCCTTTTTTGTTCATAATTTTGGCTAAAACCTTGGGAAGATCTCTTACTGCTGCCTACAATAGAGGTTTCATCTCTGGAATTAAACCTACCTCAGGATCCAGAGCCATCATGCATCAACAGTTTTTTGATGACACTATCTTGTCCTCATACTCCTCTGTCCCGAAAGCAAAAATTATAAAAATCATCCTCAACTATTATGAAAAGGTTGCATGACAAAAGGTCAACTATATCAAAAGTAGGTTATTTTTCTTGAACACCCCCATTACCAGACAAAATAGAATAGCAGCAATTATTGGGTGCAATATTGCCAACCTCCCCACCTCTTACCTAGGCTTACCTCTGTTCCATGGTAGAACCTCTCCATCCTTGTGGGACAATGTCCTTGAATGCCTTAACAGGAAAATGGTCGGGTGGAAGAGCTCGTTGCTTAGTCAGGCCACCAAAGCCACTTTGGTCCAAGCTTGCTTGCAAAGCATTCCCGTGTTCTTCTTATCCATATTCAAAGCCCCAAGCTCTGTTTACCATAAAATAGAACAAATTCAATGCAAGTTTTTGTGGGCAGGCAATGAAAATAAAAACAAATTTTCCTTGGTGGCATGGGAAAAAGTGTGCTCAAAGAAAGAACATGGTGGCCTAGGTTTTAGGAGAATCAGCAAAATGAATATGGCCCTCATAGCCAAGCAGGCATGGAGACTCATCACCAATGACCAAGCCATCTGGATCGATGTCATCAGAGCAAAGTATCTCCAACAGGTGGCTTTCATGGGAGACCATCTTCTCCCCATTGGATCTCATTTCTGGAATGGTTTGATCCAAACCAGAGACATCATATCTGAAGGCATGAGGTGGCGCTTGGGGATCAGGACTACTATCAAATTTTGGGATGACCCCTGGTTGCACTACAAACCCCTCAACCAAGACCCGATCCTCGTAGTGCTCAAGCCTATCACGGAGGCCCTCTTCGGAGACAAAGTTGCTCATTTCATCAATCAAGGTTCCCCCAGACATCGATGGAAAACCCTCACCTTCAATGGGCCCAATCACATCACTGAAGCCTCCTATCGGCTACAAAATCTGCTCAGGGTGTGCACCATTCCGAACTCTCAGAACCCAGATTCCCTGGTCTGGAGTCTCTCTGAATCTGGTAATTTCACTGTAAAATCTGCCTACTACAGCCAAGAACCTCAGATTGAAAAATGGAACTTAACAAACCAGGTATGGGTGAGGAAAATCATTCCGAAGGTAAAATTTTTTGTTGGCTGGCCTCCCAGAACAGAATCCTCACTATTGACAACCTGCTTTCCAGAGGCTTGATTATTCCCAACCGGTGTGTTATGTGCAAAAAATCCTGGGAATCCATCCCCCACCTATTCCTGGAGTGCTCATTCTCTTTAGGTGTCCTAAACCAGCTCTACCAAGAATTTTGCATCTCCACTGTTCATCCGCCTACCGTGCAACTCCTTCTCACTCAGTGGCCGTAGCCTTTCAAAAATATCCAACTTAAGTTTCTATGGCAATCCTGCCTCCATCATTACCTCTGGAAAATGTGGTGGGAAAGGAATGCCAAAATTTTTAGTAACCAATCTAGTGATATGCAGAGACTTAACACCAAAATCTTATCCCTAGCAGAAGAGAATGCCTCTCTTGTCTCCTCTCCGGAACCACCCCCCTGGCATAGAAACTACTCTAGCCCACAGATTTAATCTTTCTAACATTGTTTGTGCACCTCTTAATTATGTTGACAGGTCTGCTATCAGGTGGAGTCTGCCTCCTCTAGGATGGCTAAAAATCAACTTTGATGGGGTAGCGAAGGGCAACCCGGGAGCCACAGGTGGGGGAGGCATCCTGAGAAATCACCTAGGTGAAATCAAGTTGGCCTTCACAGAGAATTTGGGAGTCCAGACCAATAATATGGCTGAAGCTAGAGCGTTATACCAGAGCCTCCTCCTCATTGAAGATATGGATATCCAACAACTTATTATCGAGGGTGACTCTCTTCATATCATTAACTGCCTCAAGGGCATGACTTCTCCTCCATGGTCTTTGACTTCGTTAATTCAAGAATGCAAATCCCTCACAAATAAGTATGTCCACCTTGTGATTCAACATCAGTATAGAGAGGGGAATAAAGTGGCTGACTGGCTGGCCAACAAAGGAGTGTCAGAAACAAATATTCAAGTTTGGAGGAACTCATTCCCTATCAGCCTTAGAACCGAAACCACCAACTCAAATGTGTGTACAATGTAAGATAGGTAGGCTCCCACCTATTAGTCAGGGCGATGGGTCCATTGCCTTGAGATGCCTGATGAAGCTCCACCTAAGCATCACTAGCTCATCTGTTGACCTCCATAGCAGATCTACCCACAATCCTAATTTTTGGTATCTAGTATTCATCAGCAACGTGTTTCAGAAGTCTTAGGAGATTACTTTTCTCAGTCACAAGTGGGACACGTTGGTTAACCCATTCGACAGCTAGCACATCAAGGCCAACTGGATTTCACGGCTAAGGTCTTCATGATTAAGTCTTATAGCATCATCAACAGTCACCAGGAATGGGGGACCCTCATGATCTGTAGTAATAGGTCCAATCACAGTCACAAGACCAAGAATAGGTGGCGTAGTCCTTGGGACCTTCTCTCTGTGGGTAAGGTAAGCTCTGAATGCAAGAGGACTCATGGAAAATCCTAAATGTTCATCCTCCACCGTTCCCTCCTCGTCATCATCGCTGATAGGATAGGTGGGACTCACCAGGTGAGCAGAGCCAAGATAAGCCCAAACCTTTGTACCCGGCTCATTTTTTGCAAAAGCACTCTTTCTAAGAAGGAAATGTGGATTAATAATCTTCTCCCTAGCAAACTCGTGTACACTTGTAACAAGTCAGCCTTAAGTAAAGCCTATCCCATTGGGCATTGGGACTCAGACTTTCTAGGAAAACCATCTTTTAGAGGACACCTCAGTTCATGTTGTCCCATCTCCTACTATGCCAACCTGTCCAAAGTCATCCCTTTCATTTCTCTAAGTAAGCTTTGGGACTTGGTAACCTGACCATGTGATATAGGCACTAAGGCTTTTTATGAGTGCATCACCCTTTGGCCCTGCTCCACCTCTCTGTCTGATATCAGGTTCAAAGAGCCCATTCCTACCTCCAACCATACCTCTCTACCTTCTGCCACCTTCAGCTTTTTGCTCGCTCCCATGGCCATCATCGAACCCAAAAGCCTCAATCTCCAAGATGATATCAAATCCTTGCTTAGTAACTATGGCTTTCTCCCCTTCTTGTCTAAGTTTCAAGGTTCTTACCCTACCATCATGAATTATTTCATGTCATCCTGGGCCGATGGCCACATCTTGGTTAGAGGTATGAGTTTTGATGTCACAGTCGACCTACTGTCCGAAATTATCGAGCTCCCCAATGTCAACTTTAGACTCCACAGAGATAATCACTCTATTCAAGAGGAGCTAAAGCATTTTGTTGATAGAGGGAAGAAGCTCACCAGAGATGAGAAATGAGGGATTATTAGAGAGAAACTCCCTGACCCATGGAATAGAGTGCTCATTTCGGTAATGCAATACATCATGGTGGACAACCTGGATGAGCCTGTGAGAAGTTTCCACCTTGCTTTCCTGAATGTCCTGCGCTATGTTAAGGAGGTGAACATCCCTGAGTACCTTTGGTGCTTGATGGAAGTTTCCATTGAAAATGTTCACAAAATGGTGTCCACCCACGTTAAGCACTAGGTCTTATTCTTGGTAATTTATGACCATATGCTACATAAATTAGGTAGCAGGGTGGACATTAACCCTCTCCTCTTCATTTATGAAGACATGAATGTGGCCCTAGACAACCAGGTTACCAACAGTCGTAGATCCACTCGAAAGAATACAAAGAGAAGAACCAGGCAGCAAAGCAATGTTGATCCTAATTTGGCAACTGACCAAGCCAAAATTGACGCCCAAAGGATGACAAAGGTAAAATGTGACCCCTCTAAAATTCTCACCGAAATGCTACAAAACATCTTCTAGAACTAGTCCAAAGTGTTCATAGGGCTTGAGCAGGTGATCCGAGTATCCAAATCTATCAATGCCATTAACTCAGAACCTTGCAAAGCCACACTCCCTGAACAAATCATCGACACAGAGGATACCTCTTCAGAGTAAGTTGTATCTGTGTGGTTTTTTTGATGTTTGGTCTTTCTATTTCCTGGCGGTTTCTGTTCTCCCCTTGGGAGTATTCGGTTTGGTCTCTCAAGGTGGTAACCTTCTCTGCTGGTCTCTGTTGTCTCTGTTGGGAGGGGCTTTTCCAGCTGCCTCCCGGGTCTCTCCTTTCTAGTTGTTTCCCTTTCGCCCCCTTCAGGGCCTTTTCCAGCTAGTCTATTTTCTTTGTTGTACAAGGTTCAAGGACCCTTTCAAAACCCTTTCAACCAATTAAAAAAATAATAATTAGATTTAACTATAGGTTATACTTTAGTGCAAAGTTCCCTTGGTTGCCATTGGTCAAATATGCCAACTCATGCTAAGACTAGTTTTTAAAGTTGGACCAAGTGATAGGAGAGGTGTTAAGCGAATATAGTGCTACACTATTGGGTGCCTTATCCTCTGATATTGAACTCAATTGAAGAACATGTGCTTATATTGAGATGGAGGGTAAGCAGTATAAGATAAAAAAAATCTTTTCAATACATATGATAGTAGTAGTAACATTAAAGCAATAAACATCACATAAAGCATTACACACATGAGAAACATGATTTAACATGGTTCACCCAATGTGGGCTACTCCACAGAGAACATATTTCACTAATATTTTCTCAACAAGTATCTTTGGGAATCCTGCCCTATCACAATGTTTATGGACCTTTTTCCAAAGGAGACACCAATCTTCTAATTAATTTTGTGGATCTTTATCCATAGGAAAACTCCTTCTCCTTTGCTCTGGCTTGGTGATCCTCTAGAGAACTATCACCTTCACTGCTCTAGGTTGTGGATCTCTCCACTGAAGATCTTTGTCCTCTCTATCCTGGCTAATGGATCTCTATCCACTAGAGACTATTTTCCTATGCTCTGTCACCTCCAAAGCTCTTCTCAAACTCTATCTCAATTCTACACTAAACACAGTACTTCGGTCTAGCACAAATCTTCTCAATCTTTGTCTCTGGTCTTGCATAAACCTATCCTCAAATCTGTACCAGACTCTATCCTCAAATCTATCCTCAATATTTACCACAAAGCTTGACCAATAACAAATCACCTCTTCTAGATCTACCCCAAACCTTAACTCAAGGTTTGAAAAAATCAATCAAATCAGATCTTAAGCCTTCTCAAAGACTTACCTCAAATCTGTCCAACAAGTCCTTACTAGAACTTGTCCAATATTTTTCCAATGAGTTGTAAGCTTCCACAAGAGCTCACACAAATCTTTCCTTAAAGTTTCACAAAATCTTTCTCAAATTACTTACAAAACTTGCATATAGACTCAAATCAATTTCTTTTAGAAAACCTCTTTCAAATCAATTCAGAATATAGAATAATTTGTACTACAAAACTTGAACTATCACTCCAACACTTTCCAATCATAATAGCTCAATCAACTCAATCAATGAAACCAACTTGCTTGCAAAATACTAATCCAATGGTTCATCCAATACTCTCAAAAACTCTCACAATGGAACTCAAACTCAACTCAAGATGTTCCCACATTCACATAGCAATGATACTCATGATCTTTGCATAAACCCTAGTTCAACATAGTTTACAAGTTCTCACTCAAGCATTCACCAATTCATGCATATAAAAACTTATTCAGCAATGCTTATCAAAAAATACTTTTCACTCCAACTTAGCATTCATAACATCCAACAATCACTCTCAAGGATAATGTACCCTTACCTCTTGTTTGAAGATGATTTGACCTCAAACACCTATCTCAATCACAACCACTCTTTTTGCCAATATTCAAGGGTTAGATAGTAAATATTTTTCCTTAATATTTTCTCAAAAAAATATTTCACCAAGTCAAAATATCAAAAACATACTCAACCTTATTTCTCCTTTCAATACAATTTTTATTAACTTTGTTTTAACAAAAATATCTAACACCCTTGGCACACCTTATTACTCCTCTTATAAATTCAAAGAACTCAAAAATTAAATCACAAAAACAAATTATACATACCCTTCTATCTCCCTTACTTAACTCACAAAATGCTTTTTAAAATAATGCAATATCCAATCAATAAGTCCTTAGGAAATTAAAAATTAGTTTCCACCTTAGAAATTTCAACTTCCACCTTATAAATTTTGGATGCAACAATTTAGACCTTGCAATAAAAATGCATACCTTATACACTTCACCAAAAGGGCCTCGGTGGGTTTCAAACGCGTAACCTCTCCCTACCGAGTGCCCTTGCACAGTGTGCACCCACCACATGGGTTGTGTGCATCCACGCAAAGATAAATACTAGCGCCTTCCCTTTTTCCTTCACCATCTGTGCAAACCTTAATGAAAACCTTCCTCTGCTTAGAAAAAACAAATACCATGGGATTCGATCCCTCAACCTTGCACCAACAAACATCCTAGCGTAGCCTCTAGGTTCCAATCATGCTACCCAGTGCCTTGCAACGTGGAGTGAGCTCCCCTCTTCCTTGTCCTATGTTTTGCCTCTAAAAAGCTTTTAAAACACACATGATCTTCTTCCTTTCCTTGTGCACGATATTTGCTTATGTCATATGGATCGCATGGATAATGTTTGCCATAGTTTTTACCCTCCTTTATATGCAAAGTGCCATAAGCTCCAAGACGTCGATGAACATTTTAATTTGATTAATTCAAATTATTTAAACTTTGCACCCTTATAACCCTATCTTTTAGGGTTTTAAATTAAATCATAAATTAATTAATAATTAAATTATTATAATTAATTTATATTTAACTTAATAACTCTTAGAGTTAATCAAATTAAATTATAAATTAATTTATAATGAAATTATTATAATTAATTTAAATCTCTAGGTATTGACCTTAGACCTTTAATATTATAATAAAATATTATAATATTATTTTTCTTGGGCCTTCCTTTTGCCCTTTAGACCTCATCTGACCACATGGAAGCAAAATTTCTTTTGCCCTGATTATGAAATCTAAAATTGATGTTGCTCACTAAAACTGATGCTCACTGATCTTGACTTCTTAACATCAATGACAACAAAACCTGCTCATATTTCCAACATCAGTCTATCATAGAATCCTCATTTAGTGGAGAAACTGGGTAGGTGGTGTGTGAGATGTATATACCATCAGAAAATTAATGGACCTATGTTATAGATGGCATGGTCAAAGTTGTTGGTGGAAATGGAGAATAAGTTCTCAGCAGAGATGTTTATAGTCTTGGATAGCTCTTTGATTTCTTGAGGATATTATTATTCTTCTTCACTATAATTAGCTTTTACTTTTGCACCATGATGACAATTTTGACAATGTATATTTTTACAGTGCAACATAGGAATATGCCACAACAGCTTGTATTCTTCTTCACTTCAGTTGGCTTTTACTTTTTCACCATGATGATAGTTTTGATAGTGTATATTTTTATAGTGGAACGAAATTTCAATATAGGAATATGCCACAACAGTTTGTATGGGAACAACATATAGGAATATACCACAAGAGTTTTGTATGGGAACAGTATCACATGAACCTATTAGAAAGTAAGAGGGTCAACTATCCCCTAGATGGGTCAACTATCCCGCATACTCGAGGTTAATAAGGGTGAGGAATGCCTACCCATTAATATATTCAGGTGTGGCTACCCGTTGTTTTAAGAAGTACTTGAGACTTTGGTGGTCAATTTTGATTGAATAATGCCACCCAATGAGATATGGTCTCATATGATTAACATGTAAAATGGCTAGTATCTCCTTTGCATAAGTGTATTTGCCCAAATTGTGGCCTAAAAGTAATTTACTAGTGAATTTCAATGGTCTTCCTTCTTGCATCAACATCATCCCTATTCCATTGCCCAGATAATCACTTTTAATTACAAAGGATTTAAAAAAGTCAAGCATTGCTAACATCAGGGTGGTGGTATAGCTTGATTTAATTCATTGAAAGTCTTCTCCATTGGTTCTAACCAAATAAAAGAATTATTTTTCAACATGGTTGTTAAAGAATTTATTCTCTTTCCATAGTTTTATACAAATTTCTGGTAATACCCCGTGAGTTCCAAAAATCCTCGAAGTTCCTTGAGGGTGTGAGGTTTTGTCCATTCTTGAACAACCTAAATCTTTTTAGGATCAACTTTAACTCCATATTTGGAGATAATGTGACCCAAATACTCCACTTCTTGCAACCCAAAAGAACATTCAAACCTCTTGGCATAAATTTTATGCTCAAAACAAATTGTAGATTTTGATCCAAATGTATGAAGTGCTCCTCCCAAGAGAGGCTAAATTAGACTATCATCAAAGAAAACTAGAATAAATTTACAAAGGAATAGGTAGAAGACCTTATTCATGAGGCTTTAAAATGTATATGGGATATTAGTTTGGCCAAAGGGCATGACCAGAAATTCATAATGGCCCTTATGAGTTTTAAATATTATTTTGGAAATATTTGTCTCCTTGAGCCTTATCTGATGATAACCTGAGTAGAGATCCAACTTGGAGAAAAACTTATTTCCATGTAGCTCATCTAAAAATTCATCGATCATTGGGATAGGAAATTTTTCCTTAATGGTGATCTTATTAAGATCACAAAAATCTATACATAATTGCTATGACCCATATTTCTTTCCAACCAACAACACTGGAGATGAATAGGGATTGTTACTAGATCAAATTACCTTTGCTTTTAGCAACTCTTGTACCAAATTCTTAGTTTTTATTGGTAGGATCTGATGTTAGGTGGAAAATAACCTAGTACTCATGGTATTTCATGATCATGGTAATGATATGGAGGTAATTCTATTAGTTCCATAAAAATTACATCATGCTTAGTTAGAATGAGTTGCAAGTCATCTTAAGTCTTGTATTGTTTTAAATATTGTGGTTGAATTGCAAATAATTGAGCTACTACTCCATGTGAGAATTTTTTAATAAATTCTCCATATGACTTGAACTGATAACCTGTGGAGATTCTACTAGTGAACCATAAAGAGTGTAGGGACTTCCCATTTTGTGATAACTACATCTATAATTCCACAAATCTTTAGTATATTGTTCCTAAGGTATCTAGTCGTTGTGCTCCTAGAACAACATCACATCCTCCTAGTTGAAGAGAAAACATATAAATTTGATTTCATAGTCCCCTATATTCAACTTAACATTGTGATATTTATCCTTACAAAGTAATATTCCTCCATTTGCCAACATAACTTCAAATAAATTGCAAGCATGTATGTAACAATTCACTTTCTTGGCTACTTGGGGATCACTAAAATTATGTTTATTTTTTGAATCAATGAGAATTGTAATATGTTATCCTTTGAAGAATCCTACTACCTTCATCATTTGAAGGATTGAAATTCCTACAAGTCCATGAACAAATATATTTGGTTGTGGTTCTTCTTGTATTATGCCTTAATCTTGAGGTTGTTCCTCTTGCAATTATAATTCTTCGTCAAGTATTTTATTCCTTGTTGATTCATCCACATCCAAAAAAAATAACATATTTTGGATGCATTTATGCCCTAGTGAATACTTTTCATCACAATTATAACATAAGCCTTGTGCTCGATGGGCATCCATTTCCTCCATAGTCAGTTGCTTGAATGGGATAGACTTATTGCTAGTAGTAAATTTGAACTTGGATTAAAATGTGGGTTTGGCCTATGGAAATTTGAATGATCTCCTTTGGGTTAAAACTTTTCTTTCACTAATATTGCCAATCCTAGGGCTTACAACATAGACTATGGTTCAGATATTTTTACCTCAGCCTTGATATCATCTTTCAATCCACTAATAAAAGAGCTCTAAAAAATTATTTCATTCAATCCCTTTGTCCTATTAACCAATTTCTCAAATTGAGTTTGATATTCATGGAAAATAGAGGTTTATTTCAATTTGGTCAAAGCTCATATAAATTCCTCATATTCACTAGGGCCAAAACAAGTGAGTAATTGGGACTCAAAGTCTTCCAAAGAAGGATTTAGTGTCAAATTCTGTAAACATTGATACCATTGGAGGGTCTTAGATTCAAAGTTAAAAGATGCCATGGTGACCCAAAAATATTAAGGTACATTATGAAGTTTGAAGAACTAATCTACATGACACAACCAACGATCAACATCCTTTCCATTAAACTTAGGAAAGTCTAATTTAGAAATCTTAAATGAGGTATACGTGTCAAAAAGAGAATGATAAACTTCTTTTTCTTTATTTCTTGAACTACCACCTGGTCTTTCAATATTAGAATGCTCGAACATCTTTGGGGATTCCTTGAATCACTCTTCAACCACTAGGAATTTTTCTTCAAGTTCATCTTTGGAGTTAATCTGATCATTTCTTATGACTTGCATTTGATCTCTCATTTCTTTAATTTTTGCCTTATAGGTTAACAAGTGTGAAATTTAATTACTCCATATAATGGCTTTGTTCTAACTCCTTTTGTGCAAATCTAGTCCTTCCAACCATATATGTATTATTTGGACCACTTCCACTGACTTATTAAAAATAGAAGTGTTGTTTTAGGAGTTACTATTTTTAGTAATGGGCCAAAAAAGGTGTTGGGTACTATATATAAAAATGATTAGCTCAAAAATATAAATACAATGGGCTAGGTCTCACAATGATATTTTTTGACACCCTAGAAAAAGTGCATGGAGGCTATATACCAAAATTATCAACTTGACAAGATGGTCACAATGAGCTATATCCCACAATAATGCTTTTTTGGAAATCTAGACTTCTAGGGAAGTGTTGTCTTCAAGTGTTGTTCATTTTTCTCCTAGAGTCTTGATTCACTCAAAATTTTGACTTTTTTCTTACACCTCTTAAGTAGGCTTTGCAATTTCCGTTACTAAAAAATGTTTTATTTGACTCTATCTGAACTATTATTAAATTTTTAAATGGTAACTGCACAACCAACTCTATCTAGACTATTTTGACTAATATTTGACTATTATTAACAAACCCTGTCTAGAATGTTATTGACTTTGTAACTGATAATTGCACTACCAAAATATATTTAGACTATTACTGATTGATACTTGACTATTACTTACAGACCCTATCATGATTTTTATTCTTACCACCATTTTTTTTGTTGTCTATTTTTGTTCATTCAATTTTATGATAGTGCAGTCTCCTCCACATGCTCAATTTTTGTGTTGGGGTTTTTGATATTCAAGATAAACAAAAATAGGATACACTAAGTTAGGGTGTATATACTATCTATAACCCTCTGTTATACCACACTGACGAATGATAGTGCTTAAACCAATGTTTTAATCCACTACTCAAGGAGGATTCCACACATACCCTTAAGCACACTACCCGTATCTCTTTTCGAATGTTGTGTTCGGTGCACTATAGAAAATACATGGTTGAAAATATTCCTAGGGCTAAAGGTTTCTTCTAATCCTAGGGGTCATCCCTATATATATAAAGATATGTGGGAGCTCAATTCCTTATATGGGTGTTTTTTAAGGCCTAGTATTAAAGCCTAATTGTCCCTCACTTCACTAGATGCTTTATGGGTAATCTAGCTTAGCTAATAATGATAACTTCATGATATTTTAAAACCTCTAACACAGAGTTTCTAACCTAGTAAACTAAAACAAAAAAATGGTTGGATTTTTTGAGGAAAACAAGCGAAAAAATGAAAACATGGAGAATTTATACCTAATAGTCAAAATGACAGGGAGAGAATTGTTATAGTCATAGTGAAACACGACCCTAAAAAGTGATCTAATACCACTTGTTAGAAACCTTCTAATTAAAATAAGCACATTCACACAAATATTGCAATAAAAGCAGTAATTCATGAAAGAATAGAATATTTCAATACAAAATGTCAATGCAGATATATATATATATATATATTAAGATCACAAATCACAATATAGAATTGTTAGGATTTTTTAATAACTTCTCCATATGACTTGAAATGATAACCTATGGATATCCTACTAGTGAACCATAAATAGTGTAGGGACTTCCCATTTTGTGATAACTACATTTATAATTTCGCAAATATTTAGTATATTGTTCCTAAGGTATCTAGCCACTGTGCTCCTAGAACATCACATCCTCCTAGTTGAAGAGAAAACATATAAATTTGATTTCATAGTCCCCTATATTCAACTTAACATTGTGATATTTATCCTTACAAAGTAATATTCCTCCATTTGCCAACATAACTTCAAATAAATTGCAAGCATGTATGTAACAATTCACTTTCTTGGCTACTCGGGGATCACTAAAATTATGTGTATTTTTTGAATCAATGAGAATTGTAATATGTTATCCTTTGAAGAATCCTACTACCTTCATCATTTGAAGGATTGAAATTCCTACAAGTCCATGAATAAATATCTTTGGTTGTGGTTCTTCTTGTATTATGCCTTAATCCTGAGGTTGTTCCTCTTGCAATTCTAATTCTTCGTCAAGTATTTTATTCCTTGTTGATTCATCCACATCCAAAAAAATAACTTCTTTTGGATGCATTTATGCCCTAGTGAATACTTTTTGTCACAATTATAACATAAGCCTTGTGCTCGATGGGCATCCATTTCCTCCATAGTCAGTTGCTTGAATGGGATAGACTTATTGCTAGTAGTAAATTTGAACTTGGAGGAAAATGTGGGTTTGGCCTATGGAAATTTGAATGATCTCCTTTGGGTTAAAATTTTTCTTTCATTAATCCTAGGGCTTACAACATAGACTATGGTTTGGATATTTTTACCTCAACCTTGATATCATATTTCAATCCACTAATAAAAGAGCTCTAAAAAATTATTTCATTCAACCCCTTTGTCCTATTAACCAATTTCTCAAATTGAGTCTGATATTCATGGACAATAGAAGTTTATTTCAATTTGGTCAAAGCTCCTATAAAGTCCTCATATTCACTAGGGCCAAAACAAGTGAGTAATTGGGACTCAAAGTCTTCCAAAGAAGAATTTAGTGTCAAATTCTATAAACATTGATACCATTAGAGGGTCTTAGATTCAAATTTAAAAGATGCCATGGTGACCCAAAAATATTAAGGTACATTATGAAGTTTGAAGAACTAATCTACATGACACAACCAACCATCAACATCCTTTCCATTAAACTTAGGAAAGTCTAATTTAGAAATCTTCAATGAGGTATACATGTCAAAAAGAGAATGATAAACTTCTTTTTCTTTATTTCCTGAACTACCACATGGTCTTTCAATATTAGAATGCTCGAACATCTTTGGGGATTCCTTGAATCACTTTTCAACCACTAGGAATTTTTCTTCAAGTTCATCTTTGGAGTTAATCTGATCATTTCTTATGACTTGCATTTGATCTCTCATTTCTTTAATTTGGCCTTATAGGTTAACAAGTGTGAGATTTAATTACTCCATATAATGGCTTTGTTCTAACTCCTTTTGTGCAAATCTAGTCCCTCCAACCATATATGTATTATTTGGACCACTTCCACTGACTTACTAAAAATAGAAGTGTTATTTTAGGAGTTACTATTTTTAGTAATGGGCCAAAAAAGGTGTTGGGTACTATATATAAAAATTATTAGCTCAAAAAGATAAATACAGTGGGCTAGGTCTCACAATGATATTTTTTGACACCTTAGAAAAAGTGCATGGAGGCTATATACCAAAATTATCAACTTGACAAGATGGTCACAATGAGCTATATCCCACAATAATGCTTTTTTGGAAATCTAGACTTCTAGGGAAGTGTTGTCTTCAAGTGTTGTTCATTTTTCTCCTAGAGTCTTGATTCACTCAAAATTTTGATTTTTTTCTGACACCTCTTAAGTAGGCTTTGCAATATCCGTTACTAAAAAATGTTTTATTTGACTCTGTCTGAACTGTTATTAAATTTTTAAATGGTAACTGCACAACCAACTCTATCTAGACTATTCTGACTAATATTTGACTATTATTAACAAACCCTGTCTAGAATGTTATTGACTTTGTAACTGATAATTGCACTACCAAACTCTATTTAGACTATTACTGATTGATACTTGACTATTACTTACAGACCCTATCATGATTTTTATTCTTACCACCAATTTTTTTGTTGTCTATTTTTGTTCATTCAATTTTGTGATAGTGTAGTCTCCTCCACATGCTCAATTTTTGTGTTGGGGTTTTTGATATTCAAGATAAACAAAAATAGGATACACTAAGTTAGGGTGTATATACTATCTATAACCCTCTGTTATACCACACTGATGAATGATAGTGCTTAGACCAATGTTTTAATCCACTACTCAAGGAGGATTCCACACATACCCTTAAGCACACTACCCGTCTCTCTAATAGTATGGGAGGGTGATCTTTTCGAATGTTGTGTTCGATGCACTATAGAAAATACATGGTTGAAAATATTCCTAGGGCTAAAGGTTTCTTCTAATCCTAGGGGGTATCCCTATATATATAAAGATATGTGGGAGCTCAATTCCTTATATGGGTATTTTTTAAGGCCTAGGTATTAAAGCCTAATAGTCCCTCACTTCACTAGATGCTTTATGGGTAATCTAGCTTAGCTAATAACGATAACTTCATGATATTTTAAAACCTCTAGCACATAGTTTCTAACCTAGTAAACTAAAACAAAAAAATGGTTGGATTTTTTGAGGAAAACAAGCGAAAAAATGAAAACATGGAGAATTTATACCTAATAGTCAAAATGATAGGGAGAGAATTGTTATAGTCATAGCGAAACACAACCCTAAAAAGTGCTCTAATACCACTTGTTAGAAAACTTCTAATTAAAATAAGTACATTCACATAAATATTGCAATAAAAGCAGTAATTCATGAAAGAATAGAATATTGCAATACAAAATGTGAATGCAGAGATATATATATATATATATATATATATATATATATATATATATATATATATATATATATATATTAAGATCACAAATCACAATATAGAATTGTTAGCCTCTTTGAGGGGGCAACCTCCACCAATATTTTCTCTCAATATGCAAAAATATACATTTGTTTATGATCCCCTATCTTTTAAAGATAAATTTTATGCAACCCTAACCTAACGCTCAAGAGTTGACTTACATGCAAAGTGCCACCCGAGATAGAATATTCTACCAACAAACAATTACATTCTTTATAATAGTTATATGAAATTTCCCCACTTGTCTAGGTTCCTCAAGTGCTACATACCTATAGACACCTAAAACGCGTCATGTCGAGGGTGACTACTCATATGGACATGCTACAAGACCATATGGAGGATCTTGGACAGACTCCAAGATAGAGCAGTGGTTCTAACCACTCAATTTGGGCTCCTTGGCCTAATCAGTCTGAACCGCAGCCCAGACCTATGGTTTACAGGCTGAACCATGGCTGAGACCTATGGTTTACAGTCTAGACCACAGTTGTGACCTACGGTCTTAACTGAAGTTTAGTTGGCCTTCAATCCGAGCCAAATCGGTTGGAACGACCATTTGATCTAGAAGAAGGTGGTTAGAGGATGGAAGCTTCCAATCCAACTGTCCTAACCACCCCTTCTTGATCTTGGCTTCTCCATGAAGCCACCCCTAGCCCTTGGGTAGTCCTATAAGTACCCCTCAGAATTAGGGCAAAGAAAAGAGAGAGAGCATTGGATATTTGAGCAAGCGAAGCCCTATCGAATTGTACACTCAACCGAGTATACTAAGAGAGAGCTATTGCACTTATCCCCTACCTACTTGCCAAGATTCATGATGAATTGCATTATGGATGCCCTAGGAGCCTAGGAGAGCCAAGAAATGCATATTCGGGCAAACGAAGGCCCTTCACAGTGAATCAACCACCAAATCAGTCTGAGGACACTAAAGGTGACCATTGAACATCAATTTGGACAAGGAGGTCAAGCCCACTACCCTTGGAATTGAGGGTAAACCTATCAGATTGCTAACCATGGCTTTCAGCCATGGTTTATAGTGTAGACCGCTCACTAGAGCTATGGTTTGCAGTAGAGGTATCACCACCTTACCCTTTTCATTTTAGTCCGGTTAATTAGCTTAGATTAGCTATTTTCATGGTTTAATTGTAGTTTAGTAGACTTTTGATCGATAGAATTAGGTTAGATTAGTTTCTTTATGTTAATCATAAAATAGGACATTAATGGATTCTTTATGCACTTTCATGCTTTATTTTACATAATTGATCCATGCATAGTGTAGTTGTTATCTTTCTTCATGCAATTCTATGAATCTTGATGCAATTTACATAGTTTAGAAGCACTTTTCATGTTTTCTTGATTATACATGCTTCATGGTGTCTTTATGCAATTTTCCTAAAAGGGCCTCATCATGAGAGGCTGCCTATATTTTTGACACTCTTATGTTGTTTCTTGACCATAGGGAATAGATTCAAAGGAGACTTAACCATCAACTTCCTTCCTCAACGTGAAGAAGAGGGCAACTCCACCCTAGAGCAGTTTGTGACCAAGTGAAAAGCACTATTAGTGCGCCTACCCTATTGAGGGCTTTGGCATTGTATTAATCGTATCATCATTTGGGTGACCCTAAGAGGGGCATGATTGTAATCGAGATTCTTTACAATTATTAATACAAGAAAAGTCTATTTTGTTGAATCTATGCAATCTTGTCAATTTTATGCTTTGAATGAATGAATACGACATAGTATAGTAGATGGGTGCACACTTTTTGGTTGGATCAGAAGGTGATCATGGTGGAACTCCATAATTCTAGCATCTGACTATGTTTTTTGGTTTTTGTGACTTGTAGGTACAAACCGTAGCTACCAGCTATGGGCCAACAATTGAACCGTAGGTTCAACCCATGGGCCACAGTCAGAACCGTAGCCCAGACCTACGGTTTCCAATAGACATAGCAGACAATAGAGGGATAAAGCTCAATCGGATGAGGATTTGAGGTAGGACCTACTTCTCACTCTCTATAATTTTTTTTATCTCTATGTTTTTCCAGAAAGCTAAATTTTGAATGCAAGTAAGAAACTAAGAAAGAAAAGAAAATGAATTAGGTCTTAGTTGCATTTATCTTTCATGTCATTAGAAAGGTGCTGCTAGGAATAGTGGATCTCTGATTTTAATCCACCCTAGAATCCAGCATGCTTGATAGAATTTGTGTGAATGGTTTGCATGTGTGAGGCCCAATTAGTGGCCAATTATCATCGTAATGTGCATAGTCTCAAAGAGCATCTAGAATAGCTTGCATTTTCTGAATTTGAAATGTTCTTTCATTTGCATAGCATTTAGAAAATGAGCATGAATGCTATATGATGCATTTATTTTATGTACATTAAAAGGAACCACACACACCACTTGGCACTTAAACGCTAGTGAGTTGGGCTTGACATCCAACCACTAGTAGGGTTCAACGATGGTGGGCGTAACTTCCATCCATTGGCCCAAATCCCATGAACCTTTTGGATACTAGACCAATACCGGATCCGAGAACCTTTCGTACCCTAGAAAATTTGCATGTATTCTCTTCGGAGGGTATAACATTAACTAGGGGAAAATGGGTGAGGATCTGGGAGGACCTGTGCTCCCTGACCGTGTGTGGGCTTCATTACCACACATTATAGGTTGGATTACGTGACTTGGAGTTCATAGCCAAGTTGTCGAGCTATGAGCGTACAGGTGAAAGCCATTAAACTGAGAATAAAATCCAACAAGTTTTGCAAAACATGATAAGAGTTTCTACACTGATACAACAAATCTTGAAAACACATCAAATAGTTTAGGACTCACTTTCAAAATTTAAAATGAGATAATCATTATTGTATACCTTGTTTGCTTAATAATAATACATCTAGATGCTAGGTACACAATGGTGGATACATGGGGTGGTCGGCAAAGGTCCAAACCTAATGTCGATGACCAACCCCTAACCAATTCACAATAGCACGTGTCAATTCCTCAACCACATGAGCGAACCGAACATCGTTCGGCTAGCATTCGAGGAGATAACTCGACATGAGGGGAGCCTATAGAGCATACCCCAGATAGAGGAGCTTCAGTACACTCCTCTAGGCATAGGATAGAATAGGAAGCCTTCCAGCATGAGGGTGTTCCACTCGAGAGCCATTATCGAGACCGCAATGCACGCACGTCCATGGGATCGATCGAAGAGTTTGTTGTGCAGGGGACCAGGTTGGTGCCCCTACATACTAAGTCCACTGGAGGATCTATGGCTCCACCTTCTGAGTATAGAAGGACTAGAGATCCACCCATTCAAGGGTAGGCAGATAGGCTCGCTATCGAGCATAGGTCTAACCATACTCCCATGCATGGTCCACCATGCAAGATCACCATTGATATATCAAAGGTGGGAGATAATGGCACACCACCGCATGAGCGATGGTGGTCTAGGTAGCTAGAGGGTCTAGGTAGTGTTTTAGAGTAGCTAGGCTGCAAGCCTTCTACTCCACCCACTCGTGCCCCGAGTGAGCATAGCGTGAGTGTCATCAGGACTACTAGAGAACATGGAGAGGCTTCTAAGCGCCCTCATGTCACACACCCACTATCTATGCATGGTGGTTCATAGTATAGGACATAGCAAGAGGCCAATGCCATCTTCATAGATAGAGGCAAAGGCACAACACATCAGTTCGATGGGTACAGAACCCACAAGGTCGCTCGTACAGAGCAGGGATACCAGAGGCCTCCCATGATCGATCAGATCGATAGGTCACATCGACTGGTATCAGAGCAGAAATGCCAACTCCTCCAAGATCAATTGGAGGATGCTCGCCTAGAGAGGCAATGCATTGAAGATGAAAATATTCAAGCATAGAGGCTCATTAGACAGAGGCTATATGAGCAGTGCATGCGCGAAGAGCGTATCCTTACCTAGAAGGAACGCGTGGAGCAGGAGGATAGGTTAGCTAGGGCTGGCCTATATCCTCATGATGAGCATAGAGAGCATGTATATAGGAAGGCTTTGTCGCAAGCCGATATGCATCAAGAGCAAAGAGATGCTCGTACTCATGCTAGTGCCGAACAGAGGGAGCGGCCACCATCGCTCGATAATCAGAGGTAGAGGCAGCATGAAGAAGCAGAGGGAGATGGATACGAGCAAGAATATCCTGAGAGCTCTCGAGCTGAGGAGGAGGAAGAGCAATGCCCTCCATCTCGTACGAGGAAGATAGTACCTCCTAAGCCACCTCCACATCAACTTAGGGAGGAGGACTTTCTATCTTCAGAGGCCTATAAGGCCTTAGCCGAGAAGATCAAAGCCATCGAGAGACAAGGCATGACTATTCAAAAGCTGACATTAAGGAAAATCCATAATGAGCCTTTGGATCCTTCGGTGCCTACTCCAGCTTACCCTGAGCATTTTGATATGCCCAGGTTGGACAAGTTTAAGGGTGATGAAGATGCACAGGAACATGTCACGAGCTTTCTGGATGCTTGTTTTTAGATAGCAAGCAATGATGCATTATTGTTGCATACGTTCATCATGACACTTTTAGGTCCGACCCGAGAGTGGTTCAATCAGCTAAAGAAACATAGCATAACTAGTTTTGAGCAATTAGTTGATGCCTTTCTTGAATGCTATTCCTTTGGCATCAAGAAATAGGCCAATATTTTTGATCTGGTTGTGCTAGCACAGCATGATGATGAGCCAATAGAGCAATACGAAAAGAGATGGAGGAGACTAATGGTGAAGTTGCCATTCCCTATTCCTACCATAGAGTTAACCCGAATGTTTATGAAGAGTTGTGCCAAGCACATCTCATTACTACTATAGCTGCAATAGTATCCTACATTCGAAGAGGCTTTGGTGCAAGCCAAAGTGATTGAGGACATCAAGTTGTAGGAAGGCAACTTGAAGCTCAAGAATAGGAGAGAGGGACAAAAGAAGAGTGCCACAAAACAATAGGGCAAGTAGGCCCATGTGAATCAAGTGGTGTTGAATCTTCAAAGGGAGAACAAGGGGCAACAAAAATAGAATTATCAAGCCCAACCTCCTCCTACGCAATATGACAAGTGCAACAACAATTATAAGGGCAAGAACAAAGATCAATGCCCACCTCGCCAGTTCACACCATTGAAGGAATCATTGACATCGATTTTCCATCAGCTATGCGAGGCCAAGGCAATTAGATTACCCGAAGTCAAGATGATAGACCCCAATCAACCCAAACCAAAGGGGTACCAAGAAGATCTATTTTACATTTTTCATCGAACGAAAGGCCATGACATTGAGGTGTGTTGGAATTTCAAACACATGGTGCAAAATATGATTGAAAAAGGTGAGCTTGTAGTGCCGCACAACCCGTAGGTGCCCGATAATCAGAATATGGGGATTTACAAAAACCCCTTGCCAAATCATGAGGTACCTCGAAACAACGTTGGCCAAGTCAACCAAGTGCGAGTCGAACCACCTACCCAGGGGTTCATAGGCATGGTGAACATTGTCACTAGGCATGGGAGATATGAACAACAGAATCAACCTCATGCTCCCATTCAAATACAAGCCACGCCAAATCAACGATCCGACACAAAATATTCCAAGCCCACCAACAAGACCGGTGGTGACCATAAGGAGAAGGTTGGTCCAAAACCTATAGACAACTCCTACAAAGTTGTCAATATATGAGTTAATACAACAGTCCCCGAGGCACAGGGAGACTCTTATGGATATTTTGAGGTCCATTGAAGTACAGTCCTAGGATGCATAGGCATTTACTAATTTTGTGGGACATGTACAACAGTGTTAGGAACCGATGATCCAATTTTATGATCATGAGATAAGGATGGTTTCTACAACTATGACTGACCCATCATTGCACATAATTGCATGTGTTAATCACATGCCATTTAAAAGGGTCTTGATCGATACTGGCTCATCGATCAACATAATAATGACCAAGGCGTTGAGTCATTTGAAGCTACCTAAATCACACATTGTGCCAACTACATTTACATTGAGAGCATTTAACGATGCACTATGTTCGACTATCGACACAATTATCCTACCCATGTAGGTAGGTTTGAAGACCATTTTAGTAATGTGTCATGTGATAGAAGGGGCCATGCAGTACAACATATTACTCGGTAGGCCTTGGATTCATGAAATGCGTTGCATTCCCTCGATATTGCATCAGTGCATGAAATATATTCATGAGGGACAGGTTCACGTAGTGGCATCGGACGAAGAGCCATTTAAGTTCATGAACCTAGCAGATTTTCCTAGGGGTTTCATACTCCCATCAATGCACCTGGATGTTCGATCATCATCACCAATAAAGAAACTAGGAGGTAAACCAGTGGTACATGCTCAACCAATGCCATCTATGTCACACAGATCGGAGCACACCACTACCACTTCCTTAAAACCATTGGCATCAGTCATGCATCGGGATGATAGGAAGTTGAAGGTGAAAGTGGGTGAGAAAGAGAAAGAGCGTGAGCCCGAGCCAATCATCGAGGAGGTTCCCATTCCCATGGAAGTTGAGGAACCCCAAGACAAAGTCGAGGAGGCACCTCAGCCTACCTCACCTGCATCTTCAATAGGGTCATCCGCACCATGGGTGATGGTACATCTCGCTAACACCGGATTAGGTGAGTACCTTGTGCAGAATGTGACCTTCAGACCGATTCTGAAGACTGCACAAGAGATGGGCTGACCATCCACTCATCGTTACCCAGTTGGATCGATGGTTCCATTGGGAGAGCCGCCTAACCAGACTAACTTCATCTATGTGGGGCTAGACCAACTTCCAACATGAGAGCCCATGGATGAAGATGACGAGGAACCTTTCATGGTAAACATTCATTATCTATCCAATCCAGAGTATGCCATGCATATTTTTGAGCTATATCATTGGCATGGATACGACCTTGGTCTCTTTGAACAAGGAAGGAGGACTCCATTGGAACCTCATTATCAGTTAGTCACTGATAGGTTTGGTTTAGGGTTACAGATACAGGGGCAGGATGATTTGCTCGTAGCATCCCTAGATCATCTATACCTGAGTATGGTGGATGATGTGGATTTTAATCCATATCATCCGGATCCTTCCAAATTCTAGAGGAATCACCCTATGATATCTGTCATCACCGTTGAGCCACTCGAAGATCATCGTGAAGGGCTCCTTGAGCAGATCGAGATAGAAATGAACCCCAGAGATCACCTGGGACACCAAACCCATGATGTAGTCGATGACACAGATGTGCAGGGGCATAACCCCATTACTGTAGGTGATCTCGAGCTAGGAGATCTTTGTAATGAAGATGGAGTGGAGTCCACCTCCGATATGAGTGGACCAAGTTATGATGCAGATGAAGAATCCTCAAATGATGATGAATCTAGGGATGAAGTCGAAGGTGCCTATGAGAGGCCCTAGCATGCACATCATCTATTACCTATTGAGTCGGTATAGGTTACCGAAGAGATCCTTCCCAACATTGATCATTTAGGGGAAGAAGTGGAGCTAGATTTCTTGGCTATGTCACACTTATGATATAATTATCCAGTTTATCCAGATAGTGATGACACCGATCAAGCGGTCAGATTCATGGGGCCGCACTTGCCAGAGCACCCCCTAGGAGTGGGGGTGAATGAAGGATTCTATTATGATAGTGATGAAGAAGATGAGCTAGAGAGGGCCTACCTTGGTCCTCCTTATTTGCGTTACCATCATCAACCCATCGACATTGATGAGGTCTATCGAAAGCTACATGTTGGTCCACGTCTGAGAGCAAGATGGTTAAACTTGGATCAAATTCATCAGTTGGTTAATCCCCTCCTTTTGTACAAATTTTTGTTATGCCGACCTACATGGAGCTCCATGAGCCAAATGATCCTATTTTGCATTTAGTGCATAGGGAGGATCCAGTTATTCATAGTCCTCATAGGGAAGACCCCTTTGTGCCTGTGCCATTAGAGCCAGATCGTGGGTATGAGGACTATGCAGATTTTGTAGAAGTTAGTCCATGTGGTCCTGGAGATCAATTCCATTCCATAAACATGGTCTCCATTGATTTGACCACTCCACTCCACAATCCAGTAGATCCATCCAAACCATTGTATCTTAACAAAGATGCTATCGATTGGGATCATGTTGATTCACCCATTGAGCCTGAGGATTTCTTCCCCAATGAAGAAATGTTGCAACCTTTCCATTTTGCACCAGGCTATGCATATGATGTTTATCATGCCAAAAATGCTTCCAACGTGGAACCAATCAACCCAGATGATGACATCCATATGATTCCTATGCCTCACCAGCTTGAGGAGGGATCACATATGTCAATAGAGGAAACCTTTGAGGTGGATATCAGTAATGATCCCGCCAATACAAAGAAGGTTAAATTTGGAGAGAGTCTCACTCCAGATGAGTGGGCCACCCTCATCCCTCTACTGAAAGAGAGACCAAATTTGTTTGCTTGGACATACAAGGATATGCTAGGTCTAGACCCAAAATTGGTTACGCATAACCTTTCGCTAGATCTGACGAAGAAGTCGATCAAGCAAAAGCTTAGAAAAATGCACCCAACAATAGCCTTAATGGTGAAATATGAGCTACAAAAGTTGTTGGATGTGGAATTTGTGATCTCCATCGATTATCCAGAATGGGTGTCCAATATGGTACCCATGGGAAAACTCGATGGAAGAATCCATATTTGCATGGATTTTAGAGACCTAAATAAGGCAACACCCAAAGATTCATTTTCATTGCCCAATATTGATGCTCTCATAGATGCAACTGTAGGTCACGAAATGCTCTCCTTAATGGATGGTTTTTTTGGTTACAATCAAATTTGGATTAAACCCGAAGACCAGCATAAAACCATGTTTATAATGCCATGGGGAACGTTTTGCTATAAAGTTATGCCATTTGGCCTCAAAAATGTTGGTGCCACATATCAATGGGCCATGACATACATTTTTCATGACTATATGCACAAAATTCTAGAATATTATATCGATGACTTGTTAGCCAAGTCATTGCTGCGAGAAGAGCATGCAGAGGTCTTAAGGAAAGTCTTCGATCGCTTGATAGAGCACAATGTCAGGCTGAATCCTAAGAAGTGCGTATTTGGCATAACTTCTAGAAAATTACTAGGGTTCATCATCTCTAAGAGAGGCATCGAAGTAGACCCAGCGAAGGTCAAGGCCATTTTGGAAATGCGTCCTCCCACCAATATTAAGGAATTAAGGAGCCTTCAGGGCAAGGTAGCCTCGATAAAGTGATTTATCACCCAACTATCGGATAAATGTCGACCCATGAATCGATTGCTACATAAGGGGGTCCCATTCAACTGGGATGAGGACTGCAAGGTAGCCTTCACTGAGATAAAGCAATACCTAGCGACATCGCTAGTGCTAGCTCCACCAAGGCCAGAGGTGCCTTTTCTACTATATATATCGACAATCGACTTTGCACTGGGAACCATGTTAGCCCAAAAGAATGTGCAAGGCAAAGAACAGGCCATATATTATATTAGTCGAACCTTGGTGAGCTATGAGCTCGGGTATGCATATGTGGAAAAATTGTGTTTAGCGATAGTGTTCACTACAAAGAAATTGTGACATTATATGTTAAGTCATACGACATATGTTATATCCAAACAAAATCCTTTGCAGTACATGATGAGTAAGACTTATCACAATACACATACTATGAAGTGGATCATGCTATTGATAGAATTTGATCTAGAATTCATAAGCCAGAAGTCCATTAAGGGATAGGTCATAGCAGATCAATTAGCTGAGGCACCACTATCAAACAATAGGCCTCTAACAATCGAGCTTCTAGATGATGTAGTCTTCATCATATCTGAAGCTCCCAAACCTGAAGAACTAGAGAACAATGTTGATATGACTATATTCTTTGATGGTTCGAAGTGCGAACAAGGAGGTGGTGCCAGAATAGTGTTCTTCACGCCACAAGGAGCTCCAATGCCCTTGTCATTCAAGTTGGATTTTTCATGCACCAACAACAATGTTGAGTATGAAGCCCTACTATTGGGCCTCCACACAACCATCACCATGAATATTAAGAGATTGAACATCTTTGGTGACTCCTTGCTCATAGTAAATCAAGTCAAGGGGCTTTTTCAATGTCGATGTCCCATACTAAAAGCCTATAAAGATCTAGTTGACACATATTTGGCCAAATTTGAATGGTATGACATTGAGGCAATCCCTCGATCATCAAATAGGTTTGTAGACACCATGGCATCTTTGGGATCTTTAATCCCTTAGAATCCATCTACTGATTTCACTACCATCCATGTCAAGATGCTCTCGCATCCAGTAGTAGAGCGTGCAACCTATGATAACAGAGAATCGGTCAACATGATCAGTGTAGAACCAAAAGTTGAATGGTTCTACAAAGCTAAAGACTTTCTTAAGAAGGCACCCTAGGGGTCATTAACCTCTTAGAGTCCTATGGGGAGTGGTACTACCATTCACCATAGGGTTGTTTTCGAGTCTGCATTTGCAAAGGTAAATACGTAGGGGGAGCAAGTCATCTTAGCAATCGAAGTTGAGATTTATCAAAATTGGATGTCATAAATTAAAGACTTCCTAAAGCTTAGTATAATCCTAGAGGGATTATTGCATGCCACGAAGTGCACATTTAAATAGAAAGTGGCCAAATATGTCTTAATAGGAGACATCTTGTACCGATGAGGCTACGATGGAGTTCTCCTTCATTTCTTAGAGCCCCAAGAGGCATCATGGGCGATTTTGTAAGCCCATGATGGTACGTGCGGTGGCCATTTCAGTGGCATGGCCATCGTCAAGCGCATCCTTTGAATGGGCTACTATTGGCCCACTATGGAGAAGGAGTGCAATGTGTATGTCAAGAAATGTATTAAATGCCAACATCATGCTAATCTTACGCACTTGCCATCATAGGCCTTACAACCCATTCAAGCGGCTTGGCCATTTGCTCAGTGGGGATTAGATCTTATAGGCAAGATCTCTCCTCCATCATCGGGTCGACATACATTCATAATCATGGCTACTGAGTATTTTACAAAGTGGGTGGAAGCAATACCCTTAACAATGACAACTAGAGCTCGTATAGCAGAGTTTATACTAGAGCATATCATAAGTCATTTTGGGATTCCATCCAAAATAATATCGGATAATGGAACGTCTTTCAAGAACAAAACTATGAGAGCTTTGACATCTAAATATAGAATCAAACATAGTTTTGTGACTCCATACTATCCACAAGCAAACGGGTAGGCTGAGGCTTCAAATAAGATAGTGGTGGCCATCTTGAAAAATATGGTACAAGAAAACCACAAAGACTGGCATATCCAGCTGCCCCTTGCATTATGGGCTTACAGGACTAGTATTCGGATGCCCATTAGGGCAACACCATTCTCACTAGTATATGGCATTGAGGCCATTATGCCCTTGGAATTAGAAATTCCAATGTTGTGCATCGCATTGAAAGAGTTCATCGATGATGACACTACGTGGCAAGCTCGACTGGATCAACTGATGCTACTTGATGAACATCACGTGAATGCCTTGGAGCATCTCCGTATTTATCAAGAGTGACTAAAATGAGCTTACAATATCAAAGTCCACCAGAGAGACTTTGAAGTTGGGGATCTTGTCTTGAAAGAGAACCAACAGAACTCTAATTTACCGCCAGATATGCGAGACAAATTTATGGCTAATTGGCTAGGACCCTACATCATATCTAAAAATATTGGTTTAGGTACCTATCGCCTAACATCGCTAGGGGGTGTTGAAGATCCTGAACCTCTCAACATCATCCATATTAAGGCATTTTATGCTTGAAGAGCATAGTAAAAGGCTCCGAGAGTTTCTTGTAACTACTCGATCATCCTAAAAAGCTCCAAACACTCTCATAAATAGTTTGGTCAATCAAAAAGCTCCAAAGGCATCTATAAGCCCTTTGGTCAACCTTAAAAAGCTCTAAGGTTGTTTAAAACCCTGTCATCCAAAAGTAATTTTTAAACTAAAATCTTAACCTTTGTAACCAAAACATTTTTAAAACACTATCATCCCAAAAGGCTCCAAGGGTTCCTAAAACCACTTGGTCATGTCATTAAAAGCCTCAAGGATTTGCTTATAATCGCTCGATCATCCTAAAAAGCTCCAAAGGCATCTATAAGCCCTTTGGTCAAACCCAAAATAAAATCATCCAATCAATTTTGTTCAATCAAAAGGCACCAAGAGTTTCTAAAAAATTACTTGGTCAACCCAAAAGCTCCAAGGATTCTCAAAAATCACTTGGTCATCCCAAAATGCCCCAAAGGTACCCATAATCCCTTTGGTCAATCTTAAAAGCTCCAAGGATTCTTAAAAATCGCTTGGTCAATCTAAAGGCTCCAGAGGCATGTACTCACCGTTTGGTCAATTATGAGGCTCAAAACCCATAAAAATTATAAAATCAATAAAATCCAAAAAAAATGGTAAAGCATAAAATCCAAAAATATTTGCATTTTGCATTTGAATTTTGCATTCTCATTTTGCATTCACACATGCATTCATTGCATTACTGCATTGCATATAGGCATTCATCATCCATTGCATTCCATAATAGAAGGGATTATGTTTGTCAATCTTACAAATGACACCACGTTTGTGTTTAAATCATGCATCTCTGCATTTATCATGATCCATCATTCATGTGAGTAATTGTGTTTTTCAACACAACCTATAATGTTGCTATGGAGATATACTAGGGTTTTTTGGTCACTCAACCATACCTAGTGGTCTTATCAAGAGTTGGTAGAAAGCTTGCTTTGCTTTTGTAGCTAAGGTTCAGTTAGTATAGCCCTTAGCATATCAGAAGCCTATCACTAATCAACAAATTTAAACAATCCTAATAAGGACTAGGGGAAGATGAAAGCCGTGAAGCAGGACCAGGTATCCTGAAGTGAAAAGAGTTATTCTTGCTTATCCCTCTGTGCGGACGGTATGGGAAATGTTGGCAGTTGGAAAAAGGATAGGTTAGTTCCCTATTCAGAATCCCTTGCTTATGATAAAATGAGCAATATCCCAAAGTGATATCCCACATCAATCCTCATGATTGATACCCTAGATCGATATCATAGATCGACTCCCCAGAGTGATATCCCATATTGATATCATAAGATCGATATTCTCAATCGATATACCAGAAATAGTTTTCCCAAGTAAATCCCCCCAAAGGAAAGTTTTTGAAGAAAATTATCAAATGTAAATGCCAAAAAGTGAAGATCGAGTGAAGATCAAAAAATAGGCTTAAATCAAAGTTCAAAGTGAAGATCAAATGAAGATCATAAATCAAAGTTCGAGCGGAGATCAAATGAAGATCCAAAATCTAGTTTGAAGAGAGATCAAATGAAGATCCAAAGATAGTTCAAAATGAATATGGAATCGACTCCCTTGCTTCACTACATATGAGCAAGTATCCCAAAAATTGAAGGATAGAAAGGAATGAGCCTGAATCCCTAGAATTGTTGGCACTACTGTACCTTACGCATGATGATATGTCTGATGCATTAGCACCTCGCTTATGAACAAGACCAATGTTTGAATGTGGAAGAGCTAGCTTCAGGTGTCCTGCATTGCCTAGTGGCTTAGTCCAACTAAAATCTAAACTTGGGATTGGATAAGACATTTGTGGAACCCCTATCTTAGCAATGGGCTGAAAGAATCCTCGCCTGACATCGGGGAACGCTCGTGTCTTATCTTAAAATAATCATGTGCACACACAGGGATAATGAACAGTTAGGGCCTATCCTAGCAAAAGCCTTTTATCTCAAAAGTCTAGTGTGGTTAGTATGCAACTTTTGATAAGTCTATTAGGGTGTTTGAGTCTCATGGAAAACCTCAAAAATTTCTCTCATAGCAACAAAATGTCAAATATCACAACCATATAAATCATCAAATTGCAAAGTATCGAATCCATGATACATCATCATATAAAGCACAATCAAAATATAGGATAGATACCGGATGGATATTAGAAATAATATTTAGATGGCCACTGACTATATCGTGCATATTTTTCAAATTTTGCAAAAGAAAATAGAATGACACATTATATCATTCGCATCATAACAACTGCATTCATTGCATTTCATATATGGGTGATTAATTGATTAAATTCTTATCTTAAGGATTTTCAATTACATTCATGATTTTTATACATTCTGTGGTGTCATCCATTAGATTGATAAACATATTTGCATTCATTCCTTATGTTTTAAGTGATTAAAGCATACAGGTTCATTTACATTAGATTACCATCATGTAAATAAATCATTACATACATTAATGCATACAATAAAGCAATATCAAATATGTGTTAAGAGAAAACAATGCATCCATCATACATCGCACATCTAAACATCTAAATCACTGCATACCATCATCATAAAGTAAATAGTTATCTAGTGCATGTCATCCATACATCACATCATATAGCATCAACTTAACATAAGCATTGCATCCATGTGCATCACATAAACATAAAATTAAACATATAAATCAAGTACACATAATGAGCCAAAATGATAATGATCATATCATATATAAATATGTGTCTCAAAGTACATCAGATGAGTACAAAAATACCCATAGGCTACAATCGTGTAGGTCCTTGACCTTACACTCAAAAATGGTATAATACATATATCAAAAAATATGTAATATGATAAGAGCCCAGCCACCCCCAACTAACCTCACCCCTCCCCCCCCCCTGAGCCTATGGGCTCTGTGTGTGCTAGAGGAGACTATGAGTCCTCTCTGTCCTATGGTCCTGGCTAGAGCTGTGAGACTACCCCGTAGTCCTGACCTAGTCCTCTGAGACCCTGTAGCTCAGACCATCCTCTAGAACCTGTAAATCCCTTAGCTCGATGAAGCCCTCTAGCTGAGATATGTGAGCTACCCTACTCAATGCGGTCATTTCTCTCCTCCATGAGAGTAATACATAGATCTCTACCATAGGATCCACTATGACTAGTGTGAGGGTGGTCCCATGACAACCAGAGAAGATGAAGGGTCTCCCTCTATAGCCTAAGTCCAAGTCCTCTCTCTCTAGCTCATACCTATCCATTCTACACATCACGGCACTAGTGAGCTCCTAAACTCTCGAGCCTCTATCTTAGCTCCATAGACTAGTATCTCTATTAGCTTCATCCCTAGAGTAGTGATAGTGGTGTCTCACTCTAGCTACTGTGTGATATCTACCAAGCTGACTCTGCAAGTCAGCAACCTGAGCTAAGAGTAGCCCCTCTACACTATCAAGAGGAACCTCACCCTCCTCTAGAGCCTCATCATTTGGGTCATCCTCGGAGCCTCCTCGATGGTGGCCTCTATGCCCCATCCTATCCCTCTATCCACTAGTGCACCCTACACCCATCAAGATCCACCATTGCCTCTACTTGGTCATCAACTCTACCTAGAGGCCCTAATCCATGCCACCATAGCATCGACCACCATCCATCATATGTTGGAGTGGTAGCAGCCCTATCAACTCTAGTCTCCTAGAAATCATCTAGCTCATCCCCTAGAGCCGAAGGCTGGATCCATGGTAGATGTGTCTCTAAAGCCAAGCGCTTGTAGACAAAGGGGATCTCTAGAATATCCTACACTAGGCCGAACTACCATAGGACACGAGAATAAAACTGGTACTCTCTAATCTCGACCTTTCGATCGAGTAGCCATCTATCTCGATGAGCCTAATGAAATCGTACGCCCACCTCAGTCCATGCTGGGCAATCCATATATGGCTAGACATCACCAGCATGGGTCCTACTCCTAAACCCCTCCTCCTCTCGAGGCCAATAGGTGGCATAACACTGGTGGGCATCATCGACCTCTATAATGTGTAGTGGTAGCTCCCCAAGATGCTCTATCCTGATGTGCTGCCAACCCCAAATCTGAAGAAGTAAGCTACAATTGATACCCCGATGGCTCCGATCAATAATCTGGTATAACTCTCTATACAACTGGCAGAGCAGGGTGCTCCCCCAGGCTAGTCATAGTGATCGAGTCATGGAGCTCTGAACCACTCTACAGATAGTGGCTAAGAGGTTCCAAGGAATCCTCATGCCTGAGGAGTCTGGAAGGACAACTTGCACCACCAAGTGCATAAAGATAGCCTCGCATATAGAGAAGACATTCTTCCCCTACCAGTAGCCGATATGGACCCCTCCATGATCAATACCACATTGAGCCTCCTCGCTTCGAGCACCAAAGATAGCATCAAAAATGGGCTCCTTAGCCCCAGAAGTAGAAGAGACGATGGCCTCACCATCAATGGGGATCCTAAAGATCTTGTAGACATCCTCCAGGGTCACCGTCATTTCACCTATAGGCAGGTGAAATGTGTTGGTCCACGCATTCCAGCATCGGGCCAACGCAGTCAAGTAGGCTTGATCTACCCTGATAGTGGGCAGATCTAGTACATAGCCAAATTTGACAGCTCTAAACCATTCACGCTCCTCGTGAGTGAGCTCTCCATGGAGAGTCTTAAGGATGTCGGGCTCTCGAGCTCTAGAGGTCAACCTCTGAAATAAAAAGCATAATATAAGGAAAATCTAACTAAAAACAAGCAAAAACATTTAAAAATGACCTAAAAATCATCAAAAACATCTAAAAACTGATAAAATTGCAAAAACATGTCATCATGCAGGCATAAAAATAAAAAATGTCACTCAGACAGGTCAAAAATGCATTAAATGACATTAATTGCCTATTAAAACTTAGAAAAATTAAAAATTTGATAAATTTTTTCTAAAGTTTGCGAACCGCGGGTCAACCCTACAGTCCGCATGCGGTCAAAAATTGATCATTGGGATTTTAAATGCGAACCGCAGCTAGTACCTACGGTCTCCAACTGAAATCCCGTTGGGTATTTTACCACGGCTAAAAATAAAAAAAATAAAAAAATCCTAAGCTAACCTAGCCTAAGGTGTGGTTCATTACCAACAATTTAATGTGATTGATTAACCAATTACTTAATTTGGTTCATTTTATTGGTAATGGATGCGAGGTCTTGGTTTCGAATTACCTTGCCCTCGCCTCGGCCATCGTGGCTAGAAGAAGCTTGCCCGCGCTCTGCCATCGTGCGGTGAGTAGGTGTGAGTGTAAATTTTGGTAGGGTTTCAGGTGAGTTCTCAACTGTCACTATCAGAGCTCCAAATTCCAAGTCATTGTCAAGGAATAATGAAAGAAATTTGAAAATTGAGCTTTTTATAGGCTTTTCATATTCCATGTGGACCATAGGCCCTAGCCACGGTTCCCAAAATTGCAATTGGGAACCATAGGCCCTAGCTATGGTTTGCAACTAGTAGCAAATCTGGTTAAATCCCACCATGGGAAGGTCTAAAAAGGTAAATTAATGACTCCCATTGGATCAAATTTCAATAAAAGCAATCAATTTGGAAATTTGGTGATAATCAAGCACCGAGATCCAATTAAAAATCAAATATCTAGCTGAGATTATAAAGTACATTCAACCGAGGTCATCGCTATGACAATCCTTTCATGGAGTGATGCACCTCCCAACCAAATAAATAAACTCAATTCATAATTCAAAACATTAAAAAAAAATCAAATAATTAAAAACACCAAATGCGCCTCGTATTCAGTAATTTACCCTATACACTTGGCGGTTGCAGTGACTTGCAATCCATGCAATCCGACAAGATGAGTAAATTACCATAAGGACATTTGGGGTAAAATTGTCATCATTGATCTGATATGCTTCTTTTCAATCCCTAAGAAGGCCTTCGTGGCTGGACTGCTCCATGGGAATGAGGTGTTTCATGTCATGTCTTCTATGACATATTTCAAAAAATCATCGATAATTTGATTCAACACAAATCTGATTGGATTTGTATCAATTTGATTCCCTAAGATGGCTATTGTAGCCCGACTGCTCCATGGGATAGAAATGTGCAAATACTATTAATAGTTGGAATCAAAAGCTGAACTAGGCCTAGCCAAGGCATTAATTTTCTCAAATCTAAATTTGTTCAGATCATCCATGGTGGTCAAGTGACATCGTCACTTTAATCATTGTCATTACCCTCATCGACTCATCACTTGAGGGGGTAGTCATAATATCAAATCATAATCAAAATCAACAGAAGATCCTTGAAATCGTAGATCCCTTGATCTTGTCAAAATTGTGTTCATCCTTGCGAATCATTGTCAACAACTATCATAAGCTTACCCCTTTGCTTGGGGCAAATAGCAAATATGATAATTTGTTTGTATCTCTTCTCCTTTCGGTTATATAGGCCTAAATCCTATTGTAGCATCAAACGCTACCCGAATGACTGATGGCGAGTGCAAGCTTTTCAAATTTAAGCCTTTCAAAGAGTTGGAAGCAATGATTCCAGGATGCGCATCCTTTTGCAGGACCTAGGGCATCTAATGTTGATCCGACTAATGATCATCATAGAACCTTCGACATCATTTTAGGAGGTCTATTTTTTCTCAGCGTTGTTCGATCTCACAATGCATCTCAAAAGGGGCATCTGTAGACACCTAAAACGCGTCATGTCGAGGGTGACTACTCATATGGACATGCTACAAGACCATATGGAGGATCTTGGATAGACTCCAAGATAGAGCAGTGGTTCTAACCACTCAATTTGGGCTCCTTGGCCTAATCAGTCTGAACCGTAGCCCAGACCTACGGTTTACAAGCTGAACCATGGTTGAGACCTATGGTTTATAGTCTAGACCGTAGCTGTGACCTACGGTCTTAACTGAAGTTCAGTTGGCCTTCAATCCGAGCCAAATCGGTTTGAACGACCATTTGATCTAGAAGAAGGTGGTTAGAGGATGGAAGCTTCCAATCCAACTATCCTAACCACCCCTTCTTGATCTTGGCTTCTCCATGAAGCCACCCCTAGCCCTTGGGTAGTCCTATAAGTACCCCTCAGAATTAGGGAAAATAAAAGAGAGAGCATTGGAGATTTGAGCAGCGAAGCCCTATCGAATTGTACACTCAACTGAGTATACTAAGAGAGAGCTATTGCACTTATCCCCTACCTACTTGCCAAGATTCATGATGAATTGCATTATGGATGCCCTAGGAGCCTAGGAGAGCCAAGAAATGCATATTCGGGAAAACGAAGGCCCTTCATAGTGAATCAACCACCAAATCAGTCTGAGGACACTAAAGGCGACCATTGAACATCAATTTGGACAAGGAGGTCAAGCCCACTACCCTTGGAATTGAGGGTAAACCTATCAGATTGCTAACCATGGCTTTCAGCCATGGTTTACAGTGCAGACCGCTCATCAGAGCTGTGGTTTGCAGCAGAGGTATCACCACCTTACCCTTTTCATTTTAGTCTGGTTAATTAGCTTAGATTAGCTATTTTCATGGTTTAATTGTAGTTTAGCAGACTTTTGACCGGTAGAATTAGGTTAGATTAGTTTCTTTATGTTAATCATCAAATAGGACATTAATGGATTCTTTATGCACTTTCATGCTTTATTTTACATAATTGATCCATGCATAGTGTAGTTGTTGTCTTTCTTCATGCAATTCTATGAATCTTGATTCAATTAACATAGTTTAGAAGCACTTTTCATGTTTTCTTGATTATACATGCTTCATGGTGTCTTTATGCAATTTTCCTAAAAGGGCCTCATCATGAGAGGCTGCCTATATTTTTGACACTCTTATGTTGTTTCTTGACCACAGGGAATAGATTCAAAGGAGACTTAACCATCAACTTCCTTCCTCAACGCGAAGAAGAGGGCAACTCCACCCTAGAGCAGTTTGTGACCAAGTGAAAAGCACTATTAGTGCGCCTACCCTGTTGAGGGCTTTGGCATTGTATTAATCGTATCATCATTTGGGTGACCCTAAGAGGGGCATGATTGTAATCGAGATTCTTTGCAATTATTAATACAAGAAAAGTCTATTTTGTTGAATCTATGCAATCTTGTCAATTTTATGCTTTGAATGAATGAATACGACATAGTACAGTAGATGGGTGCACGCTTTTTGGTTGGATCAATACCATTACAACATATTGTAAAATATCATTATAATAGAGGGTCTTTGTATTAGAGAAGGGGTCATTACATTATAATGTTAGAATTACAAAAAAATGATAGGATGAGATCCTAACATAATAATTATGATTGATTGTAATAAAAAATAGTGGTTATATTAATGTGAACAAACATAGTCGTTAAATTGTTAAGATAATCTTGAAAAAACTATGATATTATACTTGATTTTATAAATATTTAATTAATTTTATGTCAAAAATAATTACCATACCAATTATAACTAAATAACTACAATATCATGTAAATATAATATTGAGAAAGAAGCCAGAGGAAGAAGTTGCATGCATTAGGGTTTTGAGTTCTTGGTGCCATACTGCCTCTCCACTCTGGAGTGTGTGCGGGATGCCTCTTAGGGTATTTTTTGCTGCTTTCACCAACTTTACTTCATCATTTAGTGGATTGAACCTCTTTTTTATGGATATATCTCAATCAACATCTCCAACTTTTGTTAAAGTTACAAAAGGAAGCAATGGCACTAAAGGTGAACAAGCAACCACGAAAGTTCATTCCCAAAGTTTATCACAAGGTAATATTTCTCCTTCGGATGTTGTTATCTCGTTGAGTGAGTTTAATACTACTTATTCTTAGCTAGAAATCCATATGTTGGTAGGGTATTTTCTAGGTCGCATCCCTGGTGAGACCCTCCTTTAAAATTGGATCCAACAAGCTTGGCATGACATCAAGGTTGATGGTATCCAAAACCTCACCAAAGGATTTTTTGTTTTGTTTTGTTGACCCTTCTCAAGCCAAAGCAGTCCTCAATCGTGGGCCTTGGTCTGTTTGTAGCTCCTTGTTGATTTTTTAGCCCTGGACCAAGGATTTTTTGATCACTAATGATGTTTCCTTGTGGGTTCCGATTTGGTTTGAATTTCTTGGTCTTCCTCTGCCACTCTAGCCTTACTATCAGAACCTTGTGGTCCCCATTGGTGAATTTATCTATTGTGAAATGGATAAATTTTATACCTCATGCCCTCAAAAGTTTTTTTATATCAAATTTGATCTTTCTAAAGACCTCAAGGAGATTGTTGATGTCCAAGTAGGAGGCTATAGGTTCAAACAATGTGTTGTCTACATAAACCTGCCTAACACATGTTATCATCGTCAATCAGCTTCCCATAAGATAAAATATTGTCCTTTAATGATGGACAAGATTAAAGCTAAGGATATGACTATGGCTCCTGTTACTACTAGCTTTGTCTCTGGTTCCAAAGGGAGGCAAGATGAATTGAAGGTAGTCCAGAAGAAGGGTAATAATGGGAAAAATGTAAACCTTATGGTTGCTCCCAGTAGCCCGCCTCAACCCCTTTTGTCTTTTGTACCAGTTGGGCATGGTGTGGTGATGGAGCAACATACCACACAACTAGCAGTACCTAGTGCTAGGGCTTCCCAAATGGTTGCTAATGTACCACCAACTAGTGCTTCCTTTGTTAAAATTGTTACTTCTTCTACTCCTACTCAATATTTAGATTCTTTAGTTCTACATATCAATGGATAGTCTTCCTCAATATTCATGGAACCAGAATGGGATTCTATCAATGGCTGAAGATCTCGTAGCCCACCCCGAGGAGACTCCATGGTTCACCAAGATAAAAAGCATCAAAATGATTTTTGGAAAGCATGTTAGGATCATTTTCTCAATAATATTTATGGTTATCTTTCAAACCTTGGAGATGCTGAAGATGTAGCCAAACATATGAGTCTTTATCGATCTCCATAATTTTTTTATCATGGAATGTTAGAGGGTTGACAGACTCAGTCCGCAAATACTTGGTACGAGATGATATTGCTTTATTCTCCAGGTTTTATGGTAATCCTGACTTTCTCTATCTTCAAGAGATTAAGATTCTGACTTTATTCTACAATGTACTTGCCCTTTTATTTAGTAAGGTTGATTTTTTTATGCCACCAGTCATTCCCCTGGCAAAGGGGGAGTTGTCATTATTTTGGTAGCTAGGTGGAAAGATAATTTTATCTTGTGGGGTGTGGACCCCTCTAATCATGTAGTTTGGGTTTTACTTGAGGTTGGTGGGTTGTTTTTTGGTATTATTAATTTTTATACCTCCAATGATGCTCAAACGCATTGTAGCCTCTGGCAGTGGTGTGCTTTTTCTTTACCACATGTTGTTTAGGTTATGTGCAAAGATTTTAATATAATTGAAAAGCCTGCAAAAAATATAGGATAACTTCCCATGCAATGGGCTACTAGGGAAAGAGAGACCTATACTTCATGAAAAAGAAATTGGGTTTGTCAAACCCTAATTCTTGTTTTTCTCACCAGTATTTTCCTAAAGAATTTGTGGTATACGTGGTCCAATTTCCAGGCTGGCCATGCAAGAATTCTGAGAAGGCTAGATAGAGCCATGCTTTCAGATCATGTGCAATTTTTCTTTCATAGGAGAAATGCTTCAGCTCCATTTTTGGAAACCATTCCTAGTACCACTACTTTTGACCATTCTGTTGGACATTTTGAGTCAAATTTGTCATTGATGTCAAGGAACGAAGTTGTCATTGATGTCAAGGAATAAGCTACCTTTGATGTCAAAAGGTCAAAAGGAGCAATGCAAAGGTTAAAGGTAAAATAGCTTCATAATATTTTTAATATTATGTGGAAGCATAAGTAGGAGGGTTTTTATTAAAACATGGATGAGAAAAAATAAAAGGTTTTTCCTAAAAACCCAAGGAACCTTTTAAATTCATGTTAAAAAGCCCAAGGAAGTTTTAATATTTATTTTATAATATATTTAAATTCAAATTGAATTTAAATTTTATAAATAAATATTATTTATACAAAGTGGTAAAACCCAAGAAGGCTTTAATCCTTAATAAAGCCAAAAGGATTTAAATATTAATTTATAATATTTAAATTCTAAAGAATTTAAATAATTTATAAATTAATTATTTAAATATCAAAGGCACCGATGTCTAAGATAAAAAGAAATCCACCAACGTTTGAAAGGTTGGTGGTATATTGGTATAAAAACCGTATGCCTAAGTGGCAAAATAATTATCCCTTGTTCGATTTACCAAAGGTCTGCGAGTTGTATGTTTCATGCGATTCCGTGCAAGGAAGAAGATAAAGTTTCGTCTTAAGTGCGTCGATGAAGAAATAATACAAAAAACATCCTAACCCTCATAACCATCCAGTGTGGTGGTCTAGTGGCAAGTTGGAGTGAGTTAGGGTGCTTGTGAGCAGGAGGACACATGTTCGAATCTCGGCAAGCATTTTTTGAGTGGACTTGGTCAACGTTTTGAGTGGACTTGGTTAGGCACTAAAGGAAGCGACGCAAATCCTTTTTGAGGTGATGTGCCAAGAGGGAGAAGATGGATCATATGGTGCTCTTCCCTCCCAAGGTGAGCACCTATCTCACGCGGTGGTTAGATTAGTGGCTAGGCACTGGTAGAGGTGACGTCATGAGTTCGAATCTCACCAAGGCAAATATAATAATTTTTTAATATATTTTGTGATGCCTAAGGTTTTGACATAAGGTACTAGGGAGTTAAAAGGGATAGATAAAAAGTATTTTTAATTAATCATTATTTTGGTTAATTGGAGGAATAAGGAGTTAGCTTTATTTTTAAATAAAGTATTTATGACATATTGGTTTATTGGATATTAAAGTGTTGGTTAGATTTTGAGAGGACTTCTTGCCATTGAGTTATTTTGAGAAGGTGATTTATTGACATTATTTCTGGTATTGGATATTATTTTAACTGGGATATTATAAGGTGTATTTGGTCAATTATTTGTGTATATGTTTATGGATGCTTTATTCAATATGGAGTAATAAGGTGTATGTATGTTTTGATATTTGCATTGTGCTTTTGAGAGAGTTTATCATCTTATAACTTTCTTAAGATTGGGAAAGAAATGTTTGTGGTTGTGGCAGATTTTTGAGGTTCCTTCATCATCAAGAAAAAGGTATGGGCACATTTTTCTATAGTTGAGTTGAGTGATTATTTTTTGAAAAACAAGTTTGAAGTGAAAAAGATTTAATTTGGTTTCCTTATTGAGTTTTTGAGCTATATGTGAGATTGGTTTATAAGCATTGTTGTTGAAGTGATTTATTGAGTGAAGAACTTGAACTAGGGTTTGCAAATATCATGAGTATCATTGTTATGTGAGATTGGTTGATAAGTATTGTTGGAAATATTTTGAGTGAGTGTTCATATGCTTGGACTAGGGTTTGTAAGCAAATATTGTTTCATTGAGTGATTGGTTGAGTAGAGTTTTTTGAGCCTAGTCAAGTGGATGTGTGAAGTGATAGCTCAAGTTCTATAAAATAAATTATTCTATATTTTGAATTGATTTGATAAAAATGTTGAGATTTGATGAGTGTGAAACATATTGAGTCTCTAACAATTCTCTATATGTTTCTATGATAAAAGAGTGAGTGAAAGTGTTTGAGCATTGAAGTGAATGTGAAGCATATTGAGTCTCTAACAATTCTCTATATGTTTCTAAGAGAGTGATTGAAATTTATTGAGCATTGTGATATGTGTAGAGCATATTGATCCTCTAACAATTCTCCTCATGTTTCTATGAGATTGGACAAGTTCTAGTGTGGACTTGTTGAGTAGATTTGAGGTAAGTCTTTGAGAAAACTTGTGGATAGATTTGTGTAAGCTTTTGTGAAAGCTTACAATACATATTGAGAGCAGATTTGGATAAGTTCTAGTGAGGACTTATTGAGTAGATCAAGTTCTAGAGAGGAATTGTGGATAGATTGGTGTGAGCTTTTGTGGAAGCTTACAAGGCAGATTTGAGTCAAGTCTTTGAGTAGACTTGTAAGCAGAGTTGATTGATGATTTGTTCAAACCTTGAGTTAAGGTTTGGGGTAGATCCAACAGAGTTGATTTGAGATTGAGTCAAGCTTTGAGTTAAGGCTTGAGGATAGAGATTGAGGATAGATTTGTGCTAGACCGAAGGACTATATTTAGTACAGATTTGAGGCTAGAGTTTGGTGCAGATTTGAGGATAGGTTTATGCCAGACCAAATACAGATATTGAGGACATATTTGTGCTAGACTGAAGAACTATATTTAGTGTAGATTTGAGACAAAGCTTTGGAGGTGACAGAGTTGAGGATAGAGGTCTTCAGCCAGAGTAGGGAGAACAGGTGTCTTCTAGGGATAGAGTTCCATTTGCTAAGGGCATAGGAGGTAGAGGTCTTCTAGAGGATCACCAGCTAGAGTAGAGTTAAGATATTGGTGTCTCTTGTGGATAGAGATCAATAAAATTCATTAGGGGATTGGTGTCTCCTTTGGATAGAGATCCATAAATATTGTAATAGGGAAAGGATTCCCAAGAGATTTATTGAAAAAAAAATTAGTAAAATATTTTCTTCATGGAGTATCCCACATTAGGTGAACCACATAAATTTGGTGTCTCTATTATGTGTGGTGATTTGTGCATTGCTTTGATTACTTCTATTGATATTGCTATATATACATTGCATAATATTGATTGGGAAAGAAAAGTAAAAAGTGATCTTATACTATTCACCCCCCTCTCAGTATAAGCTTGTGTTCTTAATTGGTATTAGAGCGGGTTCCTTAGGAATATTTTAACAGCTTGAAGGAAAAGCTTACAATAACACAATGGATTCTAAAAATGGATCATCAGATAATTCAAAACCAGTATTTGATGAAAGTGATTATATATATTGGAGTATGAGAATGAATATTTACCTAATGGCACTTGGCAATGAAATTTGGGAAGTAGTTGAAAATGGATACATACCACTAGTTGATCCACCTATAGATAAGGAAGGTAAGCTTCTACAACATTACAATTCAAAAGCAATGAATGCAATTTTGAGATGTTTGCATAGAACAGAGTCCATAAAATTTATGCATTGTTAAGACGCAAAAGGAACATGGGATAAGTTGCAAATTATATATGAAGGAGATAAAGGTGTCAAAAAAGCAAATATATGAAATCTCAAAGGACAATTTGAAGAGATGAGGAAAATATTATTACATGTCTACTTTGAGTCGATGAGGTTGTTAATGCTATGCAAGGACTTGGACTTAAGGTTGAAGAATCGGATGTTTGTGATAAGGTCTTAATATCTCTTCCAAAAATATTTAGTGAAAATATTTTTGCTATAAAAGAATCAAAGGATGGTGATTCTTTGACAAGAGATATGTTGTTTGGTATTCTTACAAATTTTGAGTTAAGAACAAAATAACCTAATACCCAGAAGGAAGCAACCTTCAAATCAATCAAGAATACAAAGGGTAAGAAGTCAGAAATCAAGCAATGAGTCATCCAGTGATGAAGAAGCAAATTATGGCAGAAGGAATAAGGATTCAAGAAGATTTAAAGATACAAAATTAAATTTTTCAATTGTGGAAAGTATGGTCACTATGCAACTGACTAACAATAAGCTAGAAATAACAATGATGAAGAAAAATAGGATCATAGGAATAGGGAATCAGAAAGATACATGCACCAAAAGAAAAACAAGGATGGACAAAGCAAACAAGGAAATAAGTTCTTTCAAAGGCAAAAGAGGATCTACTATGCAGACAAGGCAAGTAAGTACTCAAGTGATAGTGATAATAGTTTCTTAGATAATGATAAATATGAAGTCCTATTTATTATTGAAGAAAAAGAGGTGAATAAAATGTCACCAATAATTCTCAAATGTTTTAAATGTGGTAACTTTGGACATATTGAAGATAGTTGTACAAGGAATGGTTATAGTTTCAATGATGATGAATATGAAGATACACTTGAAGGACCAGAAGAGAAAATTCTAATGGTACTAGAAGAAGAAGAAGAAGGTGATCCCACATAAGACAAGTCAAAATAAAATGAATATGTAGACAAATGCAAACAAATAGAGAAAGAATTAGATAAAGAAGGATATGATCTCAAGGGAGAACTTATTTATGCTCTTGAAACAATAAATAAGGTAAGAAAGCAAAACTCTAAACTTGAGTTTCAATTTCAAGAATGTGATGAAGAGAGAAGAATGCTTATAGAGGATCTAGACAAATCAAAGGCTAAGACAAAGAAGTTCAAGGATAAGTTAGAAACAAAGGTCTTAGAATGTAGCCCTACTAAGGAAATATTTAGAAAAGTACAAGATTAAGCTACCAAAGTTTGGAAAGAGCTCAAATATTTTTGATAAGATGATCAAGGTACAAAGAAGGTCAACAAATAAAATAGGTCTTGGTTTTGAATAGGCTCAAAAGAAACAAGAATAGAAGTCAACCTCAAGTTTTGAAGGAGAATAAACTTTAGAAGAAGACAGTGTAAGAGAAAGTGAGACACTTGAGGATGAGTTGGACAATAGAAAGTTCAACAAGGATAGTAACAATGCACAAAGGAGAAATAAATGGAACAGCAATCAGAATAGGTTAAGAGAGACTAAGAGACCAATGATGTCAAAACAAGGAAACTTCAATGAAATATGTTTTTCATGTCACAGGTTTGGGCACATGGCTTCATAGTGTAGGACACATGAAAGATAGAAATATGGGAACAGATAACCTTTCCATGGGTATTGCTACTCATGTAGTTAGTTTGGTCACAAGGCAATGAATTGTAGGGTTCATGATAGAAAAGGATATGGTTTCACTAGGATAAATCCTAAGACATTTGCACCTCCAAGGAATAATAGCATCAAGTGTTATAAGTGCAATAATGATAGACACACAACAAAGTGGTGTAGAGCAGACATTCCAGAATCAAGTATGAACAGGAATAGGAACATGAAAAGAGATATGGATATGAACAGGAACAGGAATAGGAACATGGATATAAACATGAACAAGAATAGGAACAAGAACAAGAACAGGAATATGGACATGGAAAGAAATAGTCAAAGTAATCAGAAGGATCAGATAAGAAGAAAATAATACAAAGGTAAATACCAATGCTTTCTAGGAGTAGAAATACTCCCACCCCATAATTAACCACCTCAAAAGTAAGTGGGGGAGGGGCTAAGCTAAGAGACTCATTCTTAGCCCCGAGCCCCAAAGGTGACCCTTTGCCATTGATGTCAAAGGGGAGAGATTTGAGTAAGGGGGAGAGATTTGGTATTTGAGTAAAGAGGAGAGATTTGAAGATAGCATTGAGCCAGGGGGAGCAATTTCCTAGGGGGAGAAGAACAAAGAAAAGGTTAAGTTTTTGGTAAAAATAATTTGGGTTGCCATCAATGACAAAGGGGGAGATTTTTGGACATTTTGAGTCAAAGTTGTCATTGATGTCAAGGAACGAAGTTGTCATTGATGTCAAGGAATAAGCTACCTTTGATGTCAAAATGTCAAGAGGAACAATGCAAAGGTTAAAGGTAAAAGAGCTTCATAATACTTTTAATATTTTGTGGAAGCATAAGTAGGAGGGTTTTTATTAAAACCATGGATGAGCAAAAATAAAAGGTTTTTCATATAAACCCAAGGAAGCTTTTATATTCATGCTAAAAAGCCCAAGGAAGTTTTAATAATTATTTTATAAAATATTTAAATTCAAATTGAATTTAAATTTTATAAATAAATATTATTTATACAAAGTGGTAAAACCTAAGAAGGCTTTAATTCTTAATAAATCCAAAAGGATTTAATTATTGATTTATAATATTTAAATTCTAAAGAATTTAAATAATTTATAAATTAATCATTTAAATATCAAAGGCGCCAACATCTAATATAAAAAGAAATCCATCGACATTTGAAATGTTGGTGGTATATTGGTATAAAAACCATATGCCTAAGTGGCAAAAGAATTATCCCTTGTTCAATTTACCAAAGGTCTATGAGTTGCATGTTTCGTGCGATTTCCTTCAAGGAAGAAGACAAAGTTTTGTCTTAAGTGTGTCGGTGAAGAAATAAGATGAAAAATTCCCTAACCCTCATAACCATCCAGTATGGTGGTCTAGTGGTAAGTTGGAGTGAGCTAGGGTGCTTGTGAGCAGGAGGACCCATGTTCGAATCTCGATAGGCAGCATTTTGAGTGGCTTGGTTAGCGTCTTTAGTGGACTTGGTTAGGGGCCAAAGGAAGCGGTGCAAATCCTTTTTGAGGTGAGGCACCAATAGGGAGAAGATAGAGCACATGGTGCTCTTCCATTCCAAGGTGAGCACTTAGCTCACGCGGCAGTTGGAGCCGCAGCTAGGGTGCTGGTAGAGGCGGCGTCGTGATTTCAAATCTCACCAAGGCAAAGGTAGTAAATTTTTTAATATATTTTGTGATGCCTAAGGTTTTGACATAAGTTCCTAGGGAGTTAATAAAAGGTAGATAAAAAGTATTTTTAATTAATCATTATTTTGGTTAATTGGAGGAATAATGAGTTAGCTTTATTTTTAAATAAAGTATTTATGACATTGGTTTATTGGAGATTAAAGTGTTGGTTAGATTTTGAGAGGACTTCTTGCCATTGAGTTACTTTGAGAAGGTAATTTTATTGACATTATTTCTGGTATTGGATATTATTTTAACTGGGATATTATAAGGTGTATTTGATCAATTATTTGTGTATATGTTGATGGATGCTTTCTTCAAGATGGAGTAATAAGGTGTATGTATGTTTTGATATTTACATTGTACTTTTGATAGAGTTTATCATCTTATAACTTTCTTAATATTGGGAAAGAAGTGTTTGTGGTTGTGGAAAATTTTTGAGGTTCCTTCATCATCAAGAAAAAGGTATGGGCACATTCTTCCATAGTTGATTTGATTGATTATTTTTTGGAAAACAAGTTTGGAGTGAAAAGGATTTAATTTGGTTTCCTTATTGAGTTGTTGAGCTATATGTGAGATTGGTTTATAAGCATTGTTGTTGAAGTGATTGATTGAGTGAAGAACTTGGACTAGGGTTTGCAAATATCATGAGTATCATTGTTATGTGAGATTGGTTGATAAGTATTGTTGGAAATATTTTGAGTGAGTGTTTATATGCTTGGACTAGGGTTTGTAAGTAAGGATTTTTTCATTGAGTGATTGGTTGAGTAGATTTGGTTGAGCCTATTCAAGTGGATGTGTGAAGTGATAGCTCAAGTTCTATAAAACAAATTATTCTATATTCTAAATTGATTTGAAAAAAAGGTTGAGAGTTGATGAGTGTGAAACATATTGAGTCTCTAACAATTATCTATATGTTTCTATGATAAAAGAGTGAGTGAAAGTGTTTGAGAATTGAAGTGAGTGTGCAACATATTGAGTCTCTAACAATTCTCTATATGTTTCTAAGAGAGTGATTGAAAGTGATTGAGCATTGTGATGTGTGTAGAACATATTGAGTCTCTAACAATTATCTTTATGTTTCTATGAGATTGGACAAGTTCTAGTGTGGACTTGTTGAGCATATTTGAGGCAAGTCTTTGAGAAGACTTGTGGACATATTTGTGTAAGATTTTATGAAAGCTTACAATATAGATTGAGAGCAGATTTGGATAAGTTCTAGTGAGGAATTATTGAGTATATTGGACAAGTTCTAGAGAGAAGTTGTGGACAGATTGGTGTGAGATTTTGTGGAAGATTACAAGGTAAATTTGAGTCAAGTCTTTGAGTAGACTTGTAAGTAGAGTTTATTGATGATTTGTTCAAAACTTGAGTTAAGTTTTATGGTAGATCCAATAGAGTTGATTTGAGATTGATTCAAGCTTTGATTTAAGGCTTGAGGACAGATATTGAGAATAGGTTTGTGCTATATTGAAGGACTGTGTTTAGTACAGATTCGAGGACAGAGTTTGTTGCACATTTGAGGACAGATTTGTGCCAGACCAGAGACATATATTGAGGATATATTTGTGCTAGATCGAAGGATTGTGTTTAGTGTAAATTTGAGGCAAAGCTTTGGAGGTGATATATTTGAGGAAAAAGGTCTCCAGCTAGAGCAGGGAGGACATGTGTCTTCTATGGATAGATTTCCATTTGTTAAGGGTAGAGGAGGCAGAGGTCTTCTAGAAGATCACCAGCCAGAGCAAATTTAAGATATTGGTGTCTCTTGTGGATAGAGATCCACAAAATTCATTAGGGGATTGGTATCTCCTTTAGATAGATATCCATAAATATTGTAATAGGGAAAGGATTCCCAATATATTGATTGAGAAATTTTTTAGTAAAATATTTTCTCCGTGGAGTAGCCCACATTGGGTGAACCACGTAAATTTGGTGTCTCTATTATGTGTGGTGATTTGTGCATTGCTTCGATTACTGCTATTGATATTGCTATCTATACATTGCATAATATCGATTGGGAAAGAAAAGTAAAAAGTGGTCTTATACTGTTCACCCCCCTCTCAATATAAGCTTGTGTTCTTTACATTCACCCATCATGTTTAATGTGCTAATGAAATCCCTACCTCAAAGACACTACAAGTCATAATTTTTTTTTACTACTTCCTTTCCTCAACACCATTCCATGGTTTGTCATATCCATAGAGTTTGTAATCTAGTTCCTAGGCCTATTGGAGAGTTGGGTTGTATGGAATGATGCCATTTTTTATACAACTAAAAATATGGTGCAGTTCAAAAGACATTCCAATTCTATCCTTCATGATGATCTTGCCAAAGCTTCTCTCAGGATAGATGCTTATCTGTTTAATCTTGAACTTCAGTCTCATGTTGTCCAGCTGAGGCATGAACTTAAACTTGCTAAACTTTATGAGACTTTGAGAGCTCAAATTAAAGCCTAACTTCATTAGATTAAAGTTGGTGGTAGGGTCACCAAAGAGTGTTTTCAAAGGCTTTTCCCTCCCAAATAAGCTATTCAATTCAATTTCATTCAAGACAATGGAATAATTCTTACCTCTCTTTCGAATATTATTGATGCTTTTTTCAAGCACTATACTAATATTTTTATCACTCAAGATTATTTCCCTGAGTGGGAGCAAGTACTGGTAGCTTGTATGGTAGTTGTACCAATTAAGGTTTCAAAGTCTCAAAGAGCAAGGTGTGATAAACTACTCTCCCTTATAGATTTGGAGGATGCATTGTCTCAAATGGTAAATTACAAAGCACCAAGTCAGGATGGCTTTCCTTGTGAGTTCTACAAGGGTCTTTGGGACTTAGTTGGTCATAATCTGCATAAAGTTTCTCTAGAGGATCTTCAAGTAGGCTCTTTGGAAGTAATTATTAATAGGGGCAATATCAAATTCATACCCAATCAAGGGGACCTGGAGTTGATCACTAATTGGAGGTCTATTACTTTGTTGAATGTTAGTTACAATATCATTGCCAAAGATTTGGATCTTCGTTTTAGGCCTCTTCTTCCTTTGATAGTTAGATCAGAGTAAACTAGATTTATTCAAGGAAGGTACATCCTCAAAAATATTTTGACTATCTAGGAGGACATGGAATGGGCCTGGATGTCAAACCAGAACATGTTTTTTATTAATATTGATTTTGAGAAAGCTTATGACCACATTGAATGGAGATTCATTCTTGCTATGCTCAAATTTTTAGGATTCGGGTTAGTTTTCATTCAGACTATTATTATGCTATTCAGATATGCTTTGACTATTCTCAATCTGAACAATTCATAGTTTGAATAAGTGGGTCTTTTTAGGTCTACTCAGCAAGGATGTCCTATTGCTCTCTCTTTATATGTAATTGTTGTTGAAGCCTTTGGCTATATTTTAGCTGCTCAAGCTTCTGCAAGTCTTATTAAATGAATTGCTCTTCCAAATAATCAAGGACAACTTATTAACAATCACTTTGTTGATGACTCCTTTCATACTATAAGGGAAAAGGAGAAATATGTTTCTAATGCTCTATTTTGTCTGAACACCTTTTGCACAGCCTCTGGTTCTAGCATAAATTAGAGGAAGACCACCTGCTTTAGACAGTCTCCCTTGCCTATGTCACCTTGGCTTCAAGGGTATCATTGGAATTGGATCCCTCCTAGAGAATTTTTTAAGTTTCTTGGTATTCCTTTTGCCTTTCAAGGCTTCCCTGCTCAACTTTGGAATTATGTGCTTTAAAGAGTTGAAAAGAAACTTGATTTCTATCTTACTAAGAAGCTGTCATTAGAAGGTAAATTTTATATTTGCTCTAAAGTTTTAGCTTCCACTCATGTATACTATTCCTCTGGTTGGGTTCCTTCACATGTTTGCTATAAGAAGCTTGAGAAAATACTTTGAGATTTTATTTGGAATAATTCTTCTAAAACAAAGGGATTTCATAGAGTTGTATGGGATATTTGATGTCTTCCTAGAGAATCTGGCAGAATGGATCTGTTGGACTGTAGATGGTAAGGTATTGCTCTGTGTGATAAGTGGATGGTCAAGGCTCTAAGGGGAGCTAAAGCTTGGAAAGTTTTGGTTTGACATTTCAATTTCTTTGGTATTCTCTTAAATCGTAGAGCATGGGGAGGGTTGGATTTTTCCTCTCTCATTGTTGCTCCAGTTTTTGTTAAGCTTTTTGGCTCCTTTATTATTAAAATTATATGGAAATCCTGGCAGCAGCTCACTCCTTGGATTTTTTTGAGAGGATATGGCTTTCGGCTTATCCATCAATTCTATGAATATTTGGTGGTCCCCCATGTTTCTTCATCAAGGTTCTCCCTTAGCTCGGGTGTAATGGATTCCTGCTTAACAGTTTTTCAAAAAGGGTATGTTACAATAGTTGATTTCTTTTCTCGCCATAATAGGGATTGGATCCCATGGAATGATTTCAAACACACCTTTAGGCTGAATTATGTGGATAAATATACCTATGATGTTGTTATTTCTCTCACCCCTTTTTCTATGTTGCACAAGATTGGTGTGCACTTGCAATGTCCTTGGTGGTCAGACTGGAGATGGCATGTTGACACTCCATTGCATAATTATAAGGCTTTTTTGGGATATAAATGGTTATCTCCTCATCTTCCTCTAGTGCCTAAGCTCAATCAGCAGTGGGACTTATTTTCTACAAAGACTAGATGGAATTCTAGATTTCAGAATGTTTGGGCTACCTATGTTGAGCCCAAAAAATCTTTTTTTAAGTAGAGCTTGTCATGTCAAGGCCTTCCCTTGGGGAAAATTTTGAAGCACCTTGGAATTCTTGATCCTAAATTTCCTTTTTGTGGTGTATTTGAGTCTTGTACTCACTTATTTTGGAATTGCAAAATATCTAGGTAAGCTTTGGAATGGTTTCATTCTTTTTTTTCTCATTTACAATTGCAAGAGTTTCTTGGCCCCAAGCTCTTCTTGGGGACTCTTTTACTTTATCTCTTCCATTTTTTGAAGCGTGGCAGGTTTTTAGGATTTGCCTGCTCTTTCATATTTGGAAGGCCCATAATATAATTGTTTTTAAATATTATACACCTTCTATCACATTTACTCATGTTGAAAAATTAGAAGTTTTTAATGACATGTGGCTACAAATATGTACTCAAGCCAACAAAGTTACTATGGAGTTGGATCACCTACAAGTTCTTCTGACGCACTGGGCCAATGCTCCGTGTACAGTCAACCGGATCCTCCCAGAGTGCTCTTATTAGGATTATTTTTGATCTTGCTCTCATTGTCAATCTTTGTCATATGTAAGAAATCCCAAATATAGGCACCGGTCCCAGCCCTCACCAGTCAAGTAGCCTAATGTTGGCATTGTTTGTTCATCCTTCTAGGTTGTGGGTGGGATGATGTTTAACCAGTTTCACCTAGGCTATTTGTTGGTTGGAGCAACATAGGTACTAAAGGGCTTAATCACAATGCAAAGGGGTGGATTACCATTTCATAATCACTAGCAATTTATGTAGGACAACATGCCAAGGCACATTACTCCATATGATAGGCTTTCTTTGATGTAATGATCATCAATGATCATGACTGGTAAACTTATGTTTTTTTAGCGACTTTGTTTCCTAACCCTTTTCAATGAGTGTTAGTTTGATTCCCCATGGGTGTGTTAATCCACCCATTTTTTTTTATTGTAAAGGCTTTTATCTTAGTTTAATGTAAATTTACTTTTTTCATCAAACAAAAAAAACTCTTGAAAGAGACCAATTCTCTCCTTAGACTAAATTTCTTATTATTTTTGCATAAGTATTAATAGTTAAGATTTTATTATGGGGATCTAATATATCTTAAATTTTCTCTTATATCGGGCTAAAAAATAAAATAAAAAATGCTTAAGTTAATTGTGTCTCGCAAATCATCTTTTTGGCAAAAATTAAATGCTTGGAAAATGTTAGTAGATATAAATACATCAATATATCTTCTCTTTTTATAATAACAAATATCAAATCACTTTTATTTTTTAAAAAATATTTTATTAATAAATTATAATAAAATTTTCCTAAGGTTTAAAATGTAATTTTTTTCTAACATCTTTAAAAATATTTTGTTGAAATATTCGTCGTTGTGCCAAGACAACATCATTGACCAAAATTTCATCCTCCACACACACATCTAAAATATATATTCATTCCATAGATAATAGAAGTGATTTTTAGTACAAATTTTAGATATCGGATATCAGCCATGGATAGAGAACCGAAAGAACTCCATTTTCTGGGTGCCTTCGATATCATGGGCCAAATCGTCAATATCGGCATTGAAGTGTTGGGTTTCATCATGCTAACTATGGTTATTTCCCTCTCCTCTGTAATCCTTCCTCATGGCTTGATCATGCAACCCCTCTTCAACAAAATCACCGTGAACTCCATGAACCCCGCTATTAGAAAATTAAACCATATTTGACACCTAAAAATATCTCTGACAGATCTTATCACCAAAATATGATCACCATTTTTATTGTGTGCATAGTTATTGTTGTTTTGGTGGAAATACTAGAATGTTCGATGATAAGCCTTATCCCCTATCATAAGATAAGTCTTATCTCTTCCTTCTCCTGGCTATATAAGGTGGTGGTTTCTTTTAGTGCAGTGTAAGGGAGAACGAAGGAGAGCAAAGGTGAAGAGCAAAAGGAGAGCAAAAAATAGAAGAGAATGACCATGAATTAAATGTAGGATAAAGGAGTCAAAGAAACAGCCTACCGTAAACTCCATTGGGTGTTTAACTTGCAACTAAGATTGCAGACGATTGTGTAAAGCTTTTGGAAAAAGAAGCATTCGATGTAAGGTTTTAATTTTGCCTCGTAAAACTGTAATTGTAGCCTGTCTCTATATTTTGATTTATATAAGAAATATTTATTTGTGTATACTTGAGTCTTTGATGCATTTCTCCTCTAAAAATTCATTTCAGGTAACTTATACTCTGAAAAGGCATTTTTCAGGTAAGTTATTCCAAAAATTGGTCTTCACTCCAAAACTCCTTCAAGTCCAGTGAAAACATTGTTGATCGCCCGAAATTGACTAGCGATCGTTTTCACTAGCAGTATCGTGATTTTAAATTTAACACCTCTAAAATATTTTTTCTTCCCCTTGGTGAGTGAAACTCCTGTTTCATTTTTTAATTGAGCAAAAATCTTGTTTTGTTGTATAATTGAGTGAAACTCTCTCCGTTGTGATTCTTTCAAATTGGTATCAGAGCTAGTGCCTACCCATGGAAAATAGAAGTAATAGCCTCTAATAGAAATCCCTTACAGTTTCAAATCCCATGATTCAATGGCAAGAACTACGATTATTGGAGCATCCAGATGAATTATGATTATTGAGTCTCAAAAGTTATGAGACCTGGTGGAGAACAGTTATATAGAACCAGCAAATGCAGTAGTATTGAGTGCTCTCTCCTATGCAAAGTTAGATTTTCTAAATAAGAACTAGAAGGTATTATTCTACATATTGCAGGCGATCGAGGAGATAATATTCTCACAAATTGCAGTAGTAACCACATCGAAGGCGGTATGGAAAATTATTTCCAACTCCTTCTAAGACATCGATAAAGTGAAATTGGTGTGGTTGCAGATACTAAGAAGAGAGTTCAAGAATCTCTAGATGAGTGAGTCATAATCCATGAGTGACTTCTTTAACCGAATAATGGGTATCATTAACTATATGAGGATGAATGGTGAGAATGTGGAGAACCCGAGGATAGTGGAGAAGATACTAAGGAGTCTACTAGTAATGTTTAACTTAGTTGTGATTGTAATAGAAGAATCAAGGGATTTGACAACCTTATATGTATATGAGCTCATGGATTCTCTACAAACACATGAGCAGAGGCTGAGCCACTCAACTCATTCCTCGTTGGATCAAGCATTCAAGATGCAAGTCTCAATCTAAGATAGTAGCTGAGAAGAATCCCACCAAGGATCCTATAGTTCTCAGGGAAGAAGATGATAAAATAGTAGAATCAAGTGTGGAATAGGCTACAAGCGAGGAGGAAGGTAAAAATCCAATGATGGAGAGACCAGCTGCAACTTCCATAAAGTAGGAGGAAGAGGTAATGGAATAAATCAACAAGGAGGATCTAATTAGATGTATGATAAATCAAAGATCTAATGTTATTACTGCAAGAATTTTAGTCATTATATCTATTAGTGTAGAAATAATATGGTCAAGGATAATAAGAAGCAAGCCCAGTACACAAATAAATCTAAAAATGTAATGTAGAGATGCTTGTAGGAATATGTTGTTAAATTGCAGTACTAAGGAGGAGAACCAGAAGAATACCTAGTATCTCAACAATGGTTGCAGCAACCACATGTTTGGGAATAGAGAGATGTTCTCATAGTTGGATGAATCCATCCAATCTGAAGTGAATATGGGGAACAACAGTAAGGTACCTATCATGGAAAAAGGGAAAATCCTTATCTGTACCAGGAAATATGAAAGGAAGCAAATCCAATATGTGTATTATGTGCCTGGGTTGAAACACAATTTCCTAAGTGTTGGATAACTTGTGCAAAAGGGGCACACTGTTCAATTTAAAAATGAAGCCTATATAATCAACGAAAAAGAGCATGTGGTAATAGCAAATGTGTCCATGACAAAGAACAAGATGTTTCCCCTGCAGATTAAAAATGAATTGTTGTTGTCATTTAGTGCAGTTGTGAAAGATGCTACATGGCTATGGCATCTTATATTCGTTCATCTGAGTTTCAATGGCCTGAACCTATTGCACAAGAAATAAATGGTGAAGGTTTTACCACTTATAGAGTAACTGAATCAAGTTTTTGAAGGTTGCTTAGTTAGTAAGCAGCACAGGGATGAATTCCCTATAGGATAATCTTGGATAGCTTTATAGCCATTAGAGCTAGTGCATTTAGATATCTACGTATCTATACAAACTAGCACATTTATCAATAATGAGTATTTCTTAACTTTTATTGATGATTTCAGTTGGAGGACATGGGTACATCCCATCAAGAAAAAGTCATAGGCTTTCGATAAATTTAGGGAGTTCAAGGCTCTGGTTGAAAAACAGAATGACTATTACATGAATACTCTCAGGACAGATGGAGGAGGTGAGTATATCTCCAATGAATTCCATAATTTCTAAAAATAGAATGGAATTCAAAGGTAGCTCATTGCCAGATACACACCACAACAAAATGGTATTGCAAAAAGGAATAATATAACCATTATGGATATGGCACGGATTATGCTAAAGGTCAAAGCATTACCACATGAGTTCTAGGTAGAAGTTGTATGTTGTGCAGTTTATTTGCTAAATAGGTGTCCCACAAAGAGTGTGAAGGACATGATTCCTTAGGAAGCCTAGAGCAATCAGAAGCCCATTGTGGCTCATTTAAGATTTTTTAGGTGCATAGCATATGCACATGTTCCAGATGAGAAGAGAAATAAATTGGATGACAAGGCAAAGAAATGCATCTTCATTGGCTACAATGAAGATTCGAAGGCTTACAGGTTGTACAATCTTATGATGAAAAAATTGATCATTAGCCGAGATGTGAAGTTCCTGGAAGATGAAGCATGGAACTGGAAATCCAAGATTGGTCAGCCAGAACTAGCAATCATTGAGTTTGAGGACTTGGAATAAGATAGAGTGCATCTACCTGTAGCTTTAAGCAATAGTACTAGTTCCAGTATAAGCACTGCCTCATCATTACAAATGCCTCCACTTACAAGAAGGATCACCAACTTGAAGACACCTACGAATACAGGGAGCTTGCAAGACATTTATGAGGTAACCCAAAATAAAATAGATGAAGAACATTCTGATTTTTCTTTATTTTATGAGTGTGATCCAATTTCATTTTAAGAAGCAATTCAAAATCAAAAATGGGTGCAAGCCATGGATGATAAGATAGAGGTCATAGAGAATAATAAGACATAGCAATTGATGGCTCTTCCAGCAGGGAAGAAGACCATTAGAGTCAAGTGGGTATATAAAACCAAGTTTAATGTCCAAGGTGATGTTGATAGGCGTAAGGCTATATTGGTGGCAAAAGTCTACAAGTAGAAGTCAGATATTGACTATCATGAGATGTACGCACCTGTAGCGAGACTTGATACAGCCAGAATGATTCTGGTATTGGTAGACCAAAAAGGCTGGAATATTTACCAGATGGACGTCAATTTTGCCTTCCTTAATGAACTGTTGGAAGAGGAGGTCTACATAGACCAACCACCTAGCTATAAGTTGAAAGGGCAAGAAGGCAAAGTATTGAAGTTGAAGAAATATTTATACGGGTTGAAGCAAGCACCCAAGTCTTGGTATAGCTAGATTGATACTTATTTTTAGGAGAATGGGTTTATCAAATGCCCATATGAGAACACACTATACATGAACACGAGTGCATAGGAGGAGATGATAATCATTTTATTGTATCTAGATGATCTGATAAATACTTGCAATAGAAATATTTTGTTTGAACAGTTCAAAAATACCATGAAAAAGAGTTCGATATGATGGAATTAGGCCTAATGAAATATTTTCTAGGCATTGAAGTTGACCAATATGTGGATGGCATCTTCATTTCTTAGGTTAAGTATGCAAAATATGTACTAAAGAGGTTTAAGATGGAGGATAGAAAACCTACCATTACACCAGTTGTAATAGGCCTAAAGCTGAGCAAAAATGATTGTGACAATAATGTTGATCCAACATTCTACAAATGACTTGTTGGAAGTTTGATGCACTTGAAAGCAACCAGACCAGACCTAATGTTTATATTGAGTCTGATTAGCATATTTATGGAAACACCGAAAAACACTCATTTGTAGGCAAGGAAAAGAATACTACGGTGTGTCAATGGGACCAAAGACCATGGAATATTTTATGTCGAAAATGATCAACTTGAACTTGTTGGCTACATTGATAGTGATTGGCCTCGCAGTACAGATGATCAGAAGAGCACTTTTGGTTATGCATTCTATTTTGGATCGGGTGCAGTTTCATGATCTTCAAAAAAGCAACCAATTGTTGCTTTATCCACTGCTGAGGTTGAGTATGTTGTCGCCACCTCAACCGCATGCCAGGAAGTTTGGCTGAGAAGAGTTATGGGTGAGATGAATCATCCATCGAAAGGGGAAATAACCATTTTTTGTGATAATAATTTGACCATTGCCCTGTAAAAGGATCCAATATTTTATGGTAGAATGAAGCATATCGATATTTGCTACCATTTCATCAGAGAGCTGGTGAAATTTAACAAAATTGAGTTATTGTTTTGCAGGTCCAAAGACCAGGTAGTAGATATTTTCACAAAATCTTTGAAGGAGGAAGACTTCAACAGGATAAATAAAATGCTCGATGTCAAATATTTTATGAAATCTAGTTTAAAGGAGGATGTTAGAAAATTAAACCAGATTTGATGCCTGAAAAGATCTCTGATAGATCCTATCGCTAAAATTTGATCGTCATTTTTTATTGTGTGCACAGTTATTGCTATTTCGGTACCCTAGAATTTTCAATGATAAGCCTTATCCCCTATCAAAATATAAGTCTTATTCCTCTCTTCTCCCAGCTATATAAGGCGATGGTGTCTTTTAGTGTAGTGTAAGGGAGAACGGAGGAGAGCAGAGGTGAAGAGAAAAAAGAGAAATGAAAAATAGAAGAGAAGGAGCACAAAGTAAATGTAAAAAAAGGAGTCAGAGTAGCAGCCTTCTATAAAATCCATTGGATGTTTAACTTACAACTGAGATTGTATATGATTGTGTAAATATTGTGGAAAAAGAAGCGTTTGGTGTAAGGTTTTAATTTTGCCTTGTAAAATTGTAACCTTAGTCTGTCTCTGTATTTTGATTTATATAATAAATATTTATTTGTGCATACTTAAGTCTTTCACGCATTTCTCATCCAAAAAGTCATTTCGGGTAACTTATACTCTGAAAAGACATTTTTTGGGTAATTTATTCTGAAAATTGGTCTTTGCTTCGAAACTCCTTCAAGTCCAACGAAAACATTGTTGACCACCTGAAATTGACTAGCAGTCATTTTCACTAGCGATGTCACGATTTTAAATTTGACACCTCCAAATTTTTGTTTTGTCTCCTTGGTGATAAAAACTCTTGTTTCATCCCTTTGTTGAGCGAAACTCCTATTTTGTTGTTTAATTGAGAGAAACTCCTATTTTATTGTATTATAGAGCAAAACTCTCTCCATTGCTATTATTTCACCTGCCAGCCTCACATCAAAAAATACCTTGTACCAATTCTACCTAGAGTGGGGGGAGGTCTTGCTCATCGAAATAGCCTACATGTCCTTTGTGTTCACCTTTTCGTTGCTGTCCACCTTATACATGGTTTACACAGTGGCATGCCTCTACACAGGAAAGGAGCTCTCCTACACCATAGTCATGAAATTCGTTGCCAAGGTATGGAAGTGTCTGATGATGACCTTCCTTTGGTTTTTTGTGGTACTTTTTGCCTATTACATGGCACTACTTCTTGTGCTATTTCTTTGAATATTTATCAACAGGAGGGACATAATGAGGATGACGACATTCTTGTTTGTGGTCCTTATTGTGTTCTTCTCTATCCATGTGTACATCAGTATGATCTAGTAGCTCTCCAGCGTGGTGTCCATATTGGAGAGTTGCAGCTTATACGTTATGAAGAATGCCAAGGATCTCATCAAGGGGAAGTGCATCATGGCTCTGTTGCTCAACATTTTGTATGTCGTATTCGTTGGAGCCTGGGGAATTTTTTTGGTGGAATGGGTCGAGCATGAGCTGGGTGATCAAGATAAGGGGGTCAATGGGGTAGGGCTTATGGTGGAACTATATTTTCTAAATCTCTAGGGCATGCCGATTCACACCGCGTTCTACTTTGTGTGCAAGTCGCATCACCAAGAGAGTGTAGACAAGTTAATTGTCAAGTTGTTGATATAATATTATTACATTGTTAGTAATAACTATGTGTAAGTTGCATCATCATGAGAGTGTAGACAAGTTAATTTTCAAGTTGTTATAATAATATTATATAGTAAAATATTGGGGGAAGATATCTTTACATTTTTCCTTATTTTAATTGTCTAAGCAAATTAGTTGAACATCAATACAAGATTGATCAAAATTTTCCTAAAATAAGTAATTAATGATTTGTAATATTTTATTACAATTTTAGTAACTTACTTTAATATTGATGAGGTTTTGTAATGACGGTCGAAATATATCTTATGTAAACAGGGTTTGGGACCCTATAAAAAAAACCCACCCTTATAATATATTCATCTGATCAAAAAAAATATTGCATAGTAACATTGTAAGTAATAAGACCAAATCATTTCAACTTTATATAACTTATTTAAAAAATATTTAACAAGAAATACTAAGTCATTTTTTATGAATAAAAAATTAATTTAACACCATTTCTATGCTTGAATAATTATTTGAAAATCCTTCAATATAACTACCCTTTTATATATTTACCTTGGTACGAGGGATTGAGATCCTTCATTTAAAAAAAACATGTATTTTTTTTATTTGGTTAGTGTGAGAAACCCCTATGACCAACGCACAGGGTTGAGTAGTCTCCTCCCAACCATGACCCCTCGTAAATCCGAGAGCTATACTTATCAATAGGGAATTTAACATAGCCACCCCTCACAAATTTTTCCATGATGTGGTTTGAACCTTGGACCTCCCGAAGAAGAGCCAAAGTTTGAACCGTTGCATTGTCCCCCTAGGATAAAAAACATGTTTTTTAACTCAAATTTTTTTTTCTTGTGAGGGATACTGTAGTAGTGTCTTTCGACTTTCATTTAGGAGACCCAAGTTCAAACCTAGTACAAGGGGATCGATATCCCTCGTTAGAAAACCTATGTTTTTAACCCAAAATTTTATTTTGTGAGGGATACCATAATGTTATGTTTGGGATTTTCATCCAAGAGACCCAAGTTCAAACCATAGTATGAGGGGATGAGGACTCCTTGCAAAAAACCACATATTTAACTTAAAAATAGTCTCGTGAGGGATTCCATAGTGGTATGTCTTTGGGTTTTTATTTAGGAGATCCAAGTTCAAACCCTAGTACAAGGGGACCAGGACCCCTCATAAAAGTCTACATTTTTAAGTCAAAATTTTAGGGTTTCCATTCAAAATACCCAAGTTCAAAACCCATACGAGGGGACTGGGACTCCTTGCAAAAACATGCATTCTTAACTCAAAATTTTATCTTACAAAAGATACCATAGTGGTATATCTTCAGGTTTTCATTTAGGAGACCCAAGTTCAAACCCCGATACGAGGGGACCAAGACCCATCATAAAATATTATACTTTTTAATTCAAAATTTTAGTTATGTGAGAGATACCATAGTGGTATATCTTTAGCTTTTTATTTAGGAGGAGATCCAAGTTCAAACCTCAATACGAGGGGATTGTGAAGAACACAAGCTTATAGTGAGAGGGGGTGAATAGTATAAGACCACTTTTTACTTTTCTTTCCAAATCAATATTATGCAATGTATAGATAGCAATATCAACAATAGTAATCAAAGCAATGCATAAATCACCACACACAATAGAGACACCACAATTTATGTGGTTCACCCAATGTGGGCTACTCCACGGAGAAAATCGTTCACTAACATTTTCTCAATCAATCTCTTGGGAATCCTTTCCCTATTACAATGTTTATGGACCTCTGTCCAAAGGAGACATCAATCCCTTAAATAAATTTCATGGATCTCTATCCATAGGATAACTCCTTCTCCTCTACTCTATCTAGTGATCCTCTAGAAGACTATTGCCTCCACTACACTAGCTTGTGGATCTCTCTCCATTGAAGACTCTTGTCTCCACTCAAAATACATGTCCTCACTGCCATGGCTGATAGATCTCTATCCACTGGATACTACTGTCCTCTCTGCTCTGTCACCTCCAAATATTTGTATCAAAACTACACTAAACACAATCCTTTGGTCTAGTACAACTCTGCTCAAACTCTATCCTCAAATCTACACTAAACATAGTCCTTCGATCTAGCACAAATTTGTTCAATCTCTGTCTCTGGTCTGATACAAATCTGCTCTCAAATCTGGACCAACTCTGTTCTCAAATCTGCACTAAACACAGTCCTTCGATCTACCACAAATATTCTCAATATCTATCCTCAAGCCTTAATTCAAGGCTTGACTCAACTCTGCTGGATCTGCCCTAAAACTTAACTCAAGGTTTGAACAAATAAATCAACTCTACTCTTAAGTCTTCTCAAAGACTTGTCTCAAATATGCCTTGTAAGCTTCCACAAAATCAACACACTAATCTATCCACAAGTCCTCTCTAGAACTTGCTCATATCTGCTCTACAAGTCCTCTCTATAACTTGCTCAATCTGCTCCACAAGTCCTCTCTAGAACTTGCTCAAATCTGCTCAATAATTCCTCTCAAGAACTTACTCAAATCTGTATTGTAAGCTTTCACAAAAGCTCATGCAAAATCAGTCCACAATTCTCCTTAAATACTTGCCTCAAATATGATCAACAAGTCCACACAGAACTTGTCCAATCTCAGAGAAACATAAAGAGAATTGTTAGAGACTCAATATGTTCTACACTTATCACAATAATCAATTACTTTCAATCACTCTCTTAGAAACATAAGGAGAATTGTTAGACTCAATATGCTTCAAATACAACTCAATGCGCAATCACTTTCTCAAATCAATTCAGAATATAGACTAGTTTTTTTTATGGAACTTGAACAATCACTTCACACATCTTCTTGACTAGGCTCAACCAAATCTACTCAACCAATCACTCAATGAAATAATCCTTGCTCACAAACCCTAGTCCAAGCATATAAACATCAAATCAAAATGTTTCCAAAAATGCTCAACCACAAATCTCACATAACAATGATACTCATGATCTTTGCAAACCCTAGTTCAAGTTATTCACTCAATAACTCACTTCAAAAAAAATGCTTATAAAACAACTCTCACATAACAATGATACTCATGTTCTCTTCAAACCCTAGTTCAAGTTCTTCACTCAATAACTCACTTCAACAACAATGCTTATAAAACAACTCTCATATAACAATGATATTCATGTTCTCTTCAAACCCTAGTTCAAGTTATTCTCACATAAATGGTTTCAACAACAATGTTTATCAAAAAAGGTTTAACAACAATTCTTTATACCAGAAAACCTTGAAGCATTAGCTCAACACACTCAATTAGAAACCCTAATCAAGTCCTTTTCACTCCAAACTTATTTTTTAGAAAACCAATCAATCAACTCAACTATGGAATAATGTGCTCATACCTTTTCTTGATGATGAAGGGATCTCATAAATCTATAACAACCATAAACACTTATATGCCAAGCTCAAAGAGGTTAGAAGATAAATCTTTCTCACAATATAATGAAAAATCTCAATTACACCTTATCACTCCATCTATAAAAAAAACCATCAACATACATAAATATATTTTCCAATAACACCTTATAATCTCCCAATTAAATATAAATTCAACATCCACCAAAAATTAACTCAAAAACTCTTTACTCATATTTAATGGCAAAAAGAACTTTGGCAAAAATCAAATCTACTTTCCTTATAACTCCAATAACATAAATCACTTATCAATAAAACAACCTTTCATAAACCCTTATAACTCCAAATAACACTTTATAGAAAACCTTAGGCAAATAAAATTTAATTAAAAATACCTTTCCCACTAGTGGGATTCCAAACCCACAATCTCTGCCTCCGCGAGCGCTCTAGCATGGGCTTGACCATTGTGTGTGCTAGACGCACGTTTGAAATCTTAAGAGTACTTTGTGCTCTTTCTCCTAAGTCTGGCGCTCAAAATGAGCGTGTGCCAAAAACCTTTCCCCTTGGCACTCAAGACAAACACACCAACTCCACGTAAATCGATCGTGGACTCTTCCACTCCCAATGCTCTCGTAAAATGTGTGCTGCCAATGGACCACTCTGTCCAATGTGGGTCAGACCTTACGCTCTCTCTTTTCGTCTTCTTCCTAGCACTAAAAGACAAACAAACTCTTTGTCTTCTTCCTCAACGATCAACGATTGCACGAATTACTTTTAGCTCGGTCGCATGAAAATTAAATCGAAGAGGGGTAAGTTTGAATTCCCCTTTGGCATATTATTTATACACAAATTCACCATATGGCTTAGACGTCGACGCTCCATAATATTCAATGACGTCGACGCTTCTTACAACCTTTATAATTTATAAATTATTTAAATTCTAAAAGAATTTAAATTTTATAAATTATATTTATAAACCTTTGACTTTAATAAAAATTAAAGTCTCCTTTAGGTAAAATTTAAACCTTCATTTGTTCTTCACTGATTTGATGAAAATTATTTTGCCACCATGGTTTTTAATAAAAACCTTAATTTTGCCATTATGATGTTTAATGAAGCCTTTATATCCTCATAATGGTTTTAATAAAAACCTTTTAATTTGCCACCATGGTTTTAATAAAAACTCTTATAAAATAATATTTTAACTACTTTTCTTCAACTCTTTGCATTTTTCCTGACTTCAATGATGGTGTACTTCATGGTGTTAATGACAGCTTCATTTGTTCACTTGAAATCAATGACAACTTCTCACCTTGACATCAATGACAACTAAATGAGCTCAAAATGTCCAACAGATTGGGATCCCTCATAAAAAACCCTTGTTTTTAACTAAAATTTTAATTAGTAGCGTGACAAATACTATAGTGGTATGTCTTTGGATTTTCATTTAGAGAACCAAGTTCAAAACCTAATATGAGGGGTTCGATACCCTCATAAAAACCCATGTTTTTAACTCAAATGTCCTGCAAAGGATACCATATTGGTATATATTTGGGTTTTCATTGAGGAGACCCAAGTTCAAGCCTCGATAGCCATCGTAAAAAAACCCATATTTTTAACTCAAATTTTAATTAGTCTCGTGATGGATACCATAGTGGTATGCCTTTGGCTTTTCATTTAGAGACCCAAGTTCAAACCTTGATACAAGGGGACTAGCACCCCTCATAAAAACCTATTTTTTTAACTCAAAAATTGCCAAACCCCGATACAAAGGGACCAAGACCCCTCTCAAAACCTTGAATTTTTAACTCAAAATTTTAGTCCTGTGAGGAATTTCATAATCGCATGTCTTTGGGTTTTCATTCAGGAGACCCAAGTTTAAACCCCAATATAATGGGCTTGAGACCCCTCTCAAAAACCCATATTTTTAACTCAAAATTTAGTCTTGTGAGGGATATCATAGTGGTATATCTTTGGGTTTTCATCCAAGAGACACAAGTTCAAACCCCAGTATGAGAGGCCTAGGATCCCTTTCTAAATCCTATGTTTGTAACTTATTTTTCAGTCCCATAAAGGATACCATAGTGGTATATCTTTGGGTTTTCATTTAGGATATCCAAGTTCAAACCTTGGTATAAGAGGACCAATTTTCCTCATAAAAACTCATGTTTTTAAATCAAAACTTTATCCCATGAGGATTATTGTAGTGGTATATCTTTAGGTTTTCATTCAAGAGACACAAGTTCAAATCACAATATGAGGGGACTAGGACTCATAATAACTAGCAATTTAACTCGAATATTTTTTGGGTTTTCATTCAAGAGACCCAAGTTCAAACCTCAATACAAGGGGACTAAGACCCTTTTCAAAAAACTCATATTTTTAACTCAAAAGTCCCATAAGGGATATTATAGTGGCATATCTTTGGGTTTCATTTAGTAGATCCATGTTCAAACCCTGATACGATGGGACTAGGACCCATCATAAAATCCATGTTTTTAACTCATAGTTTTGATAAAGGAGATTGGGATCCCTCATAAAAACCCATATTTTTAACTCAAAATATCCTATGAGGGATACCATAGTGGTATGTATTTAGTTCTTCATTCAAAAACCCAAGTTAAAACCTTGATATGATGGGACCAGGACCCCTCTTAAAAACCTATATTTTAAACTCAAGTTTATCCTATGGCGGATATCGTAATTGTATGTGTTTGGATTTTTATTCAAGAGATCCAAGTTAAAACCTTGGTACAAGGGGACCAAGAACCCTCATAAAAACTCACATTTTTAACTCAAAATTTTTAAGTCCCATGAGGGATACCATATTGATATGTCTTTAGGTTTTCATTTAGGAGACCCAAGTTCAAACCCTAATATGAGGGGACCAAGACCCCTCTCCAAAAAATATGTTTTCAACTCAAAAAAGGAATCCAATGGCATTAGCTTAATCAGTTTAGTAATTTCTTACTAATTCATGTCTAAGGAAAAGGCCCAATCATAGGAAATCAAAAAAAAATTATCTTGAAGAAGAGTAAGTTGAGATAAGTATCAATAATTGGAACTTGTGTGGAATTTTATTTAGAGAAAAGTTTCTTAGAAGAAACTTCAAGAGGAAGATCTTTCATTAGGAGTTGGACGGTCTTAGAATGACCACTAACAATGAAGCTAAAGGGTTGGCTATCATACAAGGTTCTCTCAATTCTTGGGAAAATGGGGTTAGAGAGATCATCATTGAGTCTGACTCTCAAATTATGGTGGGCATTTTGGATGCTACTAGAAATTTTAGACCAAAAGTTTTGAGGATAAGAAACATTGTGAGCCAAGTTTTATTTTTTGGTTACATAGGAGAGTTGGTCACAACCACACTATTTTTAGTAACTGACAAGTGCAGGGTTCAAACCATAGGGGTTGCTCCCACAAAATCTATTATGCCTTGTTATTGTTGACCCAACATGAAGGGGACCACTAATTGCTTGGGATTCATACCATCATTATCAGTATGGTGTGCACTCAAACAATTCAGACCAGACTACTACCTTTGCAAACAGGCTGCCCCTAGTGTTTGACCATATAGTGCTTTGGGCATGGCTAGAACAGGGGTGGTACACATTGCAGTTTTCAAGGTGATAAAGGCCTCGTCCGCTTTAGGTGACCATTTGAAAGCATTTTTCTTAAGTAATGTTGTTAGAGGAGCAGCGATTTTACCATAATTTTGGACAAATTTTCTATAATATCCCGTTAGTCCAAGAAACCCACGTAGAGCCTTTACGGTTTTTGGAATAGGCCAATTTTTCACTTCCTCGATTTTGGAAGGATCTACCATCACGCCTTCCTTTGAGACAATATGTCCTAAGTATTCAATTTCTTGTTTCCCAAAGGAACACTTTGATCTATTTGCATAAAGTTGATTGTCCTTCAAGATTTGGAATGCTTGTCTAACATGGTCCAAATGTTCTTCCCATGTTTTGCTATAAATCAAAATGTCATCAAAGAAAACTAATATAAATTTACGAAGGAAAGGGTGAAATACCTTATTCATTAGACTTTGAAAGGTAGAAGGAGCATTGGTAAGGCCAAATGGCATCACCAAGAATTCGTAGTGCCCTTCGTGAGTGCGAAAGGCTGTCTTAGGAATATCCTTTTCAGCGACTCGTATTTGGTGGTAGCCTGACCGTAAGTCCAACTTGGAAAAGTAAGCTGCTCCATGGAGTTCATCTAGTAGCTCGTCTATGACCGAAATAGGAAATTTATCTTTGATGGTCATTTTATTTAGCGCTCGAAAATCGACACATAAACGCCACGAACCATCCTTTTTCCTAACTAAAATAATTGGAGAGGAGTAAGGGCTTTTGCTAGGTCTAATGACTCCTGTCGTAAGAAGCTCTTGCACTAATTTCTCTATTTCGATCTTTTGGAGGTAGGGATAACGATAAGGTCTAATGTTAGGAGGTTGATGCCCTGGAAATAGTGGAATAGTGTGATCGTGACTTCGTTGTGGAGGTAGTCCTTTTGGTTCGTTGAATACCGCCTTATGGTGGTCTAAAATTTTTTGTAACTCTGGTGTCTCGTCTTTTTGGTGACTAGGTTGAATTGAAAATAATTGGGCGACCATTCCTTTGTTCCCTTTTCGGATAATTTTTTCCATTCTATGTGAGCTAACGATTTGGGAAGGTCCTGATTTTAGGCCTTAGATAATATAGGTTTGGTTCTTTGTTGTGAATTTCATCCATAGTTCATCAAATTCCCATTGGACTACGCCCAAGTTTCTTAACCATTGTACGCCTAGTACAATGTCGCATCCCCCTAGGGGTAAGACGTACATGTCGCTTTGCATGGTATAAACCCCCATAGTTAGTTTTACATTTCTGCATTTTCCTTTGCATGCAATTTTTTTGCCGTTTCCAATCATCACTTCGAAGTTGATGCAAGGGTATATGAAACAATTTTCTTGTTTAGCCACTTTTGGATCGATAAAATTGTGCATGCTACCAGAATCTAGGAGCACGGTAAGGTTTTGTTTCTTAAAATACCCTTTTACTCGCATTGTTTGAGGGGCAGAAAATCCGGCAAGGGCGTTGAAGGAAACCTTTGGTGTATTTTCTTCGTCATTTTCAAGTGTATTGGGTAATACCTCTACTTCGAGTTCAGGTTCCTCTTTAATAGAATTTCCTTCCTCTGTGGCATTGAGAATATATAATTTCCGTGAGGCACATTTATGATTTCTATCAAATTTCTCATCGCAATGGTAGCAAAGACCTTTAGCTTGTCTTTCCTTCATTTCCTCGAAGCTCAGACGTTTAATTGGTAGAGCGGGGTTAATTTTGGGGGTTGTGTAGGAGTTTTGGGTTCGTCCATTTTGCATTGGCTTGGGGTTGGTATAAGCATTTGATTGTTTCCCCCAAGTTGGTTTCGTGAACCGATTTCGTGCCTTGATTTTGTCTTCCGCTAATTTCGCTAAGCCGATGGTCTCTAACATGTTTGTAGGGTTGTACATTTGTACCTCAATTTGAATTTCTTCTTTTAATCCGCTAACGAAACATTCTTGAAAGAAGGCAGCATCTAATCCGGATGTTCGATTAGCTAACCTTTCAAATTATGCTTGGTACTCGCTTATCGAAGTGGTTTGGCATAATTTAGTGAGGGCCCCTGTAAAGCTTTGAAACTTGCTAGGGCCAAATCGTACTAATAGGTTATGTGTAAAGGTTGACCACATCGGAGTGCCATTAGTTTTCTCGAACCATTGGTACCATTGGATGGCGTCATTTTCCAAGTGGAAGGAGGCGATATGCACTTTTTGTATTTCCGAAATTTGATTTAGTGAGAAATATTGCTCTGCTCGGTAGATCCAGTTTGTAGGGTCTCCGCCTTCAAATTTTGGGAAGTCTAATTTGGTTGTCCATGGTAGAATGGAAGTTTGTGGACCTCCTAACATTGCTCGGTTTGATGACCCGTTGTTGGTTGAGTTTGCTTGTGTTGTTGCCTGTTTTTGACTGATGGCATCAATTTTAACATCTATTGCAAATATTTTCTCGAAGAGTTCTCTTATGTTACGGGAATTCTCCTCTCTTTCCTATTTAACTTCGTCAACGAGCCTTTCGTGTTTCTCGTGGATGGAGTCCAGTGATCGTCGTCCATCGGCCATTGCGGTTGATGTAGGTAATGATCAATGTGACTAGGTAACGTGTGCAATTTTTTTTTTTTTATATATATATATTTTTTTCAAAAATTTAATGGGCAATGCCCTATCAACTTTAAGGTTGGTGCTCTCTGTTAATTAACAGAGTACAGCGGTCAACTGGTCAACAGGGCGGGTAAGTTGACTGTGTTCTGTTAACAGGCGGCAAGTCGGGGATCGAAAGTCGAGGAGCGGGCGGCGGCAAGGGCGGCAGGCGGGAAGTCGAAGAGCGGCGGCAAGGGCAAGTCGAGGAGCGGCGTCAAGCGGGCAAGTCGAGGCGCGGCGTCAAGCAGGCAAGTCGAGGAGCGGCGGTAGGCGGAAAATCAAAGAGCGGCGACAAGCGAGAAATCGAAGAGCGACGGCAGCGGCGGCAAGGGCGGGAAATCGAAGAGCGGCGACAGCGGCGGCAGGCTCACAGCGGCAATGCGATTCCTATCTAATAGAAGGAGGTAGTCACGCCGGAATAAAAACAACGATGCCGGATTTAATATTGCTGAAAAAAGGTCACGCAAAAAATTAATTGAAGAGTTTATAAGGTTTTAAATTTTTTGCGTCGAGATTTTTGTCCCACGGCCGGAACTTCGAAAAAATTTATATAAATTTGTATTTATATTTTTATTCGCTTCCTCGTCGCCAACAGACGCTGTTAAACATTGCAGGTCTTCGACTCGTCCGACTCGAATGTTCACTGAAGGGCAGCGGAGTAGAATAGCCCCAGATTGGTGGCCAGGCAGGTGTGGTGGACGTCGGCGTTCACTCTGCAGGTGCGGCAGACGTGTGCAGGCTGTAGGGTTGGTGGAAAAAAAAAAAATTCTTGTATTTTGGCTCTGATCCAGATGTTAAGCACCTGCAATAATAAATAAGAATGTAATGCAAAAGAATCGATGTTGATTTTGGAATCGTAGTTGTATTGGAGGAGAACCCACAATAAGATATATAAAATAATGTGTTTGATTGATTTGATGCCTTATGACACCAATTATATTAACTATAAATATATGTGAAGTGTTGTAAATGAAAGGACACGTTGGTCCTTTACAATGAATCAATGAAATAATATACTATGTGTTAGGAATAGGGTCCTAACAGAACATAGGTGTCTTCTTGGTAAGTGTATGGCTAAACAATCACTTACCAATCCACCTAGCCCTTTGTGGGTATTGTGAGCCAAATTAAATCCATTTGGCAGTATTTTCAGGATGTCATTCCAATCCATGTTGATAGATAAAATAATATTGCAACTAACTTTATGGTTAAACATGGTAGTGAAAGTCCAACTGGTTGCATGTTAAATTTTAATTAGAATAGGGATTCTTCTAAATTATTGGAAGTGAACCATATGGTTCTTTTTCTAGGCATCAAATACTCATGTAAGAATGAGGATAGGTCTAGAGTCCTTGAGAAGGATGAGTAGTTCTTGGAATGGTATTTTTATGAAGTCCATTGAGCCTTTAGACCGTAGTAGGGGTAGATTTCTGAGTAAATGTAGTAATAAAAAACTTCCATGGCCCCCTAGGATTAAAATGCTAAGTTTTTAGAGTGTATTCCAAAACATCACATCCTTGGTGTGTCCATTGAGACTAATTTCAAAGTGTCCCAAATGGAATTGGAGTATTTTGTCTATTCATGGAGGCTGCTATGAACAAGAATTTTTTTCTTCTTTCCAACACAGATATCAATAATAATATGGCAATACTTGTGGATAGTGGACGATGAATAGTTATTATTTGGATTTTTTGTTGCCTCTTACAACACTCTTTGGCCATTTTTGGGAAAACATTCGTAGGGTTTGCAGGACTGTCAAGCCTGCTAGGTTTCTTCGGATCAACATAAAGCAGAAATGGGATCAAGCTAAGATTTTGTGCTCTTTAGATGGTACTCATTTTTTTGTTATTTTTGGAGATGCTAATATGAGTTTTATTCAGATTTTAGGCCTTGCCAAAAGTGGCAGACCTAGGATTGTATTTTAAATCTTGCCACTTTTATAAAATTTTTGACCTTCTCAAAAAAAACTTTAGCAATGATTCTATTCATTAAATATTTTCAATCTATCACCCTTAGTCTCTTGAAATGAAGGGGAATCCCCAGGTAATCAAGTGGAAGAGTGCCCTAGGAAAAGCTCAAAATGGTAAGAATATGATCTTGGATTTTTTTGTTTGTATTAAAGAAAACAACATTGGATATGGCTGCATGCACCTACTGGCCAGTAGCATCCATGAAGGTTTTTAAGATGGCTTTAAGTGTTATAGCCTCCAAAATGCTAGCTTCCCCAAGGAGACCTATATCATCAACAAATTGAAGGTGATTTAGCATCACCTAACCTAGTTGCACACCTGCAAAAAGTCCTTATTTTTTATTTCTCCAAAGGAATATTCCCAAACCTTATACTAGAATAATTAAAAAAATGGGGAAAGAGGGTCTCCTTGATAAATACCCCATGGAAAGGGGTTGAGGGAGAATAGTTGATGATAATAGAGAAGGAAACCATCGAGACACAACTCCTAATCCAATTTCTCCACTCCTAAGAGAAGCTATATTTCTCAAGCATTTTATCCAAAATTTGCCAGGGGACTCTATCATAAGCCTTAGAAATTTCTAGTTTATAAACATACCTCTTCAACCAGATTGTTGGATTGACTGGATAGCCTCCTAGGCTAGAATAACCCCATCTAGAATTTTATGCCCATACACAAATATTCCTTGTTCCTAGGATATTATGTTGTCCATAATATTCTTAAGCCTTTTAGCCATCAACTTAGTGATTAATTTATAGGTCACATTATAGAGAGCAATTAGGAAAAAATCTCCAAGGTTGGAGGCATGTCCCACTTTTGGAATTAAATCAAGAAAAATACGGTTCAAATCTCGAAGCACAATTCTATTTGAATGATATTCTTCAACAACCTTTGTTAAATCCTCACCTATGACATCTCATAAAGCCTTAAATAATTAAATTGGAAAACCATTAGGCCCTAGAGATTTGATTGATTTCATGCTAAAAACTATGCTCCTCACCTCTTCCTTATCCACCGAACTGAAAAGATCTTGGTTTTGCTCAATTGAATTAATGTAAGGAATACACTTAAGTATATCTTGTTGCATTGCAAGATTAGGGAGAGCAAGGGAAGTAAAAATATTTTCAAATAAATTGGTTATTGGTTATTGCATGCCTAGTATGGTGTCCATCACCTGACAATTGAATTCTTGAAGGTAAGGTAAATAAATAATTTGTCTACTTTCCAAGGTGAAGCAATGGAAGAAACACGTGTTTTGATCCCCCTTCAATAGCCAAGTGCTCCTCACTCTTTGTTTCCAATAGATTTCCTCCTGGTTGGCTATGGATTCTTATTCTTTTTTGACTAGTTCATCTTCATATTTCATGTCCTCAATGATTGATTTAGTCCTAAAGTGGGTGGTCAGCTCATACATCTTTACCAACAAAGGAACCTTTTGGGACTAAAAATCAAATTTACTACTTTTCTAGAATTCGAGATGAGATTTGACATTTTGGATTTGTTTGAAAAAAACATGATATTTTGGATTTTTTTGGAAAAACATACATAGCTCTCCCATGGGAAGGACTGCCCTCCTCCCACCAAAAGGGGATTTTTTCCTTTAGATCCTCCTTTTCCAACTCGAAATTCTCAGAATAAAAAGGTATTGGGGGGGGGTTGTGGCCCAAATTCCATTCCAAAGGAACCTTGAAGTGATTAGAGTCAGTGCAGTTAAGAATCTCCATCTTGAAAGACCAACAAAGAAAGGCCTCTTCAAAAACCAAAAAATTGTCAAGAATGACCTTCCTACTTGTCAACCCTACTTGTTTATTTGTCCACATATACGAAGATACTACATACTAGACATAAATTAAATTAAGCTAGTTCATTTTGGACATCATAAATCTAGCCCCTTGGTCCAAAGAAGGATTTCTCCCTTCCTGATCCCTGAGAGCAAGTTTAGAATTGAAATCCCCTACCACTAACCAAGTCACTTTTTTTTTTATTCTACTAGCTTGTAAAACTAACCATTGGTGACATTGCTCTACAAAATTCGTAGCCCTGTAGAAATTGGAAATCAATAGATCATTGAAGCTCTTGATATTGAAGAGAGAAGTGAGGATACCCCAACCAACAATGTGATCTAAAGCTTTCTAGAGAAGATATTCCATAAGTTCACCACTCTCCCTAAAGTCCCTTGGGATCCAACTACCATGTGCTCAGCCTGTCTCCAAATTTTTTTAACAATGATATCCATCCTCTGAATGAAAGCTTTAGTCTCTTGAAGGAGAATAAAATTAGATTAGTGATTTTTAATTAAACTTTGAACAACAATTTTATGATGTCTACTATATAGAAATATTATATTCCATGATTGGACAATCATTGGGAACCAGGATTCCAGTAAGTGTCAATCTTCTTGATCTTTCTCTAGATAACTAGTTGATCTCTCTCATACACTCTTGGCTTGAGAGTTTTTAAACATTTTCTTCGCTTGATGGATCCCAAGGTCAGGTTTCCCTCTGTACTTATCTCTATATTTCATTTAAATATCATTATCCACCACAACCATTATAAGGGTTTAGTTCTCTAGATCTATCAACACTAAGTGATCAGCCCCCAAATCTGATTACAAAGAAATATGATGAGCTATTTCCTCAACCCTTACATGGAAATGTTATCCTTCTAAGGTTCATCCATTATGGTGATCTTCTCCTCCATATCCTATAGAGAGTTAAGAATTGCATACCTATTGAGATTTCTCTCTGCTGACTGGTTGGAGTGTGTTGTCTTGCTCTTTTTCTTCTTATTTCTCTTTGGAGCTTCAAATCCTCCTCAAGGGATTAACATTCGAGTATATGGGCTTATCCTCTGCTTTCTTCTCAATAAAATTTCTATTGATTTTGATTTCCTTTGGAGATATAGGGCCCTTCTAGATGATCTCTAGGTAAAAGCGGTCTAGATGACCATGTTTGTGGCAGATCCTACATTGGAATGAGTTTACCTCATAGTCCACCTGTTGGATCTGTTAGAAATATTGAGTTGTCATTAATGTCTAAGGTACATGATAGGCAAGACATAAATATTCTCCAAGGGTGGTGAGGCAAAGCAAGGTATATCTCAAGGCAAGCATATATTTCAGTTGAAGCAAAGCAAGGAAAATATTTTTAAGACAAGGATTATAGTATTTAAATATTAAATTTAAATATTATAAAGAGATGGACAGTTGCTTGGGACAAAAAGGATTTAAATATTGCACAAGGTGGACAAGGGTTTAAAATTTGCTTGACAAAGGTTTAAAAGTTGCTTGGACAAAATATTTTAAGACCACAAGAGAAGGGCAAAGGTTTAAAAATAATATTATAATATTTTTAAATCAAAAGATTTAAAATATTATAATTAAGAGAAGGCGCCAATGTTTGAGAATTATGAAACCAAAATAAATCGCGTTTTGACCTCCCAAATCACAAGAAAAGGCATATATATATATATGAAGGCAAAATATTTAATTTCTCCTCTAATGTTGCGATCATTGAATATCTCTATGCAAGCAAACTTTGGAAAAATCTCCAACGTGAGTGTGTCAAATTGAAAAATCATAAGCGGGAAGGGAACAACGAATAAGAAAAGGTTTTTAGAGCAGCACATAAGGAAGAAAGGATTACTCCACTGGTTCCAACCGTCGAGGTATCCTAGGCGATCGTCTAGCCCTTGTTAGGGCACTACGAAATAGTGAGTGCAGAGTTCGAATCCGATCGGGGATATTTTTGTTGTGTGAAGGAACTATGAAAGTTTGAGGTGTTATATGCTGGTTGTGTCTCCTTCATTCTCGAGCTGGTGTATAGCCCAACCGGTTGGCTAGGTCATGCAAAGTCCCTACCATGGGAGAGGTTCGAGGGTTGAAATTCGTCGAGTGTGTTTTGCTTGGTGTTGATGGTAGTTTAATGATATTTGGCAGTGCACAAGGGTTTTTATAAAGTAGGAGCCATTTTGTTGCTACCCACTGGGCTAGCCTAGCTGGTTGAGGAGTGCATGGAGGGTGTTATGCTGTGAAACTTTTAGGGGTCAAACCTCCTCTGCGACAGTTAAGTCTTTTGGTGAAAGGTAAGGAAAATATTTTTTATTTTAATTTAAGTTTGGATTTATAAGGTTCTACAATTTATTTTTATAATGTTGAATTTTGGGGAGTTCTATCTATCATAAAAATTGTGAATTGAATGCTATGAGATTGGATTTATAAGGTGTACTTTATGATTATTATATTGTGTGTTAAAAGTGAAATATAAGGTGAATGTTAGAAGTTGGAGTTATAAGGTGTACTTTATGAATATGATATTTTGTATTTGAAATATAAGGTGTATATTTTTATTATTGAATATTATAAGTTGGAGTTATAAGGTGTGACATTGACAATTTAAATGTGTATTTTGTATATGATTAATGAAAGAAATAAGAGGATATTTTGATAGTATTAAAGCTTTATATTAAGTTTTAATAAGGGAGAAATAAGGAATTATTTCTAGAACTTTATTGTTTATATTTTGATAAGGGTTGTTGAGTGGATGTTTTGATATTTGCTTAAAAGAAGAAGTTTTGAAGTGGCAAAAAGAAAATAAAATTATTTTTGGCAAGACAGGTTTAGAAAGAACATGCAAAAGAGGATCATCTTCATTGTGGCAGTTTTAGAGGTATGGTGATTTAATTCCTTCCTTAAGGTGTTTTGGTTGAGCAAAATATTTTTGATGTCATAAATTTGGAGGTATAAGGAATTATTGGATGTGCATTGGTTTAGAGTGATATTGGAAATGAAAGTGCAAGAGTTATAGATCAGTTTGTGAAGAAAATTTGTGCATTGGTTTAGAGTGATATTGGAAATGAAAGTGCAAGGGTTATAGACCAAATTTGTGAAGTAAATTTGTGCAATAGTTTTGATTGATATTGGGAATAAATTTGCAAGGGTTATAGACCAAATTTGTGAAGCAAATTTGTGCATTATTCATGATTGTTTTTGGGAGTAGATAAGAAGGTCAATTATCAAGTGCTAGACTAGAGATATCTTTGAATAAATGTGAGACATATGAAAGTGACAGACTTAATAAATGTGAAAGAACATATTGGGTATTTGTAATGCATATCATTTTCTATATGTTCATGAAGAAAAGGAATTCTGGGTAGAATATGTTTGAATTACTTTAGTTGAAGAAAGCACTTTTGGGAGAGTTATGAGCATTGTTTGTATATGAAATTTGAGAAATATTTGAGTAGGTTTTGTGAGAAAATTTGAGTAGGATTGTGAGCTGAGTTGAGCAGGTTTTGGAATAATTTTTAGCAATCCCTTTGAGTAGGCTTTGGAGTAGATTTAAGTAGGCCTTTAAAGCAAGCTTGTGAGCAAATTTAAGTAGTCTTGTAAGTAAGGTTGTGAGCAATATTTGGAGTGAACCAGAGTAGAGGGGATCAAGGTCACCTGTGGATAGAGGTCCACGAACTAGAGCAGAGGGGATTGAGGTCTCCTATGGATAGAGGTCCACAAACCAGAGCAGAGGGGATTGAGGTCTCTTGTGGATAGAGGTCCACGAACCAGAGCAGAGGGTATTGAGGTCTCTTATGGATAGGGATCCACGAACATGTAAGAGGGAACATGTGTCTCCTATGGATAGAGTGTCCACAAACATTGTAATAGGGAATGAGTTTCCAAGAATTTTGTTGAGAAATTTATAAGAAATATTTCTCCATGGATGTAGCCCACATTGGGTGAACCACGTTAAATTTATGTCTCTTATGTGTGTGATGATTTATGCATTGTTTCATTATTGCAATTGATAATATTGGATGATATTGCTTTGGAAAGAAAAGTAAAAGTTTGATCTTATACTATTCACCCCCCTCTCAATATAAACTTGTGTTATTCAATTGGTATCAAGATCGGTTCCTTTGTGAAGGCCTAACAACTTGAAGGAAGATCTTACAGGAACACACATGGCTCATAAGGAAGGGTTTTCATCAAATAAGGCTCCATTGTTTGATGGGACTAACTATGCTTTCTGGAGTGTGAGGATGAAGACTTATTTGATGGCACATGGAAATCCATTGAGAATGGATTCACACCATCTACAACTCCTCCTATAGATGCAAGTGGTAAGAAACCATATGAATATAATGCCAAGGTAATGAATGCAATTTTGAGTGGGTTATGTGAATTAGAGTTTGTGAAAGTCATGCAATGCACTTTAGCAAAAGAAATGTGGGATAAGTTATAGAGAACATATGAAGGAGATGACAAGGTCAAAATGGCAAAACTTCAAACACACAGAAGGAAGTTTGAAGACTTGAAGATGAAATATGATGAAGATATTGCTATGTATCTACTTCGTGTTGATGAGGTTGTCAACATTATTGGTGGACTTGGAGAAAAGATTGAGGAATCTACTATTGTTTAGAAAATATTGAGGTCACTCCCTATGAGGTATGATGCAAAGGTTTCAACAATAGAAGAGATGAAGGATCTCAAAACTTTAAGCATGGATGAGCTACATGGAATTCTCACAACCTATGAGATGAGGATAGAAAAATAACAAACATAAAAAAGAGAGGCAACATTCAAAGCTTCAAATAAGGAAAAGAATAAAGAACAAGAATCAAGTAGTGAAGAAGAGGCTAACTTTGTGAGAAGAAATAAGAAGGGTCCAAGAAAACACAAAAATATGTAGACTGTGAAATGTTTTAGTTGTGGTAACATTGGTCACTATGCAACTAATTATCCACAAAATGGAGGTAGTAGTAGTGAAGAAGAAAAGGATTACAAGAAAAAGAAGGAAAGAAAGTTTTATTATGAAAAGAAAAACAAGCATGGTCAAGGCAAGCATGAGAAGAAGATCTTTCAAAGGCACAAGAAGATGTTTTATGTTGAAGAAGCAAGTAGTGCTTCAAGTGATAGTGATGAATGTCTCTCCGATAGTGAAAAAGAAGAAATTCTATTTTTGACCATAGAAGAGAAAGAAGATGCTCCTATTATTGAAGATCAAGAAAAAGAGAAAGAAGATGATCCTATAGTTGAAGACCTAGAAAAAGAGAAATATTCAGAAAAGGAAGAAGTCATGGTTGATATAGAAGAAGAACTTGATTTTGATCTTGAAGAGTTGAAAAGGGAGAACTTAAGATTGAAGGATCAAGTACAAGAGGATGAGAAAATAAAGGCAAAGCTTCTACAAGATCTCATTGACTTAAAAGTTAAGGTTGAAGAGGTAAGGAAAGTTGAAGAAGGTATGATTGAACAGTTAAAGGCAAAAGAGCTAGAATGTGAAAGACTAGAACATGAAGTTGATATTCTAAGGAAGGGACTTGAAAATTTTAATAATAAGATATATCAGTTTAGGAAAAGCTCAAAATATTTGAATGATATTATCAAAACATAGATATCTCCATTTATGAATATCGGACTTGGTTTTGAGGAAGGTCAAGAGGTACAAAAAGAGGAGTCAAGCTCAAAATAAATAGAAGCATCAAAGAAGGTATTTGAAGAAGAGCCTAAGACCTATGTTAATGTGTTGAGAAGTGGAAACATCAAAGAGGAAGAAAACAATGCACAATCAAGGAACAGGGACCATCACAGAAAAAGCAAAGAAAGAACCATGAGATCATATCCTCCAAGGCAAGATGAATATTTCTTCCAAGGTTATTGTTACTCATGTAATCATTTTGGTCATAAAGCTATACATTGTAGGGTTCATGGTAAGAATGATTATGGCTTCACCAAGAGAAATTTCAAGTCATTTGCACCTTTAAAGGACTACAACATCATGTGTTTCAATTGCAATAATTTTGGGCATAAAGCTAAATGGTGTAGAACAAAGTTTCTAGAACTTCCAAAGACAAGCAAGAAAAAGGATGCTCAAAATGTTCAAAGAGGTATGACTTCAAAATTTTGGAGAAATAAAATTGAAAAAGAAGAAGAGCATTATAAATTGGGAGTAGGTTCACTCCCATCCCAAAATTGATCACCTCAAGAAAAGGAGGTGGTGAGGGGGCTGAGTTAAGTGACTTATTTTAGCCCCAAGGAGCCCTTTGCCATTGATGTCAAAGGGGGAGATAATTCAGTGAGGGGGAGAAACTTGTCAAGGGGAGCAGTTTGGGAATCCAGTTGCAGTAAAAGAAATTTTTTTGAAGGGTTGCCATCAATGAAAAAGGGGGATATTGTTGGAAATATTGAGTTGTCATTGATGTCAAAGGTGCATGATAGGCAAGGCAGAAATATTCTCCAAGGGTGATGAGGCAAAGCAAGGTATATCTCAAGGCAAGCATATATTTCAGTTGAAGCAAAGCAAGGAAAATATTTTTAAGACAAGGATTATAGTATTTAAATATTAAATTTAAATATTATAAAGAGATGGACAGTTGCTTGGGACAAAAAGGATTTAAATATTGCACAAGGTGGACAAGGGTTTAAAAGTTGCTTGAAAAAGGTTTAAAAGTTGCTTGGACAAAATATTTTAAGACCACAAGAGAAGGGCAAAGGTTTAAAAATAATATTATAATATTTTTAAATCAAAAGATTTAAAATATTATAATTAAGAGAAGGCGCCAACGTTTGAGAATTATGAAACCAAAATAAATCGCGTGTCGACCTCCTAAAGCATAAGAAAAGGCATATATATGTGAAGGCAAAAGATTTAATTTCTCCTCTAATGTTGCGATCATTGAATATCTCTATGCAAGCAAACTTTGGAAAAATCTCCAACGCGAGTGTGTCAAATCAAAAAATCATAAGCAGGAAGGGAACAACGAATAAGAAAAGGTTTTCAGAGTAGTGCATAAGGAAGAAAGGATTACTCCACTGGTTCCAACCATTGGGGTATCCCAGGCAGTCGTCTAGCCCTTGTTAGGGTGCTACAAAACAGTGAGTGCAGAGTTCGAATCCGATCGAGGATATTTTTGTTGTGTGAAGGAACTATGGAAGTTTGAGGTGTTATATGTTGGTTGTGTCTCCTTCGTTCTTGAGCTGGTGTGCAGCCCAACCGGTTGGCTAGGCCATGCGAAGTCCCTACCGTGGGAGAGGTCCGAGGGTCGAAATCCATCGGGTGTGTTTTGCTTGGTGTTGATGGTAGTTTAATGATATTTGGCAGTGCACAAGGGTTTTTATAAAGCAAGAGCCATTTTGTTGCTACCCGTTGGGCTAGCCTAGCTGGTTGAGGAGCGCATGGAGGGTGTTGTGCTGTGAAAGGTTCAGGGGTCAAACCCCCTCCGCGATAGTGAAGTATTTTGGTGAAAGGTAAGGAAAATATTTTTTATTTTAATTTAAGTTTGGAGTTATAAGGTGCTACAATTGATTTTTATAATCCTGAATTTTGGGGAGTTTTGTCTATCATAAAAATTGTGAATTGAATGCTATGAGATTGGAGTTATAAGGTGTACTTTATGATTATTATATTTTGTATGTGTTAAAAGTGAAATATAAGGTGAATGTTAGAAGTTGGAGTTATAAGGTGTACTTTATGATTATTATATTTTGTATGTTTTAAAGTTGAAATATAAGGTGTATCTTTTGATTATTGAATATTATAAGTTGGAGTTATAAGGTGTGACATTGGCAATTTAAATGTGTATTTTGTATATGATTAATGAAAGAAATAAGAGGGTATTTTGATAGTATTAAAGCTTTATATTAAGTTTTAATAAGGGAGAAATAAGGAATTATTTCTAGAACTTTATTGTTTATATTTTGATAAGGGTTGTTGAGTGGATGTTTTGATATTTGCTTAAAAGAAGAAAAAGAGATTTGCTAACCTGTTTTGAAGTGGCAAAAAGAAAAGAAAATTATTTTTGGCAAGACAGGTTTAGAAAGAACATGCAAAAGAGGATCATCTTCATTGTGGCAGTTTTAGAGGTATGGTGATTTAATTCCTTCCTTAAGGTGTTTTGGTTGAGCAAAATATTTTTGATGTCATAAAGTTGGAGGTATAAGGAATTATTGGATGTGCATTGGTTTAGAGTGATATTGGAAATGAAAGTGCAAGAGTTATAGATCAGTTTGTGAAGCAAATTTGTGCATTGGTTTAGAGTGATATTGGAAATGAAAGTGCAAGGGTTATAGACTATATTTGTGAAGCAAATTTGTGCAATAGTTTTGATTGATATTGGGAATAAATTTGCAAGGGTTATAGACCAGAGTTGTGAAGCAAATTTGTGCATTGTTCATGATTGATTTTGGGAGTAGATAAGAAGGTCAATTATCAAGTGCTAGACTAGAGCTATCTTTGAATAAATGTGAGACATGTGAAAGTGACAGACTTAATGAATGTGAAAGAACATATTGGGTATTTGTTATTGCATATCATTTTCTATATGTTCTTGAAGATAAAAGAATTATGGGTAGAATATGTTTGAATTACTTTAGTTGAAGAAAACACTTTTGGGAGAGTTATGAGCATTTTTTGTATGAGAGATTTGGGAAAGATTTGAGTAGGTTTTGTGAGCAGGTTAGTGAGCAGATTTAAGCAGGTTTTATGAGCAGATTTGAGCAGGTTTTGTGAACAAAGTTGAGCAAGATTATGAGTTGAGTTGAGCAGGTTTTGGAACAGTTTTGAGTAGGTCCTTTGAGCAAGCCTTGGAGTAGATTTGAACATGCCTTTTGAGCAGGCTTGTGAGCAGATTTGAGCAGGCCTTTTGAGCATGCTTGTGAGCATATTTGTGAGTAGAATTTGGAGTGAACTAGAGTAGAGGGGATTGAGGTCACCTATGGATAGAGGTTCACAAACCAAAGCAGAGGGGACTGAGGTCCCCTGTGGATAGAGGTCCACAAACCAAAGCAAAGGGGATTGAGGTCTCATGTGGATAGAGGTCCATGAACCAGAGCAGAGGGGATTGAGGTCTCCTGTGGATTGGGATCCATGAACTTGTGAGAGGGGACAGGTGTCTCCTGTGGATAGAGTTCCACAAACATTGTAATAGGGAATGAGTTCCCAAGAATTTTGTTGAGAAATTTATAAGAAATATTTCTCCGTGGATGTAGCCCACATTGGGTGAACCACATTAAATCTGTATCTCTTATGTGTGTGATGATTTGTGCATTGTTTCATTATTACAATTGATAATATTGGATGATATTGCTTTGGAAAGAAAAGTAAAATTTTGATATTTTACCTTTCAGCCCCCTCTAAGTATAAGCTTGTGTTCTTCAGGATCCATGTTAAGTCCCCCATGTTAATTTCTATTTTATCTGGAAGAGGGTGGTTGAGATCCATATCCACACAAATCCAAGCATAAACAATAGTGTCCCATTATTGTGTCCTTGGAAAATCCTAAGTAGCACCCAAAGAAGTTGCCTAATTTCTTTAAAATTGGTTCACACCTATTCCATGGGAAGGGCGTAAAGACGAACCCAAACAACCACCGCAGAGGGCTCCATCCGATGGTCAAATCCTAGCTTTCAAGGCTGAACAAAAAGGCTTGCAACACCATATGTTCTCCTCCTTAACTCGAAAGCTTTGTCTTTATCTACTTGTGAAGAAAAACTCACTATATAATAGCCATTGCTAATAAGAGAGATTGAGGTGTCCCCAAGGGGCTCCCAATTTTTTCAAATCCAAGAGGACATAAATCCTAAAGATGATCTTATGCCAATGAACTTACAAATTAGGTCATGATTGCTTTTATAGAGAATGTTATCTACCACCAGGGACTGATCTATCACTAGTTTAGGATAGAGGGTTGCTTGGGGGAGACAACCATTAACCCTTGCATGGAATGATTTCTTCTTTGTCTTCTTGATCGTTGTAGAGAAGATAGAATGAAGGGTCGAGTCTCTAAACGAGACGTCCTTCATGTCTTGTTTCCCTTTAACTGTATCTACAAACGATCGATTGGGGAGGGGGTCTATAAGGGCCTTCATCGACATCCATAGGCTTCTCCACAACCTACACACAACACTTCACCCGAAGGGGATGCCTCCAAAACTAAAAATCCTAGGTGTCGAGGCAAAACCAACTCTACTCTAGATCCATAATTTTCGGATAAATTTTTCTTCTTAAAAACCTCCAAACCTCATCCAAATATTATCAAATTATCCTATGCTTCTGATTTTTAAAAGTCATGTATATTATTATTATTTTGATACATAAGGGAATCAATAGCACCTTTTGCCAAATACGTAATGAGGCTCATATGCTATCACTATAAAAATCATGTATATTACTATTATTTTTTAATACATAGGAGAAGCACTAACACCTTCTATCGAATACCTGATCAAGCTCATATGTTGCCACTCTAACCCTTTTAATTGATAGATCAAAGCTCATATGATTACTATTTTTTATACATAGGAGAATCAAGAACACCTTTTGTCAAATACTATCAGGCTCATATACTGTCACTATAACCCTTTTAATTTTGATAGTCTTTATACTTCTGATTTTTAAAAATCATGTATATTATTTTATTTTTTTATACATAGAGGAATCAATAACACCTTTTATCGAATACCTGATTAGGCTCACGCTCGGGCTCACGCTCATATGCTGCCACTATAACCCTAGCCAGCTATAACCCTTTTAATTTTGATAGTCTTTATGCTTCTAAATTTTAAAAATCACGTATATTATTAATTTTTGGATACACAGGGGATTCATAACACCTTTTGCCAATACCTAATTAGGCTCATATGCTACCACTATAACCCTAGCCAACTGGATTGATCAGGCTCATATGTTGTCACTATAACCCTAGCTCATATGTTGCCATTGTAACACTTAGCCAGTTGGATTGATCAAGCTCATATGCTACCATTGTAACCCTAGCCAGTTGGATTGATCAGGCTCATATGCTGCCACTCTGCTGTCATTATAACCTAGCTAGTTGGATTGATCAAGCTCATATGCTACCATTATAACTCTAGTTAACTAGATAAAACGAAGTCAACGGAATCTCCACCCTCCAGGGTATCGAACTTGAACCCCAACCCTCTAGGGCATCGAACTTGGACCTCGGCCCTCCAAGACATAAGCTCATATGCTGCCACTATAATCCTAGCCAACTGGATAAAACAAAGTCAACGAAAACCTGACCCTCTAAAACATAAACTCATATGTATAACCCTAACCAGTTAGATAAAACGAAGCCAATAGAACCTCGATCCTCCAAGGTATTGAACTCAAGTAGCCAACTGGTAAACACTCCTGCAACCACCCAACCTATCCCCTTATAAATATACCATCGTTTGAACCTTCAACTTTTAAAAAATAAAAATAAAACCTAACCATTACAATATTTAATTGTCAAGTGTATCTGTTTCCTACTGCAGTTGTATTTTATTTTCGGGCCTCGGAATTGAAGAGTAAACGATAAAAGAAGTATCTATATGGATTTAACTTTTGTATGTAATTATTAACCGTCTAAGTTAAACTACTTTTAAAAAGTCATTCCTAAAAAAAGAAGAATTGTTCTATTAACCATTAGAAGTTAAGGTAGTTTGGAATTTTGTCTCACTTTAACAAAGAAAAGCAAATTAAAAGATTGCTCTTGTTTGGAATTTTGTTTCCACTTCAACAAAGAAAAGCAAATTAAAAGATTACTCCAACATATAGAGTCAAGAGTTAATATAATAATTAAAATATATTTTAATAATGATTAAATAAATATTTTTTATTAAATTTTTTATATTAAAAATTAATTTTATTTTATTTTATTTGATGTGAATAAGATTTTTTTTAAATATATATATATGTCATATTGTGTTTCAAACTTTTCCAAACATATACATAAAATATATATAAGAGTGGGTAAAATTGATATTGTGATTATAAATCTTAATTTATTGGGTTAAATAAAATCAGCCAATCCAAATCTTTTAGGACTTTAAAATAGGAAATCTAACTTCTACACATTTTATATATATTCAACAAATAGGAAAGTAACACCATTGAATTATGCCACAATAAACCTTAGTCATTTGAATTAGACAAAAACAACTTGACAAGTACCATCCAACGGCTAAACAACTTGACGAGTACCATCCAGTTTGAGTACACCTTGGTTCTACCTTTAACCTATCTCTTTTTAGATACACCGTGGTTTAAACCTGAAACAAAAAAATAAATAAATTCCAACGACTCCCTTATACTCAAACTTTTTATTGTTAATCAAATAAAAATTATTGATCATTAGTTTTGTTTGTATGGTAAGTAAAAGGTGGAAAAAAAAAATAATAATAACGAGTCTTCTCGTACACCTCATAGGTGTGTATAATTAACATTACAAAATTAAAAATACTATTACTTCTGCAGACGTCGGCGATGACGGCCGACTTTTCCATTCCCTTCCAAAAAGTTAGAGAGACAGAAAGAGAAGCAACATCCATGGAGGAGTCTTGCGTTCAAGGGTCGCTTTCATGCCCACCGACTACGCGTCATAGGCGGCTGGGCCGATTCCTATCATGCATTTATACAAACCCTCTCAAGGTCTTCTTCAGGCAGGGGTTGAATGAAAATCACAGCAAATTTGCAGCAACAAGTTTCCTATATCCGCCATGGACAGAGAGCCGGAAGAACTGCAGTTTCTGGGGCCCTTGGGAATCGTGTTCGAGTCCTTCAAGGTCCTGCGCACCTGCGCTAAATTGCTGGGGGCCATTACCCTAACTTTGATTCTGCCCCTTTCTTTCGTGATCCTTGCGCACAGTCTGGTCACGGAACCCCTCTTTCACAAAATCTTTATGCACGAATTCTTTTACAAAATGGAGGCCGGCAGCCCCGCCGCAGAGAGGACCCTGCACCAGATCTACTTGGAATGGGGGGAGGTCATGCTTGTCGAAGCGGCCTACGTGGCCTTCGTCTTCGCCTTCTCGCTGCTGTCCACGTCGGCCGTGGCGTACACGGTGGCGTGCCTCTACACCGCCAAGGACCTGTCCTACGCCAGAGTCATAAGCGTCGTCCCTAGGGTTTGGAAGCGCTTGGTGATAACTTTCCTCTGGTTCTTCGCCGTCCTTTTTGCGTATTACGTGGCATTCGTGCTTGCATTCTTCTTGTGGATGTGGATCTCGGGTCTCAACAGATTTAAGAGCACTATGTTCTGGGTAGGGTTTGCGGTCATTGCCACGGTGTCCTTCTGCGTCCACGTGTATATCAGTACGGTGTGGCAGCTTGCCAGCGTGGTGTCCGTCGTGGAGGAGAGGTACGGATGGGGCGCGATGAAGAAGGCCAGGGATCTGATCAAGGGAATGCGTGCTACGGCTTTGACGCTTACTTTTTTTTATTTGTTAATTGTTGGGATTATTGAACAGTTATTTGAGTTTGGGGTGGTGCGGCACCAGGTTCGGGTGCAGGAGAGGACCGTCAATGGCTTAGTGCTTGTGCTCTTGCTGTGCGCGCTGAATTTGATGGGGCTCTTGACTCAGACCGTCTTTTATCTTGTCTGCAAATCCTATCACCACGAGAGCATAGATAAGTCGGCCCTGTCGCAGCAGTTGGAGGCGTACCTGGGAGAGTATATGCCTCTTAAAGACAGCAGTATTCAGCTTGAGGACCTTGGCCCTTAAACAGGTAACTTATGGGAAAAATGCCTTTGGTTTGGAGATTCACCTCTTTTCAGCAGATTTCTTTGTAATAGATATAGAAAGTCAAAACAGTACTTTGTTTTTTTTTTTAATAGAAGGATAATATAGCACTTCGTTTCTGTTTAGACTGAAAATGCAAAATGATATACACTCTCCCTGAGGACCTTTGAGCGAGAAAACAGGGCTCTCTCAAAACAAAAGAAAACTTATCCTCTATATTCATGAGCGCAGGCCACTTGCATTATTAATTCGAATTCAATTTTCATAGTAAAATATTATTTACAAAAAACTTATCCTCAGCTTAATAATACCATAAAAGAATTATGGTGAGGAATTTTAACTGAGTTGATGGCTATCTCAATACATGTGAATACATTTCCACTGTTTGTCATTGTCCGGAGGATGAGCTATAGCTTTTGGAAGGCATTGACAAAGTCTAGATTAATAAATATCTCCATTTTATTTTAAAGGTTAAAAGTTAGATGAATTAAGTAGATTGATAGTGTTTGGTTGGTTAGACATTTATTAAAAGAAATTTAAATTTAAACCTTGTCACCTTACCAAACCACCAAACCAAAGATGATATAACAAATTCCTTATATATTAAAGAATAATAAATAAATACCTCCATCTTCACTTGTTTGGCCTACCCGCTTAATGGCCAAACACAAGGTTGTTCTTTTTGTATTTTTTAAAAGAAAGTCCACTCACTTGGCTAAGTTAAGTGTTGCACAATTAGGATAATGTGAATAGTAACTGCCTTGGCTATAATTTTTTTTTGGTTAGATTTTATAATGATTTGTTGGAATAAATATAATTTATATGGAAGAGAATTAAAATAATAATAATATATGAAAGGATGTTATTTTGTAACTCAATATTAATGATTAAGATTACATTATGATGTAATGGTTAATATAAGAAGTGGGTAAACACTTCAATAAATTGTATTTTACTAATAATTTTTTATCGGTAAAACATTAATATTAGGTATGATAAGTTAAATCTTACAAGGTTAAATTATAGACCCATAGGCTTACATAAAAGCATAGTTAAAACACTATACAATGTTAACCTCTAAGCGTATACAAGTGATTACATCATACAATAGCAATGTTCGTCAATAAAGTCAAACTATGTAATACTCTTCTTAATTCAAACTAAGGGGATAAGAAAAGAAGATAGTAATGATAAAATATCCTTCTCTTAATGGAAGCTCTAGTAGACCAGTTCATTGCAACAAGAGGAGAATTTATATGAATTTCTCTCATCATCTGGAAGGCTACTTCCTTTTTTTTTGTTTAATAAAAAAAGTACTCTTCTTCTTTTACATCGACTTAGTCACATTGAGGTATTTGGTGTCGTCAAGATTTGAACCTTGGTGTGGGCTACATCAACTATTTGTCCCAATCGTTGAACTAAAGACCGGTTGCCTAGAAGGCTACCTTCTACCTTTTTAAACTCGATATCAATCTTTTGTAATCTCATAAGGCAATTTCTAGTAGGATGACCTTCCCTTATATAGTATTTGCAAGATGTTTTTGACTTCTCTAAAGACTTTGACTTACCCTTGGGATATTTGGTCTTTGGTTCTCGAGGTTTAGAGTCATTTGTATGAACTTGTACTTGAGAAGGATCAAAACATACTTGTGTAGCTACTTGAAAATAAATAAGAAGAGAAAAAAGAGCATCATGGATTAACTATTCGTATTCCTTTAAGAACATAGGAGCCACATGAACCAATAAACCTCGTATCTGAAAAGAGGAAGAGGGATTTGAAAGGACAATCTTGAAATATTTTACATCATCCTTCTTATTGTCTCTTGAAGATGCAATATATTCCCTTAAAATCTTAAATCCCACAATATTATTGAATTCTTTTATTTTGAGAGAAGAAATCTTTAGCTTAAGTGACTAATTTTTGTAGCATTTACTTTTCTAAACAAATCCTTCAACTTGGTCCACATCTTGGTGGGATCACTTTTGTCTTTAATATGGAAAATTATGCTTGACTCCATCAACATCATAAATAAACGAAGAGCCTCCTCGTGCTTCATAATGTGAGTCGTTTCATTAAGAACATCTATAGTATATTTCTTGAAGATGCATCAAAGTTTCATACTCAATAGTTTCATTATTTTGAGTTAACTAAATATTATATGTTTGCTCATTTAGATGAGTAACATAGACTAGAGGACATATCTCCCTAAATTCATCTCCTACATTGCAACAAGTCCTTGAACTAATGCAACCAACATGAAGATCTTTTATATGATCTAAAAAAAAGTTAAAAAATGCTATTACATGTGAAAGTTGTAGCCTTCAAAAATAATTTCATGTAATCCCTAAAATAGAAAAATACTAGTTCCTTAAACCTTATAATTCTTGCAACAAACCATAATTTGCCAATTGGCTCACATAGATTCATAGAATTGACCATTAATCCTTCACAACTTGTCTACATTCATGCACAATTAGTGAATAGGAATTTACCACTTGGTATAATTTAATTCTTTAGACCCATATTTGTGCATATATAATTGTTTTTAATACCAAATTGTTTTCATGTTTGCCTACATCGCTACCTCAGATTGTAAAGTAAATAGAAAGGGAGTAGATGAGGATTGAACTAGCAACCAAGGCTAACTAGGCTATTGAGGGGCATGCACTACTATTTGGAGACTAAAGGGAACCTCCTCTATATAAACAAAAGGGATTAGTTTGATCAAAAGATAGGGGGCTACCCAAAATAGGGGGCACGAGGATCAAAATTGTTACACTTTCTTCCCAACACACATGTTGGCTAGCCAAGAATCCATATAAGGATACTAATAGGAAGTGTTCACCCTTCCTTGAGGGTATCAAACCCATCCACCCTTAAGAACAAACACAATGCTAAAGTAAAAATCAAAAGGAGTATGAGCATTGAGCTTATGACCTCTCCCATTATAATACAATTACAACTCTTACTAGCTAGCATGAATTCCCAGACTAACATGAAACCGCACCTTCCTTATTAAATGCAATGATGTTTCAAACACCTAGCGAAAGAAAAAGTGCTATTAATGATGTAATTAGCAATTCAAACAAAGACAAAGGATGCTCACTTGCCTAGTTCCCGCTATGTAGTCACTTGCCTTGTTCCCAGTATGTATCCCAAGGTGGCATAGCCTTGAGGTGGATATCTAATGATTGATGCTCCATGGTGACATTGATGCATCTTTCCTCTATGTTAAAAAATAAGACAAAATAACCACCACTAGTGAAAATTGTACCTATTTTTTGCATTGCAATATACCTGTAGTGAATTTTCACTACATTCAAAATTCGAAGACAAGTTTTGCCTGAACCAAGATATCACAAAGGAGTCTATGTTGATGAGCACAACTGGGACAACTAGGCCCCAAAGATGTAGTGATCCGAAGACTAGCATCGGGGCCTAGTGACCTAAGGATAAGAGAGAAAGAACAAGACCAAAGACAAAAGGAAGACCTAAAAGTTCTTACATAAAAACCTACTCATTGAAAGCCTAAACAAAGGTGGACTTGGAAGGCGTCTACTAAATATAGTGGAGCAGCCTGAATATAAATCAAACACAAGGGAAGGGTCCTAAAAAAATTGGCCTTGGATTGATGAAGAAGCCCATATTGTGCATTGAGGTCTCTCTAGTAAGTGCTACTCAAACCTATTCCTCGAGAAATAGAAGCCATTACTGTCACGTTCAAAGGAAGGCCATCCCATCTATAGGAGCATTTATGAAAATTGAACCTTGGATTTACTCCAAACCTAACAACATGATGTCTTGGACTCAACAACCAGGAAGGACACGGGTATTTCTACTCAAGCTTGTTTAAGAGGGAATTTTGAATTTTAAATTTAGGGATGATGGTTGTATAAATAGCCAATTTTGTAATACTGTAAAGGGAGAAAGAATGATAGTTCCTCATGCTTAGTATTTGATCCCATTAGAGTTATTTTCTCATTTCTCTCGTGTATTGATCTAGACTCAAGCTCCGAGTCATTCTATGTACAAGCCTCTTCAAGCCCTTTCATTATGACATATGTATTTCACTAGTTTTAACATATAGAAGGTTAGGAAGAAGTGTGCCAAGGTCACATCTAATCAAGAAGTCGACCTTGGTAAAAACCCTAAAGGTTGTCCTTAGAACCACATCCCACGCTCGTTAGAATTTCCAAATTGTACTCTCCACGTGAGGTATAGGCACCAAACACACCCAACAACTGCAATGGGTGGTCGTTGTGTCAAAGCATGAACTAAATATAATATGGTTCCCAATAGTTAAACTAGCAGGTCTAGTGGGATGAACCACACCACACTAGATGGAGACCTTAGTGGAAGTCTTAGTTACCTGCTTATTGAAGCATCTTCAAAGTTCACCTAGCAACTCCATTGATCGAAAAACTCGGAGTGTGATGACTCCACTGGTTTCAAGAAGAACCCAATGATTTATGAGCTTAGGACCTATCACAAGGTTCAATACAAGGGCAAATCCTTAGTTTCTACTTCCATTGCTAAACCACAGTCATAGAAGGATAGGTTGATTATAAAACATGGTTGTAGCATAGAACCAAAACCAAAGAAGGCTACCATAATGGAAAAACAAGGGCCTACTAAAGTCATCAACCCCACTTGCCACATGGGATGAGATCCTGATCTTGTCTTTAAAGTCTTTACCATTCTTCACCGAAGAAGACACAATAACCCCTACCGAACACCTCCAACATATGGCCAGTCTTTGTGCCCTGTATAACATTGACCAATAAAATGTGGCACTACGGCTATTGGTATCTTCTTTCAAGGGAAAGGCACAAGAATGGTACATATCACTCACCCCACATTCCATCTTTGATTGGGACCAACTTGCCAATCTATTTGTGGATATAAAAATGCAGATGGGGTCTCCCTCCTAGAACAAATCTCAACTATCAAAAGGGTTCCTATGAAGGTCATGGATGATTTTTATGCCATATTTCACAAAACTTAACACAAGATACCTGAGGAGATACAACCCCCACTAGGTATGTTCTTTATCTACTATTTGAAAGCTTTTGATTTAGATATAGCTATGATGATAAAGTTAAGATGACGGAACACTCTACTAGAGGCCTATGGGATTGCCATCTAGGATGAAAGAATTCTCATCCAGACTGGGAGATTATCTTTCAGGCCCCCCATGCCTCTGTTTTCTAAAGTTCGGCCACCTTATTTGTCATCCCCATTTGTGCAACCTACCACCTTTCAACAAACCTTGGTTTTCAACTAGGTTCCAATACAAGCAAAACTTATTTTCATGAGTTAGTCCCCCATGACCTCCCAATCCTTAGAAATTGACAATTTGAAGAACTCCGTGAAGACCTTGACTGATGAAATGGTTGTCCTCAAGCGACAACCAATTTTGTAGAGGTTTGGTTACCTAACTATCCCAAGCCTCCCTTCTAATCGGGTAACCATGGATACTGGCCTCCTCGAAATGGCTATTAGAGATATCTATCTCAATCAAACAAAGAGGCTAGTAAGCCCCAAGTCCCTAGGAGTTAGATAATCCATGTACCATCCCCATGTAGTAGACCCCCTTAGATCTGATAAGAGATGTGCCAATACAAAATAATTACATAGAAGGCCCATATGACTGGTAATATCCTTACCCTAACCCCTACTTTTATAATCATGAGGAACTCCAACAAGCCACATGTCTCATTCCTTAGGCCCTATACCCAGATTCAACTATACAACCACTAGGGCCAACCATGTAGAGCTTACCCTTAGAAGTCAACCTAATTCTAGGAATCAAGTCCCCTTCTCTTGTTGATGTTGATTAGTTCAGGTGGCGTTATCCCTTTGTGCCTGATATTCCTTTGTCTACCCCTCCTTTTGTTGTTTTAGGGATCTCCTATTTTCTTTATGTTCGAGTTTCAGGGACCTCTTGTTTAATCTTTTCTATGGGATGTCCTTTGCTTTAGTTTTTTTTTTTGCTTTTCTCCCCTTCGTTCTTGGGAGATTGTCTTGTAAGATCCTATCCAAAGATCTTCTCTTTTTGTAAAGTTTTGGAGATCCTTTCAAAACCCCTTCTATCAATCAATAAAAAAAACAACATGAAGCCACATCTTCCTTCTTAAAGACAAGAATGTTTCATACACCTAGCAAAAGGAAAAGTGCTAATAATGATGTGTTTAGCAATTTAAACAAAGACGAAGGATACTCAAACCCACAATATGTAGCCACTAGCCTTGTTACCACTGTGTATTCCAAGATAATATATCCTTGAGGTGGATATGTAATGATTGATTCCCCATGGTGACATTGGTGCATCTTCCCTCTATGTAAAAACATAAGACAAAACAACCACCAATAGTGAGAATTGTACTCATGTTCTTGCATTACACAATACCCTATATATATATGAGAAATCACCAATATGTCATGATAAGAAGACATGAGTGACATATCCTTGTCCAAAACACTTGATGAAACATGTGCCACCAATAAAAAAACACCCATGCGACCAAACCAATAGTCAACAAGAGATTTTTGTAGTATATAGTGTACATTTTTTGAAAATTTGAATTTCAATCTTTGAAATTTGTAGTCTTTAGTCTCAATATCCATGGAAATAAACATTCCTCCTTTGTCCCTATATCAAAACTAACTCATATAGCTTCAAAAGATATAATCAAAAGAAGAAATCAAGGCTTTAAGTACATTCTTTGCACAACCAAGTGATATTGCTTCATACTTTATCTAATACCATGTTGAATTTCCTAAAGATTTTCCAAAATGAACAAAGTAAAAATAAATCAAATATCATATCAATATGAAGAGAGAGTGAATGGAAAAGAGCTATTACACATGAAGATGAAAGGATCCCATTAGGCACCCAACACTAATAATCAAGATAAAGATCAAACACTCATACAATGGCATGATTTAGGAGGTGTATAAATATATCAATATAGTATATTTAATTACATAATCCTTAACTAACATAACATTAAGAATAGGGTATGCAAAGGTTAAACCACAGGCTATAGGCTTAATACACAAAACACCATTAAAATTCTATACAATGTTAACTTATAGGCATATATAAGCAATTGCAACATACATTGGTGTCCTTTTCCAATAAGATAAGATCATGCAACACTATCCTATAATCTAACTGATATACTAAGCAGAGAAAAAATTAATGATAATTTTTCCTTCCCCTTAATGGAAACTATAGTAGACAGGTTCATTGCAACGAAAAGAGGAGTCATCTAAATCTCCTTCATCATTTGAAAGGTTACCTCTTAACTTCTTAAACTCATATTCAATCTTCTATAGTATCACAAGACAATTTTTGGTAGGATAACCTTTGTTTTTATAGTAGCTATAAGAGGTTTACAACTACTTTGTAGACTTTGTCTTTTTCTTGAGTTGGTTGATCTTTGTCTCTATAGTTTTTAAATCCTTTGCATAATCCTATATACTTGAGAAGGATTGTAATACTCTTGCATAACCATATACAAGTAAAAAATAAAAGAGAAGAGAGCATCAAGTATTAACTATTCATATTCCTTTAGGAACATGGACCAATAGTCCAACTATCTTAAAAGAGGAAGAGAAACTTGAAAGGATAAATTTGACACATTTTGCATCATCCTTCTTCTTGACTCTTGAAATTGCAATATCTTCTCTTAAATCCTTAAGTCTTATAGTATAGTCCTCAACATTAATGGATTATGCCATTTTGAGAGAAGAAAGCTTTAGCTTCAATTAACTAACTTCTATAGCATTTCCCAAAAAAATCCTTCAAATTGGTCCATGTCTTGGTGGGATCACTTTTTTATTTAATATGGATCATTATAGTTGGTTTATTCAACATCATAAATAGAGCAAGGTCTTTCTATTACTTAGTGATGTAAGTTTCTTCATTAATAAAATCTATAATATCTTTCATGAAGATGCATTATAAGTTCTTACTTAATAGATAGGTCACTTGATTTAACAAAATCCTATATTGTTTTCCATTGAAATGAGTAATATAGGTTAGAGGACCCATATCGCCTAAATTTACCTCTTGGATGCATTAAGTTCTTGAACTAATACCACCAATTTGAAGAACTCAAAAAATCATATGATTTGAATATATGGATCAAAATGTTTTTCTTATGTGAAATTTATAGCCTCAATTTTTTTTATCTAATTAAATCCCTAAGTTAAAAAGTATTAGTTTCTCAAGTCTTATAACTGTTTCAACAAACCATATTTTGGAACTTGGTGTGATTTAATTATCTAGCATCATGTGTGTGCAATTATTTTTTTATACCAAATTGGTTCCACGTCAGCTTGCATTGCCACCTTAGTTGATAAAGCAGAAAATGAGTTGTAAGGGTTAACCTCATACCTCCAAGGTTACAAGCACCTAAAGCTAGCTAGGCTAACCAAATGAATGCACTATTTTTTAGATACTAAAAGAGATCCTCCTATAGATAAACAAAAGGAATTTCTTTGAGTAAAATACAAGTGGTTACACAAAATAGAGGGCATGAGAATCAAAACTGTGATCCATTTTTCATAAAATATATGTTGGTTAGATAAGAATCTACACAAATTTGCTAAGTAGAGAGTTTTCATGCTTCCTTGAAGACATTGAACCCCTCCACCCTCAATAATGAACATGGTGTCAAATAAGAAATAGAAAAGGAAATGAGGTTTGGACTCCCAATCTCTTCCACTATAATACTAATGTCACCTTTTGTTAGCCAACATGAAGGACCATACTAATAACATGGAGTTACACCTTGACCCTTGGAGGTAAGAGCATTCTACATGCACTACAAAAGGAAAAATACCACTATTGATGCATACAACTCAAGAAAATATAGAGGATACTCAAACCTATAATGTGTACCCATCTACCTAGATGTTAGAGCCTTGAGATGGGTGTTGAACACCCAATGCTCCTTGGAGGTATCAATGCATCATTCTCATATGCAAAGAAACAATATAAAACAACTATTAATGGTGGGAATCAAATCCATTTTCTTTGCATTGTAAAATATCCCATGTAGATGAGAAAGTAGTATGCTATAATAAATAAAACCTCATTAAAACATTATATAATGCTATCCCATAGACATATTAATGATTATCTCATATGATTTTGGCCTTGGATGATAAGATTAGATTACATAATAAATTAATACATCATATTCAATAATATAATGGGCATACAACTCCTAACTATATCCCTTTTTTAGTTTTTTGTATGATGTTAATGATCCCCTAGTTAATAAACCTACTAAGAGAGCCTATAGGTACAACCTCCTTATAGACCATGTAAAGACCTCATCCTAGAAAGTGTCAACTAGAAGCCCTCCTAGTTTCCATTCCAAATAATGCTACTTTTAAATATTTAATAGGAAATTTGGACTCCAACTACTACTTTTTCTCTTTACCAACTTGTGCATCAAATAATGCTACTTTAAAGTATTTCATGGTTAGTTTAGAATCCAATCACTACTTTTTCTCTTCATCAACTTGCTATGAAGTGAACTATATTAGTTTATATAGTGGTATTGCATTGATGGGATCTTGATCATCACAAAACATATACTAAATTTCTTAGTAAAAACCTATCTAATTTCATCTTCCTTTAAAACAATTGTCCTAATAAATCCTTGACCTACAAAATTCTTCCCTATATCTGTTTTTTCTTTAAAAAAATTTAAAAGAGCAATGAAGAATTATTGTCAAATTGAATCCAATGTAGTCATGAATGAGTTGGAGCACCTTTGTTTTTTAAGACTTCTATTTCCTAGAGTTTGTTTTTCCAAAGGCCACTTTTGCCTAAATTGTTTTAGGGGTTGGGTTAATTGAGATATCTCTTCATGCTTTGTCCAATTAACATTGGATGTTCCTATCTTGATGACACCTATCCAAGACCATTTTTTTGCTAATATTATGAAAGAACATTATACAATTTTGAATATTTACCTCCCTTCATTTGATCCAACCCTTAATAAAAATATATCTTGGAGTCTTGTTCCAAAAAGACAAGATATGAGAGGCAATTTGGATAATCTGTGAAGATAATGTTTAGCTTATAGGAAAGTTATATGCTAGTATTACCTCATGATAAAAAAGGATCTTAATGAGAACTAGGTAATGATTAGAGAACATTACATAAAAGTCATACTTCATGAGATATTATGATTACATCAAACAATGGAAATTTTGATAAGATAAGTAAAATCAATTTTACCTACAAAATATTTGTTTAGAGATCATCTTGTAGTTGCTCCACTTGAACCATTATTATTACTATTGCCCCTCTTCCCTTGAATTGGGTAACAAATATCAAGGTTACATTAATGGAGAAACTAGGCATTAAATTTATTTTGATATAATGATAAGCATTTAGGCCAGTTATGGTCTTCAACATGTTTGACCATATTGAATTGCCCTTTGGGAACCCATTCAAATATAGGTAGGGAGTATGGCATATATTCTCATAGGCTAATTCTATTACAAATATCATTGTTCATATCCATACCCATAAGCACTAGTGTTGAAGGTTTTCCCTAGAGTCATTTATTAATAGTTTCATTCGATCTAGAATCTACATGGTTAAACCTCCTCCATCATCTTCATGTTAGGAAATATAGTAAAACCCAATTGATCAAATATATTGGGAAATATGGCCTAGAAATATTCCTATTTTCTTTACCTCGTTAATCATAAGGATGCTAAGATTAAGATGGTGAAATGCTTCTCTTAGATGGTTCTTATTATTCATTAAGGTGAGGCCATGCACATTCTAAAAAATAACAAAAAAAACATTGAATATATAATATATAGAGGTCATCACATTCAAAGAAGAGAAATATATTATCCACCATAAGTTCACCACTCTAATATATTCCTCTATTTATAGGTGAGTCCCAGTGACCCCTAATTAAAGTAAATTTCAATAATTATCCCTTGAAGAGGACTCAATTGTTTTTACCATTACAATTATTGAGTCTATGATGTCAATTGAATTGAAGAGATACCAAGATCCTTATGTCTTTTAATATCCCTCCATTGAACATTTACCAATGGGTATTTAAAATATCAAGTATATCAATCAAGCTTGTCAACCCCTTAGAACACAGTTTTTAATGCATTTGGATGGTACTGCTAGGATCAATTTTGTGGTTCAAATAAGAGAGGGAACAAGGAATAATGAAGGCTAAAAAAAGTTAATTTTTGGATGGAGAAGGTGAACCATACTTACCACTAGAACTGTATTGTTTTCCCTCTTTATTGATGATGGGATCTGTTGAGAAGCAACACACCCCCACTAAAAAAATGAAATTCCATCCTTTGAAAATATTTAATTTTCATTTTTCCGCAGGGACCCTCTTGAGTTTTTCGGGTTTTAATTCCAAATTTTGCTTGCATCCTTTTTCAAACTTCGCCTACATCAAAGTGTCCAAGTAGACTTGCATATGGCATTGATTTCAATTTAGAAATAGTAGTTTCTATTTTTGGCCAGCAAACTTCTAAATGCATTTTCCCTTAATCCGTGATGAATTTTAAAGTTCCGTTTGCAGATTTGGATACCCTTTGGGCTTTTTTAGATACTTGTAAAGTTTCATCAAATTCTGGGCACTTTGAATTTTCATCATTTTTCTACACCATGTGAAGCTGATCATTCTCGAGCAATTTAAAATTCATTTTTCAAATGTTAAAATTATTTCTGAGTAAGGAAGATCCTTCACCAATATGTAAAAATGCCAAATACAGATGGACAAAGTCACTGGAGTCAACCTACAATTTTTGGAGAATTTGCAAAGTGAAGGAAAAGCTTGAGGGAAATGTCGCGATATCGCGACATGTTCCATTTTCGGACCTGTCTCATTTTCGCGAGGAAAAGCTTGGAAGAAAATCTTGAGGGAAATGTCGCGATATCGCGACATGTTCCATTTTTCGGACATGTCTCATTTTCGCTCAATTTAATTGCTAAATAATAATTTAATAAAATGTCGCGATATCGCGACATGTTCCATTTTCCTCCCAATTGACATGTTCCATTTTCGGGAGGAAAGCTTGAAAAGGAAGGAAATGTCGCGATTATCCTGACATGTTCCATTTTCGCGAGGGCAAAGCTTGAAAGATGAAGTGAAGGAAATGTCACGATTTCGTGACATGTTCCATTTTCGAGGAATACTAAGAGAAATGTCGCGATTTCGACATGTTCCATTTTCGCGAGGCAAAGCTTGAAAGACATGAAGTGAAGGAAATGTCACGATTTCGTGACATGTTCCATTTTCGCGAGGCAAAGCTTGAAGAGAATGAAGTGAAGGAAATGTCACGATTTCATGACATGTTCCATTTTTGCGAGGGCAAAGCTTGGAAGACATGAAGTGAAGGAAATGTCACGATTTCACGACATGTTCCATTTTCGTGAGGAAAGCTTGGAAGAGATGAAGTGAAGGAAATGTCGTACTGATTTTCGCTGACATGTTCCATTTTCCGAGGCAAAAGCTTGAAGAGAAGTGAGTGTAAATGTCAAGAAGAAGTGACATGTTCCATTTTAAGGGAAATTCGTCGATATTCTGACATGTTCCATTTTTGCGAGGGCAAGCTTAGAAGAGATGAAGTGAGGAAATGTCACGATATCGTGACATGTTCCATTTTCGTGAAGGCACAAGCAAGGAAGAAGTAACTTGAGGAAAATGTCACGATATCGCGACATGTTTGGATTTATATTCATTTTGCAAAATTTGGCCATTCTTTAAATTTTTCATCACCCATCCAAAGGAAGTGGAAGCTTTTCGACACAGTCCAAACCCTAGAAATATTTAAATGAGAAAATTAATTAATTAAAAAGTTCTAATCTTTGCTTTTCTTTTGTAGAAAGTGATTCGACAGTTACATTCATGGCAGAAGTAATGGCGAGAAAGACAGACAAACCTAAATTTTGGCACAAATCAAGCGAGGAATTAATGAGATGCTCTGACGGCTTGCCGAAAGATAAAGATAAGAGATGTCGGGAAGTCAGTGACTCATCCAGATTTTGCAGATCTGGCCGCAAATACAGACTTTAAGGAATTTTTCGATGGATACATTTGCTCAGAAAATTTATGGCAAAAGTAATGGCGGGGAGAGAATCTCGACTCGAACCAAACAAAGGCAGTTGTGCGAGGATGGAAGGCCTCGGAAGTCAATGACTCATCCAAATTTTGTAGAAGAATTAATGAGATGCTCTGATAGCTTATCGAAGGATAAAGATACATTTACACACGGTGCCCATTTGATGAGGATAAAACCAAGTCTTATCTTCTCCATTTATGGCAAGATCCACACGAAGATTTTTAGAGTGATTAGGGTTTATCGAAACTCTATATAAAAATACCTTATATTGTAAAGCCTCGGTGGTGGGATTTTTATGATAAGATTTAGATATTTGGAAGAAGATATTTTGAAAAGATCAGGGTCTGTCCTGAGTCTATATATACTTCTCTTGAATGTAAAGTCCGGATGCGAAAACTTGGAATAAAAGACATTTTAGCAATTTCTTGCAAATCTTGTTTGAATGCTTTGTTCTGTACATGGGGTTGGTGTGACATCGTTTTTCTGTGATAGCATGGCCAGGAGCCTAATCTCTTTCGGATTGCGATAAGTGCATCTTCTTTTGTTTTCATCTCGCTAAGGTTTATTTATTTTAGTTGTAAATCTGTGTTATCAAGATTGAATATGCTACTAGGCTTCATTCCATTTGTTGTATGCTAGGGAAAATTAGAGATTTAAGGTTCAGGTCTGTTCTAATTGCTCTATCCTCATTGTGCGAGCTAGGATGTTGGTGAGAGATACCAGTTGACACCGACTTCCCTTCTATTTATGATTTTCTTTCAGATCTATGTCATCTCCGTCTTATGCTCTTAGTAGAAGGTGATCTTAGAAAGTTGGACACCTTCCTCTTTGATTGGTTTTATTGTGAAGCTAAATAGTGTAACTGAAATTGGTAGTTTTGATTTTGCAGCTAAGTTAGATAAGCTTCTCTTTTCTGCCCTACCCTACTCTCTCTGTTCCACCGTTAAATGATCCATTTTTATTTTCTTTCAAATTTGTCTTTTATTTAATCTGCTAAAGCATAAAGAGCTATATCAAAGAACTCATTGTAAATCCGATTGTCAACAAAGATAACAACCGCTAAACATTATTGAACGAAGGTCGAACCCATTGTAAGGTAACAGACAGTCCACTTGAAACTATTCCAGAAGCGAAAAAGAGTGAATAGCCATTCGACCCAACTCTGTAACTCACACCTTGGATAACCAGCAAGATCCTAAAGTGAGTGGGATTTATCCCGTATAAGTGTTATCGGTATTTTATGCTCATTCTTCATGGGGTGTGTATGAAAGACGAACCAACATTTAAAATTGGTGCTAGAAGGAGGGCCGACCGAACTCCGTTCAGTATTTGTTAAGGATTGTAAGTTGCTTGTGTAAAGCTGGATTCTACCTACAGAGTAACCAGGTCCCACTCCAGAGCTGGAGAGCTCCTTGTGCCTGAGTTAGAAACCCCAAGGAGAAGTAGCCTCAGAAGGGCCAAGTCTTTGTCCAACATAGTTTTATCACCACTTGTAGTTCCTCCAACTGCAACTCAAAATATCATCGTTAATCAGGTAGTAATGGCAAACTGGTTGGGTTCCACTGCTTTGAATATCCCTGGTGCAGCGCATGATTTACCAAAAAATCCTGAGAAGTATCTTCCTACCTACAAACATGATGGAATCAGAACAACAGAAGAACACCTAGTGGCATTTAAAAATGCTCTAAAGTTGTTGAATGTGCAGCATGAAGATGTGGCTTGTAGGTTATTCCCATTCACTCTCCAGGAGGGAGCATACGACTGGTTTTTGAATCTTACTAATGACTCTATTACTAGTTGGAATGACCTGGAGAAAATTTTTGTATCACAATTTGGTGAAGTGATTGACCCTAGTGTGTTATATCAACAGTTTTCTAGCATTAAGAGAGAAATCAATGAGACTGTCAGATCTTTCAATGTCAGGTTTCAAAAAGCTTATGGTAGATTGACGGGTCATTATGTGCCAACTATAGATCTAGCATTGGAAATTTTTAGGAATTCCCTAGATCCAGTGACCTCTATTTTCCTGAAGAGAGATGCTAATATTACTAATCTAACAGAGGCTTATAGAGAAGCTTTGGTTCTTGAAAGACAATTGGGACCTCAACCTTTGAACGCTCCTCTAATTCCCTTTGTTACACAAAATACCCCTATTTTGAATCCCATCCCACATCAAATGATGTTGCCAGCATACCAAACTCCACCGATAGGAAATCCATTGGCTGTGACACATGCTGAACATGTACAGAATACAGAGAAAGAATCTGATAAAACAAGAGTTGAGGAAGTCTCAAAGATGGTCCAAAAGTTGGCAAATGACTTTTTGAGTTTCAAAAGGCAAGTGTCCACCGGGGAAAACTCAAATAGATTTTCTTATCAACAGAATAGATTCACTAGACCACCATATGAACCCAACAAGGATTATAAAGGTAAGGGACATGAAGTGAATATTTGTGACTTGGCTTTGCCTAACTGGTGCAGGATACACGGAACATCTCAGCATGGGGAATTGGATTGTTTGGAGTTCTGCAATGCCTTTGAAGCTCTATCTGGTGAGTTGGTTTTTCCTGAAAATCAAAGAAATGTTGATGGTCCAAGTTCATCCAAACATAGTGCAGCTATGGTGTTAGATTCATTCACTTTTCCAGATGAGTCAGAGAATGTCGTGGAGATACCTATGGATGAAGTGCAAGCTTTTCAACAGTATAGAAGGGACAACTACAATCTCAGGAACAAAAATCTGGAGCCTAATACTACGTCTACACCTCCAGATAACTCCCATAATGTTCCTCCAGATCCATCTCCAAATAATAACCCACCTCCACCCAAGGGAGGAGATCCAAGAGTACCAGATGGATTTGTTGCTCCACTCAATAAGGGATACAATATAGTGGAGGATATGAAGAAGATCAAGGCTAACATCACTCTTCATGAGTTGGCTCAAATTACTGAACAAAGGGATAATTTGATCAAGACATACTCTGAGCATACTGCCAAACCTCTAGAAAAGGGGAAGAAGATAGCAAATGCAAATATGGCCATGTATAAAGAAAAGACTGAAGTTCCGCCTTTCCTGCTAACTGTCCGCATATTTGGAAAAAATTTACACAACTGTCTGGTGGATTCTGGTGCTTCAGCCAATGTCATGCCTCTAGCCATTTGTCAACAGTTGGGTTTAACCCCTATGAAGTCTGAGAGAAGAGTCATCCAATTGGATAAAACTGAAGTTAAGGTGGTAGGTGAACTTCAAAGTATACACATCCAGCTAGCATTTGAGCCGAGAGCACAACACAAAATTGACATTCAGGTGGTAGATATTCCTGTGGGATACGGAATGCTTCTGAGTAGAGATTGGTCAAAGTCTTTGAATGGGTACTTGGCGACTGATTTTTCACATATGTGGTTGCCCTGGAAAGGTGTTGCCAATCAGTTGAGAATCGAAAGAGAACCTAGATATAAACACGTGATCACTGAGTATAATGCCAAGAATGAGGTTGTAAACCGTGTTGATACAGATATTGGAGTTTATAATTTGACAACTGAGAAGGTGAGACCAGTTACAGCTCTAACCAATCACAACAATGATATTTGGACATTACACATTGATGGGGTTAAATCTAAGCAAGGCTCGGGTGAAAGAGCAAATTATGAAAATTCTACTAGAGGGATAAAAATTGAAATCTTGGATATTGGAGCAGTAGAGCAACCACAAAATGTTCAAGTCATTAAGAACTATGACGTACAAATAAAATATGATCTCTTTGAGTTGTTACATAAATCTGAAGATGTGATGATCTGGTTCTATAAAGGCCTTAAGGTATTTGATCCTGGGGGTTTTTAGGGTGAAGGACTTGCAGATTTGGTGTTTCTGTGGGACAAGATCTATAAAAAAAAGAGGGAAGACAGTAAACACACCAAGTCTTTCCCAGGTAGCAAAAATTTTGGGAAGCATAATCTGGAGTGCATTTCGTCAACAGGACCTGAAAGGTATTTTTCTAAATTTACCTGCAAATGGTCAATTTTTTTAAGGCACTATTTCTCTGCTTTTCCATCTGCTACATTTTTTGAGTGATTGAAGGGACTTTGTGCATATGTATATATTGTAAATAAAGTTTGAAGTAGTGTGTTTTTATTTTGTTTTATTTAAAGTTTGAAGTATTGTGTTTTATCTTTTGAGGTCTGTGCAATTTTGTCTTTAACTGGTGGCCTTTTTCCCTCCTCTTTAGCTTTTAAATCCTGTTTGTTTGAGTTTTTGCCTAAACAAAGAAAACACAAATCAACATTTAAAATTGGCCTAGTGTGTTTTCATTTTGTTTTATTTTTGTTAAGAGATAGTCTGCTAGAACTAAAAAGTGGAACTACTTGTTATTTAGAACAACAGTAGAAAGATAATTGGATTTTGTATCTTGCTTGCCACAATTATTTTGATTATAAAGAAATTACTATACTGTTTGGCTGAAGAACTCCTAGGGAATCCAAGAAAAGTTGGTCATGAGAGGGGAATCCGATTCATAAAATTATTTTAAGTGTCCAAAGAAGCTATTGGTACCTGGGCTGAAGCGGTTAGTCGATCAATTGCTCGATCAATGAAAGATAAAAAAATCTAGCAAGGCTTTCCAGATATCGGTATCTTTCAAAAAAGGAGAGAGAAGGTGAAAGTTGGGCAAGCCAACATAAAACTGGCACTATTTTCTGCAAAAAAAAAAAAAAAAAGGTTATGTGATAGAAAGAGATAGCCAAGGCTCCCGAAGGATACATCTCAAACGTGTTCACCAAGCTATAGATGCCACCTCATAGTTGTGATCAGGGTCTCGAAAATCTAAAGAGTAACTCTGTCGGGGTTGTAAAAGGCTAAACTAGTAAACAGAGCTCTACTCGGTTTCCCCTGCACAATCTAAATAGCTGATCAATCCATAGTAAGCATTCGAAGCCCCGGTCATCCTTGAAGGAAGGTTTATACACTTATAATCGCACATCAGAATCTTCCTTAAGTGGTTCAACCTAGTATGTCCTTGGGAAACTTTAACAGCTAGCAGATAGTAGTTAAGTCATTTTAGAAAATATTTGTGGCAAAGCATGGTACATAGTCTAAATTGTTTTGAAACTAGAGTTCTGGATTCTAAATAGTGCTACTATTTTCCCCGTAGATATCGCCATTTGTTGAGAAGCAACACACCCCCACTAAAAAAATGAAATTCCATCCTTTGAAAATATTTAATTTTCATTTTTCACGAGGGACCCTCTTGAGTTTTTCGGGTTTTAATTCCAAATTTTGCTTGCATCCTTTTTCAAACTTCGCCTACATCAAAGTGTCCAAGTAGACTTGCATATGGCATTGATTTCAATTTAGAAATAGCAGTTTCTATTTTTGGCCAGCAAACTTCTAAATGCATTTTCCCTTAATCCGTGATGAATTTTAAAGTTCCATTTGCAGATTTGGATACCCTTTGGGCTTATTTAGATGCTTGTAAAGTTTCATCAAATTCTGGGCACTTTGAATTTTCATCATTTTTCTACACCATGTGAAGCTGATCATTCTCGAGCAATTTAAAATTCATTTTTCAAATGTTAAAATTATTTATGAGTAAGGAAGATCCTTCACCAATATGTAAAAATGCCAAATACAGATGGACAAAGTCACTGGAGTCAACCTACAATTTTTGGAGAATTTGCAAAGTGAAGGAAAAGCTTGAGGGAAATGTCGCGATATCGCGACATGTTCCATTTTCGGACTTGTCTCATTTTCGCGAGGACACAAGCTAGGAAGAAAAGCTTGAGGGAAATGTCGCGATATCGCGACATGTTCCATTTTCGGACATGTCTCATTTTCACGTCAAATTTAATTGAACCCAAAATTCCATTTAATTAATAATGTCGCGATATCGCTGACATGTTCCATTTTCGAGCAAAAGCTTAGAAGTAAGTGAAGGAAATGTCACGATTATCGCGACATGTTCCATTTTTCGAGTTACATGTTCCATTTAAACTAAAAAAAGGAAATGTCCGACATGCCATATACATGTTCCATTTTCGCGAGGTAAAGAGATGAAGTGAAGGAAATGTCACGATTTCGCGACATGTTCCATTTTCGCGAGGGCAAAGCTTGAAAGAGATGAAGTGAAGGAAATGTCACGATTTCGTGACATGTTCCATTTTCGCGAGGCCAAAGCTTAGAAGACATGAAGTGAAGGAAATGTCACGATTTTGTGACATGTTCCATTTTTGTGAGGGCAAAGCTTGGAAGAGATGAAGTGAAGGAAATGTCGCGATTTCGTGACATGTTCCATTTTAACAAAGAAAGGAGGAAAGCTTAGGAAGACATGAAGTAAGGATTTCACATGTTCCATTTTCAGGACGTCAAGAGAAGTGAGGGAAATCTCACATGTTCCATTTTGAAAAGAAAGGAGGGAAATGTCACGATATCGCGACATGTTCCATTTTCATGAAGGCACAAGCAAGGAAGAAGTAACTTGAGGAAAATGTCGCGATATCGCGACATGTTTGGATTTATATTCATTTTGCAAAATTTGGCCATTCTTTAAATTTTTCATCACCCATCCAAAGGAAGTGGAAGCTTTTCGACACAGTCCAAACCCTAGAAATATTTAAATGAAAAAATTAATTAATTAAAAAGTTCTAATCTTTGCTTTTCTTTTGCAGAAAGTGATTCGACAGTTACATTCATGGCAGAAGTAATGGCGAGAAAGACAGACAAACCTGAATTTCGGCACAAATCAAGCGAGGAATTAATGAGATGCTCTGATGGCTTGCCGAAAGATAAAGATAAGAGATGTCGGGAAGTCAGTGACTCATCCAGATTTTGCAGATCTGGCCGCAAATACAGACTTTAAGGAATTTTTCGGTGGATGCATTTGCCGAGAAAATTTATGGCAAAAGTAATGGCGGGGAGAGAATCTCGACTCGAACCAAACAAAGGCAGTTGTGCGAGGATGGAAGGCCTCGGAAGTCAGTGACTCATCCAAATTTTGTAGAAGAATTAATGAGATGCTCTGACAGCTTATCGAAAGATAAAGATACATTTACACGCGGTGCCCATTTGATGAGGATAAAACCAAGTCTTATCTTCTCCATTTATGGCAAGATCCACACGAAGATTTTCAGAGTGATTAGGGTTTATCGAAACTCTATATAAAAATACCTTATATTGTAAAGCCTCGGCGGTGGGATTTTTATGATAAGATTTAGATATTTGGAAGAAGATATTTTGAAAAGATCAGGGTCTGTCCTGAGTCTATATATACTTCTCTTGAATGTAAATTCCAGATGCGAAAACTTGGAATAAAAGACATTTTAGCAATTTCCTGCAAATCTTGTTTGAATGCTTTGTTCTGTACATGGGGTTGGTGTGACATCATTTTTCTGTGATAGCGTGGCCAGGAGCCTAATCTCTTTCGGATTGCGATAAGTGCATCTTCTTTTGTTTTCGTCTCACTAAGGTTCTATTTATTTTAGTTGTAAATCTGTGTTATCAAGATTGAATATGCTACTAGGCTTCATTCCATTTGTTGTATGCTAGGGAAAATTAGAGATTTAAGGTTCAGGTCTGTTCTAATTGCTCTATCCTCACTACGCGAGCTAGGCTGCTGGTGAGAGATACCAGTTGACACCGACTTCCCTTCTATTTATGATTTTCTTTCAGATCTATGTTATCTCCGTCTTATGCTCTTAGTAGAAGGTGATCTTAGAAAGTTGGACACCTTCCTCTTTGATTGGTTTTATTGTGAAGCTAAATAGTGTAACTGAAATTGGTAGTTTTGATTTTGCAACTAAGTTAGATAAGCTTCTCTTTTCTGCCCTACCCTACTCTCTCTGTTCCACCGTTAAATGATCCATTTTTATTTTCTTTCAAATTTGTCTTTTATTTAATCTGCTAAAGCATAAAGAGCTATATCAAAGAACTCATTGTAAATCCGATTGTCAACAAAGATAACAACCCCTAAACATTATTGAACGAAGGTCGAACCCATTGTAAGGTAACAGATAGTCCACTTGAAACTATTCCAGAAGCGAAAAAGAGTGAATAGCCATTCGACCCAACTCTGTAACTCACACCTTGGATAACCAGCAAGATCCTAAAGTGAGTGGGATTTATCCCGTATAAGTGTTATTGGTATTTTATGCTCATTCTTCATGGGGTGTGTATGAAAGACGAACCAACAGGATCTAAGTTTAATGAAGAGCTTTTATTTGGTATAATTGTTATTAATGGGAGATTGACTACTTTTTACCTAGTCAATATTCGTAAGACAAGGGTAGAATCACTCAAATCCACTTGTGGGAAACAAAACAATAAGTGATGATAGTTATGGAGATACCTTGCTCTCCACCAAAAATTTCTCATTACGGTTGATGTTAGCCTCCATTTCAATGGAAAATATGATATTCGCTTTTTCAAATGCCAATGCCACCTTTCCCATACAAAACCATAATTTTCTCCTTTAAGAGGGTTGTTAACATTATTCCCACAAAAGCATTGCTTTAAATTGAAATGATTACAAACAAAATGGTTATCATAATTACAAATAATAACATGAAATTAACTTGTTTAAATAAACTAAACATTGTTCATAGTAGAAACCTAGTCCCAAGAGCTAGGTTGTCTTTGGAAGTGACTAAGAAAGGTCCATTTGAATGCATGCTCAAGGATGAACATAAAAAATTTGTTAAAAATGTAATTTGACTTATGATCAAGGTCAACATGGTATGATGTAATTTTGTATAGGCCTAAGGATAATCATTGTATAATCTCCTTAATGTATTGTAATATTCTATTATGAAAGTCGTATGGGCCATAATTAAACTTGTTATTGTTAAACCTATCTTATAGCTTGTAATTAACCTTAAACACCTCTTGTCATATTAGCTTTCTTTAAACTCATTTATATATTTTGGGAATTAGTTATTGGTATAAATACCACCACCACTCCATCCATTATATTGAAGTACTGTGATTCTTATCTAAAAATAGTATAGTGGTTATTTATGATACCTATGAGTGCCCACTATATCTTTCTATCTTTTTCTCTTTTTATACTTTTTGTATAAGATTTGAGTGGATGGGTTGCTTCTATTAATTTTTGGAAATAGGTATGAATTCCAACATCGTATTAGAGAGTGTATGGAGAAGCAAAACTTGGTCACGTAGAATTTGGAGCCTCTGATCGTTCTTCTAATTACAAGGATGAATTATCCTCAAATGCTTCATAAGTTAGTTTTTTTTTTTTTTTTGTTGGAGAAGGGGTTGTACTCGGGTCCCCCACCCTTGAAAAATCACAACTCTCTTCTTTAGAGCATGAGATTTTATAAAGAGATTCAATTATCATCTCAATTGAGTTGCTATAGCTAGAAACCTACATCGTTTTATATAAAAATTTTAAAATTCTTGATTTTTATTTTATGAAACTTTTCAAATTTTTGTGTGAATATAAATATTCCAGAATTTAGCATCCTTGTTGACATTTTCCTACAAAAACCTTCATAATACCAAAAATTCACCTCTACTAGTTATGCAATGCATCTTAGTAGAGTAAAATTTCCAAAACATCACACTATCATAGCCTGCTTTACCAGATCTAGATTGCTGGTTTCCTTCTTGAAGCACAAGTGCAACCATACAAATTGTAATAAATAGTATAAATGAAAGAACATTACTAATGGAAAACATTGAAGTAAATCTTAATCATTATTTGATTCAGACAATCAACTTTTTCTTGTCAACTTTAGCTAAACTTACCACTTCCTCTAACGAAGGAAAAGAGAAGTTAACTTAACGATCCTCAATTAAAAGCCCTCTATTGGCTAGCCTATCTACACATTTGTTTTTTTTCCTTAATGTATGTGTAAACCTGATTTATTCAAAATTTATAGCAAGGTCTTGAATTTCCACAGTTATCTCTTGTATGTTCCATGGAGCCTTTGCTTTCCTAAAAATTGCATTTATTACTATGAGTGAATCACCTTCCATCCATACTTTGTTTCATTTCATTTGTTTGCATATTTTTAACCCTTCCATATCTTCCAATATTTAGCTTCATTATGTCTTAAATCCACTATTAGATGCGTAGTGAGACAAAATATCTCCTCGATTATTTCTAATCATTCCCCCTCCTACTAGCCCTAGATTTCCTTTAGATGATTCATCAAAATTCAATTTGACCAACTCCACATTTGGTGGTTTCCACTTTATATTATTTACCTTCTTTTTGTTTCTTCTATCCCCAACATCATAATTCCATTTGATGACTTGACTCCATCTATCAAGGCTCTCTGCTTCCAGATTAGGGATTGGATGAGTTAATAGGGTTGGTTTAGACTCCTCTATGGCTAAACAAATATTCATTTTCATTACCTCTAAACTGCTTTCCTTTCCTTTAAATATTCGTTTATTCCTTTCTATATAAATAGTCCAAAGTATTATATCTTTTGATATAACCCAAATTATTTATAAAGTATCACTTTTAAAAGTGCTCTACCATTGCTTTAACCATTCATCAAATTTACCTCTCATCACCACACCATTTACCAAACATATTAAGAATTAATTTCCATAGTTTCTAGACTATTGAGAAGTGTCCCAAGAGATGGTCTATACTTTCCTCCATTTTACAAAGAACACATTTTGAGGGGCCATGAAAACCCCTTTTCATAAGGTTATCCCAATATAAAATTCTTCTATGACCTACAAGCCAAATAAATATTTTAACTTTAGGAATGCTTGGGATATCCCAAATGTCTATCCATATTCTTGTGATATTCCTATTTTTATGGTGCTTTATATTACATCCACTTCCTGTTGTGTATTCTCCTAGGCTATTCAACTCTCAAATCAACTTATCCTTGGATGCCCTTAGAATAATCATTGTTGTTATCTTTCTACTCAATCGTCTTCTAGCATCAATGTCTTTTATACTTGTAAACAATTATTCTTTCCATTTGTATCTTCCTTCCCGGTCCTTGTACAAAATGTTTGAAACCCTATCACCATATTTATCTTGAACTAATATCATTTATGCTTTCAAAATTGGATCTAGATTGAGTGTTTTTTATCACACCAGGTATCCATCCAAATATAATTTTTTCTCCAGTTCCCACCACCCATATTAAACCTTTAATCTCTAGATCATTTGATTTTTTAAAAAACCATTCCATAGTGCACAACCATTTTGTAGAGAGAATGCAGTAAATATTAAGATTGGATCATTGAGCTCAACATACTTAGAAGAATTCTTGTCCATTGTCTTTGATTCTATTTGCATAATCTCCAAATTACTTTTCCCCTAAGAGCTAAGTTTACATCTATAAGAACTCTTAAACTAAGACCTCCCCTAACTTTATCATCACACACCTTGATCCATTTCACCAAAGAAAAATTCCTTTTATCATGTAATCTTGACATAAAATGACCACATAATAAAGATTAAACTTTAATTATTGAGTTGCCATTGATGTCAAGGCAGATATCTTCAAGGGTGATTTAATCATATGAGTTGTCATTGATGTCAAGACAAATATCTTCAAGGGTGATTTAATATTTAAATGAAATATTTAAATATTAAAGTGGAAGGTTTATATTTAAATCAAAATATTTAAATAGATATTCAAATATTATAATATTTAAATCATAGATTTAATATTATAATATAAAGGCAAAAAGAGTGGGCCGACTTGAAGTGAGTTTGAAATTCAAAAATTAAATATGCATGGGCCGACCTCCTTGAGCGCACCATACAAAAGTGAAATTAAAATTCAAATGTTTAAATGATGGGCCGACCTCCTTGGGCGTGAAAGACAAAGGAAAAACATATTAATATGAGGCAATAATTCATTTTGCAAAGTTGTAAGAAAATCGAATATCCTTCGAGAGGAGTGCGAGCAGCGAGTAGAAGACAAGAGAGGAGAGGAGGGTTTGTTAAGAGGAAGAGTAGAAGACAAGGGAGGAGAGGAGCGTAAGTTTGGCAGCATAGCAAATATTCGAAGGAGTTAAGTATTCTATTGTGCCCCTTTGGTTTCATCCATTGGGGTAGCCCAATTGGTTGTCTAGCCCATGTTAGGGCACTACGGTGCAGAAGGTTCATGGGTCGAATCTCCTCGACACCTATTTTTTTGAAGCATTTGTTGTTCAATATAGCGCAACAAAGAGTTAAGTATTCTATTGTGCCCTTTTGGTTTCATCCATTGGGTTAGCCCAGATGGTTGCCAAGCCCACGTTAGGGCACTACGCTTCTAGAGGTCAGAAGATCGAATCTCATCCACCGCTTGCTAAGTTTTGTTGTGCAAGGTAAGGGTAAAGTTTTTAAATTAAATTTGATAAAAGGGAGATATAAGGTGTCATGTTATTATTATAAAGTTTTATTTTACAAGTTATTAAAAGGAGATATAAGGAGTCAGTTTGTTGTTTATAAAGTTTTATTTTGCAAGTTATAAAAGGGAGATATAAGGAGTCATGTTGGTATTATAAAGTTTTATTTTACAAGTTTTAAAAGAGAGATATAAGGAGTCATGTTGTTGTTATAAAGTTTTATTTTATAAGTTTCAAAAGAAGATCATTATTATTAAGGTAGATTTGGAAGGCATATACAAAAGGAAAATCATTTTGTCAAGGTAGATTTGGAAAGCACATGCAAAAGGAAGATCATCATTATTGAGGCAGATTTGGAGGGCACAAATTTGAAACAAGTCAAGACTTCAAAGAATAGAGTAAGAGGATTAAGGTCACATATTCACCCAAGCATTCAATTAACAAGGAAGGACAATTCAACCATTTCAAGAAGAAGAAAAGGTGCACATGATAGTGGAAGAAGAGCAAGGTATTAGCATCTCCAATTCAACACACAAGTAAGTTATCTAATGCTAGATTTGAGCTACCTTTAAAATGTAATAAATGTGAGATATGTGGAAGTGACAGACTAAATGAATGTGAAGAACATATTGACCATTTGAAGCTTTCTACACTAGTGCATATCATCCTCTATATGTTCATGAAGTTAAAATAATTTTGGGTAGAATATGTCTGAATTGCTTTTAGTTGAAGAAAGCAAACTCAAGAAAAGGTGAAGAACTTGATGCCATTATTGATCAAGTTTTGGAGCAGATTTGAGCAGTATTTGTGAGCAGATTTTGAAGCAGATTTGAGCAATATTTGTGAGCAGATTTTGGAGCAGATTTGAGTAGTATTTGTGAGCAGATTTTGGAGTAGATTTGAGCAGTGTTTATGAGTAGATTTTGGAGCAAATTTGAGTAGTATTTGTGAGCAATTTTGGAGCATATTTGAGTAGTGTTTATGAGAAGATTTTGGAGCAAATTTGAGCAAGGGGATTGGTGTTCTATGGATTGGTGTCCATGACTTGAGCAAGGGGATTGGTGTCTCCTATGGATTGGTGTCCATAAACTTGAGCAAGGGGATTGGTGTCTCCTATGGATTGGTGTCCATGAACTTGAGCAAGGGGATTGGTGTCTCCTATGGATTGGTGTCCATAAACTTGAGCAAGGGGATTGGTGTCTCCTATGGATTGGTGTCCATGAACTTGAGCAAGGGGATTGGTGTCTCCTATGGATTGGTGTCCATAAACTTGTATAGGGGATTGGTGTCTCCTATGGATTGGTGTCCATGAACTTGTATAGGGGATTGGTGTCTCCTATGGGTTGGTGCCCATAAAATTTATTGAAGAAAAATATAAGCAATATTTTATCATGGTTTTCTCTCGAGAGGGTGTTTCCACGTAAAATATTTGTCTCTTATGTGTATGGTGATTTGTGCATTGTTTCATTATTGCATTGATATTATTTGAGGTTATTGCTTTGGAAAGAAAAGAGAAATTTTTTATCTTATACTGTTCACCCCCCTCTCAGTATAAGCTTGTGTTCTTCAATTGGTATCAGAGCAGGTTCCTTCATGAAAGCCTAACAACTTGAAGGAAGATCTTACAAGAACACACATGGCTTGCCAAGAAGGTTTTTCATCAAATAGAGCTCCATTGTTTGATGGGACTAACTATGCTTTATGGAGCATAAGGATGTAAACTTATTTGATGGCACATGGCTATGATATATGGCAATCCATTGAGGATGGGTTCACACCACCTACAACTCCTCCCACGGATCGAGATGGCAAGAAACCATTTGAAAATAATGCTAGGGCAATGAATGCAATATTAAGTGGGTTATGTGAATCAGAGTTTGTGAAAGTCATGCAATGCACCTCAACAAAAGAAATATGGGACAAGTTACAAAGAACATATGAAGGAGATGACAAGGTTAAAATGGCAAAACTTCAAACCCATAGGAGGAAGTTTGAATATTTGAAGATGAAATATGAGGAAGATATTGCAAAATATCTACTCCACATTGATGAAGTTGTCAACACCATTCATGGACTTGGAGAAAATATTGAAGACTCTAAGATTGTTCAAAAAATCTTAAGGTCACTTCCTATGAGATTTGATGCAAAGGTTTCGACGATTGAAGAAATGAAGGATCTTAAAACCTTAAGCATGGATGAGCTACATGGAATTCTCATAACCTATGAGATGAGGACTAAAAAAGATCAAACATCCAAATGGGAGGCAACATTTAAAGCTTCAAAGAAGACAAAGAATAAAGAACCAGAGTCAAGTGAAGAATCAAGCAATGGAGAAGAAGCTAACTTTGTGTGAAGGAATAAGAAGGGTCCAAGAAAACACAAAGGTATGCATTCTGTGAAATGTTTTAATTGTGGTAACATTGGTCACTATGCATCTAATTTCCCACAAGTAGAAGTAGTAGCAGTGAAGAAGAAAAGGAATATAAGAAAAAGAAAGAAAGAAAATTTTATCATGAAAAGAAAAATAAGCATGATCAAAGCAAGCATGAGAAGAAGATATTTCAAAGACACAAGAAGAGTTTTTATGTTGAAGAAGCAAGCAGTTCTTCCAGCAGTAGTGATGAAAGTCTCTCCAATAGTGAAAAAGAAGAAATCCTATTTTTGGCCATAGAGGAGAAAGAAGATGCTCCTGTTATCAAAAACCAAGAAAAAGAGAAAGATCCAAAAAATGAAGAGGAAGCCATAGTTGACATAGAAGAGGAACTTGTTGTTGCTCTTGAAGAGTTGAAAAGGCTTAGAAAGAAGAACTCAAGATTGAAGACTCAAGTACAAGAGGATGAGAAGACAAAGGTAAAGTTGTCGCAAGAACTCATTAACTTGAAAGTTAAAGTTGAAGAGGTAAAGCGAATTGAAGAAGGTATGGCTGAGCAGTTAAAGGCAAAAGAGTTGGAATGTGAAAAACTGGAGCATGAGGTTGTCTCTCTAAGGAAGGAAGTGAATGAATCTAATGATAAGCTACATCAGTTTGAGAGAAGCACAAAAATGGTGGATGATATTATCAAAGCACAGAGATCTTTGATTATAAAGATTGGACTTGGTTTTGAAGAAAGTCAAAAGAAACAAAATGGGGAGTCAAGCTCAAAAGGAAGAGAGGCATCAAAGAAAATAATTAAAGAAGAGCCTAAGACCTATGCTGATGTGTTGAGAAGTGGAAGCATCAAGGAGGAAGAAAACAAAGCATCATCAAGGAACGAAGTCCATCACAGAAACAACAATGAGAGAACCATGCGATAATATCCTCCAAGGCAATCAGACAAGTTTCAATATTTCTTCCATGGTTATTGCTTTTCATGTCACAAATTTGGTCATAAAGTTGTAAATTGTAGGGTCCATGCTAAGAATAATTTTGGCTTCACCAAGAGGAATTTCAATTCATTTGCACCTCTCATGGACTACAACATCATATGCTACAAATGTAATAATTTTGGGCATACAACTAGATGGTGTAGAACAGTGTTCCCTGAACTTTCGAAGTCAAGCAAAAAAGAGGATGGTCAAAATGTTCAAAAGGGTATGTCCTCCAAAGTTTGGAGAAAGAAAATAGAACAAGAAGAGGAGCATAGTAATTTGGGAGTTTTACTCCCATCTCATCATTGATTGTCTTAGTAAGAGCAGGGAGTAAGGGGGCATTGTCAAGTGTCTTATCTTACAGCCCCGAGGAGCCTTTGCCATTGATGTCAAAGGGGGAGAATTTTAGTAAGGGGGAGCAGCTTGTTAGGGGAGCAGCTTGTGATCATGTTTCAATAAAGGATAATTTCTTTGTAGGGTTGCCATCAATGACAAAGGGGGAGATTGTTAGAATTATTGAGTTGTCATTGATGTCAAGGCAGATATCTTCAAGGGTGATTTAATCATATGAGTTGTCATTGATGTCAAGATAGATATCTTCAAGGGTGATTTAATATTTAAATATTAAAGTGGAAGGTTTATATTTAAATCAAAATATTTAAATAGATATTCAAATATTATAATATTTAAATCATAGATTTAATATTATAATATAAAGGTAAAAAGAGTGGGCCGACTTGAAGTGAGTTTGAAATTCAAAAATTAAATATGCATGGGCCGACCTCCTTGAGCGCACCATACAAAAGTGAAATTAAAATTCAAATGTTTAAATGATGGGCCGACCTCCTTGGATACGAATGACAAAGGAAAAGCATATTAATATGAGGCAATAATTCATTTTGCAAAGTTGTAAGAAAATCAAATATCCTTTGAGAGGAGTGCGAGCAGTGAGTAGAAGACAAGAGAGGAGAGCGAGCAACGAGTAGAAGACAAGGGAGGAGAGGAGCACAAGTTCGGGGGTAGCAATGATCCAAAGGAGTTAAGTATTCTATTGTGCCCCTTTGGTTTCATCCATTGGGGTAGCCTAATCGGTTGACTAGCTCATGTTAGGGCACTACGGTGCAGAAGGTTCAAGGGTCGAATCTCCTCGACACCTATTTTGCTAAAGCATTTGGTGTTCAAGATAGTGCAACAAAGGAGTTAAGTATTTTATTATGCCCCTTTGGTTTCATCCATTAGGTTAGCCCAGATGGTTGCCAAGCCCATGTTAGGGCACTATACTTCTAGAGGTCAGAAGGTCGAATCTCATCCGGCTTGCTAAGTTTTGTTGTGCAAGGTAAGGGTAAAGTTTTTAAATTAAATTTGATAAAAGGGAGATATAAGGTGTCATGTTATTATTATAAAGTTTTATTTTACAAGTTATTAAAAGGAGATATAAGGAGTCAGTTTGTTGTTTATAAAGTTTTATTTTGCAAGTTATAAAAGGGAGATATAAGGAGTCATGTTGTTATTATAAAGTTTTATTTTACAAGTTTTAAAAGAGAGATATAAGGAGTCATGTTGTTGTTATAAATTTTTATTTTATAAGTTTCAAAAGAAGATCATTATTATTAAGGCATATTTGGAAGGCATATACAAAAGGAAAATCATTTTGTCAAGGCATATTTGGAAAGCACATGCAAAAGGAAGATCATCATTATTGAGGCAGATTTGGAGGGCACAAATTTGAAACAAGTCAAGACTTCAAAGAATAGAGTAAGAGGATTAAGGTCACATATTCACCCAAGCATTCAATTAACAAGGAAGGACAATTCAACCATTTCAAGAAGAAGAAAAGGTGCACATGATAGTGGAAGAAGAGCAAGGTATTAGCATCTCCAATTCAACACACAAGTAAGTTATCTAATGCTAGATTTGAGCTACCTTTAAAATGTAATAAATGTGAGATATGTGGAAGCGATAGACTAAATGAATGTGAAGAACATATTGACCATTTGAAGCTTTCTACACTAGTGCATATCATCCTCTATATGTTCATGAAGTTAAAATAATTATGGGTAGAATATGTCTGAATTGCTTTTAGTTGAAGAAAGCAAACTCAAGAAAAGGTGAAGAACTTGATGCCATTATTGATCAAGTTTTGGAGCAGATTTGAGCAATATTTGTGAGTAGGTTTTGAAGAAGATTTGAGCAGTATTTATGAGCAGGTTTTGGAGCAGATTTGAGTAGTATTTGTGAGAATTTTGGAGTAGATTTGAGTAGTGTTTGTGAGCAAATTTTGGAGTAGATTTGAGCAGGTTTGATAAGATTGATTTGAGTGAGATTGGTGTCATATTTGAGTAGTGTCTTTGAGCAAGGGGATTGGTGTCTCCTATGGATTGGTGTCCATCAACCTGAGCAAAGGGATTGGTGTCTCCTATGGATTGGTGTCCATGAACTTGAGCAAGGGGATTGGTGTCTCCTATGGATTGGTGTCCATGAACCTGAGCAAGGGGATTGGTGTCTCCTATGGATTGGTGTCCATGAACTTGAGCAAGGGGATTGGTGTCTCCTGTGGATTGGTGTCCACGAAATTGAGCAAGGGGATTGGTGTCTCCTGTGGATTGGTGTCCACAAACTTGTATAGGGGATTGGTGTCTCCTATGGATTGGTGTCCATGAACTTGTATAGGGGATTGGTGTCTCCTGTGGGTTGGTGCCCATGAAATTTATTGAAGAAAAATATAAGCAATATTTTGCCGTGGTTTTCTCTCGAGAGGGTGTTTCCACGTAAAATATTTGTCTCTTATGTGTATGGTGATTTGTGCATTGTTTCATTATTGCATTGATATTATTTGAGGTTATTTCTTTGGAAAGAAAAGAATTTTTATCTTATATTGTTCATCCCCCCCTATCAGTATAAGCTTGTGTTATTCACCAAATAGAATTTTTGTCTCAAGTTCCCACCACTCATCCTAAACCTTTAATCACTAGATCATTTGATTTTTTTTTTAAACCATTCTATAGTGCAGAACCATTTGGTAGAGAGAATGCAGTAAATATTCAGATTGGATCATTGAGCTCAACATACTTAGAATAATTCTTGTCAATTGTCTTTGACTCTCTTTGCATAACCTCCAAATTACTTTTACCCTAAGAGCTAAGTTTACATCTATAAGAAATTTTAAACTAAGACCTCCCCTATTTTTATCATCACACACCTTGATCCATTTCACCAAAGGAAATTTCCTTTCATCATTTAATATTGACCACATAATAAATATTAAACTTTTTTCTATAGATTTTGGTATAGTATAGAAGGATATATAATATGTTGGAATGACTTATAATTCTGATTTAATTAGCTACAATATTCCTGCTAATGATAACCATCTACCTTTCCATGTTGGTATTTTATTTAGAACTTTACTTATGACTAGATTCCTTAATTCTATCCTCATTCTCCTCTCAAATAGAGGTATCCCAAGATAAGTTGCTAGCAAATTTTTCTCCTTCATTTGAAGTAACTTGCATAACCCTTCATTGATTTTAGTTAGGGTGTTTAGGAAGTAAATTTTGGATTTTGTCCAATTAACTTTTCTTCCCTGATGCTCTTTCATATTTCTTTAATAAATTATTCAAAGCTTTGGCCTTGTTTATCCTTGCCCTCCCAAAAAAGGTTGTATCATCTACAAACTATTGATGGGTGATGTTGTCGATGTTATTAGTGGTTTTAAGTCCACTTATAAGCCCATGTTTGTAAGCCTTATTCAATTTACTACCCAAAAATTCTACCATAATAATGAAAAAATATGGTGAGAGGATCTATTTATCTAAGACCTCTCTCGGCTTTAAATGATTCTGTTACTAACCCATTGACCAGGACTGAATATGAAACTATAGAGACATAAGCTTTATTCCATATGACCCATTTCTTTCCAAATCTAAAATTTTCTAATACTACAAAAAGAAAATCCTATTTAACCCTATCATAGGCCTTACTCATATCAAGTTTTAAGATCATTGCTTTCTCTTTTCTTGAAGTTTTTGAATGCATAGGTTCATGAGATACTATGATCTCATCCTGAATCTATCTCCTTTTCACAAATCCTCCATGCTATTCTGATATAATTTTTTCCAACAATGATCTTAACTGATTTGCCATCACTTTGAAAATAATCTTATATGCCATATTACATGAGCTTATGGGTTGAAATGAATCAAACAATTATGCATCCTTATTTTTTGGAATCAGGGTAAGATATCTTGCATTTATTTTATAAGGTATATGTATTGTTTTACCCTAGATTGTTCCACTACCACCAATAAAGAACCTTTCACTATATCCTAATTATGTTTATATGAATGCTACAAAGGGCCCATTCGAACTTGGGGATTTATCCTTATTAAAAGAGAAAATATCTAGATGAACTTCTTCCAGATTAATAGGCTTCATTAGTTTCCTATTGTCTTCATATGTTATAACTAAAGGAACTTCTTGTAGAAGTTTATCATTAAGAACTTCAAACTCCTTCGATCCTATAATATTTTGGTAAAAGGACCTTGTCTCATTTCTGATTTTACTTTGGTCTTCAATCCAAACCCATTCTACTAATTTAATTCTACTAATTTCGAATGTTGATCTCTATGCTATTGCCATCTATGAAAATATTGTGTTTTTATCTCCTCCTTTTAACCAATTTTTTTCTTGATTTTAATCTCCCAAATTTCTCTTTCCTACTCAAAATATTATGATATTCACTAAGCAACTCCCTTTCCTCCGAGCTTGGATTATTATGATCACCTTTTTAGAATTTTGAAAGTTTATCTTTTAGTTCTTTCTTCTAAAAAATATTTCCAAAAGTGTTCTTGTTTCATTCTTTTAATCTAGATGTCATTGATTTAATTTGTTTTGGAAGTGTATACAACCCACTTTTTCCTAAATAATTTCATGTTTGTGCTATCATATCAACAAATTGAGGATGGTCTTTCCACATATGCTCATATTTAATGTTAGAATTCCATAATTGATATGCAAAGCATTACAAGAGATGAAGAGAATAGTAGAACTGATTGATTTATTCTAAGGATCAGCTCTGTATAAATATCAGAGTTGATCATTGAGAGCTGTTGGATTACAACAACTCATCAGACTTGATGAAGACACCACTGAGTGTTCTCCCGACACATGGAGGAGTGGAAACTCAAGTGTCTATCCTAGAGGAACTTAAGATAATATTATCTTATTCTAACACCCCCCCTTAAGTGATACTAGGGGTGAACGTACAAATGAGTCCTTAAATAAGGTTACTTATGTACAATGACTTCTTTTGTAGAGATGGTAAAACCCAATGGGAAAAAATCATCAATCAAAAGGAATTTAGAGGTTTGTCTTCGTATGACGAAGATTGTCCTCCTTATATAATAAATAGTTGGTGAAAAAATCCTTGTGGGAAAAAACCAACTATGAGAAGAAGAGAGGCATGTCTTCGTATGGTGAAGATTGTCCTCTTTAATAATAAAGAAATATGAGTCCCGATAACATGGCCTGATTAGGTACTCATTTACATATAATAGTTGGTGAAAAAACCCCTATGGGGAAAAACCAACTATTAGAGGCTTGTCTTCGTATGGCAAAGATTGTCCTCTTTATACAATAAAGAAAGATGAGTCCCAGTGATTAGGCCTGATTAGGTACTCATTTATATAATATTGTTAGTGAAAAAACCCTTGCGGGGAAAACCAACAATGAGAGACATGTCTTCGTATGGCAAATATTGTCCTCTTTAACAATAAATAAAGATGAGTCTCGACAACATGGCCTGATTAGGTACTCATTTACATATAATAGTTGGTGAAAAAACCCTATGGGGAAAACCAACTACAATATGAAGAGAGGCATGTATTCGTATGGTGAAGATTATCCTCATAAAACCAATCAATGCAGCTGTATGACTCCAAGCTTTTCTCGCAACTGAAGGTAATGTGGAGAAGGAAATGGCTTGGTGAAGATATCTGCAATTGGTGCCTTAGTTGGAATATATTCCAAATGTATGTCCCCACTCTGAATATGTTGTCGAATGAAGTGCTTCTAAGAATAATAAGAAGAGGCATGTCTTTGGATGGTGAATATTGTCCCCTATTGAACTAGAAGAATGAGAGAGAGGTGAAAAAACTCTGTGCACCAAGATACTTTAACACCCCCTTAAGTGATAGTAGGGGTAAGTGAAAAAATGAATAAACAATATGTGGCATACCTACATAAGATGAGTCCCGAAACAAAGGTCTGATAAGGTACTCATGTACAATAGAGATGGTATAGCCACAAAGATGAGTCCCAACATCAAGGCCTGATAAGGTACTCATTTACAACATGTGATCAAAGAATAAATATCATTAAATAAAATTCCCCTAAAACCAAAGTGAATATAGGATGGAGATAGAACCACAAAAAATGACTTCACAAGCATGAGTATGTGGTTTCCACCTATATGAGTACAAAGGGCTGATAACTAGGTCCAAACCTTGTGGATAAACAACAAAATTAGGGTAATGGTAGAAAAATTCAAGGGGAAACCACCTGCCAGAATAGAAGAATAAGGAAGATGTGCATGGAGGATTGAGAGGAAGTAAGATGTCCTCTTCAACCCCCCTTTAGGAAAAATTCCATTAAGAAGCCTGCAATGGACCCATTAGATGTCTCAAAAAATTAGAGACTTCTTGTAGAAAAGAATTCATACTCCTAGATTGGTGCTTGTGAACCATGAAACCAAAGTGTCTCATAAAAAGGAATGTCTTACTAAAAAAATCCCTTGAAACCAAAGTGTCTCACAAAAAGGAATGTGAAGATAGGATGGATAAAGAACCACAAAAACTGCAAGGGATGTCCAAATTGACTCCGCAAGCATAAGTAGTGGTATCCACCTGTATGACACAATGGGCTGAATAACAAGGTCCAAAAAATGGACAACCAACAAAACAAGGGCACCAATGTTGGGAGTGTCGGGTTCAACCGAGAGTGCACTCCATGATACAATAATTTTCAATTTTAAAAACATCATTGAAAACAGTCTTGAAAATGGACACCACCATTGTGTCCATCTCGAAAAAACCTTTTCGATGACTATAAATAAGCCTATGAATGGGTGTCAAGGAGGCCTCCATTAACTTCAAATGAGAAATTGAAGTGAAATGAGAGATTTGGTTGACCAAAAATATATTTTTTGAGTTTTAATAATCTTCTTTAGGTAATGTTTTTATGTTATAAAAATTATTTTCTTTCAAACTAGAGAGTACCTTTTTAAAAGCCAAAAACAAACAAGAAGGGGAAAAATATGATATAGGTATATATTATGTATACCAATGTAATGTAATTGCCACTAAAGATCCTATAAAACATTTTAAAATAAATAAATATTTGTTTTGATTAAAATGAGGGTGGGCATGAAGTTAGTGAATATCTTCTTATACCATATAGAGATTTTATAAACAATATATACCTCTAAAAATTAAAGGCTACTATAAAGAAATCTAGAAGAATACACCCTCCCTAAAAAAAGGAATTTTATTATTAGGTTACAAATGACGCTTTTCTCTTAGCCCTTTGAAAGAGAAAGAGATTTAAAATTTTGGGTTCCCAAAAGTTATGAGGGGTGAGAGGTTCAATTGAATTCATCATTTTAACACGAGAAAAATTGAAGTTTTAATTAACCAATATATCCCCCCTTAGAACTTTAATTAATTGATTAATGCAATTGTTAAGGAAAAAATATGAAGCTTTTCAATATATAAAGAAAACTCAATATACCCGCCCTAACAAGAGGGAAACTATAAGTATAATGAGGTCTTATATTGTTTGCTTTAGTTTGTCAGTTCCTCTTTTTTCTTCACACTACCCGCCCTTACTTGAGGGAAACTATAAGTAGAGAGAATAATTTGGAAGGATTTTGGTTTGAAATGTAGGGAATCAACTAGTTTAATTGGTGCATCTCAAGACTCGCCCTTACGAGAGGGAAACTATAAGTTAGAGAGATACCTAAAGAAACGAATGTTTAAAAACTACCTGCCAGGTATTTATACCAAGTGCCTCCAAAAACTCGCCCTTACGTGAGGGAGACTATAAGTTTTTAGTGGTAATGATACATGGAACGTAGGCAAAAGATATTTTGAGGAATTTTTTTTAGGTAGTTTATTTTATTTAGAGAATTTTAAGAAGGAATTTTTTCTAAATAATGTAAACCAAAAAAAAAAATTACAGATAGGATTTAAAATACCTTTTTGAAAAATTGGTTTTTATGAAATGTGAATAATATATCTATGAAATAAACAAGGTTATTTTGAACAATTATAACTTTATTTTGAATAGCATAGATGAAGATAGACAAAAAAAGAGAAAATGCAATTTATTTTAAAGATGGGCCTTTAAAAATTTGAATAAAATGTTTTGAATATCTATCTAAGAAATATTTAAGTGATATTTAAAGAAATATAACTCTATAGCATAGATTAAGATAGACAAAAAAGGAAAGCAAACTTCTAAAGATAGGCCTCTAAAAAAAATAAATGCATATATAAAGTTTTGATGAATTTGAGTTACTCCTCTATGAAATATTAAAGTTATATTTAAATAATTATAACCTTATAAATTTACTTGAAATAATGTAAAATCATAGATGAAGATATACACAAAAGAGAAAATGCAATATATTTAGATATGGGCTTTATTTAAATTATGAATTTAATTTTAAATGTATTGAATATGTATCTAAGACTTATTAAATAGAAAAAAAAAAAGCTTTTAAAGATATGTCCCTAAAAAAATCAATTCAATGTTAAATATTTTTAATAATTAGTTTCTCTATGAAATATTATAGTTTTTTTTTTTTAACATGGTGGAATCGGTAGCCACCACGAATCCGGGCAGGTTGTCCGACTTTTATGGCCGCCACAATATTCCTAAAGGGACAAGCGTTCAGTCCGACGAGGCCCGAGATTTGAACCTTGGACCTCTGCCCCCCTTATGGGGTTTGGATGAACCAATTGGTCTACACCTCGGACCTTATGAAATATTATAGTTATATAACAATTATAACCTCATAATTTTACTTGAAAGAAAGTAAAAGCATAGATGAAGAAGACAAAAGAAGGCAAACCCCCCCTTAAAGAGACACCAATGTGCAAATGGTTGCACATAAAATCCCCCCTCCAAAAAAAATTATATTATGGTTACAATAGACTATGATTTATCAAAGTTTTTTTTTTTTGGTAAAAAAAAAAACTTTGAGTCAATATTTTTCTTCGAAATTGAAGTGAAAATCAAAAAAGGAGGAATAAAAGAAAAATATAAACTCTCGGCCTTAGAATGGGAGAGGCGAATTGATTTGTATATTTTCTTGCATGAATAAATTCAAGAAGTTGCCACCAGGTGTTGTAGGTGAGTTGGAGAGGAGAGGGCAATCCTCCAAGGGAGGTCCCAGGTTCAAATCTCCACCCTACCAAAAAGTTGAATTGGTTATCAAAAATCCAATTGATAATGTTGGTGCAGGCAGGGTCGGGTGCGACTTTCGGGTGACTTTAACGGTGTAGAACCCCCTGTTCATGGTCACTTAGACCAAGGCGGCCCCGCAAGGGGTCAAGAAGTTGCCTCGACTTTTGTAGGTGATAACAAGGTCGAACGAAGACGTCAAGGCATCTGTCCGCAACGATTGCGTAACCTGGAATCGAGTAGAAAAGAGGAAGTCATAGAGAGGACAGAGAGAGGTCACTCTGAGCAAACTGACCTCAAATGGAGAAGATATCGTTGTCGAAAGGGCCCCTTCACCCTACTAGGTCATTGCCAAAAGAGCAGAATGAAGAAACCTTGCAGATGAGAATGTTAAAAAAAATATAACACTCTAGTTGTCCTATATAAAATGTTATGCTCAGCAGAAATAAAGGAAGAAATATCGATAACAGGATAAATAAAATATAATTTTTAAAAAATTAATTTAGTTTGGGAGCATAAGGATGTGCCCAATGGGTGTTGTCTCTGGACGAACAGTGAAACCTGCACACAATTTTTAAAATGAAAAATTATTTGTTTCTTGGTAATGTACTAAAAGACCAGATGGAAGAGCGTTGTCTCAGACGAACCAACGAAACCTGCATAAAACTATTAGGGCGTTTTCTCCAGACGAACAATGAAACCTGCACACAACTTTTAAAATAAAAATTATCTATCCCTAAAGTGTCGTATGGGCAGATGGAAGAGCGTTGCCTTTGACGAACCAACGAAACCTGCACAAAATGACTAAAAGGAGAGGGATCTCTGCGGGATGCTGAAACCGAAAAACTTTTGACTCTTGCTATAATGAATAATTATTAGAGCAATAATATATGAAAGCAAATATTGGTTCTAAAAACCTGCAAAGAGATGATATATATTTATCGACGAAGAGAGAGTGTCGGTTGAAATGCAACTCCGAGAGGAACATCGAGAAAGATAAAAAACGAGAGACATTGGAACGAAGCCAAAGATAATGTCAAGTGTGCCAGATAGAACGTCGAGTGCGCCAATTTTAATTTTGAATGAGGAAATTCATTGTCCTTTAGGAGCGAATAAAATTCAAATCACTCTAAGCAAACACTTTAGATAGAAATAAACGATATTTGCGCTATAAAAATAAGCGGAAATCAAATGATATTTCTAGATTGGTGGGCCAAAAAGTGTCAGTTAAAATGAATATCGAATAGAGAAAAATAATAAAAAAAATTAAGAGGTTTTTTCTTTGAATATGGGTGAGAATAGCGCCTTCACACAAGGTAAACCTTGTGTTTAAAGAAAATAAAATAGCTATATTTAAAAAAAAAATCCTCAAGCACGAATTCAACACAAATTTGAAATAATTTGCAACATATATTTTAAAAAAAATTGCTGAAAGATAAAACTATGGATAAAAGGAGACTACTGCAAACTTTGAAGTTAGATAGCCAAAAAAAATTATCCAAAGTAAATGAATCAGATCCTAGATCCTTCAAGAGAGAATACTAGCAAAATCTATCCTGCTCTGATACCATGTTAGAATTTCATAATAGATATGCAAAGTATTACAAGAGATGAAGAGAATATTAGAACTGATTGATTTATTTCAAGGATCAGCTTTGTATAAATAGCAGAGTTGATCATTGAGAGTCGTTGGATTACAACAACTCATCAGACTTGATGAAGACACCACTAAGATTTCTCCTGACACATGGAGTGGAAACTCAAGTGTCTATCCTAGTGGAACTTAAGAGAATATTCTCTTATTCTAACATTTAAAATATGATCTTTTTTTAATTCACTTACAACCATTTTAACTTTTATTGGCTAGTGATGAGAACCAATCCTTGTCAAGGTATTAGTTTTAGCACAAGTCCCTTCATCTAGCCAATGATATGAGAGAATGTATTTGTCTAATTTTTCTACTATTAGGTTCTGGTCTCTCCTATTGTTGGTCCATGTATAGTTGTCTTCTTCAAACTCAACCTCCCATAGATTATTGTTTTAAATAAAAACTGAGAAATCTCTCATACTTTGGGTTAGTTTCCTAATTCTCCCAAATTTTCGTCTAGCTTGGTTATGGCATTAAAATATCCTATGATCATGAATTGGGTTTCTTGGTATTTACTTCTTATAGAGGCTTCAATCCCATCCAAATGTCTAATTTGCCTAACTGATTTGTAGGTCCATATACATTGATAAGGATGAAATGAATATTTGCAAAGAAGCATGTGACTAAAGAGGCTATTCAATGCCTAGTTTTATAAATGGTTACACAGGAGGTTCTAATAGTATTCCAACAAGTTAGAATTCCCCTTGCCACTCCTTTAGAATATATAGCATCCCAGTCACATATCGCCCATGCAACTTTCATAGTTTTGGAAACTTATTTTTTTATCACTTTAGTTTCCTAGATACAAAGGATATCAGGCTTATTACTTAAACAAAGATCTCTAATACACCTTTGCTTTGAGGGGGTATTAGCACCCCTTATATTCCATGATATGGTAATCATGTCTCATTAGGGGCTACTAGCCCTGTCTTCGAATTACCAATACCATTTTGTTGTTTGGTAAAAAGAAGCTCAAACAACTTAGTTTGTGTTCCTTTCTCTATGTTTGCTCTTGCTTCCCTGGATCTCGCTTGATAATTTGAAGGTTTTCCTCTTTTTTCCTTGCCTATATCAGGAGTAGGTCTTATTATTCTATTCCTCAATATTATTTTACAACTTTATTTTTCCTCATATTTATCCTCTCTTGGCTCTACTATAGAAGCTTTTGACTTGTCTTGCTCATTTTTTGGTATTTCCTTATTAATGGTAGATGTATTAACATCTAACATTGCATTTTCTTTATTATTTTTTTCTCCTAAATGATGCATGGTACTTCAAGAGAGTTCAAAATCTGATTTGACACATTCCTTAGGTTCATTGATAATGTTTATTCGTAAATCAAGATCATACTGAATAGACAGTTCCTTGTTAATATGTTGAGCATGTTGTGCGATGTCCTCTAAGCTTTGATCTATTTTTTCTTCATAGGCTAAAGCCTCAAAAGAGTTGGTATTTATTTCAATATCCTTCCTTACTGGTAACCAGTATTTATTTGCTTTCATTTGTCTATTTCTATTTTTAGAAGTTGAAAACCATCCTCATTCATATCCATTTGTAAGCTTCTCTTGTGATTTTCTACATATGATCTCCTGGACTCTTCTTAGGGCATGATCTCTCAATATGCCCTACATCATGACATATTCTACATCTAAAAAATATTTTTTCATAATCTATGATTTGGATCTACATCTTATCCCCATACTTAAGAATGATTAATTCTGATAAAGGTTTACTTATATCAATCATGACCAATATCCGAGCATAAATAGCCAAGAATCCATCTTTTGTAGTTTCTAAAATCTCAAAGAATTCTCCCAAAGTTTTTCCTATTACCTTGAATGTATCCATTTTTCAAAAATCAATGGGAAACCCATATGTCCTAACCCAGATTGGTACTAGAGATAGATTTGCATTTTACATGAAAAGCCTTCATACTAGTAGGCAAGGAAGATTCTTACTCTTCCCATAAACCAAAGACCCCCTTTTAGGATTATATCTCTTTCTTCCCTAGAACAAAAAATGGCTAGGAAGAAACCTTTGGAAAGAAAGGATAATCACTCCTGGAGACTTCCAACTCCTATCAATCTATTTTCTCAATATTGAAGCCCTTGGCCAATACCCATTAAATTTACCAAAAAATGCCTTATCTTTTAGTGGTAAGGATTGATCCTATGTGGTTTTCTCACTTGCCTCTACTGCTAGAGATGATTCTAAATATTTAGATATAATTTGATCTATGGGAAGGAAACTAAAACTCAAAATGTACTAAAATATACCATAATATCCTATAGCAAATATAATATTGATAAAAAATTATAATAATTTGTAAGCAAAATTTCTAAGATAAAGAAGGGAAAAAGAAACTTAGAAAAAAAATTCTGTCTAGACAGAATGTCTTGCCTCACTAAAGCCCTAACTCTCCATTGCTCCCCCATCATCCAAACCTTGGCTAAAAAATATTTATAATTTTATTTTTTGTGATTTGAAAAATCATCACTGCCCTTGTTTCGGATGGATAACTTCATCGGGTCGTATTGTTGGCTTTTTAAGCCTTAATACTACCACAATATATCACAAGTTATCTCAATATCGCAGGATTGAATATAAAATAGCCACAATATATAATAAGGTCCAACCAATGACAGTATGAGTAGAATAATATGAGTGTACTATGCATGAAGAACAACTTACAATTTTAATATTCTTTAAACTACTTTTCAAATGGCTTCAATGGTCTATATTATTTATAAGTATTTGTGGGATATTCTTCTTCAATCTTATTTTCAATGCCTTTCAATGGCTTCTTTGTGATTTTTAAAAGAAGCTTCTATGGCTTCCTTTTCTTGTAATCTTTAAGGAGCTTCAAATGGCTTCCTTCCTTGCAATTTTAAGGAGGTTTTATGGATTCCTTTTCTTTTGATATTTAAAGAGCTTCAATAGCTTCCTTTTTTATCTTGATTGGCTTGGTTGTTTACTTTCAGTCTTTTACCTTTTTCAGGGGCTTTCCACCCTAAAATTTTAAAACAACCATTGAATTTTACTTCTCGGTGGTAAATTTATATAGGGTAAATACCCTTGAAACTTCTTTTCTCAAACTTAAATTTTTTTCTTTAAATTAAGTGCTCCTTTTTCTTCTCTGTGTCAAAGCTAGAGGAGGATTAGAAGGAGAATTCTTTCTTCTTTCTACCTACTCAAATACCACATGAAATATCTTAATCCTTTGAATTATTATACTATGGAAATGAAGGGTATTTAAGTACATAGGATGCCTATTTTAGGCATAACAAACCTTCAAACAAACTTGTAACTACCTTGTCCTATACTACATGCATGAGACTTGTGAGGGGTGGTTATACCACTTGACTTCTCACATGGTCTATGATGTAATAACTCCTAATAGTAAATATTATGATGTATAGCAAATTGGGAGTCCTTAGGGAAAAACAAAAAGATCAATATGCAATATTCAATGCAATACAAATAAAAATTCTATGCTATATTACAAAAATAAAACTTATGTTAGTTTGAAACTACTATCTATGCTATATATATATTTTTCAAAATAAACAACAAAAAATACAAAAACATGGCCAAATAATGCACAAGAAAATGAAAACATACATGATACTTACCTATGCATGCTCTTGAAAAATTTGGTCAAATGAAAATATTTTTTGCCTATCTCATATAACTTTAAAGGATTTTATCTATAAAAATATCCATAGCACTCAAAGACATTGGTTACATACAAAATGAGCAAAAATGAAGTGAATAGATGAATTTGGAATGATCTAAGATGCCTTGAAGCATTGCCCCTATGATATCCCTACAAAATTCAACAAAATACTAAGAAGAGAACCACTATTGTAATTAAATATTCAAAAATATGAATAGGGGTAAATTTTTTATTTTCAATTTGCATTTTCATGAACACACCTATTCTTCATATGATTGATACATGCCTATACGAGCTTAGATTTAAACATAGAGATAATTTATGATGAGCGGGTGAGCAGACAATGGTAGAGAGGTAGGCCCTTGACCCATTATTACAATTTTGGCTAAAAATGAACAAACATCTAAAAACAACGTTAATAAACACACACATAATCAAAATATCTATAAACTAGATATGACAACACAAATAGCACCACCATGACCACTATGTTATGTAGGTTGTGGGATATAGGTAAGAAACAAAAAATAACACAAAAAAATGCTAAATGGTCTAAAAATTAAGGTAAACTAAGATTATCACTTCTTAAAAAGTGATGATCATAGCCAGAATTAGCAATAATAGAAAAATATAGAAATATAGGTGATATTGGATAAACTTGAAAATTACATAAAAAAGTGATTATCATGGTCACACATAAAAAAGGGTGATTGTAGTCCTATAAAAATAGTGATGATCATGGAAGAATTTCAATTAAAGGTGTTATAGAATCATAGGATGAAGTGGGTTCCCAAATAGTTTGGGATCCTCACCCAAATGAGACACTCTTGATACCCCCATCATGATGCTAGAATAGAAGGGAGTGGAAAATAAATAGGGTAATTATACCATCACCAACATGTAACTACCACCAATAAAGAACAAAGGGTTATGAGTTAATTTTAATGTAGTGATAGAGGACACCAAGGAAGACCATAGCTATGACTACCATATGTAATGCACCATACCATAGTAACCTAATAGATATGGGCTCTCATATTTCTACACTTGTATGGAATAGAGGCAAGGCATTCAAGGAAGAGGTGCATGGAGTAGTGGGGAGGAGACCTTTAAGGAGGGGAAGGCTACAAAGGATGGTGTCGTGGAGGAGGGAACAACCACAAAGGAAGAAACACTAGAGGAGGGAAAGGGATTTGATGAGGATATAGACATAGAGGAGATCTATTTTTTCCAAATTTGGAGTAGAAACAACTAATTTCGAGGCATCATTCTTAGAGGATGAAGACTAAACTAGACAATCCAACAACTTAAGTATAGCCTACAGATACATCCATATTTAGCCCAAATTATTTTTTATATGTATATTTAGTTTTAGATTATCTTTATGATATATATGAAACATGATGATATTTTAATATTTAATTTTCCATGTGTTTTTAGAGATGATCCAATGATGGTGGAAGCTAAAAGAAAATTTACACATAGTCACCCTAGGCAACATTATGGATTTTAATAGCCTATCATCGATGTCACCATTGTTGGCTACCTAATGAGAGAAACCAATATATTTATATAAATAATCCTATCACCTCAATGTCCTTTTCACATAGGAAACAAAAGAAGACCATATGGCATGCCACCTCCATGAGAGAGGAGGAGTTAATATTAAGGTAATAGGATAGAACAATAGAGGGCCAACCTTACAATAATAGATGGTGTAGGTATACATAGAGTTGGCACAAGTGAATGGAGGGATAAAAATCTCAAGATGACTACATCACACCATTCCCACTTATTTACATTCCATACTAATGCATAGGCATTCAACACCCAGTTAGAGGCATGTAGGGACTAATTTTTAAGCTATAGCCCTTACAAATTTGTTTTATTATAGACATATTTTGTATCCACCATGGCACTCATATTTATATCATTGGATTATTTGGTGCATGATTTTACTTTTCAGCATTTAAAATATTAGCAAGATTCTACATGACACATTAATGATGGAATGCATGTGACATGTCACCTTAAACCTTAAAAATTCATCAAATATTTTAAACATTTATAAATACCTCAAAATGAAAATACAAGGTTATAAAAAATATGTAGGTGATCTATCTCTTATCCCAAACCACTTTTCTATCCTATCCAATAAGGGTGATGTGTCAAACAAAACATGCATACCACTATAGTAGGTGAACAACACACTATAGTATTCAACATGTGCGATGTATCAAACAAATCATGTCTACCACTATAGGTTGAATAAGAAATCACATTAAATATACAAAAAACATGATGTGTTAAACAAGACATGTTCATCATTGTAGTAGGGATAGACTGATGTAACACCACCAAGAAGGAATGCCAATAATATATACCTCAACCCCAAGAAACCCCATAGCATCCAAAAAACATGATGTATCAAATAAGGTAAGCTCACCACTACAAGGGGGACCAACACACTAGAGTCCCTAATTGGCATGATGTATAAAACAAGAAATTCCAACCACTTTAATAGTAAAAGATACAACATAGTATCTTATAGGTATAATGTGCCAAACAAAACATACTTGCCACTATTATGAGAAAGGAAATCCATAATAAAATATCTAAGTAACATCATGTATCAAATAGGTCATTTCAACCACTACTATCATGGGATAAAGTGCATATAACCAAGATAAATATGCATAGGTGATATATCTCTCACTCCATCTCATACCCTAATGTATCTAGTCAATATTATGTGTCAAACAAAACATACCCACCATAATAGAGGGAGAACGAAATAAAAGTAAGAGCAAATAGATGAGAAATACATACAATACAATGTGCATAGAGCAATATATAATTGTAAAATTAAAACCCATTTATGACTACTATAACAATATAGTGTCACACACTATAGTACCCAATAAAGCATGATGTGTTAAATAAGGCACACTTGCTACTACAATGGAAGAAAACTTTGCAATGACTAGTTGATTGATGTGTGGAAATATTATTTGGAGGTGCTTGGTGTGCACCTCCAGATATTAAATACCTCTAAATACATTCCCAAATCAAGGCCTCTAAAGTTCTTGGTGGAACCACTACATGCCAAAATTTAAATCTCTCAAAATCTTCCATGGGATCTATGTATCTTATTTTTACCCCTTCACCTATGCATAAGTGATTCACTTTAAGAGATGAAAAATCACTCCATCTTAAGAGCACTTGACTCTAGCCTACTAGTACTTCACTCTAGCCTACTAGCAATTCACTCTATTTTTTCTAGTGATATTTTGTTTTTCAACTAATTGCTTCATCTTGATTAAATCAACTATCTAATTTTTACTATGAAAAATATGAGTTTTGGAGGCTTTGATTGATTGATTCAAAGAGTTTTGTACATCTCCAAAATAGCAAAAATCCCAAGGTAGTAACTTGTCACTATATTTATGGTGACTTCATGGGACATCGAGCTCAATTGGGGCAAGATCCTAGATCATACCTTTATTCTTAGGTACAAATTCTCTAAAGTTGGAATTATCTATCATAAAATTATAAAATTATCAGTTCTCTTAGCATGATTCAAGGTTTAAACTTTATTATCTTCTATCATCCTCATTTCATAGCATATTTATATCAACAAAATATTTTGTATCTCCTGCTAGGTCCTCATATGGGTTTTTTAATAACTCATCTTGCTTTCTTATCAGATCCTTTAGCTTACCAAGTACTATCTCTAGATGTTTGACTCTTTCTATAAATATATTAGATTCATAACTAAATTTTTCTTCTTTGATCATCAAGTTGATTATATCTTCATCATGGAGATTCTTTGGATGATCAAATGCATATAAAAAACTAGCATTGAATTACCCCTAGATTTATGTTTCCATATCATGTACTAGGGATTCCAAAGATACCATTGTGTCATTTTAGGTTTGAAGGTCTCTTAGGGCATCAATTATCTTCAATTTTTGATGATGTACTTTCTATCTATCCCCATATTTTTTACCTATGGTATTATCATTATGGCCAATTATTTCATCACCACTTAGTACCTTTCCTTTGTGGCTAAGTCATCTTCTAATTATTTGATAATCCCCACCACTTGGTTGAGGATGTTATTAGTTTTGGTCCCAAATTCAAAGTACACTTTGGCACATATGACCTTAGTTTTTATATTGTACCATAGGGACTTCACCTTTTCTATTTTCAAGGTATTCCCTAGGTCAATTTCCATTCCTTTTAAATTTATGATTTCATCCTAGTGTGTTGATATATTTTGATATTTCTCTTATTAGGCTACTTGCAATTGTTTTATTTATATTTCTAGTTGTGATCTTTCTTGTTCAAATTGCTTCTTTTGCTAGTCTTGCCACTATGCAAATTGTTCTGAAAGATCTTTGAGTTTTTACTTTTACTAGTTGATTTCAACAAGTTGGGATTTAAGGTCATCAACCTACTATTGTAACTTATATATTTTCACAAAATCCTTTATATAGGACTCATTCTATTACTATACCTATAATTTCTCTATTATCGATTGGGCTACTACTAATTTAGGTTTTATTGCTTTCCTTCTCATAACATAATTCTCCACTTCCAGTTGGCCAAATTACATGCCCACCCGAATGGAGGGTTGGTTTGTAAATTGGATAATTTAGTATTGATCTATCCTAGTCATATCCAAGTCCAACGCTTTGGTAAGGAAGTCAACAAGTGTGATAATGGATTTAGAAGGAGCATTGTAGGTTGCTTCTTTTATGAGGACTTTACCATTGCTAGATACCAATTACAATCGTATGATACCTAGTACCTTGGAAATATTATTATTTAGTTGTATTTATTCTTTATATTCTTTATTTACTTGTATTGGAGGGATTTAAAGACATATTGAACATTATTCACCTTTAGGCCATCAATGGTACTCCAAATGAAGGCGTAGTTAGGCCTTGTAGTTGAATTAGGCCCTACGGATACTTTAGCAAGCTCAATCACTTAATTTGTCATTGGTAACATCATCACCTCAAGTAAAAGCTACTTGAATTTCATGATAGGATGGTGAGGAGGACAATATCATACAATAGGAATCGTGAGTTGGGTGGATATGTGATTGAATAGCGAAGTGGAAGTGGACATTTTTGTAGCCATCTAAGCCAAGGTTTTATATAGAGGAGATACTACTTGTAAATGTGAAGGGATCATGATGTAGGTGAATAATGGTTGTGATGTAGAGATTTCAATGATAGATGATGTGAATGAAGTTATGGGAGTGGTACCAATAACATAGGTTGTGGTAGGTTGTAGGGTGCCTCGAAGGGAATCTATGGCCACCCTTATTAATGAAAAGGGATGTAGGACAAAATAAATTAAGGGGATAAATTATGTAATAAGAGAAGAAATATATATAGAGAAAATTGGAGAAAAATAAAGGAAAAGAGAAATAGTAGTGGAAAGGGTAATGGGTGTGATTTAGGCCTTGGATACTACTAACTCAAGAGGAAGTCCTTCTAGAGGAATTTTTCCTTCTCAAGTGGGGGTGGTTTTTGTTCTTTAGCAAGTTGTTGACCTACTTTTTGTGCCATGATTTTCTCAAGAATTTACCCATGTGGTTCTCCTCCTACCTTTTATGCCTCTCTCATTATTTTCTATACTACAATGCTTACCATTTCCAATGCTATTGGAGCTACAAATGTTACAATTTTTGGTGTAGTGATGGAAGGTGAACTATGTATACTTATTTATAGGGATCCCTCTGTAATAATTTATCTTTAGGCCCTCTTCTATGTTTTCAATCCTAGATCATTGAGTATTTCTCATCAAAGAGACCATTGTACACTAGAATATTTATGGATCTACTTTCATATCTCATTCATTTTCAAACAAGGATATTCATTTGAGAGCATCTAAGGTTCTCCACTTCAATACCCAATGGTTTAACTTGTAACTACTTGACCTTGACATTGAAGGTAAACCACTATCGGAGATGATTTCACCATTTATGTATTTTATCTTCATATCCTTGCTTGCTACACAAAGTACCTTGGGCTACTTCTTCTAAAGGATGTTTCTCATTCTCCACTTTCTATCTCTTTTCATGTATTTTTAATGTGTATAAACCTTTAGCATCTAATTATTATCATAAGTAGTACTTAGGGTCATAGGACTAAATGTCCTTCAATTATTCAAGTCCCATATTTTTTATTTTTTCTTCAATTATATGATAGGACTCTTGTATTTTTTCGGTTATCTACATTATCTATTGATTGAGAGGATAAAAATATGGTTTTCTTTTGCCCCCAAAATTATTTTAGGTATATGTAGTCTAAATACATAACATACTCTAGGTAGAAAAAGTAATTGGGCATGTATGTAGGTAGAATGAAAGAAACTGCCAAGAAGCCAAAAAAAAACGATGAAGCATATGGACTATCCAAAGTAGAAATATCTATTTGACCGATTCTTAGACTTTAGAAAGTTTTTGACCTCTTGTGATGGTCTAGGCATATTCTTTTTAATATTTTATAATATAGGAAGATAGATTGCATCATACAATTGATAGGGATTTTTTCCCACTTCTTGACAAGACAAATCCATATAATCCACTACTAGAAGTATCTTGTCATCCAATTTAATCTGATTAAGTTAAGAGGGAAACTAGTCTTTCTTTTGGTCAAGTATTATCTAGACAAGGTAGGAAGTATAGGTGAAATTATTTTATTTGAATTTTAACTTGTTAGTCCATCTAGTTGGATCTATACTTGGCATAATCAATCATCTAGGAGTGTACAAATTAGTTTTCCATGTCATGCAAGAGTACAATTTGCTCCTTATTGATAGCTTTTGAAGCATAATACTTAATGTAAATAACCACATAATCGAATATAATAAAGTTGCAATATAATGAACTCAATAAATATAATAATAACAACAATAATAACTCAAAAAATTTCACAAAATAATCACATGGAAACGATTACAAAAATACTAAAAATATGTTAGGATTATAATCCTAACATTTACTATTATATAACTCACTAATTTAATTACGGACCAACGTGTCCTTTCATCACAACTTAGGGTAGATATATTTATGCATTCGCATGGGTGTTCTAAATCATCCATCGAAGAATAATTATTTATTTTGATCCATTGGTTGGCTTGTCCTCCAGTGAAAACAATGATTCTATCCATAAAAGTGATTCATATTTCTATTTTTGTATTATAATTGTTTCATCTATGTCCTATCGATTGCTAGAAACCCTTGGTTCTTTCCAATTGGTATCTGAGCCAAGCCCTTCCCCGCTTCCACACTCATCTACACATAAACCCATTCATAATTACTCCTTACAATCATTCTTTTTTCCCCCACCGTGTTCATCTCTGCCAATAGATAGCAAAAATAGCACAAAGAACAAAGTAATCACAGAGGTCTAAAACAAGTAAAATTGTACTTCAAATTGCTTCAAGGATTTCTCAAGGACATCAACACTCTTTCCAGCCCTAGAAAAAATACCAGATCACATCAAGAAAAGCAAAATCTATCAAATAGAGCCAACTACAAGTGACGTCTAACAAAGTCCAAGAAAATAATGAAAAAAAATCACACTTTTTGATGCATAAATCTATCAAGGAATGTCAAAGAAACATTAACAAGATTGAGCAAGCATTAAAAAAACCATTCGGATCGAAAAGGGATCGAGTAACATTTAAATCCACTCGAGAAAATCATTATGCAACATACTTCTACATTTTTCCGGAAAGGTCTTGAAAACAACGGTGAAATATTAAAAATAAACTTATAATATAAAGTTTACCCTCGCCAAAAAAAAATTGATGGCGATCATCATTTTCATGGCACCAAAAAAGACAAGAATGAAGTTAAGTTTAAAAACCTTCAAAATAAATATCCCACATGCGGTGGGAATTGGCACAAAAAAGGTTTTAAAAAGAGAATAGCTCCTTTAGTCAATCGTGACATTGGTCATATTGGATCATAGAACACTCGTGCACCCGAAGTCACTCACCTAGCAACACTTGTGCCAAGCTTCCTCCCCACCTCGATTGGTGTACCCAACCTTGGTTTTCACGCACCTCTATTTTGTTTACTCCTTCCCTTTGAGATTCATCCCCCTTGACCGCTGACCTACCGCTTGCTCCTCCCCATCCACCACCCTTTATAATCGCATCACCGATGTTTGCCCTATTGCCTACCACTCCTTGATCTGCATGCTTCGTTGGATACCTACCCTATCACCTACTGCTCCTCGATCCATGCACCTATTCCGCCATTGAGCATTGGTTACCCTTCGACCGCATCCTGTTACCTCTCGACCGCGCCCTGCCAGTTATTCAAAATAAAGGAGCAAAATTTTAAATTTTTTTTTACAAATAATTTTGCTAAAACTTGCTAGCAATATTTGCAATGTTTGTAAAATTGTAAATTACAAATAATTATTTACAACATTTAACAACTTTTTCAAAAAATTGCTAGCAATATTTAGCAACTTTACATTTTTGCAAAAATTGGTAACATTTTGCAAACGAACCAAGGAGTTGTAAATCCGCAAAGACTATAACATGGCAGACGAAAGAAGATCACAAGACATTGTGAAAGACATTACAAAAGAAGTACTGCAAGTTATGAATAAATGGCAAGATGATTTTGAAACAAAAATAGCAGAGTTAACCATAAAAATGGATGCCACTAATACAGAGTTATCCTTAAAAATGGATACCACTAATCACTCTGTGGATATGGTACAACAAAATTTGGCATTGATGCAAGTCGACCAACAAATATCGACACCAAAAGCATTACTTGGGGGACCACAAACATCAATCCTACCTCAAATCACAAAACTGAATTTCCCAAAATTTGATGGAGGTGACCCCATAAATTGGATTTATCAGTTTGACCAATATTTCTCTCTATATCAAATTTTGGAGACCCAAAAGGTCCACATAGCATCTTTCCACCTAGAACGAATCGCTACTCAATGGTACCAATGGTATGAAAATACAAATGGTACTCCTACATGGACAAAGTTCACAAAAAATCTAATGGTACAATTTGGCCCAAGAAAATTTGAAGATTTCATAGGGGCTCTTACTAAACTCCGTCAAACATCTATCGTACGATAATACCAAGCTCAGTTCGAGAAGTTGGAAAATCTTACATCAAGACTCGATGCATCATTCTTCCAAAGTTGCTTCATTAGTGGCCTCAAAGAAGAAATTTGATTAGAAGTATAAATGCTTGATCCTATCGACATGATGCACGTCGTTGCATTAGCCCAAATGGTAGAAGAAAATATCAATAACCAATGTCGACTAGGAAACCTATCTAAAGCAGACTCACAAAATACTTCCACCCACTCAAAACTAAATAAAGTCATGCCAATTAAACGAATTAGCCCTGAGGAAATGAAGGCAAGAAGAGAAAAGGGTCTTTGTTTTCATTGTGATGAGAAATTCATCCCTAATCACAAATGTATTACACCCAAATTATATATTATGGATGCAGTTATTCCTTGTCAATCAACAACCGATGAAGAGGAGATTAAGATCAAACTAGTGGAGAATATACCTGACGATAGCCCTCAATATCTACTAGAAATTTCTTTCAATGTCCTCGTTGGAAATTCTTCTCCCCAAACTATGAAAGTCCCAAGAATCTTCAAACTCTAAAATCTTACCATACTTATTGACTCTGGTAGTACCCATAATTTCATCGACCCACGTGTGGCAAAGCAAGCCAATTATTTTATACATCCTTGCAATAATTTTGAAGTCATGATTGGTAATGGGGAAGGATCACCTGTAAAGGGAAATGCCAAAATATTAAGCTCACCTTGGATGACTATACCATGAAACATGACATGTATGCAATTCCCTTAGGAGGTTGTGATATTGTCTTAGGAGTACAATGGCTACAAACACTCGACACAATCCCATGGGAATTTGATGACTTATGGATGAAATTCACACAAAAGGACCAAACATATACTCTTAAAGGAATAAAATCCAGCCCTTCTCCACTAGCAAGCTCTCATCGCATGGAGAAAGTTATTCATAGAGGAGGCAAGAAAATGGTTGCCCATTTATTTTCTCTCCAAGCCACAACAAAGGTTTTTTCCCTATCGTCATTTTGATCCTCCTATTCTTCCTACCTATCCCCCACCAACACTTCAACCTTCCCAATATCCCTGCTTACAAAATGATGATATTAAAATGGTGCAAGAACATGAGCAAATCCTACTTGGGAAACAAGGGATGAAGCTTCTCACTTCAATATTTGAGGACAAAGCTCTTTTTAAGGAGGGTGGCATGTTAGGATTCTAATCCTAACATTTACTATTATCTAACTCACTAATTTAATTACGGACCAATGTGTCCTTTCATCACAACTTAGGGTAGATATATTTATGCATTCACATGGGTGTTCTAAATCATATGTCAAAGAACAATTTACTTATTTTGATCCATTGGTTGGCTTGTCCTTTCAGTGAAAATAGTGATTCTATCCATAAAAGTGATTCATATTTCTATTTTTACATTATAATTATTTTATCTTTGTCCCGCCGATATCTTGGAACCCTTGGTTCCTACCAAAGTAATATATAATAAAGGTCTACTAATGCACATCTGTAAGCTTACTACAATGGTAAGGGCTTTGGCTTCTCTTTGAGATGTCCAAGGTTCAAACCCCACTCAGTATGAGGGGACCGAAACCCCTCAAAAAATAAACTCATTGAAAAAAAATGTCTACTAATGCATGATATGTGCTATGCATTTTTGATAACAATTATAATGTTTTGTTATAAATATAATAGTATGTGACTCCTCATATGGTGCACTCTTGACCTTCACTCTTCTTTGTAATTCTTAACTTTCCTATTCTAAGGACACGTGCACTCTTACATAATGGGCACTTGTGCACATTTACACTCATAATACTTGCACACTTAATTACATGACACTTGTGCATTTCCTACACATTATTACATTACATGAAATATAAACTCACACTCTAATCTAAGACACACACCTAATCTAATATTGTACCAAATAATGTAATATTCTCCAACACCCCCTTATATTACATTCTTTTGTTATTGAAGACTTTACAATCTTCATCCTTTAATTCACTTTGCATTGTATGTTTCCTTCTTCATGATCTCATTATTTTTCTTCTTGCTTGTTTTCTTTAGTCTCAGCTTCATGTTCTTTAGACCTTACGCTTTCTTGAACTATCATATTATCATTAGATTCCTGTAAAAGAATTTTTTCTTTGCGTTTGTTCTTCATTTCACATGTCTTCTTAAATATAGAGACTTCTAGACATTCACTTAAGTAAGAATTTGAATTAGATGAACTTGATAATCTATTAGATTTTGATGCTAAATACTTAATGAAAAATAAATGCAAGATCTAAAAACAAGAGTGCTATATCAAATATAAAATAATGGCAACATTCTAAACATGTAAAACTCATGAATAACTTCTACAACTACTCATAAAACTACCATTAACAAAAGCTCATGAAAATAGTATTTGATATAGAATGGAGATCTCAAATACTCCATACTTCATACACTCTTGCTCTACATTGTGTCTTGTGTCACTCTACATTGTATCTTGTGACACTCTATATTGTTATATCTTACTCTCACTCATAGACACATATATATAATAGAATGTGACTCTTCATATGGAGAACTCTTGGACTTCACTCTTCTTAAGACTATTCACTTTCCTATTATATGGACTCATGTGCACATGGACTATTATGCACATTTACATTATTATATACTTTGTACATTCTAATAATACTTGTGCATTTATTACATTGCATAAAATAAATACTCACACTCTTAATATAAATATGTACCCAAGGTAGTACATTAACATGTGCCAAATAATGTAATATATTCTAGCACCTTCCTGTATTATATTATTTGGTTATTGAAGACTTTAGTCTTCAATATGATCTTCATATTTTAACTCACTTTGCATTGTATACCTCCTTGATCAAGTTATTTCTCCTTTTGCTTATCTTTATCATTGATGTTGGTCTTTATGCTTTCAAATTATATCATGTTGTAATTAGATACCTACAAAAATATTTTCTCTTTGCCTTTGTCCTTCATATCACAAGTCTTCTTTAGTATAGAACTTCCTGAGTATTCACTTATAGCATCATGGTAAGATCCTGAATTAGATGAACTTGAAGCATCAATATTACATGAAGAATGAAACACCTTTTCCAAAAATGATTCATCCATTTTTCCTTTCTTCTTAAGGGATTCAATCAACTCTTTTTGTTTCAAGTTCTTCTCTTTGTAACATTTAAGTGTGAGTAATGTTGTGTAAGTATACTAGCAATTTTCAAAGGAATCATAACACTATATTTGTTATTGTTAATTACTTCAAACATTCTGGCATGCAGATAGTATTCTAATATTTCAAAATTTTCTTCTAATGCTTCCTTATAGATGAAACTTGAAACTAAGTCTAACTTCCCTTTAGACTTTTCAATCAAATTTTTGATTCCATATTTTATAACTTTTACTCTTCCTTTTCTAATTTCATTTTCCATTTCATTATTCAATGAACTCTTTGGAGTAGACATCCTTTTTTCTCCTTAGTATTGAATATTGAGAATAATTTTTGATAGAATCTTTTATCTTCCAAAACCTTTGAGGTTGACTACCTTATGACTCCCTAGTTTTGAATTTATTGTCTTTGATAAAACCTTTTCAACTTCTAAAATTTGAGTTGAATGTGAGTAGATCAAATACTATTTTTCAATTCTTCAAATCTTGTAATATACCTTGTATTTCCTAATGTTTGAATAATGATCAAACAATAGTTTTGATAAAGATTTTAATTTTCCAAATCTCTAGGTAGAATTCCTTTTAGCTCCCAAATTTCATTAATATGGTTTCTAAATTTCAAAAACCTAATTTGATGTTGAAGTCCTTATAAATCCCAAATAAGAAATTTAGAAAACAAAGATATTTGCAAATTTTAATATTCCTAATTCATGTAGAAATCCTTATTCCTCCAAGTTATACTATTTGCAAATATTTCAATGTGGCTTGAATTTCAAATAGAATGAAATAATTCTAAAAAATTTAAATTGTATTTCCCAAAATACTTCAAAATTGATTAATATAATTTCTAAGGTTCTAAGTATTCAATTAGTTGCCTTATCCCTCCATTAATTCAATTAATCTATGATGTACTAGATTAATTAATCTCAATATTAAAATTAATATCCTTTATGGCTCATTAACCTTTGCAAAAATTGAATTAAATCAAATGTTATGTACCTCCTTGCAAATAGCACGTGCTAATTTCAATTTCAATGCTTTGGCCTTACTCTATTTGCTTGTAGGCTTCTCTATCAACTAAATTAACTCATCCAAATTGGTACGCTATAATGTATGTTGGCTTCTACGTAAACCTATGTTCTCTATGAAATATTTACTCTTCACGAAGTTCTTGACTCCTTCATTCTTCCACAAGATTACCTCCAAGTATGGATTATGATACTTTCGATTTCCTCCATGTGTGGGATCTAAATAACTTCTTCAGACTTAGTAATAACTTTACCTTCCTCTCTCTTCAATTATGAGCTTCTCCATGCTCCAAATAACACTCTCCTTCAAGTGCTCTTCAACTACAAGCTTGAGCCTCGATATTTTTAGGCTTGTTCTTCCTTTCTCTTTGCCCTCTACAGTGTAACCTCCTTCAACATATTTAATGCAGTTTGTAAGGTGTTATTTCTTCTACCAATGACCCTTGGCATTCCTCCTTCAACGTGCCAAGTGGCAAGAATATTTTCAATAGCCTTTTCAAATGGCTCTTTACCTCCTTTGCAATGCTCATTCTTTTGTAACACTCAGATTGCACTCGAACTCCTGTGTACCCTTTCAAAAACAATGCTCGCCTGACTACGTGATTAATTCTACCTTATCATCCTCCTGTAGTATCCCTCCCATTATGCTATTCATCTGCTTGCTTTTATTTTTAGAATGAGATACTACTGATAAACTTTGTGAGTGCAGGAACATGTTTCCATTTTTAAGCAAAGTAGATTGGTTGAGCCTAGTGCCTTCCTTCAAACGGAAAGAAAGGGATTGTCTGCATGAGGTAAGGAGGGATATGATGGATAACCATGGCTCTGTGAGTACATGGAAGCTCACAAATAGAAAATATTCATGTAGTTGCATTTCATCCTTGTATTCAGCTTTTGCATTTTGTATTTTGATTGGTTGTTGAAAATCAACATGTCATTAAATAATAATAGTAGAATACTTGCTTATATAATATGTTTTTTTAAATAATAATAATAATAATATGAAAATAAAATAATAAATAAATATTTTATAATATAAAATAATATAAATAATAATTTGATTATTTATAATATGTGGTATATATGTATAAAAAAATGTATTAAATTTAAAAAAAAAACTAATATCTTAATTCGAAGAATAATATAAAAATGAAACCACCATTTGTCATTCGCTGGAATTGGATCCTTGCATGGACCGTCCACTTGAGGAGGAATAAAGCACCATATATTTCTATATATTGTGAGCATGAGATAGTATTTTTAAACGAAGGTGAATGCTATGGTATGCTTGAGACAGGAGTGAAAGAAGGAAGCTTGAAGTTTAGGTCATGGAATTAGAATCTCTTTCATGTATGTAGCTGATATTTTGGGATAAATAAATGAATTATAATTTAGTAATATCTTATTAATAAAATGGATGTACGATTTTGATAAATGAGTATGTAATTCAAACTTAGAAAAATCATAGAATTGGGACATTACAAAAATGCTTGAATTTTTAAATTTGATAATGTGTTTAATGGGAGGTTTTTGTTTTTAAAATATATTTATATTCTTCTTATTCTCATTAAGAAATTAAAAAAAATCTCCGAAAAGCTCTTGTGTTTGAAAGATTAGGTATAAGCTTTGTTGAATTGTTTTTAAAATAAAATGCATGTAGAATAGTTGCATTAGAATCATGATAGGGGCCATGTCTGACCCAATAAGCATCCAATTCCCTTCTTTCCGTCGCATCAAGTTGATGAAGACATACGGACGGTTAGACCTATAATCGTGCTAGCTTTGGGTGTTGTTCAAAAAGATGTTGGTGAACCTACAATTCGATCGCGCCTGAACTTCACTTGTTCTCATGGCCGTGTGTTGATCTAACATATATTATAATAGTATTTGTTGGAGCTTAATTTAAAAATTGTGGCATGAGCTAGTGAATCACATATAGAAAACTTGTATATCATTTGGTGTCATGATTGTAAATGAAATTTAGTGACCACTGTGTTAAAGGGGATGTATTGCATTGAAAATCATTTGACTACTTTAAATATGTTGTTGTATGAGAAGGAAATGATAAGTGTGTAGTAGTATATTAATAATATGTAAATTTTATATAAGTTTTTGATTACTTTTGACCTGTGTCATATATTGGAAATATTTAATTAAGTTATACAATTAAGAGTTGACGATGAAAGGTGTAAGTAATTTAAGAAGTTTATAGTAACTTTATATTTGACTGCAAAGTTTATATTAGAAATCCTTTAAAATTATTTATAAATCCTATGTTGTTTGTCGTCGAGTACAAATTAGATACCTCACCTTTGAATGTCAGGAGGAATTTTATTCTCCACTTGTGAATGAGTAAGGTGTTTGCACACCGTCACAATAGATACAAGTGTTGTACAGTTATACTGTACATAATAAAAACATTCAACTTTTATGTATTGATTTAATTTATCATATTAAACTTTAAACTTTCGTCACTGTATATTGACAAAAGAAGATGTTTCTTTGAGCCGATTGCCTATCAATTTGGAATTAAATTTTGAGCAAAATTAATATTAGTATTAATTTTTTGGTATGTAAAAATATTTATAACACCTAAGCTTTACCTTGAAGCATGTGTTGCTCTATAACCTATGACCTTTCTGTGTATCATTCCATATGTAAGTTAAACGTCAGAGTGGTTCATTAAACCATTAGAGAACACTGATAAGTCTTCAATTTTTTTTTAAGAAAAATAAATAAATAAATGTTTTCATCAACGCCATACAAATTACCTATTAAGCACCCTTTGGATAGTCACTACGTGTGATATTCTTAGGAAGACCCTAGATGTTAAAATAATGATAACAAAAACCCTAACCGTGAAATAGTGTAGACGGATGACCATATCTTCCAGTCCGAAAACAATTTATTGTAGCCTTTATTGAATTATTTTTAGTTTATGTATAAACCTTCCTCCCGTGAAACATTAATGTTGAACACTTTGCTTTATGGAATTTAATTAGTTGTGAAGTCACCTTGCTTATTTCTGGAAAAATACTCATAGGGTAGCTTTCAAAATCTAAGTGATTAGAGGTAATATTATGCTTTGAATTTTGATTGTCACAATGATATAACTTTAAAAATCGTGTTAGATAATATGAAACTTTTATCTCGATATTTTTATTTATCGATGGAATATAATCATTATTAATTTGATATAAAATAATATATTTAATTTTTTCTTTAATTGGTTAGCAAATTCCTTCCATAGGTTATTTGAACTTAAGGTATACATTTACAAATGTATAGATAACTTGGTTACATGCTTACATTTTAAAAAAATAATAATATACATTATTAAATGGAGCATTTTATTTTGTTATAAAGTTATATATATAGATTAAGGAATTTATTCATTTCAAAAAGAGTTAATATAAGGGAGATACTTTCTAGAGTAAAAAGGTTAGTTAAAGTTAAATAAAAAAAATAGTACTTTAAATTATAAAGTGTATTATTTTTTTTTAATGTTTTGATAATCTTAAAAGCTTAACCATTTGATAAGTTGTTTAAAAGTCCGTTTAGGTGTTATCATTAGAATTAAAGCAATGTTAATTTAGAAATAATTTTTAAGTGGATTGAAGTATTAACTTAGAAAATAGAATATATGAGAAGAAAATTACAAATGAATTAGTCATGTATTGGTTTTACTGGTTGAATAATTGTTTTTATCTTAGGAATAAATTAACTATTATTACTTTAAATGTTATTAACTTTAAAAGACAAAACTTGGAGCCTTACTCTAGAGACTTAACATTTTCTCCAAAGAGGATCAAACCTTACCTTCGAAGTTAGTCTTAATTTGACTAAGACTAAAGGGAAACCTAATATTTATCTACTTAAGTTAGGTTAAATTTTATTTATGGTTGACTATTTATTTTGAAAAGTGAATACGGTGGTTTTACTGACGAATAGTTTAGTTGGATTCTATATAATTATTTTTAGAAATAGATGGTTGTACTTTAGTTAATATTTTGAATTTATATATATATATATATATATATAAAGCATTATATTAAAGAACAAAATGTATTTTTACAAAAAAAAAAAAAAAAGTAGATCACGTGGCTAATGTCATCCGCCAAAAAAAGAATACCGTCAATAGAGCGGGAACCCAAGCAAACAAATTATAGTTATTCAACATCTCCTTACATAACGAAACCAACCCTTAAAAGGTGAATACACAACATAATTAGGCATAGCAAAATAAACTAGAAACCCTAAATTGTAGAACTGTAACTCTAGGCACCAGGTAGCCTTACGTCTGCCCAATGCAAAATTATTGAAACTTTTGGGCCAGATCAGTGTCTTCCCAATGCAAAATTATTGGAACTTTTGGACCAGATAGGTGAAACCATTTTTTAGGTAAAGTGTCTTCATCTTCTTTCCCTTGTCGAGGACTATGAGAACGTCGAAACCACACAGAAGGAGAGGGAACTTTAGATTTTGCTTCCTCTGGAGGAACTATCAATTCCATCGATGATGGCTCTGCATCCAACGACATATCCTCATCATCGTTAAGATACTCCAACACACTATAGTTGTTGCCCAACCAAACATTGGTCATATGAAGTCACTTCTTTGGAGCAGCATATTCTTCTACAGATCCTCTTCTCGGGTTGTGAGAGCATCTGGTGTTAGTTGGGGGAAATGTACTGGAGGACTTTGAAGCAAGCACTACTACAACCCTCTGTTGAGACTGAGGAGCCTCATTTTTGGTATTTGTAGCTACAGGATCAACTTTTTTCTTTTCATATCCTTTTTTTACTGACTATGAGATGTGTTGACATGGACTGTGTACCTTTAGAAGCAACAAAATATGTATTTTTACATCCTTCCATAGTTGTCCAACCATCCTCCTGAGGTTGAGGAGTGGGTACACTCGGTGTGGTGGGGCTCTGCTTGTCCCTGTTATGTAGCATCAAGGGATAGTATTTGATCTTGTGTGTTGAGGATTGGCACCAAAAATAAGTGTTGGGTAAATTAATGTAGAGGACTCATTGGGATAACATAGTGTCATCAACTTGTATGTCAATAGACTCCTTGAGATCTCGAGAAACATCAATCTCAATGCAAACACATTTTTGAGGGTGTGCATGGAAAAATTTATCCGCCTCCACCAAAATGACATGCCCAAGAGGGGTTGCTATGCGATTGAGAAAGGGCCACAAAGGTAGAGGGAGTCCTAGGAATTCCACCCACACAGGGACTTTGGTAGATCTTTCCTCAAAAATTAAAAAATCATAGGTCCAAGAAGAAAAAAAAACATAGAGAGCTTCTCATGTACCAAGGACCATGTTCATAAATCACCTTAGCATGGGTTGTTTTCGCAAAGTGAAATAGAAAAAATCCCTTTGTAAGATTTTGAACCATCATTAGCTTGACTCCATGAGGAGTCCAAGCTGTGTTAACCTAGGCCCTAAGGGAAGACTCATTAGGGATGCGTCCAACAAAATACCCGACAAGGGTGAGAGATTCTAAATTATGACATGCAAAATCAACTTCAGGCAAAGAAAGAATTACATCAGGAGAACGAAGGTTACCTTGTGGACCATTCTTAGCACAAACCTGCACAGTTGAATGAGAGGAGCCATTATCGCATGCATTCTCTTCTGTGGTGCCAATGTTGTGCATTGGTCCACCAGAGTTGGGGACCATAATGATACTCAAAATCCTAGCATCTTCTTCCCATTGGAATTAATATTTTGAATATGGATAAGTTTACATTCGAACTAATATTTAAATAAATTTTTCTAAAGCTTAAATAAATTTGTACTTAAAATTTACTAATGCTTTGTTAATAAGATTATTCTTTAGCATATTTACTTAATAGAATATAAATTTGATTACTTAAAAAGCATCTAGACTATCACTATAGAAAATGTGATACTAAAATTATAAAACTAAGCAGGAGCTTACTTTTACTGAAACTATTGAAAGAGAATTTATTTACTTGATAATAATGGTTATTCCAACTAAAAACCTATTAAATCATCAAGGGAAAAGAGTTTGCAAAACCCATTTAGCTGGACAAACATCAATATGGATGAACATCCTTTCAATGCTTAGGTGATTCATCAAGACAGATGAACATCCATCCAACATCGGTAAATTGCAAGTGGTAATTACTGTGATTTAGTAACAATAATTTTCTAATAGACTTGCATAGGGTAAGTGATCCTTTTACCAAGAACAAGTAACAAGGGGTGAAATGGGATTCCATATTTAGAATTTTATATGAGTAGTACCATGAGGGATCTCACATTCAATGTTCATCTAGAAAATTGCTAGCAATATATCGGTTATATAAGTCGCTAGAATATGGTGCTAGAAGGTTCAACGATGAGATGGAATGGGATATCTCCTCATCAGTCAAAAAATTGACCTGAGATAACTAGTCCTGAGCTAGAGTAATGGTGGGACCTAATTGAATTCAATAGAATTTTTGACTCTCAATTAGGTACTAGGTATACTAATGCTATACCCTAGCATAGCCTATGAAACATGTATATATAGAAATTATTAAAACTAAGGGTAGATCATAGGTCATAGAAACATATGCCATCCATGCTATGGGGCAGGGAACTATGCATCCACCCTTCTAGGTGATATGGGCCCTAGAAGGACAACCCCATACCGTGAACATAGACCTCTAGTAAAGGAGAAGAATGTGTTCACAAGATGGCACCTTTTGTGGGATCTGGCCAATCTTGACCACTTGAGAGACCATATGCAATGATCAAAAATCTCAAAGTGAGTAATTCTATGCCTACATACTAATTAAATATTGGGTGAATAATAGTTCTATTATGACATTAACTCATTTTGTTCAAAATTTTCTCTTAGTGATTCTAGGGAGCAAGACTAGAATGGACAACCAGGTGAGATATACTTGGGTTGTTACACCACCAAATATTACATGGTATTCAACTTGTTGATGGTTATGGAATCCAACATTTGCTTCAATCTGATTGTACAACTTTGGTTATCTCTTCTATGTTCTTTTTATGTCGAACTAAAGTCGATTTGATTACTCACTCTCCTATGTATGTTGGTGATGCTTCTTCTTCCAAGACTTGTAATTTTTGGTTACTCCAAACCTTAGGTCAATTCTTCAATTTGTTGTCCTCTGTCACCTTCAATTTGTTGTCCTCTGACTCTTCAACTTCTGCTACAAAAATTAGCAATTTCCTTCTCTACAAATCAGCCTTCAATATCTTAATGGTTGTCTTCAAACTTCTCAAATTTGTGGCTTCTTAAATTATTTTGTCTCCTCCTATCTCTCACTAAAATCTAATTTCAAATATGACCTATTTTTCTAGTCTATTCTTCAAGAATATGAATATCTTGAAGTCTTCAAAAATACTTTCTCAAATTTGGCAAACTTCTTTCCAAAATATTTCTTCCTTTTGGGCTTGTTTTCGGATGGTGATAATTGTCCCAAATTCCTCTTTCCAAGAGCTTATCCTACTTGTAATATTCTTTCTTCAAAATTTCTTCAATTCTTCTCCAATGGCTACTTATTCAACTTTCTCAATAGGGCTTCTCTAGCCTTCTTTCTCCTTTCAAATTTACTTGAGATCTCTTCTCTTAGGTCTTCAAATTCTGTAACTCTTCAATTGGACATTTTCATTGTCCTTCTTTATTTTCTTTTTAAAATTTGCAATGGGGACCTCTTTCTTGGGTCTCCTTGATCTTCAATCTACAATATTCAATCTTCAATGGGGACCTCTTTATTGGGTCTCCTCAATCTTCAATCTCTAATCTTCTATGGGGACCTCTTTCTTGGGTCTCCTCAATCTTCAATCTACAGTCTTCAATCTTCAATGGGGACATATTTATTGGGTCTCCTTAATATTCAATCTCTAATAGTCTATGGGGACCTCTTTCTTTGGTCTCCTCAATCCTCAATATCCACTAGGGTCTTTATCTTAGACCTCCTTAATCTTCAATGTCTACTCTTTTGCTACAACCTAAAACTAATCCCTGCACGAGGAAAGCACATAGAAAAAATAAATATAAAAAAAATGAAAACGTATAAGGGGTGATATAATTAAAGGTCATATTTTATAAGGCATAGCAATAAATATTTTTCTAGATAACCGAGGTAAAACACCACAAACTACCATTAAAATCAAAACCAAATTCTAACATATCATTATGTCAAAATAATAAATTTTAAATCATTACCCTTATATCTCCCTAGACTATGTAACATGCACTTTTAATAACCTAAAAATTAAGGCAAATGAAGATGAAATTCTCATCTATCTATTGTAGGAAGCTTCTCAACTTTTGAGAACTACTTTTCTGCAATAAAATCTTAGACAACATCAATCAAATCTCTAGAATTCTAAAATCAATAAACTTCACTAGTTATCCTTCAATATAGTGGAAAGAGATCTATGTTGAGTCATAAGTTAGCCTGAAACCTTGTGGAAATACTCTAGACAGAAAACTACTTTAAGATTTCAAAAAATGAAATCTCCCTATCTCATTTTAATCTCCCTTGTGGTTTTGATACCATTGTTAGATCTAAAAATAAGAGTGTTATATCAAATATAAATTAATGACAGCATTCTAAACATGTAAAACTGATGAATAACTTCTGCAACTACTCATAAAACTATCATTAACAAAATCTCATGAAAATAGTATTTGATATAGAATGGAGATCTCAAATACTCCATACTTCATACACTCTTGCTCTACATTGTGTCTTGTGTCACTCTACATTGTATCTTGTGACACTCTACATTGTTATATCTTACTCTCACTCATAGACACATATATATAATAGAATGTGACTCTTCATATGGAGAACTCTTGGCCTTCACTCTTCTTGAGACTCTTCACTTTCCTATTCTATGGACTCATGTGCACATGGACTATTATGCACATTTACATTATTGAATACTTTTCACATTCTAATAATACTTGTGCATTTATTACATTGCATAAAGTAAATACTCACACTCTAATGTAAGACACACTCCTAATCTAAAGATGTACCCAAGGTGGTACATTAGCATGTACCAAATAATGTAATATATTCTAACAAGTATCAAATATTGCATGAAGAATGAAATAGTTTTTCCAAAAAGGATTCATCTATTTTTTATTTCTTCTTAAAGGATTCAATCAATTCCTTTTGTTTTATGCTTTCTTCTTTGTGATATTTGAGGGTAAGCAATGCCATATATAATATGCTACCAATATCCAAAGAAATTAGAATATTATCCTTTCCATTATCAATTGCTTCAATAATCCTAACATGTAGATAATATTCTAAGGTTTCAAATATTTCTTCTATTGCTTCAATATAGATCAATTTTGAAGCTAAATCTAATTTGCTTTCAGTTTTTATGAGTTATTTTTTATTCCATTTTTTTATGATATTTGCCCTTTATTTTCTAATTATATTTTCCATATCATTATCCATAGAGTTATTGGAAGTAGACATCCTTTTGACTCCCTAGTTTTGATTAGTAATTATTTCAAGTTTCTAAGTTTTCAAAAACCTTTGAAGTGAAAAACCTTATGGCTCCCTAATTAAATAGAAACTATAAAACTAAAAATTTTGCAAATTCAAAAATTTCCTAAATTTGAAGTAGAAATCCTTATTTCTCCATAACTTAAATTATTTGCAAATATTCTATGACTTTTGAATTTAAAAATAATAATAAACCATAACTTAAATTATTTGCAAATATTCTAACTTTTGTATTTAAAAATAATAATAAACCAATAAAGCTTTCAAGTATTTAATTAACTCTTAAAAACTTCAAATTAAATATTCTAAAGCCTACTTATCACTCCAGAACTCTAACAAGCAATTATGGTAATAAATTCTCTATTAACCTACTTATCTCTCCATTAAACTCAATAAACCTTAGCAAAAATTATAATTAATATTATAAACTCCTTATTCTCTCTTAACCTACTTATGTCTCATGATTTACCTCGTGTATAGTGCAAGTGTTCCTAAGTGATGCTTGCACTTCTCCTTGGTGCTTGACATCTTCGCTTAGAGTCTTCCTTTGGGTGGTGCTTAGAGTGGCGATTTATCTTTCACTCTTCAGTATTTTGATGGTACTTCATTAAATGAGGTCTTTGGTTCTTTAATAGTAGAACAACCTTGGTGCTTCAATTCTTGCAATGTTTCACTCCCTAATGGTGTTAATGTGATGCTAATGGTGCTTCAATTTCTTGTAAAATATTGCTCACTTGTGGTGCTGACCTAAGACCATAGGTAGTTTGTAGATGCCCTTGTTGGTTGCTTAGATGGACATATTGTCTTCATCTATGCTTGTTATCTGGATGAATCATAGGATCTCTATGGATCCTTGTTGGCTATTACTAACTCATAGCACATGTTGGTTTGTAGTTTCTAAATGACTAGCTCTTGTTGGCTAGGGGCACTTGACACTTTGATTGCCTCCCTATGCTCAGTTGTATTTTGACTAAGCTTTGATCTTCCTAGACTTCAATATTATCGAAGCTTTCTATGATTATTCCATTAAATATGCCTACTTAATTTTATGTAGGTTTAGGTGCACTTATCAACATTCAGGAATTCAAACACATAAAATTATTATACCATCCAATGCTTTGTATAATTTCTCTTGCAGTGGCTACGACTTCCTGATGCTTGGTTGCTTATGTTGCAATATGAACTTGGATCCTCCTTTGTTCAATATTGCTTGACTCATACTGGTGCAACTTGGTGTTAACTATTGTACTCATGTTTTTCTTTGGCTTAGGTGCTCTACAATGGCTTTGTGCATGTAGTGTTTGATGTTCCTTTCCCTATGTACTTCTAATAGAGACTGCGTTGATTAATATTTTGCCTTCCTTTAACTTGTTGTCTTAGCTTAGTATTCTTAATTTGGCGTCCAACTTTGGAGCTCTTTAATATGACTCTAATTTTACCTTGTTATTTAGGTGTAGGTGACGCATCTATTTTGGGATGCAAGGAACTTACACTTCAATCTCTAAGATTGCATTCTTAAAAAATAATACAAACTAGCAATCCATTATTTTGATAAGTTGCCTTCTTCTCTGTTGATGCTAGCTTGATTTCTTCCTTGAATAATCTTAGTCTATCACTTTCACTATATCTCTTATATTTAAATCTATATTTTTTAACAAAAGGATTTTATAGGGTCTCTTTTCTTTATTGTTGCCCTTGTGGTATTTACTGTGATATCTTTATCTTTGATACTACCCTTGTGGTTTTCAAAATTTTCAGTATTGCCCTTGTGGCATCTTCCAAAATACCATCTTTCTCTTTTTCTTATTCAGGTTCACTCTTGACTCTTAGCCTTAGAACTTAGTTGTTTATCTTCTTGCTAATCTCTATTACAAGTGTATGTGTAGATGACTCTTATGCAAGGTGCTCATGACAATGTTATCCCTTTGTATGTTGCTAGTGCTATTGCACTTCTTTCAAAGTTGTGCAACTTTATAGCTTGTCATGCTATGCTACTACGTCTGGCTAACTTCAAAAAATCCTCTTCTTTATCTCTTTAGTTATTCTTCTTTATCTAATGCTTCAAACATTGGCTATTCCAAATTCTCTTTCTTTTTCAGGTGCAAATATCAAGCTTGAAAAATATTTCAATGTTCCTAGGAATAGTGGCATTCATTAAACTCTTAAACCTATTTTTCATCCTTGTGGTCTATTGTATCTTCTTTATTTTGTTGAATAACTATTGCACACTTGCGGTTTTTCTTAGTTTATTACTTGAGCTTATTGTCCAATGTGGACTTGTAATAACTTCTAAAATATTATATTATTATTGTCTTATCGTTGTCCTTTAACTCAGACTATCCTCAATACCTTTTATTATCTTGAAGTATTCTTCTACCTTCAATTTTTCCTTACTTGTCTAATCTTCACTATGGAATATTTCAATGGGTCTCCTCTAAATCTTATGGGCTTGTCATCGAATGGAAATGATTGTCCCAAATCTTATGTAAACACCTTTGCTAGAATTCTTCTATTTCCAATGGGACTTTTTTCAAGTCTCCTTTCTCTACCAATATCAAGGTCTATCTCCAAGACCTAAAACTATACTATAGATTGCCTTCTATTCCAAATATATTCTTATAATAGGTAAACGCAATCTATCTAAAGTAAAATAGTAGTGACCAAATTTTCTTCTTGAGTTGGTTCTCTAAAATATCAAACCTTTATCTTAACTGGTTGTCCTTCAACCTAGTGGTATTAATTCTTGCCTTCACTGGTTTTTTTAACTCAGTGGAAATACTTGTCTTCACTAGTTTTTCTTATCTATTGAAGATATCCTTAAGTTATTTGAAGCTTTTAAAAACCTGTGCAAGTGACCTTATAGTGGCTCTAATACCACTGATAGCTTTTGAAGCCTAATACTTGATGTAAATAACCACAAAATCAAACATAATAATGTTGCAATATAATAAAATCAATAAATATAATAATAACAACAAGAATAACTCATAAATGCTCATAGAATAATCACATGGAAATGCTCACAAAAATAATGAAAATGATATAGAATAAATGTCTAGTAATGCATGTTATGTGCTATGCATTTTTTATACCAATTACAATGCTTTGTCATAAATATATAATAGTATGTGACTCCTCATATGGTGCACTCTTGACCTTCACTCTTCTTTTTAACTCTTCACTTTCCTATTTTAAGGACACATGCGCACTCTTACATAATGGATACTTATGCATATTTACACTCACAACACTTGCACACTTAATTACATGATACTTGTGCATTTTTTGTACATTATTACATTACATGAAATATGAACTCACACTCTAATCTAAGACACACACCTAATATAATATTGTACCAAGGTGGTACATTGGCATGTACCAAATAATGTAATATTCTCCAACACTTATAAACCCTAGCATTAGTTTTATTATTCAAATCTATTTCAATTCATAATAGGACCAACTAGATATCATATTTGAAGTACTTAAAATCTAGGGGGATCCTAAAATCAAAATATTTTTTTGAGTCCTTTAGATAAGGGACAAAAAAACTACCAATAGTGGTGGTCAAATTTATAGTAGAACTTTTTGGGTCTTGAGATTGTAGGTGACCTACATGGTTGGGTCATCCACTATATTTATGAGGTGGATGATAATTGATGATGAAAAAATTATAGCTCTAATTATGGTGATTGAATATATAACTCTAAATTTGGCATCAAATAAAAATCTCCCAAGATATCAAAGATTAAAGAATTTACTTGATTGAAAGTTTGTTGAAGGTATGTTATATTGAAAAGTGATTTTTAGCTTAGCTCAAAAGTTGTTTGGTTAAGTTATTTGAGATTGGAATTAATATTAAAGGTAAATATTAATGGGTAAGTATTTAAATTATAGATTAGTGCGTGAGTGAGCATTAGATAAAGGATTTGGAATGAAGTTTTGAGGACTTGTCCCCATGTATTGTGAGGTAGGGAAATTATAGTTGCCCTATAAAATTTCTTATAAATTTAGTATAGGATGTGACCCAAATGGCATTTGGGGAGGAACTTGGCCTCCATTTTACATTGTTCTCATATTATTTGGTAGGATAGTATCCACCAAGTTGGGCAATTATGCATGAATTCTAGACATGGTGATATTAATAGAGACAGACATTTATCAACTTGATTAGAATACAAAGGGCTAGAAGCAAGGTGTTGAGGATAATTCAAAAATAATTCATCCCCTCGAGAAGCTACTTGAGTCTCATTAGATTCCCTAAAGAAATTTTCTACAACTCCCTTATGCCTATAAAGAAGTGAGCAATGTGTATAGTTGATCAAAAGAACTAGCCTTTCATCCTCTTCTTGAGTGGGGCTAGATGTATTTTGAGGAGGAATCTCCTTCTCTTCCTGGTCAAAGTTTGGGTTTTCATAGCTAAATAATTCATCATAACCTTTCTTGTTATTCATTAGATGGGTGTTACAGTGGTTAGCCATTTGGTGGGTAATGTTATAACTTATGTAGCATCTTTCAAGTATGACTAAAGGAATGGTTAAGGATAGGAAGTTAATTAATTTTTATATTTTTTCAAAGTTGATTAAAGAAGAAAGAGAAGATGGTTTATATCCTTTATCTCTCCTTCCCTCAATATACCACTCAAGCCTTTAGGGGCTCCCTACATATGAATGACCCTATATATGTAAACTCTTTTAATATATCCATCTATATGTGAAATTAAAGTTAGTACGTGGAAGATCAATGATACGTGGAAGCATATCTTGGAAATATGATAGATATTGATATGTGAGGGATAATAATCCCTCCTTATGAACCTTGATATACCATCATAATATACTCCCTACTTGGCATAAGTACAAACAAGATCTTATGTGGGTAGCTAGTGACCTAGGCTTGTTATATATCCAATATATCTAGGTAGTTTATATAATGGCTACTCAAGAAATCAAAAAACACTTCTATTAGGGATATACTTGTTTATGTTCTTGTTATTTTGATTAATATGAGCTAATTTATATAAGTAAAGTTTAATGGTCTTACTGAAGAATCTTTGAGACCCATGTGATGTTCACATCAAGTTCTCTAGAATGTGGGGATGGGTCAAGGACAAGGGGAGTCATATCAAACCTTCTCCCTTTTTTACTCCTCCCCACTTTAGAGATGGGTAATGGGGGGATGTACATTAGATCTAATATTCACGTGTTAATTCAAGAAAACACCTATGGTCTCCTCTAATATTCTTGCTTACTTTTACCCTTCCCTAGAAATATTTATGAATGGTAACACAAAATTTCATTTTTCTTTAGGCTACTAATGCAAGCATACAAATGATTCTAATCTATATGATTATTTCTTTTAATACAAGCTAAAAAGGAATTTATTTTCTTTTTGGAGTAGAGTTACAAGAGAGACTATGTGGCAAATAGATTCATAACCTACATGTAAATTTTCCTTCCTTGCAGATGCAACAACTATGTCTAAGTTCTCAAGTTGTGATGATGAGATTAAAATTAGCACTTTTCTAAACTATATATAATATTTCCTTTCCTTGTAAATAATACAAATATATTATATGGTTGCAACTAATATCTAAAATATAAATAAATAAATAAATTTAAGAAAACATACATATGTAAGACAAACAACTTTGAGAACATGCAAAAATAAAGCAATAAATAAATTTTAAGAACAAACAAATTTGAGAACATGCACAAACAAATCCTATGATTAAAAACTAGTCAACATATCTAAAACAAAGACATGAATTTGATCAAAGCAAGCAAATTCTATGATTCGAAGCTAGACCAAAGAATCAAAAGTGGGGATAAATAGATTCAAGAAAAAATTGCTAAAATACATTAGCCTAAACTATATGTGCTTCAATGTTCCTTGCAGACACAAATCTATACTAATATAATACTCAATATGAACTAGAATACAAATCTAATGATGCACCTAGAGTAACAAATCCATGCACCCACTATTAGGCTCCAATATTATTTCAAATATCTTGATCTTGATCCTTTCACCTTCCAATCATTAATTCATGCCAAACCATACCTACACACAAGCCCACTCAATAATCAGTTAGGTTTTAAATGGCTTGCCTTAGTGAGACGTCTATTCTATTATAGACAAGAAAAATATCATAAATCCAAAATAAAATGGAGAGTTTTATATTTCTAATCAAAACTATTAAATTTTTGTTAATTGATATTCTTATTGATTGCTTCATTTGTGCTAGCAATACCGTTAATCTAATATAGCACTTCTACTTGATGTAGATCAAAATCTCAATCAAAGAGCCTATAGAATCAAAGAGCCTATAGAATGGATAATAATCTAAGATCCTAAAAAAGAAACTACAAACAAAAACTAGATCCTAATGAGATAATAATATTTTGTAATTAAACTATGAAATACTAAATCCATTAACAGACATGATAAAAATGGAACAGATGAATAGAATATGCCACAAATGAATGATGTCAAATAAATAAATATAAATCTTGTAAACAAAATATGTAAAAGAAAACAAAGGAGAAAATAGAATAAAGATGCAATCCTACAAGGGTTTTTGAGGTGGGAAAATGGGATGACCTTATAATTTATGGATGAAACCCTCATCATGGTATGGCAATGACTCCATGATATCAATATTCTTCCTAAATATTTGGTAAGGATTTAGTGTTGCAATAGATCCTTGTAAAGTAAAGTTGAACATTCTAAAACTGCATAGGCTCATAGATAAAATCAATATTTAAAGATTACAAAAAATCCAAAATCAAATATTTATTCAAATATTCAATATTTTTTACTCCATTCAAATATTGGAAGATGTCCAACTAAGGGATCCATTAAAAAAATTTATGGAGGATGATTAGCAGTCCAACTATTTACATGGGATCTTGATTTGCAGTCCAACTAGTTACATGGGATTGAGAATATAGTTCAAGGATAATGATTGATGTGAGAGGTGTAATTGGTAGTTAAGTAGAATTGCATGAAAATTCACACATGGCATAAGGGATAGAAGATCATACTGATAAGCAATTAATGTTAGTTAGCTACCTATTTTATTTCTTGGTTTGATATCAGGTAATAGCATTGGATCCAAAAATGCTATTGTGCTAATGTATCCTAAAATTAATGTAAAAAATGATCATTAGTGAGCCAATTGGATAGGAAAATATCATTTTTCAAATTTTGGCAAAAGCATCACCCCTTAGAAGTGCCACTGACATTATTAACTTGGGTATAGTACTTTTGACTTAGGTCATTAAATGCATATTTTGATTATCTTTTAGCTTGATTGGTTGGTTATGATGTTTTTCATGCTTAATGGGATAAGTGTTTTTTTATTACATAGTTGATGAATTGCTCAAAATTGGGTGTCTACAATTTTAAGCTTGAAAACTTGTTTTTTAATCTAAACTGTATTGTTAGAGGTATAACTTTATTCTTTTGACTTTGATCCATTCAAGAAGTATTATAAATCTTAGAGGGAGAGCAAAAATTTTAGAAGGCAAGTATGTCATAGACATGGTTGCTAGAAATTGCATGAAAATATGCTCTGGAGGCCCTTAAAATATAGGGAAAAAAATTGGTAAGAAATATAATTTTCTATTTTTATATATTTATAGCCAAAATGCATCTCTAGCCACGATGATACATCGGTAGAAAGAAAAACACAAAAGGAAAAATTATATGCATGTAATATTTATATAATATGCACTTTGTAACACACCAAAGGTGAACCACCACATTTCCATGTTAGTGAACTTTCATATTCAGTTCAATGAATTGTTAAATTTTGAGGATATATGCAATGGAAAATATCTATCACATATCCTAATAAAATGCAAAAAATATGAAAGAAAGTAATTCTACAATATGACTGAAATATACTATAAATAGAAAGTGGCAAAAATACAATGCAGTATGGAGGTAATGGTCACTTCATTACTACAAGCTAAAGGACTACATTGTACTTCATTCAGGATTTCTACCACTATCTACTACACTCTACTATAATGCACTTGATATGCTTGATATGGACTTGATGTGAACTATCACTATGAGGCCCTTTATATAGGAAGATAGATTCCTTGGCCAAAACTCTATATAGCTATACAAGAGGACACCTTGCACATTACAACTTGCACATTGACACTTGTGCATTTATTACATTTCTTGAAGTAAGTAGCTAAATTCCCCCTAAAGTAATCTCCTACTCTAACTATGTACCAAAGGTGGTACATTTACATGACCCAAATGATGTAATATATTCTAAATCTAACACCCCCTTGTATTACATTATTTGGGTATTGAAGATTTCAATCTTCAATATGGATCTTCTTCTTGAGAATGGTCTTTGGCTTGCTCAGTGATATCGTTCTCTTCTATCCATCCTCATTTGTTTTCTTAGTTGTGAGTATTCTCATTTGGTTATGTTGCTTCTTCAAATTCTAGTTGGATGAGTAGAGCATAGTGTTATTGACCTCTCATATTTTTTATTTTGATTCTTCTATGCTTATCTTTATGGTGTGTTGGTTCTTCATTTTCTTCAACTTGTTCCTCAGGAAAGGAGTTAGTATCATTTTTAAATACAACAATGTCTTGTGAGATTTCCATTGAATCTAGAATATATGTATTTCCATGGATTGATCTTGTTGCTTCTATCTCACTTTGATTCATGATAAAGCATGTATTGATCTCATTCATATTGAGATTGAATGTTAATCCAGGAACATACAATACTTTTTGTAATAGAAATATTGGAAATGATTTAATTGGTGTTATATATCCATATCCGTGTATAGGATAAGTTTGGCTATCTGCAATTATTAGTATGTAACCATTAGTAATTTCAAGACAGTCAAACCATTGTAAATTTCAACTCATGTGATAACTAGATCCTGAGTCAATGTGCCATGTATTCTTCTGCTTTGTTAAATTTTCCATGCTTGGATTATTTTTGCATTTGTGGCATGATGTAGTGTGTGTGCCTTGTTCATGTTTCTTTGCGTGAAAATATGTTCTTCTTTCTATTGTGGTATAATAGAACCTTTGTAGTAGTCTTTCCTATAACTCCTTAGTTTAAAGTATATGATCTTGATTTGATAAAATCTTTTTTGAGCTTAGGTTTTGTAGTCTTCCTTATGACTCCCAAATGGATAGAGTACTTAATAAATTTTTATGAATTTTATTATTAATTTTTGCATAATGCCTTTATGTCTCCCTAGTGATTTTGGATATGCTAGATGATTGATAAAGTGCTTTCGAAAATAGTAGTAAAATTTTGGGTTGATTTTGTAAAGTTTTATGAATAGAAAAAATAAAATTTTATTACACCTTATTACTACTATTGAACTTAAGCACTTTCTATTTTTATGAGGTCCTAATGGTTGGATTTATTTTGTCCCTTTAATGTAACAAGTGTACCAATTAATTTCCAACCCTTCATAATATTTGATGAACCTTCTATTATAGCTTTTGATATTTGATGTTTCTAAATTCCAAAATCCTACTTTGGTGTAGTATGCCTTATAACTCTCTAGTTTGGAATATTAGAAAACAATAATATTTGCAATAATACAAATTTAATTTTTCTAGGTAGAAATCCTTATTTCTCCTATGTTTTAATTTGCAAATATTAAGCTATAATTCTCCTTTAAAATTGCTTTCAAATATGGTTGATTTCCCTATAGTTTCAACCTTATGTTATACCCTTATATCTCCCTATTAATGAAAGCAAATACATTAAGGTAAAGTCTTAGCTTTATAATACTGCAAATTTGCTACATGAGTGTTGTATTTTCCTTGTATTCTCCAATGTATGCATACCAATCTTAGTGCTTGCTTTGAACTCCTTTCAATGGTGGATGGCAGCAGATTCCTTTGACTACAATATTGGGTGCTCCACTTTTGCTTGACCAAAATGCTCTTACTTATTCCTCCATGCTACATTCCCTTGGTTGCTCTGAATATGATCATCCTTGTTCTTTGGCACCTCAAATAGGGATAAAATCTTGTAGTGGGTGACAAGTGTCACGATAGTTTTACTTTAACACCTAGGAGAGATATAGAACCTTTTTGACCCTTAGAATTTTCTACAAAATGGAAGGTGAGCATTACAGTCTTGTATGAGCGCTTATATTCCTTGGTGATAAGTGTCACTTCTCTTCTAACAGTCCCAATCTCATCCTATGTAATGCCTTCTTGGACTTTCCTTCAAGTGTGCAAAGGGTGAGTGCTCATGTAGGAGATGTTAGGGTTTCCTTCAAGGTGACAAGTGTCACCTTTCCTTTTTGCATGGGCATTTTCTTCTCAACATCTCTCAATCCTTAATGTATTCTTTGCAAGGTTCTTTTATCAACATATTATGGTCAACTTCTCATTTGTTGTATTCTTTCAATGGTGCTTGGTGTGAGTTGGTTCCAGCTGGAGTAGTGAGAAACGCTTTGGAGGCTTTTAGTTAGGATTAGGAGCAATGATTTGGTGGATATGGGAAATACTTTAGTGGAGTTTTGAGATACTCCAATGGTGCCCTTGAGTGCTCCTTGTGAACGTACATCTAGCTGGTATAGCCTCTTTTGTGCTTTGTTTACCTCCTTCTTTCAACCTGCTATGTATTTACCTTTATAGATAATATTTCTCCTTGTGTTATGCTTGCAGGTACCTTGATACAGTTGTCCAAGATCATGGATGATATGAGCTCTTTGAGAGGCTCTTTTACCTTTCTTGGAGAATGATTTTACACGGTCGCTTTGAGCTAATTTCTCCTTGTAAAGAATGTGCATTTTTGATACTTAAAACCTATCCTTTTTTCTATGTAGGACAGATAAGTATGGTGCAAGATGATGTAAATGAATTTGTGAATATAATACCTTTTTTTGTACCTTCTTTTGCAACCTCATTTTTATTGGTTTTAATGGCAAATTTCTTGTAGGCAATGGCATATTTTGAGGTTGTCTCCTTTGCTAGACAACTCTCTCCTTTGCTTGGTTAATTTTGGTAATAAACCCAAGCTAATAACCACATAGATAGAAGCTTTTATAGAAGTATTTTCTACACTGATTTTTTTTGTAAATAGCCCTTAGTGCACCTTGAATCTGAGATTCACCAAGTCTCGATTTGTAGCTTCTTTTACTGATTTTGATGGTGGCTTTCTTCTCCACTCCTTGGAGGAATCTGATATGATTTTGGTGGCTTCTTTGGGCCATGAAATGTTGTAGGTTTTGTGCACCAAATAGTGTCTCCAGACCTTTGATAATTTATTGGTTGTGTGCCCTTGATATTTAACAATCAACAAACACAAACTAACCCTTTTGAGAGTAACTAGTTAAATATCAACTAGTATAGTGTTAATGGATTAATAATGCACTTTCACGGTAATAATAATCTTACCTTATTGCTCCAATAAATTCTCAAAATAATTTATAAATGCACTTAATAATCTTCTACAACTTTTCAAGAGTAATTTGTAATGAACCCTTAATGAATATTCTACGATACTACAATCAATATTGTAGTATGTAGTCTTCTTAATTTCTGGAGAGTTAATAGGTAGGTGATAATTTTCTTTCTTTTGAAAAATATCCAAATCCTATTTAATGTGCAAATATATCTTAAAATGAATTCTCCTTTTTACACTTTCTTGAAGACTATAATATGGGTCCTTCTCCTTGCAACTTTTAATCCAAATATGGTGCTTAATAGAATTTGATAATGAACTCTAATTTGAAGTTCAACTAATTGCACCCAAGTTGCTTACCTTTTCATGGCTTATGTAGTAGATGTAGATCTTGGTGTTTTGATTCACCAAGTTGTTGCCTTGTAGTGGATGAATTTGTAGCTTCTTGTTGGTTGTCCAAAATAGCTTTTTGCTTCACCAAACTGTGGTCTCAAACCTTCTATCTTGAGCTTGGGGTTTGGTGGCTTGATCCTTCCAGTGATCTTCGATTTTATGTAGTAGGTTCAGAAAGTCCTTGCTTCTGAAATGTGTCTTCTTGCTATGAGAGGCAATCTCCAAATCTCTTGGATTTGGTAGGATTCTTCTATCTGGATATTCCTTCAATATTCTTGTTGAAATCTGACTTCAAATAGGGTCTTCTTCTTCTCAATATTTTGAATGTCTTGAGGTCTTCATTGGATTCTTCTTCAAGATTTGGCACTCTTTACCAAATTCTTCTTCTCTTGGGCTTGTTATCGGATGGTACTAATTGTCCCAAGTCCTAATTTTACCATTGCACAACACATCCCAATTTGGGGACCCACTTGGAATTTTAGATTTAGTTTAAAATTTTTGCTTGCATGAATATCTTTGAAAATTTGCTTACACCAAGTTTTTTAGAATTTTGATCACATTGAGGTTTCGAAGTGGTTGATATTGTCGCATCTTGAAGGATTGGATCTAGTTGCAATGATTTGGATTGAATATTTTTGAATGCTTGCACTTTAATTGCATTATTTCAAATTAAATGTTTCATAAAATGCAAATTTCAATGGTTTTCCTAAAGTTCAAAAATTAAAATTCATTTTAGGGTTATTTTAATTTTTTTACTTTTACCCTAAAAATGATGCAAGATTGAAATGGATATAACTAGAGCTAGACAGATCCGTTTGAGCTGATTCAAAAAAATTTGGAAATACATTGATCTCCTCTTTACAATGGTACCAAATTTTCTGAACTTTAGATGTTAATATTTTTCAGAAATAGCAGTTTCTCGAGTCTGCCTGAAAACTTATAAATATAATTACTCATTATTTGTGATGGATTTTTGAGTTTCATTTGCATATTTAGATACCCATTTGGCCCTTTTAGATGTGTGCAAAATTTTGTTAACTTCAAGAAACCTTAATTTTTTACCTATTTTTGCATTATGAGAAAATATCGTGATCTTGCCTTGTTTTAATTTCGCGAATTTTCTCATTTTTGCTAAGTGGTCAAAACAAAATAAATGGATAAAAGGGTCGTGATATCTCGCTTTGTCTTAATTTCGCGAATTTCCTCATTTTTGCTCTCTATTTGGTCAAAACAAGATAAGTGAACAAATGTGACGCGATATCGCAACATAGCCCCAAGACAATCACATGTTGGATTTTCACTCTTATTAATTTTGCCCTAAAATATTTTGATTCCACCAAAGTGTTGGATTTCTAGAAAATTTTATTTCACATTATAAATTTTGATGGTTCCTTTGAAAGGTCAGATTTTTGCGAGATTGATTTTTTTGCTATATTTTTTTAATCCGTGAGCTTCCACAATCTCATGCAAAAAGGGAAGGTAATCTAAGTGCTTCAACTTCGCGATTATATTATTCACTTTGCTTGCACAAAATAAATAACAAAATAATAAAATAAAATGCTCCAATGTCATCGATTAATTCAAACAAACCCTAACCAACATAAAAAAAATTAAGAACTTTTGAAAATAATAAAAAAATTAATAAAAAGAGAATTAAAATTTTAAAAAATAAAAATTAAAAAATATATATTAAAGCTAATGTTAAACTTTAGGAAACCATTTAATAAATTTAAAATCATTGAATCTAACATAAATAATGGTTAAAATTGATTTTCTTCTACTGCCAAAGTATTAATTTGTGTTTTCTCTTTGTGTTGTAGGCAATCTAATCAGAGAAGGCGATAAAACTAGGGAAGTCAAACAGTCAAAGAAGGTGACCGAACCAGATTGTGAAAGGTATCAAAATATGAAGCGTCAAAAAAACTAAAACTTCTAGAACGCTTCGACAACTGGAAGCCATTAGAGTCGAGTAAAATTGCAGGAAAGAGGCACAAAGAAGGAAGGCTGAAGAAAACACAATGAACTTGGACCTAATTCTGACAAGGTGCATGACAACTCAGAGTGACGATTTAGCTACTCCAATCTTCGTGGAGATGTTATCAAAGTAGTTAAAGATCTACGATTGAAATTATAGATCAAAATAAAGAAGACATACAGAATGCCATGCTACCCTAAGCTAGCTATGTTGTTATAATTGTAAAACATTGATGAATTCAATTTTTTAAGGCTATAAAAAATGAATGAGACCCCATTTCAAAGGGATCGGATGCAATTGGAGAGAGAATTTTAGGTATTTCATATTTTCTTGGTTGTTTTGAGGAGCATCTATGCCCTTGTTATGGTATTTGGAAATTTGCGAGGACCATCACCTGTAGAAGCCATTTTGAAAGTCTGCAATTCCTAAATATTTTAATTCAATGCAAAATATGGAGATTTTCAATGCAATCTGTGCATGTTGATGGTGTTTGCATTTGAATCTATTTTTGTATTATGCTTTATTTTCCTTGAAGATGGCACCATCTTGGCCTTAGATTATGTGATAACCGGTCAAGGCTACAACTGGTTTAATTCAAAATTAGAGGCTTCAGCAAGACCCTTGCAAATATTTGAATTCATCGTGACTTGTTTAATTTTAATTCCTAACCCTTTCCTTTTGAATTTTCTTTGAAAATAGTTAAAATTAGGAGTAGATTAGAAAAATTGTATCTCTAAATCTTGATTTCATAATGTTGTGTTTTACTCCTACAAGTTTTAGATAAATAAATGATTGTGATGCTCTGATGAATTTTGATGTTAAATGTTCATATCCACATGATTTACTGTACAATTAAGCAAAGCCCTAAGTTCTTCATGTTAATACAAACAATTAATCAGAACCAGAACTAGAAATCCCCTTGTGATGGCTACATGAAGGCCCTGATAATTTCAGATATTTTATTATTTTGCCTTTGAATAAAAATATCAATACACATTATCAGGTTAGGCCAACCTCACCCAAACCTTAGGGAGATTATGAAGCTCCTTTCAAGAGAGGACATCCTGATTGTGTCCTAGTTGTTGGTATGTGTTTGTTATCTAACAAATATATCACTCAACAAGTCCTTTGATATCAAGAGCTTCTCCTTGGTAGTGGATTTCGTCAGACACAAATTATATCAACCTTCCTAACATTTTCCCTTGGAAATATATCAAGTATGCTAGGCATTTCAAAATTTCCTAATGCTCCTCTTAATAAAGATTATCTTTTTAGGGCACCATTCTAGAATATTTGTCGTTCAAGGCAACTAATGTGCTTCAGGATCCAAAAAAGTATAATGAAGCACAAGAGATTTTCTAGTTAGCTATTAATGCACTTAGCTCATCCTCTACCCATCAAACTACCATCCCTCATCCTCCCACTGATGATGAGAAAGTTAATTTTTAGAAGATATTTTATTTGCTTATAATTATGAAGGAACTCTTTTGATGATGCTTCTATGAGCTTTGCAACAAGGCTCTTCAAACCTTCTTCTTTTACTCCTTGAGACCTCTCTAAGATCTTCTATCTTACATCTTCTTTGGTATTCTAATTGAGACATTTTCTTGAACCTTCTGCTTCTAAAAGTGTTTGTGATGAAATATTCTTCTCATATCTCTAAAATCTATTGCTTCTCTAATTAGGAACAAGACTTTGTTAGTCCCTCTCCATATATTCCAATATTGGAAGTTTTTCAATCAAACCTACTTCGGATCTCTTCAGCTTCTTCTGAAATAAGTCTTTAATAAGTAAAGGAGATCACCAATATCCTAATTCATGGACTCTTCTCTAGAGTCTTCTTCTAAATCAGGAACTCTTCTCTGAAGTCTTCTTTAGAATTAAGTCTTCTATGGCTCTTTCTTCTGGATCAAGGCTTCTATGGCCTTTTCTTCTATATCAAGGCTTCTATGGCCTTTTCTTCTACAATATACAGGTCTTCAATCTTCCATGAAGATCACTAATATCCTATCTCCTCCTTGACTCAACTTTTGGAGTCTCTTCTTCCTTAATTTTGTTATAAGGCTATTATGGCCTTTTCTTCACTTTTACAATCTACAGGATTGCAACTCTTGTAATGATACCTTTTTTCAAGGTCTTTAAAATCTGTAGTCTTCTCCTCATTGTTGCAAGTGTTGGAATGATTCTAAGAAGATATTCTTCCTAGCTCTCTTGTAGGAAGATTTCCAACCTTTTTTTGAATCTCTTTTTATTGCAACAAGTTTTTAGAGACTAGAATAGAGAAATTTATAATTCTAGAGATAATAATCTTCACTAGTTGATTTGTCAATCTAGTGGTATGAATGTTGAGTCCTAGTATTCACGAGTTTTTTTGCAACTTTGTGGAAAGACTCTAGCCAAATGTAATCTCATAATTTTTGTAACTAAGATTTATTTCAGTCCTTTCAATATTTCCTTTGAATCTTCCTAATTCTATCTCGATTCATCGTGGATTTGGTACCACTATTAGCTTTTGAGGATATATGCAGTATGAGAGATTTATCACAGGTCCTAATAAAATACATAAAATATAAAATAAAGTAATTTGGCAATATAACTAAAATATACTATAAATAAAAAGTGGTAAAAATACAATGCAGTATGGAGGTAATGGTCACTCCATTACTATAAGCTAAAGGACTACATTGTATTCCATTCATGAGTTCCACCACTACCTACTACACTCTACTATAATGCATTTGATATGCTTGATATGTACTTGATGTGAACTATCACTATGAGACCCTTTATACAGGAAGATAGATTCCTTGGCCAACACTCTACCTAGTTGTACAAGAGGACACCTTGGACATTACAACTTGCACATTGACACTTGTGCATTTATTACATTGCTTGAAGTAAGTAGCTAACTTCCCCTAAAGTAATATCCTCCTCTAACTATGTACCGAAGGTGGTATATTTACATTATCCAATTGATGTAATATATTCTAACTCTAACATGGATTTCCACCACACCAAAAATATTGTATAAAAAGAGATGCATCCCTAACTATAAAAATCATGAGCAACAAATGTAATGTTATAGCCTCACAAATTTTCTTAGATATTTGTGGCAATGTATTTGTTTTCTAAGCAATCAATTCATTCTATTATTTTACTTCTATGTCTATGTTATGATTTGTTATACTGTAATATTTCTTAATTGCACTCTTTCTTGATCTTTCTTAACTCAAAATTCTAGGTTTTGAGTCAAAACCATATTCTAGTTATTTCTAAAATTTCAAGTGTCTACACTCTGTGAGTGTTAAATTACTAAGTCAACTCTAAAACTCTTATCTTTATCTTTGATGTCTCCCTTCTACAACTGCATATCTAAAATTTACTAAGTCATTTTATATTGTGGATGCAAAAATGGTAAGTTAAGTGCTAGTCTTTTATTTTTGTGAGACATTGATATATGTACATATTCTTTATATTGTTCAATACTAAGCAAGTTTTTGTTCTCAAGCTATGTATCCTAATAAATTATGACCATCATGCTATCTAGGATATTTTTCATAAGCCTTACTTAGCATCATTGTGGATCAAAAACGTCATAATATTGTAGAATGCTTGAAAATAACTAGCCTTATCCTATTCAACCACAAAGATTAAGTACAAGTGCACACCTAGGTATCAATCATCTTTGACTTCTACTCTACCATAAATTATAGATACAAATATGACAATGGCATATTATGAGGATTTGACTAAGGTAGTTTCCACTGATAGTTACAAGGATTTTTGTAACTCTGAGATACCCAATACTTCTATATTTGAAGCAACTTTTCTTTATCCAAAATTTTCACTTTATTATGCCAAATATTTAATTTATATACAAAAGATATCTCAAATGCTAAAGGGAAAAAAATGTAAAACCTTTGACCAACTATAATTGTTGTCATTTACAGCACATCAATCACTCTTACATTAGTTTATTGCACTATGAAGATATAGAACTATCGCATGAAAACATGAAGCATAATTTGAATTTCATGACCAATAAATAAGTTAAGCTTGAATTCAAAACCATTTCATACAAAACGGTGAACATGCATGAGTGCATTAGTGGAATAAATAGAGGATATAGTAATTTTGTTGAAGATTTTGGATAGAAAGAATACTGCATCTATATTTCAATTTTGGATGTTTGCCTCCTTAGAGATAAATTTTTATTTAGAAGACCAAATTCAAATGATATTATTTAATGAATGAGCAATTATATAAGCAACTAGTAGATGTTCTTACATCAAAAAAGTTCTACATGACTTCCTATTTTTTTACATTCTTTTAAGGATTGACCCCCATCCCAACACATTGGGGAATAAGTAAAAGCTTCGATGGAATGAGACCTACACAAGAGTGCTTCCCAATATTCTATGCTAAGATGTGGTTTGGGAATTACACACATCAATAATCAGTTTCCAAATCCTTTAATTGAAATACTAACAATTGATAGGAACACCAAGACATTTGAAGAGGCAATGAAGGCCATCCATCTAATAGCAGACCAGTATATCCATCAGCCTTTTGCCACATATATCAACATTGTAAATAAAAACTTAAGGTAATACATATGGACACATAAAGTCATAAATGACTATGTTTATTGAGTGTTTAAGGTAGTTAAATCCTCTAGCTTAAAGTGTAAAAACTTACATATTAAACACCCTATAAAGTTCCCCTTTACTATTGATAAGTATTCATGTAGATCAAGCACTCAAACAAATGAGCTTGTAGCTAAAAAATAGATATTTGGATTATAATAGATCCCTAGGAGGAAGAAATATGATTGAAGAAGAGTTTTGCAAGAAATATATAAATATCATACTAACATTCTTGTTAAAACATCTTCCAAATCTATAAAAAGGATACATGGGCTAATTGTAAAAATGGAGTAATGATGAGATATGATGGCTTTGGAGGCTATCTTGAATGGGCATATGATCCATTAGATCCCTACTAAGGAAGTGGTTAAGGAAGATCCAATAGAAAAACAAGAAGCATCGTGTATTACTCAAATCATTAAGGAAGGAAATGGATCCACTAGGGGTAGTAAGATTGAAAAGTCATCAAAAGAACCACAACAAGAAAAGGGGACTAAAGAGTAAGTTGTAAGAGACCTTAGTGGACACTATTAGCCTATGGATGAAGTACCATTTGCCTTGATGTCTTATATTAGCCCATTCACATCATATTGGAGGTTGATCATATTGTTGCATAAAGTAAAAAGTTTGTTGAATTGACTAGAAAATAGAAGGATTTTATCTAGTTTGGGAAAGAAGCTTGGCAATGTTTTTGTCAATTCCAGTTCAAAAGCAAAGTTAATGATGCTGAAAAATGATATGATTCGAAAATGCACAACCTAATATATACAAGAAAGAGAGTGCCTCTATATCTAGTGAACATGAATGAGTAAAGGCACAAGTTGAATATAAGGGAACCTTTGAAAATCTCGTAGATTGGAGAGTTACTATTGAAAACATGGATATTATATTGGTTAAGGATGTTGATTTTTATGATGAAACACACTTGGAGATAGACACAGCAAAAATAAAATAGGACTTCCTTACTATTAGATTTGATCTAGATGAAAGAATTAAAAAGTTGATTAAGTAGTTTAAGAAAAGAAAAGATAGAAGAAATGAAAAATTATTTAGATAATGATGTTCTTAACTTCAAGGATTTTGTAGAGCAGCTGAAGGAGTGACAGGGGGTTGTGGATGCTCTGAGATCCAAGAACAATAGAAGGGAATTTAATCTAAGAAGCATATAGGTTCCTCTCAATCTTGTTTACGTGTAAGAAGTTAAAATTTTCTTGGTTGGTCACAAATGTGTATGCTCCTAATTTGGCTATAGATAGGAGGCTATGGAGAGACCTCAATTCCTTAGATACTATGATGCATGTACCTGTTGTGGCTGCTCCACAACGTACCCCAAAATTGGGGACCCCCCTTTTGCATATTTTCCAAGAAGACCGAAGTGGCCCATATGCTAAAGATCAAAGAAAAAGCAAAACACCGCAAGGAGGAAAAAGTGTCGCGATATCGTGACATGTTGCATTTTCGCGGCCAAAAGAGAAGGAAAAAGTGTCACGATATCGCAACATGTTGCATTTTCGTGGCCCAAAGCAAAGAGAAAGAGCGAGGAGAAAAAGTGTCGCGATATCGCGACATGTTGCATTTTCGCGGCCAAAAGAGAAGAGAAAAAGTGTCGCGATATCGCGACATGTTGCATTTTCGCGGCCAAAAGAGAAGAGAAAAAGTGTTGCGATATCGCGACATGTTGCATTTTCGTGGCCAAAAGAGAAGAGAAAAAGTGTCGTGATGTCACGACATGTTGCATTTTTGCGGCCAAAAGAGAAGAAAAAAAGTGTCGCGATATCGCGACATGTTGCATTTTCACGGCCAAAAGAGAAGAGAAAGAACAAGAAAGAAAAGTGTCACGATATCGCGACATGTATTTTCGCGGCCAAAAGAGAAGGAAAAAGTGTCGCGATATCGCGACATGTTGCATTTTCGCGGTCCAAAGCAAAGAGAAAAGCAAGGAGAAAAAGTGTCGCAATATCGCGACATGTTGCATTTTCGCGACTCAAAAGGGGCAGGCAGGCAGAGAAACAAAAGTGTCGCAATATCACATGTTGCATTTTCGCGGCTCAAAAAGGGTAGGCAGGCAGAGAAACAAAAGTGTCGCGATATCGCAACATGTTGCATTTTCGCGGCTCAAAAATGGCAGGCAGGCAGAGAAACAAAAGTGTCACGATATCGTGACATGTTGCATTTTCACGACTCAAAAGAGGACACATAGACATGCAAAGAAAGAGGTGATTTGTACCCCTTCATTAGTTGCTCACGAAGGTGTCAAGGCTTTATATAAAGCCAAGGAATAAATCGAAGATTGAATAAGGTAGTTTGTCACGTAAGGACAAAATCCAATGAATAAGACAAAACGTTACATAAGGAATCTGTAATGATTCGAAATCATTTAAGATGGTCGTTACACATGGAAGGAAGCGGACGCGTGCCCATGTGGAGAAAATGAAACATTTTTTGAAATCAAATGAAAAGTGAAGAAAACCAAACAGAGGAAGCCAAACCATGGGAATGAAACGAAGGGCCACAAAATAGAAACGAAAAGCCTTTTTGGAAACCAAAACACATGCATGCACAAGGGAAGGTGAAACGAACAACCATTGGAAAATGAAACGAAAAGCTTCCTGAAAATTTTAAATATGCCAGGCAAGGATGTTTTGGGGGGTTGGAAACTGCTGCAAGCAGATGTTGTAGGTTTGAAGGCAAGAGGGCCATTCTGGACCTGTTTGGGTTGTTTTTCTTCCATGGACTAGTTTGGGAAAACCAAAAATTTCTGTTATTGTAAAATGACAAATTTTTAATACATAAAATTTCATAAAGTTGCATCTTATGGACAAGAAAGGAGGAGCCATTTTCTACATGCAAGATTAAATGTTTATCCTTTCCCCTCTTCAGATTTTAGGCTTGTAAATGGAGTTTATGCAAGTTTTCTTGGTTGCTTCATGCGAATGTTTAAATCTGAAAACCTCATTTAAAACCCTAGGAGCCTCATTTAAAACCCTAGGAGCCAGCACTTAGCTTATCCGGATTGTGCTTGTTTTGCAAGTCCAATAGGTTAGGTTGCATTCATGAAAACCTCACATCTTCGATTTTGTCGAAATAGGATAGCATCATACTGAATGCATTTTATTTTCAGTTTTCTGCATTTTCATTTTCATTTTTCTGCATTTTATTTTTCCAAAAATTTTAACTTTTTTTAAATTTTCAGGCATTAAAATAAACATTTAAAAATTTTCAAAATCCAAAATTAATTTCACCATTGCGTAGATTATGCTTCAGAATTCCAATATGCACTTTGAAATTTCATTTTCAAAGTTTTTTAGTATTTTTAAAAATTCATCGAAGTTGTTGTTTTGTTACAGATTTTAAAAATCCGAAAATGGAAAATTTCCATTTTAAGGTCAAATTTCATTTTTTCAGTTTTGTTTTGCACTCATGAGCCTATGATGACATTCCCTTTATGAAAATTCCAATTTCATTGAAGGTTTTATGTTTTATGGCATTTTACAAATTTCCATTTTTGGAGCCTAAAATTGCCCTCTTCATAAAAATGCTAATTTTACGAATTTGAGTATTACATTGAAGGTATTTTCTTCAAAGCACTTAATTGTTCATCTTGATGAAAATTTGATTTCATTTAAGAGGGATAAGTTGAAGTGACATTTAAAGCCCTTTATTCAAGGCCATAAATTATTGCCTCTTTGTGAAGATCTATTTCACCAAAGAGGGGTGGTTTATCGATCACATTGAAAGCTATCTTCATCTTCATGATAAGAAGCCATATTTGGATTTAATAAAGAAGATAAAATCTACCTTAAAACTCTCAAGATAAAATGAATTAAGGCACTACATCGTGGTCATATGAAGGCCAACTCACATATGCTTCATTTTGGTTCAATGAACAATCACTAAAGTTTCATGGTAAAATAAACCAACATTACCCCTTGTTTACAGTTACTTGCAATCACTAAGGTGTTCCAAGCATTTAAATTGAATATCTTTATTTGAGATTACTAATACACATATGCAAATGCTAATATAGCGGAGACCTTGGAGAAGTCATTTGTTTGACTTCTTTGCAAGAGGGGATTTGGAACCCAAATCCTAAGGGAGAGTGTTCTTTCACAATTGGGTGAAAATACCACTCAACAGTACCTTGGCTACTTTTGAGAGATTTTAACTCTACTCTTTCTCCAGGGGAGAAACAAGGAGGGTCTAACCTTTTCTCTGACAACATGGAGGAGTTTGGTGAGTTTATAGCTTCCTTAGGGTTGATGGACATAGAACTTCAAGGATCCAAATATACCTAGTCCAATAGAAGAATCAGAGCAGGATTGATTCAATCAAGAATAGACAGAGCCCTAGCTTTAGTAAGTTGGATCTCGAATGCTCATGGTTACAACTTGAAGACTTTGCCAAGAGTAGCATCAGATCATAGCCCTCTTTTGCTAGAATTTATGGAGGAAAGGAAATCAAAAGGACTTCCTTTTAGATTTGAGGCTATGTGGTTTAGTCATCAAGATCTAGAAGGTTTGATTAAGGAATGGTGGGCATCGAATGTGTATGGCACAAAGATGTTTCAGGTATCAAAGAAACTCAAAATCATAAAACGAAATTTGAAGAAATGGAACAGAGAAGAATTTGGCAATATATTTCAAAGAAAGTGCTCCATTATGAAAGAGTTACATGAAATTGAAGAGAAAGAACAAAATGAGGGAAGATCAAAGGAATTAGACAGGATGGAGAAAGGTAGTTTGGCTGAATTTCATAATCTACTTGCTAGGGAGGAGATCTTTTGGTGGTAAAAATCAAGATCTTTATGGTTGAAGGATGGAGATAGAAATACAAAGTTTTTTCATATGTCCACATTGAAACATAGGAGTGCAAATCAGATCAGGAAAATAATTTTGGAGATGGGTGAAGTTTTGAAGGAAGAAGAGGAGATTGCAGTGGCCGTAATCTCTTTTTTCCAAAATTTATTTTCCAAAGACAGAGAGGAAGATCCAAAAGATATAGAAGATCTCTTATTGAATATCCCTACCTTGATTTTTGAAGAAATGAATGCTAGGATATTGATCCCTTTTTCAGATGAAGAGATCAAGAATACTATATTTGGTATGGAGAAGGATAAGGCACCAGGACCAGATGGATTCCCAGCAGGCTTCTTTCAAAAATATTGGCATATAATGGGGAAAGATATTTTAGACGCTTTAAGGGAATTTCAATCTTCTGATTCTTTTCTCCAAGAATGGAATACAACTTTTATAGTTTTAATACCAAAGAAATATGGTGCATCATCTCTAAAGTATTTCAAACCCATAAGCTTATGCAACACTCTCTACAAAATGCTCACAAAAACTTTGGCTTATAGAATCAAAAGTTTGCTACCTTTTCTAATCTCTTCGCTTTAGAGAGGGTTTGTTCAGGGAAGACAAATATTAGATGGAATCATCACTGTTCATGAGATAATTCATTCAATAGAGAAGAGAGGAGACCCAGACATGTTTCTTAAATTAGATATGCACAAAGCCTATGATAGAGTCTCATGGACTTTCCTTGATAAGGTTATGCATAAGTTTGGTTTTAGTGGCCAATGGAGGAAATGGGTTAATATATGTATTTCTTCAGCCAAATTTTCAGTCATTATAAATGGAAAACCTTGTGGTTTCTTTGGGATCCAAAGAGGTATAAGACAAGGGGACCCTCTATCCCCTTACCTTTTTATTTTAATGGCTGAAGCATTAGGAAGATCAATGCAAGCAGCCACAACTATAGGTAGAATCAAAGGTATCAAACCAGCAAGGAGTTCGGAACCAGTTTCATGTCAACAGTTTGTGGATGATACTTTCATTATGGGAGAAGCTACATGTAGAGAGGCAAGGGAAATCAAAGAGATTCTCCATAAATATGAAAGGGCATCAAACCAATTGATAAACTTCATCAAAAGCAATATTTATTTTGTGAACACAGAGAGACAGTTACAATTGAGGATTGCAGAAAAATTTGGTTGTAATATTGCTAATCTCCCATCCATTTACCTTGGTATGCCACTTTTTTCAGGATGCATGAAGGAGGAAATGTGGTCTCCGGTGTTGGATAGGATTCAAAGGAAGTTGGCTGGGTGGAAAGGCAACCTCCTTAGCCAAGCAGGAAAAATACAGCTACTTCAAGCAACCTTACAGAGCATGCCAATTTATTATATGTCTCTATTTAAAATGCCCTCCAAGGTTAGAAGGAGGATGGAGAAGATATTTAAAAGATTCCTATGGACTGGGGCTGAAGACAAGCAAAGACTTCCTTTAGTGGCTTGGGATAGAGTTTGCACTCTAAAGAAACTTGGTGGGTTAGGCCTAAAAAATTTACAGATCTTTAACAAAGCCTTAATCTCAAAAACTGCATGGAGACTTTGCACAGAAGGAAGTTTGTTGTGGCAAAATATTATGAAAGTGAAGTACTTAGAAAATCACATTCCCTTTTTTAGAAGTGCAATTTCTCCTAGAGGATCAGCCATATGGAATGCAGTGCTAAAAACAAGAAGTTTTCTAAGGAGCAATATAAGATGGCAGGTAGGAGAAGGGAAGGAAGTTTTCTTTTGGGAAGATTCTTGGATCCTTCAAGAACCTCTAATAAATAAACAGGATTTTCAGGAGTTGTGGGTTCCACTGGTAGCTAAATATGGGGAAAAAGTCAAGGATTACATAGAATGTCTTCATGGTAGAAAGAAATGGAAACACCTTTCTTTAGATTCAGATGAAGTTCATATTCAGCAGGGTCTCCTAAATTTAAATAAGTTGATTAGGAGCTTCCACATCTCCCAAATCAACAAGGAGGATTCTTTGCTATGGAACCATTCTCCGAAAGGAATCTTCTCTGTCAAATCAGCCTATGAAGCTCATATTCCCCCTAGAGGAGGAGCTTATCCAGTGAAGAAGGTTTGGTCCCCTGATTTTGTGCCGAAGATTGCTTGCTTTCTTTGGTTATGCCTTCAGAATAAGATTTTAACAATAGATAATTTATGCAAAAGAGGGTTCCAAATGACAAATATATGTTCTTTATGCCAGAAGGATGTTGAGTCATTAGACCACTTATTCAACCATTGTGAGGGTTCAAATAAAGTTTTCTATGCTATAATGAACTCTCTTTCAGTCAAGTGGAGCATGCCACAAACCTTTAGAGATTTGTTTAACCAATGGAGATCTCCCTTTGTAAGTGAGAGCCTGATGAGATTATGGAGCCTAATTCTCCCTCACTATATATGGGGCATATGGTGGGAAAGGAATAAACGCATATTTAGGAATGAGATGAAGGATGAAGTATATATATTCAAAAGAATCAAAGCTGCTATTGAAGAAAATTTATCCATTCTCCCAGAGGTTGAAGGGTATGACAAAAGAGAAGAAATAATGATTGTTGAAGGGTGGAAGGTAAAACAATCCAAACCATGCATAATGGACTCAACCCAAAAAAGAATGAACACAAGATGGATGAAACCAAGACAAGGTTGGATAATACTTAACTTTGATGGGGCAGCCAAAGGAAATCCAGGAAGAGCAGGAGGGGGCGAAGTGATTAGAAATGATAAAGGTCAAATTTTATGGGCTTATGCAGAGGATTATGGAGTTCAGACCAACCATATGGCAGAAGCCAAAGCTCTTTTTTCAGGAGTTCAACAGTTATATGATAGAGGTTATAGAAAATTTATGGTCCAAGGGGACTCTCTAAACATTATTAGAGATTTGAAATCAGGAGAAACAGAGAATAGGTTTATACTTAACATTATAAAGGACACTTCAAGGATCCTAAAAGAGATGAGTGATGTTGTAATTGATCATATCTATAGAGAAGGTAATCATGTTGCTGATGTTATGGCCAATATGGGGGTGGATAGTGGTCAAAACAGAATTTGGGATGACAACTTTCCACTGCCATTACAAAGAATAGTTGCATTGGAGGCTGAAGGTCAGCCTGTTAGAATGAATAATATCAGAAATTGAATGAAGTGGGTTGTCAATTTCGATCAAGGTCATTGAGCTGAAAGACAATGCTTAATCTGAGTCTAGTCTATCTAGGCAGTATCTTTGTAATTCATTTTTTTGTTAGTGTATCTTTAGCATCATTCATTCCTAGGAGGAAAGGTGTGTGATTTTTGCTAGGATCTCTTTTGTTGGCCTGTGGTTTTTATTTTCCAATATGATCAGGCCTCTCTTGTAAAAGGGTTAGGGCCCCTTTCAAAACCCTATTTTTTCACCCAATATAAAAAAAACTTCAAGGAATATTAAGAAAAAAGCATTGAAACTTCTATTAAAATTCCAAACATCAAATCAATCAATGATCAACTCGGTTATTAAGGGATGTATGTGGAGATAAATAAAAATTAATAACATTAAAAAATAAATAAAAACAAATAAGACCAAAAAGACCACCATAAATTTAATTGACTCCCCATGGGGGAAAAGAAACAATTTTTGTGTAAACATTTTAATTGTTTGTAATCTTTTATACTTACAATGTCATTTTGTGGCGCATTGTTTTATAGAAGCCTAGTGATGACTTATTTTTGTTAGCTAAGTTATTCCTTTAACTTAGGATTCAATCGTTTAGTTAGTTACAAATGTGCATAGAAGCCTAGTGACGACTTATTTTTGTTGGCTAAACTATTCCTTTAACTTAGGATTTAGTCGTTTAGTTAGTTACGAATGCGCAATTCCACTTCCTTCTGTATGTTGAGAGAAATCAATGTAAAATATCGTTTTTTAATATTTGTACACGGAAAAATCTATATTGGAGCTTGTGGGAGAAGAATTCTTTCTTCCATATTTTGAGAAAAACCAATGTAAAGATGCCACTTTTTTAATACTTGCATAAAGAGAAATCTATATTGAAGCTTGTTGAAGAAGAATTTTATTCAATATAATGCCAACAAGTAACCTATTACTCTTGTTGTAAAATTTTGAGTTTGAATCTATTTGAGTCATTTCTACAAAAATGATGTGTTGAGATATTAGCCCACATGTTTATACTTCTAGTTCCAATTTAAACCCTTTTAAGTAACCATGTTGAAATTCCATAGCAAGTAAAATTTTTAATAATATTCTTAAAGTCTTAAATTTTCCTTATATATCTTTTATTTTAACTTGCATGTCATGTGCGTGAAACTTTCTATGAAAATTCTGATGGGCTCATGAGTTTTGAGTGGTACACTATTTTCTTAAAGCTTAATTCTTTACCAACGGGTCCTTATATATTCAAGTTTCATTTCTTTTATCTTTCATTTTTATGTAAAATTATTCTCAAAACTTATAATTACTAAAGTTATTTTCTTACATGCCAACTTTAGCTTGTGTGAATTGGCCCCAAAAACCCTTAAACTCATAGTTCAAGTGTTAACAAGTGTTATTTCAGGCTTTAAGATGAACCTTTTAGGTTCAGATTTGTTTAAAAAAATAACCAAAAAATAATCCATAACAAGGCCACCTCTTTCCAAATTAGTGGAAGGAAATTCTTTTGAATTTTCTAAGACCATCTTCATAAAACCATTTTGTGAACCAATAATATGGAAGCACTTATTAAGATAGACAATATAATGACATTTAAATCCATTTGTTATGAAAAGCAAAAATTAACACTACTTGTTTATCTATTGAAGCAACACAAAAATATTTGCTATGAAAATCATCAAATTTTAGCAAGTTGTATTATTGATAAGACAATAATATACTTTGCTAGTGTTTACAGTTCGTTTTTTTATTTGACAATTGATACAAGATGCTAATTCAATTAGAGTCTATTTGACCGCTTAAATCAAATTTTTCGAATAGAACTTGCTTACTATTGAGGGGGAGTTGGTTAGTTCACTTTGTCAAGCTCTATGACTTATCTCTAATAGAGTTGAAGATAGTTTAGGTTACACTTCTTTTCTTTCATCCCCAAATTAGTTTTTAACATAATTTTATAACATGACACGCAATCCACCTTGCTTTTCACTATTTTGCTTTGAACATTGTTTATATCCTTGAACCTTAAGAATAGTAGTCTTTTTTGGAACTATCATGGTCATCAAGGCTCCATCCAATTTTCCTTATTTTAGGTAATTCTTCCAAGTTCCTTATATTGTTTTTGAAGTCTACTTAAAATCCCCTCTTGAAATAAGAATTCCTTGTATCATTTTTCTTCACATTTTAAAGAAGTTCACATTAAGCAATTTGATTACATACAAATTATATCGTTAAAACAATTTTATCATTTGTTTTCATGGTGCGAAAAGGTAAGTATAGTCCAGATTTTTAAGGCGCCCTAGATGTATTACAAGCTTGCCCAACATTTTTGTTTGTTTAACAATGTATAAAGCACAAATGTCAAATCTAAAATCAAGTATAATAATCCCAAGTTAAATTCATTCCCAAATTCAAGAGAAAATGAGGATACAAACGATTGTTTATTATGCTCATATATGATTATGCAAGTACAAGAATGCTTCAACATGACATTTTTGAATTAGCATACAAGCAACATTAGACTAATATCCAACTCACACATCTGACATTGTCTTCAAAATTATTATCTCGAGAAGCAAAACCAAGTTATTCATTAATCATTAAAAATAGTTACAAGATGCAAAATATGGATGCCCTTATCACGTTGCATAGACCTTACCGTTCTTGGGGATAATAAAATTCATCATCACAAAGAATATATGTGACCTTTGAAATTTTGTTTCAACTTCTTTCATATTTTACAAAAGAAACCATTCATTAATCTCATGAATAAATTATTAAAATGGCAAATTAATGATAATAATTAGACCTTCAAGCTTATTGCTTACCCTTACACAAACATAGGCATGCAAAGACCTTTTTTATGGCTTAATTGTAACATCTTATGACAAAATGAAAGTTATCCTATTTAAAATTTGAAACAAGATTTGATTCTAATATCAACTTCACATATGGTTGTAAAAAAAAATTCCTACCAATTAGTAATGAACCATTATTAAATAAAATGGAATATTTATTCCTTTCTTGGCCATAGAACTCAATACAATAGAAACAAAAAAACAAAATATGAACCTAACAAACAAAATCATATGTTATTAAGGCTTGCTTATAGAGATCTTTCCCCTGCCAACAAACCCAGTTATGTAGGTAGACCTTCTCTTCTTTTGACCAAGGAAATTAATTGCACCAGATACGGGAAAACAAAACATATACCTAACAAATCAAATAAAGCACACTTGGAAGACTCACCTCAAAGAGTCTTTTGACCCACCACCAAAATGTAGGTAGACCTTCTCTTCTTTTGACCAAGGAAATTAATTGCACCAGATACTGGAAAACAAAACATATACCTAACAAATCAAATAAAGCACACTTCGAAGACTCACCTCAAAGAGTCTTTTGACCCACCACCAAAACCAATTCTTTTAATAGACTCGCAGAAAGCATCACAATCACCTACCCTGTAAAGGGCTACAGTCCAATCATTTTTCTATGTTGAACAAATTTTCCTACTCTTTTTCTCTTTTATTTTTATTGGATGTTGATAATTTTAGTATTATCCCATCATCCTGGTCACCACCAGCGTTTACTTGACTGTCTTATATATGCTGATTCTCCTTACAGTTAAATTTCATTACGTGAAGAGCTTTACAAATAAGAATGTGCTTGATTACCAGGCATCTCAGTATTTTCCAAAAAAATACTTTAATATCTCCTAAAGAGGAGGATCTCTAGACTGCAATTTCTCTTTCCCTTCACCAAGTGTAACTTCTCCGATCTTTCTGATTCATGTTTCCCTTACCTGCTCATAAAGTGGTTTCTATTTCGCATATGCTTTGTCTGTCTTCTTGTCCTCCCTGGATATAACCTAGCCTTCAAATATAGGCTTGCCAACAAAGATACTCTAGTGCCAAGGGTTCTTATGTTATTTCTTTTCCTTTTGACACCAAAATTGAATTCCAAAGCAGGAAAGACTACCATATTGAAAAGTCAAAAAGAAATGTTCTGAGATCAACATTTAGAAAAAAGGAGGTGGCTATTCGCAGGAAGGGAAGATATCAATGCTATGAAGCAAATATATAAATCTAGAAGTAAATAAATTCAAAACACCTAGTAAAGACATTTCTTGATTTGCCATAAAAGCAGAGTTTTCTAAAATTTGAAGGAAATTCAAAATCATCCTTACAAAGACAAACCCATCCCCATCATTGAGACGCTAAAGAACATCCCCAATTTTACAACTCAAGAACATGGAAAATCAGAAATAAGATTTGAACAAAAGCTTAATATGTTGATTTGCAGTCTAAGGCATTGTAGAGCAATGGTAAATGAGATGCACTCATATGAGCACAACTCAAATCACCACAATGTGATGGACACTCCTATGATAAGGCAACCCATGATAATAACGTTTGTCGTAATGCCACAATAATGTGGTTCATTGAAATGCTGTTACGATGTGGTCATGATGTACAACGGGTGGGGCTGTTTCAACCCCATATAACCAATTTAGAAAAGCATCTGCTGATTTGCAGGTTTTTAATATGCCAAAGAAACCTCCTTGGACAAGTGAGCTAGGCATTCCAGAAATTTACAAAGCAGCAAATAAAATAACTATTGAACAACAATATCTATGGTAGGGAAGCAAAGGATCCATTTAAAATCTTTGAACAGTCCGCCATAAAAATGTAAACCATGGTAAAACAACATATGAGAACTTGGCCGGCAATTGAGGAAATTAATTATTAGAGGAAAAGAAGGCTAAGTATTAAAAAGGTCAGAAAGTATTCCTAATTCACCTATCATTTTAACATAACAATATTATAATAATAATATCAAAAACTGTCTATGTGATCCAGTAGATGTAATATGAAATGCAAATTGAAATAAGAAAGAACTATAATCACATCAATGAAAACTTACTGATACTAGAACTTTACGAAGATAGATGAGATGACAGAAAACAGACAACAAAATGCAGAGTTATTAACTTCCCATTAATCAAATAACACTGAAATGGACTATTAAGACCTGAAAATTACTGTCAGAAAGTAACTGCTGAGATATTTAAATAGCCACAAAGTCCAACTTTGATTACACTTACAAATTTGCATCAATTGCAGAATATGAAAAAAATGCAAGATGAGATGCACAAAAGGATTACACTTACAAGTTTGAGTATGTAACAATGTGATTAAAATTAAATTGGAAAAAAACATTGTTTTTAGAATACACAAATATATTGATTGCAGATTCTAGGATGTCAGAGTCTACCCTATGAGGAGGCATCCACATTGGTAAAAGGTAAAGTAGTCTTTAACGTCCACGAGGCCAAAGCCCATATTAGACAACCCTCATGAAGGATGTTCTTTACCCAACATATGGTTATCCAACCATACTCCAATAAGTAAAGCATGGTGTACGACCCTATACCCCGCAGGATTCAAACCTTGGACCTCTATTCAGGGTTCCAAAGTCTCCACCATTAGGCCACTCAGGTTGTCAAGAAAATGCCTAAGAAAGAAACGTTATTGACAAATTTGGTTTCTTTCCTCTCTATCATCTCGAGTCTTACATTATGATTGGTCTTGAACTTAGACCCTGGTGTGTCTATTTTTACAAGAAAAGCAAACTGTTAATGCCTGTATTTGATTTCCTAGTTTTGGAGCTTTGCTATTATATTTACTACTAGTTTCCAGACTATAGGTGAAAATTATATGCAAAATGCCAGTAACATATTTAATTTTAGTAGGTATTATCCTAGGTGGTTGGTTTATGCATTGTCTAATATGAATGTTTCAAGATCCTTGAGAATAGCCATATTTGTATTATAAAAGTTGTCAGTGGCTTTTATTACAAGAGACAATTGCTAGCCTTAAAATTCTTTTCACAGGAAAGCTATGTAATGGCAAGGGACAGAGAAGAAACAGAGAGCATAAGCATTGCCTGGATAACAAACAGAAAATTGTAAGTTCAAAAAACTCATCCAAGAACATGCTAGAGGTGACTTGCTAAAATAATGAAATTCTCAATGGATAGCACAAAATCATGGAATAAAAACTGTTCTACATTTCTTTCCCCATACAACAAAATGGAATTGCAAAAGCTCATCTCCTGAAACTTTGCTTCTGGTTCAATCTTGGTTATAGGTTTGGTGGGAATACTTTTTTAATAAAATCTAAGAAACGCTTGGAATACACCTTGGGCTCAACTGCAGATATTGAAGAGGAATCAAAATGAAAAGCTTTGTAAGCATGTTCAATTTTCTTTGCAATATTATACTCTTGTAGGATGTCAATTATCCCCAGGTAGAGCACAACATCATAAACCTCATTAAACAGTTGTCCTGAATTTTCATCTTCGTCCCTTTGTGGTCTACGATCAGCCCTTGCAGGCATGTTTACACCTAGTTGAACTCGCAATCTGCAAAGAAGTCATAAATGTTTAGGGCAAAAGCAAAACTTAGAAATAGAAGGTTGATCAGAGTAAGACAATTAAAGAGAATTTTATGTTACCTTGCAGTCCCAGGAAGAAGCAAATCAACTTCCTCGTCACCTACAGCCGATGCTCTCAACGGACTTCCTCGAATGTGAGAACCCAGTATTGAACCATCTTGATGAGGCTCACGAGCAACCAGTACTAGACTCTGGGGATAGCTCGAAATTTCATCCTCAACAGCAGCTGCCACTAAAAAGGCAAGAAAATTGGACTTTATTCTCCTTTCGTTCATCACAAAGTAATTGAAAATTCACAGGAGTTTCCGGGAGGCTTACAGTGACAACACTATGTTTAAATATATTTTATCTTATTATCCTAATTCCTATCAAATGCAAATAGAAAAGCTTACCCCAGAATTTTTTCCTACTTAAAAGCCTCCAAATGATGGCTACAAATAAAGTTTCTTTTTTAATTGTTGCATGCCTTGCTACAAATTCATTACATCTTAGTCAAAAATTAAAAAGAAATCTACTGCTTAGGGCTGCCTTTTACCTGGTTGACAGACAATTGTGAAATTGACCTAGAGCCATCATGAACCCAACTAATTACCCACAATTTAAAGTGGTTCATTCCATGTGGGCCTTCCACACTGGCTATTCTTTGTGTTGCATCTTATTTTATAACTTTTGAAAAGCATTACAGCCTAGAAGAATTCGAGCAATTATGCCCAGAATTTGATTTTTAAGGCTTTAATATTTACTAAATTTGTAATCAATGATACTGCTAGTATACAGATCAAGATGGGAAAGCCAAATAGTGTAAATCAGTGGAGTCAACTTAAGCGAAAGTAAAAATTATTAATTTTTTAAAAAGTCTTTAATGGACAAGGTACTACACAAAAAAAAGGGAGGTAGGGGAGGAATTTTGCAAATTACTACTAGGGTTATAACCCCAGCTATGTCAGCTCAAGCATTTAGGAGGGGGAATTGGAGATACAAAATGAATTGTTGGATGTATCAGGAGAAATTGTTCACCTCCAGAAATTTAAGGAATGTTAGTCCCCACCATATAGGATCCCGCTCAAAATATATTAAAAATATAAAAATCTCTTCCTTTGAAAATAAGATCAAGCTACAATTTTTTGGTGTTGCGTGTTCCTATAATCATGCTTATTGTGGATAAAAATATCATCCAAGAAACTGTTACAATTTTCTAGGTGTAGTGTGAAAAGATTATTTAATCTCTCACATAAAATCAATAAAATATTTAATAAATAATAGAATATGTTTTTCTTCAATTGGTTATATGGGATTGAAACGGGCCCCACCCGTATTACATCATCACCACGTAGTGGTATTACAACAGAGCTTGGATATTATCCATGTATCATTTGGCAAGATTTGAAATTGGGTCTCTTCCTTGAATGTTGAGGAATTAACCGGTTGAGCTAATGCTATTTGATATAAATAGTAGAATATATTAAAGAGATATAAATGGAGGACTTGTAATGATACAATCATCCTTTATTTGGCATGTATCATCAAGTCTCTTTATAGCATTTATAATTGCATTATCAGTACCAAGAAGCTTGTATAAATATGCAAATTTACATGCAGATATTTCTATATTAATATATTGCAATGTGCTTTTAGGAGGCAACATCCAACCATTCTTCAAAGTTTTGACTTCTATGAGCAAGAATTGATAACGAGTCTTCAAATTTGTGATTTCATCTTCATGCTGTGGTCTACCGAAAAGAATAAAGTCATCTTCAAATTGGACTTTATTCTCCTTTCGTTCATGTCAAATTGTACAATATTCAATGTGGGATATGGCACTTCTTTTATCTCCATACAATAAGCTAATTGTGATGGAAATCTTGCATGTAGATTCTTTGGAAATAGCAAATACATGTTGAAATTGAGACCTGAATGTTACTTTCACTTGTGGTGCTTTTTGGGCAGGCATAGAGTATAGGGAGAGGATCTTCAGAGCCATCCCCCTTAGTTTCATCTCCAACACTTTCTTTTGATTCGAATGGGGTAGGGTCTGCTCAAGTTCTCATGATCATTGGTACAATCATTAGTAGGTACTATTACAAAGACATGATTGCACAACGAGACATCAACCTTCGACATAATGCCACAATCTGGCACCAAGCAACAACCCCTTTAGCAACCCTTGGCACTAAGCACTAGTTTTCACCAACCTAGCACCTAAGCACTAGCATCTTGCTAACTGCAGCCACCAACATCAAACACCAAGCAAAAATGTCATCCAACTAACAAAAGCACTAAACTCATGCACCATGCGCTGGAGATCAACATTCCTGCATTTCCTAATCAACATTTTTTCTTTGTTATTTCTCTTTTCCATTTAACTCGATGTTGTATGAGGAAGTGCTCATTATGCCTTGTTTTGTTGCACAACTCCGAAACAGAACTCATTCAGCTTCACCAATTGAACAAGGAAGTTGTCCTTCTCACTACCATCCTAGGCCCCTCTAGGCACATATCACTGGTCTCAAACCAAGTTCACACTCCAACCCCTTTGCAATCACCAGCCCTATCTTGCATGAATTTCTACTGGAATTGAGCCATTTGATACACTTTATTGCTTGCTCACACATGCTCAGTCTCAAAATGAATCTATTGATCCTTGTTCGATGTCCAGTAGCTAGACGACTGTCTCTTTTGCACAAAGATGGCTGAATTTGCAAAATACTTAGACTCCAAGACCTTACACATCTACACACTATCAAGGATCCACCGAAGGAATAAAGAACAACTCTATTTGCATGGTTCTATGAACACAACCCTTCAAAGGTGCAATCAAACATCAACATTCTAATCTTCTAGGGCTAGACTAATGGCAAGGACTTGGATATCTGGCTCCAAAAATTGGAATCTTACTATGCAGCCAGTTGGTTAACTGACACTAATAGGATTTCTTTTGTAACACTAAAGATTTCCAAATTTATCTTTTGGTTGTGCAATACCACTAGTACCCAACATAAGACTAATCTTGACCTGCATAATGCCTGGAGGATGTTGGTCAAAGTTGTGCATACTCATTATTATCCCTTAAATCACTATGAAAATGAGTACACTTGATATCAACAATTGCATAATGACATAATCAATCTGTCCAACAATACAGAGATGAGTTCAACAATCTCCTTGCACACTAGCACATCAGCATCAATATGAAGCTTCAAATTCTCAAGAAAGTCAATGGCCTTCACTATCACATTGATGGGCCTATTGTTTGGGACTAAGCTTGAGAATTTTTAAGCAAAGAAAAAAGGTCTTCAGCCCCACATCAAATTTGGTAAGTGCCAAAGCAAAATTCATTTGTTCAAAAGCTTACACAACCACCTAAGGCACCATAGCCACAAGTTCACTTTGTGCAAAATAAGTCGAAGCCCTCATTTGCTCAAGACAAAGGAAAGAAAAGATAGGAGGTAAGTGACGTAGTCACTATATGACCCATACGCATAATGATTTTGAGTGTAGAGTACAACAAAATACTTAAATCGTACAGCCTAACACCCCTGGTTGAACACAAACACTAAGGAGCAATGAAAAGACAAATGCCACCTGCTTGAATGCTAGTCCTCACAAGACCAGCAATGCCTTCACATCGAATGCCTGTGAAGAAAAAAAGCACATAGTCCACCTTATTGTTGGGTCAATAACAAGTTGCTCCATGCCATCATCGATTACAATAGTCAAAAGAACATTAGCACTTTAGAATACTCATAAGTGCCTGAGTTTTCTTACTAAATCCCATCCTTAGTGATTTTCCTTCAAACAGCTACAACCAAGAAACAAAAACAAGGTCAAACAGTAATGTACTTTTACAGTCAAGACAAACCTTATGTGTAATACTATCACCAATGATGTAGTGCCTCTACAAAACAGACATTGCGCTCAAAAGATCTTTTTATAATTGTAAAGTGACCTATCAAGTCTTCCGTCAACAATGGGTCATGCGTGTCAAGGACATGAACTGATCAATCCTTGAATTTTTGCAAAAGACAAATGTAACCCCATTTTAGCTAAGCAATATTTCTTCATTTCCCATGCTTAGAAGTTTGTGTTGCCATTGACCATCCAAAGACGCCTAGTTGCATCAAAAACCTTTCCCTTATAGCATCCAATCTAGTCAATTTTTCCCGATTCCACTATATGAACACAATACTTCAGCCTTACTGATTTTTCCAAGAACCATAGGGAGCCCCTCTTTTTTGTATTGTCAAGCATTAGACCAACTTTGTCCTAGGTACACCTCTAACAAACAATCTCCTTGCTTTGGGAGAAGATGAGATCAACCATTAAAAGTATTTATAAACCAAGGGAAGATCTATTCAAGTTCTCCCTACAACAGGTCGATTGACCTAGCACCAAAGAACAATGGTAACTAAAGCCTATGCATTGACTATCGTACTCTCAACAAGATCATTGTGAAGAACAAATATCCGCTACCTCACAATAAGGACCACCTCCAAGGTGCCCAATACTTCACCAAATATGATCTCATGTCAAGTTACCATCAAATATTAATCAACCCTAAAGACATCTAGAACACAACTTTGAAGGCCAAGAAGAGGTTCAAATGGGCGGTTATGTCATTCAGCCTAACCAATGTGCCAACTACATTCATGTGCCTAATGAATGACATTTTGATATTGTTCACTAAATCCTTTATTATTATCTATTTGAATGGCATCCTCGTCTATATTAAGACATAGGAGAATCATGTTGAACATGTAAAGCGAGTCCTAGATACCTTGCACCAACAGACGTTGCTAGCCAGCATGGCCCGAGTGTACTTTTGGCATATAAAAAATCTAGTACCTAGAGTACATCATCGACTAGCATGGCATCCCTGTAGATCCAAATAAGATCATTCATCTAGGAATAGCCTACCTCAACCAACTTAATTATGCTCAAAAGTTTCCTAGCATTAGTAAAACTTCTACTATTGCTTTGTCCTTGGATTCTCACATATATCCCAAACACTAAACCAGATCATTTGCGGCAAAGCATCCTTCAAATGGATTGACATCCAACAACAAGCATTTGAAGATCTAACGAAGTGCCTTTGTTTAGCGCTAGTGCTAGCGATGCCAAACATCAATTTTCCTTTCAAGGTTGAGATTCACACATCCAACTACATACTTGGTATCATTTTCATTCAACAATGAAATCCTATTGCCAATCAATTGGAGACCTTCTACGACGCACAGCAACAACACTTTGCATTTGAACACAATCGTATGGGTCCATTTCATCATCGCCAAATCCATTGTATCAGGTCATGAATTCAAATCAGTTAGCCTATTCTAGCAACACTTGTGGGATCTACTTCCCGCATGCCTAGATCATTTGAATGCTTCCCTTCAACAAACACATTGATAGTCTAATATGGTTAACAAATCTCAGGGACACTTCCTATGGATGCACAATCGCGATTATCCTCACACTTGGGGTGATAATTAACATTACATGTAGCACTTATATAGCAAAGCCTTGCACAACTCTATAGGTCATAGTCCCTTCCAAGCATGTCTTGAGTGCAACCTAACCCTCCCTTGGTCATAGCCTTTTAATTGCCTGCTAGTATAAGAACGCCTACTCATAACAAGGAAGTGGGCAAAGTTGAGTGACTTTTTGCTACACATCTAACATGTGCATTGCCAGCTTCAACAAATAGTTGGGCACCAACATTAGAAATACAAGGACTGCCATTATCAGCACCGTGCACCACATAGACTTCAAGCAAGATCAATTTTCAATCCATTTTTAGAAAGAATGCTTCTCCCTACTACATTGGAGGATCAAACCACTTAACTAGGGTCCCAACCATTGTGCGTAAGAGGGGAGAGCATCTTTTTGCTCTAGACTTTACTTCTCACTTGGGAATACAACAAGTCTTCAATGTAGAGATCTTTAGGATTTTATGTTCTGCCCCTGCTTGAACTAGTGGTTGTGCAACAACAACCAAACCTAACATCTATAATAATTAAGTCTAGTAGTAGAGTATCACTTCCAAGCACGCTCTCCAAGGAAATCACTTTGTTCTAAGTTATGAAAGTCGGTTTGTGATAAGCAAAAGTGGTACATACTTGATTGAGTTAAGCGTCACTTTCCTCAGATGGAGTTAAGACACAATGGGGACTATAGCTTCTCAAGGGAAAACAAACATTTCAAGAAAAGCACAAGTTGCTTGAGTCGTTGTCATCACTGGCAACAATCATCAATAGATACTAGTCCAAGACTCATCAACATAGCCAAGTGCCAAACCTCAACAAAACACCATAGCCTAGCACTAAGGAATGACATCCTCTTTAGCAACTCCAAGCATCTAGCGCCAACCAAAAGCCCAAATGCCAGCACTAATGCACTAAAAAGTACGACTGTGTTAGTAATTCCAAGCATCTAGGGCCAACCAAGAGCCCAAGTGCTAGCGCTAACATCTTGTGCCAAATATTGTTGCCTCCATATAGTCCTCCTAGATTGTGTGGGCTTGGGCAAGTCCCTAGAAAGTATGATTGTGTTGGATCATCACCTCCCCACAATATATGTGGGGAGGTTCTGTGGACATGCCAAGATGTACCATCATAATATGTAACTGCCTCTTTTACTTACTATCGTTGAAATGTGTTTCCTTGACTATGTGGGCCTAGGTCGAACCCTTTGTCATCCTTAACTATAATGAATGTTATTCGTTGTTAATTTTTGTTGTCATTTACTCTTTCATGTTCCTTTTTTTTTAAAAGTGGAAAACCATCATTGTGCTACCCTAGCGCCATTGTCATCTGAAGTTGGAACCAGCCACCAGAGTGGCATTTGGAGGAGGTGAATGACAGATAACCCGATGCGAGGACATGGGAGATATGGATCTGCAGGCATATAAAAAATGAAACCTTTTTTTCCTTCTTGTTACTTGTAACTTTGTACCTTTTCATATTATAAGCAATACAAGATGTGTTTTGTCACTTTCATGTGTACTTAAATGTTGAGCCTTGTATGATGTCTTGACATGAATTATTGCTTTTATTGCAATATTTGATTTGCATAATGTTAATTCATTGTAATATGCATGAAAAAAACTTTTTTCAATGAAAAATTTTGTTTTCTTCGGTTTTTTTTTTGCCGATTCTTTCCCCTATTTTTTGCCGATTCCCGATTTTTTGACTATTTTTAAAATTGCCGATTCCAATTTTCTCAACTATGTTTTGTATTATTAAAATTCACAAGGCCATTTCAAGAAAGATGGAGATTATCTATGGTAGAAAGACAAATGAAGAATATCTTTGATAAATGATCTTTGATAAGTTTGATATGGTTTACTTAACTTGATAGAAATGTAATGAAAGCAATGTAATGTTTTGTTTTTGTAATGAGAGTGGCCCCGAATACAAGCCACACATAGCTTATTAAATGAAAAATTAAAGCACTACTTAATTAAATTAAATAAAAGCCACTACTTACATTTCATGAATGCATAAAATTTCTTAATAATGACTGACTCCATTTGTGATTATATGCACTTGTGAAAAAATATGCAAAAACAAAATTCCAATCTTTCATCTTCACCCTTGCAATATTTTGAAACTGTAATAGTAGTTAAAATACATTAGTAATTACTTTTATTGAAATTCATGATATCTTTTATCAATAGAACATTACGATGAACCGTTGAAAAGATACATTTATAATTTTTTCTGGCCTTAAAAATCTAGCACATTATTCTATACATATTTGCTTCCATATACATATCCTAGATTGTGCGCATGGGCAAGTCACTATAAAGTATGACTGTGTTGGATCGTTGCCTAGCCAAAATATATGGTGAGGTTCTATGGGCATGCCAAGAATACCATCACAATATGTAACTACCTCTATTGTCAAAAATGTGTCTTTCTGACTATGTAGGCCTAGGTCGAACCCTTTGTTATCCTTAGGTTTGATCATCTCCTCCCCCTAGTATATGGCCACTTTGGATAAAGACCCTTTAACATGATCATTCATTATTGTTGTAACCATTAAGGACGGCATGATAAAGTTTGCGTAAGTTCCAAATTAGTAAGAAAAACTGGAAAGAGGTAAATAAACAACACTTAAAGTTACCACTACTATGTCATTATGAGGTCCTCTCCCAACATAACTTAAGGGAGCTAACATATAAGCTTCGGCGCTGATATCAAAAGCGCTGATATGTTTTTGTATTGAAAACATGGAATTTTTAGTGCAGTCTAGGAACTAGTTCTAACGTGGTGCCACCTCAAGCATGAGAGAGCACATACAAAGATAAGTACACAAAAGCAATTTTGATTGTACATATGTTTTGTGGCCTAGGTCGAACCCTTTGTCGTCATTAGGTTTGATCATCCCCTCCAACCCAGTATATGGCCACTTTACATGAAGACCCCTTAACATGATCATTTATTATTGTTGTAACAATTAAGGACAGTATGATGAAGTTTGTGTAAGCTTCAAATTGGTTACAAAAAATGGAATGAGGTAAATGGTCAACACCTAAAATTATATCAGAAGTTATCACTCCGATGCCATAATGAGGTCCTCTCCAAACATGACTCAAGGGAGCTAACATATCAGCTTCAGCATTGATGTCAAAAGAGTTGATATGTTTTTGTATTGAAAACATGGAAATTTTAGAGTGGTGTAGGACCCAATTTTGACGTGGCACCACCTCAAGTATGAGCAAGTGCATACAGAGACAAGAATGCAAAATAAATTTTGATTTTATATATATATATATATATATATAGATATATATGTGTGTGTGTGTGTGTGTGTATGTGTGTTTTGACAGCACTACGTGTTTGTTAGAATGTCGTCATGCTATGTTAAATGGCAAACAATGTTAGTATGTGAATAAGTTAATGTCATGGATTATACATTATCATGTAAGACTAGTTACAGATAGGGATGAGGAAGTCGCGGAAGTTAGCAACTTCCTCCCCTCTCTAGGATTAGTATATGTAGACCCCGTACATCTTTGAATACATCATTTTGTATCATCGAAAAATCAAGTCAGATTATCTCAGACCGTATTGTCATTTGTTTGTAGAGAATACATGTTGTGAATAATCTCGTGACATTGTTGCAATATTTGATGTGCATACTTGTTCATAATTGAATATAATGGCAAAATGCAGTTTTGCTTCATTCTCTCTCTGAAACTATTTTCTCTAATTTATAATGAATGTTATTTGCTATTAATTTTTATTGTCATTTACTCTCACACTCCTTCAAAAGTGGAAAACCATCATTGTGCTACATTCACATCATTATCATTTGATCGAGATAGGGACCATGGAGACATTGTAAAAAGGAAGGATGTGAAAGACATGGACGCAAATGGACGATTCAAAGAATTGCACAACAACAAGGACAAGAAACTGGGACAACAAAATCCATGACAAGAAAATTCGTGACAACCAAATCTATGATGACGAAGTCCATGACGGTGAAATAGATGACAACAAAATACATGAAGCCAAAATTTGTGATGGCAAAACTCGTGACAGTGAAACACATGAAAATTCGTGACGACGAAGTTGGTAACGTGCAAAGTGTTGCGGTGTTTAGATAGCAACTGTAGATAGCATTTCTATGCCCTAGGACTGACTGGCACATCCTCCAACAATTTTGAATGTAACCGAACAATTTTGAATGTAATTGAGCAATTTTGTCTAAGTGTTGGCATCAGACGTCCAATCTGTAAGTCAGACGTCCAGTGTTGCCGATCACCAGACGTCCAGTTTTATCAGACGTCTGGGCTGGCTGTCAGACGTCTGGGCTAGTGGCCTGACGGCTAGTTAGCAGATTAGACGTCTAATTAGCAATTAGTTAGCAGATTCGGTTGTAGAAGTGGTTGGGGAAGTTGGGGGAAGTTGGTTGGGATAACCAACTTCCAACCCTATAAATACCCCCTTTTCAAACATTTGTAGATAATCGAAAGACAGACGATAGAGAGCACAGACTTTGTCCGAGATCACCATTGTATGTTGTAATCATGATTGAAGCATAATACAAATACTTGTTATTTTGATCCATATTATGTGTATGCATTGAGTGTTGAGTTGAGTTACGGGTTGCTGCCATTAATGGAGTTGTTGTAGGTTTGAAGCATTAATGGCTATGTTGCAGGTTTTCGACTGGTGAATTATTGTTGCGGGTTTGTTGTTGCGTATTGACGAACAGTCTTTGGAGCGGAAGCGGTTATGGCAGTTGAGCGTTTGCTGAGGCTTGACGTCTAGCCGGACGTCTGGTCACCACCAGACGGCTAGCCGTCGGCCCCTTCACCCGACGTCCGGCCATAACACGACGTCTGACATAGTCCCAGACGTCTGCACCTGTCTATCCAACGTCTGGACCCTTGATAGCCAGAGTTAGCCTATCAATTAGACCATTTGTTACCTTGCCTAACCCTGATACTAACTGTCATCACCTGTATCGGGAATGTACTCACCCCTGTCTACATTTGGCGTCGTTGCCTAATCAAAAAACCCGGAGAGTCTAGGCAAAGTGATTGAGGGAGTTAGGTGCATGACTGATTTCAGGGAACAAAGCAAAGGGGTAAGACGAAGCGCACGATTGGCGAACCTACGAGCAAACGAGGCCCCAGAGGTGTCTCACCCAGAGATAGAACAAGTATGGAACATTGAAGACGATGAAAATGCACACATAGAAACCTTGTTGGTGACTCGCAGAAAACGAGGAAGAACAAATAGCAGAAAGAGCACCCATAGTTGACGATTGGACGATAACACCCCAACCGACGGGAGAGGAGTGGCTAGAGGATACTGTAGGAGAGAACCTGGTATCAAGGCATCACCGCGAAGGTTCGTGGGGAGGAAGACCGGAGCCACGTTTGGTATATTCGCGAAGAAGGTCGCGAAGCAAAGACGAAGGGGGAACACAGACAAGGCTATTTGGGGAAAATTTTGCACCACCAACAGTTGACAGACAACCGCAAAGAACTCAACACACAACAGTACCTGTATACCAGAATACCATGGCAGGAAATCAGGCTAATAGAACTATACAACAAAAATGCCCACCTTTCTCAGGTGAAGGGAAAGAAGACCCAGCCCGACATGTGGGAACTTGCACTACCATTTGGGGAGCGAATGGGGTGAATCAAGACACACAATGGTTGCAATTGTTTCCAGCAACATTGCGAGGCATGGCGATAGACTGGTACTTGAAAAGACAGAGTAGACAAGCATTTGCACAATGGGAAGACCTGAAGAACGCATTCATAGAAGAATTCCGACCAATGCGGGATGACACTGACATAATCACAGAAATTTGCTGCACGAAGCAGAGAACAGATGAAGATGTTAAGAGCTTCAATAGAAGACTGAAACAAGCGACGGACAAAATGGAAATGACACTTGCCGACGGTATGATTAAGCGGTGGTTTCTGGATGGACTACTTCCAAGATGGAGGAAGAAGATGAAGGTAGTACCATCCTCAACATATGAAGAAGCACTGGAGAAAGCGAAGAACTTCGAAAGTGAAGGGAAGCAGACAACCACCGGAATTGGAGGTCACTTAAAACATACCGAAGAATCGGATAGTGATGATGAAGACAAGGTGCAGAGCACGATCCACACCTTTCGGAAAGAAATGGAGAAGATATTGAAAGAAGCCAAAAATGAAAATCGAAAAGACCGGAAGGAAATTTGGTGCTCGGATTGCAAGAAGGAAGGGCATTCCAATATTGACTGTCCGAAGAAAGCTTACTGTAACATATGTGAAATTGCAGGTCATCCAGTGGTCGAGTGTCCATTCAATCTTAAGAACAAACGACATCAAACTTTGGCCATTCAACAATAAGAACAGCCAAACTCGGGAAGGAATGGACAAGCTGCAACAAGCGGAGGATACAGGAATAACCGGTGAGGAGGAAGACAAGGAGGCCAGAGCCGATTGCAATATGACGCCGAGGGCCGACCGGTTATTCAATGTCGAAACTATCAAGAATGGGGCCATTTCGCAAAGAATTGCCCCAAGACGCAGAATGCAGGAAACAACAATCGTGGAAATAATACCACGCAGATGTGCAAATGGTGCGGTCCAGGCAACCACGCGGAAGCCAATTGCCCGAACAAGGCCGGTACCAGTGGGACACAGAATATAAACCTGATTGGCATAGGAGAGGTGGAGGAACCAAAGAATGAAGTCCTGGTCGTAACAAGGGCACGAGGCCGGGAAGAGGGAGGAGTACCCGAACCCTGCCAAGGATAAGGCACGATGGCGGGGAAGCCCAAGAGATGATAAATACAGAATTAGCCAAGGAAAAAGGAGATCAACTAATTCTGGATAAAGTGTTGCAATGACCGAAGATCGTGCGGAAGGCAACAATGGAAGGCTTGGTAACGGAGGTACTAAACACGAAGGTGGAAATGAAAGTCGCCAACTTGTTTAGCATCGTACCGGAGTTGTATGCTACAATCGGAGAAGTCATCAAGAAGAAGGATGAACCTCGGCAGGTAGCAAATATCAAGCATGACCAGTTCATCGATCCAACAATCCTGATGATTGAAGCAAGGAAGAAGCCAGCTATCGTCCAAATAGAAGTTTTGAACCATAAGTCGACTCGGGTAATTGTGGACGGAGGATCGAGTGTGAACGTAATGCCAAAAAAGACTTGGCGGATAATTGGGCAACCCGCCTTATGATCTCCAACCTTTAAGCTATATGGAGCTGATCGGTATGGCATCGAGACATTGGGCGTTTTAATGAACTAGAAGATACGCATAGCGAGATCAAGACTTTGTGGTAGATTTTGTCATTATTGCTATGCGGAAGTCCGCATACGATGCACTTCTAGGACGAGGATGGTGAGAGCAGCCAAAGTTAACCATAATTGGGAGAAGGAAAGATTATCTTTCAAACAAGGGCAACACAAGTATATTATTAATCTGAAGAATCATACGGTGAGTCAGGATATAGCAACTTCAGATGATTCGGGGTCCTCTTCATCAGATGGTGAGGCAGGATATGAACCCGACGAGGAAGGAGTGTTGGAACTTGATAACTGCATGGAGGACGACTATGACCAAGACAAGGGTCTACTACATTGGCAGATGGAAGATTACGAAGTATTCCCTCCCCAATGTCTGTGCATAGAAGCAAAAACAGAGACCAAAAGGGATGAGGCGCAAGAACCTAGAAAAGAAATTAGTAACAAAAGAATGACAGCAACGGATAAGGACAAAGACCGGGAGAAGTGGACATTTCCCAAGAATTTTGCAGAATTCACGATGGGGGAAGCAGTCATCGAGGAGAAACCAGCCCACCCCATCGCGACACTAAAAGCAGCAGATGAGCCTGAATCAATAAAATATGAAGGCCCGAAGATGATTCAGGTAAACTTGGGAGAGGAAGGTGAAGAGAAGATGATCAAATGTGGAGACGATTGGGATCCGGTCCTCAAAGCAGCGGCAATTAAGATTTTTATGGACTACAAGGATGTTTTTGCTTGGACATATAGAGACTTGAAGGGAGTACCACCCGAGCTTTGCGTACACAAGATTTCTTCGATAGAGGGCGCACAACCGATCGGAAGGTGTCCTTACAGGATGAATCCCAAATATGCGGCAAAGGTGAATGCCGAAATCGAGAAGATGCTAGATGCGGGCATTATATTCAAGGTTACGACAAGCGAGTGGGTTTCACCAATCGTGATCACTCTAAAACGAGAAGTAGATAAAATCCGAATCTGTGTGGATTTTAGAAGTTTGAATGCCGTAACTATAAAAGATCCCTTCCCAATCCCATTCACGGACTCCATACTCGAAGAAGTAGCTGGCCACGAGATCTATTCATTTTTGGATGGATTCTCGAGGTACAATCGGATCAGCATAGCAAAAGAAGACAAGTTGAAGACTACTTTTGTGGTGGAGAATGGAATATATGCATACAATCGTATGCCATTTGGCCTATGCAATGCACCCGCTACTTTTCAAAGGATCATCTTATATATCTTTGATAAAATGTCCACAGGGAATTTTAAAGCTTTTTTAGATGATTGGTCGTTGTATGGGAAGACGCAGGAACATCTAAAAGCTCTGGAAGAATGCATGGGTTTATGCGGGAAGGCGCGAATCGCACTTAACCCAAATAAATGTGTCCTGTTGGTGCCATACGGGAAGTTGTTAGGACACATAGTCTGCCAAGAAGGATTAAAACCCGACCCGGACAAGATACGGGTAGTGTTACTAATGGAGGAGCCACATGACGTGAGCTCGGTTAAAATTTTTTTGGGAACCGTCAGATACTACAGGAGGTTTATCCGAAATTATGCATTGACGTCTCACCCACTAGACGCACTTACACGGAAGAATGCCCCATTCGGATGGACGAGAGGAACACCGGGTGGCGTTTGAAGGATTGAAGGAACACCTGGTAAAAGCACCTATCCTGGTTTACCCTAAGCTGGGAGAGAGAATTCCATGTCCATGTGGACGCCTCAAACTTTGCGATTGGATGCGCATTAGCACGGGAAGGCCAATTTGGATTGGATCAGCCCATATACTTTGCAAGTAGGCTATTGTCAAGAGCCGAAAAGAATTATAGTACAACAGAGCGAGAAGCATTGGGAATGGTGTACTCGGTACAAAAGTTCAGACACTATTTATTGGCGAACCCTTTTGCTTTCTACGTAGATCACCAGGCTCTGTTATACTTGATCAATAAACCAACGATCTATGGACGAGTAAGTCGATGGCTCGTCACTCTGCAGGAATTCGTGTTTAGAGTGGTAGTAAGGCCAGGGAAGAAACACGTAATAGCGGATCAGTTGTCAAGGATTCGCTCAAGCGAACCTGCAGAGGGAGGAATACCGGATGAATTTCCCGATGCACAAATGTTCATGATTAATGCTATACTGGGTGGTATAAGCATATCGAGGAATATCTGTCGACGGGGAAGTTGCCAGAGGAGTTGACGACAACGGAACAACGGAAGGTAATTACAAAGTCAGCACCCTTCACCTTGATTGCTGGATTGCTATATAAGATGGGGGAGGATCAGATACTTTGACGATGTATAATGGAAGATGAAGTACAACGAGACCCCGAGGGAGACACACGAGGGACTAGCGGGAGGACACATGGGACCGGATGCGACGGCAAGGAAAGTGTTGTTGGCAGGTGTGTGGTGGCCCACCCTCTTTCACAATGCTAAACAGTTTGTGACAGCATGTGATACGTGCCAAAGAATAGGGAGACTTCATGCCACTACAACAAGTCCTCTAAAGACTTCAAGAACTGTTCGAAAGATGGGGGCTGGACTTTGTAGGTCCTCTAAAGACAAGTCGAAGGAGGAGATGTCGATACATCGTAGTTGCAACGGAGTACCTCACAAAATGGGTCGAAGCAAGGGCTTTACCAGACAACTCGGCAAGAAGCACGACTCGCTTTTTGTACGAACAAGTAATTACAAGGTTTGGGATACCTCTACAGTGACAAGTGACAGAGGCGGCCATTTTGTGAATGCAATTATAAAGAATCTAACGGAAGAGTTCAGGATCTTCCACTCACTATCAAGTCCGTATTACCCGAGAGCAAACGGGCAAGCAGAGGCGACGAATAAGGTCCTGGTGTCCATCATGTACAAGACATGTGGAGTAGAGGAAGCCGATTGGGAGGAAAGACTACCAACAGTTCTATGGGCATATAGAACAACTTTTAAGCCAACCACAAATAACACACCTTTTCAACTGATGTACGGGCAAGAAGCAGTGGTACCAGTTGAATTCCTTATACCAAGTTTGAGAGTAGCAGTCGACAACCGGTTGAGTGAAGAAGAAAGCGTCCAGGAGCGACTGACAGCCTTGGTACAATTAGATGAGAAACGGGTGATGGCTCAATGGGCAACGGAGGTAGCACAGAAGAGAAGGAAGTTATGGCATGATAAACACCTTCGAAAGATGGACTTGAAGGCTGGTGGACTAGTTCTAAAATACAACGGTAAGAGAGAACTCAAGCCAGGGAAATTAAAAACCATGTGGCTTGGACCCTTCCAGGTGGATGAAATACTAGAAAACGGGGCAATTAGACTAAGGAAATTGGATGGAACATTATGCCCCGAGGTAGTCAATGGTTCCAAGTTGAAGGTATATAAGCCACGTGCGGAAGTCAACATGATTAACTCGGAACAAACGGGAACTTCCGAACGAGAAGAAGAAGATTCAAGCACGCAACCTTCCAAAAATAACAAGCAGGGTAGCACTGTTCGAGGGGAGGAAACGCATAACCTAGATTGGTTGTTTGGGAGTGATGAAGAGCAATCAATGGAACTCTCAAGTAACAGCAAAGGGGACCGACTCCAAGTCATGGCGGAGGTCACTCAACGGGGAGGTTCCGGAAGAAGATGAAGAAGACAGAGTTAGATTGATGCGGCGAATGAGAATGGAAACACATCGGCTGCAAGAGGAATATGAAACTACGAGACAGTACAACAATCGGCTACGGGAACAGGTGATCCAGGAGTTGGACACAACCATGCACGGGGTAAATGAAAGGCATGAAGCTCGCCTAGCAGAGTGGGCAGAGCTGAATCAAGGGGAACCGAGAAACAGTGCAACGAGCGAACTCTTCGGAAAGCAGTTTATTCTCCTTGGAAGAAGAACAGGAAGTCGTGACAAGTCCAAGGGAACATAGACGGGGAAAAGCAAAAGTAACTGCTGCACTTTCTAGGAGTTCTTCTTCAGCCTCGCTAAAAATTGTATTAAATCCAGAAGAATCCTCAAGTAGAGAAGTAGCAAACTTTCAGGAAACAAGAGATTCTCCAGAAAGACCCAAGAGATGGGAAGCGGGACAAAGCTCAATCGCTAAATATCACATAAGTAGTGGGGAAGTGGCAGCAATAATATGGAAGGATATAGAAACGGTACCTGAAATAGCAAGAACTGGAGGGTGGTTGGAAGACTCCAGCGGCAACGATAATCTACCGCGGGACCCAAATATCCCAGTTGCCGGCCCTAACCCGGACAACGAGAAGGCAAAGGGAGGAAGATCGCGATCGGCAAACGGGTGTCAGATTCCTGGAAACTACGCAAATAATTGAAGACGATACTTCACTAAGTTCACAAGATGAATACAATGGAGGATTGAATGGGGATGGCATACCCGAAATACCATCGACTCGTGCATGGAGAACACCTTATGCTGGAGCCATGAGACACCCAACTGAACGGGAAGAGGTAGCTAGGTATCGGATGGCTGCACTAGATTTGCAATAGCATAGAAGATAAGTACGGAGATTGCAGCAGAGGGCTCAAAAAACTTCAGTCTGGCCACTCAATACGGTAGGAGATGGAAATGACTCAAGTACCGACTCAATATTTTCAAAAGAGTATCGAGAGAATTTGGCTCATTGTACCATGCAATGACAATTTGAGCAAAGCATATGGAGACGAAGACTGATGAGAGCCAATAGGAGACTGAGGACCTTGCAACAACTAACACCTTAGCCAAGATCACAACCTATAAATGAGACCCGTAGCAGAGATAATTTAGGTACCTTCGGGAGACCGCAAGAAACCCCGAGAGTACCTGACCAAGGGAGGAGCATGGTTGACCTCCGTCCCGATAGCTTGAGAGGAAGAAATTCCCTCTCGCTACCAATAGGTCGACTGGGTCTCAGTTTGGACAGTGAGGCCCATCTGAGAACTTAGTCCAAGTCAACCCATCACTTCGTGCTCCTGAGAATAGACCGAGAGGTCCATCTCAGTGAGCTTGCAGGAACCGAAGACGTCGTCAGGAACGACTGAGGGACCGACCGAATCTCGGGCAGGTGGGAGTACGAGCAGCCCAACATTAGGGAGATTCGATCGGATAGAGGCCGAGGACGCGATAACCAGGTCCGCAGAAGGAGAGATTGGGACCGTAATCCCAATCTAGAGCAAAGGAATCAAGCACGGGCGATTACGAGGTAATAATCGAGGTCGAGGACGAGGTCGGAGATCTAGACGACCCCATGAGAATGGAGAACACCAAGGGCAGCAAGCCCGACCCTGCGGCGGAAATTGATCAGCAAGAAAATGGGAGAATAATATATATTTATTTGGATGACTGTATAATACTCCGACATAATGATGGAAGGACTGAACAAATTCCACTGCTGCCTGATTATCCCGAACGACCAAACCAAACTAGCAGCCACCAAGAGGGAGAAGCAGAACCCCAGGATAATATATTATCAGTCCAGATGGGAAAGAAGATCGGATGGCCGAAGAACGATGGGAAGAGATTAGCCCGAGAAATGAACAAGTCAATAATAATGCTAGGCGATGGGATAGTAGGAATCAGTCCCCAAAGCCAGCAAGAAGACAGCAAACGGAAGAAACAGAAGAACAAGACTGGCGCATTATACTGCGAGAAAGAATAATACAACAGCCACAGTCACACTCGGGAACTTCCCCAAGACGAAACAATCGCTGAAGACGACAGGCGACAAAAGAGAGAAACACTGATAGTGATGACGACTTTAGTAATTTCGGAGAAAATAGCCCTCATCAGCAGAATTCGACCTCAGATGCATGGGAACTGCGCATTGGCTTGACCACGCGGTTCACCCGTCGACGTTAAGTTATAGACGTCGAAGACAATTTTGAAAAAATATAAAAATAAATAAATAAATAAAAATTCAAAAAATTCAAAAGTCAGCATCAAAAGTCAAAAAGCAGGAAAAAGACGAAATAGGGAAGAAGACGGAATAAAGACACCTAGACGTCTAGGAAGGTCGACGTGTCGCGCATGCATGCAACCAGGTAGTTGGAGCGGTTGGGAGAAAAACTATATAAGGAGGAGAAGCCTCATTCTTCTCGCATCGCTCTAAAGTAGCAAGGAGGTGGACGAGAAGCAGAGTGCGCAGCAGGGGAAGCAGGAGTTGCAGACAGTGTTGCAGACGGCTAGGGCAACGGACGGCGGCTAGATGACAGCTGATGGCAGGTGGAGTAGAAATAGGAGCAGACAGCTGCACCAGACGTCTAGCCAGCCTGACGGCTAGACTAGCCGACGGCTACACCAAATGTCTAGCCTGCCGACAGCTGCACCAGGCATCTAGCGAGACGGACGACCGCACTGTCAAACGTCTAGCCAGTCTGACGGCTGGACTGCTGGACGGCTGTACCAGACGTCCAGCTAGACTTGACGGTTGGACAGGGCAGACGGCTACCGAGCCAGACGTCTGCAGGGAAGAGACGAGCATAGCATTCGACGGCTGCTGAACCAAACACTCGGATTCCTGACGCGTAGGGCCATCCAAGGGGAATATGAGGTCATCATAGCATAAAGGCGGAAAGACTTCTGCCTGGAGTGAACCTGAACCGAAATCAGTGGTAGCCAAGCGGTTACGGCACCAGTAAGAGGTTGCAATGAGAAGTCAGCTGAAAAATACGGAAGCTGGACAGTTGAGGGGGAGAAGAGAAGTACCGGAAATGGCAACCCGCCGAGGGAAGGAGATCCACCCAAGTGGAAAAGCACCAATTCTAGTAGAGGAGATGACCTGGGTCTGTCCGACAGGAGAATTTTGCCGATAGTGGTGGGTAGATGTACCCAAGGATCATCCGGTGAAATCCAAGATTAAGGAAGCGGGGGTACATTTTATTTTGCAGGCTCCTCACTTTGACTGGGAGATCTTTAAGGAGTATCTAGTGCAGATGCTGGAGACCTATGATGAGAGAAGGCACAACAGTCTGGTGGAGATAGAGGGTACAGCACTAGAAATTGAATTTCCTCCCGAAGCTTTCCAACAAATGTTCAAGGTTCCTTTGAGAGGACAACCAGTGTTGATCGAAAGGGATCCGAAGAAGACGACAGAGCTGATTATGAGTGTGACAAATCTCACAAAGGAAGAAGTAGAGAAGATGCTCAGTGTTCATGGCGGAAGAGTCAAGCAGCCACAACTCCGGAATGAAGGATATGAAGTGATAATGAACGTGATCATGTCTAGGCTGTCGGGAGAGCTGCGAAGTTCAGATCTGCCAATTTGGCTGATTCCGTATCTACAAGGAGTAGAACGGGGAGAACAATATGATTGGGCAACATATCTGTCCAACCGGATACAGACATTTCTGCTAAGAACAACAAAGAATTTCTCGATGACGTTCCATGCAATTGGACTGATTTTGGATGCGGCAGCAAGAGCAAAAATTTCTATCCCAGACTTTAAGGCTTACAGGGACGTGCCACCAGAAGCACCATCCATCTGTAGGTGGATAGAATCGCCAGCTAGGAAGACGCCAACAAAGAAGGCAAGGGTAAAGCAGACTTCCCACAAACCACGTCAGGAGAAGCAGTCGTCAACTAGCCATCGTCTACTGCCCTAGCCGTCTGCAACTCCTGCTTCCCCTGCCGCGCACTCTGCTTCTTCTCATCCACCTCCTTGCTACTTGAGAGCGATATGAGAAGAATGAGGCTTCTCATCCTTATATAGTTTTTCTCCAAACCGCTCCAACTACTTGGTTGCATGCATGCGCGACATGTCGGCCTTCCTAGACGTCTAGGTGTCCTTATTCCGTCTTCTTCCCTATTTCGTCTTTTACCTGATTTTTGACTTTTTATGTTGACTTTTGAATTTTTATAAAAAAAAAATTATATATATATATTTCAAAATTGTCTTCGACGTCTATATTAATTTTTTTGGTTCGCTAAGGCCTGACAAAGAAGTATGCGTAGAAGACAGCAACAAAGTTGGAGTTTCATCGCCAGAATTGGCATGCGTGTGGAACCCTAAAGAGGAGAGAAATCCAAGCAAAGAACACAATAAGCGGTGGCAGACATTGTTTTTTACGACAAAGGAAGACGCAAAAGTGGAGGCACAACAAACAAACTAGAATCGAGCCAACGAAGACAATCATACAAGCGATGACAAAGATGCCAACATGGAGCAAATTAGGAACCTTCGAATTAAAATAAACACGTTGACACAAATATTGCATTAAATAACAAAATTAGCGGAATTGAAAGTAGTCATATTGCAATACTAATGGAAATGCAACAACTTTATTGAACAAAATAGATTCACAATACAAAATCGTTAGTCTATTCGAGGGGGCAACCTGCTTAGAAGTAGATCTTCGATACAAAATGAAAAGACTTGATACATTCCATTCATGCCCTTGCCTTCTTAAAGACTCCTACTAACCCTAACCCTAAAGCTCAAGGGTCGGTTTCACATGCAAGTGGGGACCCAAGCTAGAATCTTCAACTAAAGAATCGGTTACATATTTTATAATGGTTACATTATATGGGCCCATATGTCTAGGTGCCCCAAGTGCCACATACACATTACAATGTATTACATAATAATGTTCGGATAGGGCATTACATAATATTGTTAGGATGGGGTCTTAACATGTCCTTCCCCTTCAAAAGAGCTTTGTCCTCACACCTTAAGATGAGGAAACTGTTGTTGTATTTGGTGAAGCGACTCCTATGTGGCATCTTCTGGTTGAAGTCCTACCATTGTACAAGAACATTGGTGATGGTATGATTACAAAGAGTGCAAGAACGTCGATCCAAAATATGTTCTGACTCCAAAATAATGGATCATTCTTCATCCAACTCAGGTAGTGTTGATTGAACCTTTACCTTGTTGTTAATGAGCTCCTTTAATGAAGAAACATGAAAGACTGGATGGATCTTGGAGGTGGGTGTTAGGTCAAGTTTGTAGGTGGCTGAACCAATCCATTGTAATACTTGGTAAGGACCATAGACTTTTGCTGCGAGTTTTTGGTGTCCACGAAGTTGTACTAAGGATTGTTTGTATGGTTGTAGACGAAGAAGAACCATTCCCCCTACAAGGAAACTACACTCAGAATGGTGTTGATCAACTTGTTGATGCATACGGTTTTGGGCCATCTCCAAATTCTCCTTGAGTTGTTGGAGAAGTGTTGCATGTTGACAAAGAGTGGTATCTACTGCCTGAACTCTAGAACTGCCTAGAATGTAGGAGGAAGGTGTCGGTGGGGGATGGCCATATACTGCTTCAAATGGTGTGATCTTGGTAGTTGTGTGATACGAAGTGTTATACCACCATTCAGCTAGAGGAAGCCATTTAGCCCATTGTGTAGGATGTTTTGATGCAAAACAGTGGAGGTATGTTTCCAAGCATTTATTGACAATCTTTGTTTGACCATCTGTTTGAGGGTGGTACGTTGAACTCATTTTAAGGCGAGTGCCCTATAATTTAAATAGTTCCTGCCAAAAGTGATTGGTAAAAGTAGGGTCTTTGTTAGAAACAATAGATTTGGGCATACCATGTAGGCAAAATATGGAGTCCATGAAGATTTGGGCAACTACAGAGGTGGTATAGGGATGGGCTAAGGAACAGAAATGAGCATACTTTGTGAGACAATCCACTACCACCAAAATGATTTATTTACCCCCATATTTTGGCAATCCTTCAATGAAATCCATAGAGATACGAGTCCACACCTATGTCGAAATTGGAAGAGGTTGAAGTGTGCTTAGGGTGCAAATCATTTCTCCCTTCATTTGTTGGCACGTATCACATTCTACCACAAAGGTTTGAATGCCCTTTTTCATTCCCTTCCAAAAGAAAGTGTGTTTGGCCCTTTCATAGGTTTTAAGAAACCCTGAATGTCCTACGGTGGGTGACGCATACATTTCCTACAATATGAGTTCTCTAATTTGCGAATTTTCAAGAACGACCAGACGATCACGATACCTCAAATATTGTCCATCCCACACATATCTAGGGCATGAGTTAGAATCATCTTGGAGTTGTTGAATCATAGATTACAAACTAGAGTCCTTAGTTGTCTCTTCCTTGAGTTGATTGGCCCACTGAGGAAGTGGTGTTGATATGGCATACAACATGCTTTGATCTTCATATTGGCATGAAAGTGCATCAGCCACTATATTCTCCTTTACTTTTTAATAATTGATTTCATAATCATACCCCAACAATTTAGAGACCCACCTTTGTTGTTTTGGTGTGGCTACTCGCTGCTCAAAGAAGTACTTGAGACTTTGGTGGTCTGTTTTGATTGAAAAGTGATGCCCAATGAGGTATGGATGCCAATGATTGACAACATGCAAAATGGCCAACATCTCCTCAGAAGTTGATTTTCCTAGATTTTTGCTTGATAGTCCCTTGCTAGTGAATGCCAATGGTCTTCCTTGCATCAAAACCACCCCAATTCCATTACCTGAAGCATCACTCTCAATTTACAAAAGGTCTGGAAAAATCGGGCATAGCTAACATTGGTGTTGATATCATGGCTTGTTTTAGATCTTGGAAAGCTTGTTCCATTGGTTTTAACCACATGAAAGAATTTTTCTTCAACATAGTTGTTAATGGTGCTGCAATCTTCCCATAGTTTTGAACAAACTTTCAATAATATCTAGTAAGACCCAAGAAACCTCAAAGGCCCTTGAGGGTTTGAGGCTTTGGCCATTCTTGTATAGCCTAAATTTTCTTGGGGTCTACTTTAACTCCTTCCCTTGATACAATGTGACCCAAGTACTCTACTTCTTGCATGCCAAAAGAACACTTTGACCATTTTGCATAAAGTTGATTCTTAGACAAAAGCTACAAGGCTTGATCCAGATGTTTGAGATGCTCCTCCCAAGTACAACTATAAATCAAAATATCATCAAAGAAGACTAAAATAAATTTGTGTAAGGGCCAAAAATTGCATTCATCAAACTTTAGAAGGTGGAAGGTGCATTGGTCAAACCAAAGGGCATGACCAAAAATTCATAGTGTCCTTCATGAGTTTGAAAGGCAATTTTAGGAATATCTTCTTCCTTAATTTTAATCTAATGGTAGCTTGAATGCAAATCCAACTTTGAGAAATATTGCACACCATTCAATTCATCTAACAACTCATCAATTATAGGAATAGGAAATTTGTCTTTGATATTATTTTATTGAGTTCCCAAAAATCCACACACAACCGCCATGACCCATCCTTCTTACATACCAACACTAGAGAGGAATATGGACTAACACTAGGTCAAATAACCCCTGTTGCAAGCAATTCCTGCACCATTTTCTCAATTTTATTTGGACATATGGATACCTGTACAGCTAAACATTTGGTGGAAGGCTACCTAGTACAAGTTGGATGGCATGATCATGAACACACCGAGGTGGTAGACCCTTGGGCTCCTCAAAAACAGATGTGTGTCTCTCTAAAAGAATTTGTAATTCCTCCTATTGCTCTGTTTCATTATTATTGGGTATTTATATAGCAAACAATTGGGCCACTATCCCATGAGATGATTTCTTTAGAAGCTTTTCCATTCTATGAGAAGAAATAAGTTGGGTAGCGCCAACATGCATCCCTTTGAGAGTGTATTATGTCCCTTGCTAACTTAATTTCATCCATAGTTCAAAAAAATCCCATAATACTGGACCCAAAGTTCTAAGCCATTATGTTCCCAATACTACATCACATCCTCCCAAGGAAGGGCAAACATGTATATTAAGATTGTATTCTCCTATTTGCACCTTGACATTTCTACATTTACCCTTGCAAGGAAAAGTTCCTCCATTGGCTATCATGACTTCAAAGGAATTACAAGAATTTATATAACAATTTGCCTTTTTGCCACCCGAGGATCAATGAAGTTATGTGTACTACTAGAGTTGATAAGGATTATGATTCTCTCACCCTTGAAATGTCCTATCACCTTCATAGTTTGGGGAGTAGATATTCTTACTAGAGCATGGACTGAAATTTCTGGCTGAGGTTCCTCTTGTGCTTCAACTTCGTCCAGATACTCTTCTTGATGTTCCTCTTCCTCTTCATGGGGTTCATTCATTGAAGATTCATCCACATCCAACAAATACAATTTTTGTTGTACACATTTGTGTCTAGAGAGTATTTCTCATCACAGTTATAACACAGCCCTTGTGCTCTACGAGCTTCCATTTCCTCTTGAGTCAATCACTTGATGGTTGGTGACTTACTTCCCAAATTTATTGTGGGCTTAGATGGAAATGGGGGTCGGCCCTGAGGAAATTTGGAAGTACATCTCTGAGCAATGAATTTTTCCTCTGCTAGCCTAGCCAAACCGATTGCTTGCATCATGGTTTGTGGTTTGAACATTTTCACCTCGGCCTTGATATCATCCTTCAACCCACTAATGAAACAACTCTTGAAAAATTCTTCACTCAAACCCCTTGTCCGATTAGCCAAATTTTCAAACTAAGTTTTATATTCATGAATAGTGGAGGTTTGCTTCAATTTTGTGAGGGCTCCTGTGAAGTCCTCATACTCACTAGGGCGGAATCGAGTGAGTAGTTGTGGTTCAAAGTCTTCCCAAGAAAGGTCGGGATTCATATATTTCACCCATTGATACCATTGAAGGGCTTCAGATTCAAAATTAAAAGATGCCATTGTGATCCATAAATGTTGGGGAATGTTGTGAAGTTTGAAATATTGATCTGCCCGACACAACTAACCATTAAGGTCTTTCCCATCAAACTTTGGAAAATCTAACTTTGGCATTTTATATGCATTATTATGGAAAATGGTATTGTGTGCCTCGTCTCAATTCCTTGAGTTGCCAGCCCTTCCTTTAACTTCATCATGGTTAATCTGTTTGTATGCATGGGTAGCCCCTTGTAAGTGACTTTCAACATCATGTAGTTTTTCATGAACTCCATTTCTTAATTTATTCTACTCATCATTCAAGTAACCCATAGAGTCTTTCATTTGTTGGATTTCTTGTTGTATTTTGCCCTGTAATTGACTAAACTATTGAGTGATTTATTGACTCAATTGACTCATTAGTTCACTCAATTGGTTAGTTTGCCCCATCTCCCTCATAGCTCCTTTAGTTCTTCTAGCCATGGAATTCTGATTTGGGCTTTCCAAAAATATTTTACTAAAAATAAAATTCCTATTTTAGCAATTATTATTTTTATAAGAGTCTCGAAAAAGTGTTTGGGTGCTATACACCAAAACGATCAGCTCAAAAAGACGATCGAAATGGACTATACCCCAAAATGACAATTTTTGGACTCCGACAAAAAACTTACAGGTTCTATATACCAAAAATAATCACCCCAAACCATTTTTTTTAGTAGATTGTTTTTCTCCTAGGTCTTTTTCCCACAAAACAAGATTTTTTATACTATTGGTGTCCTGACGGTTACACCGGGTTCCTTCCGCACTGACTGTTTACTAACACATGTTCTAACAATTGTCCCAGCTGTCAAGATTTTGTCTATTATTGATCCTGATTATATTTACAACTGCCATTGTACCCAATAGTTATTGACACTGTTTTATTCCCCATTACCAAGAACTATTACTATATCATCAATTATATGATGAGTGGTCTCCTTAGTATGCTCAAGTCTATGTTTAGGGTTTTTAGGTTTGACAATCTATGTTTAGGGTTTGACAGACGACAGAAACAAGGTTACTCTAGGCCAAGGTGTGTGTATTGCCCATAGCCCTTTGATATACTGCAGCAACAATTGATAATGCTCGGACCAATATTTCAGGCCACTACCCAAGGAGGATATAGCCTATATCCTTCAGGGCACTACCCGCCTCTCTGATTAGGACGAGAGGGTAATCTTCCCTAGTGTTATCTTCGATGAACTATGGATAGATACACGATCGAAAGTTTCCTAGGGCTAAAGGTCTCTCCTAAACCTAAGGGGTCTCCCTATATACCCAAGGGTACGTGGGAGCTCAAGTCCATATACAAGTGTTGTCTAAGGCCTAGGTATTGGAGTCTGATCACCCCTCACTTCACTAGACGTTTTATGGGCAATCTAGCTTAGCCAAAAAAAATAACTCCTCCATGATATTTTAAAACTGCCAGCACATGGTTTCTAACCTATTAAACTAAAACAGAAAAAATATTTGACTTGGTTTTTTCATAGGGTATTTCACATAAAAGAACAAAAGGTAGGAAAATTATACCTAACAGAAACGAAATGACAGGACAGGAACTGTTGCAGCTGCAGTAGAGCGAAGACTTGGAAAGTGCTCTCATACTGTTAGGAACCTTCAAATTAAAGTAAGCGCATCCACACAAATATTGCAACAAATAACAAAATTAATGGAAAAGCAATAATTTTATTGAAAAAACAGAATCACAATACAGAATCATTGGCCTCTTTGAGGGGGCAACCTCCTTAGAAGCAAAGCTTTGATACAATATGAAAAGACTTGATACATTCCATTCACGCCCTTGCCTTTTTAAAGACTCCTACCAACCCTAACCCTAACCCTAACGCTCAAGGATCGATTTCACATGCAAGCGAGGACCCAAGCTAGAATCTTCCAACTGAAGAGTTAGTTACCTCTTTTATAACGATTACATTACATGGGCCCATATGTCTAGGTGCCCCAAGTGACACATACATGTGACAATGGATTAAATGATAATGTTTGGTTGGGGTCATTACATAATATTGTTATGATGGGGTCCTAACAAAGCATAATAAAGAGGACCGTGAAGCACAAGATGAGAAGAAGCAATTGGTGACTCCAAAACAAGTGCAGGGTAGAGTGCTTAGAGGTGCGAAGGGCAAGATTCAAGCACAATGGCAACCGCAAGGGGGTGTGCTTGAAAGACCAGAACCAATGGTCGTATATTCGTGAAGGAGATTGCGAAGTACAAGTGCAATAGGAAGTGGCCAATGATTGTTTGCAAAAGACTACTTGTCAGAAGGTTTGTTGAGCGGAGAAGAATCCGAGGAGCAACAACTACCACCACCATCGGCGATAGCTGCAACAACGGGGAAGTAAAGTGCTTGAAACTCACAAAACATGGGATGGAAGATTCCAAATGCCATATTGTGGTGTGCGAGATGATATTTTGAGTAAACAGAATGTCATACGAACAATTCCTAGTTGCAACTGTTCCCAACAACATTGTGAAGAGTTGCAACTGATTGGCATCTAAAGAAAGTGGCACCATTCACTAATTGAGGCAATTTAAAGGAGGGATTCAACAAAGAATTCAAAATACTTCATGACAACATGGAAATCATTGTAGAAATCTACGCCACAAAGCAAATGAAAGACGAGAATATAAAATTGTACAACTATCGTCTAAAGGAGTTGATCGGGAAGATGAAGGTGAAACTAGCCAACACATTGCAGAAGAAGTGGTTTCTATAGGGGTTGTTGCCACAATACAAGAAGATGAACGTTGTTCTACCAACAACCTACAAGAAGGCATTTGATCTTGTGCTAAACCACGAGGGTGAAATGAAGACGATAGTAACATGCGGTGGAAGTACGAGCCATGTGAGATGATTCACATAGTGCTCGAGATGATCTCAAAGCAACAATCTAGGCAATGCAAAGGACCTGGAAAGAATGATAAACGATGTTAAAGCTGAGAAAAAGGAGGAGAAAAAGGACATTTGGTGTTCGAAATGCAAGATGGAAGAACATACAAACACCAATGGCCCAAAGAATGCATATTGCAATATCTGTGAAGTAAATGGACATGCAATTGTGGAAGGTCCATTTAACTTGAGAAGAGCAAGGCATCAAACAATCATGGTGCAGAAGAAAGAGAAAGAAGAGAAACCCAGCACTTCTAAAAGTTGACAAAGAGCAACAAGTGGAGGTTATCATAATAATCGCGAGGGAAGGGGACAACTGCAATCAGGAAATAGGTCTGATGGTGGCAACGATGAAATCCGATTGCAATACGACTCAAAAGAAAGGCCAAGCATTCAATGTCGAAGATGTCAAGAATGGGAACACTTAGCACGCAACCATATGAACGCACCAACTAGAAGTGGGAACAACAAACAATGATGTGTCGATGGTGCAGACCTGGCAACCATAAGGAGGCTAATTGTTCAAAGAAGGCAAGTACCAACAACTCGCAAAATGTCAATTTTATTGACATTGAAGAGCCTCAAGTGGACCAATAGAAGGAGAAAGAGAAGCATGTGCTTGCAGTGACACATGCACAAGCAAAGAAGATGGAGCAATATCCAAATCCTGCCAAGGAGAAGGAGAGATGGCAGGAGGCACTGTACAAGTTGAAAAAATGCAAAGAAACGAAGAAGAAACAAAAACTAAAGGAACCCATCATGGTTGAAGAGGAGTCGTCAACGAAGCAATTAGCAGTGCAAATGTTGGACATTAATGTTGCAATCACAATGTCTAGTTTATTTTGTGTAGCATCAGAGCTCTATGTGACAGTAGGAGAATTGATGTGAACAAAGAAGGTGAAGGATATGCATTGCCAACCTACAACAAAGCAAACACACAAGGATCAATATATAGACCCGACAGTGTTGATGATAAACATCGAGTAAAAGCCAACATTGATCCACATAGAATTGCCTAACACAACTTGTCGATGGGGGTTCCAATGTAAACTTATTGCCTAAGAAAACATGGAAAGACTTGGGGGAAAAAAACTAATTTTTGTGGTCACCTAACTGTCAATTGTATGGCACAAACCAATATGACATCGAAATAAAAGGTGTATTGACAACATAGAAAGTGAAGATCCCCAACCAAATATTCATTCTGGACTTTCATAGTAATTGCCATGCAAAAACCAGCCTACAATAAAGTCAATCATAACTAGGAGAACCAGCTGCCATTTAAAAATATCCAACACAAGTACGTCATCAATTTGAAAAACTAGTTCGTCAAGGTAGAATTGGTGTCATCAGATGAGTCTAGTGAGTCTTTGTCAGATGGAGATCGGTCAAGCATACGGGAACCCAATGGAGTGTTGGAGTTGGAGGAGTGCAAGGAATATGAAGGCCACTCAAACAATAGGTTGCTTCATTGGCAGATGGAAGACTATGAAGTCTTCCAACCTAATCGAGAATGAATATCAGGATGACGAACTTTGTAGAACATTCAAAGTAGGCCAAAATCAATCATGCTTCAAATCTAGCCATGCAAGCCAAACAGAAGGAGATGTATTTCCCACAAAACTTTATAGAATATAGTGTCAACGACGCACATATTGATGATGTGGCAAGAGCAATAGAAAAAGCCAAACAACATCAAGTACGAGGGTCTGAAGGTGATGCAAGTAAACCTTGGCGATGGTGACAAAGAGAAGATGATCCATTATGGAGATGAGTGGGATCCATTTTAAAAGCGGGCAACATTTAAAATTTTCATGCAATACAAGGAGGTCTTCACATGGACATACAAGGATCTGCAAGGGATTCCATCAAAGTTGTGCATTCACTGAATGTTGTTGATTACGGGTGCGCAACATGTGAGGAGAAGGTCATATAGGATGAATCCCAAGTATGCAGCCTTAATCAATGTAGAGATTGAAAAAATTCTAGATTCGGGCATAATCTCGAAAGTAACAATAAGTGAATGGGTGTCTCCCATTGTCATCAGTTTGAAAAAGAAGAGCAGTCAAATGCGCATCTATGTCGATTTTTGAAGCTTGATGCAATGAAAATCAAGGATACATTTCCAATCCCATTCACCAATTCTACATTGGAGGAAGTAGCAAGGCACAAAATCTATTCCCTTTTGGAAGGATTTTTGGGCTACAGCTAGATTCATATCACCAAGGAAGATTGGCTAACAACAACTTTTGTTGTGAAGAATGTATATATGCATGTAATCAAATGCCCTTCAATTTATGCAAAGCTCCTGCCACATTCAAAGGATCAATTTGTATATATTTAAGCAAATGTCAATAGGCAAGTTTAAGGTATTCCTAAATGATTGGTCATCGTATGGGAAGAAGGCAAATCATCTGAAGGCGCTAAGGATTGCATGAGATGATGCATGAATGCTTGACTTTCCTTAAACACACAAGAAGTGCAACCTGATGGTGCCATACAGGAAGTTGTTAGGCCATGCGATGTGTCGGGAAGGATTGAAAACCAATCCCAACAAAACTCACGTCATTATGAGCACGTAGGAGGCATACAACGTGAGTTAATTGAACTCGTTTTTGGGGCATGTTCAGTATTATCGACGCTTTGGCAAGAATTTTCCATAGATATTCCATCTATTGGATATGTTGACGTACAACGGTGTTCCTTTCAGGTGGATGCACCAAAAGGCCTTTGAGGAATTGAATGCAAAGTTGGTTTGCATACCCATTCTTGTGTTTCAAAACTAGGAAAAGGAATTTCATGTCCATATTAATGCATCCAATTTCGCAATTAGGTGCAAGTTGGCACAAGAAGGGGAAGTCGACTATTGCCAAGGGCAGAAAAGAATTACAACACAACGAAGAGAGAAGTATTGGGATGGTGTATGTGATGCAAAAGTTCAAAAATTACTTTCTCGCAAATCCCTTTGGTTTTTTTATGTTGACAATCAATCTTTGCTATATCTCATCAATAAACCGAAGATTCACGGATGAGTTAGCAAGTAGCTCATCACATTGCAGAAATTTGTGTTTCGAGTCGTTGTGAGACCTAGAAAGAAACAGGTCATGACATATCAAATGTCAAGGTTTCACTTGTGAAAACCAGTATTAATGTTGGATGAGTTTCCCGACACTCATTTATTTTCAATCACTATGTTGTCGTGGTACAATTGCATTGGAGAACACTTGTTGATAAGGGAGTTGTCAAAGGAGTTGTCAGCAGCCGAACAAAGGAAGATTGTGATAAAGTCAAACCATTCCAATTGATTGTTGGATTGTTGCACACAATCGAACCTGATGGAATTTTGCAAAGGTGCCTGATGGACAAGGAAGTGAATGCAACACTACAGGAGGCTCATGAAGGTTTGGCAGGAGGACATATGGGGCCAGATGCGACAAGTAAGGTGCTTCTGGCAAAACTTTGGTGGCCCACCCTCTATCGTGGTTTCAAAGGAGTTTGTGGCCGTATGCGATACATGCCAACAAACCAGGAAGCCACTATAAAGGGACATCATGCCATTGCACCCATCTTAGCTGCAAGCGTTGTTTGAATGGTGGGGTCTGGATTTTGTTCAACAGTTGAAGACTAGCCAACGAGGTTGCAAGTAAATTGTCGTGATGATTGAATACTTGACAAAGTGGGTGGAGGCAAGGGCGTTGCCAAATAACTCCACAAAGAGCACTGCATGATTCCTATATGATCAAATCATTACGAGGTTCTAAGTGCTTCAGTTGACAAGTGATAACGGAGACCACTTTGTTTATATCATCATTAAGAAGTCAATAATTTTCATTCATTATCAAGTCCATACTACCCAAGGACAAATGCATAGACAGAGGAGACGAACAATGAATTGATCTCGATAATGTATAAGACTTGCAAAATTGAAATTATTGACTGGGAAGAGAAATTGTCAGTCATCTTGTGGGCATACTAGACGAGAACGCCATTTAAGTTGATGACAAATCATGTTTTCCACGTAATGTATGGTCAAGAGGCAATCGTCTTGGTTGAATTTCTAGTCAAAGTTTGAGAGTGGTGGAGAACCATCTTGGCAGCCAAGAGAGCCTGGAGGAAAGGTTGACGGCACTGACAATGTTGGACAAGAAAAGAGTGATGGCACAGTGGGCACGAAGGTTGCCTAGTGTTGGCATTAACTATGGCACGACAAGCATTTGCAAAAGTTGAAGGCAACAGACCTTGTGTTGAAGTTTAATGGCAAGAGAGAAATTAAGCCAAGTTGAAGACTCGGTGGATTGGACACTCCCAAGTTGATGAAATTTTGGACAACGATGCAACCAAATTAAAGAGACTAGATGGCGCATAGTGTCTTGAAACAATCAATGGTTTGAAGCCATACAACGTTCAGGCTCAAGTGATCCTTGTCAATCCTGAACCATGCAATGAAGAGACTAGTGCAGGCAGACTGACAAGTGCTCTTCAATATCCTTTGAAAGAAACATGATGCATGGAGTTGGAGAATGCAACCGAATAGGAGAAGATGGTATGTAGAAGTGGCTTTGAGGACAGTGAGCTTGCGAAGCAATTGGCACGGTTCTATGAACATGCAATTGAAAGGTGGTGGAAAGATGACATGCAGCATAATTGGTGACCAGTTGTGGAGCATGAAAAGTTGGAACCCAAACACAATGAGCAAAGAAGATTGCGGGTGCATGTCACGTTCCCTAAAGATGAAGGAAGTCAGAGTTCACCTTAAAATGAAGACATGCAATTGGCAGCGAAAAAGCATGTTGAGCAAGAAATACTGCCAAAAGAATGAGTCTGTTGGTGACCATTGGGCGCAGGCAACAAAGAATGCATGAAGAGAATCAACAATTGCGCGAATAGAGCAAACAATTTAATGTTCAAATTGGCGAGTTGTGGGGGCAGCATGCACAAGGGTTGTCACAGTTGCGAGAAGTGGTCTACCTGGTGAGGGGAATGTTTAGAAATAGACTATTTAGAGAAGGAAAAACTCTAGAAGATGTTCCTAGACATGCATGATAAACAAGCAAGAGTTGGAAAATGCTGACCACCGTCTAAAGAAAGTTAAATTTCTGGAAGAAAACTATTGAAAGTACGAACTTGGCAAGTAATTTGACAACACAACCAATTTGATAAGTAATTCAGTGATGATTAGTTTCATAGACAAGAGTTTAGAAAAAGTTGAATGAAGACATGCATGAAGTGTCAGTTGAACGTGTTCATGATGGCGTTAATGCACCTGAAAGGGGACTACCAAATGGAACCTTGAATGGCATCAACTCGTCTGCTACAAAGAGCAATATTGTGTCCCAAGTCCAAGTAGTGAAGAAGACTGGAGTAGTGCCAACTCTAGCTCGGGCTTAAATAGACACTTTGGTCGTGGAGTACCAAGGACGACAATATTAAATTTTTCTAAAGACCAAATGGTGACACATCCACCAAATAGCCAATTACCAAATAGAGAATCTATTGCCAGTTAACATATTGCAACATGAACACCAAGGAGTAGGAAAATTGGCTTAGAAGCATCTCTAACAAGGAAGTATTTGCTAAATGGCAAGCAAATATATGATGAAGAACAAGGACAGTCAGACTTAAAGTCCACGCTGACAAAGGAACAACACAAGTTGAAAATCAACTAAGGTTAGCAAAATTTCTTTGGACAAGTGTTGATTGTCGCCGTCCGTCAAACTTGAACAATTCCTCTAATGGTCTGGGTGGGCCGTCCAAGGTACGCTTGCGACGAAGGCCGCTCATGTTTTCTAGGTGGGTCGTAAGGTCCTCCAAGCCATCTAGTTCAGCCCTGCCAAATGGGAAGGTCGTTAAGATTTTCCCTGCTTGACTGGGGCAGAGAAGTCAAACCCAAATGGCTCTCAGGTCGTCTAGTTAGGGGGAAGGGTTGTCAGGGCCCTCCCTTCATCAACCAAAAGGGGCAAGAGGCCCCAATTTAGCCTTTCGATCGTCAAGCTTGAGGGGAGGATTGTCTAAGCCCTTGCCCAACCATCTGAGAAGATCGTCTAAGGCCCAAATATTTCCCTGGCCATCACGTGAAATGAGAGGGCCATTTAGATGGCCAAGGAGGTTGTTTATCTCCCTAGGTCATCCAGGACTAGGAAGAGTAGGGTCGTTGGGACGACCAGGTAGGTCGTCTATCCTTCTAGGTTGTCTAGGCCAATAAGATAGGTCTTTGAGGTCGAGGAATTTCACAATCATGTCCAAACAGAGGCGAAGTGTACATAGCCACCACGCGGGCCTGCCATTCTCGAAGACAAAGAAAAAATCGAGTACATGTAAGACGAAGATATCACAAATCAACAGTTGTATGGACAATTGGAGGAATTGAAAAGGCAGTTGGGGAGTGGTGCCAAACTTGGCACCTGCTAACCAAGTGTCCCTCTACCTCCCCCAACTTATAAAAAGAGGAAGAGAGCTCTCATTTACACATTTTCAAGCACAAAAGAGCCGAGAAGCAGCAAGGAGGAAGAGCAAATGCAAAGCCAATCAGCAGGATACAACTGCCATTCAGCCAACAACAGCTAGGACACAACATAGGGCATGCTTTGGGACATCAAGGAGAAATATCAAAGAAATTTCACCAAGAAAAAATCCACAGCAGCAAGGGAGAAGGACGAACCAGCTGAGGAGCAAATATCACCAGCAAACTAGAGCTAGGTCTTCCAGAAGTTGCAGCCAAATCAAGGGTTTTGTTGAAAACCGTCATTTGGCAGCAATAAAAATAAAAAATTCAGTATAGATGAAATTCCAATCAAGGAACACAACTGTGGAAAGGAGAATTTCAAACCCTAGCCAACAAAACCACATGATTTCGACAAAATCTACGTGTTAGAAGGAAGAACTAGCACACCAATAGCAAAACTCAACAATGCAATGATCAAAACAAAAGGAAGTGTAGCAGACGTAGGTGCTAGTGCGGAGACCAAGTTGGGCATAGCAGTGAGACGGCAAGAGGAGATTGTCCGATGAAGAAAAAACATGCATGCGCGGGAGGAAGTAGTCATCAAAGGAGCAGGACAGGTGATTTCATATTAGTAGCAGATGATCGTACAACATGAGCATTCGTTGTCCAACCAACCCAAGCAATCTTACTAGACACCATACTATCCACAACCAATAAGGGTCGTTGAGTCTAGTAAAAGGGTTGTCAAGCTCATGAAGTAGGTCAATTAGCAAATGATATTCAAACATGTCGACCAACAGTTGAAGGAGGTCGTCCAGCAATTGAAGTTGAAGTGGGTCGTCCAACAATTGAAGTTGAAGCAAGTCGTTCGACAATTGAAGTTGAAGCAAGTCGTCAAGCATTTGGAGTGGAGTGTCAAGCATTTAGAGTGGAGAATCGGGCATTTGAAGCGGATCGTCAGGGTTTAGAGATAGGTCGTCCAAGTCTACAACATGTCAGAAATCAACTAGGGCACGTGTAACAAGGAGAGAAAAGAAAGCACATGAAATCTCCCTTGTGAAGGTGCAAGAGGACTGTTTTGGAGATATTCGTCACAAGGAGCCCTGCGTGATTGACATGCCAGTAGGACAATTGCAGCAATTAACCCCAACTGCCAAAAGAATTTAAATTCAAAATCCCGCAAAATCGAGTGCACATGGAATGCAGCAATAGAGGCCACGAAATGCAAAGGACGAAGGAGATAGGGAACTACAAAGATATCCTTCCAGAAACCCAGTGTTGCAGCAAGGACCAAGAATGCGCGAAAGCACAAGCTTCCATGAAAACCATTCAGAGCGCACGTACCATTGAGAGAGAAGAATACCACAAGATGAACAAGGAGCAGGAAAGCTTGTGGTATTGTAGAAGGCTCAAAGTCAAGGTTGCGAATGCGAATATCAGACAACGAGCGCAAAAGGGGTTAAAAAGCCAATATCTCCACAGCCAAAAGCGAAAGGGAAGCATAAAGAGCAAAACCCTTTGGAGGAAATCACATGTATTACATCTACAAGTGAATTTTGTAGGAAATGGTGGCAATAGAATCTTGTTGATCGCCCATTGAAGTCAGCTTTTCGAGAAGCGGGTATTTATTACATCATGCAAATAGGAAACTTTGACAAAGACTTGTTCAAGCCATATTTGTCATAGATGCTAGAGAAGTATGATCCGAAAAGGAAGCAGAGTAAATTCCAAGTAGGAGGAAAGGATGTTTGGGTGATATATTCAGCAAATAATTTTAGGCGAGTGTTCGAGCTATCAGGCGCGCACAACAAACCTATCCCAAAGGAGGGAATTGAGCCCTATAGACCATAGTTGAGAAAATCTGCAAAAAATCTGCAGAATCCCGATTTTTTGCCAATTTTTTAAAATGCCGATGCAATCGGCAAACTCTCGGCGATGCAAAAAAATTGAAGATTTTTTGAAAAAATGTGCAATATTTTTTCTTTTTCTTTTTTTAGGCCCATTTTTCAGCTGTTATTGTTTGAAACTTTGAACTTTGAAGTTTAAACCCTAAACCCTAGGCTAGGCCTTATGGTTTTGGGTTTCGTTTTTTTTTTCCTCTTCTTTTTAAGTAAATATTGTTGTCTGGTAACTATGTATGCAAGCCCATTTTTCAGCTGTTAATGTTGGAATTTGCAACTTTGAACTTTGAACTTGAAGGGTAAATCCAAAACGTTAGTCTAGGCCCTAGGGTTTTGGGTCTAGGGTTTTTTTTCCTCCTCTTTTTAAGTAAATATTGCTGCCTGATAACTATGTATGCAAGCCCATTTTTCAGCTGTCAATGTTTCAATTTTAAACCCTAAACCCTAGCCTTTTGGTTTAATGTTTCAATGTTTCAAAGTGATTGTAACTTTGTTGTTGTTTGTTTCCATGTGCAGGCATATAAAAAATGAAACCTTTTTTATCTTGTTGTTGCTTGTTTCCATGTGCAGGCATATAAAAAATGAGCCTTGTAACTTTGTACCTTTTCATATTATAAGCAATACAAGATGTGTTTTGTCACTTTCATGTGTACTTAAAGCTTGAGCCTTGTATGATGTCTTGACATGAATTATTGCTTTTATTGCAATATTTGATTTGCATAATGTTAATTCATTGTAATATGCATGAAAAAAACTTTTTTTTCAATGAAAATTTTGTTTTCTTCAGTTTATTTCTTTTTGCCGATTCTTTCCCCAATTTTTTGCCAATTCCGATTTTTGCCAATTTTTAAAAATGTCGATTCCTGATTTTTGTCGATTTTTAAAAAAACTATAGATGTTTGTAGAGACATCTTTGCCAACTTGAATCTGGGTGAAGTTGGCAAGCTAATCAAGCACAACAGTCAAGGATTGAAAATGCTGCACATGAAGACGGATCAACTACACTGTGCCATGAACGTTATTATGTCCAAATTGTCAAGAGAACAAGCCTCGGACATGCCCACTTAGCTCGTTGTCGTACATGGAGGGGATAATGAGCGATGTAAAGTTTGATTGGGCAACTCACTTGTCAAACCACATTCAGAATTTTTGTTGTAATACACGAAAAAAACTTTCAGTGGCATTCCATGTCATCACACTATTTCTGCATGCAGCAGCTTATAAGGTCCAAATTCCAAGGTTGAACCTAGCACAACATGTTGTAGGAGTTCCTACCATTTTCCAATGGACCACAATGGCCCCAACGGCAAAGGCATGACTCACCCCGAGAGGAACAAATAAGAAGAAGACCAAGACCAAGAAGAGGAAGGCATCAGCAGTGCAATTGGTGTTGTTGGACGAAGAAGATGATAGTGACGATATTGATGCACTGGTAGAGAAAGAAGAAGAATTAGAGATGGTTGGAGTGAGAAAAGACCACCCATCATAGAACGGTTTTAGTGAAAGGAGAAGAGGCAAAAGCATCAATGGCAAAAGATGAAGCAACAGCTACAGCCTCAGCCTCAAGCATAGAGGTTGATGGTAACGATAAGACCTCCCAAGCGACCGTCACAACCAACAATTGTCAATGTAGTTGGTGGACAAAGTGAAGGCACTACACAATTCACGTAGTCAAGACATGGTGCAAGCCAATTTCTAATTGTTGAAGGACATGCCCACTTTCAAGGTCAGACATATATTGCAGTTCCAAACAGTGAAGTTGTGCTAGCCATAGTGCAAATTCCCTAGACGAGGATTGAACGTCACACTTGCGCATTCAAGAAGGAAGCCTGCGCAAGTAGGTACCACAAGAAGTACCAAGAGAAAAGCTCCAAAATTAGGTTGCAAGACGATGACAACAACCACAACCATCAGGTGATATGCAAGAGGCATAGACAGCATAGCACAGAAGAGGGAGTTGCATATTAAGCGGCACAACCAAAAACAATCATAGTAAATAAACCAACTAAGATGAATGTAGCTTTAGAGGCAATGGACACATCACTTGCAAGAGGGATAGAGAGGCCACTAGGTTTTGGAGATGACATGGGGACAATAGGGATATACGGTGGTGGTATGTTGGTGGGCACGCCAACTTCCACCAAGAGATTTTTTCCACCACCCCACTACAGCAATTAGCAAAGGAAGCAGAGTGGTGTGGTTCCCCTCCATTGGATGAGGAGGGGCCAATCAAGATTACCTTCACCACTACACAAACAATGGCACAAACCATGGTGCCTACGAATAATGGTAAAAGTGTTGATTCGTCACCAATTTTGTTGCAGGTAGGCCAAATTAGCAAAGCAACAAGAGATGAAGAGATGGTTTAAGCAGAAAATCAGCCAATACAACAACCACAACTGTAGGTGAAGGGAAAGGATGCCAGCAGAAAAGTTGATGGGGAAGATAGAGAGGAGACCATCACATCATACGACGAAGAACCAAGGGCAGATAGTGAAATAGTAAGCACATGCTCAAAGAAGTGCCAAACTTGAGAAGGGTTGATAGCGAGCTAGTGAGCACATGCTCAAAGAAGTGCCAAACTTGAGACAAGCCCTAATGTATGGTGCAAGAATTAATGATAAAATCGACAGCTACTTTGAAAAGTTGAGCAACGTAATAGACAAGATGCATGACGAATGTCAAATAAGTGTGCCCAAGCAAAGGAAATTGTGACAGATGAGGTGGATGCAAAACTAGGCAAATTATTCAACTAGGCTCAAGAAGAGAGAATGAAGAAATTCACTAAGTTGCATCGAGTTCGACCATGGGAGCTTGGTGAAGGCAGCAACGTGCAAACCATGCTTGGAGTAAAAGAATTGTCAAAAGGCACCAAAGTCCTGTACCGTCACCCACCTGGAGTTTACATTAGCATGGATAATTTTAGTGCTTATCCGAGGCAATAGAGGGTAAAATTGGCACCAGAGTTGGGGTCTGCATATGCCAGAATTAATTACCTAGCCTATCTCATACAGTGTTTGTCAATTGGATTAGAGATGGCCAGCAATATGAAGATGAAAATGGAACAGCAATTAGTCTAAGAGAAGCAAAGGAACAACTTCAACAAGCGCAAAAGCAAGGCAAAGATGGACTGGCACAAATGCAACAGGAAGTGGAAGAGCTAAGAAAGTAGGAAGAACGTGATGAATTGATTGGGCTACAAAAATCTGAATGCTTGGTGAGGGAGCAAACTCTCAAAGCGAAAACTCAAGTGGTAGCACATCGTGATCAGTCGATTGCAAGTAGACACCAGCAATTTGCAGAATCAAAGAAGAAAAACATTGAGTTAAATACTAGGCTCATGGAGATAGAGTAGAAGTCACAACATCAAGGCTTCCAATGGGCAAGATATCGAGCCTATGCCAAGATGTAAGTAGAAGAATAACGCTTCGAAGACACAAGTTCAGGAGTTGGGGATTGAACCTATTCAAGTGCATCGACTCCATAGCCGCAACAAAGACATAGCTCTTCGAAGCAACAATAGTCATTGACAAGGACCTCGACCAATTTAGAGGGAAGGGCAAATGTAGAAGCCAATAATGACATGGCACCAACTCAAAGCATGAGTGAGCACATAGGCAATAAGTACAAAAAAGCAATTTTGATTGTACATATGTTTTGTCATTTTGTATAGTTTGCACTTTGCGCACTAAGTGTTTGTTAGAATGTTGTCATGATGTGTTAATACCTTCACTATCTAAACTGAATTTTTCTCCTTGTTTGCATTTTGGTGCAAAAAGGATGCTACAAATACTAATATGGGACTTCAACAACTCATAGGTTGAATAAAACACCAACAAATTAACTTAAATGATGATTGCGAATGGTTTTAACTTTTTACAATCTTTTAAGACCCATTTGATCTAATCACCCTGCCAGAATTCCAATCCAAATTTGCATTGAAATCCTTTGGACGGCTGTTGGTGGCTGCCGAATTCCTTCAAACTGCAAAAAAATCAATTGTTTGGATGCCCTAGTGTGTTTTGTTTGGTGTGGTAGCAAGTAGGAAGACCCCTTTCTCTAGTTTGCAACAGGTAAAAATGAAGCAAATTGAAAAATATTTAACTTTATAGTGTTTTCTCGACCCATGCGGCTCCAGCCGATTTTTTGTCGCGGGAATTGCAATTTTTTAAAAAAACTCACTATTCCCAAGTTTTTCAAAAAAATTGCTAACAAAATTGTGCATGTTCGATTTCGTTGCAATTCAACTCGGATTTCTGGTAGACTTGGAAAAAATTGAGGAATTGGTGATATTTTGGTGATTTTTGTAGCTATGTTAGCAACTATGTCCCCTGTCTTGGAGTTGTATATACATACCCCTTAAATTTTTGAATACATCATCTTGTATCATCGGAGAATCAAGTCAGATTATCTCAAACCGTATTGTCATCTATTTGTGGAGAATACATGCTGTGAATAATCTTGTAACATTGCTGCAGTACATTCCAAAGAAAAACAAGAAGTGTTTCATCAAGTAAAAGAATATCCCCAAGGAAGAAGCAACTTAGGAAAACTAATTATTTGATAACCATCCTATTGTCCTTATGCTTTGAGGTCAAAACAATTTAAGGTAAGGGGATGTGTTTTGAACTTGAGTATTTATTCATTGTAGTAAATATTTAATTGAAGGGGTGTTTCAATTCCTATCATAGCCTTATATGGCTGGAAATCATGGCACCTTTATGACTATAAACATCAACTTCTCTTGTCACCACATATTTTATATTAATAAAATACACTAGGGACAGCATACTTTGCATATCTCTACCACTTCAGCATGCATCAACAAAACTTGTTGATGCTTTTCATTTTGTGAATTGAACAAGCAATCTTTAACTACATAGATGATCACCCTGCAAATTTGCAAAATTGATTGATAGAGCAATTTGCTGTATTATATCTTTGATGTAAAAGCCCACCATATTTCCTTGTTCTCTTTACTTATGTCATGTCCACTTTTTTCACATCCTCCTTATATCTCTTTGTAACATTGTGGTGAAAGAAGGCCCCTCCACGTCCTCTCCATCAAACTCATATATTACCTTTGTCTTTGTGCTCATCTCCATCTTGAATTCATTACGATCATAGGTCAAAAGTTCATATCCATATGTCATTGACAAAAAAATTGTGGGGCAATACTCAACACAAATCCCACAAAAGATACAAATTCCAACATCAATACTATAATTTTCCAAACGTTTTTTTCTAATATTCTTTGAATTTCCAATCAACAACATGTTTCATGTTGCTACGCACTGTAAGCTTCAAGATGCCCTTCATCACTCTCCCAAAGCCTTTTAGCGCACTCTTCTTCCTAGAAAGCCCCATCCCATATACATCAATGACAAGTCATGGATCTCCCATGCTAATTCTTTATATGATATCCCAAGGCACCCCACCATTTTTATCTTCCCCCCCCCCCCTCCCTAAACATCATGTCACCTCTTTTCTTCAAGAGACATCAAAAGAGCTACACATAAATTAAGCACTAGCAAGGTTGTTGATTTTGAGGGATTTTAGGCTGAGTTCTTGGACTATGGTGTTGAAGCTCTTAGCTATCCTGTTGCAGAATTATTCAACGAGATTGTTTGTTCTAGGTCCCCTGCCTCCTAATCACAACATATTATCCACCCCATCCACAAATCTAGGGCCTATTCAGATCTAAATAACTACAAAACAATCATGATTGGCATACATTTGCTAAGCTTTATGCGACAATTTAAAATATGACTCTCTCAAAATTGTTGGATCCATGAAATCTTAAAGCAAAATGGCAAGCTAGTCTTAGAAGGGATCACCAAACCATTGATCATGTTTTCACTCTCAAGGCTATTACTGAGGAGGCTTGCCAACAATCCTCTAAAGTAATATGTTGTTTTGTGGACTTTCCAAAGGCCTTTGACACCGTTCCCAGGCATCTCCCATTTCAAAGACTACACGACATAGGCATCTTGGCGGTCTTTATCACTGCCATCAAGAGACTATATGAGGTAGTTGTTGATCGTTTTCAGACAGTTTTTGGTTTATCAGAAGATGTCCAAAGCACCAATGGCATCAAACAAGGTTGCCCTCCTTCTCCTTCACTCTTTGGAATTTACATTCATGAGCTTGAAGAATTTATTTGAAAATACACACATGTTGACGATGGTCGCCTTCTACATCATGTCTTGATACCTATAATGCTTTTTGCAGATGATGTTGTTCTTCTTGTTCATACTCCCGGAGGCCTACAAAGACAATTGGATCTTCTTGCTCGCTTTTGTGACTTAAAACAAATGGCAATCAATCTTAGCAAGACTAAGATGATGATCTTTGGACGCCAATGCTTCCAATAGCACTTTCAAGACATACCTACAAAGATGCACCACTTTGACTGCATCATCAAATCCACAATCCTTTATGGATCTGGGATTTGGGGTCCAAGTCTACGATGTGTAGATTGGGCTCGCTTGAAGAGGGTCCAAACTAATTTGCTTCAATGATTTATCCAACATAAAAGAACAATTCCCCAATGTATTGTTCAGGCTGAGTTTGGTGTTCATCCATGGGTAATTGCAACTCAAGCGGAGAAATATAAGCCATATTTGGTGCTTTGCTCCTCACAATGCATTACCTCTAGGGGCCCTTTTGGTCCTCATTGTGGATCATACTCCATAGTTATTTCTCTTCATCAATCAGTTAGCATCTCCATAGATCAATTACCTCCTTTCAAATGCTCCTCACCGCCTTCTTCCTGATACGAGGGTAATTAAGCGAGTAGTCAGAGATGATGTTTATCGACAATATATTCATATCACTTGAGACACTCCATCTCAATCTTAGTCCTAAGTTGGCCTTCTACAATAAGCATTTCATAAGAATTAAGTGTCATTTATTGTCCAAACTATATCAAGCGACATTGGACACAATCTTGGGATTCCTCTTGGTCAATTCAAAGTATGCTCACATCAGCTACGAGTGGAGATGGACTACCATATTCCTCGAGAGGATAGGGTATGTCGTCTTTGCACTATTTGAGAGGTGGAGACTCAAGAACATTTCATCTTCCATGTCTTGTTTATTATGAGATTCAACGGAGGTACTATTGTTTGTATAGAGACTCACGTGGATCACTTGCCACTTTTTTTAGCTATCCTGACCAAAGATGCTTGGCTCTTTTCCCCAAGGAAGCTATGACTCTTCAGCATCATTTATTACAGGAGAGCCCGATTACTACCCAACTAATGACCTCATTCTTTTACCCTATCTCTGTAGTTAAGAGAAATACGCGCTCATTGGAAGCTATAACTATCCAAGTATTAATAACATATTTGTGTGCCTTTGTCTGCATACATGAGTGGCTACTAGGGCTTCAATTCTTTCTTCTTTCTTGCGACAAGACACGACTACAGTTCTTCAACATCGGGTTTTGGCCACCCCTCACAAACCGAGGAATTCTAGACAGGCGCAACTTACTAGTTTCTTGTCCTCTTTTATTGGTTCCATAGCCATGGATGCTAGAAGAATCTTGAAGGGTCGAACTCCATGTCCTCCCGAGATTATCCAACCAGGCCCTCTTAGTCCTGGCCATTATTCTAAGAGCATCATTAGATCCTGTTTCACCCTTTTGGAATAGTTGGTGACAACAACAATTGTGTTTCTACTTTACATCCCACTATAGATTAATGTTAGCACTTCGATCCATTGGAGCTCCTTTCTATCTCTATTGCACCTCAACTTCTAGATCTCTCTTAATCATTACTTTAAGCATGTTAGGGTTTATTCATTTGGGTAACCCTCGAGGCTGTAATTTTTACGTCATACAGTTGTTCCACTTTAGAGTAGTTTACACTAGATTTTTTACTCTAGTTTAGCTTATTTTCGTAGTACTTTGTGGTTACTACAATGCATTGTAATTTGTAACAGCTTTTTTCAATGAGTCCCATTGGCTTACTTAGGCCATCTATGGACATTAATAGAAGTATATTATCTTATCTTCAGCTTCCTAAGTTCAAGGCCTTGTTCTAAGCTTTGCCATAAAATGTGAGTTCAACAACCTTCAACTATATTTATACTTTTCTAATATGATTTCAATGAATAATCTCCACTTCTAGATCATCTCCACTTCTAGATCGAAGCCTTTGCCAATTTGTGAATCAATTCTTTCAAACATCAAATTTATGTTTCAAATGAGCCAAACTTCCCTTTTTTGTATTACAAATTTCTTCCCTTTACTTGATTTTCAGAGCATCCTAATAAGATGATGATTATCGACAATATTTTACAGTATTTTTTGTATTACAATATTCCTAATAAGAGGGTAATTAATCAAGCAATCAAAGTATGATGTTTATCGACAATATCTTCAGATCACTTAGGTTGCTCCATCTCAACCTCTTGGTTCTAAGTTGGTCTTCTACACTAAGCATTTCATGAGTATTAAGAATAGCATTATTGCTCGTCCTAATTATGTCGAGCAACATTGGACATAGCCTTAGGATTCCTCTTGGTCAACTCAAGAGTATGCTCACATCAATTACGGGTGGAGATCGACCACCATATTCCTCAAGAGAATTGGACATGTTGTCTTTGCTCTATTCGAGAGGTGGAGAGTGAAGAACATTTCATCTTTAGGTGTCCTGTATATTATGAGATTTAAGGTAGGTACCATTTCTTGTATAGAGAATCAAGTGGATTGCCTGCCACTTTTTTCAGCTAACATGACCAAAGATGCCTAGCTCTTTAGCTTAAGGAAGCTCTAACTCTTCGATGTCGGTTATTATATGAGAGAGAAACTAGTAATCGACTAATCATCTCATTCTTTCACCCTATCTTTGCAATCGAGAGTAATAAGCACTCATTTGAGGCTACAACTATCCAAAATATTAATGATAGATTTGTGCACACTTGTCTACCAAGGCTTCAATTCTTTCTTTTTGACAACAACCGGACAAGATTGCAGTTCTTCGACAAAGGGTTTTGGCCGCCCCTCACATACCGAGGAGTTGTAGACAAGCGCAACTTACTAGTTTCTTGTCCTCTTCTATTAGTTCCATAGTTATGGATGCTAGATCAAACTCCATGTCCTCCCAAGATTATCCAGCCAAGCCCTCTGAGAACTGACAATTCTCCTGAGAGCATTATTAGATCCTGTGTTGGCCCTTTTTGGATAGTTGGTGACAACAATGACTATGCTTCTACTTTACATCCCACTATAGATTAATGTTGGCACTTGGATCCATTGGAGCTCCTTTCTATCTTTGTTGTACCTCAACTTCTAGCTCTCTCTTAATCATTACTTTTAGCATATTAGGGTTTATCCATTTTGGGTAACACTTGAGGCTGTAATTTTATGCCATACAGTTGTTCCACTTTAGAGTAGTTTACACTAGATTCTTTAATCTAGTTTAGCTTATTTTCGTAGTACTTTGTGGTTACTACAATGCATTTTAATTTGTAACAGCTCTTTTCAATGAGTCCCATTGGCCAACTTTGGCCATATGTGGACATTAATAGAATCATCTTATCTTATCTTAGATATGATCATCCCCTATATATGGCCACTTTGGATGATGACCCTTTAACATGATCATTGATTATTGTTGTAACCATTAAGGACTGTATGATTGAATTTTGTGTAAGTTTCAAATTAGTTACAAAAAATGGAATGAGGTATATGGACAACACCTAAAAGTATATAAGAAGTTACCACTCCGATGCAATAATGAGGCCCTCTCCCAACATAACTTAAGGGAGCTAACATATCAGCTTCAGCACTGATATCAAAAGAGTTAATATGTTTTTGTATTGAAAACATGGAATTTTTAGTGCGGTGTAGGAACCAGTTCTGATGTGGTGCCACCTCAAGCATGAGCGAGTGCATAAGGAGATGAGAACTCAAAAGCAATTTTGGTTGTACATCTGTTTTGTCAATTTGTATAGTTTGCACACTAATTGTTTGTTAGAATGTCGTCATGTTGTGTTAAATGGCAGACATTGTTAGTGTGCGAATAAGATAATGTCATGCATTATGCATTATCATGTAAGGGTAGTTAGGGATAGGTACAAGCAAGTTGCAGAAGTTAGCAACTACCTTCCCTGTCCAGAAGTAGTACATATAGACCCCTTACGTTTTAGAATACATCATCTTGTATCATCGGAGAATCAAATCACATTATCTCGGATCGTATTGTCATCTGTCTGTCGAGAATACAGTCGTGAATAATCTTGTGACATTGTTGCAGTATTTGACGTGTATACTTGCTGTTCATAGCTGAATATAATGGCAATTTTGCTTCACTCTCTCTGAATCTCTTTTCTCGTATTTATAATGAATGTTATTTGCGGTTAATTTTTGTTGTCATTTACTCTATCTAGCATATTCCTTCAAAGGTAAAAATCATCACTGTGCTACATGTGGTGTACTGAACATAGCTTTTAAAGGAACTAGCAAGTTAACTTATCTGTAATATACTACTACAGCTGGCAGATGAGAACTCAGCGCAATTGACAGAAAAATCATCTTTTATCATTTAAGCACAACAGAATAGACAGGCTCTCTGATCAGACAGAAAAGAAATGAAATAAACAACCCATGAAATCCCAAAACAAGACGAGAGGAGGTAACCAGAGTGTTAAATTATGATGAGTTAGAAGCAAGTACAAACAATGCTGGAAATGAAACAGCATAAACACCATGTCATTCTTCTGTTGTTGTAGCAATATCCAGCCTGTTCAGAGCTGAGAGAGCCTAGCTGCAGAGGGGTTCATTGATATCAACAATGCTAATACCGGTTGGCCTGCCTATGGGAGATAGTTTGAGAGAAAAAATGTAGAATATAATCTGTTATCAAATTCTTTATATCTCTAGCTCTATAAAATGCTTCCATGTATTGTTTTGCATCAGAATTCTAATCACAAAAAGTTCCATTCTGGCATTCCTTTTCTCTTAGATGTCATATATACTGACAGCAGTCAGATTAAATTCAACAGTGAAGAATACTAAATCAAACATCCTCTTAACTGGTCTGTAAGTACATGCCCCCAAAATGTTATATAGAGGAAATAATGCATACCTTCATCAGCTAGTGTTCCAGTGCCATCTGATAGCAGATTCCTAGACTCTGATACGTATGATTTTAGATATTGTGGAGCTCTGAAGTGAAGTCCCAATAAAAGACTGTAATCCATGATACGTTGAGATTCTAAAAATGTGCAGTCAAGTTCTAGTTGCCTGTAAAATAAAAAACACACCATTTCTAATAAATGTGAAAAGCCATGGAAGAAAGAATTGAACTTCCTTAACCCCAAAAAAACTGGGGAATCTTCATATCATATACATCCATGTAACTGACAAATTTGAAAACTTAGATTCTCAGGCATAGGAGTCTTAAGACATGTAATATAGATAGATAGATGGATAAAATCTGAAAGAACACATTGTGAATTATATATCAGACTAATTTCAAATTTTCCTATGTAATTAGGACCACAAATGATTTATCTAATAAGTTAAAGCCTTGAGCTAATGATACTGCTTAGGTCAGCAACAATATGCATTAATTGCATGCCAACAAAAAAAGCGCTGACTTGAAATATGAAAATTTCGTAGATTGTTTCATATTCATTCAAGTACAAAAACTTGATGTTTTTCATCATGTTCTTATGACAAATGAAATCTGCTCTGGCATTCAGTGCTAACAGTTGAATCAAAAAGCAGAACATAAAGATTGATGATATTATTTAAAGTAACTGACACATTTGTCCAATGACAGCCAAAAGTTTTATCAAGCTCTCATCTACCTGATATTTTAAGTAGAAGAAGAACTGATATTCATACAATGGTGTTGTAAAGACTCAAACAAAGTAATACCTAAAGGATAATTCAAGATTCAAGAGCTTAAGATTCATCTAACTAAAGACACTTCAATATCAGAAGAAAGCATTGAGGAAGTTCCTGCATAAAGCAAATTTCTTGAAATGTTTTGATACTTCAATAAAAATGGTATATTTGTGATTCCAAACACCAAAGTTTCAGTTGTGAGTAGTGCGTATGATTATGATAGTGCAAACCCCTAGTTATAACAAAAGTACATGACATTAGAATTTTAGACAGCTAGGCTCAGCCTGTAATCAATTTTTTTCAATGTCTCCCATCCTGATTATAAAGTAGGCATGACTTAAATTTTCGTCATTGGCTTATTATCATTTTCTTGAAGAAAATTATAATAGGAGGAATTAGTTAAATTTGATCATTATACTGTAGGCATAATATTTCCAACAAAACTAGATGGTTCACAAAAGGATCCCATGTTTCAAGCAACATAATTACCATACAAGGAATTTTGTTTTGTTCTAATGCTCATTTCATATCGTTTTTGGTCATAAACAGCAAACTCATAGGAATCAAATTTACTTCAAACCGTATAATGCTCTTTATCTGTTTTACTGTCCTGATCTGCACGGAAGCCTTAGTGACCAATGATAGCCCAAAGGACCAGAGTCTTAAAATGTGTATCAGACAGAGCACATTGAAAAATTACCATGAGTAATTAAACAAGATTTTATAACGATATGCTTGCATATAGAGATATCTGCCTACTTCCAATCAACATGTTAAATGTGAAACCAGATTTTGTATATTTGTGATGCTGCCTCCATAAACTATAGAAAAGAGGTTTGACACTACTCAATCCATGAATGTACTTTAGACTTGGTAATAGATAGTAGCCACCATGAGTCTTTAAGAACATTGCCACAAGTCATCAAAAGCCATCAGCCAACCAGATTCCAATAAAATATCTGTGAACTTAAAACCTGCACAACTAAGAACTAGTAAGTCTGTGTCTATGTATCTTTCCCAGCTTTCTTCATAGAATCTGCTTATTAACCCTCTCCTATTTTTCACACCATAACCTATCCACATCAAGTTGAACAGCAGCACCTATCCGGAGTTTAACCATGTGTCTATAATCTAGTTAAGTTACGATTCAAGCAAATAAACTGAATCATTTCATATACCAAACTGTGCAGAATGATTTGCAACAGAAAACAGGCATCTACCATCTTCATGCATTTTATATTAGAAAACTTGCGGGAAATGACTGTTTACAAGTTTCCATGAGCTGGATAAACTGGATATAACATGTTCCCACATTTCAAAGATTCACATCAGCTTGATGACAATACCAGTACTTTTTGCAGTGATAATAAGAGATAATATATCAGCAAATGTCTTTAATCATCTCAAACAAGAATTGGCAGCAAGCACCAGCAAGACCTCTACGTTAATAATAGAATCGGCATAATGCTTCAAACATCAGTTACAAGTAGTGCCCTTAAGTAGCTGGAAAAGTGTTCAGATGAGGATAAAATGTCATTATGTCTTTTGTAACTTTCCTTCAAAGTGCAGCACAGATTTTGTTAGGGAGCGTTGAAAACTATAAATTTTAACAGTAATTTCTTCTTATACTGCATTATGTTTACACATAGAAAGACAGCAAATTGCATGGAAAAGAGTCGTCTCATAGGTTTACCATGTTAGGTCTAGTGTCTTACTTCAAGAGAGCCTCACGCCAAGAAGGCTCCAGATGGAACACAAAGTCTAGATCCAAATCTTTAAGTGTAGTGTTCTCATCAATTTCAATCTTGTTTGTTGATCGTCCCAGGGATGAGCCTTTCAAATCAAATCGACGATGAATTCGTAATTCTGTGCAAAACATGTTGCCCATCACTACAAATCGCACCTGCAAGAAAAATCTATAATATAATCATGACATGCTTCTGGATTCACAAATAATCCAGAAGCATAAAAATAAAAATGATAAGCATAAGCAAACAGATTTAAGAACAAACAAGAACTCATTTTAGCATAATTATATGGACAATAATATCATTGGTTGAACCGTGGATAAGATCATTCTTTTAATCATACCTTCTGGCCCCCTGCAGGCTTGATACGGTGTAGCCCAAAAAACTTGGTTATCAAGGTGTTTTCATGCATACGAACATGATGATGATAATTTGGAAGCATTCTTAGAAGAACCTGAAAATGACATATGCTTGGTTTAATTAAAAGTCTTGCTTTTATAAGAACAAACACCATTACAAGAGTGGAATAGCTTTGATTACCAAATTTTGCAGAACTTCACAATCCAATAATATCACCTTGGGATAAAACAAGCCTCTTTAAGATGATTGTCTTCAACAAACCAAAAAGTCCCACATAAAGCATGAAAATTTTAAAAAATGAAAATAAAATAAACAATCATTGTAATCGTGTAACTGTACCATTATAAACAATGGAATGTAAATGCAACAAAATTTGAAGCTCATGATCATCATCCAGACCCTCAGCTAACTCAAGTGAGTCATCATTCAAGTTAAATAAAAATATGTGTATGCTCACTGTGTCCAAAATCAGTCAGAATCAACCCAGTCTGAGAAAACACTTGAAAGCTATCTCCAATCTAAGTTTATAAAATGTTCATAATCAAAATTAAGCATAAATATTACAAAGTAAATAATACGTGCCAGGTATTTCTTCATGACAAGCCAGTAACAAATGCCAACACTCTCTCAGTACATGGAAATATTCTCATGACACAATAAAATTTTTTAAACTTCAAAGAAGTGGTAAAAAAGGGAGCACAAAAAGCAGAAGAAGAAAGAGATATGGGAATTAAAACCAAAAGCTAACAGATATAATTCAGCAAGCATTAAAAGAATGCAAAAGATCAAAGTCTTAAAATAAGAAAAAAGGTAATTTTCTGGCAAATGCATGGTATGATGAAGAATGTAAAAGCAGTGATGAAAATTTTGAAAGAACCAGGTAAAGAAAAGGAAAACGAAAAAGCATAAAAAGTAATTGTGAAAGCAAAAAAGGACGAATATATAGATGTAATAAGAGAAGAATTAAATTATCCAGGGAAGCATGATCTAAAGCAATTCTAGAAGGAACTTGAACAAAACAAGAAACAAACAGAGAATGATCTTACAGCAGCCCAGTGGTTAGGGTATGCTAAGTGGTTATATAAGCATGATCAAGAAAAAATGCTCCTCCCACAATCAACACAGCAGCAGATTTGTTCACGTTAAAGGAGGTCAACGAGGGTATTAAATGTTGGGAACAAGAACTGGAGATTCAGATGGACTACAAGCAGAATATTTAAAATGTGGAATAGAAAACCTGGCACCACATATCAATAGGTTATACAATGGTGTCCTTTAATATGGTTTTCCAAAATATTGGACAAAGGGTTTAGCTATATTCCTCTTCAAAAATAGCAATGTAGACAAGGTTCAAGCCAAATCAGAACACAAGGTGGTCTCTTAGAATGCTTTGGAAGTGACATAGGAGTTGAACTAGAATGTATTTTATCTCTGATATTACTTGGCTCACATATTGATAGGTTAGAAGAATGGCTAAATGTGAGTGGAGGGGAACGTGTCCAGCTGGATAGTTATGTGGTGAAGCTGCTCTTGTATGCAAATGATCTCATTTTGATTGCAAGGACAGCACAATGGTTAAAAGAGCATGCAAGTAAATACTAGCAGAACCAAAATAGAGGTTTTCACCAACCAAAAGAAAAGAAAACAATTAAGCTTCAAACTTGACGGGGATCTCCTACAAGAAGAAGTAGCAGAATACAAGTATCTTGGTGTAGATTTCAATAACATACTTAGTTCGACAACATACAGATTGAAAGAATAATAAGAGGCTCGAGAGCACTATTTGCATTGCATAGCAGATGTAGGGAGGCAGAATTGTGGGATTGGGCGACCATCCAGGTCTTTTTCAAAGTGTTGGTAGGTCAAAGGTACTCTATGAGTGTGAAGTACGTGCCAGCCGTACATTGAGCTTGAAATGGAGGTAAAGAGAAAGGATCCAAAAGCATTTAATTGCAAGCAAATTCAAAATTAAATCTTCAGATCCATATGGGATACTCCTAGCAGAGACAGATACTTCTCCTATAGATGCAGCCACAATTATTTATCTTCTAGGATATCTGAAAAAGATTCAACAATTAGACTTAAATATGTAGCCTAAGGGTCCTAGTAGGATTTGAGCTGACCAGAAAGAAGAACACCTGGATGAAACAAAATGTCCAATGGATGAATAATCGGGGTATTGATTTAATGAAATGCCCAAAAAACAAGTAGTTTATAATACTCTATGTAAGGGAAAAAGTTAGCGCAGCAATGTGAACAAAAGAGCTAGGAAGAAGAAAAGTGTACTACCTTGTTAAGTTCAAACATCAAATGGAGAGCAAAGACACTTATAGCTCAACTAAGCACTAGCTCACATTGACTCAAATATGAGACGGTAGATCGAAGAGACCTAAAGAGAAATGGGAAGAGAGAATATGCACCTATTGCTTTTGAAACAGGCAAACATTTTATCTAGGAATACAAAGCTTATAATAATATTCAGGATAGTTGTGCCGATACATAAGTAATGAAATGAAATGAAATATTATTAATGTCCGCGGTGGGCCAAAATAAGACCCAAGGGATTATAAGAAGGACAATAATGACTGCCAGCTAGCTGGCTAAAAAGCCCAACAAAAAAAAGAACTAAGATAAATACAAGATGAAACCCGACAACCGGGCCAAAGAGAAAGGGAAAAGAAAAGGGAGAGCAGAGGGGGGAGGGCTGCAGTCCAAAAGAGAGGAGTGCACACCAAGAAGAACGGAGAGAGAGGAGGGGGAGGGAGCAGCCCAGGAGGGGCAAGCTCCAAGAACCCCCGAGAAACTAATCTCCAAAAGAGAGGAGTGCACACCAAGAAGAATGGATTCTATGTTTGAATTGTTTGAAGAAACAAGAAAAGAAAAGTTAGGAGAATTCATTTGCAAGATCAGTTCTTCAGAAAGAGAGAATGATGATTCAACTTTGATTTTTCACAAAAACTTGTTTTCTTTTACAGCCATAAGTAAAATAATATATCGTGTTTGATAACAAAGCTATGTTGTCCCATAGGTTGTTTGGCTTACTCAGCATTATTAAAAACTTTCCTTTTCTTCTTCTTAGTTATTTTTTCTCATTTAATATAGTTCATATCTTAACAACAAAGAAAACTAATATGAAAGATATAGTAGGCAATGATAGAGCCACCTGTTCACCACCTAAACAGTGATAATCTGCAAGAACTTATGAGAAGTGATTTGTTGCCTGCAAAAAGATATGTGACCAAAGAATTTTATAAGTATTCCACAAGAGCCCCATTTGGTTATTCACATAAAATTTGTAGCTTCTAGTCTCTCATTGTTCATAACTTCATATGGTATTTTTATTTGGACCGTGGCCTAAATTTATTTCTGTATGATATGCATTAACAGTCAAGTGTCCTTGGACTTAGAAAGATTGGCAAGGCCCAATTTATCACCAACTTTGTCAAAAGGTCAAAATCCATAGGTGTAAAAATTTGAACAACATTAAAGAGGTAAAAGTGAAAAAGTTCCATTGTGAACAATGGGGTATTATACACTAAGTAGACATGTTGCCCAGGGTGGGACCCAAAATCCCACCTCCATCTCACCTTTCACCTGTTGCCTCATTCAAATTCATATTGTATGAGTAATGAAAAAAAAGATCAGCTATCTTAATTTTAAATAATATTACAAAAAAATAAATAAATAAAAAATATGTCATCAACTATGTATGTACAAGATGTTTTTATTTTAAATAAAGTTTTTAAAAAATACAAAATAAATAATGGAAATTTGAAAAACAACCAATAAAAGTCATTAAAATTTATACCTTAAAACTATATCATAACATTAAAAACTAAATTTAGATCTTTAAGAAATCAAATAAAAGATAAAAACTTTAGTTAAAAGAGGTCATCATTTATAAATTATAATACATTTAATTTGTATGTCTATTTATATATATAATTATATTGCCAATAAAAATATTACAATTTATACAATAAATGATATAAAATGATTTATAATGTTATAAAAAAAGTAAAACATAATTAAAATATAATTCAACTAAATCACTAAATAACTGAATATTTAAAATATCTCTAAAACAAATAATTGACTAATAAACCAAAAGAAAGATACCACTTCAGGTTATATTTTTGAAACTTATTTGATGCACCTCCATAAGGCATGGCATCATGCGCATGTAATTATTCCTATTGAAAGATACCATGAAATCCAGATGCAGTGGCACTGCAGACAAGAAACCAAAAGGGCAAAGGCACTGCAGACTAGAAATCAAATGGGCAGAGGCATCACACACTAGAAATTGAAAGGTAAAAACATGGCAGACTAGCAACACACAATACAAGCATGGAGATTTTTCAGAAGGTATTCAGATTGCATACTCTGAAGGTTTCCTAACGTTTTTAATTTTCTTTGCAGGTTCAAACATGTCATGCAAATCAAGATGAATTTTAATTGGGAAATCCAAAGGATATCCTTTCAACCCTTTGATTTAGGGGACATCAAAAGAGCCATACGGAAATCATGCACAAGCAAAGTTACTAATTTTGAAGGATATGATGCTAAGCTTTTGAAATAAGGTGTTGAATCTAATGGCCATCCCATTTCAAAACTACTTAATGAGATAGTTTGTTCCAGCTTCACTCCTCCTTGGTCATAGCATATTATATACTTCCATCCACAAGTCCGGGGACTATTTAGATCCTAATAACTATAAAACTATCATAATTGGGAACACATTTGGTAAGCTTTATGCCACAATTCTAAATATGAAACTCTCAAAACAGTTGGAACAAGGTACGCTTAGAGCAAGAGGAAGCCAGATTAAGATGTGATCATCATCCTATTAATCGTGTTTTCACTCTTTAACCAGATTCAGAGCTCTTTTCTATTTCTCTTTTACCTTGACTGATGGCTCTCTCTTTCTCATTACTTTTAGCATGTTAGAGTTTACCCATTCTGGGTCCAACCATCAAGGTTGTAATTTAATGTCGTATGGTTGTAATTTTATGAAGTAGATTTTGGCCATATTTTAGACAGCCTTCAAATTCGTAGAGGATGTCCAAAGCATTATTGGTGTCAAGCAAGGATGTCCTTTTTCTCCCACACTTTTTGGGATCTACATTGATAAGCTTATAGAACTTTATTGTCGAAACACAAATGTTCATGATAGTTATTTCTTACAAAATGTCTTGATAGCCATTTGCTTTTTGCAAATGTCGCACTTCTCCTTTCTCATACTTCTAACAGCCTCCAAATATAATTGGATGCTCTTGCTAACTTTGGAAGCTTAAGACAATTAGCAGTAAATCTTAACAAGACTAAGGTGATGAACTTCAACACCACAAATTAAAAGAAACAACCCAACTCATTATTCAAAAAGTAGAACTGTAATTTTAGAAGAATATCTATAATTGGCCCCAAAAAAATGTTGTGGTATTCATCGATTAAAAGGTCAACATGTCCGGAGTCCAATATCCCCTTTGCATACCAAGCTTTGCTACACACAACACATATGTCCCAATTCTCTTGGAATGCAGGCATCTCATAACCAATATTAGTTCTAATGAGTGAAAAATGAGACTAAGAACTTATATACCCACATCACTCATGTCATAGGGCACTGTTGTGCTACAACACCAACGCATGTACATTCTCTACATGAAAATACTAATCGTAATTCCATGTAGAGGCAACATTATGCTCTTTCCAGTTTCTACAAGCATACAAAACTCATAATGAACATATAGCAAGGCTAAATTCATGACTTTTTATACCTTTAGAGTGGGGCTTTATAAACATTTTATTTCATGTATATAGGGGAACTAGTTGAGATCACCATGTCTTACACACATACTTGAGGGTTTAATTTACAATTCCATATTTTAGCCTAAAGGAAGCCACTCAAGGAATTCACTCTCAATTTTGGAATGGTAATGATTGTTGATCTGCTTTCAAGACATTCCATTGAAGATGCACCTTTTCAACACCATTATCCGAACCATTATTCTTTACGGATTGCAAGTGTGGAGATCCAACTTAGGTCATCCTAATTGGACTGGAGTCAAGTGCGTCCAACCATTTTATGCTTGAACACATCATCCATTGTAAATAAACATCTCATAAATTACTATTCTAGCAAAGTTTGTTGCTTAACATCTTCACCTTGGGACTAATTCCAGACTCGTATTCTACCTTCATAAACCCCACTATATTGGTAATTGTTTACCCAATCGTAAACACTACCATACTTATCTTTGTTCTTTCAAGGGATTATATCCTTAGGCCCTATCGGGCACCACTATTGTTTATTCCCAAAATTTCCTTTGTTCCTCCAACCTATTGTCACTTCTATTGATCAGGTGCCCCCCTTCATCTACCCTCTAGATGTCCCTAAAACTCAAAAGTTACTTTGTTCCTCCAATTCATTGGTATCTCAATTAGTTGATCGCCCCCTTCAACCACTTCTCTAGACGCCCTCAATTCCCTCCATCAAAGGAATTGATGTATAAAGTTGTCAGACAACATATTTACATGCAATACATTCAAGTCACATGGGCCTAGGTTGGCTTTTTATGCCACACATTTCCTATAGGTTGTTGTATCTCTTCAACATCACTGGCCACATGGTTTGCAAATTCCCTTGACGAAATAAGAGTTTGCTCTATCACCTCCACTCCCTTCATGAGGTAGAAAATAAGGAACACTAAATCTTTTGATGCCCCATCTACTATGAAATGTTTGTAAGACACTATTGCTTGTACAAAGGATCTGAAGGTTTCATTTCCATCATCTTCCACTATCCAAAGCAGAAATGCTCATCTCACTTTCACTAAGAGGCCTTTAATTTTAGGCAAAGAGCACTACAAGAGATGCCTAGGCCTACCAAACTAATTCTCATTTTTCCAATGTGCCTAAATTCTTGATGGGTGTTAAGGGCCCTCTTGATGGTATTGTGTCTCTTTGTTTTTTCATAAGGGGTTGGTAAGCCAATCTTCTTTTCATGTTAGTAGGAACAAAGCAACCTAACAGCCATGTTCTCAATCTAAACAAGCTGACCTCATTTCACATCATTGTCAAGGCTCTCTTAGACCATTCCCAAGGTAGACTAGCATTAATACCTTGATTTGTATTAGCAATTCTTTGACCTTGGATGCTAGAAATGACAAACGGCAGATAGCCTTATACCCTCCGTTGCATGGTTCTCTCCATTGCATGGTTCTCTTGGCTCTCGACAATATAAGATATCGCTTCTATAACACACAAGGGCATTTATTTGTTGTTTCACTACTGTCTTCGATTACAAGTTCCCTCGAGTCATATGTACTGGAAATTTCACCCTCTTGAGATATCCTCCTTTTTTGGTATGTTGTTTCTAGCTTTCATAGTTTGTTTTTTTGAAATCTCTGGCTGATCATATGGTTCTCCTTCCTAGAACATTCTATTGTAACTCATTGCTTTCTCATGTCTCATTGACCTATTTTGGTCATTCATGGACATTGATAATACATAATTTTCACTTCATTTCTCAAACTGCCAATGTCTCTTTATCTTTGCTAACTTCTGAAACCATTGACACAAGCTATGCCTTTGAACTGCAAACTCTTTGTTGTTAAAAATATCTTCAGAAAATGTCAAACATTTACAATATCTCAATTCCTTGCATCAGATGGAATGCAAAGCCAACAATCACAGTTTGTTTTGTTCACAGCTTTGGCTTCAATGCCCAAACTGACAATTGCAATGTTTGTCGGTCACGAATTGTAAAAAGTGGATGGAATAATTTACGCCTGTATAAGCTTTGCAGAAATTCAGATCTCCTACTGTTATCATCTTTATATAAGAGTGTTTAGGAAAGGAATCTCATTTATCCATCATAGAAAGGACTATTCTGACTTCTGTCCAAAAAAACACCTACCATCTCGGATTCAATAGGAAAAAGACACCACGTATAAACAGAAGGTGGAAATACTTGTATCAACCAAACAATTGAAAGTTTATAATTCTGTCTTTATGGTGACAATTTCTTGAATTCTGTACCTCTCTGGAAATGTGTTTTAGTGGAAGTGATTTTATTTATATGCCCTTTTATTTTTTGAAGAGAAAGCAACTATGTTAAAGCAAATATATTTGCTCCAGGATCCTTATTGCTAACATTTTTTTAATACAAATGGAACTACATATGTGAATTTTTAAAGTGTTTTCCACAATTGAACAAACCCAACAGGAAACAGCATCTCTTAGAAGTGTCAAAACAAGAACTTGTGCCTTAGCAAACTTTGCTTAATCTAGCACTAGCCTTCTAAAATTTAGAAAATCTTTTAGTATGGCATATTTTACTCTAAAACCAGCTACATCTCCAAAATAGAAAAAAGACATTAAAAAAAACACACAACCTCCCTACTTAACTCACTGTGAAAGACAATTTCACACATAATTATAGTATTTGATAGAAAAACTTATGAAAGACAAAACAAGCATCTCACCATGATGTCAAATTTCTCCATGATGAAAATGCAGTGCACCTAAAGTTCGGAAATACTTTACGTTTAAAAAAGAAAATACTAAGAATTTCAGAACCTTTTGTGTTCTTAAAAATTGTTACTGCTTAGTTACCTATGTTTCTCCTCATTCAGTAAATGGTGGGAACAACTTATTTGATAATGTGAATAACATGACAGACTTGCTTGGAATTGCTTGGATCAGGCGCACAAAGTATGTTTTGGTGCTCCAAGACCAATACTTTTTAAAATAAAAGAAACTTTTATTGGTATGCAAAACTTATGATGCCCCGCAATAACGCAGACCATGATAATATGATTTGTTATAACACCACGAAGTGAATTGTTGAAATGATGTAATACAGGTGGGGCTCATTTCAATCACATAACCATTTTAAAAAAAAAGAAGATACATTGTGGACTAAGGTGAGGACTCTCTAGATATACTTCTAACTATTGGAAGGATTGCATCTATATGGTTTAAATGCCTTTTATTATTAACTTGGCCTTATGACTTCAACAGTTAAATTCTTAGGCACTTAAGGCCTTTATTAATGTAAAATTATTTATTTCCCTTGCAAATAAAAATCACACCTCACCTTGATTCTAAAGCTTTACTTAGCTCCCTAACTGTTTGATCAATCAATTTAGTATTTCTTTAATCCTAAATTTACTGTTATATGTGAATAAAAAATGACAGAGTATTGACACAAGTGTGATCATGAAAACAGTTAGTGTATAGTGTAATTATATGGATGCACACCATCCTCTGTTATTTCATTTATTGGAGTTCCATTAAGCACTCCTAGTTGCTATTATAATTTTTTGTACTTTCAAATCCCATTGACCTACTTTACTCAATTCATGGACATCAAAAATAGCTTATTTCTTCCTTCTTCTATTTCAAAGAGAAGCTTCATATAATACTTTTAATTTCACAATAAGGCCTCCAACTCATTTGATCCCTTTTGACGAATGCTACTATAACTTTCAATTACACCTTATAAAAACATTTGTCAAGTGGGTTTGGGCTAAGCAGTGGAAGGAAGAAGTTTCACACTGTAAACCAAGGTTCCAATCCCAAGGGTAAACCTTAACATTTTTGGCCTGATAGTTTTGGAGCAAGTGGTAGAGGGTGACGAGTTTCACACCATAAGAAAAGGTTCCAATCAAACGCATATGCACCTTATAGAGCCATAAGAACATCTTGAGTTAGGGATTGAACTTATGGCAATGAATGGACTTTGAGTAAAGTGGCCTTAGACCTAGGGTCAACCCTAACCATAATACGGAACCAAGCCCACCTCCATGTTCTCTACCCACTTTGCCCAATGTTAATATTAACATTAGCCCATTGGGTTTTAGGCAAGTGTTGTGGAGCAAGACGTTTCACACCGTAACCCAAGGTTCCAATTCCATGCGTGAACCTTAACATTTTTGCCTAACGGATTTGGTGCAAGTAGTAGGCAATCAAGAGTTTCATCCTGCAAGTGAAGGTTCCAAACCCATAGGCGAACCTGAACATCTAAAGTCAAATTTGTTTGGGACAAGCGTTGAGGAGCAATAAGTTTCACATCATAAGCCATGATTCCAACTGCATGGGTGCACCTTAAAATTTTAGGCAATTGGATTTAGGGCAAGTGGTGGGAAGCGAAGAATTTCATATTGTAAGCAAAGGTTCCAATCTAATGGATGAACCAAGGCATTTGTCTAATGGGCCTGGGGCAATCAGTGGACAGCAAAGAGATTCACACAATAAGCTAAGGTTCCAATCCTATGGATGAACCTTAACATTTTTCCCAAAGGGTTTAAGGCAAATGGTGAGTGAGGAGTTTCACATTGTAACCAGCATTCCAATCCTTTGGGTGAACCTTAACTTTCTTATCCTAATGAGTTTGGAGCAAGCAGGGAGGAAGCAAGGAGCTCCATACCATAACCAAAGAATTTAATCCCCTGGGTGAAGCTTAACATAGTCCAAGACATTATGGTGCAACACATATGGAATGCAATAATAGTATGGGCTTGACCTAAGTTCAAGTCTCTTGATTGAGATGGACACTCCCACGATAAGACAGCCCATGATAATGCGGTTTGTGTAATACCACAAGAGTGGTTCATTGACATTGATGTAGCATGGATAGGGCCTGTTTCAACATTTATCCAAATTTAAGAAACAACAACTTAGAACAACATTTATTAATTGCTTCAAACTTGTCTTTTTTGGTAAATAACAGTTCTAGTAGCCACTATAAGTGCAACTAGTGACACTCATTCCCTTCTAACTACAAGCAAGGAGTCAAAACTAACAACCATAAATTCATTCACATAATTTTTTTATGGGTTAACTGTATAAGAAACTAGGTTCACTCCAAAAAGAACATTATATAGCAGAGTCAAATATAAGATAGTTGCCATGGAAGCTTTACTTTGGCTTAAATAAAAATCTAAAGCACAATTAAGTGTTAATCAAACAGATGAGAATAAAATAAAAACCTGTACTTCAGATTTTCGTAAAGTCTTAATCATGAACCTATCATCCTGAGAAAGGTAAAACACGCTTCCACTCTTTCCTGGAGAAGAAAGCTCTCTTAATGCAGCACTCCCACAGATGGACATCATGTAGTCAGCAGCATCGATTTTGAACATCTCTCGTAAATTCCTGAAACAATTCAAGACATTTAATTAGCAGAAAAAAGAACATTGCCAACTCTTTCAGAGCAGCATGTTCTCCTTCTTCTTACCCCTGGACAGGGACAGGGCTGGGAGTAAGAAAGAAATACTTTGGACAAATTAACATAGGCTATAGACAGCATGTATTAGTGCAATCCCATCTTGTAAGAAATAATCTATCAAATATGCTTGAAATAACAAATTTGTCTCCACATTAAAACATGTGAAAAATGAGATTGAGAAATAGCAGCACACTTCAACATTATCCAAAACAAAAACCATAACCAACACAATCAGCTTCCTAGAAGTTTAATGTTCCCAGAATCTGATAAATATTTCAAAGGATATGACAAGTCATATACTCCAAGAATGTAACAATTCGATAAATATTGAAAAGATTAGGGAAACCATTGTAAGATGTGTATCGTGCGTTTACAAAATCTGTTGTTCATGAATTTGGTCCTAATGTAGACTTACTTAAAAGTTCCACAACAAAGCGATGACCATGTCATCATTTAAACTATAGTAGCCTAGATTACTTTGATCTCACCAAGGTTGTACGAGTGCACAGGGGCAAATGTACAGAAGGTGCAGGTATAAAGCACATGATTGCACACCCCAAAATTTGTGTGTGCAGATGTTGGAGTACACAAGGTGCAGGTATGGAGAACCCAGTCCGCACCCCCACAATATAGGTGTGTAGGTAGGAAAGTGCAAAGGTGCAGGGATACACAGTTCAGAACATAGAGACTTGTGTATATTATAATAAAACTGGAAAGCTGAAACATAAGGTCATTCCAGGTGAGCAGAAATTTCCAAGGACAGGGAAAAGAGTGAATGCTGAATTTTCTTTTTCCTTTCTATATCTCATTCATTTTCAATTTTTTTCTTATTGCAGGATTTCGCAAGGGTGACTGCCCTTATGACGTTCAATGCATAAAATACACCACAAGTGTGATGCCCTGTGCCAGCTGTGCCTTGGGTACAAGAAGGGGTGTGTTTTGCACCCTTACCCACAAAAACAATACCAGTGCATCAGGTATGACCTAAAAATGGTCTGGCATACACACAGACAAGGGAAGATCTTAAAGAAGTAGTCATTAAATACAATTCCCTCTATGGCAAATTAAGAAGCAGAGGTTCCACTAATATATAGGAATTACAAAAGGAGAAGCTAAAATCTTTGCTACTGACAAAGATTAGACATACTCACTCTTCTCAAATAAGGTAGCAGTTCTTTTCATCTTCTTATATCCCACAGGGGACTGTACTCTTAGTGCCCTTGCTATGTATTTTTGGTTTCATGGATGATGTGGAAAACCCACTTCAGCATGGGCTTAGTCAAAGAGTTGTCATCCAACAAAGTACAAAATTTGAAAGATATGTGATTTTCATGTTTGGTTGCACACCCTTTCCTATGCATCTAAGACCTTGGGTAGCTATCCATTAATGGCTGTTGCATTATGTTTTGAAACATCCCTTCTTCTCATACCTGTGGATCAACAACTAGAAGAATTGAGTTAGCCCAAGTGAAATGTGAAAGTGAGATGAAAAACTTCATTTGTGATCAAAAGGGAATCTCATACACCATACATGAATTAGGCATTGTGGCTACTCTAGAACGTATATTCACACTGTTTATAGATGGTCTATTTTTTTAATTTTTACTCCATTCACTAGTGGAAGATGCTTTAGGCACTCCTCTTTTTGCTATCTTTATTGGTTGTATTCTTGAGTCTCAGAGACCTATTTCCCTCAATCATGTAGATTAATATAATTTTTTCTTCCTCCTTTCCTTCTCACCTTGAAGTAAGTTGTTGAATGTTTAGGACCTTTCTTTTCATTTACCATCTTGACTTTGGTGCCAAGGAGATATGTTGCCCTATCGCCATTGCTTAGCCATTTTGTGTACTCTCTTATGCTATCAACATGTTTAATAATGCAAAATAAGAGAAATATTTTTCAAAATAAGTAACTATAAAACTTTAGATCTCAATAAGTAACAATAAAGTTTTTAAGCAACTATAAGGAACTCGTGCCATGATTGACACATTGACACTATCAATTCGCTAAAATCAGGCCATCTTTTTCAAGTACTAAGTGTATGCTATCTTTGTCGATAGTCTACAACACTAATCATGTTGTGGTGCATGGACTGTATACTTAATAACTTTCTACCAAATAGTAACTGGAAAATACTGATTGCCAAGGAGCATGAAAAGAAGTCATCATCCTGAAGTAATAATGTAATTGCTCCGCATGATTGATCCTTTTCTCCCCTGTTCTATAGGGGATCACAAATCATTAACTAATGGCATATATCAAGAAACACGCTAGTTTTCTGCCTGCTAGAGTGTTATAGGAAACTTCCTGGAAAAAGTAGCTCTCCAACACTGCTCAAGAAAGGTTCCTCAATTTTCAAAATATTATTACTAGTTTTTACCATTAACCAATTCAAACACATTAGTCACATGGTATTCCCAAAGCCTACTAACATTTGAGAAAAATCCCTAATCTGAGATCGGATACCTATATTCCATGATGTTTGACATGAACCTTTCATTAACAATGATCTTGTACAAAACCACTAAATATTTACTCCAATGCCATCACAAACAATTATGGAAGCCATGATAAGTCCAAAATGGTTAAATACATGCTTAGTTAAAAGATAAAACTCAAAGAGACCCACCCATTTAGAGGTGTAGTCCAGAGCACATGAACACGTATTACTGTTAACACCAAGACTGTTGCAAGGATATCTTCTACCAGACCTATGACTTAAGCTTCTTTGGTGATTTTGACACCTTAGCATTACGAATTTCATCACAGGCGGTGATCATAGATAACATTGTTCAATCTGTTTTTTTTCATGGCTGCAACCAAACCTAGTTCATTGGCCTAGGTTGGTCATCCATGGTCATTAACAGAATAAATTATGTACTTGCTCATGAAATCGAATCTTTTAAATACGTAAAATTTGATTTATCTAATCCTTTTCCCTATCATGGTTTTTACTTAATATCGTATTCCTCAATGATGTAACATGAGCCATAACATTGGTCCTGTCTAGATGAACCTAAGCTGGAGGTACTTGGAAGGGAGAATGCAGAACTTACAAAGATTTTTGACTCACTGGAAAGTAATTCCTTGTGATATTGCACTACGAAATGCCCTCTAACTGGTAAAATTGCACGTCTTTCACATAGATTTGTCTCCTGTAGCGAATATGTGCATTTAGCCTGTTCTACGTACTAACCGTGTGTTGGGACAGACAGATGTTACCTTAAGGAAACAAGAGATGCATGAATTGCATGTTTCTTTTTGTGTATTGTTATTCTTATGTTCTTAAAAATAATACGTGTTGGGCAACATAACAAGGTTTGCATGGGTAGTGGTAAAGATCAGCTGCATGTAGGGAGAAAAGCATCTATTTCAAAAAAATAATCGACTTATTAAAAAAACACATGACCTCACTGCACAATTTTGTTTTTCACCCATGTCACAGAGGGGCTTGAAGGCACTAAAATAAAACTCCATGCACCCATAGAGTTGTCATATGGAGGTGAAGCCATCTATTAGTCACTGGTGCATGAGATGGCATCAAAATTAAATATTGTTGACCTTAGGCAGGGAAACCCCTTTGTTATGTTTGTGAAGGTCAAGAATCTTTCCCTACTGAGGTAGTTTAGCATCCATGCCAACTGGCAGCATGTATAAGCTATGAATGCACAGAATTGGATCACTTGGCAAAGAAATATACTTCATATTTAATGGTGAAACAGATCTAATAAATTACCTTGCTCGATAACGTAGACGATGATTTTAGGAGCATGCTTTTGTCAAGTTTGAATTAGTAACTATAAGACGTCCTTAGTAGAGGAATGATTATATAAGATGTAATGTACATGCATGTTGCTCCATTATGAACTGTCATAAGCACCATGTTCCCCTCTAACTGTTCTAATAAGGATTGATACATTCAAAAAGCTCCATCAAGTGATCACATAGTTCTCTTCCACAAGTCAATTGTCTATATTATGTCAAGTGAGGCCTGCAATCTAGAGACCGCATACATTTTGACTACAACGATCAATAAAACATTCTATTTTTATATATTGTTGTGTTCATTTAATGTTATAATCACAGTATGCAACTTCTAAGAGATAGTTTCTTTTATTCTATACATGCAACAGATATTTTGATTGTATTCCATGTTGTTCATGTATCTGGTACCTACAGATACCAAGTATTTTGGCACCATAGTTTATAGATAAAATGAAATAGTTTCATTCAAGATTTAAATTTCAAGTTCAAAGGAAGAAACCATATTATAAGCTATTTGTAAGGAGAAAAGCATACATCTAGAGAATGGACAACAGGAGCACACAAGGAAGCTATCTGCAATTAGAGTGTGCTTGATAGAAGCTACATTACCCTTCATCAATAAGGGTGTATAACGGCATCCTTCTAAAATGTCACCTCAACATAAGGAAAATCAGATGTTGCGTAAAGAAAGAACTTGATTCATCTAGAAAGATTGATAATCTCGAATAGAAAACACAAGACAAAGGAAGAGTTGCACAAATGTGAACAGAACCTACCAAGGACCGGACGTGATTACAAGGAGCAGTGCATCCAAGAGGGCATAGGAGGGGACTTTAAAACCAAAACAATCGTTGAGGTAGCAGCGCATCCAATAATGAACATTAGGGGACCTTGACAAGAAATAATTCACTAGATAGATAGATAGATAGATATTAACGTGAACGGAATTCCAATCATGGAATTCACTAGAGGATCTAGCACATAGGAGTATCAAAGGTTAAAAAGGCATCATACAAGTCTCATGCACAAGGTTGGAGAGAAGGCAGCCAATCCAATCACAAATCAATAAGAGCAATGATGTAATTCACCACATTGGACATAAAGAAAACTAGGGGGTATTTAGAAAAGTGATGCATATAAACAGAAGCGCCCATATAAAAAAGGTATGTTTATTATTAAATTCAAGAAGGCCTGTTGATTCACATTTCAGTTTAACCACAATGGATCAATAGAGCACCATAAAAGATAGAAGCTGTAGTGGATTTGATTTTTTTTTTGTACCTCAAGAGAAGTTGATTGATCAAGTGGATTGGAAGATATTTGTTGTACCTCGAGTGAAGTTGACTGATTTTGCTAATTTTTAAAAAGTTATCCGGTTGACATGGAAGATGAAAAGATATTAAAATCAAAGAGAAAAACAAGCAAAGGGTTTGTTGGAAAAGAGGGTGAAGGGGTTCAACTCCTTGTTCGTAAATAGTACAAAGTAGAACAAAGCAATTTAGAGGCCCCAAAGAGATCATAAGAATATTTTGTAAATAACTGAGATACGCATCAAATAGCTTCAAGAAGAAAAAATTTCATGTTGCCACGAATGAAAAGAAATTGTAGGTCACGTTTATGTTTGAAGACAGACAACAATAGTTTTGAAGAATGTTATCATTGCTCAAATGAAGAAGAAGAGTGGTATGACTGCCCAAAGGGAGAAACTATAAAGCCTCGTCTAAATGGCCAACTGAACAAAAAGAAAGGCTCTTAGAAAGAGAAGGCACAACCCCAAGATCATCCAAAAATTAGTACAAAAGAGCAAAACCATCCTAATCATGGTTGAGACTTGAACCACCACCTCCACACCAAGAGAGTCAGTCCAAAAGATGAGGACCTTCAAGAATATAAAGAATATCATCCAAGAAGACAAAAGCATCCAAGAGGTAAAATCGGCCACCCAAAAATAAGGCAAGGTCATCCAATAGGCAAGAAATGATGTTCAATTCCTTATGGTGGCCTGGAGTACGAAGGCAACCATCCAAGTCTTGAGGGTTGTCAAGAAGATTGTGTCAAATAATCTAGCCTCCAAATTTCAAATGTGAATGTTCAAGATCCCTAGGAGTGCCATCCAAACCCTTTTGAAGGTAGTTTAGGAATCGTAGTCTGTCAAGACTGTATTGTGGTCAACTAAGTCATCAAGAAGAAAGGCATTGCTGTTAAAAACCCTTTTGAGGAACAACAAGGATGCTGCACATTGACCAAAGTCATCAGGATCACCTTGTGGGCCTATACAATGATAATCAGGACCTTCAATGAGGAATAGAAGGCCATCTAAATGGCTAGACAGTAACTCAATGAGCAAGGTCATTCGAACCATACAAATAGTCCTGCAAATGAACAAGGCCATCACCAACAATGTGAAGGCTCTCAAAATTGTGTCGTCTACAGATCCCAAGATGACCAGAAGCAAATAGGGGCGCCATCAACAAGAGGGTCGGCTAGACTCTGAAAGATTAGCACAAACAAAGGAAGGAGGTCCAAACCATTCAGAATGTGCCAAGTAGCTACTTGATCCCTCAATGCAGTTCAAAAAGTGCGTTGGGTCGTTTGCAATGTAAAGCATGTCGTCGAAAGGTGCACTCAACTGTCTGGTTGCTCAGCACCACCCGAAACTTGAAAAGGAGAGCAACCCAAGCAGTAAGGTTCATCCAAGACTTAAAAGGGAAGGTCACCAAACAATAACCTGGACTATTTGGGATTACAAGCAGGATATCAAGCAAATTCTGTGGACAGTTTAACAGGCAAGGAGGGCCCTCTGGAAGAACGAAGCCATAATATAAGTCATCCAAGTTCAAGTGGATGCCATTTACAAGAGAAAAAACAAATGCAATATCATGAAGTGAGGTTCGCGAAGGATTTTATTCAACATCTTTGTCTAGCTTCTGAGATCAATAGATTAGAAAACTTATAACCAGCTTTATGAAAATTGCGAGTGGCAATTGGCAATTAATTGATAAGATCCTCGAAAGATAAATTGAAAAAAATTTATGATGCAAGAAAACTTGGAAAACAAGTTCCAATTTAGATAAGAATTATGAAATGATGATATAACGATCTGCAAAACATGGGTAAATGAAAAATTAGGATTAACTGGAAATTTAGTAGCACTGCTTGTAGAATCGTGAACTCAAACGTTGCATTTTCTTTTTCTTTTCTTTTCCTTTTATTATATGGACAACATTTTACTATTGAAAGCATCAGAAATTATCAAATCAAACAAGTACATAATAACTACCAGTCCCTAAAACAACAAAAAATTGAAGTCATGTATGTAAACAACGACTGAGCAATACAGTTGAACAAAACAGAAAAGTATGTTATAACTATGTAGAACTTGTCGCCTCCAATAGTCAGCCCATGGGTTCTCACATTCTACATCTCTCTATCTGGCAAAGGTGGATGAACCAACAAATATATGATGCAACTAAGAGGTACAAGAAAAACAAAACATAGACTATAACAATCTAAAATATGTAGCCTCAATCTTATAGACATTTGACTTCTATGATGTATCTTTCTTTATCCAGCATAGGTCTAGGGACATTTTTATCAAATAAATTTGTCTGATGGTTAAAAACTGTGCTATACTCTCGTGCAGACAAAAACTGTACAAAAAAGTCTGAACTATACTAGGGAATACTTTGAGAATTACCTAACCATAGCATATGCAACTGAACGAAAAAGACATAGAGAGCTACTACAGACCTAAAAACCATTGGACAGTAGTCCTTCCACTTAAAGTCCACCGATTGGTGAGGGGGTGTCAGTTGAGAACCCTCTCTAGGAAACTTCATCCAAATCCTTGCCCGAGGTCCAAAATCTGATGATCGAACCTCCCGCCTTGGTATTGGTGTAATTTTACCCACAGTATACCTGTTAAAATCAAATACCAATGAATGTTTTTATATGTAGCCTATCAATCATTATCAATTGTTAGTCAATTATTAACAGAAAAGCCAGAAATTTCTTTCTCCTAAAATCACATGTTCAGCACATCATATATAAAGGATCATGCAAAAATTTCCTTAGCCATACAGATCTCCAAGGAAATAGCCTTCAAAAGTCCACTGCATTAAATCCTAACTTTAAAAATTTACGGGTAGGGTTCCAAGCATAACTTCAGAATGAAGGACGTCCTGAATTTTATCTAATTCACCCTACTAGCCAGCTTAGATTCCTGAAGTAGTTCTGATCCTGTCACAGTCCAACTCTTTCAGGGTAACATGGATGGGAAGATATCTCCTTTTACCTACTTTGGAAGACCACATTTTTCTCCAAAAGAAATCTTTTATTCAAAGTGCATTTTTAGTAAATTACACAATTTCTACAAGCAGGTAAGGTGGTGTTCACAGAACCTACAGGAGCATCTAACCTACTATCTTCTGGAATAAGATGAAAACTAAGAGTGAAAAGGTAGTAGCCAAATACAATACCTGCAAATAGAACAGAGCAAAGGTATTGCTTATCCTGGCCTTTTGCAACCTTATCTTATTTGTAGCCAAATGTGAGAGACCGTTACTATGGACTTCATTAAGGGTTGCCTGAATCTCAAGGAAAAGCACCATATTTACAATTATGGATGGACTTATTAATATTCCCACTTTATGCTTGTTGCTATGAACAATGACGCTCCTGAGGTTCTGATCTGGTTTACAGAACAGTGTGCAAGTTGCCTAAGTTGCTCACACTTGATGATCTATATATGATTCTAAATTCCTAATCCACTTTTAGAAATAGTTTCTTGGTTTGGAGCAAGCAAGCTGTAACATAAAACTATACCATCCTTAAACAGATACACAAAGAAAGCTAGATAACAATGTCCTGGATGGCTATTCAAAAATGTACTCTGCTGGTCAACAATTCAAGTGGGTTTCAACTGTTTCACTAAGCACAGAATCGGTAAAATACCACATAACCATCAAAATGACACCATCATTTAAAAACTATAACTCCCACAATAGTCGGCTATGTAAAACTCATTCAAAATATCTCATCAAGGGATGCCAAACATCAGAGGTTATATCTCATTCAAGCACATAACCATCTCAAGAACATGTGAATGATCTAAGCACCGTTGCGGTAGTCCACATCCACTCGTCAAGGGATGCCATCCTCAGATGCCGGATGCTACTGCTAGTCATAAGGCACTAGAGCCAGATGCCAGCTAAAGCCAACCTATTTCTCAACGCCAGCACCAACAGGCACCAACCCTAATGCCAAAGGTAAATGAATCATTTCATCTTCTTAAAGCATTCGTGTAACCTCCTGTATTACATACACACATATAAAGTAGTAATTCATTAAGCATATCTGAGAGTCAAAGTTTGAGGTAAAGGTAGACAATCCCATAACTGGGGTATTTCACACAGGAAGAACTAAACGCCTGAACTATAGTAGACAGGATCTTTGGCATTGTTGCCAACTCTGCTACTACACATCTCTACCTTCTGAAATCCATTGTAAGGCTCCACTATATGCAAAATAAATTTTCTACTATTTTTACATAGTTTCTGATTTTTTTGATTTTCCTAATTACCATCCCCTTGTTTATCATTCCTTTACTCATTAAAGCGATTGCATGTCATAATCATTTACATGCCCTATTCTGTTGTGCAACTCTGATTCATAACTCTTTAGCATCACAAGCCAAACTAGGGAGATCTCCTCTACGCTACCTCCTGGGCCCTGCAGTGCAGATGAATAAGGGAGTCTAGCACGCCAATAAAGGCCTTATGGGAGAAGCACATATATATTAAGGGAACCATCCCCTTATTGTGAGATGAGGCACATGAAGCATTTTGGAAAATACAAGCTTTAAGATATAGGCATTGATTATTTTGTGTGTTCAGTTATTGTGTTGCCTTCATCTTATATATTTCATGCTCTTTTGCTAATGGTTCATGTGTTCTTCATAAGGCCAGGTAATTTCCGAAGGTAATCCCTGCACTGAAGGGATCCGTGAAAGAACAAATTAGAAGGCACTTGCTCAAAAGGAAGAGCTTTGCAATATAACATGTAACATAGGAGACACTATTATAATAATAATAATTTAGCAACGTTCTGGACTTAAACAAATCTGACTTGTGCCACTTACATTTTGCCTTCTATATAAAGAAAAGGATATGCATGGCTTTCCTTTTAACCTCACAATTCCTTTCAGTCCAGAGAGCCAAAAAAACTTATTGTTTATCATATTTCATGAAGTTGTGATGGTGTTGTAGCTGATCTAGCTTTTGTTATGAATAAGTATAGGTTCAAATCATGCCCACTCTAGCTATCATAATTTTGCACCAGTGTAGACTTTGAGAGTTATACTTTTGTTGTTGAGCTTTTCACCATTCCAATACTAAATTATTTCTCATTTTAGTAAGGGCAGTTTCCCTGCCAAAATTCACATATTTCAAACACAGAATATTCAAGAGGTTAAACCATCAATGTAGGAATTGTTTTGGTCTGAAGATTCTATCAGGTTGAGAAAGAAAGGAAAAAAAAAATCATATTAATGTCTACATTTGACCCAATCAAGTCAATGGAACTCAAACATACAACATGTAACCAATAACAAGAACACACCTCAAATTGCACTCCAAACCCAAACAAAGAGTGCAAAAACCAGAAAGAACAAAGAATCAGAAGGAGGGATAATCCCTAAAGATGCCAAAATATTAAGCAACACAAAGTACAAGTATCTCATTCAGCAATATGAATGAGAGGCCCATGATGAGCAAGGATGAAAAAACTGAATAAGACCATGACAGACAACAGGATAGGCTCTGATCCGCAGAAGAATGCTGCACAATGGGAAAGGATCATCAACAATGACCAGGAACAAGCCAACAGAGAATCTTGTGGTGACCATGGGATATTGTCCTGGACTGAGAAGGCCATACTAAGTAATCATCAGAGGACACAAGGAGTCACTCTCAAATACTTTCCTACCATTTAGTGTCGATGAATCTCTAGAAGTGGTAAGAAAGTGATGCATGACTATCTGAATCACCTGGACCAAAGGTAAATAAGTAGCTCTGTCACCATAAGATAGTAGATCTAAACCACCTTCAGAAGCAAAGGAAGGAGAAGGAGGTCCCAAAGGAACTATATACCCAAATGAAGAAATGATCGCATCAATCTAGGTTCTATCCCCATCCTAAGGCATCAAAAGGGAACTCAGTGTGCCCTATATCTGGGGTGAGAAGCAGTGATCAAACTCATTATCATTGACCCTTTTTGCATGGTTTGAAGCCAAGATTGTTTCCTAAAGGTAGGTAAGAAGCAAAGCATCACTGATCAGCATAAGAGAAAAAAGTGGTGAGGGATCCTCTTGAATCCCTGAATAAAGCAACAGTTTTTCCCTCTAACATCATAATTCATTGGAAACTTGATGATTAAGTGCTTCTCTGTCTCCACCTCCTCCACAAAGCAAAGGTGATAGGCTCCTCATTAGAAATACGGTGCCCGGACTCTAACTGCAGCTGGTAATAACACATTCTTAGCCGGCCAAGAGGAGCCCTAAGGCCATCAAACAAGTGTCAATGGATATAGTCAGAACAGGTAATAAGACCATCTATCTCCAAGATGCATTTAGCATAAAAAGCCGATTTAGGGATAAAATTCTGTGGCAAAAAGACCCAAGCTCCCTAAATATATTGTCCATAAAAGACCTCTAGCTCTTTGACAACTTTGCTAACCAACCCTTATTAGGAAGAACGCAAGTAAAGGCATCCAAAGAATATCCAAAGTGGGGCAGTAGATCCATCTAAATCCCAATAGAGCCAAGAAGAAGCTAACTAGCCTCTAACTACTAGGCTCGTCACCTAGGCGAACTAACAAAACAACCCACTCTAAAGAAGATAGAGTTAGAAATACATCTCTCCTACCCTGATCTATGGTCACCCATAGATCTTAGTCTAAGGACTTAGAAGACAAGTCTAAAGATGTTCTCATAGCAAACTCACCTTGGACAATACATTGCAGGAATATTTGTTACATACAACAAATCATGCGCAGGAGGAATGAGGTCTGAACCCTCTCAATACATGCCCAATCAATGGGCCCCAAACTTCAGATCTATAGAGAATAGCAGGTTTGATGATACAGTAACGAGATGCATCCTCAAAGAGAGGCGCTCTTGAAGTTCGTCGCCAATGAAATGGGAGAAATGGTAGGTTTCCTCCCCTCAATAAAATGGTCTCTTCCAATTGGGGTTTACATACATCCCACAAATGCATCTCGAAACGTTGAATATCCAAGAAAAATAAAGACACATTCCTCTATGTCCAAGACATAAGCTTAGAATTGATAAAGGGACCTATTAACCGAACTCCAAAATACATGTAAGTGATTTTGATTGCCAAGTTTGGCCTTGTAGAAGAACAGGAACTTGGAGAAAGAGATTTTCAAAGTTTTGATATCATAATCTTACTTTCACTGAGGTTGACCATGACATGTCAAAGCTTATAGAATTGGTAGGGGACATCTAACTACCGCTATAACCCTTCTAGAGAATAAGGAAGAGAACCACATAATCAGCAAAAAGCAATGTGGCTACCAGAACCTGATGCGGTGTTGAAGAATATTACATTATTTGGTACATACAAATGTACCCCCATGGTACCTTCATGGTACAAATGTAAATATGTAATAGATTAGGGTTTGTGTCTCTAGTTTAGATGAGTGATTTATATTTCTTTTTATGTAAGTGTCAATGTGCAGGATATGCACAAGTGTCCTGTAAAAGTGCAATGTGCAGGAAATGCACAAGTGTCATGTAAGTAAGAATGCAAGAGGATGTGCACACGTGTCTTGTATTAGGAGTGCATGTAGAAGAGTAAGAGTCGTGTAGAAGTGTGCAAGTGTCAGAGTCAAGTATGCATGTAAGAAGAGAGTGAAGAGTCTAGTACACAAGTGGCAAGATGAGAAGCCAAAGGTCAAGAATAGGAAAGGTTGCATCTCCCGGATATGTGAGGAGAGCAATAGACAAGTATTGAAGAGTCACATTACTATGGCTATATTATGGAGACAAAGCTCCATACAATGTAAGGGAAAACAATTTGTAGCGATCACCACATAGCAAGCATTGATAATAAAGCTTGTATACAGATTTTGAGCAATTTTTATATTGTAAGTATTCTTCATGCATGTACATGAATGATTTTGGCCATTTACATTCATATTTGATATTATAAGTGAATGATATTATTGAGGACATTACTAGATACTCGGCTTCAGAAGAGATACTTCTGTTGGGAGATTTCAATGCTCAAACTGGACCCATACAGGTTTCTCTTCATGACCTCACAACCGATGAGATGCAGACTCGGGAATTGGGTCTTGAGGACCTTGGTTTTGTTCGAACCTCCAGCAACACACAGGTTACTGCTTACGGTAAGCATATTATTGAGTTGGGTGAATCCAACAGGCTAGTTCTTCTCAATGGTATATCTTGTTTTTTGGATTCCGGTGGGTTTACTTGATTTCCTCATAGAGGTGGAGCCAGTGTCGTCGACTATGCTCTTTCCTCTACCACCCTCGTTCCATTCATTTCCCGGTTCAACATCTCTAATCACCCTCCCCCCTTACCGATCATTCAGTTCTTTCTCTTACGTTATACGTTGTTTCCCTTCCTGTTACTCCTCCCCCTCCTCCCTCCCCTTCAGCCCCTCGAGTCATTATAGACTTTGACTATTATTCCTTTACCTACATGGACTGGTTGCGTCATATTCTCCCCAAGGTGTCTTCTCTTCCCAATGTTTCCAATCGTTCTGCTTGCTTGGTCCAAACTATTTGGAAGGCTGCTCTGGACTCGTACCCCCATACTATTCGTCCTCACCCCCTGGTCATTGTCCCATGAACATCTGGTATGATGAGGAATGTAAGTTTGCCCACCGAAGGTTGAAATATGCCATTTGGAATCCTTCCTAGCTCTATGCCATTTCTCACAAAGACTACAGGATGCTTCTTCAAAAGAAGCGCTTCTTCCTCTCTCGACATCAACTTGATCTTATCCACTCCCTTCAACAGTCTCCTAAATCCTTTTGGCACCTTATCCTCTCGCATGATCGGATTACTCATGGGATCAATCTTTCCTCTTGGACCATTCATGCCTCTTTCCTCTATACCATCCCAAATCAGCATCCTATTACTGTTCCCTTCCCCCCCCTCTTCGTGACACCTCTTTTCTACTAGTCTTGTCAAGCAGGCTATCAGGAAACTTTGTACGAGCAAAGCAGCAGATTTGGATGGGTTACAGGTGGAAATTTTGAAGCATGGTATTGACCCTCTTGTTGGGGCCCTCACTGATCTCTTTAATCTCTCTGTCTGTTTTGGGTTTCCTGATTCCTGGACTCAGCATATCATTCACCCCATTCATAAGTCAGGTGATCCCCATGAACCCAATAACTACAAGACTATCATTGGACATATCTTTGCGAAGCTCTATGCCACAACATTGGATGTGCTTCTGTCTCGAAGATTGGAGGAGGGAGGTTTCAAGGCTCTTTACCAAGCTCATTTTCGGCAAGATCACCAAACCAAAGATCACATTCTAGTCCTCAGAGATATTATTGAGGAGGCGCGTTCCATATCCTCAAAGGTTTATTGTTGCTTTGTAGACTTCAGGAAAGCCTTCGACACGGTGCCTCGACATTTACTTCTTGAGAGACTTCGATCAGAATATTTTGACAGCGGTTACACGGTTATATGAGACTGTGAAAGGTCAATTTCGCTCCCCTCAAGGGTTTTCAAACAGTATTCTTAGCACCATAGGAGTGAAACAGGGGTGCCCCTTTCCCTGACACTTTTTGGGATCTTCATCGACGAGCTTGAGACTTTTACTAAGGAGAACGCTCACGCAGAGGATGGTTGCCTTCTTCACTATGTGCTGATTTCTATTCTCCTCTTCGTTGATGATGTTGTTCTTTTGGCCTCTTCCCCTGAGGGGTTTCAACACCATCTGGACAAGCTTGCCGCTCTTTGTGACTTGAGACAGTTGATGGTGAATCTTTCTAAGACCAAGGTTATGGTCTTCAATACTAACAAAGAGGCTCTATCTCATCTCCACTTCTCTTTCCAAGGTCGACAAGTCGAGATCACCACCTCTTATGTGTACTTGGGGGTTCTTTTCACCGGTCCCACTTTTGGTATGAAACCCGCCGCCAAGGGCCGGGTGTGTAAGGGATATGCAACTCTGTCTTTGCTAGAGAGGAATTGCTTCAAAGCACATTTTCAGGATATACCTATGAATATGAGGATTTTTGATGCCTTGGTCAAGACAACTATCATTAATGGGTCAGTGGTTTGGGGTCCTAGTCTTGGCCCGGATGAGTGATCACGAGTTGAACGAGTCCAGACACTCTTTCTTCGACGATTCATTTTTTGCAAGGGCACAAACCCCCACTCTATTATTCTAGCAGAGTTTGGTGCTTCTCCTCTCCATCTTGAGATTATCTTCCTGATTATAGGTTATCTTCACAGGATCCGTACTTTCGAAGATACCCTGAGGGTCACTGGCAGTACCTTTACCTTGCCCTTCGCTCAACGATGGCCTTCTCTTCGAGTTCTTGGGGAGGCCGGAGGAGCTGGTATTTTCAAGTTCCTACCCTATTGGCCAGCATTCAGATACAAATAGACAGGCTCCCCCTTATTCTTTGGGTGTTCTCCCCCCTCCTGGCTTAGAAAGGAGAGGATCCTCCACGAGATCCAGAAGAATGTTAGTCTCAAGTACACCAGATGCACTTGTATCTCTCATGTTGCCCCTCTTTCCCCCAAGTTATCTTTCTACCATGAGCACTTCTTACAAATACAAGAGGGCAGAATAGTTCCTCCACAATACCTTCAGCAGCACACAATGCATAGTCTTCGGATCACTATTGGGCAACTTAGGGTGTGTTCTCACCAGCTTCGGATTGAGTCAAATCACCATCTTCCGACGTAGGAGCGGATTTGCTTGTTTTGCCCCTTGGGTGAAGTTGAAACCCTTCATCACTTTATTTTTTTGTTGTCCCATTTATTATGAGATCCAAGGTAGATTTCATTGCCTTTTCAGGGACAACTATCGATTTGTTTCTACCTTCTTCAGATACCCGAACCAGCGGTATCTCGCACTCTTTCTTAGGGAGATAAATCAACTTCGACAACATAAAAGTTCTTCTCTAAATGAATCTCATCCTCCTCAACATCGGCTCATCACAACATACTTCACTAGCTCCAACATACTTCACTAGCTCCAACGGACCAGGTGACTCCGATTGAAAACGCCCCACATCATCCAGTTCAGACGGAAGCAGGGTCACTAAACAGCGCACCCTCAGTTTGTCAGGGTTCCGAACTAACGTTGGTCAGAGACATATCATGGACTTCTTGAGCTCCAGTACTTCGGCCTCAACTGTTAGGAGAGAATAGTTTCTAGGGGGTTCTTGGAGCTTGCCCTCCTAGGTTGCTCTCTCCCCCCTCCTCTCTCTCCATTCTTCTTGGCGTGCACTCCTCTCTTCTAGACTGCAACCCTCCCCCCTCTGCTCTCCCTTTTCTTTTCCCTTTCTCTTTGGCCCGGTTGTTGGGTTTCGTCTTGTATTTATCTTAGTTCTTTTATTTGTTGAGCTTTTTAGCCTGCTAGCAGGCAGTCATTATTGTCCTTCTTATAGTCCATTGGGTCTTATTTTGGCCCACCGTAGACATTAATAATATTTCATTTCATTTCAATGGGTTATATGGGATTGAAACATGCCCCACCCGTATTACATTATCAACACATAGTGGTATTACAACAAAGCTTTGATATTGTCCATATATCGTTTAGCAAGATTTGAACCTGGGTCTCCTCCTTGAAATGTTGAGGAATTTAACCGATTGAGCTAATGCCACTTGATTCAAAAATTTAAGTTTACATGGGTTTTTATGAGGGGTCTTGGTCCCCTCTTACCGGGGTTTGAACTTGGATCTCCTGGATGAAAACCCAAGGACTTACCACTACGGTATCCCTCACGAGTCTAAAATTTAAGTTTACACAGGTTTTTATGAGGGGCCCTAGTCCCCTCATATCGGGGTTTGAACTTGGATCTCCTGGATGAAAACCCAAGGACTTACCACTACGGTATCCCTCACGGGTCTTTAATGAGTTTACACAGGTTTTTATGAGGGGTCTTGGCCCCCCTCATACTGAGAAGGGTTTGAACCTTGGACCTCTCAAAGAGAGACCAAAGCCCTTACCACTGCAATAAGCTTGCAGCTATTTGTAAAATTTTAGTTTACACGAGTTTTTATGAGGGGTCCCGATCCCCTCATACCAAGGTTTGAACTTGGGTCTCCTGGATGAAAACCCAAGTACTTACCACTACAGTATCCCTCATGGATTAAAAATTGAGTTCACACAGGTTTTTATGAGGGGTCCTGGTCCCCTCATACCGAGTGGGGTTTGAACCTTGTACCTCCCAAAGAGAGGCCAAAGCCCTTACCACTACAGTAAGCTTGTAGTTGAGTGAATGTTATTTTATTATTATATTGGCCTAGATATATATTTGATTGCTCATATATAATTCTACTCTTGATTATTGATATTTCGACCTATAATATTGTTGGCTTATTTACATTGGGACCTATGATATTTTGAGATAGTTAAGCTTAAAAGCCAACATGCAAATAGCAACCATCCTCTTTTGGATCAAGCTTGACAATACAGATGCCAAAGAATGTCAATGAGAGAGGACATTCTTCTTTTCCTCCATAGGACTCTTGATACCATCAAAAAGTTTGTGAGAAGTGTGGACCTGAGTCCCTGACAAAGAACCTCCTCATAAAGTCTCATAATAGTAACAACAAATTCCTCGTAAATGTCAATATTTGGGAGGCTCTGGAATAACAGGTGCATGCAAGTAGTGTCGAAGGCCTTCCTAAGCTACAAAGCAATGAAGGACTATGGAAAACTACTAGCGCCTCCTCAATGATAGATCGAAGGATAAAAACATGACCAATAGTATGGAACTATCTCCTAAAGCCTGCTTGCCCTTACTTACTATAAAATGCCCTTGCTCTAGTTTGTCAAAAGCTTTAATATGCAAAACTATGGCATAAGACATAGCATAAAGATTAGTAAATGTTTGCCAACTCATGATGGTCTTGTTATTATTTGGTTCTGAGCTATCCCCTTATTCGTGAACAAAGTAAATAATATGATATGAACAAGTGGAGGGGAAATGAAGCAAACCATCTTATTGAATAGTTTTGTGATGGTTAAGATGAGAAAATCCATGCAATATTGGACAAATTCTTCTTGAAATCCTTCACAATCAGCAACCTCACTAGTACAAGTTTTTTAATGGATCTATTAACATCTCCTAGAAGAAATCAGTAGCAAGAAGATGGCAAGTATTGCTCATTGAGGATTGGTTCAAAATATCATAAAGCAAACTGGCATGTGACAGCCACGTTTGGGGGATCAATACTAGAGGAGAAGGATTTCTTTATAACAAGAAGATACCCAAAAGACTTGATATATTCATCAAAGCCATCAAGAAGCTTACACCGCCTAGAGCTAAGAAGTTCAAATTTCTTATGCCAGAGATGACACTAGTCTCTTCATGCAGAAGAGACTAAGATAGGCTCATGAGCTAAGACACAGCAGAGTCCCTTGTGCATGGTTTTAAACCATTCATCATACCATCAATTCACATGACAAGGGCAATAGAATGGGCCAATCTTCAAGGATATTTTGATTGCCTGACAGTGTGCAAGAAGAAGATGAGCTCCTTCTCATAAGACATGAGAGAGGAAGTCATACATAGCTATAGTTGTGGCAGAAGAGTGGATGCTGCTAGGGAGACAAGGGGGAGAGGACAAGAAAGAGGAACTCAAACTGAAGGTCAAAGCAGCATTGATGAGCAACAGGAAACTGATCAGAGACTTGCAAGCCCAATATGGGAGATCAAACACCCCCGAGCAAGGACATAGTCAAAAGGAAGTTGACCAGAGATGACAAAGGGTATTTTAAAACTAATTTAAAAAGGAATGTAGATTAGTCAAGTGAATAAGTTTAGCCATGCCATAGTCCAAGGCATTGTGAAGCAAAGGTAAATGGGATGCAATCATATGTACAAAACCCGAGTGCAAATCCCTACACTGTGATGCACACTCCAGCAATAATGTGGTCCATAATAATAGGGTTTGCTGTAATAACACAATAATGTGGTTTGTTGAAATACCATCATGATGTAACATTTGTGGGACACATTTCAACCTCATATGACCAATTGGAAAAAAAAATAGCTATGCCACAATTCCCCATGAAAAATTAATCTACGCCCAACGTTAGGATTTCTTTTCCTTATTTGTATAAAGATAGCCCTGTTTGAATCTTACATTGTATGTATTCCACTGCTACAAAGCAAGATAAAGCTTATCTTCCAGCTTCGAATTGTAGGCGCAGTCCAACCCTGTGCAGATAGCCCCAACCCACTTGTTTCTTTTTATTGCATATCTTTTTCTTCTTGTTTTGTTATTTTCATTGTTGTAACAACAGATTCATCTATACAAATCTAGCAATGCTACAGTAATGGAAGAAAGATGGTACAGCAGAGATTCTCATCCATAGAAGTTTTGGCCATAAGCGCAAAAATAATGCTCGTTAAGGCCACTTATGATACTTATGAAAACATCTCATTGACTAAATAGAACCATGAGAACCACGGTGTGAGATAAAAGAAAATGATATAATACCACAATGAGAAGCCAAAAGTTCATTTGCCCACTAACAGAATGTAGACCATCCACATGCTTGATTATTGAACATGTTAGAATGATATAATTGGATAAACAAAATTAGCTATGATTAGTGGAGACTCAAATCTATAAATATACCACCAAATCTCCTCATTTTCAGAATTTGTTTGATGCTCTGAACTTTGAAGGACTCCCATATAAGCAATGGATAGGAAAGAGAAAGAGCTCTGTAAAGACTCAGACAATTCAGCATTTATAACCTTTAAAAGATGATGGTTTGATATCCAAAACAGATACAACGATAAAAGTGATATGGGCCTGATTATTTTTCCCCGCTGGTTTTGATGGGAATTAAGATATACTTGTCTATATGCCTGCATTAAGTCTTATAATTTCCAAAACAATTTGTAACTAAATGCATGTGTTTTCTGTACCAGTTAACATGTCCTTTTGATGCTTACTATACATGCATACTGATTTAGTTTAAGATCCATAACAAAAAACTTAGCAAGAAGTACTGACTGGGAAAACATTGATGACATATGAATAATCCTAAGCAGAAGACTGACTAGTGTTCCTGACTGAAAGCCTACTTATAAATATAATGACTAACATGCATTGCAGTATACAGCTTTACTTATTCTTCTATCATAGTTCCACATGCCATAAAGCTCCACAGTCCATTCCATTCCAGTAAATGGATAGCCTACAGCAGAAGTCGAAGGCTCATAAAAACGCAGACTCTTATGTGAGAGGAAGATGACCAAGAACAAAACACTTAATGATTGATGTTCGATTATTTCATTGCCTTTTGACAATATATGATATATTAAAAGGTTTCTGCACTGGTTCTGTGTCTACCACATAGAAACTCGTGCTAATTCTGTAGGTCTGCACTCTTAAACTGTGAACTTAAGACATAAACTATTAAAATTTATGATGCGTTCATTAGCAGAAGAAAAGACGGCAATCTGAAAATATTTTATGGAAAAGAATACAGGATATACCTTATACCCAACTGCAGGTTGAGCATTAAATCATAACTTCGGTGGCCTTTAATAATTGTTTCACCTGGTTTCTTTACCTCCTTAAGTTGTCGCTTTTGTCGGCGTCGTGTGCTTTTAGATGGCATGACAAACATATTATCCTTCACCAATTCACTGATCAGGACACCTTGTACATACTCTCTTTCCAGAACTGGTATAGCCACATCATCTTTTTCTATTTCATCACATTCTAAAATAGGTTCTCCTGCTGTCCATGAACCATCTTGTCCAATAACATTTTCAAAAGCACCTTCAAGACTCCAGCGTCTTTGCAGAGATACATTTGTATTGGGCGTATAATCTGAACTTCTTGGTAGTTCATCTGTTAGAAGTTTGTCAAATGACCCACGCCTTGCTCTGAGGAACCTTTTCATCTTAAACTGCCCCATGTCCAGTGAAGAAGCATGACCTAACTTTGATGAACCATGGTTTAGATAATGATGGGCTGAGTTTGCTTCATGTCCTCCCTTCCCAAATAATCCATGGAATAATGGAAGTCTGCTCCCAACAGGGTAAAATGTTCCTTTTCCATCCTTTAATCCCTTGCTCCATGTCCCTGCATAGCAACCCCCATCAGCCCAAGTATAGGCTCCAAACCCATGCACCACTCCATCCAACCAGTTTCCATCAAACGAGTCTCCACTTGCCCAAGTCATAACACCTTTGCCACACATTTTACCACCTCTCCAATCCCCCATGTAAACATTCCCATTGCCCCATACATATCTTCCAGGACCCTCTGGTACTCCCTGATTCCATGAACCTTCATAAACATCCCCATTTGAATATATTTTCCGCCCCAATCCATGTTTGATATTCAAGCACCAGTCTCCTTTGTAAGTTATTCCATCAATTCCTGTATATGTTCCAACACCATGCATGTACTCACCCAAAAAATCTCCTTCATAAGTGGCTCCAGACGGCCACGAAATTTTTCCCCTTCCAGTTTTTTTACCTCTTACCCATTCCCCTTCATACATGCATCCATCTGACCATAAGTACTTCCCTGGGCCATCTGGAAGATTTCCTCGGAGTGAGCCAGTGTAAAAATCGCCATTTGGCAAAATCTTTTCCCCTATTCTATGGCTTCCTAATTCAATGGATTTTCTAGCATCTTCCCCGTCTCTAACAGTAGAAAGCTGTTCACTTTCCCTGAAAGAATATATTCGTATGGATGACTGTCTTTCTTGAACTGAGGGCTGTCCTGTTTTTTCCTTGTCATCAACATGAGCCACAGGACCAGACATGCAGAATACTCCTGAGGGTGCCGTTTTTAATAAATGAATATACCCAGGATTCAACGATGCCAAAACATATTGTGGCAAACTGCTAATAGCTTGTATGGGAGATAACTGGCTCTGAAAATACAATTTTTCATCTCCTACACCTGAGCCTGAAGAAAAAAACATACCAGGTAATGCATATATATCAAATTAGAAAGAGTTGAATCTTGGTCAGAACTTAGAGTGCTGTGATGCTACCAAATATTTGATGTCATTTTTCAATGAGAACAAAATAAATAAGAGAAAACAGCCAGTTGATTGTCTGGACTTCTTTACTTCTTTTCTACTGATCTATTTGGTTCATTTGTTCCTAAAAAATGTGAGTGGGCAAATGCATAAATGAAAATATCTATTTTTAACATATTTTGCAAAATACAAATTTCAGAAGCAGATAAGCAATGTATGCTTTTAAACATAACTAATTGTATAGTCAAATAAGCTTGTATTTGAAATTAAATTTAGATCATACCTTTGCACAACTTTATGTCCTGACTTTGACAGAGAATCATAAATGCTATGAACTTTTCATGATAGGATAAACATCTATTGCCTGTTAAAAAGCAGATACCAAAACATGAAAATTCGTTCATGAAAACATAAAAGCATTAAAAGCCCAGAGAAAGGCCAATGTGAAGCTTCATCCTGTTAAAAACATGTGCAGAATGCCCCATCAATATGTACATTGTGATAAACATGCAACAAAATTCTTAGAAGGATTGATGTATGTGTGCATTTACAACAGACGTAGAAAACTTATGCCAGTTTTCTGGCTGACACATAAGAAAGACGAAAAAAAGAATTTAACCAGTAACAATTAGAGATGTAGTTCCATAAAATGAAATGAAAAGCAAAACCTCAGTCAACGATTCCTTGGAATACAGCTAGAGCTCATGCAAATTCTAAGCTACATAAAGACATAAATTCTTTGCCCCTGGAGGCACAGACCCAGGTACTTTCTTTCCTGCTTTACATGGGAACAGATTTTGCAGCTGATGTAATTTTTTTCTTTTAAATCCATGAAGTAAAATAGAAGATGCATTTATTTCAGAAAACAAAAAAGACACTTTATTGCTGGAAATGGGTTACTTCAGCTAAATCTGCTCATCAAGAATGAAAAGTAATATTAAGCATATAAAGTACTTTGTATGATGAGAGGTAGCAGTCCAAAATGACCTAACAGGATTTCCCATCTAGTCTCCGGTGAATAATCAAGATGTCATGATCTAATTTGCATGTACACATATAAGTGTACAACATTGATTTGGATAAAGCAAACTTCTAGAAATCCTTTAATCTAATGTGGCTGAAATAAGACATAAAAAAGATTTATAAAAATATACACATTGGCAAAATACAAAATACAAACTTTAAAGAAAGTTAAAACACAATTCCTTTATGTGGAAATAAAACTGCAATGACCAAGGTCCAATTGTTTTAGCAAAACAATATTGTTAAAAGGAGTAAGCTCCCTCCCTTCACCTTTCTCTTGCTCTCTTTTCAATTTTCACCACCGATAACGAAGATTTTATACTACAGAATGTACACATATCTATTACTATTAGGACTTGCAAACGTAACCAGGAAAATATATATATCAGTCTCTATACATACCACATACTAGATGCAATGTATATGGAAAGAAAGGGTATTTTTTATGTTTTCCCAGAAGAGAACCAAAAAGAATAACATGAAAATAAGTGTAGCACAACAGTACAAACTGACTAGAAGTGATCCCACTCAAGCATATCATCACTGTGAGCATGCTAAAATCAACAACAACTAGGAAATATAAGCTAATGGGCAAGGATCTCAAAAAATATGCAAAAGAAATGGAAGTGAGTTTCACAATGGATTTTTACTTTTACAGGATTGTGTGGAATACTTGTGTTTTTGTGGTTCTTCATTCCTGGGGATGTTACTGTAAGTTTGGCAGGTATAGAGTTTACAACTTTTTTTTAATTCTTTGCAACACTTTTCTCTGTGTAATCTTTTGAAGGTTTTGGGGCTCTTTTGTAGCTTCCTCTTATTATTTGTTGCAATTCATACTATCAAAGTCTCTCAATGACCTACTTTTACCATTCATGGACATTAATATAGTCACTTTCGTTCTTTCACACTTAGAAAGAGAAAATGCCAAAACACTTAATAAAACAGAATTTTGGACCGTAATAAACAAACACAAAGCTAAAAAAATTATGATAAACTTGCTTAATAGCCAATCAAAAATGCCCAATGGGTTTGGGGCAAGTGTTGGGGATTGACAATTTTCACAGCATAAGCCAAGGTTAAAATCCTATAGGGGTCACCTTGCAGAGCCATTAGAGCACATGGAGGTAGTGATTGAACTTATGGACCTAGGGTCGAGCGGCCATACACCTAGAATTGAATGTACCCATATTATGGATCAAAACCCACCCTCATGTTCCCTGCTAACTCTGCCCCAATGTTAAACATTTTAAGTCCATGGAATTGTGGAGCAATGATAAAGGGGATGCAATCATATGAGCACAACTCTAGTTCAAATCCTCACATTGAGATGGACGCTACCATGACTAGATGGCCTGTAATCATATGGGTTGTTGAAATACCTCGATAATATGGTCATGTTGTAACACAAGCGGTGCCCTTTTCAACCCTATATAACTAATTAACAAAAATAAGTTAAATAACAAATTAACAAATAATAGGACTAAACTTATACTTGGTAGGAATAACAACCATAAAATTGCATCTATGATATTTACAGAATCTACAAAAATAAAAAATGTAATGAACAAATGTTGTATCAAAAGTGCAGAATGCAAACTTCACCTTAGAGTGCCAATTGTCTAGATTAAAGATGGAAAAGATATGACATTGGTACATAGCCACCTCCTATAAGAGAATTATGGGAATATCAAGTGGTATCATATCACAGTCCATCTATGTAATTGATTACTATGACAAATCAAAATTTCCATTGCTCACTTAGAATCCAATCCAATTTTCAACTGAAAGTTTTAGTTCTTCCTCTAAGCTTTCCAACGCATTTTGAAAAGATCAAAACACTAGGACCAAAAAATAAGGTTTTCGGGCATTTTCAGGCATAAAGGTGCCACGACAAGGTCACACGCATGGATTATGATTCCTTATAATGTTGAATCCATTGTTTGCAGATCCATAATTTTGGATGTTCACAAATTTTTTGCTAATTTCACTTCAAGGAAAAACTTTTCACAAGTACAGCCAGGGTGCAGTCGTATATGATTTTGCAAATTAATATGAAACATATTTCATGCTTAATTCATTAATTTATGATTCTGTAAATTCATAAATATGTGCAATATAATTTTATCCCTCCTTCCAACATTTTGTCTCATATAAATTCAGTCTCTAGCTTTTCATGCATTTTAATTTTGTCATGGTATTCTTCATAGTGGGGTTCAATTGCAGAGTCCAAGGCAGATTGAAAATCCATTTTGCAGCTAAGTTGCATTTATGCATATTTGGATACAGCTACATGTATGCTATGGAATGGAGTGCAAATATGATTAAGAAAACATGATATAAAATATGGTTGAAATATGGTATATAAAAATTGGAAAAATAAATAAATAAAATGATATATAAAAACATATATGAAAAAAAAGAAAAAAAATATCATAAAATGTAGAATTCAAAGTGCCATCCATTTCTTTGGTAATACAACAAAAAAAGAGCAAATTGCCAGCAACAGTAGGTCAAGAGATTGAAGAAATAGCATTCAACATATTAAATTACTAAAATGAAAGAATTTCCACAATCAATAATCAGCTCAAAAACCTACAAACCAAAACAGTAAAATCTCTCTAACAAATAAAACAACCAAAAACCTCCCAAATATAAGCTCATAAATAAGTTACATGTTTAATAAGAAAGTATTTTTTCTTTTTTTCTTTTTTTAAATGCCTTTTAAAATCTCATGGGTTCTGGCTGGATTATGGACCTGTCATATCCCAGGTTGTCTCCCGACCTTATCAAATGTTGTATGCAGATATGAGCATGTATTCAGGCCGTATCTAATTTAGATGCATGTCAAGATACAGGAAATCATATATCAGGAAGAAGTGACAAAATATCAGATAACAATTTCCTAGTGATAGCAACGCCCACACTTTCTTACTAGCTGCATAATAGCAGCACATAAAGGTTTAAAAAGCCAAGCATTCTATGAAAGGCCCCTTATGTGTGCTGTCCTACTTGCTCCCCTCTTCTTCCCATTATTGTAGCTCTCTCCTTTTGAGCATGTCCATTTTGCTTTCAATTTGTAAATATTCTCACATGCTTTTAGGTTTTCCCTAACTTTCCCTTGACCCACTACATTATCTCACTGCTTCATTCAGGACACATGTGAATTGTAAGCAGGATAAATTTTCACAGGTAGCCAAGCATGTTCCATTGCAAAGCAATATTTCCCTTCTGCATCCACTCTCCTGGTAGACTTCTCTTAGTACCATATTCAACAAACTCGTTGTTATGGACTTTTTTGCTTTACTCTGGTTCCAAATACTAATTCCATGTCTTATTCAGATGTTATGTTTAGTGTCGTTCAATGTGCAGATCCAGATCCACCTCTTCTTATTATTAATACATAGTGAGAAAGATATCTAGAGAATCTAGTTGAGCTAACTCAAAATGAGACACATGTCAGCTTCAGTCAAGAGCCTATGCTATCCATAACAAAATAAAATTATTTAAGGCACAGATTGATTTTCTTTTCAAAAATCTTTGATCAACCATCTGGTGCTTTGGCAGGAGGATAAGGTCCCCTCCCTTTCTATGCCCGCCTTAAGGTACAATATGTATCTTCTTTCAAGATAGTTATGCCATTGCAAGAAAATGTGATAAAAATGTATTAATACACAACAAATTCAATATAACTAAGAAAATGCTAACAAGAAGGGAAAAAAGAAAGGGGAAAAAATGAAGATTTATCTTCTCTTGCCAATTGTTCAGGGAATATATCAGAACACTATTTTGTCTAAGCTAGTGGTCTAGGTATGAGAACCTTATCAACATATAATCAGGACACAGGTAGCAGCATCATAAGTCTTGGCCCTTATCACAACCCTCCACCCTCAAGTATAGGCTTATAACTGACTGAACTATTTTTTGGCAACGTCAGTTCCCACCTGAAGTAAAAAGACACGAATTATTGCGCAGGAATTTTAACCCCACTGCCAGAAACTCCATACCATCTGATAATAGGCAGTAGGCTTCTCCATAAAAATTATAAAAAGAGAAGTAAACATGAGTGACATCAAAGTCTTCCAATCAATCCTGATTTAATCATGTGAACATGCAGACCCCAACATATCAAACCTAAGTTATAAATTGCCGAAAAGCCGGCCATTCATCATCTAGAATACTTCTAGCCTAATCAGAACACCCCCCAAAGGACAGGAAACCATGTGAGCACAGTAGCAACGCTTAAAATGCGTTATAAAGAACTGCGGAGATCGACTCCAAAAACGAAAGAATGAATTTAACACGTTCAAAAGGGTGTACTTTCAAGGCGTGGTTAGTAATTCGGAAAACGGTGTCCTCTCGCAACATACACAATTCTAACCACTTCAAAAACAAGGACGAAAAGATTCTTCTATTTCAGCAATTCTGAGAAGCTTAATGTATTAATGCAAACTTCAGCAGTACATAGTGGTATTGCTTTAAATTACCACGTCGTTCTCGAAAATTCCATAACACGGCCGCTTGTACCCACTGGCCCTAACCTGAGTCCCTCTATAAAAAGCCCCATGCCAAAGCTCAGCTCTCCGGCCGCCAGACTCGACAATTTTCACAACTATTTCTCGGAACTTGAAGAGTAAATTCCCTAATTAGCGATCTGATCGCTTTACCAAGTCCAAATCAACTCCCATCCCTTAAATTTGCAGGCATGAATGTAAGAATAAATAAATAAATAATCCACCGTACTCTCACGCCATTATACTTAACAAGGACATAAATGTAGGGAAGAGAATAATATTAAAATGCTCTATCTAGCCTCCCGACAAGTCCCGCACACGAAAACCAACGAAAAGATAGGCAACAAGCATACCCTGAAATTTGCAGCCCGCAAGCCCACGCGTTCGAATCTCCAACTCCACCAGAGAAAATATAAAAGAATCTGAAACCGAAGAACTTTTCAACAGCCGCAGATCGATCCCGAAGGCGGCAAAGCCAAGATAAACTGCAGCAACCCGTCGGATGAAAAATAATAACAACAACAAAAACAATAATCCGCCATTAAAAACGAACTGTTTGAATCCGTGACCTTACGCTCACGGGTTGCTGCTATCTCCAGTCACCCCAGGGTTAAAAAAACTCCACTCATTTATTTATACATATTTTAAAAAATGTAAATCGTTGTTATATATTTTTCCCAAGTTGACCACTCACAAATTTGTAATTAAATATGCTTCCCTTCTTAGCCTTCCAACACAGCAATTCTCCAGCATGAGGAAGCCCATTCCAATCATGGTATATTGTCGAATTTTAAAATTACGGCCTGGTACTATCATGGAATAGCCAAAGCTTAGCCTCCCCCCCAGGTCCCTTTCTTTAATGCTAAGGTTGACTCTGAGCTGGAACCGAAAGGACGTGGTGCCTTTAAAATTGTGGCCAGCAAAATGAGATGGACTTGTGGAGACAGGCCATTGGACGGTGCGTTATAAAAAAACGTGGTGAGGCTCGCCGAGGCGTGACGGTGGGAAGTTAAAAAGGGTGTGATATTTTTGAACAGGCACGAAATTGGCGTGCCGTAAGAAGAACAGGTGTCGTAATGCCAGCGAGCGGAGGCGACGGTGTTGTACTTTTGACGCGTCGGCAACAAGAAAAGGTTTGGTGAAGAAGTGGGAGGGAATTGGCATTCTAATGATTGAAATTAAATTTTCCGAATGGTGCCGTGGACGTACCGATATGTTGTGTGACGGTTCAACTTATGGGGTGGGGTGGCTTGGGGGAAGATGGTGGAACCGAAATGGAGGAATGTTAATAATAATAGAATGAAAACTTAACTTATTTTAATGGAGATGTTAATAGTATGATGTGGAGATAAATTGGATGGTTGTGGTGGTTGGTATAAAGTCCAAGACAAGTTCAAAAAAAAAAGCCATGACTGAGAAAGGCATAAGAACTAAAAGGCACGGCTCCAGGAGGAAGAATTTTCAATTTCATTTGGAGGATTTGATTTTCTAAACATTTTTGGCATACAAATCATTTATGGCGGGTAAGGTTATGGCATTAAAAATTATCTAATACTATTATTGTGTATTGACACAAATAGTAATAGACAATTTTTTCGTGAAGTTCTTGTGTCTTTCTTTGTCGTGGCTTCATTTTTATTGTGTGAGAAGTGATACCAACCATAAGTGGTTTGTTTTTATTATTTTTTATCACTTAAATTTGCCAAATTTGCCTCTCATATAATGAGTGAGGGTAAAATAACAAAAGCATGTACTATGAATGAAATAAATCAAAATGAATAAGAAATTGGGACTTATAAGGAATAATTAACATTAATAAGTTGGAATGTTCGTAGATATTTATGGAGGAGAGGTTTTCTTCTAAGACACATAGCTAAAGCAAATGATGGAATTGTAGTAATAGAAGATACAAGATTTTAGATTGTGAAAGATACAAAAAGATATTGGTATGAAACGAAGCAACAAAGAAAAGAACATGGAGGAGAACAATACAAATAAATAGTCTTGGGGTAGACTCATATTGAGAAAGAAGACCCAAAAAAACAGTATATATGGATTAGAATCACAAATAATGATAAATTGATTAGCATTTGTCCTCAAGGGCTAGGTGGATTGGCAAAGGCTTGACTGGCCAAGTACTTGCCAAGAAGAGACCTAGGTTCAAACCTTGGGGGCACGTTGTCAGCTTTAGCAAAGGTAGTAGTCCGTGTTGAATCCTCTGAGTGCGCACCAGATCGACAACAACGGTACAAACCTCGAGCGATCGGTGGTCTCCATCTCACGTCAGGTCAACAACAATGAGACGAATAGGTTGTTGGGAGTAATCCTTGTGGTTTGAACCCTGCGCTTACCAGTTACTAAATATAGTGGTTGTAACCCAAAAAAAAAAGATAAATTGATTAGCATTATAGCTTATTATTTTGCTCCACAACACTCAAATTTTTATAAGAAATATGGCTTAGATCATGAGGATCCATATATGGCATTGGCAAAAGATGTTGCAAATATAACAAGCTTGGAGAGGTAGTTTAGTGGGTGACTTTAATACCAAGACAACAAATAGACAAGCAAAATATTTAAAGATCAATGAATCCATAGATGATAATTTGCTATGACTAGAATAAGAGGTGGATCATCATTGGCTAAGGTCCTTAGATGATAGTCAAGGACCCATCCATGAATAACTTCTTCAACTATGTAGCATAGAGGGGTTGATCATCTAAAATGGCATAAACGTGTGGCCAAAATCGAGAAATATACTTGTTAAAAATACAATGGACATAGTGTAGTTGATTATGATATTTGTTCAACACACTTCATTTCAAGGATAAAATTTATGAAATTAAAGTAGTTCCCATGGAGCTAAAATCTGATCACAATCTAATGTACATAAATATCCAAATGTAAGAAGGTGGGTAAGAAGAACATCTTCAAGTAACTAAAGGAAAGACAACAGGAAACATCCCTATGACAAAAAAATAAAAATTAAAAACTTTTAAAACATCACTCAAGCAAATTATGTAAATAGAGGAAAGAAAGAGGACAAATATTTTGCAAACTTATACTTTTGATAGCAATAAACCGATAGGTATAATCAAAGAAGCCTTGGAATCATGCAAAAAATAAAACCCAAGAAAAGAAAACATTAAAGTATAAATCCATAGTATGATAAAGAATGTCAAGCAGTAAGGAAAACCTTGAAAGAACCAGAAAAAGAGAAAACAAATAGCAAGATATATAAATAGCTAGTGAAAATGAAAAATGAAGAATACACAAGAGCAAGGCAAAAAGAGTTGATATATCTTGCAAAGCATAGCCCAAGACAATTTTAGAAAGAGCTATAAAAAAATAAAAAGCACATAAAAATAATATCACATGCAAACAATGGTTGTAATATACTAAACAATTATAAGAGAGAAACCAAGAAAAATATACCTCTCCTATAATCGACACAACTGAAGAACTTTTTTTTTGAAAGATGTGAAGGAGGTCATTAAGAAAATAGCAATAGGTAAAACTCAAGATATAGATGGTTTGCAAGCTGAACATCTCAAGTGTGGGGTTCACATCTTAGCACCACACATCAAAAATATTGTTATTGGCATCATTAAGGAAGGTTTTTCCACTAGAATGGATAACCAACCTAGTCATACCATTGCATAAAAATGGACACCAACAATCATTCAAATTATCGTACCATCATGGTTAATCCTCTTTTTGTAAAATTCTTTGGCAGCATAGTAGAAAGCAAAATCAATCAATCGATAGAAAATTAAGGAAAGAGAGCAAAAGGGCAAGTAGGTTTTAAACCAAAGTACTCAACAATAGATCATTGCATTACTTTAAGCCATCTAATAGAGGATATGGAATGAAAATGGATAAGTTTATTATTGTTTTGTGGACTTAAAAAATGCTTCTTCTTTTTTTGCTATAGAAAAGGGGTTGTACTCAAGTCCCCTGCCCTTGACAAATCATAACTCTCTCCTTTAGAGTTTGATATTTTACAAACAAATTCAATTTTCATCTCAATTGAGTTACTATAGTTAGGTATCTACATATTTTTTCATTAAAAAATGTGAATTCTTAATTTTTTTTTTTGCTTGATAAAAAGGGGTTGCACTCGGGTCCCCCACCCTTAAAAAAATGCATCTCTCTTATTTAGAGATTGAGAGTTTACAAATAGATACACTTCTCATCTCAATTGAGATGCTATAGTTAGAAACCTACATCATTTTACATAAAATGTCCGAATTCTTGATTTTCATTTTCTAGATCTTTTCAATCTCTGTATGAATACAATTACTCCAGAAGTTAGCATCTTTCTTGATATTTTCCTATAGCAGCCTTCACAATGCCAAAACTTCACCTCTATTGTCTATGCCTTGCATCTTCGTAGAGTAATATTTCTAAAACATCGCACTAACATAGTCCTCTTTACCAAATCAGGATTGCTAGTTTCCTTCCTGAAACACAAGTGCAACCACAAAATTTATAATAAATAGTCTAAATTAACACACATTATTGTTACAAAATAAAATAGATATTACCAATGGAAAACATTAAAGTAAATTTTAATCATTAATTGATTTAGGCAATCAACAATTTTTGCCATCTTCAACTAAACTTTCTACTTCCTCTAACCATGGAAAGGAGATGTTAACTTCACGATCCTCAACCAAAACCCCTTTTCTGGCTAGTTTATCTGCACATTTGTTTCCTTCCCTTAATATATGTGTAAACATGATTTCTTCAAACTCTTTAACAAGATCTTGAATTTTCACAATTATCTCTTGTATGTTCCATGGAGTTTTTGTTTTCCTCAAAATTGCATTTATTACTATGAGAGAATCACCTTCCATACAAACTCTATTCCATTTCATTTGTTTACATATTTTTAACCCTTCTAAAGTTGCCCAAGCTTCAGCTTCATTATTTGTCTTAAATCCATAATTGAAAGCATAATGAGATAAAATCTCTCCTCTATTATTTCTAATTATTCCTCCTCCTCTTGGTCCTGGGTTTCCTTTAGATGCTCCATCAAAATTTAACTTAACCCACTCCACATATGGTGGTTTCCACTTTATATTCTTTACTTTATTTTTGCTTCTCTTATACCCAACATCATAATTCCATATAATGACTTGACTCCATCTATCAAGACTCTCTGCTTCCAAATTGAGGATTGGGTGAGTTGATAGGGTTGGTTTAGACTCCTCTATGGCTAAACATATCTTCTTTTTCATTACCTCTAAACTGCTTTCCTTTCCTTTAAATATTCTTATATTTCTTTCTAGCCATATAGTCCAAAGTATTGTATCTTTTGATATATCCCATATTTTTTGTAAAGCCTCGCTTTTATAAGTGCTTTACCATTGCTTTAACCAATCTTCAATTATGTTATTCATCATCATGCATTTACCAAAAATATTAAGATTCCATTGCCATAGATTCTATACAATTGAGCAATTTCCCAAGAGATGGTCAATACTCTCCTCCTTATTACAAAAAACACATTTAGAGGAGCCATGAAAACCCCTTTTCATAAGGTTATCCCAAGATGAAATTCTTCTATGACCTACTAGCCAAACAAACATTTTGACTTTAGGAATGCTTGGGCTATCCCAAATATCTCTCCAAATTATAGTGATATTATTTTTATGTTGGTATTGAACATTATATCCACTTCTTGATGTGTATTCTCCTCAGCTATTCAACTCCCAAATCAATTTATCCTTGGCACCCCTCAAAATAATTACAGTTGTTATCTTTCTACTCAATTGCCTCCTAGCATCAATGTCTTGTATACTTGTAAAAAAACATCTTTCCATTTGTATCTTCCTTCTTGATCCTTGTACAAAATGTTTGAAACTCTATCACCGTATTTGTCTTGAAGCAATCTCATCCAAGGTTTCAAAACTGGATCTAAATTGAGTGGTTTTTAATCACACCAAGTATCCATCCAAATAGAAATTTTTCCTCCAGTTCCCACCACCCATATTAAACCTTTAATCATAAGATCAATAGATTTTTTTAAACCATTCCAAAGAGCATAACCATTTGGAAGAGAGAATGTAGTAAATATTAAACTTAGGTCATTGGGATCAACATACTTAGAAGAATTCTTGCCCATTATCTTTGACTCTCTTTGTACAATCTCCAGATAAATTTTCCCCTAAGAGCTAAGTTTGCATCTATAAGAGCTCTTAAACCAAGACCTCCCCTAGTTTTTTCATCACACAACTTGCTCCATTTCACCAAAGAAATTTTTCTTTTATCATGTAAACCTGACCATAAAAATGATCACATAATAAACAAATTACTTTTTTCAATTGATTTTGGCATAGAATACAAAGACATATAAGATTGGCTTAATTAACTACACTCTTCCTGCTAATGATAACCATCTACTTTTCCAAGATGAAAGTTTATTTTAAACTTTACTAATAACTAGATTCCATAAATCTATCCTCATTCTCCCCTCAAATAAAGGCATACCTATATAAGTTGTTGGCAAATTTGCCTCCTCCATTTGAAGCAACCTACAAATTTTTGCTTTGATATTAGCAGGAGTGTTAAGAAAGTAAATTTTGGATTTATTCCTATTAATTTGTTGCCTTGAAGCTCTTTTGTACTCTTTTAAAACATTTTTTTTTTTTTTTATTGGTTGAAAGGGTGTTGAAAGGTCCCTGAACCTTGTACAAGAGGATTTTACATGTTTTTCAAGCCGACCGAGGAGGCCCAAGAGCTAAAGATCAAAGAGAAAGCAAAACACCACTCGAGGGAAGGTGTCGTGATATCGCAATACTTTCTCTCCTTCGGCTGCGATGCTGCTTCTTGTCGCGATTTCGCGACATCTCTTCCTCTTTTGGCTGCAACGGTGCAACATGTCGCGATATCGCGACAGCCTTTCCTCCTTGCTTTTTCCCTATGTTGTGGGCCGCGAAAACATAATTGGTCGCTCTGGCCTCATTTATCCTTGCCCTTCCAAATAGGGTTGTATCATCTACAAATTGTTGATGGGTGATGTTATCGATGTTATTACTAACCTTAATTCCACTTATAAACCCATATTTGTAAGCCTTCTTTAAGTTCCTACTCAAAACTTCTACCATAATAATGAACAAATAAGGAGATATAGGATCTCCTTGTCTAAGGCCTCTCTTGGCTTTAAAAGATTCTGTCACTAACCCATTGACCAACATTGAATAAGAAATTGTAGAGACACAAGCTTTAATCCATCTAACCCATTTCTTCCCAAAACCAAACTTATCTAAAACTGCAAAAAGAAAATTCCATTTAACCCTATCATAGGCTTTACTCATATCAAGTTTTAAGATCATAGATTTCTCTTTTCTTGAAGTTGTTGAATGTATAACTTCATGAGCTACTATGATCCCATCCAAAATTTATCTCCCTTTCATAAAACCTCCTTGCTCTTTTGAATTGAATTTGTATAACAATGGCTTTAATCTATTCACCATCACTTTGAAAATAATCTTATAATCCATATTACATAGGCTTATGGGTCTAAAATCAAACAATTCAGCATCCTTCTTTTTTGGAATTAGGGTAAGATAAGTTGCATTTATTTTATAAGGAATGTATTGTTTTACCCTAGACTGTTCCACTACCACCAATAAATAATCCTTCACTATATCCCAATTATGTTGGTAAAAATCTACAGAGAGCCCATCTAGACCAGGGGATTTATCCTTTTAAAAGAGAAAATAGCAAAATGAATTTCTTCTCGATTAATAGGCTCCATCATTTTCCTATTGTCTTCATTTGTTATAACTGAAGGAACATCTTGAAGAAGTTTATCATTAAGAACTTCGATCTCCTTTGAACCTAGAATATTCTGGTAAAATGACTTAGCCTCTTTTCTAATTTCACCCTGAACTTCAATCCAAATCCCTTCTATTGATTTAATTCTATCAATTTTAGAATAAAATATATGTACTATAACCATCCTATAAAAAAACTTTGTATTTTTATCTCCTTTTAACTAAGTCTGTCTTGATTTTAATATCCATAATTTCTCTTCCTTAATCAAAATATTATGATATTCACTAAGCAACTCCATTTCCTCTGAGCTTATATTATTTTCATCACCTTTTTGGAATTTTAAAAGTTTATCTTTTAGTTCTTCTTTCTTCTCAAAAATATTTCCAAAGGTGTTCTTGTTCCATTCTTTTAATCTAGATATCATACCTTTAATTTGGTTTGGAATAGCATACAACCCACCATTACGTAAAGAATTCCATGTTTGAGCTATCATATCAACAAATTGAGGATGGTATTCCCACATTTGCTCATATTTAAAATTTGATCTTTTTTGAATTCACTAATGACCATTTAAACTCTTATTGGCCAGTGATCTGAATCAATCCTTGTAAGGCATTAATTTTAGCACAAGTTCTTTCATCTAGCCAATGATATGAGAGAATGCATCTATCTAATGTTTCTGCTATTAGGTTTTGAATTCTTGATTTTCATTTTGTGAATCTTCTTGAATTTTCTTTGCAAATACAAATATTCCAAAATCCAACATCCTTCTTCATAACAGTTTCCTACAACAACCTTCACAATATCAAAATGTCACCTCTACTATCTATGCATTGCATCTTAGTAGAATAATATTTCCAAATATTTGTATTATCATAGTCTGCTTTACTATATCTAGACTGTTAGTTTCCTTCTTGAAGCATAAGTGCAACCGCAAAAATTGTAATAAATAGTTTATACGAAAACACATTAATGTTATAAAATACAACAAATATTACCAATGGAAAATATTAAAGTAAATCTTAATAATTATTTGATTCAAGCAATCAACATTTTCTTGTCAACTTCAACTAAACTTACTACTTCCTCTAACCATGGAAAAAAAAATTTAACGTCATCACCCTCTATTGGCTAGCCTATCTGCACATTTGTTCCCTTCCCTTAACATATTATAAACCTAATTTCTTCAAACTCTATAGCAAGGTCTTGTATTACCATAAAGATATCTTATATGTTCTATGGAGCCTTTGCTTTTCTTAAAATTGCATTTATTAATATTAGTGAATCACCTTCCATCCATACATTATTTCATTTTATTTGTCTACATATTTTTAACCCTTTTGACTCAAATCAAGCTTCAACCTCATTCTTTTTCTTAAATCCACTATTAAAAAAATAATGTGACAAAATATCACTCCCATTATTTCCAATTATTCCTCCTCTTATTGGTCTTGGATTTTCTTTAGACTATCTCAAAATTCAATTTGACTAGCTCCACTTTCAGTTGTTTCCACTTTATATTCTTTGTCTTCATTTTGTTTCTCTTGTACCCAACATCATAATTCCAATTGATGACTTGAATCCATCTATCAAGGTTCTATACTTCAAGATTAGGGATTGTGTGAGTTGATAGGGTTGATTTTGATACGCACACACGAAAGTGATTTGATGAAGATCTTTGAGCAATTTCCACATGACTGGGTCCCACATGGCTCTGATACTAGATGGTAGGAACCTAGGGTTCCTAGCACATATATTGATAAATAAATAAATAATAACCTAAAACTAAAAGAATCACTTTTGGATTGTCGGGAAGTTCCTTCAATGTTTTAATAAATGTTTTATATAATATTTTATGGATCATTTACAATATGACTCCTTTACATATTTATATCTACCCTAACCCTAACCCTACGTCCTTTCAATATGTAATGACTCCTCTAATAAATTTTGTCACCACTTGATGCAACATTGTAGACTGTCCACACTGCCTCATCTTTGTGTAAGCCTTATAGCTTCTAGGATGCCAGAGAACTTTTACGAAAAATATACTTCAAGCGATGATCTTGTCCTCGTCTAGTCGTTCACAATGTGAATGTGATCCCTTCGAACACAAGCTTGTAACTATCTGTGCTATGATTTCATCATCGATATAAATTGTGTATAACAAGAGACATCAACATTTGCAAATATCACCCTCTTTCCTTTTGTAAAGTCAAAATTTAGACCATGCATCTATTCCCCATTCACTGTTTGGAATTTTATTCCACTTTAATATAATGTCTACTATGTCCGCCTTCAAAATGTAATACCAAATAGTAAGGGATGTAGATTCACTTCCAAATAGATTCATTCATATTACAAGATTTCTAGATTGTTATTTAAAATATGTTACAGTTATTTTTTATTTTTTTACATTTCTTACGAGTGTTCTCAGATAATCCTCATATAAAATTATGTATCAGGTATTCCATGGAAAGCTAGGAGTACGACAAAATAAATATTAGTAGCTATAATATTCAGTCTTGCAAACCCTTATCTCCTCAACCAACCATAAGACCATATCCTTCGTCACCTTCATCATGGCCTACAATCTTCTCTGGTTCTATAATTGTAAAGCCACTAGATTTGGCCAGGTTGATCGATCATTTTTTTTTTTTTTAAATCTGATTGTCCAAGATTCGATTTCAAGATCACAATCAAGAACCCACCCACACCTACCGCTCAAAAAGTGAAAAAGCATTGTAGAATGTTATGTGTTTGAAGGATTTTTTTTTGTAACAACCAAATCTCCCTGTTATATTGCTTGGTGCTATCCCTCAATATTTCATCCACCACTGCATATTTATCCAGTAGCCAGAGACGTGCAGTACAATGACACCTCACTAGGTAGTTTAACACTAGGTAGATCATGTGTACAGATATTAGCCTAGATCTGCAAGGTAAATATATCCGAACAGTAGCTACCAATCACCTATAGTAGTATGAATTTCCACACTTTGAAGGTATGGCGGTGACCACCAAAGAATGGGTAAAAAAATGACATCTGATGTTGTTTGAGTGATATATTCTAAACCTTAATATATTGGATTTTTTGGTACTGATATAAATTCTTGACTTTATAAATATTTTAGCCACTTAAGAGACCGTTTATCATTACAACGATTTTGGATAAAACGAACAATGTTGAGGTTAAATGGCACCATATTATTGTTGGCTGGAGAAATGGCAACAACTTTGATAGCGGCTTTCATTATTTTCAAGCTAGATCACATGTGCCATTTTTCATTTAGGAGGAGGCCAATGTGGAGGACGAGAGCGTAACACAGATTTTGAAACTACACTTCCTTCAACATCACCAACAAACTCAGTTTTTTGTGAACTTATCTCATGCCAAAAGTTCAGTTTCAAAAATCTGGTAAGCAAGTTTACAAAAGTAGATAATTTATGAGCAATTAACCTGTTTGCTATTTCCTGAATTTCATAGAAGGGATACTTTCTTCCATTTATATAGTATTTATTTTGATCTTCATAATACTCGTTTGTAATTTTAATTGGTTGCACCTTTGGAAACTATACAATCTATACATTGTTGTCCGAAAAATCTTCTTCATCATTCACTTTTTTTTATAATTTTTTTTGTATTATTAGGGTTTTTATTAATTTCTTTCGGAAGTGCAATAGGTATTCCTGGAATTTCTATGGTTATGGGCTCATCCAAAAAAATAATTAATTTAGGGTTTGGAATAATTTTTTTTTTTTGGGGAGTGCAATGAGTACCTTCTGGGATTTCTTGGCTATGGGCTCTTCCTCCACTTGGGATTCCATGGCTAGGGTCTCCTCCTCTTGCATTTTCATTTTTATTAAATACTCTATACGATCAAAACGTTCCATTTGTTTATTATGGTATTGTTCATTTATTCTTATAATTTTTGCGATGTCATTTTTCATTCCTTTGATATTTATGTCCCATATGGTTGGATCCATAAGGCTTAGATACCAAATGATAAGACCCCAAGGTCTTACTGTAAAATTCATAAATAATTTAATATAAATGTAATTACAGGCCACTCAAAATGGGGCTCCCTTGTAATATTTAATACTACTTGTATTCTTCTTCTTTGGATGATTTGTGTAAATGGCCAACCTAATATATATATCTACCCTAAAGCTATGTTGGTGAAGAGACGTGATGGTTCACGTTATGAAGAGACGTGATGGTTCACGTTATGAAGAGACGTGATGGTTCACGTTATGAAGAGATGCAATGGTTCACTTTATGAGTTAATAATATAATAATTAAATGATTAATAATACTAACTAATAATGTTAGGATGGAGGATCCTAACAATTATCCTAAAGTGTTTCCTATTTTTTTGAGGGTATCCATTTCTTAGAATTCAATGGACAACTCATACATTCTAACCTAGACTGGTTTTAGGGATAGATTTATGTTTTTAGGTGCAAAGCCTTCATACTAGTGGGTAAGGAAGAATCTTGCTCTTCCCATAAACTAAGGACTCTTTTTCAAGATTCTATATTTTCCTCCTTGGAATAAAAAATGGCTAGGAAGAAAACTTTGGGAAGATGGAATAAAATCACTCCTAGAGACTTCCATCTCCTATCATTATATTTTCTTAAAGTCCAAGCCCCTGACCATGACCCATTAAATTTACCATTGACTACCTTATATTTGAGCAATAAGGAACATTGCCTTGTGATGGCCTCCCGAACCTCTACTACTAGGGATGATATTAAAGTTTTAGCTATAAATTGATCCATAGGAAGGAAACTATAACTTAATATCTACTAAAACTTACCAATATAACCTATAGCAATTATATTATTTGAAAATAAACCTATAATAATTTGAAAGCAAAAATTCTAAAACAATGAAGGAAAAAATGAAAGTTAGCTAAAACTTAGTTGAAAATTTCTATGCCCAGACAAAATGTCTCGCCTTGTGGATGCCCTAGCCCTCCATTGCTCCTCCCATCAATTGAACTTTGGCTGACAAATTTCTTCAATTTTATTTCTCATGACTTGAAAGATCATCACTACCCTTGTTTTGAATTGATGAATTTATAGGGTTTTATCTCTATCAATTCTACTTGAATTCCTTCATATGATCACTCATTTAAAGCTCTTCAAAATTTATACAAATTGATCCAAGAATCATCTGAATAAAATAATCCTCTGCAAAGATATGGAACCATGAAAGATGAGATATTTTTTTAGAAAAAATTACCCTAACGCTACCCTAGTTATGGTTGACTATGTTCATATTGTCATATCTCCCTTAATTCCTACTTGGATTCTTTTGTATGACCACTCATTTTAAATATCTTGAAATTTTGCACAAAATGGCATATGAATCAAATAAAAAATATTATTATTACTAACATTCATCAACTATTTCCCCCAAACCATGTAAGGGGGACAGAGGTCTAAGGTTCAAATCTCAGACCTCGCTGGACTGAACGCTTGTCCCTTTCCTGGTGCTTTTAGCGGCATAAAAGGTTTAAAATGATTGTGGCATAGTGGTTATAGGGACGGACTGCACAGAGATCTATGTGGTGAATTTTGGGATGGACAACATAGAATACTATTGCGGCCATAAAAATTGGATAGCCTGCTTGGATTCGTGACGGCTACCAATTCTACCATGTAAAAAAAAAAAACATTCATCAACTATTTTTTGAGACTTTAAAAAGGATTTTGAAATTGTATTTTAGAGGTAAATTATAGAAAAGAGTGGAAGAAATTGGCATAACAACCAACTACAAAGTAATACAAAATTTATGAGCAGGTGGTGGTAAAAACTAGAACTCCAAAAGGACTATCAGAGTGTTTTGGGAGTGATATTAGGGTGAAATAGGGTCATCCATTATCACCTACTTTATTTATCCTTTATATTGACAAATTGGAGGAATGAGTAGAAAGTATGGAAGGAGAGGGAATATGATTGGCTATTTTGGTAACGAAACTTCTTCTATATGCCAATGACCTCAACTTTATTGGCAAGAGACTTTAAAGTTTAAAAGAACATCTTAAAGTTTTAGAGAATTTTTGTAAAGAAGATGGATGCAGTAAATACTAACAAGACTAAAATTATGGTCCTCTCTACTCAGAGAGAGGAAAAATAGACATATTTTTTATTTAAATTAAATCCTTTAGAGGTACTAATAAAATACAAATACCTTGGGATATATTTTCAAAGCAAACTCAATTGGTAAATATGTAGAATGAATTGAGTATAAGCGAGATAGAGGACATTATGCTTGTTGCTAAATAAGGGTAAAAAGGTAAATTTGTGGGATTGAAAAACCATAGGGTCATTTTTGGGTTATTACTTATTCTAGTGGTGTTATAGGGGTGTGAGGTGTAAGCTAGTAATATGTCAAAATTTTAAATGGAGACAAATAGGAAGAATTCAAAAGCGACTAATTACGAATAATTTTAGAATTAAAGCATCAGTCCCATATGATATTTTACTTGCTAAAACAAGGTATTTTCCACTAGAAGTAGAAGCTATGATAAGGCTATTAGGGTATCTAAAGAAAATACAAAGAATGAATGATAACAAGTTGCCAAAATAGGTAATCAAAGAAATAGTGGATAGAAGAAAATAAACATGGATGAAAAATAAAATTTCCTTTCTTGATGTACTTGTAGGCTTCACACTAAATGAAAAATGATTGTTGGTCTCCACTATTTATTGAGTACAAAAGACATATCCATTCTAGTCAATGCAATATTTTGCTTCATTTTTCAATTCAAATGGTCTTTGGGGTGTTAGTCCTTCAAGTTTTTAATATACATGAGATAATAAATGCACCGGGTAAACTCATATAGAAAAATAATTGGGTAGATTCTTATTATACAATAAATGGTTTCAAATAGAGTATACAATATTAAAGGTCCTAAACTCCAACAAAGAAATTAATCAATATTTGAAAAAAAATCAAACTTGTCATGTGGACTAAAAATATAGGAAGGAAAAAACAATTCTACATCAACAAGTTCAACCCAAATTGTGAATACAACCAAATGAAAGTACATAGATGCAATGATTAAATGGAAGGAAAAAATATTTATAACCCAACTAAGATCTAGTTCACACCATCTCAATGAAGAACACAAGCTTATCCTGAGAGGGGGGGGTGGACAATATAAGACCACTTTTTACTTTTCTTTCCTAATAAATATTATGCAATGTATAGATATCAATATAAACAACAGTAATCAAAGCAATGCACAAATCACTACACTCAATAGAGACACCAATTTAATGTGGTTCACCCAATGTGGGCTACTCCACGGAGAAAATATTTCACTAAAATTTTCTTAATCAATCTCTTGGGAATCCTTTCCCTATTACAATGTTTATGGACCTTTATCCAAAGGAGACACCAATCCCCTAATCAAGTTTGTGGATCTCTATCCACAAGAGAACTCCTTTCTCATCAACTTTGGCTAGTGGTCTTCTAGAAGAATTGTTGCCTCCACTGCACTGGCTAATGGATCTCTATCCACTAAGGACTCCTATCCTCACTCAAAAGACATGTCCTCACTGCCCTGGCTAATGGATCTCTATCCACTGGAGACTATCGTACTCTATACTCTGTCACCTCCAAAGCTTGCTCTTAGATCTATCTCAAATCTTCACTAAACATAGTCCTTTGATCTAGCACAAATTTGCTTAATCTCTATCTCTGGTCTAGCACAAACCTATCCTTAAATATACACCAAACTCTATTCTCAAATTTGCACTAAACATAGTCCTTCGGTCTAGCACAAATCTGTCTTCAATCTCTATCATCTGATCTGCACTAAACACAGTCCTTTGGTCTAGCACAAATCTATCCTCAATCTCTATCCTCTGAAATGCACTAAACACAGTCCTTTGGTCTAGCACAAATATATCCTCAATATTTTTCCTCTAATTTGCACTAAACATAGTCCTTTGGTTTAGCACAAATATATCCTCAATCTTTGTCTTCAAGCCTTAACACAAATCTTGACTCAATCACAAATCAACTCTGCTAGATTTGCCCCAAACCTTAACCCAAGGTTTGAACAAATCAATCAATCAACTCTTCTCTCAAGTCTTCTCAAAGAATTGTCTCAAATTTTCCTTGTAAGCTTCCACAAAAGCTCATACTAATCTATCCACAAGTCCTCTCTAGAACTTGTTCAATCTGCTCAACAAGTATTCACCAAGACTTACCTCAAATCTGCTCAACAAGTCCTCACTAGAACTTGTCCAATCTCACAAAAATATATAGAGAATTGTTAGAGATTCAATATGCTTCTCATTAACCATAATTCTTAATCACTTTCAATCTCTCTTTTTACCACATAAACATATAGAGAATTGTTAGAGACTCAATATGTTTCACACTCAATCACTTTCAAACTCTTTTTCAAATCAATTTAGAATATAGAACAATTTGTTTCACTTTTTTTGAACTATCATTTCAACACATCCACTTGACTAGGCTCAACCAACTCTACTCAACCAATCAATCAATAAAATAATCCTTGCTCACAAACCCTAGTCCAAACATATGAACACTCACTCAATAGTTTCCAACAATCTCACATAACAATGATACTCATGATCTTTGCAAACCCTAGTTCAAGTTAGTTCACAACTTCACATAACAATGATAATCATGTTCTTTGCACAAATCCTAGTTCAAGTTCTTCACTTAGCCAATTACTTCAACGACAATGCTTATCAAGCCAAGTTTATATCATTCACTTCTATTTTAGAAAACCATCAACTCAACAAAGGAAACCTTAACCAAATCCTTTTCACTCCAGTCTTGTTTTCAGAAAACCTCAATCAATCACTTCAACCAAAGAAGAATGTACCCATACCTTTTTTTTTATGTAGAAAGTGCCTTTAAAACCTGTCTTGACCACAATTTTCTCCTTTGCTAATTTCAATAGTTAGATGACAAAATATCACACTAACACTCTCTCAAAATATTTTCCAATTACAAAAATAATCAAACTCAATTACACCTTATTACTCCTTTGAAATAAGCATTCACCAACACACATTCATAAAAATATAATTCCTTGCATACACCTTATTGTTCCAACTTTAGAGCAATATTCATCAATACACATAAGAAATAAAAAAGACTTTATTTATTCCTTATTACTCCAACTTTATAACTCAAACCTTCCAAAATCAAAATAAAATATTTAATCTTTAAAACCCTTATATCTCCCTTAGAAACCTTAGCCAATATTTATTTATCACAAACCAAGCATCTTCAAAATCACACAACCTTAGCACAAAATACACGATGCATACCTTGCAAGCAAAACATCACTACGGGTTTCGAACGCGTGACCACTCCACCAAGCGCCTTACCAAGGCGCTAGCCCACCACGTGGGCTACTAGCTCCCACACGATGGGGAAGGTAAAAGCCTTCCTCTTGTTTATCTCCGATCGGTGTGGTACCAAAAAACTAACACTCCGCCTTACAAAATCGAAACCAACGGGTTTCAAACCTTGCACCTCGAGCCTGCCAACCCTTCGCACCTTCCTCGATTTCCAGTTGCGCTACACGGTGCTATGCGATGAAAACAGAGCCTCCGCTCCTCTTTATCCTATCCTCTACTGCCAAAAACTTTGGAATCACAAAAACCTTGTCTTCCCTTTTGCGCAAGATGGTTGAAAACTTAGCATATATCAAATCGCATTATCATAGTTTTAAACAATGTATTGTCCCCCTTCTTATATGCATAGTCCACACTTTGAGAGATGTCGGTGGATGATTCAATTCAAATTCAAATTCGAATAAAATTTATAACCCAACCTTATGGTTATAAATTAATTTAATAATTAAATTATAATTAATCTATAATTAACTTAATAACTTTAAAGTTAATTAAATTAATTAATAAATTAATTTATAATGAAATTATTTAAATTAATTTAAATCTTCCCTTTTAATATTATAATAAAATATTATAATATTATTTTGCTTGGGCCTCTTCATTGCTCTTGAAACTCATCTTGACCACCTAGAAGCGGACTTTCCTTTTGCACCGATTGCAAAACTGCTTCTTCTTGCACTCTTCATTGAAACTGACTATTGACATCAATGACAACTCAACTACTTGCGGAATCACTTCCTCTTGCACTGCTTCACTAAAATTGACTCTTGATATCAATGACAACTCAACTATTCAAAATGTCCAACAATCTCTCCCTTTGTCATTGATGGCAACCCAATTACATTTTACAACTTCCTTAGCCTTTTTATGTTTTGCTCCCCCTGACTCAATGCTTTCCTTTAAATCAAATCTCTCCCCCTTACTCAAATATCTCCCCCTTTGACATCAATGGCAAAGGGTCACCTTTGGGGCCCAGGGTTAAGAATGAGTCTCTTAGCTTAGCCCCTCCCCTACCTCCTCTTGAGGTGGTTAATTTTGGGATGGGAGTGTTTCTACTCCTAGCAAGCACTGATCTTTACCTTTGTCCCCTTCCCTTCTCATATGATCCTTCTGATTCCTCTGACTGTTCCTGTTCCTGCTTGTCTCTAAAATTTTTTCTCTACACCACTTTGTTGTATGTCCATCATTATTGCACTTGTAACACTTAATATTGTTATTCCTTGGAGGTGCAAATGCCTTGGGATTTCTCCTGGCGAAGCCATATCTATTCCTATCATGGACCCTGTAGTTCATTGCCTTGTGACCAAACTGATTACAAGAGTAGCAATACCCTTGAAATAGTTGTCTGTTTTTGAAGTTCCCATATTCTTGTCTTTCATGTGTTCTGCACTAAGAAGCCTTGTGTCCAAATTTGTGACATGAGAAACATCATCCATTGAAATTTCCTTGCCTTGACCTCATTGGTCTCTTAGTCTCTTTTACCCTGTGTTGATTCTTATTCCATTTGTTCCTCTTTTGTGCATTGTTATTTTCCTTATTAAACTTTCTATTGTCCAACTCATCCTCAGAAGTCTCACTTTCTCTCACATTGTCTTATTCTAAAATTTCTTCTTCTTTAGAACTTGAGGTTGACTCATCTTCTTGTTTCTTTTATGTCTGTTCAAAACCAAGACCTGTTTTTCTTGATGTAGGCTTTTGTGTCTTGATAATCTTATCCAAATTATTTGAGCTTCTTCCAAACCTGTGTAACCTATCCTTAGACTCTTTTATTTCTTCCCTTAGTAGAGCCACTTCATGTTCTAACCTTTCACATTCTAAGACCTTTGCTTCCAACTTATCCTTGAACTTCTTTGTCTTAGCCATTGACTTGTTTAGATCCTCTATAAGCTTTCCTCTTTCTTTATCACATTCTTGAAACTGAAGCTTAAGTTGGGAGTTTTGCTTTCTTACCTTCTTTAATGTGTTAAGATCATAAATAAGCTCTCCCTCAGGGTCAACTTCTCCTTTTTTTGATTCTTCTTCTATTTGTTTACCTTTGAAAACATCTTCATTCTCTTATGACTTGTCTTCTATAGGATCACCTCATTCTTCTTCTAGTGCCATTAGAATATTCTCTTCTGGTCCTTCAAGTGTATCCTCATATTCATCATCACTGAAATTGAAACCATTCTTTGTACAACTATCTTCAAGATGTCCAAAATTACCACATCTAAAACACTTGAGAATTATTGGTGACCTTTTCTTAACTTATTCTTTTTCTTCTATTAGAAATAGAACTTCATATTTATCATTATCTGAGAAACTATTATCACTATCACTTGAGTACTTACTTGCCTTGAATGCATAGTAACTCCTCTTCTGTCTTTGAAATAACTTATTTCCTTGTTAGCCTTGTCCATCCTTGCCTTTCTTTTGGTACTTGTATTTTTCTGATTCCCTGTTCTTATGATCCTATTTTTCTTCATCATTGTTATTTCTAGCTTCTTGACAATCAGTTGCATAGTGACCATACTTTCCACAGTTGAAACATCTAAAAAATTTTACATCTTTAAATCTGCTTGGATCCTTATTCCTTCTGCCATAATTTTTTTTTTTTTTGGTAATTATTTTAAGAGATTAACAGTGGGTTTTTATAGAGGATCCCAAAACCTTATGTACAAATTCGACCTGGTCGGAATGTGCATCATGCCTTGTGGTCGGAGGAATAAACTTGATGACGAAACCAAAAGCGCTAATTGCCCGAAGGCTATAAGTAGGGCCCTTATGTCTGAATATCCTGGAAACAAACCACGTTTTACCAAGGAAAACAAAAATACTAGCCGGAGAAATTTGACCATCGAAAGCAAAAACAACCAAACCAAACGAATGACCTTCACGAGCGAGGAGAACATCATGAGAGGATATCCGCATTGGCCAAACTCACCACCTCGGACGGGAAGCATGAGCGCCACACAACGAGACACGTGGTCACAAGCCCTTTGTTGGCCATGTGGTCTGCCACGCGATTTCCTTCCCTGAAAATATGGCATGCCTTCCACCTGTCACGTTGAGAGAGGAGCATCCTAGCCTCAAGAATGATGTTGTAGACCCTCCAAGACGGGTCTTTAGAGCCTAGTAGATAGTTGACTATATTGAGCGAATCACCTTCGACAATCAAAGGTCGAGGATCCTCGGAGAGGATCTGGATACCTTTCAAAACACTTCTGGCTTCAGCATAGTGATTAGTCTGGGCACCCAAATCATCACAATAAGCCAGCACGAGATTCCCGTTATGATCTCTACCCACACCACCAGAACCAGCAGGGCCAGGATTGCCTTTGGCCGCACCGTCAAAGTTTAATTTATTCCAGCCCACAGGGGGCTTGGTCCAAATAACATCCCCACGTCGAGACTTAGAAACACCATCAAGAATAGGGAAAAGGCCCAAACTTTGGAAGATCGTCGCTTCGCCGGGAAGGCGGGGACGAGAACTAGGAACAACTTTAGAATTCTCAATGGCGAAGGATAAGGCTCTCCGAGCGACACGGGGAGGTACTCTAGGGACCTTGCCGAAGACTCCGGAATTTCTCTCTAGCCAAATCCGCCAAATGGAGTGGTGGAAAGAGGCCTCAAGAAGGAAGCGAAGTTTAGGATTCTTGAAAGGATTGGGCCATTGGTGGAAGGCATCTTTGAGGGAGCGGGGAGTGCACCAAAGGATTTGAAAGGAAGACAGGGCAGTGTCGAGGACAGAATGGGAAAAAGGACAGTGCAAAAATAAGTGGTCTATCGTCTCACAATCAACAAAGCACAAGAAGCACCTGTTGGGAATAGCAAAACCCCTCTTATGGAGGTTGTCGATGGTTAAGGCTTTATTATGAAAGGCAATCCATGCAAAGTAATTAACTTTAGGAATAATACCCTTCCTCCAAATCACTTTCCACCTGTGATCCATGGCAATCTCGCAAGTAAGAAGGTCATAGGCAGTCTTGACAGAGAACAGACCATCCTTTGTGCCATGCCAGATGATTCTGTCATCTCTTCTAACAGATGGAATTAAAACAGATCGAAGAATATTAGACAAAAAAGTCATTTCATTGTTAAAGCCGTCCAGGACTGGCAAATTCCATCGAGGGGGAAGAGAGCTCCGATCAATGAAGTCTGCAACCTTGAGTTGGGAATTTGGATCCACCTGGGCTTTCAGGCCAGCAAGGTCCGCTCTCAACTCGAGAGCTCCATCGGTAACCCACCTGTCCTTCCAGAAGAGAATGGAGTTGCCATCACCCAAAATCCAGCGAGCACCAGAGTCGATCAGAGAGCGGGCTTGAAGCACAGATTTCCAAAAGGCAGACGCTTCAGGAGGAATCCCGACATCAAAAAGAGAACTCGATCCAAGATACTTCCTCTTAACCAGCTTGACCCACTCTGCTGGGTCATTAGTCAGGATCTTCCAAGCGTGCTTAGCGATCAAAGTAGTGTTCATGAGTCTTGATCTCCTCATTCCCATGCCACCTTGGTCCTTTCGCAAGCAAACCTTATCCCAGGCCACAAGAGGAATTCTGGATTTTTCTTCATTGCCAGACCACAGAAAGGTCCTCTGAATCTTTTCAATCTTGGAATGGACAGAAACAGGCAGCATGAACACAAACATGAAGTAAGTTGGGATTCCTTGGAGACAAGCTTTGGTAAGGGTGGCTTTCCCAGCTTGCGACAGGAATTTGCCTTTCCAAGTGCTCAGATTTTTGTGAAGACGTTCCAGGATCATGTCCCACAAGCTTCCATTGGCCCGGCCATTACAAGCCAGAGGCAAACCCAGATAAGACGCAGGCAGGGAATCAATAGTGCATTCCAAAATTCTGGCTATGCGGAGCTGCCTTCGCATAGGAGTGTTAATAAAATAAATTTTGCTTTTGATGTAATTGACTTTTTGTCCGGCAACCTTTTCATAACGGGAGAGGATTCGCTTGATGTATTTGGCTTGAGTGACGGACGCCCCAGTGGAGATGAGGGTGTCATCCACAAATTGCTGATGAGAGACAGGATCGACTCTGGAGGTGGGAAAAATGCCAGAGATCTTATTCTGACGAAGAGCCTCTTTCAAAGACCAACTCAGAACCTCAGCCAGAAGGATGAATAGAATAGGAGACAGAGGGTCACCTTGTCTGAGGCCTCTGGCACTTTGGAAATACCCGAGCAGGGGATCCGTTGATTAGAACAGAAAAGGAGGGAGTGGATATGCAACTACTGACAAGGTCAATCCATTGAGGGTGAAAACCAAACTTGAAGAGGACGAAGACGGAGGAACCTCCTGTCAACTCGTCAAAAGCTTTATTCATGTCCGGCTTGAGGAAAAGAGCGACATTTTTGGAGCGATGAGCAGAATGGATGGTGATGACACCATCGAGAATGTTTCTACCTTTCACGGTGCTTCCCTGAGAAGGACCAACCAAGGAGGGAAGAAGGGACCTCAGACGGTTGGCTATGGACTTGGTTAAGATTTTATAAAAAACATTGCACAGGCTAATGGGACGATAATCAGAGAAACTTTTGCAGGCGGAAGACTTAGGGATGAGAGCAAGAAAGGTAGAATTTAGTTTTGGATGGATGGATCTGGAGGCTTGAATCTCCTAAATTGCTTCGCACACATCCGAACCCACAACATCCCACATAACTTGAAAAAAATGGGGGGAAAACCGTCAGGCCCAGGCGCCTTGTCTGGTTGCATGGAGAACAAAGCTTCTTTAATCTCAGACATAGAAAAAGGCTCCAGAAGCTTAGAGCTTACCTCGGGAGGAACTTTGACTGGGAAGTTATCCAACGGAGATTTCTGAACCTGGAGATCACTGTCGGGAGGAACACCGAGCAGATCCTGGAAGAAGTCAACCGCTTCACTTCGGATTTCCTCAATATCCTTGGTAACGCGTCCATCCTTGCACACCACTTCCCTGATTTTGTTAGCCCCTCTGTGCCGCAAAGTTGACGCGTGAAAAAACTTCATATTGGAGTCTCCATTTCTCAACCAGAGGTCCCTAGATTTCTGGCGCTAGAAAGTTTCTTCCCTTGCAAGAATAGAATGATAATCCACCAAGAGCCTCCTTTCCTCCTCCCTGAGGCAATTGGTGTAACCTTCGAGCTCCATTCTCTCCTCCACCAATTTTAGGTTCGCAGAAATGGACCTTTTGGACTCAAAAATGTTGTCGAACACCTCCTTGTTCCATGTTTTCAAATTCCTTTTGATTAACTTGAGTTTTAAGGCCACTCTCTTGGAAGTGGAACCTGCTACCTTCTGCTGCCACCAAGCTGTAACCAACCCTCTAAAGTCCTTGTGAGAAATCCACATGGACTCAAATCTAAAGGGGGTTTTAAAAATAGGCCCATCAACCGTCTCCAGGACAATAGGATTATGATCAGACCCAATCCTCGGTAAGGCCGAGAGAGTTGCCGCACCGAGTATGGGAATAGCCTCTTGGGATATGAAGAATCTGTCAAGCTTGACTTGAATAAGATTGCTCCCAATCCTCCTGTTGCTCCAAGTGAAGGATGCCCCCTTGAGGTCAATGTCAAGCAAGTTATTGGTAGAAAAAAAATCTCGAAAGTCTTCCAGACTGTGGCTAGAGTGGTCCGATCCTCCTTTCTTTTTAGATGGGTGAAGAGGACAGTTGAAATCTCCCCCTAGAACCCAAGGGAAATTACAGAACGTTTCCCTCATCTGGGAAATAGCCTTCCACATTTTTGCTCTCTTCGAGATAGAGTTTGGGGCATACACATTAGACAGGATCCAAGAAAAGTTAATGGCTTTGGAATGAAACAAAACATTGATAATCCTGCTAGAAGTTGAGAGAAGGCTGCCCTCAAAAATCTCTGGATCCCAAAGAATCATGAGACCGCCTGCCGTTCCCACTACAAGACTGGAGAGGAATTTTGCCTTAGCCCAAATGACCTTAGCAGCTCTGGCAGAAGAGATAGCATCGGTCTTAGTCTCTTGCAAAATTAGGATGGACGGATTCGTCCTTTTTCTGAGATCGACCACCAATCTCCGTTTGGCAGCTGCATTAAGCCCTCTCACATTCCATGAGAGGACTTTCATCTCAACAGTTTGATATTCTTCTTACCTCCCTTTCCTTGCTGGAGGGGAGGTTTTGGGACAGACGAGTCACCCATCTGGGAATCAGAATCATCCTGAAAAAGTAGCCGTTGAGTACCATTTGCAACATCTGCCGCCGTCTCCTTGTCCCGCCTGTCTTTGTTGGGGGGACGACCTTGCTTCCTTTCGCTACCAAAATCAACACCTTGCTTTCGGCTTCTCGTATTACGAGGGCTGATATTACCAGACTGCTCACCCCTTCTTCCTAGTAGGTAATCTTCCAGCACATTTTGGGACTCGGGGTGGTTATGGTCCAAGATTTTGGGTGAATCTGCCTGTGCGGTGATTGGTGGAAGGGACTGGTCCTTCTCCTCTTGTGGTCCAAGGTGAGGGCTTACACCACACGGCTCAGAGACCGTTTGGGGGGAGACCTGCTTCCACCGGGTGGGAGGATTCGGGATGGTCCCTAGATGGGCCTGGAGAATCATGCCCTTTTGCAGCAGGGAGCTTTGTCTGACCTTCACCGTGTTCCAAGGGGTTGCTGGAATCTAGTTTCTTCATCCCTGGATTTTGAAGAGGACAGTTGGACTGGAGGTGCCCTTGAGAACTGCACAGGGGGCAGAAAGCCGGTCTGTTCTCATACACAATGGCTTGCTTGTGAAGAATGATATCTCCAGACCGGAGAGTGATGGATGATGGAAGGTCAGCCTCCAAATCTGCAAGAATGCAGAACCGAGCTTGAACAAATCTGGTTCGAGCTTTGGTGGGAGGGTCAATGGTAACCAACTCACCAATGGAGCGTGCAATTCCTCTGATTACATTTTCATGCCAACAGAAGAGGGGGAGACTCGGGAGTCTAACCCATATTGGAGCAATGTTGATATTTTGGGTCTCGGGGTTGAAGTCCATACCCCACTTCCTTAGAAAGAGACTTCTGCGACCTAGGAACCGGGGACCACCGACCGAGATTTTACAGTAGTCCTCCTTGTTATTCAGTCTAATCGCGAAAAAACCCCGGGATAAGGCCGCCAACTCCATGTGACCAGAGGTTCGCCATTTACCTGCCGCCCACTTGTGAATGGTCTCCATGTTGGGACGGTCGCCAATAAACTTACCGATGAGGGTAAATTTTTCGAATTCCACAAAGCTTGAAAGAATTTCTGCCGGGATGTCCAACTCGTCCACGACAGGAAACAACTCCTTGGAGAGCAGACCGCTAAGGGTTTCGAAGCCGTTGCTCGAGCGTACGACTTCCGAGGTCCACCTCCCCATTTGTCCGGTGGATCCTTGTCATGACCTACATCCTCTTCTCGTTGGAGAGGACTCCTTAGCGCCCCTGATCTCTGACTGCCCTCCCTTCGCCCTGCTGTGCCCTTGGTTCAGTCTGTTGGCGTTCCCATGCTCTCCCGCAGAAGCTTTCCCGCCCGTTGTCATCTTGGCCATCAAAACCCTAGCTCTCCCCCCCATTCTGCCATAATTTTCTTCTTCATCACTAGATGACTTATTTCTTGAATCTAACTTCTTACCCTTTTTCTTCTTAGTAGCTTTGAAGGCTGCTTCCTTTCGGAGATTAGGTTCCTCTTTTTTTCTCATCTCAAAAGCTGTAAGAATACCAAGTAATACATCTCTTGTCAAATAATCACTATCTTTTGACTCCTCTATAGCATAGATCTTTTCAATAAACCTTTTTGGGAGAGATCTTAAGATCTTATTACAAACATTAGATTTTTCAATCTAAAATCCAAGTCCTTGCATGGCGTTAACAACCTCATATACACGAAGTAGATAAGCACTAATGTTTTCCTCATCCTTCATTCTTAATTCTTCAAATTGTCCTTTGATATTTTGTATCTTTATCTTTTTGATACTTTTATCTTCTTCATATATGCTTTGCAACTTATCCCAAATATCTTTTGTTGATTTGCAATGCATAACCTTTATGAACTATGTTCTATGCAAACCTCTCAAAATTACATTAATTGTTTTTGAATTGTAATAATGTAGAAGCTTACCATCATTATTTGTAGGTGGAGTAGCTGGTGGTGTGTATCCATTTTCAACTGCTTTCTATATTTCATTGCCAAGTACCATTAGGCGAATATTCATTCTCATACTCCAAAATACATAATCACTTTCAACAAATACTGGTGTTGAATTATCTGAGGATCCATTCTTAGAATCCATTGTATTCTTGTAAGATTTTCTTTTAAGTTGTTAAACTCTTCCGAAGGAACCCGCTCTGATACCAATTGAAGAACACAAGCTTATACTAAGAGGGGGGTGAACAGTATAAGATCACTTTTTACTTTTATTTCCCAATCAATATTATGCAATGTATAGATAGCAATATCAATAGCAGTAATAAAAGCAATGCATAAATAACCACACACAATAGAGACACCAATTTAACGTGGTTCACCCAATGTGGGATACTCCACGGAGAAAATATTTCACTAAAATTTTCTCAATCAATATCTTGGGAATCCTTTCTCTATTACAATGTTTATGGATATTTTTCCTCAGGAGACACCAATCTCCTAATCAAGTTCGTGGATCTCTATCCACAAGAGAACTCCTTTCTCCTCAACTTTGGCTGGTGATCTTCTAGAAGAACTGCTACCTCCACTATACTGGCTAATGAATCTCTATCCACTGAAGACTCCTATCCTCACTTAGAAGACCCATCCTCACTGCCCTGGCTAATTGATCTATATCCACTGGAGACTATCGTTCTCTATAATCTGTCACCTCCAAAGTTTACTCTTAACTCTGTCTCAAATCTATGCTAAACACATTCCTTCGGTCTAGCATAAATCTGCTTAATCTCTGTATCTAGTCTGGCATAAACCTGTCCTCAAATCTACATCAAACTATGTCCTCAAATTTTTACTAAACACAGTCCTTCGATCTAGCAAAAATTTGTCCTCAATATCTATCCTCTGATCTACACTAAACACAGTCCTTCGGTCTAGCACAAATTTTTCCTTAATCTCTGTCCTCTAATCTACACTAAACACAGTCCTTCGGTATCTAGCACAAATTTATCCTCAATTTCTATCCTCTGATTTGCACTAAACACAGTCCTTTGGTCTAGCACAAATCTGTTCTCAATCTCTATCCTCAAGCCTTAACATAAAGTTTGACTTAATCACAAATCAAATCTACTAGATATGCCCCAAACCTTAACCCAAGGTTTGAACAAATCAATCAATCAACTCTTCTCTCAAGTCTTCTCAAGGACTTGTCTCGAATTTGCCTTGTAAGCTTCCACAAAAGCTCACACTAATCTATCCACAAGTCCTCTCTAGAAATTGTTCAATCTGCTCAACAAGTATTCACCAAGACTTACCTCAAATCTGCTCAACAAGTCCTCACCAAGACTTACCTCAAATATGCTCAACAAGTCCTCACTAAAACTTATCCAATCTCACATAAACATATAGAGAATTGTTAGAGACTCAATATGCTTCTCATTCACCACAATGCTCAATCACTTTCAATCTATCTTTTTACCATAGAAACATATAGAGAATTGTTATAGAATCAATATGTTTCACACTCAATCACTTTCAAACTCTTTTTCAAATAAATTTAGAATATAGAACAATTTATTTCACAGAACTTGAACTATCACTTCAACACATCCACTTGACTAGGCTCAACCAACTCTACTCAACCAATCACTCAATGAAATAATCCTTGCTCACAAACCCTAGTCCAAAAATATGAACACTCACTCAATAGTTTCCAATAATCTCACATAACAATGATACTCATGATCTTTGTAAACCCTAGTTCAAGTTAGTTCACAACTTCACATAACAATGATACTCATGTTCTTTGCACAAACCCTAGTTCAAGTTCTTCACTTAGCCAATTACTTCAACAACAATGCTTATCAAGCCAAGTTTATATCATTCACTTCTATTTTAGAAAACCATCAACTCAACAAAGGAAACCTTAACCAAATCCTTTTCACTCCAGTCTTGTTTTCATAAAACCTCAATCAATCACTTCAACCAAAGAAGAATGTACCCATACCTTTTTGTTTGATGTAGAAGTGCCCTTAAAACCTGTCTTGAACACAATTTTCTCCTTTGCCAATTTCAATAGTTAGATGACAAAATATCACACTAACACTCTCTCAAAATATTTCCCAATTACAAAAATAATCAAACTCAATTACACCTTATTACTCCTTTGAAATAAGCATTCACCAACACACATTCATAAAAATATAATTCCTTGCATACACCTTATTGTTCCAACTTTAGAGCAATATTCATCAATACACATAAGAAATAAAACATACTTTATTTATTTCTTATTACTCTAACTTTATAACTCAAACCTTCCAAAATTAAAGTAAAATATTTAATCTTTAAAATCCTTATATCTCCCTTAGAAACCTTAGCCAATATTTATTTATCACAAACCAAGCACCTCCGAAATCACACAACCTTAGCACAAAATACATGACACATACCTTGCAAGCAAAACGTCACCGCGGGTTTCAAACACGTGACCACTCCTCCGCCAAGTGCCTTACCAAGGCGCTAGCCCATCACATGGGCTACTAGCTCCCACATGATGAGGAAGGTAAAAGCCTTCCTCTTGTTTATCTTTGATCGATGCGGTGCCCAAAAACTAACACTCTGCCTTGCAAAACTAAAATCGACAGATTTCAAACCTTGCACCTCGAGCTTGCCAACCCTTCGTGCCTTCCTCGATTGTCAGCTGTGCTTCACGATGCTATGTGATGAAAACGAAGCCTTCGCTCCTATTTATCCTATCCTCTGTCGCTAGAAACTTTGGAATCATGAAAACCTTGTCTTCCCTTTTGTGCACGATGGTCGAAAACTTAGCATATATCAAGTTGCATTATCATAGTTTTAAACAATGTTTTGCCCCCTTCTTATATGCATAGTCCACACTTTGGGAGACGTCGACGGATGATTCAAATTTTAAATTCGAATTCGAATAAATTTTATAACCCAAACTTAGGGTTAATTAATTTTATTTTAACCCAACCTTAGGGTTATAAATTAATTTAATAATTAAATTATAATTAAATTATAATTAACTTCTTTTTTTTGGGGTTCATGGTTGAGGGAACTTGCAGAGTAAATGGGATGACGATGGGCGGGAAGGCTTCTGCGGGAGAGCACAGGAGCGCCAGCAGGTCGAACCATGGGCACAGCAGGGTGGAGGGAGAGCAACCAGAGTCCGGGGGCACTGAGGAAGATGGTGTCAGCCATGGCAAGGATCCGCCAGACAAAGGGGGAGGTGGACATCGGAAGTCGTATGCTCAGGCAGCGGCTTCAGAAACCCTAAGCGGCTATAGAAGCCCTAAGTCATTTGCTCAGGCAGTGGTTTCAGAAACCCTAAGCGGTATCTTCATCGAGGAGCTGTTTTTGGTCGAGGACGAGTTGGACATCCCGACAAAAATTCTCTCAAGCTTCGTGGAATTCAAAAAATTTACCCTCATTGGAAATTTCATTGGTGGTCGTCCAGATATGGAGACCATTCGCAAATGGGCGTCAGGCAAATGGAGAACCTCTGGTCACATGGAGTTGGCGGCCTTAACCCGGGGTTTTTTCATGATTAGACTGAACAACGAGGAGGACTTCTACAAAATCCTGTCTAGAGGTCCTTGGTTCCTGGGCCATAGGAGTCTCTTTCTAAGGAAGTGGGGTATGGACTTCAACCCTGATACCCAGAACATCAACATTGCTCCAATATGGGTCAGGCTCCCGAGTCTCCCTCTTTTCTGTTGGCATGAAAATGTAATTAGAGGTATTGCCCGCTCCATTGGGGAGTTGGTCACCATTGACCCTCCCACCAGAGCTCGGACAAGATTTGTCCAAGCCCGTTTCTGTGTTTTGGCGGACTTGGCGGTGGACCTCCCCTCCTCCATCACTCTCCGGTCCGGAGGTTCCATTCTCCACAAGCAAGTCATTGCATATGAGAACAGACCAGCTTTCTGCCCCCAGTGCAGTTCTCAAGGGCACCTCCAGCACAATTGTCCTCTTCAAAAGCTGGGAAAAAAGAAACAGGAATCCTGTAACCCCTTGGAACACGGTGATGGTCAGACGAAGCCCCCTGCTACGAAAGACCATAAGTCTCCAGGGCCACCCAGGGACCTTCTCGAATCCTCCCACCCAGTAGAGGGAATCTCCCTCCAACCGGACTCTCAACTGTGTGTTGCTAGCACCCTTCTAGGACCTCAGGAGGAGAAGGAACTGTCCCCCCCAACCCATACTTCAATACCAGAACCCTTTCGAGTCCCAAAATGTGCTGGAAGATTACCTACTGGGAAAGAGGGGTGACCCCCCCAAATCACCACTCAGTCAGAGCCTCCCAGGCTCCAGGACCTGGGCCCTTTCGATTTCAGCCAGTCCCAAACCTTGCTAGAAGATTACCTCCTGGGAAGGAGGGGCGTCAATCAGATCGGACATATTAGCCCTCGAATCACTAGGAGTCGAAAGCAAAATGTGGATTATGGAAGTGTGAGGAAGCAGGGCCGACCTCCCAACAAAGACAGAAGAGACAAAGAGACGATGGCAGACATCGCGAATGGCTCCCAATGTCTGCTATTTTTAGATGACTCTGACACTCAGACGGGTGATACGCATGTACCTAAACCTCCCTTCCAACATGGTAAGGGAGGCAAGAAGATCTTCAGACTATCCAGACGATTCTGAAGCAGACCCAGGAGAGTCAGAACTCGAAGGATCTGGAGGATCCGGAGTAGCTGTGATATGACTGAACTCTGAGGATCAGGAGGATCCGGATTATCTATTTCCTTGTCTGGTGTTTAGCTGGTTTGTTTTTACTCTCTAAGTTTCATTTTCTTCGATTGTTACTTTTCGTTATCCTGTTTAAATTTCGGTTTGTTACCTGGTTAATCAGGCATAAATGCCTTTTTGTAGCCTCCGGGCAATTAGTTTAGGGTTTACGATTTCTGTAATAGGCTTATACATTCAGCCAGGAGGCATGATACATCATTTAGCAAGGCTGTTTTTGTACATAAGGTTTTGGGATCCTCTATAAAAACCCACTGTTAAAATAATTACCAAAAAAAAAATATATAATTAACTTAATAACTTTTAAATTTAATTAATTTATAATGAAATTATTTAAATTAATTTAAATCTTCCCTTTTAATATTATAATAAAATATTATAATATTATTTTGCTTGGGCCTCTTCATTGCTCTTGAAACTCATCTTGACCACCTGGAAGTAAACTTTCCTTTTGCACCGATTGCATAACTGCTTCTTGCACTCTTCACTAAAACTGACTCTCGATGTCAATGACAAATCAACTGCTTGCGGAATCACTTCCTCTTGCACTACTTCACTAAAACAGACTCTTGACATCAATGACAACTCAACTATTCAAATGCCCAACACTCAAATGCAAAATTGTAAAATGGATAATTCTTTTGGAGGCATGGCTAGAATGAATATGTGTATTTTGCACAATAGGAGTAGTGGAGACCAAAAAATATTTTGTCATGGAATGTGAAGCCTACAAGGACATGAGGATTGTATTTGAGGACACTCTAAAAGTAAACTTACTAGTGGCACTTTTTTAAGAACTGAAAATAGAAAAAATAGGGAAACTTCTTATCAAAATCAACAACAGAAGAAAGAAGAAACACACTCTAAAAGATGATAAGAGGATAAGCTTTTTGACTTTGTTGAACAATTTTATTTCTTGGATGTTGTTCAACTTTGGAAATCTTAATAGGGGGTCCAAGGTTTGAATTCAAAATGGATTAGGGTTGTACACTGTACCCCATCTTGTATTAAAGCTCTTAGTCCCATTAACTATTTTGGTCTCGTGGACGTAAAAATCATTTTATTTCATTAATTTTGTTTCATCGACATGAGAGTAGGATATGTGGATAAAATTTGACCTTCACTTAACACCTTGGGTCATCTTTTTTTATTTATAAGCTTGCGTGGTTTCTAATTAGGACCACTCCCATTATAATAATAAAATATTATATTATTTACATTATATTGCTATTAGGTTAACTAAACCATATATAAAATATCTTTTTATCAAATATATTTTCCTTTGCCTTTCTATCAAAGATGTTTTTTGTCATATTTCTTAAACTACCATATTTTTATAATCAACTCCTTGATATCATTTTTATTAAGAGATAAAATCTCACTCATCCAATTGCCTTTTAAAAAATGAAATTTGCTATGATGAAAATCAACACTACGAATGGTAAAAAAAATTGCGACTCGATTTCAACTTTTATAAATATGTTGTCTATAACTACTTGTCAATTTTTTTATAGCTCTATTATTAGGGGTCTTATTCATGCCCCTAATATTTCAAGATATCATTTTTATCATCACTTTTTATTTGTGGGTTTATCCCCACTTCTTGTTAACACTTGCGATATTTGCTTTTGTTTTCCATATCAATATCCCTCCAAGTTTATTTTTCTCTTTGTTTTTTCTTCTTGGGTCTTCCTCTTTTTTTCATCCCTACCAACACTTTCATCTTCATCAATCTATTTGATTTTTCACAGTGCTTATGATTAGTGTTATCATCTATAATTTATTTTGCTTTTAAGGATTCCAAGTGCAAGGAATAACCTCAATAACATTTTTACTTTATGTTGCCCTAGAAATCCTAAAGTGCAAGGGCACTCCTCAATAGAAATTACCTTCTTATGTTGCCCTAAAAAACCTTAATTACTATGGATTTACTCCATCCTCATTTTCTTATTATACTGCTCTTGAAACCTGGGATAACCTCTACACTACTTTCATTTCTATTACCAAGAGAGGATTCTATACTACTTGAAAAGATAAACATAATTTACTTGGAACAAAATTGATCTCTTTTATCATTTTTAATTTAAAATTTTTCTCCACATATCCCTTTGCACCTTTAATTCCTTCTAAATTTTAACTTGTGCATAGTACTTTCCAATCCCTTATATCCTTCTTTCTTTCTTCTTTCTTTATCTCTTTGTTTGGAGTGGAATATCCTTGATCTAATCCAACTTCTATTACATTATGATTTCCTTGTTTTATCTTGAAGTTTGTCTCAATACTAAAACTTTTTGTTGCTTCATTATTTTCACTTTGCAATCTCTTGTCATGTTTCCATTGTTATAACAATTCTGACATCCAAAAGAAACATTTTCATAATCCATTTTTTGGTCTCTTGATTCAGATTTAATCTTAATGGATTATGGAAAAGGATTTAAAATATCCATAGCAACACGTATATAAGTATATATAGAATGCTTTCACTCCTTACTATTGGGTCCTTCCTTGATATATTCCCCTAGGGTATTTCAAAATATCCTTATTAATAAGCTTATATGGAAGTCTAAAAAGCCTAACCCACACTAGAAGCTTTTTAATAGTTTTTGTCTTGGCAAAAAATCTCACTAGAAGGTCTTAAACAAAGGGTATCTCTCCCCTTAAACCATGGGATACCACCCATTATTTTATCCCTAATTTTTGAATTGGAAAGCATGATGAGGAAAAACCCTTTAGGAAGAAAATTCATAGAGTAATTTGAATTCAATCCCCACTTACACTTTGATCCAATTTTGAATCTCCAAAAACCCTAGCCAATATTCATGAAACTTACATATTAAACCTCTATTTTTAAGAATCATTATATCATGCTCCATCATCTCATCCTTAATAATCACATATGGTATAACATTTGTTCTTTGGAACAAACTTGTCATATATTCGTTCTTCCTCTTATCTCCAACTTGGGAATCATACTTCTAGCTAGGGTGTTCTAACTTCATATTAGGGCTTTTAAATATAACTTTCCTTCCATGCTACCTAGTGGTCTCTCTTGGCTCACACTCATTCTCAAATTGCTTTTTGGTTCTGAAGTATGGGTCATCTTTGTAATAGGAGGACACTATTTTTTTCTTTTTATAATATCTTTATATTATAATATTATATAAATTTAAATCTAATATAAATTGTTTGTTATTTAGTTCGAAGAAAATTCATTAGAGATAGTAATAGAATACAAATACCTTATATTTTCAAAGTAAATCTAATTAGGAAGCACATAATATAAAAGAGATATAGGCAAAATGAAGGGTGTTTTACTCATTGTAAAATAGGCATAGAAAAACATAGTTGTAGGATTGAAAAACCATTAGCATTTTTTTTGGGTTACTAGTTATTCTAATGGTGTTATATTGGTGTGATGCGTAGGCTAACAATAAATCAAGTTTTACATGGAGACAAATAGAAATAATTCAAAGGTGGTTGGTTACAAATAATTTGAAAATAAAAGCATCGATCCTACATGAGATTTTACTTATAGAAATATGGAATTTTCCATTAGAGTAAAACCTATGGTAAGACTATTGGGGTACCTTAAGAAAATAGAAACAATGAAAGATAGGAAATTGCCAATATAGGTAATCAAAGGAAGACTAAAAAGATGAAATGATACATGCATAAAATAAAACAAGTAATAAATGCAAAACAATTGAACATTTAATTTTATGAGGTTGCAAACTCAACAAAGAATTAAAATCGTGAGGGAAAAATTCGGACTTGTTACGTGGACTAAAAATTAAAAAGGAAAAATAGCATTACAAGTTCAACCCAAACTTTGAATAGAACCAAAATAAGTACATAGATACAAAGATCAAATGGAAGGAAAAATTATTATAGCCCAACTAAGATCCAATTCACACCAACTCAGATGCAAAATTTGGGAGATGGAAAACACCTCAAGGGTCATGATTAGAATGGATACGTCTTTTGTACTCAAGTAATAGTGGAGACCAACAAACATTATATCATTAAATGTGAAGCCTACAAGTACATTAAGAAAGACACTTTAAAAGTGAACTTACTGATGTAGCTTTTTGAAGAATTGAGAATAAAAATAGAGGAACTTCCAATCAAAATCAACATCAAAATAAACACATTCCAAAATATGATATGAGGATGTTGATCTCTTTGAATTTACTAAATATTTATTTTATAAAATTGTTAACAATTATACTATTTTTTTTCTTTGAATGTTGTCAAGACTTTGGAACTCCAATTATGGGTTCCAAGGTTTGGTTCTATAGGGTTATACTCCAATACCATCCTATAGATTATTTTGGTCTTGTATATGTAATTAAAATAAATTTCTTTTTATTTTAATTTTGATATTGGTAAATCAGGATTTTTGAAAGGGCTTGAACCCTTTTACAAGCCTAGATTAATTTATCCAGTCTTACATTCTATTTTTCCTCAACTACCAAAATTTTAATATATTCCAGTGCATAAAATTTTCAATTTATTTTGGTGCAAAAGCATTGCAACATACTACAGTGCATCCCTATTGTGAATTTTTTTATGCAATCTACTTAGATATTACCAATACATTTAATTGTGTAATAAACTAGTGCAAGTTCAGGTATGCTTGTGTAATAAGGCATTACTCAAATGAGAATCAAACCCTGTCAGGCCTAAGAAAAATAACTTATAGGAAATATAGTACTACCTTTCTTACTCTACACTCAACACTCAATTCTAACTTTGCTACTCTCAAGATTTTACAGAAGGGAGCCAATGTTTATACTAAATTGATTTGCTTGGGGACACATCGAATAATACAAACTTTAGGATGTTCTATAAGTGCCATAGAAACTTTAGGAACTAGGTAAACAAATGTAATCTAAGTACCAACTTAGATCTCCACAAAAACAATAAATATGTTGAATCTAAGAATATATAATGCAAGAACTATATGCCTTTACAACAATTGTAGACCAATCACTAGAAAGTTTTGAAAGTCCCTGTATCTTGAGTTTCAGTGCCTTGTACAAGATATCCAAAACCTACATAAAAGATAATAACAAAATATCATTTAGGAACCAAAACTTACAAACATCCATATCTCTATTATTCAAACTAAATTCCTTAAGCAAAACATTGAAACCTCAACATAAAAATAGTAACAAAAGAACAATCAATAACCAATACTTCCAAATTTCTTTCTCTAGACAACTTTTTTTAAATATCATATATTACCCCTAAGATAAGATATTTCCCTTTTCATTACTTGAATTACATTTGAATGAAAAATATCTAGGGGAACCATCTTTTATCATCTTCATGAAGATCCCCCTAGTTTGCTAACCAATATGCTACCCCATTTCCTTCTCTGAATACATGGGACACTTCAAAGTTCTCCAATGATTTTAGAATCCTTAGAGTATCTACTATTAAACTTGACACCTACCAACTCACCATAGCCCTCTTATTAAGACGCTTGGTAATATTAAGTGAATCTTCCTCCACTATCAACTTTCTCACTCCCAAATACCTTGTTAATTTTAATCTAGCCAATACCACTCTAGCTTCTGCTTGATAACTTGTTATAATTTTGAAATACTCACTAAAAACTCCAATTAGTATTCCCTTGTCATCACGTATCATTGCTCCATATCTAGCCTTACTAGGATTCCCTTTAGATCCCCGTCCAAATTGAGCTTTAGCCATACCTCCTTGGGTGCTTGTAATTTTACACTTCTTCTTGTATCTTCTTGGGGATTAATCTCCATCCCTACTAGGCTTAGATCCCATTGTTTACTTATCCTTGCTTCCTTTATTGATTCCAGTTTTACCTTTATCCTCAGGGCTTTCATGTTTTCCACTATAGCAGCTAGGATAATCTAACTATTTTTATATGTAGCTCTCTTTTTTCTTTTAAATATTTTTGTACTTTGCTTCATCCATACACCTCATGCATTATGGAAAGGAATCAGATCCCATATTTGATTCAATATAGTACTCTTAAAGGATTTTACCGTTGCTCGATCCACCCTACCATATTGTTTGGCATAACCCATTTAATACCCATATCTTTGATTAATGCTTGAATTATCTTGAGGGAGTATTTATGCTATAATATTATGTGTTTTATTATCTTTTCTTATGCTTCACAAAGGTAACACCTATTTGGAAATTGAAACCATCTCTTATGCAAGTTAGTTGTTGTAAGGATCTTGTTAAGTATAGGTAACCATAGAAACATTGCTATCTTAGATGTAGCCTTCCATCTCCATAGTCTCCCCCATTGAAATACCCCTTCCTGATATGATATTAGTAATTCATAGGTAAATTTAACACTAAAGGAGTCTTCTTGAGTTGATTCTCATACTATGTTGTCCTCCCCCATATTAACCCCTACATGGTAGACCCTTAGTTTATCTTTGAGATTCCTTAAGGCTTATACATTCTGGTTATTGCTCATAAGTTCCTTCTACCTTACCTCTCTATCTTCCTGGTTTAAGTAATATCTAACCAAACTCACATATCTTTGCTCTAGATATTCTCAAACTTTGACTATCTCCTCATCCTTACTTAGAGGGTGGTTTTCCAACCATGTATCCTCCCAAAAGTGGATTGACCTGCCATTACCAATTATCCATTGGACACCTTTCCATAACACCTTTTTTCCCTTTAGCATATGGTTCCATATAGAAGAGCCATTATTGAGATCTAGTGTGGTTATAAATATTATTACTTCTTGGTTGTCTAAGTACTTTTTCTTTAAAATTTTAACCCACAATGATTGACCTTCCTTCATTGTCCTCCATCCTACTTTTCTAGCTAGGGCCTAATTTATGTTTCTTATTCTCCTTAATCCCAACCCTCCTTTTAATTTTGACTTGTACATTTCTCCCATGCAACCAAGGGTAATCTTCTCTTCTCCTTAAATCTTGACCATAATTTGTTTTTAAATACTTTCTACTATGTTTGCAACTTTAGCCATAATATTAAACATAGATAATATATATACCGGTATGGCTTTGAGAGTGCTCTTTAAATATTGTAGATTACCTACTTGACTTAAAAAAATTCCTTTCTAGCCTGCTAAATTGCGTTGAAACTTATGTATCAACATGTCCCAAACCTGATCTTTGTGCACACCAATAAACATCAACATTCCCAACTATATATATGGAAGGGTTGAGATATTACATCCAAGTAATTTTGCTATCCTTTTTTGATGTTTCTCCATAGTGTTAATGAATAAAACTTTATTATTTTTCATGTTAATCATCTAGTGGGATGCTTTTACATATAGATTTAGAATCCTCCTAAACTCCTTGGCTTCTATCACCAAAGGCTTCCCAAGCAAAATTGTATCATCTGTAAATTGTTGGTGAGTGATACCCCTTATGGCTATGAAGGGTTTCAACCCAATTAATGCTCTTGAATATTGTGTTGCATATATACATCTACCTAGAGCTTCTACCATAATAATAGAGAGGTAAAGTACCCTCTTGTTGTAGACCCCTACTACTCTCAAAGAACCTTGCCAGAGAATTATTTAGAATAACTGAGAATTTTTGCCCTCCATAATAGTTACTCACACATCTTCTCCATCTCCTACTAAATCCAAACTTAGAAATAACTTTGTCCATAAAGCACCAAGAAACCCTATCATAAGATATATTTATATCTAGCTTGAGCACCATTCCTTCCCTCTTACTTGTTTCCACCGAGTGCAAAGTTTCATGAAGTGTAATGAATCCATCCAAAATCTTCCTTCCCTTCATAAAATCCCTTTGTTGTTCTACAATTATTTTTAGGAGGACATATTTCAACCTTAATGCTATTACTTTATATAAGATCATATAAACTGCATTACATAGGCTAATCGATCTAAAGTCCTTAAACCCTTCCACCCATTGTTTCTTAAGAATTAGAACTAAAAAGTGTTGTTATACTCTCTTAGCACTTTTACTAAATGGTAAGATTATTAGACTACTACTATTGCATCCTCCTTCATTATATTCCAAAATGCCTAAAAGAATCCTACCTAGAATCCATCTAGGCTTAGAACTTTATCTTTCCCCAAGGAGAAAAACACCTCCTTCACCTCCTCTTCACTCACATCTTTCTCAAGCTCCACATTCATATCTCTTTTCATCAACTTTGGAATATATTGAAGTATATATTCCATAGCTTCCTACTCATCTTCCCTATCCTTTGTTAGCAACGAGCTGAAGTCAATTACTCCTTGATTGATCCGCTCTTTATATTTGTCTTCTTTTCTATTCTCTTGTAGGATTTCAGAGATCATACCAATACTTTTATGTTTTATGATCAAGGCATAAAAAAAATATTTTTTATCTCCTTCCATAAACAACTTATTCCTAAACTTCTACCTCCAATAAGTTTCTTCTCGAGCTATTAAAGTATGCAATTCTAACTAGATCTCCTTTTCTCTCGTGTAAAGGACTAGGTCCATCCCATTTTTACTTTAAATTATATTCACTCTTTGTAATTATATCACTTAGTCATTTATAAGTCTATTTAAATTTGAAATAATATGAGGTCAATGCGAATTTTGAGTAACTTTCAAGGAAATAGAATTCCTTGATCATGTAGTAACTTTAGCCCAAAGGAAATATTTAATTATTGAAATCAAGTGTACATTTTGAGTGAATTTAGACAAATAAAACCTTTTTATACTATGGGTTTTTTAAGTGAGAAAAATATTACATTCAAGAGGATAAATTCAATTTTTAAGTGAATTATTTATTAGAGATGTTACAGATAGAGACCTATAAATTTTAATATAATGGAATCCCTTGGAATTTTAGACAAAATAGAATCCTTTATTGGAGGTGGCAGCTTAGAAAAATGAGAATTCTTGATTGAAGGTGTATTGCGAGACTTCTTATATGCTACTTAATTTGTTGTTGTTACGCTCAAGTTGATGATGGGCAAAGTAAAAACCTTGAGTGATTTTTGAAGAAATAAGACCTTTAGTATTATGGATTTTTAGCCAGAAAAATCCTCTTTTGTTTATTTTGTTCAAGATGTTGCATGCACACAAGGACTTTAGACCATGAGACTCAAATGAAATTTAATCTATAAAAGCACTTTGTACTATGGTTTTTAAAAACAAATCCTTAAATAAAGGTACATCATATAACTTTTATTTGTTATTGTTAAAAAGAACTAATGAATTTGTTTGTGTTTGTTAATATATTTATTGATGATCTTACAAGTATGGGATTGTTAAAATGAAATTAATGAATTTTTTATAGCTTGCCTTGGGATGGGATTGATGCTACCAATATTTACCCTATACAAAAAGAAACAAAAGGTGATCCATTTAATTAGGGTGTCAACTAATAATTGTTACAATGAAATTAAAATTTCTAAATGTCTATAAAAGAGAACTAAGATAACACAAAAAAATAAGAACCTTACCTATAACATTTTATTATACACAAAAAATATTTTAAATAAAAATAATAAGATTTTATCTAAAAATTGAGCATTAGAGCAACATCTTAACAAATACCATTAACAATATTACTAAATAATTAAAAAAAACTTAAATTAAAAAGTGAGAATTATTAGGAGTGAGTGTGAGCTAGGAGCAAGTAGGAAGCGTGAGCAAGAAGTAGGAAGCACGAGTAGGAAGCATGAGAGCACCACTTCTTATTCTAGATCTTAGGAGAAACTCAAAAACTAAAGGATTCATATGAAGGAAATCTAGGTAACATGGAAAATTTCATTTTTGAAAGTCCTTACTGGAATTAAGGATGCCCTAGTTGGAAGTATGGATGCCCTAGTTAGTGATAATGGAAGAGCAAATCTATAGCAAAACCCATATAAGTATCAAATATTACACCAAAAATTATTAAGAACAAGATGATCAAGCATTGATATAATGGTTATTAAGTGGTATTAGCTCAACTGGTTAGATTCCTCAACATTCAAGGAGGAGACCAAGGTTCAAATCTTGCCAAGCAATATATGGATAATATCCAAGCTTTATTATAATACCACTATGTGGTGATGATGTAATACGGGTGGGACCTATTTCAATCCTGTATAACCAATTGAAAAAAAGGATGATATCATGGTTGTTAAAACTAGAGGCTTAATATGTAAGTTCCATGGATACTGGTCAAGTTTTTCTAAGATTCAAAATTGGATCAAGTGGAAGCGAGGTTTGAGTTCAAATTACTCCATGATTATTCTTTGAAAGGTCTTTTCCTTATTATCTTCTCCAATTAAAAAACAAGAGATGAAATAGTGGATAGAGACCCTTGATTTAGGGGTAAATATGCATTCTATTTAAGACCATGGAGTGAATTTTTTGTGGAGATAGAGACTATTAAGAGTCTTTCGACGTGGATTAGGATTTTTAGAATTCCTTATCAACTCATTCATAAGAAAGTTTTAAATAATATTGGCAATACTCTAAGTGGATTCATCTAGAAAGGAACAATTACTAAGGAGAGAAGTCATGTTGTTTACATGTGAATATGTGTTGTCATGCATATTTCAAAACCTTTACTATAGTCCATTTGTATTAAATTTGAGTTAACAGAATGGGAACAACAAGTGGATTATAAAAACATTACATTTTTATGTTCCAAATATCATGAAACCAAACATATAACAAGAGGTTTCAAAGTGGAAATGATGGAGAAAGAGATGGAAAAATTTGGGCATGAGGCAAACTTTAATATGAAAGAAGATCATATCAAAGGAAAATTTGGATCAAATAAAGGACTTTCCACTCCTAAGAAAGTGGTAATAAAAACCCCTTTGCATCACTCAAATAAACCATTAGAATAAAAAATGATAAAAGGGATGAAGAAGTACATTGCACAAGCTCAATTATCAAAGGAATTAAAGGCATGAAGGAAGATGTGGAGGTAATTTTTCAAGCAAAGGAAGATAGAGAGGAAAATTTTAAAGCCAATGAGGTGAAGAAGGTCAAGGTTAATCCAAATTAGTTATCTATATTTTTATCAATTAGCATAAATCTTCTCCTTGCAATAAAAATGAAAGTAGTATAGAGTGTGGCGGTAGTGGTGGCAGAGTAACCACCAACTATTGCAGTGGCAGTGATGATGACAGAACAACCACATGTATTGATTTTTGGTAATATCTTTGTAGTGGAGTTGGAAATAGATTTTGAGGGATGCAAAGTGTTAGATATTTATTTCATGCTGAATTACATGAGTCGAGTTAGGGTTTTAGTGGTCGCTACACGCCCTTTGGATTAGAGATTTGGTTAGCGCATTTATGGTTAGAGGAAATGGAAACTATGGAATCAACAACTCAAAATATTTCCTCTCTTCATGTTGATGATGGGTCAAATTCCTAGAGTTGGGCTCCACCTTCACTTGCAAAAAAATGGGCTTATTATTTGCAAGTCAAGTAACACTTGCAAAAATGTTGATGGAAGAGCAATAGGAGCATCTTTTTGCTCATTGGCCAAAACCAGGTTCTAACAATGGAAAGAAAAAAGGCTTTTTTGAGCAGGTTGAAAAGATTGATGCTAGTTATCCAAGTGGTTTGCAAACATATATACATAATGCTAGACGACTCTTGGTAGATTTAAAAGCTGGAAAAAATCCATTTGATGGATTTACCCCTAGTGGGATCCAAATGGTGGGAGAGGGTAGGAGTAGGTTTGCTATAGGACTAGGTCTACAATAGAATGGTGACAAAGGACCAGGACCAAACCTCAATTTTGGAGTTTATGATTTGATCAAAGGAGCAAAATAAAATTTTGGGGATCTGCAAAAGCACCCTTTTGACCCAAAGGATCATTCCTAGTTGCATGTGGTCCATGGAAAATAAAAAACCCTAGATCTCCATTTTGAGCTACAATCAAAGGGAGGCAAACTCTTCATACCTGATGATTTGGTCAACCTAACTATTGAGCAAGAAGCTATGAATATTGTGGGTCGATTTATGGTAGCTCGTTCGGACCTTGATGCAATTATGAAATGGGTTGTTGCTAAATGGTGACCCCATGGCCACATGGAGATCGTGGCAATGTCAAAGAGGTTATTTATGGTTAAGCTTAACCATAGTGAATATTCAGATCGAATACTCTAGGGAGGTTCATGGTTATATGGATGCTAAGGACTTTTCTTGTGACGGTGGAGTCCAAACTTTGATCCTGGAACCCAAAGCTTCACCCATGCACCAATTTGGGTGAGATTTTCAGTCCTACCCTTCAAATATTGGTACGAGAATTTTTTTGCAGGTATCACAAAGGAAATAGGGTACCTTATTGCTATTGATCCTGCCATCAAGGCTCGCTCACAACTTATGCAAGAATCTGCATAAATATGAATATGGAAAAGGAGTTACCCAATTCAATTGAACCAGTTTTAAAGCTTAGGATATGAAATCAGACTATTAAATATGAATATACCCCAATCAAATACGAAAGTTGTAAAAAAATAGAGCACTCAACCAATGCATGCCCCACTCATAAGAAATCGGCCCAAAATAAATTTTTTTGGCAAAAGAAGCAGAATGAAGGTGAGAAATACAAGGAAGGGATTCAGGGGATAAAATTATTAAGAATAGTAAAGAGGGGATCCTAGATCACTTGGCAAAACCAATTAGATAGGAAGTAGCCAGAGTCAATTTTTGGAAGAAAATCAAGAGGTACGTATTGGAAAACCCTATTCAAAGGGATATGAAGTTTGGGTTTTGAATTCCTTTGCTCAGCTAGACCCAGTAATGAATGATCCAATACTCCCCAAACATAGTAAAATGAATGAGGAAGAAAACACATAGTTGATTTTCTATTTTAATTCAAATGAACAAGGCCATAACCCTATGTGGGTGTATTTTTGCATTACTACACCCACATCCTTTTTTGTAGGATGATGATTCTATGAGAGTTTGCCAAGTTTTGGGAACATCAATGGATGAGTGAAAGATAAGGAATGGCGACAACAGTAATGGAAGAATGCAAACGTCAGGCAGATGGTAGGTTGTTTTGTCAAGCGGGTTGTTCAAAGGAGCAGGGCAAATAATGGAATGGGCAGATAATCCACCCTTTGCTTTGGGTGGAACTATTCAAAAGGTCCACTTGATCATTGGGTGAACATTTCAAGTGCCTAGCAAGGGGAAAATATATAGAAAATCCCACCCTTGGAAGGATGGAGGTTCCCATCCATCTCAGGTGGAACTTTCAAGTGTAAATGGGGTGGAACTTTGAACATACAATCACCCTCCTTCCTAATGACTCCACGGGTGGAAGGAAGGATAAATAACACACCCACCTAGCACGTAAAAATCCTACCATCACTTGGAATTCAAACAAAAGAAGTATTCATTGTTGCAGCAGTAGAAGTACCAAGTGATCGTATGCAGAAGTGACTGATCTAATATGCACTGCTCTGAAGGTGGTTAATGCCAGTCATTCATCACCTAACTAGAGGATTGTCGATCGAGTAAAAGGATGAGGTAGATGAAAATTAATGAATTGGGCAGAAATGTTAGTGGTTCCAAGGGCCTAGATCAAACCGGACGTATCTACCTCCTTCTAGAAGATCATCGCCATCCCGAGGAGTAGTGTACTAGTTGAGCGCCTGTTAGCTTCAAGTGTTGTCTTCCCGCCTACCACCATTAATGTTTGAATTTTGAATTTAATGTAAAATACCTATAAATAGTGGAATGTTGGTCATTCCTAAGGGTGGATCTTTAGCCATTACAATTCATATGTAAGGTTTTCACCACTGTGTAAATATAAGCTTAGCACTATTTGGTCTTTGATTTTACCTTCATTTTTTTGTATTGAATGTATGAATATTTATTTTTGCTTTGGTCATTTAAGTGGTTTCATATAATTCTACAGTATGGATTTTATGGGATTCACTTAGTGGCTCTGGAATTCACATTCGTAACATGGGTTGGGGGGTTTATTTTTGCTAAAGCTGGTAGGATGGGAGCGCTCTAATTTTACATTCTAGATTTCATGCACCCATTTGCCTATTCTAGAATTCGCTCTCTACCCTTCGCTCTGAAGTGACCATTGAAGGTATCATTGGTTGATCTGTTAGGTGTTAGGTTTATGTTTTCACCCATGGTGCAACGCCTACATGTGTCTTGATGCGGCTATACCCATCCTTGTGAGTTTTGGCTACGACCATTTTCCTATTTCTTTCCCCTTTTTTCCCTTTTCCCACTTTATAGAATAGATAGTTGGAACCACCATAGAGGAACCAATCTCCTTCGGAGGACAAACACCCCATCACAACTCGATGGTTGTTCAATGTTGGTGTTGGTTCGTCCCTACCATCCGCACTGTGCCGGATCCCCGACCCAACAATTTTTGGTGACTCATTGGGGAACTCATTGAGTTTCCATGTTTCAAGAAGTTAGAGTTTGGTGATACTCTGATTTACCCATATCCTCTCAAAATCACCTGGTGAATCTAACTGTGTGACACTTCCAGATCATGAGATCAGTCGCCTTACCGTGCGAAAAGATCCAAACATCCTAGAGGACTCAAGGTTCAATGAACAACCTTGACCTCGCTAGCGAAGATAGTATGTTCATCTGGTGACTTCGACTCTAATGGAAGAACCAAGACCTCTGAAGATTGGTGCCAAGATGGCTCAACCATGTTTCCCCTAGTGGAATGACCCCGGTCCACTGAACCTCCAATGCTGGCATGAAATTCCCAAGGGTGCCCTAAAAATATTACCCAAATATAATGGCACCATGGAAATTGCTCGAGAGCATCTAGAATATGTCACCGCACTAGCGCCCCTCCATGGTATAACCCATGAAGATGTCATGATTAGGCTCCTAATCTTATCTCTAGAATGGAGAGCATTATTGTGGTATTGATCCCTTGGGCGAAAGACTATATGCTCATGGGCGGATTTGGTGGGAGCTCTCATTGACACATTTGATGGCTCCATGGATCCCTTCCAACTCTTGATGCACCTCTCATTCATCAAGAGGGCATATTTCAAATCCATCATAGACTTCAACATTCGATTCAAAAGGAGCTAGAAAAGGATCCCCTTTGAGTACCAGTCGTCCCTCGCCTAGGCTCACCTGTACTATATTCAAGCTCTTAGCTTGGATATTAGCCTCCTCTTATGTCAATCTAGGGAAAATAGATTCCCTCAAATATTTTAAGAGGTCATACGGGTAGAGCGACTCCTACTTCAAGCAGGAAAGACATCTTCAGAGGACTCCGCCCTCCCATCTCCTTTCCCAACCACCGTTGCTTCCTTCCCAACTATACAATATCCACCATGGAGACCATATAAAGATATGCAGGAATGAGGACTATAGTTCTGTGGAACACAAAGGGCACATCTCTTATTGATCCCATTTAGGAGAAATGCAGGCACCAACCCTACAACAAAAAAAATTATTGCTTGAACCTTTTCCCATAAAATGGAGGACCTGGACCAAAGCAGGGATTCCACTTGCAAATAGGGAGTGGTTTTGTACCCTTTATATATCCAGGAACACGGTGAGAAAGGGCCAAGTCATCTCCATGATGGCTTAGCTAATTAGCATACAGTCCCCAAGGAGGTCCTATCCACTGTAGGCTCAATTAATGAAGCCTGTGAAAGAAAGTATGCAAGGACGATGAAGGCATGTGAAGCCAAGATTTCATAGTAGGTGGATTCCTAAGAGTGGTGACATTGGAGCCTATTGCCACATAAACCAGTACCATAAGAATGCTCCCACATGGTAAAATTCACTACCACACTAATCATCGATTGCATAAGTACTGGTATGCATGATGATTTGCCAAGTTGTGAGTACTTCATAGCTTGGAGAAATAGCTGGCAGTATCAACCAAACTACAGAAGGCACCTCAAGTTCAATACAATATGGTCTAGTCATTGCAGATTCACTAGATAGGCTCTAGAGTGAATCAATGGTTACGATGTGCCACTCATGCCACAATTTTGTGTACATAAGATCGACTGGTAAATAAAGTGTATAAGGCACATGGTAGAATAACATCATCTTGTCCTTGGTGATTGGGGGAAGACTATCAGAGTATTTCATTTTTGAAACACACCCGCATTCCATGTGTTTCCTCTTTGTTTTTGTTGTGACCCCATGCCCAATGGATCTAAGGCTCACGATTCAGGAATCTCTATGTGCAATCACATAAAAGATATCCTTTGATTTTTTGAAAGTAGTGCCCACTTCTTGAATACTAGAAAAATTGGCCTATAAAAGCATCCCAAAGGTAGAAGCAACATGAATTAAGAAGAATCTAAGAATGAAACTACAACTAAAGATTCCATGGAAGAGTGGAGATGAGCAAACATAGTTTTTATGTGATTGCATTAGAAAGAGGTGTTGCATCGAGACTGGAAAATGCCATTGGCATTCTATCTATTCTTGAATCCACCATGATCCTTGATGGGGTATGTTAATGAGAATACGGTCTATGGGGGTGTCCCATGGATCACCTTCCCTTTTGTTTCTTTTATTTTTATGCATCCTTTCCTTCCTTCTCTTTCCTCAGTTCTTTGTTGCTACCAATCAATGAGGTTAGTAGCATTTTTCCTCTTGCTTTTGTTGCTTCTTGTGTTTTACTCCCTCCCATATTCCCCTCTTGTTCTCCTTTCCTGGTTATTCTTGTTGTTTCTGCTTGCCATCTCCCTTATTTTCTTCTCTTCCACCTTCCTCTCCCTCATTTTCCATTCACCTTTGTCCTTCTTCCTCCTTTATCTTGCAACCTTCCTTGGTTGCTTTTGTTTATGCCCTCACTATCCCCTTTCCTCTTTTTTATTTTGTGTGTTTCAAGATGTAGCTTTATGGGTCCTCCTTTCCCGCAAGGGAAAAGTCCCTATGAGTTACCAAGAGTGTGGGTGCAATTTTGCATTGTTGCACCCACATCCTTTTTTGTAGGATGATGATTCTCTAAGAGTTTACCAAGTTTTGGGAACATCAATGGATGGGCGGAAGATAAGAAACGATGATAGCAGTAATGGGTGGATGCAAGTGTTAGGTGGATGGCAAGTTGTTTTATCAAATAGGTCATTAAACGAACAGGAAGAATAATGGAATGGACGGATGATACACCCTTTGCTTTGGGTGAAACTATTCAAAAGACCCGCCTGATTGTTGGGCAGCTATTTCAAGTGCCTAGCAAGGGACAGATATATGGAAAATCTTACCCTTGGAAGGATGGAGGTTCTCGCTCATCTTGGGTGAAACTTTAAAATAAAAATGGGGTGAAACTTCAAACAAACGACCACCCTCCTTACTAATGACTCCACGGGAAAAAGGAAGGATAAATAACACACCCGCCCGACATGCAAAGCTACTGCCATCACCTAGAATTAAAACAAAAGTATTCATTGTTGTAGTAGTCGAAGTACCAGGAAGTCATAGAAGTGACTAATCTAAGATGCACTGCTCCCAAGGTGGTTAATGCTAGTCATTCATCACCTAACCAGAGGATCATCGGTCGAGTAAAAGGATGAGGTAGATGAAAATTAATGAATTGGGTAGAAATATCAGTGGTTCCAAGGGCCCAAATCAAACCGGATGTATCTACCTCCTTCTAGAAGATCACCGTCATCCCGAGGAGCAGTGTACTAGTTGAGCGTCTGTCAACTTCAAGCACTATCTTCCCACCTACCGCAATTAATGTTTGAAATTTTGAATTTAATGTAAAATACCTATAAATAGTGGAATGCTAGCCATTCCTAAGGGCGGATCTTTAGCCATTACAATTCATATGTAAGGTTTTCACCATTGTGTAAATATAAGATTAGCACTATTTGGTCTCTGATTTTTCCTTCATCTCTTTTAGTATTGAATGTATGAATGTTTATTTCTGCTTTGGTCATTTACATAGTCTCGTATTATTTTGCAGTCTTGATTTTATGGGATTCACATAGTGGCTCTAGAATTCGTATTCGTTACATGGTTCAGGGGGTTTATTTTTGCTAAAGTTGGTAGGATGGGAGCACTCTAATTTTACATTTTGGATTTCATGCACTCATTCATTTGTTTTGGAATCGCTCTTCGACCTTCACTCCGAAGTGACCATTGAAGGCATCATTGGCTGATCTATTAGGTGCTAGGTTTATGTTTTCACTTACGGTGTGATACCTGCATGTGTCTTGATGCAGATATATTTGTCCTTGTGAATTCTAGCTATGACCATTTTTCCATTTATTTCCCCTTTTTTCCTTTTCCCACTTTGTAACATAGATATATGGAATCACCATAGAGGAATCGATCTCCTTCGGAGATCGACCACCCCATCACAACTTGACGACCATTCAATGTTGGCACTGGTATGTCCTTGCCATCTGTGCGATGTCGGATCCCTGACCAACACCCTCCCATAGAAATTTTAACCCATGATGACGAAAAATGGTCTAAAATACAGCGGGGTTAGAATTCTCATGTTTAACCCCAAGATGACAAAATATGAATCAAAAGAAAGGGGGGATTTATGTAGGAGTGGAAAGCAAACATGGAAGGCCAACAAATCAAGAGATTAGAGAAAGAGAAACTACAACAAAAATTGCAAATGGAACCCAAACTACCTTATCCTGGGGTAGGGGGAAAAGACTGCCCCAAAGAATTAAGAAATGAAACTACTCTCTTGGAACACAAGGGGACTCAACACCCTTACCAATCAAAGATTGGTTAAAAAGCTCTTGGAGACCATTGAGAAGCATTGTAGCCTGATGTAGGTCACGTAAAACGAGAACATATAGTTTGTGGATAAAGCAAAAAAGAAGCTTAGGGAAATCATCGAAGCTTTAAAGCTTATGGTCAATGAGCACCTCTAGTTTGCTATTTTTTATCCTATAGGAGGTGGTTTACTTAATCAATTTAGTATAATACTGCTTATGATTTGATGGTCTATTTATAAACCTTGTTAGTAGTTATTTGTATGTATGTTGTCTGGCTATGAAGTAGAATGTGAAAGGAGTGTTTGTATATTACAAACTTCTTTGTTTAGCATATATGTTTTGTGGAGAAGCTGTATTTTTGAGAATATTGTTAAATCTTTGACTACTATGTGGTTTGGGGACCTTTCAACACCCCTTACCAAACCTTAATAAAAAAAGTGTAGTATAGAGTGTATTTGTTGCACTTTAGAGTTTCAAGAGTAGCATAATAAAGAAAATTATATGGTGGGTACTCAAAGAGATTTACGGTTTCCTGGGTAGCGTAAGAAAGTAATGACTATGGAGCATCATTGGTGCACTTTAGGATTTTTAGGGCAATGTAAAGATACAAGTTTTTATGAGGCTATTCATTACATGTCAAATTATTTAGGGCAACATAAATTTTTAGAACATAAGTCTCATAATGAACTATATGGAAAAATAGAAGAGATTAATGAAGATGAGAGCGTTGATTAGAATGAAAAAAAAATAGAGGAAATCCATAAAAGCATTAACAAAGGGAAAAAAAAACTCAAAGGGATAACGATTTAGGAAGCCAAATAAAAATATCATAGGTGTTAACAAGAACTGGAGCCAAGTCTAGTAATAAAAATAAAAAGTGATGATGATGAAAATGATATCATGGAACATTAGGGGTATGAATAATACTCCTAAAAAAAGAGTTATTTAGGAATTAATAGATAATTATAGTCTCGAGTTTATTTTAATACAAGAAATAAAATTAAGTAGTGAGGAATAAAAAGATGCTTTTAAAAATATTTGGAAGATGGGTCATTGTTTGGCAGTTTCTTCTACAAGAGCTTTAGGTGGTATTGCAACAATATGGGACAAACGAAAATGGAATAGACAATTGTTAAAAGTATAAAGTAATTGGGTTGTTGGAATATTTTATAGAAAATAGAAAAACATCAAATTTGGGGTTATAAATATACATGATCCAACTATATCTACTCATGAAATATGTTAGACCTTAGCATATTTTTGTCAAACACAATGATGGTTTATTGTGATCTATCGATTATTGGATATGATTTTATCACTGTTCTATCTCCTTTGGAAAAGAAGGGTTGTACTCTAGATGGTCTAAATCAATACAATATTTTGCTTCATTTTTCAATTCAAATAGCCTTTGGGATGTTAGTCCTTCAAGTTTTTAATATACATGGGATAATAAATGCATTGGGTAAACTCATATAGCAAATTGATTGGGTAAATACGTATTATCCAGCAAATGGTTACAAATAGAGTATACAATCTATTCAAATATTTTATTACGAGCAAGATTGGATCACAAACCCATTATTTTGATAAATGATTTACCCAATAATGGTCATTCAAATCCATTTCAATTATAGTCTATGTGGATTGAAGACCTCATTTTTTTCCAAATTGTAACAAGCTAATTTTGACTCACTAGTTGTACAACCCAGTCTAGCTCACTGGTTCGACAAAATAAAATTTATTTTGGCTCATCTTGCTAGCTTCATTGAATAGACTTGACCTAAATTTTTTTGAGTTAGATTGGTTTTTAGTGATCACCTAATGTTTAATTAGTACGAGATATAGAATACCACTTTGGGAATTATGATCATTGCAGACAGCCTCCCAAGTGGATGAGATTGACCAAATCTCGTAGATGGTGTCATTTAGTGAATCTATCTTCTCATCCTCTTGTTTTGGTATCCTCAACTTGGGATTATCCTCTAGGGCCCATAACACCTAGAGGGTGGACACATAATTTCCCTCCCTTAACATGTGGAACCTGAGCTTAATTATGCTCACCTATTCCAAATTTAACATGTAAGGGTGTTTAGCGTATATGCCTAGTGCCTAGTTGATTATCCACTTCATTGGAGTAAACTAGGGCCATGCCATTTCTCTGGATCTAGACCTGGTTTCACTTGATAGATTATGAATAATGATAAGTTGTCACATACCAACTATCATGGATTATCTAGCCAAATTTCATACTAGTTTTTTCTATTCATGAGTTGATAAAAAAACCATCGCTATACCACTCGCACAACAAACTAGAGGAGACATATATCTTCTCATCCTCTTGTTTTGGTATCCTCAACTTGGGATTATCCTCTAGGGCCCATAACACCTAGAGGGTGGACACGTAATTTCCCTCCCTTAACATGTGGAACCTGAGCTTAGTTTTGCTCACCTATTCCCAATTTAACATGTAAGGGTGTTTAGCGTATATGCTTAGTGCCTAGTTGATTATCTAATTCATTGTAGTAAAATAGGGCCATGCCATTTATCTAGATCTAGACCTGGTTTCACTTGACAGATTATGAATAATGATAAGTTGTCACATACCAACTATCGTGGATTATCTAGCCAAATTTCATACTAGTTTTTTCTATTCATGAGTTGAGCAAGGTGCAGCCACAGTATTGTCATTGTTGTCAACACAGTCAGATAGATCGGTTGATGCAGTGGACAGGAGTTCAGAGGTTACTCAGAGTATGTACAGTGATGTTAAATGCTTATGAGGATGTTTTTGATGTTTGGGTGAAGTTGTTACAGGTTGTCCAAGAAGACCGAAGTGGCCCATATGCTAAAGATCAAAGAAAAAGCAAAAGCAAAGAAAAAAGTGTCGCGATATCGCGACATGTTGCATTTTCGCGGCCAAAAGAGAAGAGAAAATGCAAGGAGGAAAAAGTGTCACGATATCGCGACATGTTGCATTTTCGTGGCCAAAAGAGAAGAGAAAAAGCAAAGAGGAAAAAGTGTCGCGATATCGCGACATGTTGCATTTTCGCGGCCAAAAGAGAAGAAAAAGCAAGGAGGAAAAAGTGTCGCGATATCGCGACATGTTGCATTTTCATGGCCAAAGAGAAGAGAAAATGCAAGGAGAAAAAGTGTCGCGATATCGCGACATGTTGTATTTTCAGGGCCAAAGCTAAGAGAAAGAGCAAGGAGAAAAAGTGTCACGATATCGCGACATGTTGCATTTTCACGGTCCAAAGCGAAGAGAAAAGCAAGGAGGAAAAAGTGTCGCGATATTGCGACATGTAGCATTTTCGCGGTCCAAAGCAAAGAGAAAGAGCAAGAAGGAAAAAGTGTCACGATATCGCGACATGTAGCATTTTCGCGATCCGAAGCAAAGAGAAAGAGAGAAAGAAAAAGTGTCACGATATCGCGACATGTCACATTTTCGTGACTCAAAAAGGGCAGGAAGGCAGAGAAAGAAAAAGTGTCATGATATCACGACATGTCGCATTTTCACGACTCAAAAAGAGAAGGCAGAGAAGCAAAAGTGTCACGATATCGCGACATGTCGCATTTTCATGACTCAAAAAGGGCGAGGCAGAGAACAAAAGTGTCATGATATCGCGACATGTCACATTTTTATGACTCAAAAGGGCGAAGCAGAGTAACAAAAGTGTCACGATATCGCGACATGTCGCATTTTCGCGACTCAAGAAGAGCCTCAAAATAGAAACGAACAGTCATGGAAGAGAAAATGAACAATCATCGAAGGAGAAAACAAATGCATGCACAAGGGAAAAATGAAACATGCAAAGAGAAAACGAACAAACATGCAAGGAGAAAATGAACAGTCATGACCGAGAAGACGAACAATCATGGTAGGAGAATATGGTGTCAATTATTTGCATGTGACGTGTTTGACGAAATGCCTTCTAAATATATACAAAAGGAGTTACATAAAGGAGTTACAATTGACAAGTGGCAGATGAGAATATGAAAAGAGTTACAACTGGAGTTACAAAGAGAAAGGATTGTTATAAAAGGAGTGTTGCTTGGAGAATTTAGTGGGGATTTTATCTTGTGAAGAGAGCGAGAGGCGAGCGAGAAGGGTGTGTGTTGTGTGAATTGTGGGAGATGTTGAGTAAGCAATAGACCAATCAGGGTCTTGTAAAAGTGAAGGCATTTATATGTCAATCTTCTAGTTTCAGAATTGAAGTCCAAGTTGGTGCTTGGCATCAGGGGTTGGTGCTCCTTCCAGTTGGTGCTGGTAAATCAGGGGTTGGTGCTCCTTTCTATTGGTGCAGATAAATCAGGGGTTGGTGCTCCTTTCTATTGGTGCAGATAAATCAGGGGTTGGTGCTCCTTTCTATTGGTGCAGATAAATCAAGGGTTGGTGCTCCTTTCTATTGGTGCAGATAAATCAAGGGTTGGTGCTCCTTTCTATTGGTGCAGATAAATCAGGGGTTGGTGCTCCTTTCTGTTGGTGCTAGTAAATCAAGGGTTGGTGCTCCTTCCAGTGGGTGCTGGTAAATTGATTGTAAAGTTGTTGCTTTGCAAAGGCTGGATTTGGATGGGAGTCCAAACAGTCAATTTTTGAGGAGTAGCCAAATCGGTGAACCTCGGTACATCTTGTGTTGTGTGATGCTCTCTTGTTATATTTGCTTTATTTGGTTTTAAGTTCTCATTGTTTTGGCTTTAAGAGTTGAAGATTTAAGTTTTAAAGAGCTACACTGATTCACCCCCCTCTCAGTGTCATTGTGAGACTAACAATTGGTATCAGAGCCACTTTCCCTTGTCAGGCTAAATCAGCTAGGGTTGATCTTGGATTAGTATGCAATGGGTAAGAAGAATAGATCCTCCTCAAATAAGGCATCTCAGTCAGTTTCAGTTCTCGTGGAAGAGAAAATTGAACTAGAAAAGATAGAAGGAGTGAATTCTGAAGTATGTGATGAAAACCTTGAGGGTGAAGTATATCTAGAAGGTGAGTTGATCGCTGCACTTGAAGAGTTGGGTATAGAAAGGAAAAAGAACAAAAGACTGTCCAAGAAGTTGGAAGAATATGGGGATAATATTGAAGATCTCTTCTTACAAATTCATAAAGCCAAGAAAATAGAAGAAGCCTTGAAGTCACACCTGGATGATAAAGGCGATGTATGTAGCAAACGTGAAGAGGAATCTAACAAAGTTATTAATGATCTAAAGCTGCAAGTAGAAGAGTCCAAAAGGATTGAAGAAACTCTCAGGTCACAGATCAATGAGAAAGAGATTGTTTGCTGCAAACAAGAAGAGGAGATTGTTTTATTGAGGAAACAACTAGAAGAGGCCAATACAAATCTCAAATTTGAGAAGAGCACAAAGTTGCTAGATAAAATGATAAGGCAACAAAGAAGCCCCATGTGTAAGCTTGGTCTTGGATGTGAAGCTGAACAACCTTCATCTTCTAAATCTGCAGAGAAGAAGAAGTCCACTGTTGAAGGATCAAAGCAAGAAAAGCTTGAAGCTGAATCTTCAAAAGGAAGAAAATCTCAAAGGAGATCTACAACAAAGCAACCACAACAAAAGAGGTTCTATCACTCTCACTTTATTCATAATAATGCTTTTAATGGCTATTGTTTTAGATGCAACCATTATGGTCACAAGGCAATTTATTGTGGATTGAATAATAGATCAAAGAGTTATCGTTGGTAGAAATACATCTATTATTCCGGTTGAACACCATGTGCAATGTTTTAAATGTAATGGTCATTGGCACATAGCAAGGTTTTGTCCAAGAACTTTTGTATCTAATCTAAGGCAAGACAGTAGATTTCATCAGACGTAAAGAATGCAACACAGACGAGGAAGAAATCATGTGCAACAAAGAAAGGAAAATAATCATCCATCAAGGATGCACAAGAGACAACCACCCAATAGAAATGTTTTTTCACCTTTGATGGATTATGCAGTAGAATGTTATAACTGTCATAATTTTGGGCACATTGCAAGAAATTGTCGAAGTACATTTGCATCAAATCAATTTCAGGGAAGAAAATTTCAACCAAATGGAATGAGACAAAATAGAAAATTTCTCGAAAAACATGCACAAGCTACTGAAAAAGAAAAGTCAAAACAAGAGCCCAAAACTGTAATCAAACCAGAGTGGAGAAAGAAAGAGGAAAGGAAATCGTGTCTCCTTGGACTGAAGGAGACTACTCCTCTATTGCACTAAGCAACTCCAGGTAGCACATCCTCAGGGGGAGCAATCTTAAAGTTTTATTTTAATGCTCCTATGTTGTTTGGTTATCTGAGGATGAAAGGCAAGTAGTCAGGGGGAGTTGTCGTATAGTTGTCAAAGTGTGTTTCAGTTCATGTAGTTGTTTGTGGAGGTAATAAGAGAGCATTAATTTTCTCTAAAGAAGTAGCCGTTATCAAAGAGATGCCAGAGTCAAAGCAAACAGTGGCACTAGCACCCAGCTTGGTCAAGAGTGCCAAGTGGCACATGCAAGGCAGAGACGTTGAGAGAATAGCGCCCTGGTGGTGAAGCGCCAAGGAGGACAAGATGCCTATGCACCTAAGAAAGTCTTGCATTATTTGAGAAATGCGAGATATTTCCCGAGGAATCCCTTGATCGCAGCGAGGAGAAATGCTCCCTGGAATCACGTGAAGAACGTTCGCCTAAGACATTGAGTAGCCCTGACATATGCCCTAGCAAGAAGCAGAATACCGAGTGTTGATGATCTACGCAGATTGAGGTTCCAACGCTAGATGTAACGGTCCACTGTCAATACCTGCGTAGGCGATGAAAACATTCATGGCAGCCGTTAGAAACCAGAGACATTGAGCTGCACAACGGATGCGAGGCAAAGTCGTCAGTCACGGAGGAGGTGGCAGTCAAAAGGCTGAAGAAATTACGCGCAGGCTGCTTGGAGAGTCGATCACTTTTGATTTGGGAGTAACTTTTGCGTAGCTGAGAGTTGCGTGTTGATCAAACTATACTAAATAAGTAAAAGCAAGGTACAACAAGAATTATAATATGATGAGCAGAGATTAGAGTGCTTATCCAAGAAGACTTTATGATAGAAAGAGTACCAGTGGAGGTGCATTCTATCTTGGAGACAGGTTGGTCGCGTGGCACAATAAGAAACAAGAGTCAGTCTCCTTATCCATAGCAGAGGCAGAATATATTGCAACGACAACGTGTTGTACGCAGGAGAAAGTTGCGGAAGGTGAGGTTAAGTTGGATTTTGTTCCAACAATAGAGCAAGTAGTGGATATCTTCACAAAACCG